>CM062293.1:69735857-71157257 GCA_031216915.1 Pictodentalium vernedei
AAATGTAGGCATAAAAAAGTTACATCTGTTTCTCTGGCCCTCCTGCATGATCATTTTGGCTGCCGGGTGCTCTTTTTATAACCAAAGCAAACTTAAAGTAAACTAGTTTGTTGTTTGTACCCAAGCTGATACAACAAGGGACGAAATACACCACCACCCATGCTATTCTGTAGATTATGAGGTGTAAAATATAAAACGGACCAATAATATGAACTTCTGATGGCAAAGAATTTCAAAAACGACCGCCCGCATGTAATTTTCGTGTATAAATGCATACCTTTTCTTATTTTTACACCACAACCAATGGCCCAGCCATAGCTGGTGCTAACAACAAAATATCGATGGCCAAACACCAATTTTGACCCCCGCCCCATCCCCAAAATTTGCTCCCCCATCCCCAAAATTTGCATGCAAAACCGAAAATTAGAAGTCCTATCTGGTCCTCCGTACATTTACTCTTCGCCAGGAAATGACCGGAATTGGCGCCAACATCATTCTTTGTTTGGCCCTCAGTCAGATAACAAACTTCTGTGCTTTTAAATCTGTTTATAATGATGCCAGACACAAATCAATGGTTAATTTGGTGGATCCAAGGACACAACTGGATGAAGGAAGGAAGAAACGGTGGTTTGAAACGTTCAGGGCTGCAACTTTACAATATTTATAAAAATTAGTTCTTGTTTCCCAGTTTCGGGACATGGGCTTGACTTCATCATTATTGATAATGATTTTCCCACTGTTCGTTAAATATTACTTCCCTACCCTCTCTTGACCCCCCCCCCCCCCCCCCCCCCCCCCACACACACACACCCCCAGTTAAACTCCTAAGCTTTTTGGCTTGTTTTATTGAATTTTTTTTTTAAAGATTTCTTGGGAGCTTAACGTGTTTCACATGTTTATTCTGTATATCCCCATGTTTACGTCCTCACCGTTGGGGTGTTTAGGCGTTTTGGTCATCCGATGTATCGTTTTATCTTCTGATGAAGATCTTGCTTTACACCGGATAGTTCAAAAATCTGTTACTGACTTCGGGCCGTGTTGCCTGGGGTCTCGTTTCCGGTTTTCATTCCAACGTTGTTTACATTGACAACGTTCTTTTTTATATATGTAGTTTCCTATTTATTATACGGTAGGACTGCTGTAAAATACATTAAATATTTCGGTAGTGAAGCATTTTTTTTTGTGGGTGGGGGGGGGGGGGGGAGGGATGGGGGTGAGGGGAAATAGAAAAATAATTTTTGTTCACACTTCGGCTCCAAAGGGATACATTTGGGCACATCGTTCCCTTTGGGAACTTGGGCTCTTGTCAAAATTTTCCGAAAATTTTTTTGTGTAAATTATTTTTCGATTTATATTTTTAAAGGTATGTATCTTTTTATAATATTTATTGTGGAGTTGGTGGGAGTACGGTCGACAAAGTTTGCTTCATTATGAAAGCAATGAGCAAGGCGAGGAAGTCTTTCCTCTGATTTACATGTTCGTTGCCTTGCTTGTAGTCGATGTACTTCCACTAATTCTTGCTCAACATGTGAAGCATTGGATGACAAACGTTGGAGACGGGTGTCACGGTACGTTGTTAGCGAGGGGCCACTGTCGGTCCTCTCGCGGTGAGAGGCCACCGCCGGTCCTTTCGCCAAAAAGTCGCTCTTGGATTTTAGTTTCTATTTGCAGAGGGACAGGAACATGGTGATGTTTTCGTGACGCCGTCAGAGAGTGTGCTTCCGTTGTCGCATTTAGATAGTCAATCAGAGCTAGCTGCTAAAGTGCTCATGAATATTAGACAGGGCAATAAACCACAGCGTGGTTTCAGCTCCGTCGCCAGCTAGCTCGACCGGTGAAGCGGTTACATCGTCCGTGGGTACCGTGACGCCGGGTTTGTCCGTTGCGGTCGAGGAGAGTAGAAAGGGTAGAGCGAGCACAATAAAATAAGACTCTCCCTGCGACGACGGAGAGGAAGAAGCCGGCAAGTTCAGTGGGAAGCTCGGCGAGGTCTGAATGACCGCGAGCGAGAGAGCCCCCTCTTCCATAACATCTGGGGTCAGATGTTGTGGTTCGGAACTTGCGTCAGTCGGAGCATACGTCCACGCCTCCATTCCGGGACGCTCCGTTTATTTCACAGCCGAGGTCGGCTATAGTTACGGCTTCTTCAGCGTCTACCAAGCACACACGACCGCACCTTGGCCATGTCACTTCTGATATCCAGCCTGCATCGCCGAGAAGGGTCACTCTTCGTTAAAGAAGTCTCACCATACTGTAGCCAAGGAGACGAGGCCTCATTCATCGGGACGTCCGAAAAAAGAGCCTTCTCGGACACTGTCCCAGGAGCAGCCGGCGGGCAAGCAACAGAAGACCGCTGCTCCTCAGGCCTCCGTAACGGACTTGCTGTCGCAGATTGCGCAGCTCATCGCAGCATCCCAATAAGTGCAGAAGCAGCCGACGGCAGTCACAGAACCTGAGCAATTGGATGGATCTGGGTCGATCCAGTCATCTGCGCGTTCAGATGCCGATGACCGTAAGAATAATCTGATTCAGTCGGATGGCGAAAGGGATTTGGAGAATTACCCTTCCCTTTCGGAACACGGGGTGGCGATTGATCTAACGCATCAATACTTCCCTGAGTTCGTTCCTGAGAATAGAATGCTGCGACCGCTCGAAAGAAGCACTATTCAGTAGCTGAGAGACAAGGCCTCATATATCGGGACGTCTGGAGAAAAGGGCAATTTCGGACACTGTCCCGGGAGCAGCCGGCGGCCAGAATGGAAGACCGCTGCTCATCAGGCCACCGTAACTGATTTGCTATCGCTGATTGCGCAGCTCATCAGCATCCCAGCAAGCGCAGAAGCAGTCGACGGCAGTCTCCGAACCTGAGCGGTCGGATGGTGCTGGGTCAGTCCAGTCATCTGCGCGTTCAGATGCCGCTGACCGTGATTTTCAACTTATTCAGACGAATGATGAAAGGGATACGGAGGGGGATTACTCTTCCCTTTCGGAACACGTGGTTTCAATGGATTTAATCGATCAGCACTACCCTGAATTTGTTTCAGCGAATCAGAATGCTGCGGCTACTTGCAAGAAACCGCTAGCGTTGCTGGACGCTGACTTCATCCGGAAAAAGAGGTCATGTCTTTTCCGGTTAAGTCAAGACAGGTGTCGCAGGCCTTAGGCCTTTTAGACGACGCCGTATTCAACTTTCCAATGGGAAGAAGTAAGGCGGTTTCTTGTCATTTTCCGTAATTTTACCGATTATAACGGGAAACGGGGAAGATGTTTAGAGTTCCTCTGCGTTTAATGAGTCGGCTAAGGTCCTAGTTATGGCCCCACCTTCATCGTCCATTATTCGCTCGGACACAACTGAGACGGCAATTTCTTCATTCGGAGCGAATTTAGACCCACTGTCTTACGCAGATCACCTTTAAGAACTGTGACGCAACGTATCTACGTAAAGGAAATTGAGGACGTTCGTACCTCAATTAGAGTCCTTTCCAGGGCTATTATATTTATCGCGCGTAACTCTGTCTTAACAGTTGCTATTTTGGAGTTAATCAAACGTGACAGAGCCCTTGCGTCGTCATCTTTAGTAGATGACAAGGTGAAAAACTCTCTACCGGTCGCTTCGGTTTCCGGACACTCAGTTTTTGACGATAAGCTTTCATTGGTTATGGCCAAGCTACAAAGAAAGCATCAATACTCTGCTCCTCAGGTCGGCGTCTAATCGACCCGCAATAGCAGAAAAGTGTAAGAAAGGATGTCCTAGACAGAAATTTCGTCTAAAAAGGACTCCTCGCGAGGGTATAGGTAACCCTCCTATAATTACTCAAGGGATCGTCATACAGCGACTCGGATACGGGGCTTAGGTCTGATCAAGGGTACCGGCCAGAAGCCCGTAAGCCGTTGGCTCGAGGCTCTTCGCGAAGGAGACGTAGTTTCTCCTTCCGTAGACCTCGCGGGTACTACAGGTGAGGGTTGGGACCTCTATTGCTTAGCAGTTGACGGATAGTTATCAAGATTCGCATCAAACTGGGTAACTATTACGGAAGTCCAGTAGGCGAGAAGTGTGGTCTCGGCCGGCCTACGGCTATCTTAACGAGAGTACCACCACTAACTTAATGTCTGTGATGGACAATGCATCCGTCAAATCCTTGCATTAGTCTCTGCATCGGAGGTTCTCTTGACAATGAAAGTAACTGAGGTCGTCGAATAAAGGTTCTCTAGGATTCTATAGTCACCTGTTACTCGTACCGAAGCCTGAGAGCTCGTTCCGACCGATAATAGACTGGAGCTGGTTAGCAAGTTTATCATAGCTCTAAAGTTCATTTATGCTTATCATTGAATCGGTAAAAGTGAGCGTTCGAGTGATCGATTATGCTACAATCATAGATCTAAGGATACGTCCTTTCATGTCCTGGTATATCCGGCATTCAGAAAGTACCTACGGTTCGTCGTCCAAGGGATAGTATTTCAGTTCCGAAAGATGTGCTTCGGTCTGAATCTAGCGTTCTGGGCGGTCACTCGAATAATGAACTCGGTAATGTCTCACAACAATCTGGTTCGTCTGCCGTTATCCAGAGCAAAATTAGTCAGTAGTTATGCTCGCTTTTGTCTATTATCAGACGCATTAACAGCGAGAAATTTTATGCGACTGTTGGGGTTGTGTGGAGCGGCTACACATCTTATTCAGATGGGTCCCTTACGCACACGTCCCCTCCAGTTATTCTTTACCCAGAACTGGAGTGTGGAGACGCATTCGCCCAAGACCAGTATTGTTTTAACGGATCTAGGAAACAAAAGGTCCATATTGGGGCAGCTATTCAGTGGTTAACTCAGGGAGTTCAGCTGCAACTGCCAGATCCGGCTTTCACGATTGACGGATGTGGGTCAATAATTTGGGGCACGACCCTGACTCCGACAGACTCGAAATGCATGGGTCTTGGGACCCTCGGTTCCTGGAGAAACACATAAACATCAAAGAATGATGTCAATATAGTTAGCGCTACATCAATAGATTCACATTATTTGCGGACACGCATGTTCAGGTATTGTTGCACAACTCGATAGTAGTAGCGTACATCAGGAACCAGGGCGGCACCCATTCATTTCCGTTTTGATAACTAACGGAGAAGATTTTTCTATTTCATGTTCATCTCTCTATCGGTCATAACGGGTCGCCTGAATGTACTAGCAGACTTGATCTCAGAAAGGTCTCCTGTTTCATTTGCATTGGACGCTCAACAAACGAGTATTTGGACAGTTTATCTACCAGTGGGATCGCCCCATGATAGTTTAGTTTGCGACGCACCGGAACAATTAGTCGCCGTCATTTGTGTCGACATGCCCAGATTATTGAGCGCAGGCAGCAGACACTCTGCAGAATTCATGGGGAAGAATGATAGGATACGCGTATCCTCCAATTCATTTGATTCAATAGGTTACATTTAAGATTAAACAGTCTTGTTGTGTATCCTACTAGTAGCACCTCTGTTGTCACAGAAACCTTGGATCAGTATTCTCAAGTGTCTGTTATGGGACGCGCCCCAGAAGCTTCCTCAATGAGAGGGCCTACTTTCAGGGGAAGTTTTATTCTTCGTCCTTCTCAGCCCATAGTGGCATAATGGAGTCGGTTAGACGTGAGGGAACCATTGCGGTTCCTATATTATTTGATAACTGTCACAGGAACGATTAAATAAAGCGGGTGAGATTTCGATACGACTTCGAATTCCCCCCCCCCCCCCCCCCCCCCACACACACACACACACATACACTGCCTATGCGTTTAGAGGCAATTACCGGGCAAGACGTCGTTTTCTTCCCGCAAGCCTCATATTATTTAATACATACATACTATGCATTTGGGTCGTGTTCTGTGGCGACCTCATGGACACATCCGCTTTTTAGTTGGATTAGTTTCCTGTGATTATTTGTTGAGTTATATACGAGCGCTTATTTAAAAATCCTCACAATTAAATTGCAACTCTTGAGTACCTCGTAGGCTGCATAACCAATTAACTGGTATTCAGATGATAACATGCTAAATATTATATTACGCTAACACTTTATTGTATTTTGTGGACCTTGAAATCATAACCTATTTTGGTGGCGGTCCGTGTCGGTCCCTGTTAATCATGCCTACTTTCATTTCTAAATCCAGGTTTCTATTATGTCCGTACTCATTTCGCATATTCCCCATGTGTTCACGATCGTAGATATCGGATAGTACACTCTGGAGAGTGTTACTGGAATTGTACAGAGACCGCCTGTGGATTACCTAGGAAGTGGTTTTTCTCTTCAGGGATAGTTCAGTGTGGCTCGATTGGACATGTGTTATATTTTATATCACCGGTTTTCGACGTATCTGTGTACGTCTGCGGTGTACGTTTATATAGCGGGCAATATTAATTACCAGAATCGTCGCTATAGCCTTTACTTCTGAAGTGACATAGGCACCATTTATCAATCATGAATTAATACCCGAGTGCCTGTTCGACGATTATTTGTATTGTTTTTTGGTACCACTCTTATTGATTCCAGAGCTCTCCCCTCTTTCTTTTGAAGATTCCTTCAAAAGAAAGGGGTGGAGGGGTTGATTTTTACCTCTTCTCTGGCTTAGAGAGTATGTAACTATGAAGGAAGCTGTTTTATCCGTAATTATATCCTGCATACAGCTGAAGTGTAATTGTATGGCGTGTATTTGTGAGGGATTTTCACTCATTCTCAGATACGCCATCCTAATTTTTGGGGTTTAGACAGGACTAGCCTTAAAAATTAGGAACTTGTTACATCTTAAGTAGCATTGTCTCATGCTTACAATAAGTAATTACTTAAATTAGGCTCCTTATTTAGAATGTCTCCACTATTTTTGTGTAGAGACATGCGTGTAATTCCTAATCCATAATTTCCTTTCATTATGGATTGTAGAATTGGAACTATTTCGGAAGTCCTGGGTCCTCCACCTTTTTACGATTCAGCTAAGTCGGGGCCATTGGTTGTTGTGTAAAAATGATAAATTTATAGTAATTTGTGTATTTTTATACTTGCCAATTGCCCAGACGGGGATGGCCCTCCTATGGGTGGGCGCTCATACCTCCCCGCTGAATTATGTAATACACTCTTTTGCAAAGAATGATGTTGGCGCCAATTCCGGTCACTTCCAGGCGCTTGCGTGGAGAGTAAATGTATGGAGGGTCAGATAGGACTTCTAATTCTCGGTTTTGCATGCAAATTTTGGGGATTTGGGGGGGGGGGGGGGTAAAATTAGTGTTTGGCCCTCGATATTTTGGAGTTAACACCAGCTAAGTCTGGGCCATTGGTAAGAATAAAAACAAATTACTATAAATTTATCATTTTTTTAGCCAGTCATCTCATTTCTATTCACCTTGCAATTGCATCTTTCCTATTTGTAAAATGGTGACCAAATGACGCTTCACTCAGATGTTGTTGCACAAATCCCGATATTTGAATACGTCGGGGCCGAAAATTTAGTTTCACTCGTCTAATATTTTTAAAATGGCACCAGAACAGATTGCTCGACACGTTTTATTATTTATATGCCGCCATTTTGCATAAACGGTACTTTGAGTTCAGCAAGGCACCATCTGCAATGCTTCAGCATTGCAGATGACGCCTTGTTGTACTCGGGGGGGGGGGGGGGGGGGGTCTGGCGATTCATTGAGTGGATTCTTAGTTTGATTTGTCTGGAACTGTCAATCTCACATTGACTGCCGAATCAAACTTCACAACTGTGTTCATTACCAAATGCCTCCTTTTAAATAAAACGTGTTCACAAATTCGTTTTATAAGCACCACTAAATTTGCCTCTCAATTTTCATTTTCAAAATGACAATCCGATTAGGCTAAAGTTTTCGTTACGAACAGAATGGTGCACAGAGCGAATTCAATAATGGATCGGACCGAGCAGAAGATGTCCATAGTTTTGTCCAAATTGGACTTGAATTCTCAGTTTGCTTCATTGTGGTTTTCCAGGCAGTGCTATGAAGCCTGACTCTCGGGCACACCTAGGTTCGGTTGAATTGACCACATCGATTTCAAAAGAATTGTAATAAAAATATTAATATAACTGGCTCATCATAGTTTTTTGTATTTATATTTAGAAGTACAACTAGTGATGAACAGTATGTACCAGCTTGTTACGCAGACTGAAAGAGCCGCCATTGAATAAAATCGGACACAGAAGATGCAAACATCTCTGAAGACGCCTGAATGTTATTTGAAGATTATCGAATACAAGAGGTCGATATGACGTGGCCGACCGAAGCTTATTGCATTCACACCACGAAGTGAGTTTCAAATAGCCATCACCGTGAAAATTGGCCGATTTGGTGTACAGATTAAGAAGCTTGCGTCTCCCTTTCCCAGAATGTCTTGTTTAAAATAGCCAAGTGTTGCACCCCCTTCGTCATCCCCTCTCGCCGATATCACCCAATCTGTACTCCTCCCACGAAAGGATAATCAGAATGCGTGTGCTGCTTAACCATTTACCTAACATGAAAAGCAGACGACACTTGCAAAATAAATTCTTGAATAATTTTTTTTCATTTTTTTGTCTCAAATACATAGGTTATGACCGCTCAGTGGAACGAGCTCGACGAGCTATTTCCAAAGAGGGGTCATAACCTATGTTTTAGACAAAAAATGGAAAAAAAATAATAAATTAATTGGAGATTTGAAAATAGCGCTGGGCGCTTTTGGCCGTTACGTTGGGTAAAGGGTTAAGAGAAAGCAATATTTGGTTTCAAAAGCACGCAAAATGACTAAGCTTGGTCATTGGCATGTTTCGTTTGTCATACACGCGCCTTTCAGTCACTCGAGTTGTGATTTGTCATGCTTTATCATTTCAATTCAAGAAAATTAGGTTATAAGGCTGATGTTAAAGTACCGAGGGCTGGCATAGCGGCTCGTATGAAACTACCCAAACAATAACTTCATTTAATAAACCAAAACAGATAAGCACAAACTACTTCTGGATCTTTAGTTTTCTGTAAGTGTCATTGTAATTCTTTTCACAAAGTCTAAAATCTCTTCTCTGAGATCAGTTACCCGAACGTCTCTGCTTGGAGGCCGCGGCGTTCGAATAGCCTGGCTACCTCTTCTCCCACTTTGACGAATCTCCGTTTACGACTCTGAATCTAGGCTTGCGTTAAATGTTCTGTACAACTCTTTCACTTTTCTTAATCCACCTAAACCTATTGCCAATTTGCCATCATTAATTCCTTACAATACAAAGACTCTGATTCACACTACTCCTTTGTTCATGGTAACGCAAATTTTCCTAGTTGCGTTCCACTGAAAACAATTTGAGCTAACAAATTTTATCCTTGGGCAAGACACTTGATCCCCTTTGTTAGCGTGGGGGCACGGAGGCGATGTGTACTAAAGTCTACTGCACGTCGATGGTGCACTTGTCTTCAACCAGTGCTAACCCTGCTTGTGCGTAGTTGGGACGCTGGGGTGTCGGATATTACTCGCCGCTGCTCGGTAGTTCTCGACGGGTACTCCTACTTCCTCCACCCGTAAAACTGTTCGACACCAAGTAACCCTGGCTATCAAGTCTCGTTAAAACGGTTAACAAATTGCTTTCGTCTAGTAACTTATGAAGAGAGACAAATCAGCCTAGTTTGTATCTGTCGACATCGACGTCATATCGGGCAAATTTGAAGCCATACCTGCCGAACTTGATAAACGGCAATTCTGTAAAAGAAAGTCATATCTAATTCGTCGGGCATGGTGGCGCTGTACTGGACGTAGATGGTCCACTAGCTTTCAACCAATGCTAACCTTGCAGGTGCGAAGTTGGTACGTTGAAGGGTCTGACATTACTCGCCGCTGCTAAGCGATTCTCTAGGGGTACTTCGGCTTTCTGCACCCGTTAAACTATCCAACACGGGGTAGCAGTCTACATCGGTGTAAAATTTTGCGATTCACCTAAAACATGTTTTGCATTGTGGATTGTTGATGTACTGCCTCCTGCAATTCCCTACAACATGGAATAATTTGAGGCAAACTAGATACATCATTCATTGTAACATAAGGTTGTGGAGGGAATGGCTTGTGACCACCAGTGCTACTGGAATAGTCAGTTTCTCTCTACCTCTTGTGACGAATTTATAGAATGCTTATATTGTTGATCATACAGAAAAGGAAATGTATTTTGGATTGCTGTCATTTTCTCTTCCTCGTCGCGAGATTTTGTGTAACTGAACGCTACCGATTCGTTTCCAACTTAATCGCCTTTAAGTAAAGCGTTTCCATTTGACCTTCGACGTTGCAACGTATGGTCTGCCCAGTACCTTAGACTATTGTTTGGGAATGCTGGGTTATTACAGCTCATTCGATTATGCAGGACCAGGCTCCAAATTAGAGTAATCGCTTGAGCGGCTTGACTGGACTGGTTACGTGAAATAATTCATGAGGTGAAGACCGTTGCAACTCAGGTAAAGTATCAAATGTTTCCCCATACACATCCAGCACGTTTGTTTGGAAAAATCTCGTATCATTTTTCTTCTCGCATTAAAATCTGTCTTGTACAACTGCTTCTCCGAGGTCACGCAACAGACAGAAAAAGACCGGTAGGAAAGTACCGGCCACAAGCACAATTTCTGCCTGTGAATGTTCAGCGAAACACAACCAAGAGTCTCGGTGTTTTAGGTACCAAGTTCATAAAATCGCCATCTTCTGTCTCTGGAATATTTAGTAATGATAAAGTTGTTGGTATGTTTTAAAAGCTTTCCAAAATAAGTTTCGGAGATTGTACATCTGCCATGCTTTCGAGGAGAATAAACCATATTCAGTCAGGAGGCACTACGACTATATTTGATAAATGCCGCTGTTATGAATAGAATAGGTTGTACAACCGGTCCACGGGCACGGGGGCGCGGTGGCGTTGCGGTAACCGGTTATCGTCAGATAACCGAAGTTAAGCAACGTCGAGCCCTGTTAATCATTGGGTGGATGGCCGTCTGAGCGTTCAATTCGGACTCCCTGCGTTCTTAACCCCGATTGTCCACATGGGGGCACGATGGCGCCATGTACTAAGGCGTGATGCACATTGATGGTGCGCATGTCTTCAACCAATCTAACCCTGCGTGTGCTGCAGTGCGGAGTTACGATGTTGGGTAGATGGCAGCTGCTCGTCGTTGCTCTGTGGTTCTCTCCGGGTACTCCGGCTTCATCCAAGCTTGAAACTGTCACCGACACGACATGACCTAGGCTGTTAATGTGTCATTAAACCCTAATAAATAACAGCTTGCCCACCCTCACCTTGCATTTTGACGTGTCTAAAATTTTCAAAATGAGACTCAAGCCGCACTTCGGTTTTCATCACGGAAATACCGGAAGTTCGTTTTGCATCCGAACATCTTTGAAAATCCATCACTTTATCTCTATCTTCCTGGGAGCCCTTGAAATGACAACTCGAGTGCAGAAACACGATGTGTGATTCCACCACAATCACAACATGTTGCATATAGCTGTAATGAACTGGGCATTTACTCATAAAAAATTGTACATGCATTCGGCTATCCTCTTTCCAGCACTTGCTAATTGATCGAATCTGCTTTGACATTTCATTCAGTTGACAACTAGAAAATACGTGCAGCCTCACTGTCCATAGAATTAGAATTTTCGTTATGATCCTCAAACAACGGAAATGAAAGATGAGAAAAGATGTATTTCTAAACTCTTTGTCTACAAATGCATTAGTATTTTTTTCTTGCGAAACTCATTTGTATATACCTTGAATTTGAGCGTTTCTGATAAGAAAATGACTAATCGAACTACACCCCGATTCATTTTGCAAATCGTGCAATTTAACGTGTCTAAATTATTAAAATAGTAACAGAATCAACTGCTCTGCAGTTTCTATTACAAAATGCCGCCATTTTGAGTAAATCGGGTCCGAAAATTCGGTCATTGGTTGCTTACTATTTGAGCTGCCTAAAATTTATATATACAACCAATGGCCCGGACTAGCTGGTGCTAACTCAAAAATTAATCCAGGGCCAAACACAAATTTTGCCCCCAATCTCCAAAATTTGCACGCAAAACCGAAAATGTAATGTCCTATCTGGTCCTCCGTACTTTTTGGATCGGTGCATGCGCAGTATCCAGGAAGACACCGAAAATGGTGCCAACCATCATTCTTTGTTTGGCCCTGAAGTCAGCAACAATGAACTGACATCTGTGCTTTTAAATCTCATTTTTGAGGATGCCAAACACAAATCAATGGTAAAATTGGTGGATCCAAGGACATAATTGGATGACGGAAGTGAACAACGGTGGGCAGGGACGTTCAGGGCTGTAACTTTATAATTTTTATCAAAATTGTTTCATGTCTCCCGATTTCGGGACATGGGCCTTGCCTCATCATTCTTGCTTATGATTTATCCACTGTTTGTTAAGTGTTCCTTCCCTATCCTTCTTTGAAGCCCTCCTGTTAAACTCCCAAGCTTTTTGGCTTATTTTTATTGAAATTTTTTATTAAATCTCTTGGGAGTTTAACGTGTATTACAGAATGTTTATTCTGTATATCACCAGGGTTACGTCCTAACTCTAAGGTGTTTGGACATTTGGGTCATGCATCTGCTATCCGATGTATCTTCATCTGTCTTCATCTGAAGATCTTGCTTTACATCGGGTAGCTTTAAAATCTGTTACTGACTAAGGGCCTTTTTTATTCGGTGCCTGGGGTCTTGTTTCCGTTTTTTTCATCGACGTTGTTTACATTGGCAACGTCCTATAAATATATGAAGTTTCAACTTATTACTGTAGAATTGTTGAAAGATACATGTCATAATATTCCGGTAGTGTAGCAATTATTTTTGGAATTTTGTCCACACTTAGGCTCTATTGGGATACCCTCGGGCTCGTCATGTTCCTTTTGAGGACTCGGGCTTTTGCCAAACTTTTTTCGAAAAATTTTTGAATTTAATTTTTCGATTTGTGTTTTGAATGTTGATTATTATGGATCGTTATCATATATTTATTGTGGAGCTGGTGGGAGTTCTATCGACTTGTTTTGATTAATCGTGAAAGCTTATTGCTCAAAAAGCAAGGTGAGGAAGTCTTCCTCAGATTTACATGCTTGTTGCCTTGCTTGTAGTCGATGTAGTCCCGCTAATTCTTGTCCTACATGTGTTGATTGGGATGACAAGCGTTGGACGCTGGTGTCACGGTATGTTAGCGGTGAGAGGCCAATGCCGGTCCTCTCGCCGTAGTCATTCAAGTTTCTCAGTTTCTTTTTCAGAGGAACCAGAACATGGTGATGGTTATGTGACACCTAAGAAAAGTGTGCCACCGTCGTCGCACTCAGATGAGCAAACAGAGCTAGCTGCAAAGGTGCTCATGAAAATTAGGCAGGGGATAAAGCTACTAGCTGATGCTTTTAATCCCTTGTCGGCAGCTAGCTCGACCGGTGAAGCGGTTACTCCGTTGAAGTCCGTTCGTGGGTACCGTGACGCCGGGTATGTCCGTTGCGGTCGAAGGAAGAGTAGTGGGTAGAGCGAATACCTTAACATCCAAGCATGCTCACCCAGCGACTACGAAACTAGGGAAGAAGCCAGCAAGTGTTTTAGGAAGCTCGGCGAGGTCTGAAAGGACCGCGAACGGGAGAGGTCCCTCTCTATTTCAACATCTGGGGCCAGATGTTGTGGTGAAGAACTAGCGCGGGCCGGAGCATACGTCCACACCTTCCGTTCGGGGCGCTCAGTTTAGGTAGCAGCTGGCCTTGGCTACAATCATGGCTTCTCCCGCTTCAACTAAGCACACACGACCGCATCCTAGCTACCCGACTTCGGATATCCAGTCTGCTACGAGAAGGGACCACGCTTCGCCTATGAGCTCGGACCATCCGGTAGCTAGGGAGACAAGGCCTCGATCATCGGACTTGCGGAGAAGAGAGCCATCTCCGACATAACGTCCCAGGAGCAGCACGCGGCCAAGAAACAGAAGACCGCTGCTCCTCAGGCCTGGATGACGGACTTGCTGTCTCGGATTGCGCAGCTGATCGCAGCAAGTGCAAGAGCAGCCTCCTCCTGACTCAGAACATGAGCTACCGGGCGGTGCTGGGTCGATCCAGTCGTCTGTTCACGCAGATGCAATGGACAGAGATTCACAACCGATTCTCGCGGATGGTGAAAGGGATAAGAGGATTACCCTTCGCTTTCGGAACAGCACATGGTTGCGATGGATTTCATCCATCAATACTACCCTGAATTTGTTCCGGCGAATCGGAATGCTGCGACAACAAGGAAGAAACCGCTGGCGTCGTTGGACGCAGACTTTATCTGGACAAAGAAGGAAGTACTTTCCTTTCCGGTTCAGTCTTGGCAGGTGTCGCAGGTCTTCGGCCATATAGACGACGCCATATTTAACCTCGCGAGTACGAGAAGGAAAGGCGGTTTCTTAACTTCATCTTCCATAAACATACCGTTTCTTGGACCACGTCCATTTAAAACGGTCGGTGAAGATGTTCAGAGACTTTCTCTGCGTTTGGATGAGCAGGTCGGGGATCTAGATGTATCCTTACCTGCATCATTCACTATTCGCTCGGACACAATTGAGACTGTAATGTCATCAAATAGAGTGAATTTGGGCGCAGTCTTACGCAGATCACCTTTCCAGAGCTATGGCGCAACGTCTCAACGGAAAGGAATTTGAAGACATTTGTTCCTCTGAGTTCTTTCCAGGGCAATTACGTATACCACGTATAACGCCGCCCTAACAGTGTCTAATCTGGAGTTAATCGGACGTGATGGTGCCCTTGCGTCGTCATAACTGATAGGTGACGAGGTGAAAAGCACTCTCCGAGTCGCTCCGGTCTCCGGACATACTATTTTTGACGACAAGCTTTCGTTAGTTTATGATCGGGTTACTAAGAAAGCGTCTAGTACTCTGCTTTTGAAGTCGGCGTCTCAAAAACCCGCTTCAGCAAACAAGTGTAAGGAGGACGTTCCAGACAAAAATCGTCAAAAGGAACCTCCTCACGAGGGTACAAGAAACCCTCTTATAATTACTCTGGAGGTCGTCGTATAGCGACTCGGGGAAAGGGGCGGAGGTCTGATCGGGACTATCTGTCAGACGCCCCTAGGCCGACGGGACGAGGTTCTTCGCGGGGAGGACGTGGTTTCTCCTCCCGCAAGCTTCGCAGGTCATACAGGTGATGGTCAAGACCTCTATTCCTTGCCAGTTGGAGGAAGGTTATCAAGCTTCGTGAAAAACTGGATAACAGTCACGGAAGACCAATGGGTGGGAAGTGGAGTCTCGGACGGCCAGTGGCTATCATTCCGAGCGAACCCCCCACTAACAAGATGTCCGCGTTGCACAAATCTTCCGTCAGATCCTTGCAAAAGAGTCTCTCCTAGCGGAGGTACAGGCTCTCTTATTAGAGGAAGCAATAGATGTTAGTCAACTGTTCCTCGTACCGAAGCGGCTCGTTCCGACCGGTAATAGAATTGAGCTGGATAAACAAGCTTATCGTGGCTCCAAAGTTCTATATGGAGACCGTTCGGTCGGTAAGGGCGAGCATTTGAGTGAACGACTATGCGGCAAACATAGATCTAAAGGATGCGTACTTTCATGTCCTGGTACATACGGTATTCAGAATGTACCTACGGTTCGCCGTACCAGGTAAAGTGTATCAGTTCAGAGCAATGTGATTTGGCCTGAACCTGGCTCCCTGGGCATTCACTCGAATAACGAACTCTGTAATGTCCCACTTCAGAGCTATTTCGTCTGCGGTAACGTCGGCTTATTTGGACGACATTCTACAAAGATACAACAGAATTGTTCTTCAGAACGATGTTCAGAGTATCCTATTACTCCGACGTCTCGGTTTCATCGTAAACGAAAAAAGTCTGTCACTCCGTCCAAGTCATTCATTTACTTGGGAATGAGCTTCGAGACTCACAATTTGGTTCGTCTGCCGTTACCCAGAGAGAAATTAGTCAGTTGTTATGCTCGCTTTTGTCTACACCCAGACGCATTAACAGCGAGGGAATTGATGCGACTGTTGGAGTTGTGCGGATCGGCTGCGGATCTTATTCAGATGGGCCGCCTGCGCACACGTCCCCTCCAGATATTCTCCACCCAGAACTGGAGTGTGAAGACGCATTCGCTCGAAACCAGCATTGTTTTAACGGACCTACTAAAGCAAAGGGTTCAGCTTTGGGCAGATATTCAGTGGTTAACTCGGGGAGTCCCGCTGCAGATGCCAGATCCGGCTTTCACGATTATGACGATGCGAGTCAGACGGGTTGGGGCGCGACCCTAAGCCCCACAGACTTGAGGTGTCAGGGTCTTTGGAACCCTTGGTTCCCAGAGAAGCACATAAATATCAGAGATGTCAATATGGCTAGTGCTACAACATTGGATTCACATAATACCAGACTCGCATGTTCAGATTTTGCAGGACAACTCGATATAAGTAGCGTACATCAGGAACCAGGGCGGCACTCATTCGATTCCGTTATGCGAACTAACGGAGAAGATTCTTCTATATATAATCGTTATCTTCAGCTTTCTGTCAGTCATATACCGGGTCGTCTGAACGTAATAGCAGACTCGCTCTCGGAAAGGTCGCCTGTTGCCATCTGAGTGGGCGCTCAACAAGCGAGTATTCAGGCAGATTTGCTGCCAGTGGGATCGCCCCATGATAGATCTGTTTGCGTCGCACCTGAACAATCAGTTATCGATGTTCGTGTCCCCATGTCCAGACCATCGAGCTTACGCAGTAGACGCTCTGTCAATCTCATCGCACGGAATGATAGGATATGCGTATCCCCCAACTCAGTTGATTCAGCAGATTCTGTTAAAGATTCCGTTGGTGCAAGGATCAGTCGATAGACGTTTATGATCCGTCCATACCAAATATTGCCAATTTCTTGGTCTACTTGTCTGACGTTCTCAAACTGCAGCCCGTCACTATTAAGGGCTATAGGTCTGTTATCAGACACTTATGCTCATCATAACTTGGCAATTGGATCTAATGCTTCATTGCCCAAGCTGGTTAGAAATTTCTCTATTAATAGACCTAGAACCCTCAGATTAATTCCTAAGTGGAATTTGGCTTGGGTTCTGTTGAAGCTCAAGGAAGCTCCGTTTGAGCCGTTGGACGTAGTGAAGTTCAAATTCTTGACCTACAAAACTGCATTTCTCTTAGCCTTTGCATCTTCTAGAAGAGTAAGTGAACTTCATGCTTTATCAGTTGATGATTCTCACTACCGTAGTGTGGGTAATACCATTACCCTAACTACGGAAGTGGGATTTCTGGCTGCGAATCGGACTCCAGATAAACGACCTGAGCCTATTACCATTAAGGCTCTGCTGTCCTTTGACAACCGAAGACCTCTGCTGTGTCCAGTCAGGGCTATGCGCATGTATAAACGTCGATCAGATTTTATAAGAAAAGGAATAAAACGTTTCTTTCTTTCATTGATTCCTAACAGGAAAGATATTTCAGTTCATTCGGTTGCTAGATGGATTCAGTTGGCAATACGCATTGTCTATGTAAATCTATCTTCGGATCAACGTTCTGTAAATAAGATACCAGCGCATCGGGTTAGAGCGTTATCCACTTCTAACAGTATAGCCATTACTGATCTCATGAAGGCTGCTTACTGGACACAGCCCTCTTCATTTACCAAGTTTTACCTGAGAAATGTAGAGTCCATCTCCGGTGACCTTAGATGTTTAGGTCCAGTTTCTGTTGCTCAGAATGTCGTCAACAAATGGTTACATCTATAAGGTCGTTCCAGCTCTGCCGCTGTTCCGCTGCCCTCTTTGTTCTGAGGAAGTTACCTCAGAACAAGAGGAAGGGGGGGGGGGGGGGTCCCTTATGATCATCTGGCTTTATAGCAAGGGAAGATCTCCTCTGGTGTCAGTAGTCTCGAGTCGGTGCAAAAACTAATTTATGAACTGTTTTTAAAGTGTAGCTCACTGCGAAGCATTTGTATGTCACGCGTCAGAACATTAAATTTTCTGTTTTGCATGCAAATTTTGGATTGGGTGGGGGGGGGGAGCAAAATTTGTCCTGGTATAATTTTTGAGTTGGCACCAGCTGGTCTAGGCCTTTAAGTATAAAACATAGGCAAATTACTTAAAAATTTATGTGGTCCCACTTGGAGTACAACGGGATCAGCACCTCGTTTATATGTACTTTCAAATTTGTCTCCCTCAATTTGATGTTGAAAACGTAGACCGATTCAAGCTGCATTCTTATTACGTGAAAAACTGTGCCTCGTGCGGATTAAACAAGGAATCTGAAAACATTTAGTCTGGTTTTGTCCAAATTAAATTTGAATTCTCCCTTTACTTCATCGTAAGTTTATATAGTGTAATAAGGGGGCGCGGTGGCTCAGTAGGTAGAGGTGCAGGCTGCAAGCCGAGAGGTCCGCGGTTCGAATCCCACCTGCGGCAACCGCGTTGTGTCCTTGGGCAAGACACTTCATCTCCATTGCCCGCGTGGGGGCACGATGACGCCGTGTACTAAGGCGTACTGCACGTCGATGGTGCACATGTCTTCAACCAATGCTAACCCTGCTTGTGTAGAGTTAGTATGTTGGGGAGCTGACAGTTGCTCGCTGTTGCTCGGTTCTTTTCGGGTACTCCGGCTTCCTCCACCCGTAAAACTGCCATGGTCATGATTAGCCATTGTGCAGAAATGTGACCTTAAACTCCAATAAATAATAAATATAAATAGTGTAATAACGTTTGACATTTTGAAGCACGGCTGTACTTTATCTCAAATACCCAAGTTGGAGCATGGTGACGTGTGCTGGGGGCATATTGCATGTGAATGGTCACAGAAATTTCCCCCGTGGGAACCCCGGTAAGTGAAGCTGTACTTGTTTACTATGGTAAACAAGCTCCGTGTTACTGATAAAATATGACCCAATCACCAATGCTTGGGTTGCAAGTCCTCTAAAATAGGCAGCATGGGTATTAACGATTGACTGAATTTGACTTCATCCACGTGATTGATTAGCTACCGTGTAGAAATATGTGACCTTAAATACCAATAAATATAAATATTTATTTAATGCTCAGGCATCAATTCACGCTGAAAAATTAAGTCATATTCCCCTGTCGGTCGGCAAAACGAAATATCAAAATGATATTTAGAAATCGATATTTCATCGTAGGTTCGGATGACGAATCACATGTACTTTAAACGAGTCAGCACATCAGTAATGAATTCCAGAGTCCCAAATACAAACGAATTCGAATAATTGATAGTGACAGTGACTAAATCAATTCATTAAATCAGCGGTTTCAAAGTTTGACTTTCTCATTCACCTTCCAGCGAAAAGCCGAAATCACTTTCAAATTTCTTCAGTTCAACTTCACACGTCTTCAGTGCATTGAGTTCAAAAAAAATAAAATGACGTGTCTTGTTATTGAAAATAAGAAAGTGGTGTTTTTTGTTATTCTATTTCTTCGAAACACATTGCGATTATTTCAATTCGCCAGCCTTGGTAAATCGTAAAGTTAGGGGAGAAATAAGACGGGACTACTTTTTGTGCGGATATTCACACATTCCAATGGTTGGAGTTTGGTTGTAATTTTTGTATGGACACCGGTTCGGCACATAAATTTTGCGCCTTAATGGCAAATAAAGGCCACAAATTGGAGAGTTTGTAGTCGTAGAGCATTAAATAAAAAGAAAATTCACGAAAATTTGATGAATACCGAAAATATCTCGTTCGTGGCTACAAGAAATATGAGGATCTTCACTCGCGACTGCGTCGCTCGTGAAGATCCTCATATTTCTTTGCAGCCACTCACGAGATATTTTCGGTATTCATCAAATTTTCGTGAATATCCTCTATATCTATGGTCAGAAATTTAACGATGCTACCTCTATTTCTGCAATGTTAACCCTTTACCTAACCTGAAAAGCTGACGACACTTGCTAAAATAATTCTTGAATAACTATTTTTTTCATTTTTTGTCTCAAAAACATAGGCTATGACCCCTCATTGGAACGAGCTCGACGAGCTCGTTCCAACGAGGGGTCATAACCTATGTTTTTGAGAAAAAATGAGAAAAAAATAAAAATTGACAATTTTTTAGAATAGCGCTGGCCGGTTTTGACCGTTACGGTAGGTAAAGGGTTAATACGTTGGAGACTCGGATGCGGTTCTCTACAGGTACTTTGGATTCCGGCAACCGTGAAACTATCCATCTCATTACACTGGCTATTCAAAATATCGTTAAATCCCAATGGGTAAATAAGGCACACAACTGTTCAGTTGAACGGTACATATTGATTCAAAGAGAATTATAATCAAAATGTTAATATACCTGGCTCATCTTATCTTGTTTTATTTGTTTAGAAATCCAGTTAATGGAGAACAGAATGCACCAACTTGCCACCCAACCTGGCATAAGCGATGAACCCTTGGACAAAATCTGACACAGAAAACGCAAATATCTCTGGGCTTTTGAACGTTATTTGAAGATAGTTGGACATATGAGATGGATCGTATTTGGTTGATCGAAGCAGAAGATTAACACCTCAAAGTGAGTTTCAAAGTACCTGTATCGACAAAAGGTTCTTAACCCTTTGCACGATGGTACCTTCCATGCCAGTTCAATGGGAGCAATTGGAAGTCCATTTTCATTATTTGGGGTAGACCAATCAATATATTCAACGTGCTGCCTAGGAGCAAGAACATAGGTTATGACCCCTCTTTGGAACGAGCTCGATGAGCTCTTTCCAAAGAGGGGTCATAACCTATGTTTGTGAGACAAAAAAAAAAAAAATAATGGAAATTGTATGGTGATTTTTGTAAATAGCGCTGGCCAGTTTTGGCTGTTACGTTGGGTAAAGGGTTAATACATATGATAATAATGTGAACACTAACACCACTATACTGATGTGATTTGGTTATTCATTCACATCCGGGGAGCGCGGTGGCTCAGTAGGTAGAGGAGCAGGCTGCAAGCCGAGAGGTCCTCGGTTCGAATCCCACCTGCGGCAACCGCGTTGTGTCCTTGGGCAAGACACTTCATCTCCATTGCCCGCGTGGGGGCACGATGACGCCGTGTACTAAGGCGTACTGCACGTCGATGGTACGCATGTCTTCAACCAATCTAACCCTGCCTGTGCTGTAGTGCGGAGTTACGATGTTGGGGAGCTGACAGTTGCTCGTCGTTGCTCAGTGGTTCTCTCCGGGTACTCCGGCTTCCTCCACCCGTAAAACTGCGACGGTCATGATTAGCCATTGTGCATAAATGTGACCTTAAACATCAATAAATAAATAATTCATTCACATCCGGGAAGCCCGAAAATCATGCTATTACTATTACCACGACCGGGAGGGGGCAAGGAGCTGTTAACGAATTTTGCTTTCAGTAACCCTTTAAACCCCAGTCGGGTATCTTCCATGCCAGTTCAATGGCAGCAATTGGAACGGTCCATTTTCATGATTTGTGGTAGACCACTCAATATATTCAACGTGCTGCCTCGGGGCTACACGTTGAAAATATTGTGTACCCCACATTTACTGATCAGACATCCTATATATGACGTATGTTCCTTGTTGGAAAAGCGGTTTCAAAGGGGTAAAATGGTAGTGCAAATACAATTATAACATCAGTTGCCAAGAACGGAAATAATAAGTGACCAATACTACTAGAAAACTCGTTCTACTGTATTCACTAGAATTGCGTTATCTTGTGCCAGTCATTGGTTTGAATTTAGGTTGAACTCCAGTTTAGCACCATTGAACAGGAGTAAAATTCTAAAAAGAGAGCATATATGTTGAAACGAATGCCATGTAAATTGGAGATATATTTATCGAATATTACATGAGCTTAATTGTCCGACAAGAGAATTTGAAGTTGTGTTCAGAATTGGAGTCTGATGCATAGGGGTAAATTACCAGAGGAATTATGGGAAACAGTGGCTTCCAAAACTCTACTGTTTTAAATATCATTTTTTCACGGAGTTAACAGGCATGCAACTAAAAATGAGACGGAAACAATTGTTTTCCACATTGTAGAAACTGTGAGTTATATGCTACAGGATCAGGTGAATGGGGGTTGTCACAAAATTGTGCTTTTGGGGCTGCCGGGTGGTTGAAAATGACTGGTATCTGAATTTGACATGCATTTTTGAAGGTTGAGGCCTTGCATTTAAGATTATTTCACCCACATTCGGGAGCGCGGTGGCTCAGTAGGTAGAGGTGCAGGCTGCAAGCCGAGAGGTCCTCTGTTCGAATCCCACCTGCGGCAACCGCGTTGTGTCCTTCGGCAAGACACTTCATCCCCATTGCCCGCATGGGGGCACGATGACGCCGTGTACTGAGACGTACTGCACGTCGATGGTACGCATGTCTTCAACCAATCTAACGCTGCCTGTGCTGCAGTGCGGAGTTACGATGTTGGGGAGCTGGCAGCTGCTCGTCGTTGCTCGGTGGTTCTCTCCGGGTACTCCGGCTTCCTCCACCCGTAAAACTGTCCCGGTCATGATTAGCCATTGTGCATAAATCTGTGACCTTAAACATCAATAAATAAATAAATAAATTTCACCCACATTCAGACTGTTTATTTCTACTTCGTCAGATAGTGTTATATTTATAGTGGATCTGGGTAATGTAATACGTGTTATGGGTTAGATAACTAAGTTAAAAAATATTCACATCTGAAGAGTGCGTGGCATCTCATATTTTTATACTGACAACCAATGCCCAGACTAGCTGGTGCAAACTCGATATTACGAAGGGACAAATCCAAATTTTGAACCCCCCCCCCCCCCCCCCAATCCCCAAAATGTGCTAACAATTCCGAAAATTAAAAGTCCGGTCTGGTCCTCAATACTTTACCATCTGCGCATGCACAGTCGTCTGGAAGAGACCGGAATTGGAGCAAACATTCTTTGTTTGGTCCTAAAGTCGGTAACAATGATCTGACATCTGTGCTTTAAAATCTTCTTTTTTGAGGATGCCAGACACAAATCAATGAAAGAATTGGTGGATCCAAGGCTGTAAGTGAACAACGGTGGTTTCAAACGTTCAGGGCTGTCACTTTATAATAATTAAATTATTTCATGTTTCCCATTTTCGGGACATACGCCTGACTTCATAATTCTTGCTAATTAATCCACTGTTTAAGTGTTCCTTCCCTATCCTTCCTTGAAACCCTCCCGTTAAACTCCTAAGCTTTTTGGCCATTTTTTATTGAATTTTTTTAAAATTTCTTGGGAGTTGAACATGTATTACAGAATGTTTATTCTGTTTATCGCCTTGGTTACATCCTCACCCAAGGAGTGTTAGGTCGTTTTGGTCTTGCATCATCTATCCGATGTATCGTTTTTTTCTTCATATGAAGATCTAGCTTTACATCTGGTAGCATTTAAATCGATTACTGACTTTGGGCCTTTTTGTGTGCCTGATGTAGTCTTTCCAGTTTGTTCCTTTGACGTTGTTTATATTGGCACCGCGACTACTGGAGAGAAACCGCTGTCGTCTTTGGACGCCGACTTCGTCCGAAGGAAAGAGGATGTTCTTTCCTTCCCGAAACAGTCTCAACAGGTGTCTGAGGCCTTCGGCCGTGTTAACGACCCCATATTCAACCTCTCTAGTGCTAAGAGGAAGGTGGTTTCTTATCCACATCTTCAGTAAATAAACCGTTCCTTGGACTACGTTCGTTTAAAACGGTTGGAGATGTCCAGAGAGCTCCTCTGCGTTTAGATGAGCAGGCCGGGGATTTAGATATGTCCCAACCTGCTTCATTCAATATACGCTCGGAAGTGTGCCATTTCATCCAATATAGCAAAATCAGGACGCGATCGCAGATCACCTCACCAGAGCTATGGCGCAACGTCTTAATGGGAAGGAATTTGAGGACTTTGTTCATTCGAGTTCTTTATAGGGCAGTCATGTATGCCACATATAACTCTGCCCTGACAGTGGCAAATTGGGACTTGATTAGACCTGATGCTGCCCTTGCGCCTCCATCACTTACAGATGACAAGGTGAAAAGCTCGGAGTCGCTCCGATCTCCGGATATACTCTATTTGACGACGAGCTTTCGTTAGTCTATGAACAGGCTACAAGAAAGCTCCCAGTACACTGCTACTGAAGTCGGTGCCTCAACACGCTTCAGCAGACTGGGGTATGCGACACTGTTCCACTTCATAATCAGCTAAAGGAACTCCTCGCGAGGTTAAAATAAACCCTCTAATACTTACTGCGGAGGTCTGCAGTATTGCGACTCTGGAGAGGGCACAGGTCTGATCCAGCCTATAGGTCAGACGCCCCTGAGCCGACGGGACGAGGTTCTTCGCGGGGAGGACGTAGTTTCTCCTCCCGTGAGCCTTGTAAGTCGTATAGGTGATGGGCAAAACCTATTGCTTACCAGTTGGCGGAAGGTTATCAAACTTCGCGAGAAACTGGATAGAAGTCACGGTAGATCAGTGGGTTAAAGTGTAGTCTTTGAAGGCCTACGCTACCATTCCGACCTAAAACCCCCACTAACAAAATGTCCGCGTTGGACACATCTGACTCTGGATCCTTTCAAAAGTCTCTTCTAGCGGAGGTACAGACTCTTATTGAAGGAAGCAATAGAGGTAGTCGAGAAAAAGACTTCTGTTGCTTTCCACTAAGCGGAAGGTTATCATCCTAGCAAAAAAAAGTGAATGGAAATTGCGAAAGATCAGTGGATGAGAATGTGGTCTCGGCAGGCCTGTGGCTATCAGTCCGAGCAAAGCTCCTCCTACAAGAAGTACGTGTTGGACAAATCTTCCGGCGAGTTCTTCCAAGAAAGTATCCACTTGCGGAGGTACAGGCTCTCCAATTGAAGAAAAGCAAGAGGTCGTCGAAATATTCTTCAGTTTTTTTTAAAGTCACCTGTTTCGCGTCCCGAAACCGTACGGATATTGCATAGATAGGCTGAGACAGCTGTCTTGTTTAGAATAGAGCCGTTAGAGGGAATAAGTACGTCTTTTCCCTCTCGGTGTTGTACTCCTTGGCGTCAAGACATTTAATGCCATTGTGGACGCCATGGTAGCCTTATGTACTGTTACAGCTGTCTTTTCTTATAATTAGCGGCTGGTGTTGTAAATCTCCATTTAGTGAGCTTTCAAAGACCGCAAGTGACACAGAAATGTCTTCACATAGACGAAGACTTGTAGCTACCTCGAGATTACTGTCTCTGGGAATTCCGCCTGTTAGAATAGCGGCTCGTCATTCCCTACCTTGCGCGACGATGGTTGTAAGTCTACGTTCAGTGAGCTTACAAGGTCGATAGTTAGAGATATGTCGTCTTCACAGAGAGGAAGACTTAAGCTACGTTAGCTAGGCTCTGACCACTGTCTTTTGAGAATAAAACCGATAAAGATACAACGCTGTTCGATTTGTTTTCCTAAGTGTCATAGACTTGAGTCTTATTGTTTACACCATAGTAGCCTAGCAAAAATTATGAGCCAGATTTTTTCAGTAATTATACAGTGACATAACTGAATTTATTATCTCTTGCGACTACTGTCTCTTTGGGAATTTAGGGCTGTTAAATAGGGGCTCTTCATTCCCTACCTTGTGTGACGATAGTTGTTAGTCTCCATTTAGTGAGCATTCAAGGTCGCAACTAACACTGATATATTTGTCATCACGGAGATGAAGACTTATAAGCTACGGCTAGCATTGTAAGTCTCCTTAGTGAGCTTCTAAGGCCGCAGTTATCAGCCTTTTATTGTCTTCACATATTGGAAGACCTTTTGCTGCTAAAGCTAGGCTGAGTTCATTGTCAGATAGGACATGATATTGTATGTTAGAGGTTATTCTCTACCTACCGGTATGTCAGAGGTTATTCTCTACCTACCGGTATGTCAGAGGTTATTCTCTACCTACCGGTATGGTTTGGTTTAAGTTATTTGAGGCGATAAGCTCTATTGATGACGCCGTATTTACCTAGTGTGAGTCAATATGGTGTACTATTTGTTCATCACCTCCCTCTCCGTCCTAAGTGGCATGATGGAGTCGGTCAGACGTGAGGGAGCCCAGCGGTTCCTATACTATTTGATAACTAACACAAGAGCTATACAAGTAAGGCTGTTGCCTGTTTGGTCAGACTTACGGAATATTTTTGTTTACAAATCACTATAGCAGATTCACGCGGATAAGGTTTGCTTACAATACATTTATAAATTTTTCGTTGTAAGCGTACTTGGACTAGCGTACGTTTCAGGTTTGGGGACAAGGGCTGTTGTCAGTTTGACGCCTGATCTGGGAGAGGGAGGGGCTGGGCGGCGGCACACTGCGTTTGTTTTAATGCGGCAACCCTTAATACGTTCGTACAAGCGGTAGACAGAACGTACCATCGAGGCGACTCACTGGCCTTAAGTTGGTCGACCGGAATAACAAAGCAGCCATCACCACTACCTCTAAAACACTCCATCCCGAGGAAACGGTCCATGGTTCGGCTTCAAATCGACATGGTCATCAAGCGTCTTAATGTTATCACCAGCATTCGGATCGTCAATCTTCACATGGGTAAAGATTAATCACATCGAAACGTAGTCACATAAGTCACATAAGTCACATAAGTCACATAAGTCACAAACGTCGTCTTCGAGCCTCTCCACGTCGATCAAGATATTATGGTGGTCCTCTACGACCGGATGCCGAGCCGGGACAAGTCTTTGAAAAAGCTCTTGCGAGTAGTTTCTCGGCTTTAGGAACTTTCAGACCAATATTACTCCCCAGAGACTGTTATTCAGGTTCACGCTCGGATGAAGAACAAGGTTTATCCCACTCTGTTCTGGTAGTAAGGAGACGGTAGCGGACCATTCTATCAATGCAACACATGCTGAGACCACATCAGTTCTTTCTGGATATTCTCCAAGAGATAAAAACAAGCTCTTCATCGCTCACAAGCCCGTCATCCTATTTGGACATGGTTCCTGAACACAAACAAGAGGATTGTCATTTTCGACGCATTCTCATCACATTCTGGAAGCACGCATGAGAATTAATGCTCTTCTGTTGCAGAAAGTAGACTCTGCTTCCTTTACTTAACCGGTTTCAGCTCTACAGTTTATTGAAGCGAAGTTCTCAAAGACGGTCGGCCCATCTATTTAGCCTACGTCGCTTCCGTTGATTAGGAAGTCTCCTAAATTTAACATCCAGCTGCCATCTGTGTACCATACGTACGTCCCCTATTGGGATCAGAATTCTCAACGGTTTACTGGCTGTTTTATCGTTTGCCCATCATATTACTCGAGGTTTGGATAAACTGTTGGACAAAGATGAATTTGAAGACATCCTTTTTCCATTGAGTCTTACCTCGCCCTATTATAGTTTCCATTCACACTACAGCCTGGACCATGGGCAACCTTGAGCTTGTTAGACGGGACAATTTGCCTAATCGGCATTGACAAACTCACACAACGCTCTAAAAGCCTATCTTAGATCAGCGCCTCTGACTAACTACTTTCAATGACCAAGAACTTTTGTACAGGAAGAGGTTACCAAGTAAAGCACGAGTAGTCTCATCCTTCGTCAGATTGCACCAAATTCTCCCCTTCGTAGAAACCGGGTATTCTAGACCGAAAAATGCCGTGGCTTGTCACATTCAAGATCATTAGCTCATCGTAACCAATCGAATTGGGGACGTTATGAATCTCCGCATAAAGGCAAGTCCGCTTGGGGAAACAGAATTTCTCCTGACGCAAGCCTCGGGGAGGTTAAGATGAGACCTTCGATGTCTCTTGACTTCCGATCGGCGGAAGGCTTTCCAACTTTGCGGAAAACAAAGATTACACAAGATCCATGGGTTCTAAAGTTAGTCAAGAGGGATTAATTCATTTTTGAGAAGAAAACCTCCAAGAATTCCTGTATTTACAAATCCCCCAGTCCTCCTTACAAAACGGAACTGTTTCCTCGAACGAGTAAACTTGATCTCCAAGAAGACAAGAGAGGTAGTCAACAATGTATTATCTCTAGTTTTTTACTCGAACATCTTCCTGGTACTCAAGCCGGATCTCAGCTGGAGCAACAAGGTCATTCTTGCTCCATATTCTTACATGGGAATCCGCCGGTCGGTAAGGAACAGCATCCGAGAAAACGAATTTGCTGCAAGCATCGCCCTCAAGGACTTGTACTTTGACGTAAAGATTCGCCCTCGGTTCAGGAAGTTCTTGAAGTTTGCCGTAAACGGCAAGTTTCATCAGTTTCACGCTGACTCTTACCCCGTGGGCATTCACTCAAATTATGGACTCGGGTCATGTCTCACTTCAGGACTCTTTCGACAGTCCTGACTTCGGCTTAACATGGACGATACTCTTCACAGGCATTTAACCCTTTACCTAACATGAAAAGCATACACTTGGAAAAAAAAAAATTCTTGAATAACTATTTTGTTTCATTTTTGTCTCAAAACATAGGTTATGACCCCTCGTTGGAACAAGCTCGACGAGCTCGTTCCAACGAGGGGTCATAACCTATGTTTTTGAGACAAAATATGAAAAATAATAAATTGGCTATTTTTGAAAATGTCGCTGGCCGGGTTTGGTCATTACGTTGGGTAAAGGGTTAACAAGGAAACACTCGTGCAGGACGTTCAGAAGTTTATAAATCTTAGCCACTGGGGTTTCACAGGTCCAGTTTAACCCATTCAATCACTTTTCTGAATGTAGTCAGTTTTCTTAGCCAGAGCTCGCTTCATAAGAACATTATCCCTCTATTTTATTCAAGCGGCGACGGTTACTTGAGGGAATTCATGAGACTTCTGGGTCTGTGCAGAGCAGAAACTAACTTGATTCCACTCGAACCTCTCTTCTTCCGGCCTAGCCAGTTTTACTTTATAAAAAGACACGAAGGCAGCAGTCAAGTGTGGATCACGTAATTTGCCTTTCCCCCGCTATCAAGCAAAAAATCCCAATTTGGACAAAGTTTGAATGGATGACGCAGGGGATACCGTTTATTACTCCCCATCCACGCCATTCACTGTCGGATGCCAGCGATCAAGGATTGGTGGAGGGCACCTTGCTTTCAGAAATCTAACCTTATTCATCCATGTTTTTGGAAAAGTACACGTTCGTGCTGTCGGGTTCAGAGATTCTTTCATACAACCTAACAGTTTTAACTTATCACCGGAACCAACGCGGGACCAACTTTTCAATGTTCTGTTGAACAGGCGTTCTTCTGTTTGTTCAGGGTCAGAACATCTTCAGTTCGCCACATTCCGGGTCGGCTCAATGTTATCGCAGATTCTCTCCATGCACGGACGTGTTCTGTCAACAGAATGGACTATCAACAGGAAAAACTTACTAGCTACCAGCAATCCGTGGGGACGTGCTGTGTTGAGTCTTTTGTCACAATATTGAACAAACAACTCCAAAGTTAATCTCTCCGTGCCCGGATCTGCTGGCCTTCAGTAGGCGCTCTGTATATTTCATGGAATATCGGCTATGGCTTCCCTTCGACTCCGTTAATACTTCAGGTGCTTCAGAAAATCAATCGAACTGCAACATTATTCTAGTAGCCTTCGTCTCCTTAGAGATCACGAGTTAACCTTCTCAGACCCGTTTCTCGCGTATTTTACCTCAATGAAAGGACCTTTTTTTTCAAGGCAAAACCAATCTGCACAGCAATCCAGCGGTTCTCAAACTTAACGTCTTTCTGTTGTCTGGTCCTTCCTCAGACGTAAACATTTTTCCAGAAGAGCAATAAACTGCATTTCTGCTTTGAGGACCTGCTCTTCCCTAAATTATGCTGCGAAGTGGAGTGTTTTGTATTTGCTTGGTGTAAAAAGCAGGTAAACATCTTCATCCTTCAATTCCTAACATCGCAGATTTTCTGATTTTTGAATAAAAAACGCTTTTATCCTCGGAATGATATAGCTCTGTTGTCTTTAAGCCTCATTCCTAAGTGGAATCGTACTTGTGCCCTTTTAAAACCACAAGGTCCTTTTGAACCTCTGGAGTCAAAGGAGTTTGTTTGACATTCAAGACTGCATTCTTGCTTTTGCTACGGCTAGACGAGGTGGTAAGCTTCATGCTCTTTCTATTGAGGACTAGAATTATCATAGAATGGATAATTCAATTACCCTTACTACTAAAGTAGTTTTTGTTAATGTCACCACCTTGATCCACGTGGGAGGGAAGACATGGGATTGTTTACCTTCGCAATTCAGAATGTTGGGGACGAGCCAACAAGGAGTGTCGGGATCCGGGCGCGGGCCAAACACTGCTCCCAGAGCCGAGTCGGGACCCCACTATGATTTTCTTTCCTGCCATGAAAACAAAGGATGGTTCGGGCTTGGTTAGGTGTGATTCCTAATCACTTCAGGCTGCGTAAAGGAAACAAATAATAAAAACAAGTCAAGTTTTCCAGATCGTTATCATGCCCGTCTCAAACGAGGTGCCTGTCAACGGACTATATCTACCAGAGACCTAAAATAAAAGAACATGAGCACAGAACATCAACACGAGTGTCTCATTAAACTGTTGACAAACATTCCAGTCGAGCTCTATTTGAAAATGCGGTTCTGAACAACTGCAAAATAACAATTAATAGCTATTTTCAAGATTCAAATACAACAAAACGTAGGAAAATCTGTGTTATCGAAAGCGATTCCGATTGAAATTCAAGTCATGCCCCCATAGTTTTGACTTTCAAGTTTCATGTTCGACACGAACGTTCGTTATAACTACGCGTTTGGGATTCCTCAATTCCATAAACAGTTAATGGTTATTTGACTAATATAATTCTTGTATTTGATTTTTCTGGTACTGTGATCAGGCTAAAATAATAATTGTCATAATAAGCAAATTACTAAAAGAGTAAACTGATCTGTGTTGCCTGCGGCGTCTCGTTTGATCTGGCCGATCTCATCTCAACTCGACGGAATACAACACAGATCAGTTTACTCTTGTAGTAATCTGTATTTATCAGATACCATGAAGGCAGCTTACTTGACGCAACCTTCTAGTTTTACTACTTTCTACTTGAGGAATCTAGAATCTGTGTCGGGTAACCAAAGATATCGAAATTCCCTGTCCGTTGCTCAAAATCTTTAATTTAAATTTCTACCTTTTGCATTCTGACTCTTGAAATCTATTTTGGGCTATTTTTGTTTTTCAAATCTCTTGCAAAACAAAGGGGTGGGGTGGGTGAGGTGTTCTCACTTACAGAATCATGTTTGTTCAGAGAAAAGCCTGCCGGCCTCTCTATCGGCTATGGGTGGCCCACAATTAATGTCATTGTTTGATATGTTGAAAATGTGTATATAGTTTTAAGTCATAAGATCATTCTATTCAATAATTCATGATTCGCAGTCTTGATATAAATGGTATCGTGTTGCCTCTGCACGCGTTTATATTTTGGCCCCTATAATCTAATGTATAGCATTTGGGGTCTGCTGTGGTCTTAGACGAGGCACCTAGGCTTACTCAAGTTCTGGATTCTTTTATTCTTATAGGTATTGGATACAACATATATTCATCTACCATTCTTTGATGCGAATAAATCCTTAAATTGCCCTTAAACTGTTTAGGTTTCCTACTGTTTGGAGAAAGCAGGAACCTGCCTGATTGTTTCTTCCTTTCGGTCCTGTGTTGGCCCGCCATCTTATCTATTCAGCATGCCCTGGGCAAGTGGTATGATGGATAAATAATATAAATTATTAGTGATTTCTGTATTTGCCATATTTACAACTGGCCCAGACAGTAAGTGCCCCCCCCCCCCGTGAGCTATTCACTCACACCTCTTCGCTTAGAATTCAGCGGTCATCACAAAAGAATTGTTAGGGGCGGGAATTGAGGACACTTCCTTGCTTCTGCGTATTCATAGAAGCTATGTATGGCGCACTAAACAGGAATTTAATTTTACTGTTTGGACTTGATATTTGGTGTGTGGGTGGTTGGAGGGAGTGCTACATTAAGAGTTCGGCCTGAATTCTCTAATTGAACCAGCATGTCTGGACAAGTGGTAGGTATGATAAACACACAAATTCCTTGAAATTACCAGTTTTTCCTTATTACGCACATTGCATGTCTAGATTTAGAGCCACGAGTTCCCGTGGGAGCTCCGGGAAGTGATCCAGTACCAGTGCTTGCTTACTGTGGAAAACAAGCTCTTTTTTTAACGGCTAAATTAGAACGCGGTAACCAATTCCTTCTGCAGAAGTCCTTTAACCCCATGCACACTGATGTCAAAATATCCAAAACTGAAGTAGCCATTTTTCCCATAACGCAATTGGGAATTTAACCAATTAAATCTTGTTTGACAGAGCTCATTGAGCTCTGTCAAACAAGATTAAATTGGTTAAATTTCTAGTTGCATTATGGGAAATTTTGCACCCTGAACTTTAGATATTTCGACATCAGTGTGAATAGGCAAGATGGGCATATATGATTGTCTGAACTTGACTATCTCTTTGATGCGGTTCCGATTAGCCATTGTGCAGAAATGTGACATTACGCACCGATACATCAATAAATTGCTAGCCTTCCCCGGTCAGAAGTCTTACTTGCGCATAAGATTTGCTAATGAGGTACTAATTAACTTGTGCAATCAATATCTCTTGGTAAATATCTCTGCGCAATAAGCTTAGAATTACGCGGCCCCTTGAATTCATCAGTCATGAATTCGAAAACGTAATAAAAAACGGCAAGTCCTTGAATGTTGGAACCTTTGTTGCAGAATAAGTTCAGAGAATCATACTGGTAATATCCAGATCTGCGGACAGGAACAATATTGCTGGAATGCGAATCTTCTGCCCAATAAAAATAGAATTGGGGGCGCGGTGGCGTTCCGATAACCGGTTCTCGTCAGATCACCGAAGTTAAGCAACGTCGAGCCCGGTTAGTCCTCGGATGGGTAACTGAGCGATCGATTCGGACTCCCGCGTCGTGCTCATGGGCAAGGCACTTAACCCCGATTGTTCACATGGCTGCACGATGGCGCCGTGTACTAAGGCGTACTGCACGTCGATGGTGCGTATGTCTTCAACCAATCTAACCCTGCGTGTGCTGCAGTGCAGAGTTACGATGTTGGGGAGCCGGCAGCTGCTCGTCGTTGCTCGGTGGTTCTCGCCGGGTACTCCGGCTTCCTCCACCCGTAAAACTGTCAGTCATGATTAGCCATTGTGCATAAGTGTGTGCCCGTAAACACCGACAAATAAATAAATAAAAATAGAATTTATGCAAACGGGATGAGAATCATGCCTCGGTGGTAGACTGTTCAACTTCTATGCTAGAGGTCCCGAGTTCAATGCTCGTCTGGGACGACCCGCGTTGTCTACTTTGGCAAGGTACTTAATCCTGGTTGCCTGCATGGGGGCACGATGACGCCGTGTACATAGACGTACTCAGGTCGATGGTGCACATGTATTCAACTGCTGTAACCCTGCTTGATCGGATATTGAACAGCGTTAGAATATTGAGGAGCTGACGGTTGCTCGTCGATGTAGTGGTTCTCTCTGGGTACACCTGCTTCCGCCACCCGTAAAACTGTCACTGTCACGATTAGCCATTGTGCATAAGTATGTGACCTTAAACACCAATAAATATATAAATAAATACCAAATGTTCAAAGGGTTATAATCCTTTTATTCCTCTTTTCTTCACACCTGAAGGCCAAAACGCGGCTCGTTCAACCCGGCATGCAGAAATGTTTTGTGTGATGCAAAATTTGACGACATGTTAGGAAACAATGGGTACCGGTATCTAACTGGAGAAGTATCAATTTAATCCTATAGCCCTATGGACTATAGGATTAAATTAACTCCCCCAAAATAAATATTCGCTCATTTCACTGCATATATACAGACGTACACAAAACTAGACCATTCAGGGCGCCAGGGTGAAAGGGTTACCTCTCATTGAAGATTTAACTCTTTACTCAACTAATCGGCCACGTCCGTCCGCTTAATATGCAAATTCAGCAGCTGAAAAAATACTATTTTTGAAACACTTTCACCAAAACCATATCATGTGATCCCTCTTTGGAAGAAGCTCGTCCAGCTCGTTCCAAAGAGGGGTCACATGATATGGTTTTGTTGAACAATTTTGAAAAATTAGAAAAAAATATTTAATTTTTAATACCCTGTTTCAGGCCTGAAAATAAGCAGTCTGACATTTGCAAAATGAGTTCTCGAGAGGGTGAATGTTGATGATGCTATCCCATACAATGGGCCAATTTATCCTCTGGGTATCTTTTTCTGTTTAGTTTTGAGATCCTATTTCAGATGGAGGAACACAGAGGGTAAATTTAGTGATGCTACCCTGCTGTGCAGGGTAGCATCACTAAATTCACCCTCTGGGTACCTCATTTTGCAGATGAGTCTGCTTATTTTCTGGCTTGCCCTGTTTTGGGTATTCGCATTCCAGATTAATACTCCCATGAAGCCCCAAGTCATGTCGATTGTTCTCCATGGGAATCCTGAGAAGTGAAACAGTGCTTGGTTTCTGTTTACAAGCTGTTTTACTGGTAAAATAAGACCCGGTAATAAAGCCTGGGAAGGAAGTCCTACAAAGAGTAATTTTGGGTATAAACGATTGGTTGGACCTGGAGCGCGCTGGCTCAGTGGTAGACTGTTGGACTTCTATACTAGAGGTTCACAGTTCGATCCCCGTCTGAGACGACCTGCGTTGTGTCCTTGGGCAAGGCACTGTATCCCGGTTGCCTACATGGGCACACGATGATGCCGTGTACTAAGGCGTACTGCACGTCCATGGTGCACGTGTCTTCAACCGCTGTAACCATGCTTGGGCGGAGCTTGAGTGGAGAATGTTGAGCTGACAATTGCTCGTCATTGCTCGGCTGTTCGGTGCCCTCCACCCGTAAAACTGTCACGGTCATGATTAGCCATTGGGCATGCGCATAAGTATGTGACCTTAAATTCCAATAAAAAGATAAATAAATAAATATTGGTTGGACCTGGCGTTGTGTCTATCACGATTAGACATTGTGCAGAAATGTGACCTTAAACACCAATAAATATTTTGTAATCCAAATATTAATGATTTTTTTCTTTCTCCATTTCAGCTGCCAGAATCGGCTGTACATTTCGAAACTCCAAGCGTCTCAAGAGCATAAATTGATGAACTTTGATGAATACAACAGTGTGTTCAACGATTGAACTTTGAAAATGACTTTGAACTTTGAAAATGACTTTGAACTTTGAAAATGACTTTGAACTCTACTGGAATTCTGATTTTCAGAACTGATTTGTTCTGCAGCATTGTTTGTGATCACAGATAGAGAACCTGAGTCAAAAGAAAAGCATGTAGTGTGATATACTGAAGCAAATGGGTGTTGGTGGATAAGTCAAGTCTTATTCATATGGCACTGTAGAAGACTCACGGTTAAAGCTGTGAGTTCAGTAAATTGAAACTCGCTAGATCATTTTTCACAACACCACACTGGTCATCTCGTCTAACGCAATTTTGGAGAAGGAATCTGATCGAATAAACACTAATCAGATTCCTTCATTGCTTGAAAAAATGTAGTATAAAATATTCCAAATCAAAGGTTCCCTCAGCGAAATAACTATTCAAGAACATTAGCCAACCACCTGGTGAATTATATTCCAACTTGAACCATAACCTTGACTCGAAAAATGTTTCCCTGATGGTGTAAAGCGTTTTCTCTAGAAGCGTTTGGGAATAACTATAGCATCCATCGGAAAGTGAGTTGTCGTTCTTGGAATAACTACTATCGGTTTATATTTGTGGTTTTGTAAACATCGCGACTTCATTTAACAGCACATTTTTACGAGGGGATAACACTCCGGCCTTCGTCAACCAACTCGAGTCGGGGAAGGTTGTGGATGGAGACCCACTGTGCTTTCCCCTAGGACAATATGCATGACAATATGACAAGAGAATTAACCGCTTTTCCGTTCCAGGAACACGTTACGACATAATTTCATTAAGTAGGATCGCTGCTAAGTGAATGTGTGGGTAGACCAATCAATATTTTTAACGTGCAACCCCAAGGATGCACGCTGAAAATATTAATCTGTCTACCCTCCAGATAATGAATATGGACTCTTCTAAGTGCTTCCACTAAACTGACATGGGGGATCCCACCTCTGTTCAAAGGGTGAACATCAATTTTTACACACCAATCCTTTGTCCTTTGTCTTCTCCGGGTTAGTAAGAGACGTGAAATACCCGATAGAACAATAGTTTAGGTGTTCAAGTGACGTCAAGTGACGTCACTTGAACACCTGCACTCACTAACCATACTTGAGTCCGTGCGTTCTGTGAATTGACGTGTAAGTAAGTTACTAACCTCGCTGTCGGTATTCATGAATTTGAACAACCTGCCGACGTGCGGTATGTGACGCCGAGCCGCGAAGCGTCTCTGCGTCACATACCGCACGTTGGCAGGTTGTTTAAATTCATGAATACCAACGGCGAAGTTAGTAACTATTACGTACACTTCCCAACATACAAAGCAGCAACTTTACCTTTTACAAATTGGTCAGTGTAACTGACCTACGATTCCATACGCAGCGATAGGCTTTTCTATTGGTATGATCCCAGTTTTGACAGCACTATTTAATAGCACCACATCGTAAACCAACGTACGCTCTGAAACAAAGAATTTCGTCTACTCCAGGATGTATTATCATTTCGAGGCATGAACACAACTTGAAATGCTCAATAGAATATCTGACTATTCAATTGACGTCACTTGAATACCTCTGGCCCCTCCGTGCTTTTTGTTCATTGAACAATGGACAGGGCGCAAGTAAGTTACCAACCAGCTATGTATCCGTGGATTTGAACAGCCTGACAGCGTACGGTGTTACAGCACGTTGTTCAAATTCAAGAATCCCTCCAGCTAGACTGGTAACAGACTTACACCCTGTCTTTTGTTCAATCAATAAGACGCACGGACTTGGGTATCCTCAGTACGAGAGGTATTCCAGTGGCGTCACTTGAACACTCGGCTCATGGTTCTAACCAAGCCAGAAAATAAGCAGACTATCTGCAAAATGAGGTTCCCAGAGGGTGAATTTAGTAATGATATCCTGCTATCGCAGGGTAGTATCACTAAATTTACCATCTGTGAACCTCAATCTGAATCAGGAACTCAAGAATATATAGAAAGAGGTATCCAGAGGATAAATTGGCCCACTGTTTGGGATAGTATCATCAAATTCACCCTCCGCGCACCTCATTCTGCAAATGTCAGACTGTTGATTTTCAGGCCTGGTTCTAACCATGGTTACTAACTTCCGAAAAGACGAGAACCAGTGTGTAGGTTGCCAACCTCGCTGTTGGTACTTCATGGATTTGAGCAACCTGTCCCGTGCTGTTACACCTCTCCGTTAGGCCCAACGCATCTCAATGTCACTAAACACTCGGGGCAGGTTGTAAAAATTTATGAAATACCTCCAGCGCCATCTGTAACTATAACATTTACAAATAATTCATATTCGTCGGGAGCGCGGTGGCTCAGTAGGCAGAGGTGCAGGCTGCAAGCCGAGAGGTCCTCTGTTCGAATCCCGCCTGCGGCAACCGCGTTGTGTCCTTGGGCAAGACACTTCATCTCCATTGCCCGCGTGGGGGCACGATGACGCCGTGTACTAAGGATGGTATGCATGTCTTCAACCAATCTAACCCTGCCTGTGCTGCAGTGCGGAGTTACGATGTTGGGGAGCTGGCAGCTGCTCGTCGTTGCTCGGTGGTTCTCTCCGGGTACTCCGGCTTCCTCCACCCGTAAAACTGTCACGGTCATGATTAGCCACTGTGCATAAATATGTGACTTTAAACATCAATGTCCCCGTGGGAACCCCGGGAAGTAAGCAGCACTTGTTTACTGTGGTAAACCAGTTCCGCTTTACTAGTAAAATAGGACCCAGTCACCAATGCTTGGGGTGAAAGTCCTCTAAAATGGGCAACATGTAGATCAACGATTGACTAAACTTGACTTCATCTCCATGTTGTGTCACGATTAGCCATGGTGCATAAATATGTGACGTTAACCACCAACAAACAAACAAACAAACAAACATCAATAAATAAATATTCATATTCGTCTCCACGGCGTAGGAGAGTTTGTGGAATCGGGTGGCGATAACCTATTTATCGATAGCCTATAGGTCAGATCTGCGGCGAATAATTCCTGCCACTCGTAGCACAGAATTATCTGAATTCTGGACAACCCTACGCCAGAATTCCAATTTTGTTTCAGTCGGAACTACATTAATATTCTCCAATATTAATATATTGACGGATTTCATTATTGAACTGTTTCGCTTTCTAACAATGAGTTAGAAATATTTTCTACTAACTTGTTTCAAGCGATGAAGTCTCTATGAAGCACACTGTCTGTAGTGTTCATTCGAAAACAAAACGAGGTGTGCGAGGAGACTTGACAGAACAATTTGGCGAATATTCCTGAACCGAGACAGACCGTGAAAACCGGTGCAGTTTACTACGATACAAAAGTAATGCTCACTACTGCAATAGTACCTGGCAATTAAAGCCTCCCAACAGTGTGTACCCCTAATTATAATCGATTTGCAGAACTCTACCTAGTCTCCTGTCTCCTGTCAAATTCGTGCCATAGCCATAAATGCTGAAAATGACCTTAGCCCTTTACCCAATGCAGACGATATCAAAATTATTTTAAATATCATTTTTTAAAAAAATTCAAAAAATGTCAGCAAAACCATATATGAACCCTCATTGGAACGAGCTTGACGAGCTCGTTCCAAAGAGGGGTCACATATGGTTTTACTGAATTTTTTTGAAAAATAGTATTTTTTCAGCTGCTGAACTTGCATATTACGCGGGCGGATGTGGCCGATTCGTAAGGTCAAGTTTTAACCCTTTATACACGATCTCTGAAAACTTGTTTTCAATTTTTCAAAATTTCGACAAAACCATATGCAACCACTCGTTGGAACGAGCCCTGTGAGCTCGTTCCAATCGGGGATCACATATGGTTCTATCGAATTTAAAAAAAAACCCTTTTCAATGGAAAAATTACGCTTGCGTGTGTACCCGATTCATTACGAAAAAGATTAACATTTTACCAAACGTTAACCAAACTGCCAGCGTTCATTACAAGAATAACCATTCAAAATTAAGTTTTCTCAAACATCTTATGGCACAAAATTGGAAAGAGGTCTGAGTTCGTTCGAATGAGGCAAAACTGAAAGTTTTTGGATTGTCTTGAAACATAGTTTATAACCGCCCATTAGAACGAGCCCGACGAGCTCATTCCAATGAGTTGCAATAAGCTGTTTTATTACCCGCATGTTTAATGTAATCCCAATCTACAGCAGCACTAACCATGCGGAAAATAAAAACCTGTTCCGCGCACTGAAATCGTTGACTGGCTATTTTTTAAATCGAAGCGGCGAAATTTCACTACAAATCGTGCACTGCAAATACAAACTGAATCGCTAGCGATAGCTGAAAAATCGTCCCCCGAGTTCCAATGTGTTCTATGTGCCAGTTGGAACATGGAACACATTGGAACGCAGGGGACGAAATAGTGACACGGGTTTCCCTAGCAAATTTGGCTGGCGATAAAATGCATTCTATTTGTTGATAGTGTTGTCAAATGAATTGAGTGTCCTAATAATTACATAGACGTGAAGATGTGTAATAAACACAGAACGACACAAGCGGGTTAATGGATAGGGCACTTGTCCTGTGGCCTCTCGTTTTATCCTTGCGCGCTGGCACTCGTGGCATATCGATTAACCCATTCATACGCGTGTGTCACTGGGTATTTATGCTAAACATAAATGTTTAGTTATCTGAGAAATTGCAAGTTGAGTTTTTCATTCGGGATGGGTAAAGGATGAACCCCAAAGAACAAATGTTGAACATAAACTTGACCATCAGAATTAGATTTAGTTTAACTCGCAAACCATAACTTGATTTCACATTGGAATGATCTGAGATCCAATTCCAATGAGAGGTCCGTGGCTTTAGTCTGATACGAAAACTAAAATTGACTACGCGTTAGAAAAATATTTGTGGGACAAGGAGTTGGGCTGCCCGTTGATTATGCCTTCATCGGCATTAATTGAGCAGTGGGGGCACGATGACGCCATGTACGAAAGCGTACTACACGTCGATGGTGCGCATGGCTTCAACCAATCTAACTCTGCCTGTTCTGCAGTGCAGAGTTACGATGTTGGGAAGCTGGCAGCTACTCGTCGTTGCTCGGTGGTTCTCTCCGGGTACTCCAGCTTCCTCCACCCGTAAAACTGTCACCGACACGATATGATATTGTTTGTTAATGTGTCGTTAAACCCTAATAAACAAATATAAATGAACTAAGCAGTGGTTTCTCAAGCAGAAGCCCTCTTTGCAGGCCGGGCTGGATTGCCAGTTTCTAATCCATAGCTTTATCTCCCATCATTCAGAAATGACTGTTCCACAATTAGAACCTCATTTTCCACATCCCTTCAAATCCTCTACTTAATGCTTCATTACCCTGGCCTAAAATTGAAACGAAATTGGTTCTTCACGAGGCTCGGCTTAAACGCATTCGCGTCCAGGTTTAACCCTAAAGCCAACGTAACGACCAAAACCTTCCAGGCCTATTCACAACAAAATATCCAATATTCATAATTTTTTATCTCAAAAACATAGCTTATGACCCCTCATTGGAACGTGCTCGTTCAGCTCGTTCCAATGAGGGGTCATAAGTTATGTTTTTGTTATAAAAAATGAAAGTTATTCAAGTATTTTATTTGCAAATGTCGTCTGCTTTTCGTGTTAGGTGAAGGGTTAAAACCAATCGTTAACAGCTTTTTGAAAGATCAGTTTTACTGAGGAAATAGGACCGGCAACAAATGCCTGAGGTAGAAGCCCTCTAACATGGGCAACATGGGAATAAACGATTGGCTAGGCTGGACGTTACATCCATGTTGCGGTCACGATTTGCTATTGTGAGGAAAGGACTTTAAACACAAGTAAATTACAGCCTTTGCATCGATCTCATCACGTCAATTTTCCGGCATTCCTCGTCAAACAGTCGTATTGCTCAATTTTGTACTTTCAGCATCAATCAGTTCTGTACGTGTCTACAAAATTGACCCTTCTGCAGAGGCGTCGGAACGAAAATGAAAGTGCAGGTTTGGAGGAGGAGGGCACTATTTTGTTTGTTTTGCCTTAAAACGTTTGTTTTGATCCCATCATTAGAACTGGCTTTATGGGCTCATTCGATATATCGGCGGTCATATTCTATTTTCGAGGCAAAAAAAATATAATTCCTCAGAAATTGGGGAATTCGTTTTCCTCGTCCTGTATGGTTTCCAAATTATTGTCGTTTGATGTGAAGCATGCCCTGTACCACACGACATTCCCCGAACATCCATACTCCTCCAGTTTGCATTTCTCATACACATGCAGATGATGGAAGGAGGGATAGAGGATCGTGAAGTTCTCCACCACCCATCACTTTTTGGGGCTTTTTCTTCCAAATGGCCTTGTCCATGCTGATTCGTTCCTTCTAATACCAAGTGTTATTGCGATTTACTAGTCCTAACCGTTAAGTTAGCATGTTTTTACTCACTGTAGCTCCTGAGGCGGATTAGTGCTTGACCGTGATGGACCATTCCTTTCACTGGTATAAAGAGCGAGCCAACCAACGGCCAAGCAGTCGAAAATGGCTAATGATCGCAAACATTGCAATAGACGTTATGGTCACGACCAGTCACCAATACCTAAAACTGCATCAAAGATGCTGATTTTGGGTTGTTACGTTCACTGTCAGTAATTTGCTTCAGTCTTCAGGAAAGGACCTCGCATCAGTCGTTAACCATTTACCTAAACATGAAAAGCAGACGACACTTGCAAACAAAATTTTTGAATAACTAATATTTTCATTTTTGTCTCAAAAATATAGGTTGTGACCCCTCATTGGAACGAGCTCGATGAGCTCGTTCCAAAGAGGGGTCATAAACCTATGTTTTTGAGACAAAAAATGAAGAAAAATAATAAATTGGCGACTTTTGTGAATAACGCTGGCCGGTTTCGGCTGTTTCGTTTGGTAAAGGGTTAACGTCGTACTCTGGTTTCGTATCTAGATTTATAAATTCTCAGCAGCCGTGGTTACCATGCCTTTACATAATAGGCGTTTCTGAAGCAAACCATATCTTCACCAGCAGATAATGTTACCGTATAATCTGCTAAGAACGGAAATGTATCACTTTGAATGGGGGGGGGGGGGGGGGGGGGGGGGGGGGCGGTGGCTCAGTTGGTGGAGGTGCAGGCTGCAAGCAGAGATGTCATCGGTTCCAGTCCCTCCTGCGGCAGCCGCGTTGTCCTTCGGCAAGACACTTCACCCCCATTGCCCACGTCGGGGCACGGTGACGCTGTGTACTAAGGCGTACTGTTTTCAGCCAATGCTAACCTTGCTTGTGTGGAGTTAGTATGTTGGGGAGCTGACAGTTGCTCGCCGTTGCTCGGTGGTTTTCTCTGGGTACTCCGGCTTCCTCCACCCGTAAAACTGCCTGGTCATGATTAGCCATTGTGCAGAAATATGTGACCTAAAACACCAATAAATAAATAAATAAATCACCTTTAAATGATTCTTTAATCTGTGCGCAGAATCAATTTGTATTCAAAGTCATCCACTAAAATACGAACGGAATTGGAAAGTATACCCCTGTTTTACACTGGTTTAAAACACTGACCTTGGTAAAAATTTTTATTGACTGATTTCCATGGCATGCTAATTGAGTGATTAAGAGACTCGGACACATGCTTCCATGTCCCATGACCTCTCCATCGGCCACATTAATTTTTTTTTCTCTTCAGTTGAGTTGATTTGTGGAGAGGGCGAATGGAAATAGACAATTTCTTCCAGTTGGGGTTCAGCACGCTCCATAATTACCTTAGTGTTACGTATGCCCCTCATTGGGGATATAATTTTCCTACCCCCCCTCCCCCCTTTTCTTTATTTTCTACCGAGCCAACGAAGGACGTTAAGTGTGGATTCTCCTTTAAGGCCCGCCTTCCTTTTAAAAGCTCCGTCGGACCTTGATGTCGCTGTGTTAAAGGCCGCTACGCTTATGAACTCAACAAATTAGATCTCCAAATGGGAACTCGGTAGTTCATTGGTTAAACACCGGGCATGAGATCGAAACGCCGATGGTTCTATCCTGACTCGCGGCATCTGCGTTTTGCCTTTGGGCAAGACAATTCAGATTGTAGTGGGGAGCCCAATGGCGCTGTGTACTTGGGCATGATGTCTGACACCGCTACACTAGCATTTACCCATAGCTAAGCTATCTTGTATCTGATCAATAGGTTTTCTAGTCCCGATAGTTACTCGCCGTTTCTGTTGTCTCCGGTCACTCGGGCTTCCTCAACCCGTAAAACTGTACGACATATGACCCCGGCTGTTAGTCTAAGAATAACCCTTGTGCGATACCATATTTTCATGTGTATTCCCACTCGACCAAAATACTCTAAATAACGTGCTTCACTTTATTTACACGGTTTTAAAATTAATGGGTCCACTCATGGAAATCCCGAGAAGTGAAGCCGTGCTTGTAAACTGTGGTAAACAAGCTCTGTTCTATTGTTAAAATAGAACCCGGTCACCTATGCCTTGGGTAGAAGTACAATATAATGGGCAACATGGGTATAAACGAGTGGATGAAATTGTCTTTATATCCACGTTGTCAGCATTATCATTTGTGCAGAAATATTGACCATAACCCTTTAGCTAACATGAAAAGCAGACGACACTTGCAAAAAAAAAAATTCTTGAATAACTAATTTTTTCATTTTTTGTCTCAAAAACATAGGTTATGACCCCTCGTTGGAACGAGCTCGACGAGCTCGTTCCAACGAGGGGTCATAACATATGTTTTTGAGACAAAAAATATTTTGAAAATTTTGAAAATTAATTGGCAATTTTTGAGAATAGCGCTGGTCTTTTTTGGCCGTTTACGTTTGATAAAGGGTTAAACATACAAAAATGTGTCAATCCTTCAACCACGCAAATGTTTGAGGTTATCCCCACTTAATGTTTTGATTGCCTTTATCGTCACTGTTCATTGGGGCGCGGTGGCTCAGTTGGTAGAGGTGCAGGCTGCAAGCCGAGAGGTCCTCGGTTCGAATCCCACCTGCGGCAACCGCGTTGTGTCCTTGGGCAAGACACTTCACCCCGCTTGCCTACATGGGGGCACGATGACTCTGTGTACTGAGGCGTACTGCACGTCGATGGTGCGCATGTCTTCAACCAATCTAACCCTGCCTGTGCTGTGGTGCAGAGTTCAGAGTTTACGATGTTGGAGAGCTGACAGCTGCTCGTCGTTGCTCAGTGGTTCTCTCCGGGTACTCCGGCTTCCTCCACCCGTAAAACTGTCACGGTCACGATTAGCCATTGTGCATAAGTATGTGACCTTAAACACCAATAAATAAATAAATAAATAAATAAATATAATCGTCACTGTTCAGAAACGTCCCGTATTGTTGAGCTTTGATGCCCAACTTGTTTTGATGCAGGTTACAAAAATGCAATCCTCATTTTTAACCCCGGTACACATATGTGAGAATGTCCCTACGGAGACATGGGGTGGGGTGCATACAAGTACCCACCCCATCTCCCCTCCGGTAACCAAATATTCAACAATACCGCCCTAGGAAGCAAAGTAGTGACAAACATGTAATAAACAAAGTTGATTGATCTATTCTGGATAGTCGGTTTCCAAGCTTCCAAGGTGATTTACTGTTGTAAATATATCACCAGGACTTACGGAGATCAATAACCAATAGAAAGGGTGTGCAATGGCTCATTGGGTAGTTCGGACTTATGAGCCTAAAGGTTGACAGCTCAATCTTGATCCGCGCTTTCCTTGGGCAAGACCCGTTAACCCGATTTCCAACTTGGGGCAAGGTTGCGCTGTTTACTAAGGCGTACAGAACGTCAGTACTCGATAATGCACTTGCCTTCAACCGCTACTAACACGGCTTGTGCCAAATTGTACGGTGGTTCCAGTCGTACAGTCCGTTTACTCCACCCGTAAAACGGGAAGACACGAAATGATCGTGACCTGTTTAAAGTGTCGTTGAACATCAAATAAACAAATCGGCAGTAAATCCACTCAAGGAAATAGCGAGTAAATAATTCGTGACACGTTGAGCACCCTTAGAACTTCAGCAGTGACCGTTTTGCCAAAGTTTTGTCTTGCTCACGTTTCACTAATGCCTAAACGTGCCAAGATGAGTATGTCCCTGACAATGATTCCGTAAGATTCTAGGCTTTGTCCTTTTCTAAGATCCGTTTCACCAAATTGAAATCTTAATGAGGTCCATTTCATTTACGAAATTTAACTGTCGATATCCATTCCTGAAAGATGAAATATTTCTAACCTTCACACCCTCGGCTGAATACATGTCGCATCAAATACGAAACCTTTTTTGCTGCACACCTAGGAATGTTGAATAAATAGCATTAAAAAACTCATTCCTCCCCTCCAGTAAGTCTTTCTCGGCTTCCAGGAACACAACACACAGTGACTTTTGTTTCGCAACTTAATGTTGCTGAAAGGAAGTAAGTTTGTCTGATCCGTAATCTCCGAAAAAAAACCTCTCGGATCTCTGTTGTAACTCCATGGCCTTCGACTAAAATATCTTGGCTGCTCTCCAGGCCGTAGGACAGTCTTTGCTCACAATGGCAAAGTTCGGCATTCCCAAATAAAATGTGAATCTGCTACAAACACTGAGGTAGAATTTCTCCAAAGTGTGGAATTTAGGGTATAGGCCTAATTGGCTAAACGTGATTTTTATTTAGCCGACAGCGACATTAAACATCACTAAATAATCCTTTCGTTTTTTTCTTGAGGGTGTCGCAACTTTGGCGGCCACGAACATTAACACCCCCCCCCCCCCCACACACCTCCCAAGTGTTTTGAATATTACGTTTGTTCGTGTTTTTGGTGTGGTGTTTTAATTAAGTGGTGATGTCGCGATTTCAATTCCTTATGCGTTGCCTCTTTGTGGTTTGTCTTTTTGATGCCTCGTATTTCTCCTACAGTGCACACTCCCGAATAAAAAAAATTCTCTCCACCTCACCTTTATCCACCTTGCAGAGTAATGTCGATCTCCATTCGACACAACCTCCTACCTACTGATTCATCGATGTGGTCTCCCTGTAGGGACACCGGAATAGAATAGTTGCTTGTTTGCTGTGATAAACAATTGTTTTACCGGTAAGAATAGGACATGATGGGTCCCCTCGCCCTTCACCTAACGTAACTGAATATCGGGTCAATGCAATTTGAAGAAAAATCGCCAGTCAAATTTAATTTCGCCCCACTGTAGGAACCCCGGAAAAATAGTAGTGCTTGTTTAAAACCCTTTCACCTTTCCCCGTGGTATCATTTCCTAAATTGCCGGACAGCTTGGAGCGGGATCGATATTGTATTTGAGTTTCCATAATTTAATCTTTTATCCCTATCGGGCTGTACATTATCACTGATCCCTCACCCCTGTCCAATTAGATGTTTGTTGGCTGCTCACGGACAGTTATCTTTTGGCTTCTGTCAAGATTTCTGCATGCAGTGTTTGAACGGGTGTTAGTGTCATAAACAAGTATCGATTTTACCGATAAAATAGAAACCCGGTAACTGACTCCCTGGGGGTAATTCTATATCCCCTCAAGTTCCCATACAGCCACAAACTGCCACTCTTGTATAGCTATGAAACAGATGACCCAGGGTATTCTTTATTGAACTCTAACTGTAGGCTCCCCGCGAGAAGCCCGGGAAGTGTAGCAGTGCTTGTTTACTGTGGTAAACAAGCTCTGTTGCTCGGGTAAAATAGGACCCAGTCACTAATGCTTGGGGGGTGAGTCATCTAAAATAGGCAACATTGGGTATAACGGATTGACTGACCTTGACTTTATCTCCATGTTGTGGTCATGGTTAGCCATTGTGCAGAAGTATATGACCTTAAACACTAAAACTGTAGGCTGCATTTATTTTTGCTCTGTTTTTACATTATTGTTGGCTGCCTTCACAGGCAGGCAAGCAATGGATGTTGAAACACTGTCAAGTCATCTGCAGCTTTGAACACGCTTACACTAGTAAGTATCGTAAAATTAATCTGAGGCTTTAATTAAAGGGAGAAGTGTTGGTGACATTGTAATCATATAGCCGTAGATGCTGAACGACAAACGCGAATTTTACTGAAGTTGTAGCAACCAAAACATTGCACATCACAGGAACGAGCTCCTTTCGATGGAGTGTGATGGTTATTTTCGAAGCAAAAAAGAATCTAATTCTTTTAGATTATATTTGTTGGAAGTGGTCGTCTGCTTTTGTCATCAAGAACTCATCGACCATCAATATTATCCTTGAACTCATTCTGATCACCCTTTTTTTGCCATTTCGTTCCCTGAAGAGCAATCAACTGACATCAGCTCTCCATTATACCAGTCCCAACAGTAGTTACCTTCGATGCCACCACCATGCTCCCACTAACCCAAAGTTTCCCCCGCCTGACCCCCCCCCCCCCCCCCCCCCCCCCACCTGCGTGTCAATGAAGTCTCCACCGCCTTTGAAAGCGCAAACCACAGGAACAGTATGGACCAGAAACTGCTTTATTTTTACATGGGATGATGATTGCCGGTGACGCAGCCAAACTCCCCTCGGATACCCTTCCTTCATTCTCGCGCGGATTACGGGCCCAAGCTACATGGTCAAGCTCAACTGGAAAGATACTTGACAAGCAATGAATCCCCCCCCCCCCCCCCACACACACTTACAACAAATATCCCACTATTTGCAAGGCCAAAACCCACTCTTACTCTCCACACGAGAAATTAAACCTTGTGCTCCTTTCGTGGCCTCTAACCCTTTAGTCATTTACGGTTACTACCACTCATCCTTCAGTTTCCACATTTATCCAAATAGCCAGACCAATCCATCATGACCGGTGCTTAGCAACGGAGAAAACCCATGAACCACAGACACCCATTGTATCAATTTGCTATCAACACTTAACATTAATTGCGAATTTATCATGCAGTTCATGACAACGTTCCAAGTCGCAATACCCCTCCCCCCCCCCCCCCCATCATTTTATACGACGTGCAACTATTTATTTACTCAACTTGAAACTTGCAGTTCCCACCACTTTGATTCGCTTTTGCAGCCCCTCCCCTTATCGGTCGACAATAAGTAATTTCACAATATTTTTGGAATAATTTGAAATCTTTGGAAAGGTACCGATCTTGTGATACCCATGGTCTTTCGCAGAGTTCAATGGGGACACTGCACAAGACCTTGATTATTGTCGACCTGTACCTCCCCAGAGTGTAACATATGTCTTTGCTTCCTTTACTTGAATAGCTTGTTCCCTATGGGAAGCCCGAAACATCAACTGCTTGTTCACGGAGGCACATACGTTAACTTAAAACAGGACCCGGTAACCCACCTTGAAGGTAGTCTAACATTGGCCACATATATAAACTTGTTCCGTTCACGTTTGGAGCTACTTTTAGCCCCAAACCAAAGTATAAAGTCATTTGGCCAATTATTCGCTTTTGGGGACCATCATTAAGTATTCGAGTCCAATTCGTTTCCCCGAGTGGAACAAGGCTCCAGCTGCAATTCTATTATCTGTAAAACAGTATATCCCCACATGGAAAGTGCACTCTAAAATCGGGGTTGGGTTAAAAATTAACCCCAATCAAATACGGTTGAGGTGAATGGGAACCCATTAGGGTTCATATTCACTCAACCCAGTTGATTTGTATTAATTTAAAACCCAACTGATTTTAGTGTAAGAGGCTTGATAAAAAAAACCCTTGTTAAACACGTCGCGGCACTAGGACCAGAATGTTACCACGCATGCCTGTAATGATGTCGTAAAGAAACATGACCGACAGTTGGAATATTTTTAATATCTTGATACAGGAAATGGGTGTGATCATTATAGTCATGTTTCTTATGAGACGTTAGAAAGGATTGTGACCCAACTATTTGAATAATGCCCACTTTTCCTCCTACTGCAACCCTCTTGTGTTTAGACTTGTTCACCCATTGCTTCCTATTCCCACACCCTTCAAAGAGGGGAATGGTTAGAACAAAGTTTAAAACATTGCTTCATACCTCCTTTTGCCAAACCACCCAACACAAAAACCTCGCGGCCATATAACTCCCCCACAAAGGCAATATACACGGAATTATAAAGCAATGTTTTTAAACATGGCGCAAACCAGAAAACCTTAGGTGACCTTGGTATTTATATGTTACTTTAACATGACTAACTGCAGGCAATATCTTTGCAACTCTGGAACTGAAATTCTGAGTGGGGTCTAAACGGAATCCCCTTTAAGACTTGTTAAAGGAGGATTACCATCAAAAGAGACGGTAGAGTTTAGTTTTCGACCCGGATAACTCCCCGCGCCCTTTGAGGAAAGCAGGGAGCAACAAAGGCTTGGGCTAATGATCTCAACTAAGATTCATAAGCTTCGAACTCTGTTGCTCCATGCTTTCTTCAAAGTGCGGGGGGGGGGGGGGGGGTTGGTAAGTTTTCGCTGTTTTTCACCCGTTAGTTAAGTAGGGTAAATACTTTTGAGGAATGGAACCAATACTATAAAACTTAATTGTTTTTTTCCAGAATTCTTACTATATCTGTCTAAAATTGTTACCATTTTAAGATATCGTCCCCCCGAGTTCCAATGTGTTCTATGTGCCTACTGGCACATAGAACACATTGGAACTCGGGGGAACGATATCTTAAATTGGTAACGATTAATTTTAGACAGTTATAGTAAGAATTCTGGAAAATACAATTGAAAGTTATAGAGTTGGCCCTTGGTTGATAAGTTGCCGTGTTACATTGATTTTTTTTTCTTTCATTCTCTTGTATTTTGAAAATACAAAGAATTTAACACCAAAGGGAAGTCCATGTTCAGTATTTCCATCAGTAACTTCACCCGGAATAAGTCTTCTAAATTAAGTCAACTGGGATTGGGTTACACGTCGAGAAATGATCGATAAGAAAGTGATATTAAAGTATTTCTAAAACTTTATTAGAACATTTATACATGTAATAACTATAACATTCATTAATCTTAATAAATTTTTGTAACTTGAAATGTACTTTACTTTTGTTTTCTTAACCTTTTCGCCTGGTCAAAAATGTGTCGGTGTTGCCCTGAAGCGTCAGTTCTTTGGTTCATAAGAGGAAATCGGCTTCCACGTCAACTTAGTTGAATTTGCCCTTCATCTTGAGTTTGCCTATTCAATAAGAGCCCTTGATTTTATTTAAGCACGGAAAAAGGCGACAGACCACTGAAACGGTAATTGAATAACATGTCCACCATAATCTAACGCCACTAACAAAGGAGCCGAATAAGCAAAATTCCAGCCACTTGGATTCGCGGATGAAGTCAGAGTTGGTTTTGCGTCTTCTACTTTTTCACATCATTCTTGAACTTGACGGGAAAGCAGAACTTACTACGAAGAATTGTTTCGCTCCGGCTCAGTTCTCGCATCGCGTGAAAAAGTAGAAGACAACCGAATTCCCGACCTTCGATTCGAACTTTGCCAACGCATTTCGAATGATTACGGTGCATTTAACCCCTTTACCCAGCGAAGACGATTTCATAATTTATTATGTTAAATATCCTTTCAAATGTTTTTTTCGAAAAATTTCAACAAACCCATAGCATGTGACCCCTCTTTGGAACGAGCTCGTTCCAAAGAGGGGTCACATGCTATGGGTTTGTTGAAATTTTTCGAAAAACATTTAAAAGGATATTTAACATAATAAATTATGAAATCGTCTGCGCTGGGTTAAGTGTTTGAAAGCACTCGCAAATTAGTTCGGTTAAAAATTAGCCCTCATCGATTGGTTAAGTGAATATGAGCACAGTTGGATTCATATTCACTGAACTCTGTGGATTTAGGTTAATTTTTAAACAAACTAATTTTAGCATTTAGTCTACCCTCCATATTAGGGGAAATTAGATGGAATTGTGTGTCTTGATGGAAGATTAGCAACAATTGAATACCGCAGAATTACGGGATTAAATTGTTGCCAATTTTAACGAACTTGAAATAAAAATTTCCCTAAAATTAATTAAAATGAACCAAAATCAACTGAGTTGGGTGAATATGAACCCAATTGATTTAATATTCACTCAACGCAGTGGATTTTGGTTTATTTTTAACCCAACTGCTTTTAGAGTACACCCATTTTCTCAATTCCTTGAGAACGGAATCACTTAGAGTTGATTATTCACAGACTGTCTGGAGTGCTTTAAAGAACAGGACGCAGAGACAACATTTAAACCAATGGATCTCTTTGGCTGAACCCAGGGTCCTTTGGCTGAAAGTTTGCTTCTGCATTTGTGCTTAATGGGCATTAGAGTTAATCACTTGAAAACCTTCGCGCATTTGAGTGGTACTCCAATCCTTGTTCTCAACGATGCGAGATGGCGAGGTACCACTATTCATTCACTATTTGGAATGTTAGTTTGTATTTCATCCAACAACCCCAAAAGGCTCGTAGAATGGAATTATAACCAACATTCCAAACTAATCAAGAACAGACCGACATTTTCATCTAATATTTCCAATACCATAATGATAGTGTGCATTCAGTCTCGAGGACGCACATTTTCGGCCCATTCAGAACCCTATATATGAACATATCGCGTTAAAACTGAAGGTGAGGGAGGGTTAAGGAGGGGTAGAGTAAAGGAGAGGCAGAGTGGGTACAAGGGAGGCGGAGAGTGAGTACAAGGGAGGCGGAGAGTGAGTACAAGGGAGGCGGAGAGTGAGTACAAGGGAGGCGGAGGGTGGGTGAAAGGGAGGGAGAGGGAGGGAGAGGGTGGGTGAAAGGGAGGGAGAGGGTGGGTGAAAGGGAGGGAGAGGGTGGGTGAAAGGGAGGGAGAGGGTGGGTGAAAGGGAGGGAGAGGGTGGGTGAAAGGAAGGGTGTGAAGGACAGTGAAAGGGGCGAGGGTTTGGGTAAAAGTGGCAAGGAGGAGTGAAGACTTATCCCGTTTGGATCTTTCACGCCATTACACTAACAGTGTTGTACTATTCCATCAACTTCGATATTCTTTTGGGTAAATTCTTTTAACATTCTCTGCCTTCACCCATGCTTGTTCACCATATGGATTTATTTCTTGCACTGGAATCCGCGATCGCAACCAGGCACAGAGAAGAAAGATCACTTCATGGTAATGTTGATTAGTTCTTCACCGTAGTATTGGTAAACTTCGCTTCTTTTTCCTTCATCTGGTAAGCGTTGTCCAGACTACTTGTTCTCTTTAGACTGCAGCAGTTATCGGCAAAACTGGGGGGGGGGGGGGGGGGGGGGGGGGGCAAGGATACAGTATATATGCCGACAAACGTTTGTGCTGGGGTTGCGGTACAACAGTGACGCAGACAGATAGCGAGGTATAACTTCCCACTACAACAAAAAGCAATAGGTTTTTTGGAAAGTTCCCTTTGGGACCATGGGAATTATTTATTGGTGTTTAAGGTCACATTTCTGTTTAACCCTTTACTTATCCGTATCCGCCCGCGTAATGTTGCCAATTCTGCAGTTGAAAGTTGTAACTTTTTCAAAAATATTTCCACAAAACCATATGTGACCAGTCATTGGAACGAGCTCATAGAGCACCTTCCAATGAGGGGTCACATGATGTGGTTGTGGAAAATTTTTGTAAAAAAAAAAATTAAAATTGTATATTTTGATATAGTCTGCTTTGAATAAAGGGTTAAGGTCACATTCTGCACAAGTTGACGGCTACATGGATACAAAGTCAAGTCCAGTCAGTAGTTTGTATCCATTCTCCTTTTAGAGGACATCCGCCTAAGGCATTGGTCAACGGACCTTATTTTACAAGAAAAACAGCTAGTTTACCACAGCAAACAATCACTGCTCCACTTCCCGCAGTTAACCACGGGAACTGAAATTGTGATAGACCACGGCAGTAATTAAGTTGTATTTTACCGGGTGGAGGATCCGGTGACCAACGCCTTGAGCACAAGTCACAAACCCTTTATTCAACGCAGACGATATGAAAATTACTTGAAATATTTTGAAATTAAAAAAATATTTCAACAAACCCATATATTGACCGAACACCACCCCCCACCCCCCCTCCTCCTCATTGGAACGAGCTAGTGACTTTACACTAGTTCTGGAGTGACGACAGCCATGAATGATGATTGTTGAACGCCAGTTTATATCACCAATAAACAGTGGAATTTTAAAGTCCGAGGCAGAATAGAAAATATTTTTATTGAACAGGTCCGAAATATTCCTCAACACAATCAAAACGGGGGGTGGGGTGGGGTGAGAGTTGACCCTTTCAACTATTCCCATCCTTGTACTTCATCGACGACTCCATACTTTAAAATCAACGATCGGGGTGAGGTATTATCCGAAAGTATTGGTTTGTTGGGGGTTTTAAGACGTTCTACAGCCAGGGTTACGTCCCGTGGAAAACAAAAGATTTCATATTTGTTGATTTACAACAAAGTTGGAAGAAAAGTATTTTGTTCATTCGGATTGATTTTGTTTCTATTTATCCGAAAGTGCGTATAAGCATTCTCCAGTAAATCGTAACCAAGCAATTTCTTATGAATTTTGGCCTTTGAAAAAAATTTACCAGTCAACTGAAAATATTTGTCAAATGATTAACATTTACAGGCATACCCACCAATTGATATACTTAACCGACTTAAAATATATTGAGGGATAGAATTCATCAGGACAAAACGCAAGTTTCATTGTTGTAGGAACATTTGTCATGTTGATGCTGCCAAGTGATTATGTTGACCCCACTGGCATGGTAGCGGGTAAGAGATGGCAGGGCTCGACTGGCAGTGGGCAAAGGATTAGGCCGCTGTGAAACATTGAAATCGATAAAACTGGACAAACGAGCGCTGTGTAGTGGACATGAGGGGAGGGGTGGGGTTGTTAGGCACACTGGGGAGGGGTGGGCTAAATGGGAGCAAAAAAGGGAGGTTATAAACCAATTATTTTCCGAACGCTGGGAGAGATGGGTTTAGAGAGGAGGGAAAATGGGCGAGAGAGAAGGGAAAATCGAGCGGGAGAGGAGAAAAAAGGGAGCGGGAGAGGAGGAAAAAGGAGCGGGAGAGGAGAAAAAGGGAGCGGGAGAGGAGGAAAAGGGAGCGGGAGAGGTTAAGGGTGCCGGAGTTAAGCGGGAAAGGAGTAAATAAAATAAAGTAAATAGATTAAAGAATCTAAGTAAAATGGTAGAAGGCTTTCAAAATTCGACATTTTTGCTAATGTCGAGTTATTACGATTCATTAAAGCTTGCGAAGTTTGTTTCAAGTGGGTAATGGACATTTCAAAACAAAGCCAATTTATTATTGGAATCCTCTTTTATAGAAATTCATATCAGAAAGAAACGTTGGCTTCCGTCGAGTTCAGTTTGTGATTGAATGAGTTACTTGTGGGTACCACACTTCGCCGAGTGCAGGAACACTAAACTATGCGGAAAATGATAAAATGGAAATCGTTCACTGACTATTTTTAAATAGAAGCGAAAAATTTCAATGGAATTTTCTACAAATCATGCAAAGCAATTACAATTTGAATCGCCAGTTGTAGCTAAAAATCGTCCCCCGAGTTCCAATGTGTTCTATGTGCAAGTAGGCACATGTAACACATTGGCACTCAGGGGGGGCGAAATAGTAACACGGGTCTCCTCGCAAATTTGGTTACTGATTAACCCTTTACCAACCCTGAAAAGCAGAAGACACTTGCAAAAATAATTCTTGAATAACTAATTTCTCTCATTTTTTGTCTCAAAAACAGGTTATGACCCCTCGTTGGAACGAGCTAGACGAGCTCGTTCCAACGAGGAGTCAACCTATTTTTGAGACAAAAAATGAATAAAAAAAAAATTGCAATTTTTGAGAATAGCGCTGGTCGGTTTTGGCCGTTACGTTAGGTAAAGGGTTAAATGTGTTCTTTTTGTTGACAGTTCGTCTCGTGAGTTCCAATGTGTTCTATGCGCATGCTGGCACAAAGAACACATTGGAAATCTGGGGACGAGTTGTCAAATGAATTACCGAGTGTCCTTATGATTGTTTTAAAAGACGTGAAGGTGTGTAATGAACACAGGACACGCGTGTAAATGGGTTGATCGATATGGCACTTGTGCCATCGCGGAAGGACACAACTCGAGGCAGGTGGCCTCTCGTTCTATCCTTCCGCGCTGGCACTCGTGTCATATCGATTAACCCCCATTCGCACACGAGTGCAGTTCTGTGTGTATGTAATGAATATACTAAACTAAGTTTGGTTTTATGACCCATGATTTCCAGCCCCCACCCCTGCAAACGCATCACTGAAGAGCAATGGTTGGTTTCACCAATCAATATGTTATCAGGGGAGATAAGTGAATGTCCAAGCAAATGAAATGTTCAACTGCATCAACTCTGATCATTTTTCGTTATAACCAGGAACAAATACTATAAAATTTATAATTGTTCATGTATGCGTTTTATTTCGTCTCTTGAATATTAATGACTGAAGACAATCATTTTCAGGAAAGTGGGCATGTGACCGGTAGTCCGGGACGTGGCTGGATGGCTTTGGTGTAGCGGATGTGCTGAATTTCCTACTGGACAACCGTCAGCTGTCTTACAGCCAACTGGAGAAAACAATTTGCACCCAACCCGATGGTTAAGAATTTTCCACTTGCTGCCTGTTAATTTCCAACTACCGAAAGAAATATGACCTTTGATTAGGGGGGGGGGGGGGGTGTGCAAAACTCGAGCAAAACGGCACCATCTGCAATGCCGCAGCATAATTAACCCAAATTAACTGGGCTGAATGAATATCAACCTAATTTCTAACTCAGCTACAGTATATTTTCCTGACAAGCAAGGATATCTCTCCAGCACTGCATTTCATCAATAGTTAACCAAACAAACTCTGCCCGACGAAACACATGACTGGTATCTTTATTCTTTGATTTGGGGGGTGGGGGGGGGGGGGGGGGTAGTGTGTGCGTCACACTCCATCCACCAGTCTTTACGCCATTAGCAATGCCCCGACACAACTCTAAATACCATTTGAAATAGGAACGAAGTTCACCCTCCACTCTGCATTCAGAATATTGCATTAATTCCTCTTTCCGAAAATCGGATTTCGAGTAGAAACTTCGCGGGGCCATAACGACTTTCGAATAGATTTATACATTTCCTGAAAAACATGTACGAAAACCCACCTAGGATATTGTTCAAAAGGTTAACTATTCGCCCCAATAATTGATTTTTCTTTACCTAAAAATAGCTAATGATCCTTCATTGGAACGAGTTCGTTACAAAAAGGATTCATGAACCGTTTCGGAGAATAGAATTGAAAATAAAATTTGAATGGCGATTTGGGGTAGCTCTTGTCTAATATGACAGCTTTGTTAAAGCTGGGGGCTTAACCCTTTAGCCAGTGTACACTACATCAATTTGTCTTAGTTGTTTATTCAATTTTTTCAATAAATGCCAACATTACCATATGATATGACCCATTATTGGAACGAGCTCCAAGAGCTCGTTCCCATGATGGGGCCAAAATTTTTTCGATTTTCTTTTTAACATCTCAGTTTGTAAATTGCGCGGAAGATGCGGTCGATTTGTATGGTATTATTTATTGGTGTTTAAGGTCATATACTTATGCAGAATGGCTAATCATGACCGTGACCGTTTTACGGATGGATTAAGCCGGAGGAAGCCGAGGTACCCGGAGAGAACCACCCAGCAACGACGAGCAGCTGCAGCTTCCCAACATCGTAACTCCGCACTGCAGCACAGGCAGGTTAGATTGGTTGAAGACATGCGCACCATCGACGTGCAGTATGCCTTAGTACACGGAGTCATCATGCACCCATGTGGACAATCAGGGTTAAGTGCTTTGCCCAAGGACACAACGCGGGAGTCCGAAACGATCGCCCAGACGGTCACCCATCCAATGATTAATCGGGCTCGACGTTGCTTAACTTCGATGATCGGACGAGAACCGGTTTCCGCAACGCCACCGCGCCCCCATTTGTAAGGTAAGGAATTAAAGGGAGTTTACTCGAGCACACAAAGCTTTACAACATTAATAATGTTTACCATGCAATATTTAACCAGTGTTCCCTCACAAGCAAATCCATTTGATCACCTTGGACTATGAAGCCAATATTAAAGCATGCCGATTGGAAAACTAACTTGTGCGACGCTGCTCGATGCAATACACATGAACGGGGCAGTTTTAACGGCACCAATTGTTTTGTTTCAATGCCGACTACACAAAAGGAATTTTACTGCCTTACACGCGGCTTCTGAGTTGGCAGGGGTAATCCAAAAGGTGATGTTAGAGGCGTGGAAGCCACGACCAATTTCTAGGGGTGGCACCAGGGGGTGGGGCGGGGAGTCGGAAGCTTGGTGTGCATGTCGGAGGGAGAGGGGAGATCCCAGCGTCGGTGTCGAGGAACACAAGACTCCAGTCGGAAAAATGCTTACGCCACAACTGCCAGTTTCTGGCAGCATGTATGGCCACTCCCGTTGTGTATCAGTGTCGCGATTAACAGTCATTGATCAACTCTTTATAAAAAACTATTTCTGCCGTTTGTTAATACCAGCGTTGGACGTATTAAACGCACATGGGTAATGCCAGTAGCAAACTATGTTTGAATATCATTCTTGATTTGCAGCCTAAACTTTGTACACGGAACATCCACTATTCGTCTGATAAGTGGTTAGTATTGCTCTTTAGTGTGTTCACTCTTGAATTTTGGGTAATAGCAAACATTTTCCTTTGGATTTCACACTCAACATTCTACTGCGATACCTCAACACGTTAAGTGGGCCTTCAAAGCTCCCTTATTGCAAAGACATCAAGAACGGCAATCCAAAACTAATTCAACAACTGGTTTTACAAGTCAATAACTGCAGAAACTGTGGTTGCGTTATACACATGTCAGCTCTATTATTAGCGTGTTTACGTCCAGTTCATTCAGGGTTAAAAATGCAGCTTTTTGAAACCAAGCCTACCTATCGCGATCACAAAAAGGCATGAAGGGGCAAACCGGAGCAAAATTGTAGAGGCAGGCGAGGTGCGCGGAGCCACAGAAACCAAACCCTGTTCAATCTTTCACAAGAATGATTAGGTGTCGAGGTTTATGAGTTCCAATTAAATTTTGCACCATTCCTTGCCTCTGGAAAAGTGTCACGTTTGCAGACATGCTATCGCCAAGTGCAAAAAGTCACTCGCCATCAATAAGCTTAAGATAATGTAACTGATCCAAGTTAACTTCAGTTACATTATCTTAAGCTTATTGATAATGCAGACCAAAATTTAAACAATTATGAGGGGCGTACTCAACGAATCGGCCACATCCGGCCCGCGTAATATGTAAATTCAGCAGCTGAAAAAATACTATTTTTCAAAACATTTCAACAAAATATCGAGCTCGTTCCAATGAGGGTTCACATATGGTTTTGTTGAAATTTTTTGAACAATTTTAATATTTAAATAAATTTTGATATCGTCTGCGTTGGGTAAAGGGCAAAATCCGCGCTCTGACACTATGTTGTATTTACTAAATTTTATGCCCGCCCGACCGACCAATAAAAACTCACCTATACATTACTAATCTAACGCTTCTATCATCAAGTCGATTAAGTTATCTCCATTGAAATTCGACTTGCGAAGTTGGTCCAAGTTGGAAATAAGTTTTTAAACACCCATATGATATCAGAAAATAAAGCCAAGTTTCTTTTGGTGAGGACAATAATGCAATTGAATATGCAATATCATTGGAAGTTCGTGACTGATTTTGGAGATAAAGAATGTTTTTTTTAAAGACAACCCGAAAAAGCTTTGAGCAATATGGAATTGTCTCGTACACTTTCCTATGGCAAACTACCCAGATGTGCTACATGTTTTAGGAGGTTCAGTAATAATTTAATATTTATTTATTGGTGGTTAAGGTCACATATTTCTGCACAATGGCCAATCATGACCGCGACAGTTTCACGGGTGGACGAAGCCGGAGTACCCGGAGAGAACCACCGAGCAACGGTGAGCAACTGTCCGCTCCCCAACATAGAACTCCACACAAGCAGGGTTAGCATTGGTTGAAGACAGGTGCACCATCGACGTGCAATGCGCCTTCGTACACAACGTCACCATGCCCCCACGTAGGCAATGGGGGTTAAGTGTCTTGCCCAAGGACACAACGCGGTTGCCCAGGTGGGATTCAAACAGAGGACCTCTCGGCTTGCAGCCTGCACCTCTACCTGCTGAGCCACCGCGCCCGCCAGTAATAATTTAATCCCACAACTCTATCGCTGTAGGATTAAATGTTACTAATCCTCAACAGATTTATTATTCAGTGTATCGTCTTCTCTGCCATTGACATTCCTTCACGGAAATGTTAATGCACATCGGATTGAAAGAGGAGCGCCTCTCTTCAACCACTCCAAACGACTGCAAGCTTCAATTAACATATGCTCCAAAATCCAGAAAGGATATATTTCAAGGATCACAACCGCGAAACAGATCTTTTAAACCTCCCTCCCTCCCGCAAAATACATTTCTTTCCAGCTTATTTAAGGTTCGTTGCAACCTTTTAATTTGGAATTGGGGGTTTCGTTTATTCCAGTACTTTTAAGAAATACTTCATGTATATTCCTTCGCGCTGCAAACGTCAACTATTACGAATGAAACAAATTACATGGCGGTCCAAACTTGTCAAAGGATTTCAAATAATACGACTACGTTTTTAATTCATTTCGGGATTTTAGGACTTCCTGTAATTTGTCGGGTGTTATCGGTAATTCTAAACGTTAGGTGCGTGATTGAGATGCACGAAATATTTACAGAGATTCACTGCAATAAATAAAAATGAACCCCATACTATCAAATGAACACCATTTGTTATTTCCAGATCACGGATTCGATCGCAAGTTCTCCACCGTGCTTCTTTGCGACTAATGCGAACGGTTCGTTCAATCATCATGCAGTGCTGTTTTTCAAACTTGGTGTCCCCTTTTAGTTAGAAGGGCACAAAGTAAAATTAATTATATTTTGCATTTGTTTCAAAGATGTTTCCAAGCTCTTTAACTGGAGGAGATACCAGTAACATCCAATTGATAAATTATAGCTTGGTTTTTAGACTTAGATGGAAATAGTATATAATTCAACCTGCGTTATTCCAAGTTAACCCGTGGGGCTTGTAAGCGTCCCTGGCGTGCAAGAAGGCAATGTCGGCATTGTAGATGGCGGCGTGTTGAATTCAAGAGACGTGGAGCCAATTGGAACCTCTAGTCGAACTGATGAACGGTGCAACCTATGCTCATCAAAGATGGCAAGCAGTTGTCAAGTCTTGACGATAATAACTACTCAGGCTTTAAGCCACGGACTAAAACACTGCCACTAAAGCAACGGATGTGGGATTGATATGAAATAGCAAAGCTGTTCAAAGCTGTTCAATTACGGTCAACTTTTCAAATGCTACTGCCCTGTAACTAGTAAACAAAACAAGACAACAAATTAAGTTTTAATTCGTTAAAGAGCAATGTCAGAAATGTTTGTATTCCAGTGAGCTGCCATCCCATCACATCGTTCATCCAGATAGCTAGAAATGTCGCGCAAACTTTCTGATGTTCCAACATATTAAAAGTGCTGAAGAATCCACCAGGAGACATGGGGAAGGAAGGTGTGACCGCAGACATCCATGCCAAGCCTGTGGTGTAGTTGCCGTTAATTCCTTGTTCGATGTTGAAATTCATCCAGGAAGAGTTAAGCAGTTTTGGTTTTTATGGAAAGACGTAACAAAATTTCGTCTATATTGATCGTCGAACTCTGTAAAGACAAAGAAATGAATATATATAAGATACTGTAATAATCAGCCTCAAACTATGTAGGTGTGCTGAAAGGGAGAGCATGTGTCCGGCCCTTACACTTTTTTGAAACAGATGTTGAGCAAAAGTTGCCATGGACAACTCACAACCATCTACATATTTGTACAGTAAAAGGTTAAGGTCAACATCTTTGTTTTTTTAGATATTCTACGGTGTTTAACCCTTCACTTGACATGAAAAGCAGACGACACTTGGAAACAAAATTCTTGAATAACTCACTTTTCATCTCAAAAACATAGGTTAAGACCGCTCATTGAAACGAGCCAGACGAGCTCGTTTTAAAGAGGGTCCATAACCTATGTTTTTGAGACAAAAAATGAAAAAAATTATTATTGACGACTTGTGAATAGCCGGTTTTGTCCGTTACGTTCGGTAAATGGTTAACGACGCTTTCCACAGCTTGAGTCATGTAAGTTGGAGAACCCGGAGATAATCTGATTAACTGTCCGATTCTCCAATTTATTACCCCGAACAAAAACGGTTTGCGTTGGTTAAAGGTAAAGTGTATGGTCAACGTGTTGCACGTCAACGGCACATTTGCCTTCAAACAATGCTAACCCCGACTGTGTCGGAATAAACTCAAGTCCCACAGTTACAAATCTTTGTTCAGCGATTCTCTCCAGGTGCTTCGACTTCCCCCACCCGTAAAATGTTGAAAGTGTTAAATACAAATCAAAATGTTCACATTTACCTTTCATTTGCGAATAGGTGAACGAGTAGGAATGATCCTTAGCGAATCTTTAGTGTTATAAAGTTTAAGGTGTATGGTTGGTATCCACATTCATGTATTTATGGAGAATTATTTGGAAATGTAAACACATTTAGTTGCATTTGGCTGTTATCCCTTCAACCATGATCTTATATTCCATGTAAGTTCAGATCCTTCAACTGGCAGAGTTCTTTTGTTACTATGGGGGGGGGGGGGGGTATGGAGAGGAGGGGGAAGGGGGTGGAGAGGAGGGGAGGGGGAACAATCAATATTTTCGATGTGCAGCCTTGGTACATCCACTTTCTTGTAACCCTTTAATCATTTACCCAACGTAACGGCAAAATCAGGCCTGCGCTATTATCAAAAAATTGACAATTTTCATTATTTTTTCATTTTTTTGTCTCAAAAACATAGGTTATGACCCCTCGTTTGAAGAGCTGGTCGAGCTCATTCCAACGAGGGGTCATAACCTATGTTTTTGAGAAAAAAAATGAAAAAAATTAGTTATTCAAGAATTGTTTTTGCAAGTGTCGTCTGCTTTTCATGTTAGGTAAAGGGTTAAACCCCGATGGTATTTTCCATACCGGTTCAATGACAGAATCTGGTCGAGTCTATATTCGTTACTTGGGGGAAGACCAATCAATATTTTCACCGTGTAGCCTTAGGACTGCACTTTACAAATCTTGATTGGTCTAACAGATAAATTCACTGAGCAACTATCCACTTTATGAATTCAGGTCGTATCACGATCTTTGACAAGAAAACTGGCCTTTCGCGTTCAAAGGCGTCATTCACATTCAATAGCTTCGGTCTATTTCTTCTGCTCTCGCCATCTTCAAACCTGAAGCCTTCGGGGTTGGAGGGCGATTGAAAAAGATGTATACTGAACTGTAACCCGACAATGGAGGGTAATCCGTACTTTTTTTGAAACCTTTTATCTTCAATTCTCAGCACAACATGAAATGGCGTCCTCACTCGTTTCGAGGGTGCAGTAAATTGATCCTGCCCACAAACCCCTGACGCAAACTTTTTTAAACACCTGACGTCGTACGTGTAATGGGATCAATGATCAAGCAAAAAGCGTTTCTCTCCGAGGATCACTTGAGTTAACGATTTGATAGGAAATGTCTTAACAGAGGTCACTAAAATCGACCTGAGCGGAGGTTTCCTCAGCTATCCTGGGTTAACCGATAGACTTCAATGAATCACGATCAGTAATTTCCAGTAACCTCGTGACGAATTTGAGATTCGTTTTATCACAATGTATTTTCACGCTTTACGTAGCGTAACGGCTGAAAGATGCCAGCTGTTCAAATATAGCAAACGAAATTTTTTTTAAATTTTTTCCATGAAAACATACCTTACAACACTCACTGGAACGAGATTGATGGGCTTGTTCCAATGAGGTATTGCATGCCATGTTTTAGTGGCAAAAAGTAATTTGTATATTTTTGATACTTACCAATTGGCCAGACCAGCTGGTGCTAGCTCAAAAATTAATCCAGGGCCAAACAAATTTTACCCCCAATACCAAACTTTGCATGCAAAACCGAAAATTTAATGTCCTATCTGGTCCTCCATACTTTTAAGATCTGCACATGCGCAGTATGCAGGAAAACACCGAAATTTGCGCCAACTATCAAACTTTCTACAATTGCCTGTTAAATGTTGTAAACAGCGGGGAGGTATGAGTGCCCACCCACGGGAGGGCCATACCCGCCTGGGCCATTGGTAAGTATAAAAAATATACAAATTAGAATTTATAATGTGTTTATACAACAACCAATGGCCCAGACTGGCTGAATCGTAAGAAGGCTGGAGGGCCTAGGCCAAAGGAAAAAACAATCTCTCAATCGCTTTAGTAAAGGATATCTCCTACAGGAGAATAGGAGAAAAAGGAATTACACGTGTCTTTCACCTTTTTGAGAAACGAGAAAAACACCAACACTGAGTATTACATAATATATAATTCTCCATTTAATGTCAGCCTTACCCATTATGCTAATTCGGTGAAGGAAAGCCAATATATCAAGACAATCCAGAGAATGAGACTCTTTAAACTCATTTAAATGTGTCCGAGGATTGTATATTAACGCCCGTTTGAGACGTGACAAATACAAATGCTTCGCAGTGAGCTACACTTTAAAAACAGTACATAAATGAGACAGTTATTGCTTCACACCGAGCTACACATTAAAACCATCCCAGCACCGACTCGGGACTACTTACACCGGAGGTCTTCCCTTGCTTTTCACTGTAAAGCCAGATAAGGGAAAAAAACCGCCCCCGCCCTCCCCATGTTCTGAGGTACGAGACCTCAGAAAGAAGAGGGCAGCGGAACAGAGTCATTGCTGGAACGGGCTACCTAAATAACTATAGATGTAATCATTTAGTGGATGACATTTTGAGCAACAGAAAGAGGACCTAAAGATACCGTAGATAGACTAAATTTCTCAGGTAAAACTTGGTAAATGTAGAGGGCTGTGTCAGTACGCAGCCTTCGTAAGATCAGTAATGGCTATACTGTTAGAATAAGCCCAAGAAGTGGACAGCGCTCTAACGTCATGCTCCGATATCTTGTTTACAGAACGTTGATCCGAAGATAGATTTACATAGGCAATGCGTATTGCCAGCTGAATGAACAGAAAGAGCTTTTCTGTTAAGAATCAAAGAAAGAAACGTTTTATTCCTTTTCTAATAAAATCTGATCGACGTTTATTTATGCGCATAGCTCTGACTGGACACAGCAGAGGTCTTCGGTTGTCAAAGGACCGCATAACCTTAATGGTAATAGGCTCAGGCCGTTTATATGAAGTCTTGATTCTAGCCAGAAATCCCACTTCCGTAGTTAGGGAAATGGTATTACCCACACAACGGTAGTGAGAATCATCAACTGATAATGCATGAAGTTCACAGACTCTTCTGGCAAATGCAAAGGCCAAGAGAAATGCGGTTTTATAGGTCAAGAATTTGAACTCGAACGTCCAACGGCTCAAACAGAGCTTCCTTTAGCTTCAACAGAACCCAAGCCAAATTCCACTTGGGAATTAATCTGAGGGTTCTAGGTCTAATAATAGAGAAATTTATAACCAGTTTGGATAATGAAGCATTAGATCCAATTGCCAAGTTATCATGAGAAGCGCAAGTGTCCGATAACAGACCTATAGCCCTTAATAGTGACGGGCTGCAGTTTGAGAACGTCAAACAGGTAGACCAGGAAATTGGCAATATTTGGTATGGACTGATCAGAAACGTCTATCGACTGATCGTCACACCACAGAAGAAAACCTTCCACTTCGCTGCGTAGTTCAACGAAGACGACCTCCTGCAGTTAGAAATTGCGTCCACTGCTCGTCCTGTAAACTGTTTTCCGTGCAAGAAGGACCACACTTCGGAAATGCGTGAAGGTTTACACCTTCTGGGTTGTGATGCAGTGCGCGTGACTTTCCCTGATAAAGGTCCTCTCGTGGAGGAAGTTTCCGGGAAACTTTCCAAAACAGACACCCGAGAAGATTGGTCCACGGTTTCTGTGACAGAGGTGCTACAAGTAGAATTTTGAAGTGATACTGTTTGATCTTTAACAGAATCAGCTGAATCAACGGGGTTGGAGGATACGCATATCCTATCATTCCGTCCCACGAGATTGACAGAGCGTCTTCTGCGCACGCTCGATGGTCTGGCCATGGCGACACGAACGTCGGTAACCGATTGTTCAGGTGCATCACAAACAGATCTATCATGGGGAGATCCCACTGGTAGAAAATCTGCCTGAATACTCGCTTGTTACTTGTCCACTCCGATGGCAACAGGCGACCTTTCGAGAGATCTACTCTGCTATTACACCCTGACGACCCGGTATATGACTGACATAAAGCTGAACATGATTCATGACGTTTTGAAGAATCTTCGTTAGTTCGCATAACGGAATCGAATGAGTGCCGCCCAAGTTCCTGATGTACGCTACCACGGTCGAGTTGTCCGACAAAATCTGAACATGAGCGTCTGCTATTATGTGAATCCACTGTTGTAGAGCTAGCCATATCGACATCAGCTCCTTGATGCGTTTCTCCAGAAACCGAGGGTCCCAAAGACCCAGACACTTCAAGTCTGCGGGACCTTGGGTAGTGCCAAAACCCGCCTGACTCGCATCCGTCATAATCGTGAAAGCCGGATCCGGCAGTTGCAGCGGAACTCCTAGAGTTAATCACTGAAGATCTGCCCAAATCTGAACCCTTGTTTTACTAGGTCCGTTAAAACAATACCGATTTCGAGCGAATGCGTCTTCACCCTCCAGTTCTGAGTGAAGAATACCTGGAGGGGACGCGTGTGCAGGCAATCCATCGGAATAAGATCCACAGTCGCTCCGCACAACTCCAACAGTCGCATGAATTCCTCACTATTAATGCGTCCGAGTGTAGACAATAGCGACCATAACTACTGACTAATTTTGCTCTGGGTAACGGCAGACGAACCAGACTGTTGTGAATCTCGAAGCTCATTCCCAAGTGAATGAACGACTTGGGCGGTGCTAGATCCGACTTTCTCGTTTACGATGAGACAGACGTCGGAGTAATAGAAGCAGATTCTGAACATCGTTCTGAAGAATAATTCTGTTGCCGTATCTCTAGAATGTCGTCCAAGTACGCCGACGTTACCGCAGACGAGGTCGTATGACATTACCGAGTTCATTATTCGAGTGAATGCCCAGGGAGCCAGGTTCAGACCAAAGAACATTGCTCTGAACCGATAGACCTTCCCTTGCACGGCGAAAAGCAGGTACTTTCTGAATGTCGGATGTACCAGGACATGAAAGTACGCATCCTTTAGATCTATGCTTGCCGCATATTCGTTCACTCGAACGCTCGCCGTTACCCACAGAATGGTCTCCATGTAGAATTTTGGAACCACAATGTGCTTGTTTATCCAGCTCAGGTCTATAACCAGTCGGAACGAGGGGTCTGGCTTCGGTACGAGGAACAGGTGACTGTAGAAACCTTCAGAATTTTGATTCCCGTCGACCTCGATTGCATCCTTTGATTAGAGAGTTTATACCTCCACTAGGAGACTTTTGCAAGGATCTGACGGAAGATTTGTCCAACGTGGACATCTTGTTAGTGGGGGGTTTCGCTCGGAATGATAGCCGCTGGCCGTCCGAGACTACACTTCTCACTCACTGGTCTTCCGTGAATGTTATCCAGTTTTTCGCTTAGCTTGATAACTTTCTGCCAACTGATATGCAATAGAGGTCTTGACCATCACCTGTACGACCTGCGAGGCGTACGGGAGGAGAAACCACGTACTCTCCGCCAAGAACCCCGTCTCAACGGCGTAGGGGCGTCTGACCGATAGTCCCGATCAGACCTCCGCCCCTTTCCCGAGTCGCTATACTGACGAGCTCCAGTGTAAGAATATGAGGGTTTTCTATACCCTCGTGAGGAGTCCCATGTAGAAGATGTCTGTCTGGAACGTCCTTTACTATTGTCTGCAGCGGGTCGATGAGACGCAGACTTTAAAAGCAGAGCATTAGACGCTTTCTTCGCAGCCTGGTAATATACCAATGAAAGCTTGTCGTCGAATGCAGTATGTCCGGAGACCTGATCGACCCGGAAAGAGTTTTTCACCTTGTCATCCATCAAAGATGACGACGCAAGGGCAGCATCACATTTGATTAACTCCAAATTAGTCACTGTTAGGGCGGAGTTATACGTGGTAAACGTAATTGCCCTGGAAAGAACTCTAAATGAGGTACGAACGTCCTCGAATTCCTTACCGCTGAGACGTTGCGCCACAGCTCTTAAGGTGATCTGTGTAAGACATTGCATCCAAATTCGCTCTATTTGAAAAAATTGCCATCTCAATTGTGTCCGAGTGAATTGTGAATGATCCAGGTAAGGATACCTCTAGATCCTCTGCCTGCTCATCCAAACGCAGAGGAAGGCTCTGAACATCTTCCCCAACCGTTGTAAATAAACGTGGTCCAAGAAATTATGTTTAGAAGATGAAGTTAAGAAACCGCCTTTCTTCCTCGCACTTGGGAGATTAAATACGGTGTCGTCTAAATGGCCGAAGGCCTGCAACACCTGCCTAAACTGAACCGGAAAAGAAAGGACCTCCTCCTTTGTCCGGATCAAGTCTGCGTACAACGACGCCAGCAGTTTCTTCATTGTCATCGCAGCATTCCGATTCGACGGAACATTCAGGGTAGTACTGATGGATGAAAACCATCGCAGCCATGTGTTCCCGGTCCCTTGCATCTGCGCGAGACGAATGGACCGACCCAGCACCGTCCGACAGCTCACGTTCCGAGTTATTTATTATTTATTTATTGGTGTTTAAGGTCACATACTTATGCACAATGGCTAATCGTGACCGTGACAGTTTTACGGGTGGAGGAAGCCGGAGTACCCGGAGAGAACCACCGAGCAACGACGAGCAGCTGTCAGCTCTCCAACATCGTAACTCTGAACTCTGCACCGCAGCACAGGCAGGGTTAGATTGGTTGAAGACATGCGCACCATCGACGTGCAGTACGCCTCAGTACACAGCGTCATCGTGCCCCCATGTAGGCAATCGGGGTAAAGTGTCTTGCCCAAGGACACAACGCGGTTGCCGCAGGTGGGATTCGAACCGAGGACCTCTCGGCTTGCAGCCTGCATCTCTACCAACTGAGCCACCGCGCCCCCCGTTCCGAGTTTGAAGGAGACCGCTCTTGCACTTGCAGGGATGCTGCGATCAGCTGCGCAATATGCGACAGCAAGTCCGTCACCGAGGTCTGAGGAGCAGCGGTCTTCTGTTTCTTCGCCGCTTGCTGCTTCTGTGACGGTGTGTCGGAGATGGCTCTTTTCTCCGAACGTCCCGATGTTCGAGGCCTCGTCCCCTAGCTCCCGGATAGTCAAACTTCACCGGCGAAGAGTGGTCCCTTTTTCGCGTAGCAGGCTGGATATCCTAAGTCGGGTAGCTAGGATGCGGTCGTGTGTGCTTAGATGAAGTGGAGGAAGCAGTAACTGTAGCCGCTGGCTTCTTCCCTTGTTCCGTCGTCGCTGGATGAGCATGTTAATGTTTTAAAGTGCTGGCTCTACCCAATCCACTTCTTAAGACCGCAACGGACGTACCCGGCGTCATGGTACCCATGGACGGAGTAACCGCTTCGCCGGTCGAGCTAGCTGCAGACAAGGGACTAAAACCATTAGCTAGTGGCTTCATCCTCAGCCCAATATTCATGAGCACTTTGACAGCTAGCTGTTACGACTCCCACGGACGGAGTTACCGCTTTATCGGTGGAGCTAGCTGCCTGCAAGGGATTAAGAACACTAACTAGACGCCTTATCCGTCGCCCAATATTCATGAGCACTTTAGCAGCTAGCTCAGTTTGCTCATCAGAGCGCGACGACGGAAGCACACTTTTGGTAGGTGCCACATAACCATCACCATGTTCTTGTTCCTCTGAAAAAGAAACTAAGAAACTTAAGTGACTCTGCGGCGAGAGGACCAGCATTGGCCTCTCGCCACTGACATACCGTGACACCCGTGTCCAACGTTTGTTTTGTGTTGAAGTACAAGAATTAGTGGAAGAACATCGCCCACAAGCAAGGCAAAAAGCATGTGAATCTGAGGAAGACTTCCTCGCCTTGCATTTTGAACAATAAGCTTCCATAATTAATCTAAGTCGATAGTACTCCCACCAACACCACAATAAATATATAAAATAATCAACATTCAAAATACAAATCGAAAAATTCAAAATTTGTCGAAAATTTTTTGACAAAAGCCCAAGTTCCCAAAGGGAACAAGACGAGCCCAAATGGACAAGATCAGTTATTTTTCTGTACAGAATTCATCCATTTTCAATAACGCAAGTTTGAGAACCATGAATTCCGCCATTTTCAAAATGGCGACCAAATACACAAGAGCAGGTTTTCTTGTACAGATTTTCCGCAATTTGAATCGTGCAAGTTCAACTCTGCGAGTTCTGCCCTTTTCAAAATGGGGTCCAAAACAAGTGCTGTATCTTTCTGTACAGAATTCCCACATTTTGAATAATGCGTGTTCAACAACTCGATGAACTCTGCCATTTTCAAAATGGCGTCCAAAATGACAAGGGCAGTTTTTGTCTGTATAGAATTCCGCCATTTTGAATAATGCAAGTTCAGCAACTCGATAAATTACGACATTTTGAAAATGGCGTCCAAAATGACGAGGGCAATTAGTTCTGTATGGAAATCCGCCATTTTAAATAATGCAAGTTCGACAACTCGATGAATTCCGCCATTTTCAAAATGGCCTCCCAAATGACAAGGGCCGTTTTTCCGGTACAGAATTCCGCCATTTTGAATAATTCAAGTTCAGCAACTCGATGAAGTATGCCATTTTCAAAATGGCGTCCAAAATACCAAGGGAAGTTTTTTTTGTGTAGTATTCCGCCATTTTGAAAAACGCAATTTCGACAACTCGGCGTATTCCGCAAATTTCAAAATTGCGTCCAAAATGGCAAGGGCTGTTTGAATAAAATTCCGCCCTTTTGAATAATGAAAGTTCGACAACTCGATGAATTCCTCCATTTTCAAAATGGCGTCCAAAATGACAACGGCAGTTTGTGTCTATAGAATTCCCCAACACTGAGAAGTAGTTTTTTCTGCCATTTTGAATTGTTAAGCTCGACAACCTGAGGAATTTCACCATTTCCCGTTTCCGACGTTCCTTCACGTTCTAAATGAGTTTTTCTACATAAAAGTCTACAATTATTTTTTTGAAAATGGAAGTTCGACAACTTGATGACTTTCAAGAATTTTAAAAATGGCGTCCAAGTTGAAAACAGATTTTCTGCAAGGAATTTCGCCATTTTGAATAATGCAAGTTAGACAACTCGATGAGACGATTTCTAAAATGGCGTTCACCTTGAGAACTGCAATTTTTCCGAATGTTATTCTGACAAATTGAGTAATGCAGGTTTGTCAACTCAAATTCTGGCATTTTTAAAATGGCGTCCAGAGTGATATCGGTTTTCTGTAAGGACGTCCGCCATGTTTAATAATGCAGGTTGAACGTGATGAACTTCGCCATTTTCAAAATGGCGTCCACATTGAGAGCAGCAGTTTTTTCTGTATGGTATTCTGGCATTTTGAATAATGCAAGTTCTACAACTCGACGACTTTTGCCATTTTGAAAACGACGTGAACTTTCATTACTAGATTTTGAATTCAACTGTACCATTTTAAATAATGCAATTTCGATATCTCGACTTCCGCCATTTTGAAAATAGCGTCCAGGGTAAGAGTAGCAGTTTTTCTGTGTATGGAAATCCGGCATTTTGAATAAAGCGAGTTCAACTCGAAGACCGCCATTTTGAAATTTGCATCCACATTTAGAACTGCGATTTATTTTATGGAATTCTATCACTTTAAATAAAGCATGTTCCACAAGTATAGTGCGGCGATATTTTAAATGCCGTCCAGAACTGCCGTGTTTGAACGGAATCCTGCCATCTTGAATAAAGCAAGTTCGATAACACAACGAATGTCTATTTTCAAAATGGTGTCTTAATTGAGAACTACAATATTTTTACATGGAAATACTGCAAGTTCTCAATTTAGTTTGAATAGTGCAAGTTCAATAACTCGATGAATGCCGCCATTTTGGAAATGCCGTCCGAATAGAGAACTGCAGTTTTCTGTGCGCAATTCTGCTAGTTTGAATGAAACAAGTTCGATAACTGGATGAATGCCACTATTCTAAAATGGTGTCCAAACAGAACGACAGTATTTCTGCATGGAATTCCACCTTTTCGAACAAAGCAATCACGCCAACTCCATTGATGCTTTGTCCATTTACAAAATGACGTATGAATTTTATGAATTTTTTTAACAGCTAATTTTATTTATTAGTTTGTAGTCACATTTCTGCACAATGGCAAATCAAGACCGTTACATGGATATAAAGTGAAGTCCAGCCAGTCATTTATTCTCATGTTGCCCATTTCAGAAGACTTCCAACCAAAGCATTTGTGACCCGGTCATATTTTACTACTGTAAACAAGCACTACCTCGCTACCAGGGCTTCCCGCGGGATTGAACTTTCCAAAAGTTGTGTCCGAAATGAGACCGATAGACTAATTTACTTTTGACAGCAACCTCATGTCAAACAATTTCACGGATGGAGTAAGCCGGAGTACCCGGAAAAAAAACACCGAGCAACTGTCAGACTGCCCAACGTAATAACACCGCACAAGCAGAATTAGTATTGGTTGAAGTCAAGTGCACCATCGACATTGTAGTTTGCCTTAGTACAGAGCGCAACCCTGCCCCCCCCCCCCCCCCCACACACACGGGCAATCGGGATGAAGTGCCTTGCCCAAGGACATAACGCAGTTACCCCTAAGGAGAAACAAAGTTTGTATACTGTAGCGGGACCGTTTGATTTAGCCACCCACAGCATTTTCAGAATTGGAATTTTAACGAAGCAAACTGAATATATTAAAATACCTATAACATTGCACGTTGTAATTACGACATTTGCAAAATTGCGCTCGAATCTACAGCATCAGGGTTTTTCTGCATCGAATTTCTCCATTTTAAAAATAAAGTACAAATATTTTTTAAATTTATGGACACTGGTTTTGAAGATGACAACTTATGGTATCCTTCCCAAGCCGAAATCACAATTATTCAATTTGTAACTGTTTGGGGTGCATAGACCACCCTTTTATCGGAGCAAGCAGAACTCATTTTCTGCACCGAATTTTGCAATTGTGAAGAAATAAAGTGCTTTTAGAAAGGTCATTTAAATGGCGGCCGATGCGAACAAAATTGACTATTATGAAACACGCAATAGTTTCCAGTACCAGTACTGTCATTTTAATGTAGGAAGAGGTATTATTACCTCGTGGATACTTTTAAACTTTCCTATGATAATGAGACCACTCCCAAAACGGTGTTAAGCTTCACTAACAGACACCTACAATTTATCTGCAAATGCGGCCATATTGAATGATTCAAATTCGTTAACTCGGTTTTTGCAATTTGTCTTTCAGCTGTCCTTGAAGAGAACGTTTCGAAAATGGCGTCGGAATACAGATGGGAGATATTCAGTTACTAGCAGTTTCCATCATACAGCGGCACCATTCTGGACAAGTCCGAGAACTCTGCTCTTTCTGAACACGAGGCCTGCCTGTAAAAGTTAAAAAATTTATAGTAATTTATATATTTCTTATACTTACCAATCACCCAGACTTAGCTGGTGCCAAATACAAAATTTTGCCCCCCCCCCCCCATCCCCAAAATTTGCATCAAAATAAAAAAAATAGATGTCCCAATGTGGTCCTCCATACTTTTGTCCACTGCTCATGCGCAGTGTCCAGGAAGTAACGAAATTGGAGCCAAATCCTCATTCTTACAACCAGTGCCTGGTAAGCGTTATGTAAACAGCGGGGAGGTATAAGTTCCCAACTCATGGGAGGGCCATCCCCGTCTGGTTCATTGTTAAGTATTATTATTATTATTTATTGATGTTTAAGGTCACATATTTATGCACAATGGCTAATCATGACCGTGAGTTTTACGGGTGGAGGAAGCCGGAGTACCCGGAGAGAACCACCGAGCAACGACGAGCAGCTGCCAGCTCCCCAACATCGTAACTTCGCACTGCAGCACAGGCAGAGTTAGATTGGTTGAAGACATGCGTACCATCGACGTGCAGTACGCCTTAGTACACGGCGTCATCGTGCCCCCACGCGGGCAATGGAGATGAAGTGTCTTGCCCAAGGACACAACGCGGTTGCAGCAGGTGGGATTCGAACCGAGGACCTCTCGGCTTGCAGCCTGCACCTCTACCTACTGAGCCACCACGCTCCCTTATTGTTAAGTATGAAAAATATATAAATTACTATAAATGTTTTCACATTTTTATACTGTACCAATGACCCAGACTTAGCTTTATAGAAAAAAGGCTGAAGGGCCTGGGACATAAAGGAAAATCCAATAGGCTCAATTACATGCAACCAGAATTATCCCCTCAATGAGAAGAGAAACGGGATTTACATGTATCTTTCTTGTTTGTATCAAAAAAGCAAGACAATACCATTCCGTAATTGAGCACAATATCAATGATCTCTATTAACATCCAGTATAACCCATTATACTAATCTTTTTAAAGGAAAGCCAATAAATAAAGATAGTCCAGAGAATGAGACTCCTCAAACTCATTTAAAAGTGTCCGAGGATTGTACATTAACGCTCGTATGGCACGTGACATACAAATGCTTGTCACCGAGCTACACTTTAAAAATATTACAGAGATAGACATTAGCGTTACATTTTAAAACCATCCCGACACAGACTCGGAATTACTGATTCTAGGGGAGGTATTCCCTTGCTTTTCACTATAAAGCAGAAGATATAAGGGAACACCCCCCCCACCCCCTTCCCCTGGGTCATATACCCCAGAACGAAGAGGGCAGCAGGACAGTCACTACCGGAACAGAAAGCCTGCATAACTATAGTTGCAACTGTTTAGTGGACGACATTCTGAGCAACCGATAACTGACCTAAACAACGGAGGTCGCCAGAAATGGACTCAATATTTCTGAGATAAAAATTCGTGAACGTGGAAGGCCGAGACCAAAAAATAATTTTTCATGAGCAGTGCGGATAGTTAATTGAATCCATCTTGCAATTGAATGGACTGTAATGTCCTTTCTATTATGCAGCAGCGACAGAAAGAAACGCTTACGTCTCTTTCTGATAAACTCTGTCGTACTCCTTGAGTTAACCACTGAATATCTGCCCAAGTCTGAATCTCTTGTTTCACTTGATTCGACAAGACGATGTTCGATTCGAGCGAATGAGTCTTCACACTCGAATTCTGAGATAAAATATGTGGAGTGGACGAGTGCGCAGCCGCTCCATCGGAATATTCGCAGCGGGTACACACAAACCTGTCAGTCTAATGAATTCTCTCGCTGTTACTACATCTGAGTGAAGTCAAAAGCGAGCGTAACAACTGACTAATATCGTTCTGGTTAACGGCAGACGAACGAGATTGTTGTGCGTCTCTAAGCTCATTCCCACGTGGGTGAATGATTAGGACGGCACTAGATCAGACTTTTCGTTTACTATGAAACCGAGACGTCGGAGCAATTGAAGCAAACTCTGAACATCGTTCTGAAGCGTTAACTTGCTGCCGTAACTCTCAAGAATGTCGTCCAAGTAGGCCGACGTTACCACAGACGAATGAGCTCGGAAATGAGTCATTACAGAGATCATTATTCGAGTGAAGGCCCAGGGCGCTAGATTCAGACCAAAGCATCATTGCTCGGAACTGAAAACTCCTGGGACAGCGAAGCGAAGGTACTTTCTAAACGCCGGATGTACCATGACGTAAAAGTACGCATCCTTGAGATCTATGCTCGCAGCAAAATCGTTCACTCGAGTGCTCGCTCTGACGATCGGATGGTCTCCATATAAAATTTTGGAGCCACGACCAGCTTGTTTATCCAGCTCAGATCTATAGCTGGACGAAACGAGGCGTGTCTGGTCTTGGAACCAGGAACAGGTGACTGCAGGAAACGGTTGATTCCTGGTTTTCTACGACGTCTATAGCGTTCTTGTCCAGAAGAGATTAAAATTCTGATAGAAGCGAATCTCTTCTGAACGTTTAACGTTAGCCGAGACCAGCGTGGACTTCTAGTTAACGGAGGTTTTTCCTTGAAGGACAGTCTTAGACCTTTGGAAAAACCCCTTGCACCCATGGGTCGTCCGTAATTGACAACCAAATGGTTAAGAATGTCGACAGACTTCCGCCCGCTGGGACGCAATATAGGTTTAGACCACCACCTCCTGGCCCTGCGAGGATTGCGGAAGGAGAAACCACGTCTTCCACGACCCGCACCTCGCTCAGTCGACATAGGGGCGTCTGACCGGATATCTCGGCCAGCATTACGACCCGTATGTGAGTCGCTACTCTGACGGTCTCCGGAGTAAGATGGAGAGGCTTTCTTAGATCCTCTATAGGAACTTCCTTTAGATGTATTCGCCCCCGAAGAACCTGCCTTACTCCTCCTTGCTGAGTCAGACTTTTTTCAAAGCGGAATAAAAGCAGAGAATCCGGAGCTTTCTTAGTAATCCGATTATAGATTGTAGAAAGCTTAACGTCGAAGAGCTCTCCCGAGACCGGATCGACTGGAAGAGAGTTTTTTTCACCTTACTATCCACTCTTGTGGATGCAGCCAGGGCAGCATCACGTCTGACTTACTCCATATTGCCACTGAAAGGGCGGAGTTATACGTAGAAAATGCTATAGCCCTCGAAAGAACTCTTAAGGAAGTTTGAACATCCTGGAATTCTTTCCCTTCGAGACGTAGTGATAACGCTCTGGTAAGGTGATCTGCGTGAGATAATGCGTCTAAATTAATTCTATTAGACGAGATTATTTACTCCAGTATACTGGAGACGACAGACATGGACGCCGGCAATGACAATACCAGGTCTTCAGCCTAGTTGTCCAAACGCAGAGGAACTCTCGGCACGCCTTGTCCTGCCGTTTCAAAACTATGTATAGCATTGATGAAAGGCAGCTGTATAGTGCTAGGCGATAAGATACCGGATTTGCCAGTCTTAGAGGCTAGCTTGAATATAGCGTCATTCAAAAGTTCAAATGCCGTGACATTTCTGGACTGGGTCGGAAACTCGGGGACAGTGTCCTTAATCCGACTGAAAAAGTCGGCGTCCAGTGACTCTCAGTTTCTTACCAGGTAACGCAACCTTTTGGTCCGGAGAAACAACTTCTAAAAGGTGATGCCGGATGAAATCTATGGCCACCTTAAGTTGTTCGGAAAGGGAAAATTTCAGCTGTGCTGATTCCTTTTACCATCCGCCTGTACCACATAATCTCGGTTGTCCCTTATTGACTCTGCAGGGCTGCGAACCGACCCAGCTTGCTCATAGTTTCTTTACTGAAAAAGTTTCTGATAGCAGCTGGGATGAATTGAGCTATCTGTGATAGCAACTCAGTCACGGAGGCCTGTGGAGCCGCGGTCTTATGTAATTGAGCCGCTGGAAGCTCCAGGGACGTTAATTCCTGCATACTTCTGATATGCGAACGTCCCAACTGTTAAGGCCTCGTGTTCTGGTCGACGTGGACTCCCTGGTTGGCGAAGCAGGCTGGATATCTGCGGTCACATAGCCAAGGTGCGGTCGTGTGTGCTGACGTGAGGATTAGGAAGCCAACAGACAAGCCGCGTCGGACTGTCTATGCGACGGTACGTCCCGAGCAGGTAGAGACATATGCTCCAACTAACGACCGTTACATACAACATCTCGGTCCAGATGTTGTAAGAGAGGGGTCCTCTCTCGCTCGCGGTCCGGATAGACCATGACGAGCTAGCTACCGGACTGACTGGCTTCCTCCGTTCCATCCTCCGATCCGTCGTCGCCGGGTGTGCGTGATTCGAGATTATAGTGCTCGCAACACCCCTTCTCTCCTGGACCGCAACGGACGAACCCGGCGTCACAAACATTTCGTGAATGATTGCTTCACCGGGGGAGCTAGCGGGCGACAAGTGACCGTCGATCCTACGTGGGACCTCTTAGGCACTTGCCGCTAGCTCATTATTGCGACGACGGAAGCACACTTTTGAAGACATCACAGAAACATCACCCTGTTCTTGTTCCTCTGAAAAAGAGACTGAAAAAAATAGAGTGACCATGTGGAGAGAGGACCGGCATTGACCTCTCACCACTAACAATATACCGTGACACACGTCTCCAACGTGTGTCATCTGAATTGGCACACATTGAGCAAGAATTGGTGCGAGTACACAGACTTCAACAAATACAATGAACATGAGAATCAGAGGAAGACTTCCTCGATTTACAATTGAACAATATTCTTTCATTCTGAAAAAATATTAAGTCATCGTACGCGCACCAACCCTTGAAAACAAAGATATATAATAATCCATTACAAACATTTCGAAAATTCAAAAGAAAAAAAAAATTTCAACAAATTTTCAAGATGAGCCCAAGTTCCCAATGGGAACGATGAGCCCAAATGCATCCCCAAAAAGCCCAAGTGGGGACAAAAATTTTTAAAACATGTTTAAAATTAATGTTACACTTACAGACAATATTAATATATTTGGCTATGAGTAGAACTAATAGAAGACAAGGAATCACTGTCAGAAGTAACCGTTGTCAACATAAACAAAGGTGAATAAAACTGGAAACAAGACTCCAGGCACTGATAATATGGCCCGAAATCAGTAACCAATTTAAACACTATCCGATGTAAAACAGAGGCTTCTTGAGAATGTTTGTTGGTGGTTAACGTCACATATTTATGCACCATGGCTAATCGTGACACAACATGGAGATGAAGTCAAGTTTAGTCAATCGTTGATCTACATGTTGCCCATTTTAGAGGACTTTCACCCCAAGCATTGGTGACTGGGTCCTATTTTACTAGTAAAGCGGAACTGGTTTACCACAGTAAACAAGTGCTGCGTACTTCCCGGGGTTCCCACGGGGAGGCTTCTTGAGAAGAAACTGCAGTACATCGGATGGTAGATGCACGACCGAAACGCCTAATCACCCTAGGGTGAGGACATAACCATGGGGAAAAACAAACATTCTGTTACCAAGCCAAAACTCCCAAGAAATTTCAGTAAAAAAATTACAAAAATTATGGGAGAATAGCAAGGGGGGGGGGGGGGGGGGGGGGTATTACGGAAAGGGAGAGAGTGCACTCTGAACAAACTGGAAATTTCATAATGTAAACATCAGGCCTATGCTCCGAAATAAGGGAACATGAAATTTTGCATAAATATAAGTTACAGCCCTGAACACATCCTTCCACTGTTTCTTCCTCTCATCCTTTTATTTCATCCTGAGATCCACCATTTCGTTCATGATTTTGTGTCTGGCATCATTTTAACTATGATTTATAAGCACAAATATCAGCGAGATGTTACTAATTTCAGGGCCAAACAAAGAATGAGGACTGTGCTCCAATTTCGTTATTTCCTGGACACTGAGCATGCGCAGTGGACAAAAGTATGGAGGACCACATAGGACATGTATTTTGAAGCAAATTTTGGGGATGTGGGGGGGGGGGGGGGCAAAATTTGTGTCTGGCCCAAGAAAATTCGAGTTAGCACCAGCTAAGTCTGGGTCATTGGTAGAGTATAAAAATATTGCCTTTTTGGAAATGGCTTCCGAAATGCGTATGGCTTTCATTGGCTGTCAAGGACGAGAGCTATTCTGAATGCACAAGGTCGGCGGACTGGTATGCCGTCAGCCGAATGTGGAGATGACTTGCTTAATGGCTTCCGATTGGAAGAGAACTCACGATGACATCAGCATAATGCAAAGACTTACTGTTATTAACCATGCGATTTAACGTCAGAAACATTAAACTTGCGCATGATAATGACGCTCTGTTCAAAATGGGGCCCCAACTGAGAACTTTTTTCAGCATAGAATTATATATCTAAGTGTTCAAGGACCTTGCACCTGTTGATCGCAAAATGCTTCCAACGTTCCTCACCATTGTGAATTAGTCAAATCGAATACTTGCAATAAATTCAGTTTTATTTTTCTTTGTGGACGGTCAAAGGGAAAAAATAAAAGTCCTATCTGGCCCTCCATACATTTACTCACAACGCATGTGCAGACGTCAGGAAGTGACAGGAATTGTGGTAGAGAGTACTACATAATAATTCAGCGGGGAGTAATGAGTGCCCCACTCACAGGAGGGCCATCTCCGCTTTGCAACCCAGCTTCGCAATTACCTTTAGAATGCATCCGTGGTAAGTGTTTCAACGCAGACTATCCAGGCAAGGTTGCACGAAGGTGGTCTCCGATCGAGAAGACCATGTATTCGCATACCGCTGTCCCAGAACCACCGCCAGGCACGATATGCATGGGCCATGGACCACGTTGGATGGACCAGGGAAGATTGGCGACCTGTCCTTTTTACGGAGTCAAGGTACTTCCTAGACCACACAGATAGGCGTTCTAGGGTATGGAGAAGACCAGGAGAGCAATTCCATGCATTCCATGCAGCCAACATTTCTGAGCATGACTGCTATGGTAGAGTTCAGTCATGGTCTAGGACGACATCAGCTGGGATGGGCGTCCTTGAACGTGGTACATTGACTACACAGCAGTATACTGATGAGATCCTGAATGTCCACGTCAGATTGTATGCAGGTGCAGTGGGTGATAGATTCATTCTGATGGACGATAATGTCCGTCCTCATGTTGCCCATGCTGTCGGGGAGTACCGGCAGAGAGACTGAGGGGGGGGGGGGGGGGGGGATTGAGCGTATAGATCTCAATGCAATCGAACATGTCTGGAATGAGTTGCAACTTGCAATTTCAGCCCGCCCAGTTCAGCCAATGGAAAAACATCCCACAAAGGACATCCGGGAACCTGATTGGGAGCGTGAAAAGGCGTTGTCAAGCTGTAATTAACTGTAAAGGGTCTCATACTCGATATTGAACCCATACCAGTTCGCAGCGTCAACTTTTTAGCAAATTTGAAAAATTTCCTCGTTTACCAATAATATCCATTTTCCATAGTTATCGTATTCAAAAGCTGAAAAATAAAACTTTTGAAAACAAACCATGAGTAGTATATTTAAACTCATACAAGCCTTACGCGAAGAAAACTGTCTTGTCCGGTAATGGCCACTTAACACATTGGCGGTGGGGGGGAGGGGGGAGGGGGGGAGATTCGAATTCGAATCGAAATCTCCTCACCCGCATTACTTAATCGTTCTTGTGTTAATCATAAAATAAAATAGGAACCGCAATGGTTCCCTCACGTCTAACCGACTCCATTTTGCCACTATGGGCGGAGAGGGACGTGAAGAACAAATACTTCCCCTGATGAAGGTCCTCTCGTGGAGGAAGCTTCCGGGGAACGTCCCATAACAGACACCCGAGAAGACTGATCCAAGGTTTCTGAGACGACAGAGGTGATACTAGTAGGATTTTACAACGAGACTGATCTAAAACAATCTGCTGAATCAACGGAATTGGAGGATACGCATATCCTATCATTCATCCCCATGAGATCGACAGAGCGTCTACTGCGTTCGCTCGGTAAGCTGGGCATGGCGACACGAACGACGTTAACCGATTGTTCCGGTGCGTCGCAAACAGATCTGTCATGGGACGATCCCACTGGTAGCAAATCTGCCCAAATACTCGTTTGTTGAGCGTCCATTCCAATTGCAACGGTCGACTTTTCCGAGAGATCGAGTCTGCTCGTATGTTCAGACGACCCGGTATATGACGGATAGAAAGTTGAACATGATGATTCATGACATGTAGGAAAATCTCCATTAGTTGGCATCACGGAAATGAATGGGTGCCGCCCTGGTTCCCGATGTACGTTTCTACTGTCGAGTTTATGTGAATACATGTAGCGCTACCCATATTGTCATCTCTATGTTTATGCGTTTCTGCTGGAGCAGAGAGTCCCAAAGACCCCGACACTTCAAGTCTGCGTGACCTGTGACTCGCATCAGTCAATCGTGAAAAACCGGATCCGGCAGTTGCAGCGGAACTCGCCGAGTTAACCACTGAAGATCTGCCCAAATCTGAACCCTTGTTTTACTAGGTCCGTTAAAACAATACTGATTTCGAGCGAATGCGTCTTCACACTCCAGTTCTGAGTTGAGAATATCTGGAGGTGACGCGTGCGTAAGCGATCCATCGGAATAAGATCAGCAGCCGCTCCGCACAACTCCAACAGTCGCATGAATTCCTCACTATTAATGCGTCTGAGTGTAGACAAAAGCGAGCATAACAACCGAGTAATTTCGCTCTGTGTTACGGCAGACGAACCAGATTGTGAGTCTCAAAGCTCATTCCCAAGTGAATAGACGAATTGTACTAAGTTGGATCCGACTTTTTCTCGTTTACGATGAAACAGAGACGTCGGAGTAATAGAAGCAGATTCTGAACATCGTTCTGAAGAATAATTCTGTTGCCGTTTCTCTGTAGAAAGTCGTCCAAGTAAGCCGACGTTACCGCAGACGAATGAGGTAAGTATGACATTACCGAGTTCATTATTATGTGAACGCCCAGGGAGCCAGGTTCAGACCAAAGCATATTGCTCTGAACTGATACACCTTCCCTTGTACGGCGAACCGCGGGTACTTTTAGCATGCCGGATGTACCTGGACATGAAAATACGGTCCTTAGATCTGTGATTGTCGCATAGTCGATCACTCGAACGCCCGCTTTTTCCGACCGACTGGTCTCGATATAGAATTTTGTTGCTTGTTTATCCAGCTCAAGTCTATTACCGGTCGGAACGAGCCATCTGGCTTCGGTACGAGGAACAGGTGACTAAAAACCTCGAGACTCCCGATTCTCGACCACCTGTATTATTTCCTTTGATAATAGAGCTTATACCTCCGGTAGGAGAAATTCTTGTGCAATAATTGGGTGGAAATTTGACCAACGTGGACAACTTGTTAGTGGGGTTTTTGCTCGGAATGATCGCCTAAGCCGCCCGAGACTGCACTCCTCACCCACTGATCTTCCGTGATTGTTATCCAGTTTTTTGCGGAGCTTGATAACCTTCCGCCAACAGGCCAGCAATATAGGTCTTAACCATCACCTGTATGACCTGCGAGGTTTTCGGGAGGAGGAACCACGTCCTCCGCGAAAAACCTCGTCTCGTCGGCCTAGGAGCGTCTGACCTATAGTCCGGATCAGACCTACGCCCCTTTCCCTTATTCACTATACTGACGACCTTTAGAGAAAAACAAGGGTTTCTTGTACCCTCGTGAGGAGTTTCCTTTTGACGATTTTTGTCTGGAACGCCCTCCTTTACTCTTGTCTGCTGAAGTGGGTCGCTGATACGCCGACTTTAAAACCAGAGCACTAGACGCTTTCTTAGTAGCCTGTTCATAGACCAACGAAAGGTAGTCGTCGAAAATAAAATGCCCGGAAACCGGAGCGATTCGGAGAGAGCTTTTCACCTTGTCATCTTAACAATGATGACGACGCAAGGGCAGCATCACGTCTGATTAACTCCAGAAAAGCCACTGTTAGGGCCGAGTTATACGTGGTATACAAAATTGCCCTGGAAAGAATTCTAAGAGTTCCGAACGTCCTCAAATTCCTTTCCCTTCAGACGTTGCACCATAGCTCTTGTAAGGTGATCTGCGTAAGACAACGTCCCAATTCGCTGCAGACTAGACGGAGCGTCCCGAGCGGCGGGCGGACATATGCTCCGCCTTGTGCAAGTTTCTCAAAACATCTGACCCCAGACGTTGCTAGATTAGAGAGGGGGAGAGGGGGGGGGGGGTCTCTCGCTCGCGGCCTATCAGACCTCACTGGGTACAAAAACTTGCTATTTCCGTCGTCGCTGGGTGAGCTATTTATATTATAGTGCTCGCTCTACCCACATCCACGTCCTATGACCGCAACAGACTTACCCGGCGTCACGGCACCCACGGACGGAGTACCGCTTCACCGGTCGAGCTGGCTGTGTGCAAGAGATTAAAACCCTTAAAAGGCCCTAACTCTTGGAATAATGAGCACTGCAGCAAGCTCTATATGCCCCATGGAGCGCGACGACGATAGTACACTTGGATGGGTGTCAGAATATCACCATGTTCCTGTTCCTCTGAAATAGAAACTGACAATGAATTAAAACGCGATGAGAGGCCTGATCCTCAACCACCACCAACGTACCGCGACACCCGACTCCAACATCAGTCATCCCAGTGAACACAAGAATCACAGGTGTCCGTAGAAGTTTATCAACTAAAGTCGATATCAGTCCAAACTCCACAACAATATATATATTTAACTGAGATACATGAATAATTAAATTCAAAATATTTTTGTAAACAATTTTTTTAAAAGACGCCCAAGTTGCCAAAGGGAACATTAAGAGCCCAAGGGCATCCTGATAGAGCCAAAGTGTGGACAAAATCCAAATTTTTTGAGCTACACTGCCGGAATAATAATCCATGTATCCTCCAGTATACTACAGTAATAGAATATAAAAAAACTACCTATACATGAGGACGTTGACAATGTAAACAACGTCAATGTGAACAAGACATCAGGCACACATAAAGGCCCAAAGTCAGAACCAGTTGAAATGCTATCAGATGCAAAGCTAGATCTTCATAAGAAAAAACGATACATCGAATAAAAGATGCAAGACTAAACGACCTAACACCCCTAGGGCGAGGACGGAACCCTGGGGAAAAAACAGAATATTCTGTAATATATATAAACTCCCAAGAAATTTAATACAAAATTTCAATAAAAAATAGCAAAAAAGCTTAAGAGTTTAACAGGAAGGGTTCAATAAAGGGTAGGGAAGGAATACTTAAACAGGGGAATAATCATTAACAAAAATGATAACGTCAGGCGTATGTCCCGAAATCGGGAAACCTAAAATAATTTTATAATTATTATAATGTTAAAGCACTGAACCTCCAAAACCACCGTTGAAAATTTCCATCATCCAGTAATACCCTTGTATCCACCAATTTGTCCATTGATTTGTGTCTGGCATCCTAAAAAGGAGATTTTAAAGTACAGATGTCATTTCATTGTTGATGACTTTAGGGCCAAACAAAGAATGATGTTGGCGCCAATTCCAGTCATTTCCTGACGTCTGCGCATGCGCGGAGAGTAAATGTATGGAGGGCCAGATTGCACCTTTAATTTTCGGTTTTGCAAGCAAATTTGGGGGATTGGGGGTTCAAAATTTGTGATTAGCCCTTGATAACCGAGTTAGCACAAGCTAGTCTGGACCATTTGGGTTATCGAGTTAAAATTTCTGTTCACTTTCTTCACCATAAGAACTTCCAAATCTATATAACAGGGTTTCTATTTATTTTTCAATCCGGTAATGTTAAAAGAACTGGAAATTTCTTTCACCTGTACAATTTTAACTGTACTTGGGACTCGTTCTGACAAACTGAGAATTTGATCTCAAGCATCAAACCCAATGTTTCTGATGTGGATGGGCGAGGTGGTCGAAATCCAACCTTTAACAACTTCATAAAACATGCATAAAGTTTTGCGGAAAGCAGAAGTTGGTAGTTCTTGAGAAGACTACAAACATAACTGGACATGAGGATCAGTAATTATTGAATCTTACACTTAATGGCCGATTAAATTACAAGGCATGTTTACATTTGTGGGCGATTCGCCCATTTAGCTCTAAATAGTTGTGTTGAAGACGATACCATTCGGAGGACGGGGTTGATTGTAACCTTTTTCAGCTCTCGGAACCGAGGACGGTTTAAAATACGTATAATAATCACTGTAAAGTAATTGTAGAGACCGACTTCACATAAAAGGTCATCAGCAATCAAAATGGTTTTAAATTATATACTGTAAAAAAAATAACTAATTTTTCTCATTTTTTGTCTCAAAAACATAGGTTATCACTCGTTGGAACGAGCTCGTTCCAACGAGTGATCATAACCTATGTTTTTGAGGCAAAAAATGAAAAAAATGAAAGTGTCAATGACACTGTAGCTCAACTTGACAAACTTGAACTTGGTAAGTTATAAATGAAATGGCAGAATTGAAGATCATTGGTACCAATGTCATTTTTTTTTGCCAGTGGCAACATTTTTTGACAGAAACCAAAGAAAATCGATAGCTCCCATCTAGAGGCCTCCCCAAACAAGCATGCCAGGTTTCAAAGCAATCTAATCATAAATGTGCCCTGTAGGGTGTGCCAAAGGGAAATATTGTGGTTTGACTAAACTAAGTTCTAAAAACGTTGGCCGTGGCAACATTTTTTGACAGAAATGGAAGAAAATCGATAGCTCCCATCTAGAGGTCACCATAAATAAGCATACCAGGTTTCAAAGCAATCTAATCATAAATGTGCCCTGTAGGGTGAGCCAAAGGGAAATATTGTGGTCTGACTAAATTAAGTTTTAAGTTTTAAGAATGCTGGCTGCGGCAACATTTTTTTATGGAAATTGAAGACAATCGATAGCTCCCATCTAGAGGTCACCCCCAAACAAGCATGCCAGATGTCAAAGCAATCCGATCATAAATGTGCCCTGTAGGGTGTGCCAAAGGGAAATATTGAGTCTTCTGACTAAACTAAGTTCTAAGAACGTTGGCCGCGGCAACATTTTTTGATGGAAATTAAAGAAAGTTAAAAAATTAATAGTAATTTATATATTTTTTATACTTACCAATGACCCAGACACAGCTGGTGCTAACTCTTAAAAATCTAGGGCCAAACAAATTTTGCCCCCCAATCCCCAAAATTTGCATCTAAAACCAAAAGAAATCATGTCCTGAAGGACCTCCATACTTTGCCCTTACTGCGCATGCGCAGTGTCAAGGACGTTCCGAAATTGGCGCCAATTATCATTCTTACAAGCAGTGCCTGGTCAGCGCTATGTACTCAGCGGGGAGGTATGAGTTCCCAACTCCAGGGAGGGCCATCCCCGTCTGGGTCATTGGTAAGTATAAAAAATATATAAATTACTATAAATTTTTTAACATTTTTATACTGTACCAATGACCCAGACATAGCTGAATAGTAAAAAGGCTGGAGGGCCTAGGACATAGAGGAAAATCCAATAAGCTCAACTATATAATATAGAATCAACCCCTCAAGGAGAAATGGAGTATTAGGCTTTACATGTATCTTTCTTATTTAATATTAAATTAGAAAGATACAATACCCTTTATAATTGAGCACAATAACATTCATGTTCTCTATTAACATCCAGTATAACCCTTTATACTAATTTTTAAAGTAAGCCAATAAATAAAGTTAGTCCAGAGAATTGAGACTCTTTATAATCATTTAAAAGTGTCCGAGTATTGTATATTAACGCCCGTTTGACACTTGACATACACAAATGCTTCACACCGAGCTACACTTTAAAAATAAGACATGAATGAATTTAAACATTAATATTACACTTTAAAACCATCCCGGAAGCGACTCAGAAATACTGACTTGGAGGAGGCATTCCCTTGCTTTTCACTATAAAGCAGGTGACCTAAGGGAACACCCTCCCCCCCCCCCCCTTCCCCTTGCCCTGGGTCAAATAGCCCAGAGCGAAGAGGGCAGCCGGACGGAGTCACTGCCGGAACAGAAAGCCTGCATAACTATAGTTGCAACTGTTTAGAGGACGACATTCTGAGCAACAGATAACGGACCTAAACAATGCAGGTCTCCAGAAATGGACTCAATATTTCTGAGATAAAAATTCGTGAATGTGGATGGCTGAGACCAATAAGCAGCCTTCATTAAATCTGTAATAGCAACACTATTAGCATAAGCCCAGGAAGTACATAGAGCTCTTACTTCATGAGCAGAAATCTTAAGCACAGACTGCTGAGGAGAAGATAAATTTTCATAAGCAGTACGGATAGTTAATTGAATCCATCTAGCAATAGAATGGACCGAAATGTCCTTTCTATTAGGCATCAAAGACAGAAAGAAACGTTTTCGTCCCTTTCTGATAAACTGAGATCTGTTTATAGATACGTAACGCTCTAACAGGACAGAGTAAAGGCCTACGCCCGTCTGAAGACGGAGGGGCCTTAATAACAATAGGTTCCGGATATTTATTAGGAGCCTGATTCTTAGCCAAAAATCCAACATTAGTGGTAAAGGTAATAGTGTTCCCGGCACTACGATAGTGAGAATCATCCACCGACAGTGCATGAAGCTCACTGACTCTTCTAGCAGAAGAGAAAGCTAAGAGAAAAGCTGTCTTATAAGATAAGAATTTGAAATCTACTGTCCCAAGAGGTTCAAATGGCTTTTCCTTCAGTTTAAGAAGAACCCAAGCTAAATTCCACTTAGGAATTAACCTAAGAGTTCTGGGTCTATTTATCGAGAAGTTTCTAACTAACTTAGATAAAGAGACATAAGATCCAATTTGTAAACTATCATGATGTGCACAGGTATCAGATAACATAGACCTATAACCCTTAATAGTAACAGGCTGCAGTTTGATTTCGTCAAACAAGTATACTAAAAAGTTTGCAATGTCTGGTATGGAGGGATCAAAAATATCAACAGAATGATCCCTACACCAACGACGAAAAACCTTCCACTTAGCCGCATAGTTTAGCGAAGAGGAGGTCCTCCTACAGTTAGAAATCGCGTCCACTGCTCGTCCTGTAAAGTGCTTGCCATGCAAGAAGGACCGCACAACGGAAAAACGCGAAGGTTGACACCTTGCGGTTTGTGATGTAGTTGACGCGCTTTCCCCTGCGAAAGAAGATCCTCCCGTGGAGGAAGCTTTCGCGGTAGGTCCCACAACAGACACCTTTGTAGATTTATCCACGGTCTCTGTGGAGACAGATGCTACCAACAGAATCTTGCATTGAGATTGTTTTATCTTTAGCAATACTTGCTGAATTAACGGCGCTGGAGGATACGCATATCCTATCATTCCGTCCCAAGGGATCGACAGAGCGTCTACTGCAAATGCTCTTGGATCCGGACACGGAGACACATACGTCTGCAACTGATTGTTGAGATGTGTCGCAATTAAGTCTATCATTGGCCGTTCCCATTGGTAGCAAATCCGATTGAATACTTGTTTGTTGAGAGTCCACTCCGACGGCAACACGCGACCCTTTCGTGAAAGGGAGTCTGCTAGTACGTTCAGACGACCCGGTATATGACGGACCGAAAGAAGAACCTGATGTTCTAGAGCAAACAGAAGGATTCTTTCCGTTAGATTGAACAACGGAACTGAATGAGTGCCTCCCTGATTCCGTATATACGCCACTACTGTCGTATTGTCGGATAGGATTTGGACATGAGCATTGTGAATAATGTCCATCCAATGACGTAACGCAAGCCAAATTGACATTTCCTTGATGTTTTTGTGCTTGCCCAGGAATTGCGGATCCCAAAGACCCTGGCATCTCGAATCCGTTGGGATCAATGATGCACCCCAACCTGTTTGACTGGCATCCGTCATAATGGTAAAACTCGGACCCGGCAACTGCAGCGGAACTCCCCGAGTCAACCACTGAATGTTTGCCCAAGTCTGAATCTCTCGTTTCACTTGATTTGACAAGAGAACTTCTTTGTCGAGCAAATGAATTTTCACACTCCAATTCTGAGTCAAGAAAATTTGAAGAAGACGTGTGCGTAACCGCCCCATCGGAATGAGATCCGCAGCGGCCCCGCACAGACCTATCAGTCTCATGAACTCCCTCGCTGTGACTTTGTCTGCGTGCAGACAATAGCGAGCGTAACAACTGACTAATTTCGCTCTGGTTAACGGCAGACGAACGAGATTGTTGTGCGTCTCGAAGCTCATTCCCAGATGTGTGAATGACTTGGACGGCACCAGATCCGACTTCTCCTCGTTTATTATAAAACCGAGACGTCGGAGCAATAGAAGCAGATTCTGCACATCGTTCTGAAGCGTTAACTCGTTGCCGTACCTCTGAAGAATGTCGTCCAGGTAGGCCGACGTTACCGCAGACGAATGAGCTCGGAAATACATCATTACCGAGTTCATTACCCGAGTGAAAGCCCAGGGTGCTTGGTTCAATCCGAAGCACATCGCCCAGAATTGATACACCACTCCTAGGACTGCGAAGCGTAGATACTTTCTGAATGTCGGATGTACCATGACGTGAAAGTACGCATCTTTGAGATATATGCTTGTTGCATAATCGTTCACCCGAATACTCGCTCTGACCGATCGAATCGTCTCCATATAAAACTTCGGAGCGACGATCAGCTTGTTTATCCAGCTCAGATCTATGACTGGACGGAACGAGCCGTCTGGTTTCGGAACCAGAAACAGATGGCTGTAGAATCCCGGTGTCTCCTGGTTTTCTACGACCTCGACCGCGTTCTTCCTTAAAAGAGACTGCACCTCTGATAACAGAGCGTCTCTTTTCTGTGGATTTGACGGAAGATGAGTCCACTTTGGACTTCGAGTTAATGGAGGCTTTCGCTTAAAGGATATCCTTAGACCTTCCGAAATCACCCCTCTCACCCAAGGGTCGTCCGTAATCGACGCCCACTCTTGTGGAAAACTCGACAACCTTCCGCCAACCGGCACGCGATAGAGGTTGAAGCCATCACCTCATGGACATGCGAGGCCTGCGGGAGGAGAAACGACGTCCTCCGCGACCCGCACCTCGTCCCGTCGACCTCGGGGCGTCCGACCGGTTGTCCCGGCCCGAAGGACGTCCCGCACGTGAGTCGCTGCCTTGACGGTCTCTTGAATAAGACCAAGAGGGCGCACCGGAACCTCTATAGGAACCTCTCTTGGGCGCATTAGACCCAGAAGTGCCTGTCTTACTCCTATCTGCCGTGTCCGACTTCTTGGAAGCAGATTTAAACAGCAGAGAATCCGAAGCTTTCTTAGTAATTTTATCATAAATTGCAGAAAGCTTGCCGTCAAAGAGAAGTTCTCCGGAGACCGAAGCGACTCTAAGAGAGTTCTTCACCTTAGAATCCACGAGTGTGGATGTAGCTAGGGCTGCGTCACGTCTAACCAACTCCAGGTTTGCCACTGAAAGGGCGGAGTTACACGTGGAATAAGCTACTGCCCTTGAAAGAAGTCTTAAAGAGGATTGTATATCCTGGAATTCTTTCCCTTGAAGACGCAGTGATAACGCCTTAGTAAGGTGGTCTGCGTAAGATAAAGCATCTAAACTGGCTCTGTTAGACGAAATAGTCGTCTCCAACACCGCGGTTGGAATAGACGCCGACGACGGTAATGATAATTCTAAGTCTTCCGCCTCGTCGTCCATACGCAGAGGAACTCTCGGGATACCCTGTCCTGCCGTATCGAATTTATTCCTTGCATTAATGAAAGGCAGGTTAAGAGCATTGGCGGACAAGAAACCCGCTTTTCCTGTTTTGGAAGCAAGTTTGAATATAGCGTCGTTCAATAATTCAAATGTTCTTGTGACATTATTGGACTGAGACGGAAACTCGGGAGCGATGTCCCTGAACCGCTCAAAGAAATCAGTGTCCAATGACGGTATAATTCTCTTGTCCAGTACCGCAGCAGTCTGGCCCGACGGAACAACCTGAGGAAGAAAGCGCCGGATGAAGTCCACGGCAGCTTTATGTTGTTCCGAAAGGGATAGCTCCAAGTCATCCGTATCCCTTTCACCATCCGGTCGGACCTCATGATGCTCCCGGTCGTCCGCACCCGATGCTTCGGCGGAGCGTACCGACCCAGCGCCGTCGGATAATTCCCGATCCGACAGCGTTTCTGTCGGTTGCTGGGATGCTGCGATAAGTTGTGCTATTTGAACAAGCACGTCCGACATCGAGGAATGCGGAGGCGCAGTCTTTCGCTGCTTCGCCGAGGGCAGCTCCGCATCTAGTGACTCCCGCATACTCTTCCTATGCGAACGTCCGGAGTCAACCGGCCTCGTGTCCCTGGCTACCGGATGGCGTGACCTGGTCGCCGAAGAATCCCTGATCGGCGAAGCTGGAAGAATATCGGCGGTCACGTAGCCAAGGTGCGGTCGTGTGCGCTGGTGAGAGGAAGAAGCCTGAGCAGTCTCAGCGGACTGCCTATACAACGGAGCGTCCCGAGCGACGGACGTGTGCTCCGCTTGCGACACATTTTGTACCACAACATCTGGTCCCAGATGATGTTGTACGAGAGAGGGGCCTCTCTCGCTCGCGGCCCGGCTGGACCTGGACGAGCTAGGAACCGGACTAAAAGGCTTCCTCCGATCTCTCCTACTATCCGCCGTCACTGGGTGTGCACGTTGAATGTTTATAGTGCTCGCATCACCCAACATTTCCTCCTGGACCGCATCGGACGAACCCGGCTCCCGAACCATTCGGTGAATGGACGCTACACCGGGCGAGCTAGCGGACGACATTTGTCTTATGTCCATGAGCACTTTTGCCGCTAGCTCTGTATTCATTTGTGACGACGGAAGCGCACTTGCGGAAGATAACATGGAAACATCACCCTGTTCTTGTTCCTCTGAAATAGAAACTGATAGAGTAGAGTGACCCTGCGAAGAGCCGGCATAGCCCTTTCTCCACTAACAACATATGGTGACACACGTTTCCAATGTTTGTCATCCCAATATTGACATATTGAACAGGGATCAGTGCGAGTACACTGACTACAATTAATACAATGATCATGAAAGACAGAGGATTTCTTCCTATTACAATTTGAACAATATCCTTTCATTATGAAAAGTAAACAAGTCCTAGTACTCGCACAAACCCCTAAACACAAAGATACATAATAACATGATCCATTAATATTGAAAACAATTGAAAATCAAAATAATTTTTGAAAAATATTTTTTCAGCGAAGCCCAAGTTTCTGAAAAGTAATGTTGAGCCCCAATGGATCCCAAGGCTAAGTGTGGTCAAAAATTTTAAAATTATATTAATTAATGCAACACTTACGGATAATAATAATGTATCTTACAGTGAGATAAAGTACTCCAAAGGCAAACAGCCCCCCTCAAAAGAGACTGTTGCCAATGTAAACAAAGTGTAAAAACACCCGGAAACATGACTCCAGGCACTGAAAAAACTGGCCCGAAATCAGTCATCAAAATTACACACTATCTGATGCAAAACAGAGACTCCCAGGGGAGAATCTGCAGAACATCAGATGGTAGATGCAGAGCACAACGTTATACACCCATGGGTGAAAACGTAAACATGGGGAAAATAACAGAATTCATTCTGTAACCAAGCTAATTCTCCCAAGAGAATTTAGAAATGATCTTTCTCAAAAATATGCCAAAAGCATGGGAGAATAGCAAGGGGGGGGGGGGGGGGGGGGGGGGACTTAGAAGACCAGGGGAGAGGAAACACTGAATAAGCAGTGCAACTTTATAGCAAGAATGACAACAACAGGCCCATGCCTCGAAAATAGGCAACTTAACATAATTTCATAAATTTTAAGTACAGCCCTGATTATTTTTTGTCACTCCTTTTTCCTCTCCTCCTATATCCTCCTTAGAATCACCATTTCTCCAATAATTACCTGTCTGGCATCCTTTAAACTGAGATTTACAAGCACAAAGATCAGTGAGATGTTGACTGATGAAAGGCCAAACAGAGAATGATAATTGGCGCCAATTTCGGAACGTCCTTGACACTGCGCGTGCGCAGTAAGGGAAAAGTATGGAGGTCCTTCAGGACATGATTTCTTTTGGTTTTAGATGCAAATTTTGGGGATTGGGGGGCAAAATTTGTGTTTGGCCCTAGAATTTTAAGAGTTAGCACCAGCTATGTCTGGGTCATTGGTACAGTATAAAAATATCGATAGCTCCCATCTAGAGGTCTCCCCAAACAAGCATACCAGGTTTCAAAGCAATCTGATCATAAATGTACCCTGTAGGGTGAGCCAAAGGGAAATAGAGTCTTCTGACTAAACTAAGTTCTAAGAACGTTGGCCGCGGCAACATTTTTTGACAGAAATTGAAGAAAATCGATAGCTCCCATCCAGAGGTCACCCCAAACAAGCATGCCAGGTTTCAAAGCAATCCGATCATAAATGGGCCCTGTAGGGTGTGCCAAAGGGAAATATTGAGGTCTGACTAAACTAAGTTCTATGAACGTTGGCCGTGGCAACATTTTTCGCCGGAAATTGAAGAAAATCGATAGCGTCCATCTAGAGGTCACCCCAAACAAGCATACCAAGTTTCAAAGTAATCTGATCATAAATGCGACCTGTGAGGTGTGCCAAAGGAAATTGTGGACGTACGTACTAACGTACTAACATACTAACGTACGTATGTACGTACGTACGCCGACGGACGAGAAGTGATGGCAATAGCCCAGCTTGACTTTGTCAAGTTGAGCTAATAATGAACTATTTGGCGATTCTTGAGAATAGTGCTGGCCGGTTTTGAACGTTTCGTTAGGTAAACGGCTAATCGGCATGGCATGCTGTCCATGACCTTCCGAATTTCTCACTGATCTCATTTCTCTATAAGCACACGGCAGTGAAGTGGTCAATAGCCAGCAAATGTGCAAAAAGTATAGTATTTTTTTTATACTTAACAATGACCCAGACTTAGCTGATGCTAACTCAATTATTCAGGGCCAAACACAAATTTTGCCCCCCCCCCCCAATCCCCCAAATTTGCATCCGAATAAAAAAATCCAATGTCCTATACGGTCGATACTTTTGCCTACTGCGCATAAGCAGTGTCAAGGAAGTACCGAAATTGGCGCCAAATCCTCATTCTTACGACCAGTGCCTGGTAAATGTTATGTGATCAGCGGGGAGGTATAAGTTCCCAACTCATGGGAGGGCCATCCCCGTCTGGTTCATTGGAATGTATAAAAAATATATAAATTACTATAAATTTTTTAACATTTTTATACTGTAACAATGACCCAAACTTAGCTGAATAGAAACAAGGCTGGAGGGCCTAGGACATAAAGGAAAATCCAATAGGCTCAATTACATGAAAACAGAATTATCCCCTCAAGGAGAAAAGGAGAAACAGGATTTACATGTATCTTTGTTTATACAAAATAAGAAAGACATTACTAATCCGTAATTGAGCACAATAACACCAATGATCTCTAACATCCAGTATAACCCATTATTCTAATTTCTTAAAGGAAAGCCAATAAATAACGATAGCCCAGAGAATGAGACACTCATTTAAAAGTGTCCGAGGATTGTATATTAACGCTCGTATGGCACGTGACATATACAAATGCTTGTCACCGAGCTACACTATAAGCAGTACGAAGAGTCAATTGAATCCACCAAAGAATAGAATGGACCGTGATGTCCCTTCTCTTAGGAAGCAGAGACAGGAAGAAACGTTTTCGCCCCCTTTCTGATAATCTCGATCTACGTTTCTAAATACGCATAGCTCTAACTGGACAAAGCAACGGCCTATGGCCATCTGAGGATGGAAGAGCCCTAATAAAAATCGGCTCCGGGTACTTATTAGGAGCCCGATTCTTAGCCAAAAATCCAACATTAGCAGTCAAAGTAATAGTATTACCAACACTACGACAGTGAGAATCATCAACAGATAGTGAATGAAGCTCACTAACTCTTCTAGCAGAAGAGAAGGCTAAGAGAAAAGCGGTCTTATAAGATAAGAATTTGAAGTCCACTGTATCAAGAGGTTCAAATGGCGCTTCTTTGAGCTTCAGAAGAACCCAAGCTAAATTCCACTTAGGAATTAACCTAAGGGTTCTAGGTCCATCAAACAGTTTTTCACTATCTTTGATAATGAGACATTAGATCCAATTTGTAAGCTATCATGATGAGCATAAGTATCCGATAGCATAGACCTACAACTCTTAATAGTTATTGGCTGCAGTTTGATCTTGTCAAACAAGTAGACCAAAAAATTAGCAAGGTCTGGAATGAAGGGATCATAGATATCAAGTGAATGATCCCAACACTAACAAGAGAAAACCTTCCACTTTGCTGCATAATTGAGCTAAGAGGAGGTCCTCCTGCAGTAAGAAATTGAGACCATTGCTCGTCCTGTAAATTGCTTGTGCTAGAAGGACCTATAACGGAATTACGTGAAGGTTGAGACCTTGCGGGTTGTGATGCAGTGTGCGCGGTTTCTCCTGCGAAAGAAGGTCCTCCCATGGAGGAAGCTTCCGAGGAATGTCCCATAACAGACACCTGAGTAGATTTATCCATGGTCTCTGGGGTGACCGAGATGCTACCAACAGAATCTTGCAGTGAGGTTGCTTGATTTTTAGCAATATCTGTTGAATCAACGGAGCTGGAGGATACGCGTATCTTATTCCGTCCCAAGAGATCAAGAGCGTCTACTGCGAACGCTCGAGGATCTGGGCATGGCGACACATACGTCTGCAACTGATTGTTGAGATGCGTCGGAAATAAGTCTATCATTGGACGATCCCATTGGTAGCAGATTTGATTGAATACTCGGTTGTTGAGAGTCCATTCTGACGGCAACATGCGACCTTTCCGAGAAAGGAAGTCCGCTAGAACGTTCAGACGAACCGGAATATGACGGACCGATATTAGAACTTGATGCTCTAGGACAAACAGAAGGATCCTTTCCGTAAAATTGAATAACGTAATGGAATGAATGCCTCCCTGGTTCCGAACGTACGCTACGACTGTCGAATTGTCGGACAGTATTTGAACATGTGAATTCTGAATTATGTTCATCCAATGACGTAGCGCAAGCCAAATTGCCTTCCGCCGACTGGAGCATAATAGAGGTTCTGACTTTCACCTCCTACACCTGCGAGGCTTGCGGGAGGAGAAACTACGTCCTACGCATCCAGCACCTCGACTAGCCGACCTAGGGGCATCTGGCCGGTTGTCTCTGCCAGCATTACGCCCCCTACCCGATTCGCTACTCTGACGATCTCTGGAGTATGAGGTAGAGGATTTTGTAGATCCTCTATTGGGAGCTTCCCTTGGACGTACTCGCCCCAGAAGCTCCCGACTTGCTCCTCTCTGCCGAGTCCGGTTTCTTAGAAACATTCTTAAAGAGCAGAGAATCTGAAGCTTTCTTGGTAATTTGATCGTAGATTAATGAAAGCTTACCATCAATGAGAAATTCTCCTGAAACCGGGACGACTCGAAGAGAGTTTCTCACCTTAGAATCCACCCTAGTGGATGAAGCCAGGGCACCATCACGTCTGACTAACTCCAAATTTGCCACTGAAAGGGCGGAGTTATACGTGGAAAATGCGATTGCCTTAGAAAAAACTCTCATGGACGTTTGAACATCCTGGAATTCTTTACCTCTGGTAAGGCGATCTACGTATGATAAAGCGTCTAAACTGGCTCTGTTAGAGGAGATTGTCTCCAACATACTGGAGAGAACTGACAAACGCCGGCAAAGACAATTCCAAGTCTTCGGCCTGGTCGTCTAAACGCAGAGGAACTCTCGGAACTCCCTTTCGTGCCGTTTCAAATTTATTTCTACTGTTGATGAACGGCAGATGTAGAGCATGTTGCGATGAGAAACTGGATCTGCCTGTCTTAAAGGCTAACCTAAAAATAGCATCATTCAGCAATTCAAACGTCCGTGAGACATTGCTAGACTGGACCGGAAACCCAGGAGCATCATCCTTAGCCCGGCCAAAAAAGTCTGTATTCAGTGACGCTATCAGTCTCTTATCTGGTATCGCAGCTCTCTGGTCCGATGGAACAACCTCCGAAAGGTGTTGACGGACAAAATCTACCGCCACCTTATGCTGTTCCAGGAGAAAAATCCAGCTCCGCAGATTCCCTTTCACCATCCGACTGGACCAAATGTGAATCTCGGTCGTCCCTGTCGGACGCTGCAGCGGAACGTACCGACCCAGCTTCCTCCGACAGTTCCTGATCTGAAACCATTTTCGAAGGTTGCTGGGACGCTGCTATGAGTAGCGCTATCAGATACCCAGTCCGTCACGGAGGCCTGTGGAGCTGCGGTCTTACGTTGTTTAGCCACTGGAAGCTCATGGGACGGTACATCATCCTGCATAATCCTTTTATGTGTACGTCCTGATTGGTGAGGCTTCCGTGTCCTTGGCTACCGGATGGAGTAACCTAGACGACATGGAGTCCTTTGTCGACGAAGCAGGCTGGATATCTGAGGCCACGAAGCCAAGGTGCGGTCGTGTGGGCTGGCGTGTGGAGGAGGAAGCCAATAGACTATGCGACGGAGCGTCCCGAGCAGGAGGAGTGTACGTATGCTCCGACTGACTAAAGTTATGCACAACATCTGGCCCCAGATGTTGTAAGAAGGAGCCTCTCTCGCTCGCGGTCCGGGTAGACCTGAACGAGCTAGCTACCGGACTGACTGGCTTCCTCTGATCCATCCTCCGATCAGTCGTCGCAGGGTGTGCGTGATCCGAGATTATAGTGCTCGCAACACCCTCTCTCCTCTCCTGGACCACTACGGACATACCTGGCGTCACATCACCCACATTACGAATGATAGATCCACCGGTAGACCTAGCTGGTGACAAAGTCGTCAATCCTACTAAAGATCTAGGCACTTGTCTAATTTCCTTGAGCACTTTTACCGCTATCTCTTCACTGATTTGCGACGAAGGAAGCACACTTCCTGAAGACATCACGGAAACATCACCCTGTTCTTGTTCCTCTAAAAAAGAGACTGATAAACTAGAGTGACCCTGTGGTGAGAGGACCCGCATCGATCTCTCACCACTAACAATATACCGTGACACACGCCTCCAACGTTTGTCATCCCAACTGGCACAAACTGAACAAGAATTAGTGCGAGTACAATGACTACAGCAGATACAATGAGCATGAGAATCAGAGGAAGAATTCCTCGAATTACAATTTGAACAATATTCTTTCATAATTAAAAAATATTATACAACCGAAGTACTCGCACTTACCCTCGAAAATACAAAGATACATAATACAATCCATAACAAAATATCGAAAAAATAATTCAAAAGAAAAATTTTGACATGAGCCCAAGTTCCCAAAGGGAACGATGAGCCCAAATGGATCCCCAAAAATCCTAAGTGTGGACAGAAATTTTAAAACATTTCTAAAGATTAATTTACACTTACTGATAATATTAATGTATCTGACTATATAATAAACCTTACAGGAGACAAGGAATCACTAACAGAAAGTAACCGTTGTCAAAGTAAACAAAAGTCAACAAAAACCAGAAACAAGACTCCAGGCACTGAACATGGCCCGAAATCAGTAACCGATTTGAAACCCTGATGTAAAACAGAATCTTCCACAGAAGCTGCAATACATCAGGTGGTAGATTCATGACCAAAACGCCTAAACACCCCAAGGGGATAACAGAATAAACATTCTGTAACAAAGCTAAAACTCCCAAGAAATTTCAATAAAAAAAATTAAAAAAATTATACCAATAGTATGGGAGATTAGCAATGGGGATTTCAAGGAAAGGGAGAGAGTTAACACTTAAACGGTGGAGATTTCATAGCAAGAATGAAAACATCAGGCCCATGCCCCGAAATTAGGGAACATGAAATAATTTTACATAAAAATTATAAGTTACAGCCCTGAACACATCCTTCCACTGTTTCTTCCTCTCATCCTCCCATTTCATCCTTGGATCCACCACTTCCATCATGATTTTGTGTCTGGCATCATTTTAACAGATTATAAGCACAGATATCAGTGAGATGTTACTCATAGAAGGATCAAACAAAGAATGAGGATTTGGCGCCAATTTCGGTACTTACGTGACACTGCGCATGCGCAGTAGGCAAAAGTATGGAGGACCATACAGAAGATTGGATTTTTTGATTTGGATGCCAATTTTGGGGATTGGGGGGGGGGGGGGGGGGCAAAATTTGTTTGGTCCTGAATAATTTCGAGTTAGCACCAGCTAAGTCTGGGTCATTGGTACAGTATAAAAAAAATATTCACCTGTTTTAAGGATGTATGCCCGATCCGATAGAGGAATGCAGAATGTCACAATTTGAGCTATTCGTATACCCACAGGTATTATTGGGGTGAGGGGGTGCTTAACTTGTGTTGGACAGTATATATTCTCATTTGCCTCAAAAACAAACTTTATGTCCTCTCATTGGGGAAAGCTTCTGTAGCTCATTAATTTGAATGACGGTCGAATAGTATATTATGGGGGGGGGGGGGGGGGAGATTACATTCTTGTTATTCAAGAAGTCTTTTCGAATGTGTCGTCTTCACTACGCTTGAGGAAATAAGATAATCTATTCACCTTATTGGTATAAATATATTGGCATTTGGTCATTAAGGATTTCAAAGAATGGCATCTGGTTATTCAGTTCATCTGGTGTCCTGACCGATGGAGTCATTCTCCTTCCGAGAAGAGTGCTGAGTATGTTTGCTTATTCTATCCATTGAAAGGCTTGCTATATTGTTTCAAGTCTGCTTAGTACCTAAAAAAAATAGAATGTGTTTACAGTTCGCAGAAGATGTGACATGTTTAGACATCAAAGTCAAATTTAATTTTTTTCTCCTTTGTCTACTGTTTGAATGGATTTAACCAAGACATGACAAAAGGAATCAATTCGGAGACAAGAAACCCACAGAATTGCCACTCCACTTTACAAGGTTGCGAACAGAAAAGAATCGGCTGTTTTTTTCTAGGGGTTTAACACTTTTGACAGTCAGTTTCTGATCGTGTCCGACAAATTTACAGGTAATCGCCAGTTGATATAGTATTTATTACTTTCCAAAGTGTGATTTACAGGGATTTCCGGGTTTGATTATAAACGATAACTTCACTGGCTGCCAGTCAAGTACAGAATTTATTATTAGCTTTTAAGACAAACCATCATGTCACCAGTCTACTTAGAATTCCCCAATACCAAGAATGTGTGTCAATACAACCAGAGGTCCGATGGTAAAATTCTACTACATGTTGCAAAACATAGGTGTAAGACATTTGGAGATAGGTCATTCTCATTTGCTGGCCCTCACCTGTGGAATAATTTACCAGAACACCTAAGACTCAAATGACAACCTTTTCAAGAAATATCTCAAAACATACCCGTTTCAAAAAGCCTGTAAGTGATGTTGTGGACTGTAAGATACTGTATATATTCCGTTTGTATATTTGCTCGCGCTCAGTAACATGTACAGCGCCTTACAGTAACATGTACAGCGTTCTATGTCTTCTGAACTATAATTTTGGCGCTATATAAATGTGTATATTATTTATTATTACAAGTGAATCATGCAATCAACAATCGGGTCATGTATCCGTGCGCGCAAACGATGCTTTGCCTTGGGTGTAATGGGGACTTCATTGGTTTGTTTTTTTTAACCCTTTTCCCCAATATGAAAAAAGACGACACTTGCAAAAAAAATTCTTGAATAACTTAATTTCATTGTTTGTCTCCAAAACATAGGTTATGACCCCTCACTGGAACGAGCGTGACGAGCTCGTTCCAACGAGGGGTCATAACCTATGTTTTAGAGACAAGAAATGAAAAAATAATGAAAATTGGCTAATTTTGAGAATGGCGCGGGCCGTTTTTGGCCGTTACGTTAGGTAAAGGGTTGAATAATATAATTATCGTTAATAATTTAAAGTAAAAAACAGTAATCGCTTGGCTGGACTGGTTACGTGAAATTCATATGAGGGGAGGGACTATTGTAAAACACTCGTGCGCATTCGCGCACTCGTGTTTGTACAACGTCCCTCACCTCATGAATTATTTCACGTAACCAGTCCAGTCAAGCGATTACTCTATGTATTACTTCGAGTATGCTTGATAAACCAGTCATAATTGATGAAAACTTGCATTACGGGACCAGGATCAAACAGACAGTTGGGCCACTGTACTGCTGCTGGAATGGGAATGTTGTGTCAATGAATGACTTCTAAAACTGAGCATTAACGACTAATTTCTTTAATTTATACATAATCGAAGTGGATGCATTCATTGGAGTGTCTGCATGGTTGTCATGATCGAAACGTAGGTATAGCGTATAGTTTAGTCAATCGTTTATACCTATACTAGCCACATTACGGGAGTAATTTGACAGTTGATTATCTTCCTATTCAAGTGGCCTCGTTGAGAGCAGACAGCAAGATCTGGCCCATTTGTTAGGTGAAAGGTGAAAGGTTAATAGAAATATATTAGTCCCCTGCAGGTCACGTCAATTGAAACAAGATTTTTTATACCATTTTGAAAATGATGTCCAAATTGAGAACGGAATGTCAGTTTTCCATAAAGCAAGTTTGATAACTAAGAGAGATGCCTGGTGCACAAAATTAATGGTAATCAAGTTCCATTTCCCACTTAGGGCTTAAAATAGATGGAAGCAAAACAAAAATGTTTATGAAATAAAATCATCAAATTTAACTTTCGGCGCGACAGGCGACTGAAGTCGATAGACGGCACACCGCGTAAAGGTACTGCAGTAGTCATTTTAGGAAACTGTCATTTCCAAGTGCTTTTAACCCTTACCCAACGCAGACAATATCAAAATTTATTTTAAATATTTTTTCAAATTTTTCAAAAACTTTCAACAAAACCATATGTGACCCCTCGTTGGAACGATCTCGACGAGCTCGTTCGAACGAGGAGTCACATATGGTTTTGTTGAAAATTTTTGAAAAGTAATATTTTTTCAACTGCTGAAGTTGCATATTACGCGGGGGATGCGGCAGATTCGTTAGGTAAAGGGTTGAACAAACATACGTATTCCTATGTTTCATGCACCATTTATGTCCTATCCATGAACAACGATATCGTCCCTTGAAAGTATAAAGGTGCCTTTTAAATATATACAGAAAATCATTTGACAAACTGTCAATGAGATCATTAGGACATCTTTTAAAATAATAATAACGCTTTAAATCTAAGAACCTATACTTTTGGTAAATTTCCTGATGAAGATTAGGTACCAAGAAATCTGTTTCTCATATTCCGCGCCAAAAGAGTTAAAACAAGATGGGGTATGTCCATCCTCATTAGCTCACCAAAGCATGGCATGCACTAAACCTCGACTTATTACAAATCTGCAAAAAATGTCCGGTCAAATATTCTAAGTTCAAAGTATCAAAAAAAGTCTATCATTGCATTAAAAAACTCCAAAAGTCCATGCACGTGTTGATGCATTTAACACGTTTATGAAATATAAAAGCCACAGCATACCGGTGGTAGCCTCCACTCATGTAGAGCAAAACAGGTCAGAATTTTTCTAAGTCCACACTGACAAAAAAGTCTTGCATTGCAAAATAGAAATCGATCAAATATCACTTGGTAAGGGTCTGTGGGTAATTGTAAGCCATAGAAACAGTACTAGGTGCATTGTTACAGGGCGGAAAGTTATAGTGGACTCCGACAATAACTAACACAAGTGTTGACGCCGACGCGCCTCGGATGATGACATAAGCTCACACAACATCGTTGGTGAGCTTAAAATGCAAGTTCGATAACTCTGAATTCCTCCATTTTGAAAATGGCTTCTAAAATGACAAGGGCAGTTTTTTTTCAAACTAGAATTCCGCCATTTCTAATAATGCAAGTTCGACAACTCGACGCATCCACCATTTTCAAAATGGAGTCCAAAAATGACAAGGGCAGGTTTTTTTCTGTATGGACTTCCGCCATTTCAAATAATGCAAGACCGACAACTTGATGAATTCCGCCATTACAAAATGGCGTCCAAAATGACAAGGGGCGATTTTATTCTGTATTGAATTACACCATTTTGAATAAGGGAAATTGGACAACTTGACAAATTCCGCAGTTTTCAAAAATGGTGTCGATACTTTACAAGACCAGTGTTTGTGTAGAGAATTCCGCCATTATTAATAATGCAAGTGCGACAATTCGATGAATTCCGTCATTTTCAAAATGGCGGCCAAAATGACACGGCAGTTTTTAAATCCACCATTTTGAATAAAGCAAGACAGACAACTCGATGATTTCCGCCATTTCACAAATAGCGTCCAAATTAAGGGCATTGTTTCTGCATAGAATTCGGCCATTTTGAATAATGCAAATTCGATAACTGGATGAATTCTTCCATTTTCAAATGACATCCAAAATGACAACGGCAGATTTTTTCTGTATAGAATTCCGCCATTTTGAATAATGCAAGAAAGACAACTCGATGAATTTTGAAAATAGCGTCCAAAATGACAAGGGCATTTTTTTCTGCATAGAATTCCGCAATTTTGAATAAGGCAAGTTGTACAACGCGATGAATTCCGCCATTTTTAAAATGGCGTCCAAAATGATAACCGCAATGTTTTTCTCCATTATTCCCCCATTTTGAATAATGCAAGTTTGACAACTCGATGAATTCCACCATTTACGAAATGGAATCCAAACGGACAACGGCAGCTTTGTTCTATAGAATTCGGCCAATTTCAAAAATGCAAGTTCGACTACTCGATGAATTCCACCATTTTCAAAATGGCGGCCAAAATGACAACGGCAGTTTTTCGGTTTTGAAATCCGCCATTCTGAATAAAGCAAGTAAGAAAACTCGACGAATTCGCCATTTTTGAAATGGTGTACAAACTGAGGACAGTAGTTTTTCACTAGAATTCCCCTAATATAAATAATCCAAGTCGGACAACACTATGAATTCTCCAGTTTTCAAAATGGCGTCCAAAATGACAAAGGCAATTTCTGCACAGAATTGCGCTATTTTGAAAAATGCAAGTCAGAAAACTCGATGAATTCCGCCATTTTGAAAATGGCGTCCAAAATGATAAGGACTATTTTTTATGCGTAGAATTCCGCCATTTTGAATAAAGCTAGTTGGACAACGATGAATTCCTCCATTTTTTTGTACAGGATTCCGCCATTCCAAATAATGCAAGACAAACAGATGAATTCCGACATTTCAAAATGGCGTCCAAAATGACAATGGCAATTTTGTTCTGTATAGTATTCCGTCATTTTGAATAAGGCAAGTTGAACAGTTCAATAAATTCCGTCATTTTCAAAATGGCGTCCAAAATGACAAAGCAGTTTTTTCCAGAACAGAAATCCCGCGTTTTGTATTGTGCACGTTCGAGAACTCAATGAATTCTGCCCTTTTCAAAATGGGGCGCAAAATAACAAGGGTGGTTTTTTTTCTGTATAGAAGTCCGCCATTTTCAAAAATGCAAGTTCGATAACTCAATGAATTCCACTGTTTTCAAAATGGCGTCCATAATGACGGCATTTTTTTCTGTACAGAATTGCGGCATTTGGAATAATGCAAGTTGACAACTCAATGAATTCCGCATTTTCAAAATGGCGTCCAAAATTACAAGGGCAGTTTATTTCTGTATAGAATTCCGCCATTGTGAATTATGCAAGTTCGACAACTCCATCAGTACCGCCATTTTCAAAATGGCGTCCAAAATAGCAAGGAGTTTTCTTTCTGTATAAAATACCGCCACTGAATAATTCAGGTTCGACGACTCGATGAATTCAGTCCTTTTCAATATGGCGTCAAAATTGCCACGGGGAATTTTTTTCTCTATATAATTCTGCCATTTTAAATAACGCAAATTCGACAACAAGATGAATTCCTCCATTTTCAAAATGGCGTCCAAAATGACAACGGCAGTTTTCTGAATATAATTACGCCATTTTGAGTATTTCAAGTTGGACAACTCATTGAATTCCGCCATTTTCAAAATGACGTTCAAAATGACAAGGGCAGTTTCTTTTCCATATAGAATTCCGCCATTTTAAATAATGCAAGTTCGACAGCTCGTAGAATTCCGCCATTTCAAAATGGCGTCCAAAATGGCATGGGCATTTTTTTGTGTATAGAATTTTCCATTTGGAATAAGGCCAGTTCGGTTCGATGAATTTCTATGAAATTCTGCCATTTTGCATAGATCAAGTTCGACAAACTGCTGTATTTCGCAGATTTCAAAATGGCGTCCACATTGAGAAATAGTTTTTCAGTATTTAGTTTCGCAATTTTATGTTTTGGCCAATTTGAACAAACCAGGTCCAACATCGAGTTGTAGTACGCCTGAGTGCACAGCGATACCGTACCCCCGCATGGGCAATCAGGATGTTGCCCAAGGACACAACGCAGTTACCACTACTAAGACTAAGTTTACATTCTGTGTTGAGAACTTATGGACGACGTCACCTACAGCGATTTTCAGCGACAAGACGGGCATTTTAAAGAGGCAATCGCAAAATATATTATACCTTTAACACTGCCTTTCGCATTGACGTCATTTGCAAAATAATATTAGGGTTTTTTACGCATCGAATTAACCCATTGTGAAAAAATAAAGTTAGTCCCTGGAGCAGAGTCAGTGGAATTCCCTTTTATTTTCTGCGCCGAATGTGGCAAGTTTGAATAAATGAAGGGCGAAAAAGGGAAATTTATAAAATCCGGTTTGAAAATTTAAATGGCGGCCAATGCGAACAAAATTCACGATTATGCCACACGCAACAGTTTCTAGTACCAGCGTTGTCATTTTAATATTAGAGGCGAAAATCACTTATTCGGTGAATACTTTTATGCTTTCCTGTGATAATGAGATCATTTCTAAAACTGATCAAATTCAGCTTCACTCACAAATTACATGCAATTTATTTGCATTAAATGCTGCCTCCATATTAACGAACCGAGATGGACATCTTACAGGCTAAATTTTAATATTGACCCCGATACTTACGTCCTTCTGCATGGGGAAATGGTGTAGAAATTATATAAATTCATAGTAATTTATATACTTTTTATACTTACCAATGGCCCATACTAGCTGGTGCTAACTCAAAAAAAATCCAGTGCCAAACAAATTTTGCCCCAATCCCCAAAATCTGCATGCAAAACCGAAAATGTTATGTCCTATCTGGTCCTCCATACTTTTGCAAACTGCGCGTTCGCAGTATCCAGGAAGACGACGAAATTGGCACCAACCATCATTCTTTCGAAAAAATGCCTGCTAAATGTAAACAGCGGGGAGGTATGGGTGCCCACACATAGAAGGGCCATCCCCGTCTGGTCCATTGGTAAGTATAAAAAATATACAAATTACTATGAATTTATAATATTTTTATACAACCAATGGCCCAGACTAGCTGAATCGTAAACAGGCTGGAGGGCCTAGGACAGAGGGAAATCCAATCACTCAATCACTTAATAAAGGATATCTCCTACAGGAGAATAGGAGAGAAAGGAATTGTATTTGTCTTTCTCATTTGCGAGAAACGAGAAAGACAACACCAACAATGCAATTGAGTATTACATATATAATTCTCCATTTAATGCCAGCATAACCCATTCTGCTAATTCGGTGACGGAAAGCCAATATATAAAGACTGTCCAGAGAATGAGACTCTTTATACTCATTTAAAAGTGTCTGAGGATTGCATATTATTATTATTATTATTGACGCCCGTTTGTCACGTGACATATACAGATGCTTCATAGTGAGCTACACTTTAGAAATAAAAACAAAAAACATGAATGAGACATTTTCTGCACACCGAGCTACACATTAAAACCATCCCAGCACCGACTCGGGACTATTGGCACCGGAGGAGGTCTTCCCTTGCTTTTCACTATAAAGCCAGTTGATCATAAGGGAAAAAACCGCCCCACCCCTTCCCGTAGTTTTGAGGTACATAACAGAACGAAGAGGGCAGCGGAACAGCGTCACTGCTGGAACGGGTTACCTAAATAACTATAGATGTAATCATTTAGTGGACGACATTCTGAGCAACAGACCGAGGACATAAACATCTAAGGCCACCGGAGATGGATTCTAAATTTCTAAGATAAAACTTAGTAAATGCAGAAGGCCGTGTCCAGTACGCACCTTCATGAGATCAGAAATGGCAAAACTGTTAGAATAAGCCTAAGAAGTGGACAGCGCTCTGACTTCATGCGCCGATATCTTATTTACAGAACGATGACCCGAAGATAGATTTACATAGGCAACACGTATTGCCAACTGAATCCATCTAGCAATAGAATGAACAGAAATATCTCTTCTCTTAGGAATTAGTGAAAGAAAGCGTTTTCTTCCTTCTCTTATAAAATCTGATCGGCGTTTATATATGCGCATAGCCGTGACTGGACACAGCAGAGGTCTACGGTTGTCCGAAGACGGCAGAACCTTTATGGTAATGGGCCGAGACCCTTTATCTGGAGCCTGGTTCTTAGCCTAAAATCCAACTTCTGTAGTTAAGGTAATGGTATTACCGACACTACGGTAGTGAGATTCGTCAACAGATAAAGCATGGAGTTCACTAACTCTTCTAGCAGATGCGAAGCCTGAGATAAATGCCGTTTTATAGGTCAATAATTTGAACTCTACAACGTCCAACGGCTCAAACTGAGCTTCCTTAAGCTTCAACAGAACCCCAGCCAAATTCCACTTAGGAATTAATCTGAGGGTTCTAGGTCTATTTATAGAGAAATTTCTAACCAGTTTGGATAATGAAGCATTAGATCCCATTGCCAAGTTATCATGATGAGCGTAAGTGTCTGATAACATACCTATATCCCTTAATAGTGACGGGCTGCAGTTTGAGAACGTCCAACAGGAAGACCAGAAAGTTGGCAATATCCGGAATGGACGGATCATAGGCGTCTATGGACCGATCCTTGCACCAACGGAAGAAACCCTTCCACTTTGCTGCGTAGTTCAACGAAGAGGAGGACCTCCTGCAGTTAGAAATTGCGTCCACTGCTCGTCCTGTAAATTGCTTGCCGTGCAATTAGGACCGCACAACGGAAATATGTGAAGGTTGAGACCTTCCGGGTTGTGATGCAGTGCGGGCGACTTCGCCTGATAAAGAAGGCTCTCTCGTGGAGGAAGCTTCAGGGGAACGTCCCATAACAGACACCTGAGAAGATTGATCCAAGGTTTCTATAACGACAGAGGTGCTACTAGCAGGATTGTGCAATGAGACTGTTTGATCTTCAACAGAATCTGCTGAATCAACGGAGTTGGAGGATACGCATATCCTATCATTCTGTCCCATGAGATTGACAGAGCGTCTACTGCGTAAGCTCGATGGTCTGAACATCGTGACACGTATGTCTGCAACTGATTGCTCAGGTGCTTCGCGAACAAATCTATCATGGGTCGATCCCACTGGTAGCAAATCTGTCTGAATACCCGTTTGTTGAGTATCTACTCCGATGGCAACAGGCGACCTTTCCGAGAGAGCGAGTCGGCCAGTACGTTCAGACGACCTGGTATATGACAGACCGATAGTTGGACATGATTCACGACAAAGAATTTTCTCCATTAGTTCGCATAACTGAATCGAATGAGTGCCTCCCTGGTTCCCGATATACGCTACCACTGTCGAGTTGTCCGACAACATCTGAACATGAGCGTCCGCTATGTGAATCCAATGTTGTAGCGCAAGCCATATTGACATCTCTTTGATGTTTATGTGTTTCTCTAGGAACCGAGGGTTCCAAAGACCCTGACACTTCAAGTCTGTCGGGCTCAGGGTCGCGCCCCAACCTGTGACTCGCATCCGTCATAATCGTGAAAGCCGGATCCGGCAGTTGCAAAGGAACTCCCTGAGTTAACCACATAATATCTGCCCAAATCTGGACCCTTTGTTTTACTAGGTCCATTAAAACAATACTGGTCTCGAGCGAATGCGTCTTCACACTCCAGTTCTGAGTAAAGAATATCTGGAGAGGACGTGTGCGCAAGCGACCCATCGGAATAAGATTCGCAGCCGCTCCGCACAACCCCATGAATTCCCTCGCTGTTAATGCGTCTGAGTAAACAAAAGCGAGCATAACTTACTAATTGCGATCTGGTTAACGGCAGACAAACCAGATTGTTGCACGTCTCGAAGCTCATCCCCAAGTGAATGAACAACTTGTACGGTGCTAGATCAGACTTGTTTACGATGAAGCCCAAACGTCGGAGCAAAAGAAGCAGACTCTGAACATTGTTCTGAAGTATAATTCTGTTGTCGTATGTGAAAAAGTCGTCCAAGTAAGCCGATGTTACCGCAGACGAATGAGCTCGTGAGACATTATAGAGTTCATTATTCGAGTGAAAGCCCAGGGTGCCAGGTTCAGACCTAAGCACATCGCACGGAACTGATATACTGTCCCTTACACGGCGAACCGCAGGTACTTTCTGTATGCCGCATGTACCAGGACATGAAAGTATGCATCCTTTAGATCTATGCTTGCCGCATAGTCGTTCACTCGAATGCTCGCCCTAACCGACCGAATTGTCTCCATATAGAACTTTGTAGTCACGATAAGTATGTTTATCCAGCTCAAGTCTATTCCCGGTCGGAACGAGAAGTCTGGCTTCGTTACGAGGAACAGGTGACAAAAATCCTAGAGAATTTGGATTCTCTACGACCTCTATCGCTTCCTTTGAGAAGAGAGCCTGTACCTCCGCTAGGAGAGACTCTTTTGCAAGGATTTGACGGAAGATTTGTCCACCGCGGATATCGTGTTAGTGGTGGATTCGCTCGGAATGTTAGCCGTAGGCCGTCCGAGACTACACTTCTCACCCACTGGTCTTCCCGTAAGTGTTATCCAGTTTGTTGCGAATCTTGATAACCATCCGCCAACTGGCAAGCAATAGTCGCTGTATTGTCGATCTAGAGTAATTAAAGTAGGGTTTCCTATACCCTCGCGAGGAGTCCTCTTTAGACGATTTCTGTCAGGGACGTCCTCCTTTACTCTCTTCTGCTGTAGCGGGTCGATTAGAAGCCGACTTTAGAAGCAGAGAATTGGATGTTTTCTTTGTAGCTCGGTCATAAACCAATGAGAGCTTATCGTCAAATATTGTGGATCCGGAGACCGGAGCGAACCGGAGAGGTTTTTCACCTTGTCATCTATTGAAGATGACGACGCAAAGGCACCATCACGTCTGATTAACTCCAAATTAGTCACTGTTAAGGTTATACGTGGTAAACATAATAGCCCTGGAAAGAACTCTAAATGAGGTACGAACGTCCTCAAATTCCTTCCCGTTGAGACGTTGCGCAACAGCTCTTGAAAGGTGATCTGCGTAAGACGTCCAAATTCGCTCTATTTGAAGAAATTGCCGTCTCAATTGTGTCCGAGCGAATTGTGAATGACGCAGGCAAGGATAGCTCTAGATCCTCGGCCTGTTCATCCAAACGCAGAAAAACTGTACATCTTCCCCTACCGTTTCAAATGAACGTGGTCCAAGAAACGATAAATTTATGGAAAATGATAAAAAAAAAACTGCCATTCTTCCCACTGGAGAGTTTGAATATGGCGTCTAAATGGCCGAAGGCCTGCGACACCTGCCTAAACTGAACCGGAAAAGACAGGACCTCCTCCTTTGTCCGGATAAAGACTTCGTCCAACGACGCCAGCGGTTTCTTTCTAGTTGTCGCAGCATTCCGATTCGCCGGAAGAAATTTAGGATAGTGTTGATGGATTAAATCCATCGCAACCATGTGTTCCGAAAGGGAAGGGTAATCTTCCATATCCCTTTCACCATCCGATTGAATCAGTTGCGAGTCTCGGTCTACAGCATCTGAACGTGCAGATGACTGGACCGACCCAGCGCCGTCCGACAGCTCAGGTTCTGAGACTGCCGTAGGCTGCTCTTGCACTTACTGGGATGAGCTGCGCAATCTGCGACAGCAAATCCGTAACGGAGGCCTGAGGAGCATCGGTCTGTTTCTTGGCCGCCTGCTGCTCCTGGGTCGAGTGTCCGAGATGGCTCTTCGCCGATAAACGAGGCCTCATCGCCTTAGCTACCGGATGGTCCGACTTCGCAGATGATTAGTGGTCCCTTCTCGGCGATGCAGGCTGAATATACGAAATCGTGTAGCTAAGGTGCGGTCGTGTGTGCTTTTTAGATGACGCTGTAGAAGCCTTAACTGCAGACGAGGCCGGCTGCGAACTGTATGGGGCATCCCGGACGGAAGGTGCGGACGTATGCTCCGACTCACGCACGTTTCTAATCGCATCTGGCCCCATATGCTGCAGGGAAAGAGGGGCCTCTCACACTCGCGGTCCTTTCAAACCTCGCCGAGCTTCCGATGGTACATGCCTGCTTCTTCCTCCTGTTCCGTCGTCGCTGGGTGAACCTGTTTATGTCTTAAGGTGCTCGCTCTACCCAATCCACTCCTATCGACCGCAACGGACACGACCGGCGTCATGGTACCTACGGACGGAGTAACCGTTTCACCGGTCGAGCTAGCTCTGTTTGCTCATCTGAATGCGACAACGCTAGCACACTATCTCTAGGCATCACATAAACATCACCATGTTCTTGTTCCTCTGAAAAAGAAACTGAGAAACTGATGGACTTTGTGGCGAGAGGACCGGCACTGACCTCTCGCCGCTAACAACGTACCGTGACACCCGTCTCCAACGTTTGTCATCCAATCAGACACAGGTTGGACAAGAATTAGTGGGGTACATCGACTACAAGCAAGGCAACAAGGATGTAAATCCGAGGAAGACTTCCTCGCCTTGCATTTTGAGCAATAAGCTTTCATAATGAATCAAAACAAAGTCGACAGTACTACCACCAACTCCACAATAAATATATGAAAAAGATAAATAACATTCTAAATATAAATCGAAAAATTTAAATAAAATTTTTTTTCGAAAAATTTTGACAGGGGACCAAACAAGACGAGCCCAATGGTATCCTGATAGATCCTAAGTGTGGACAAAATTCCCAAAAATAATTGCTACACTACCGAAATATTATAAATGTATCTTACAACAATCCTACCAAGAATAAATAGATAACGACATATTTATACAACGTTGCCAATGTAAACATCGTTAGAATAATAACCGTTAACAAGACCCCAGGCACCGAATAAAGAGGCCCGAAGTCAGTAAGATTTAGAACTATCCGATGTAAAGCAAAATCTTAAGAAAAAACGATACATCGGATGTAGGACGCATGACCCAAAACGCCTAAAAACCCCTAGGGGAGGACGTAACCATGGGGATATACAGAATAAACATTCTGTGTAACACGTCAAACTCCCAATGAAATTTATAAAAAAAAAAATCAATAAAGTAAGCCAAAAAGCTTGGGAGTTTAACTGGGGGGGGGGGGGGGGGGGGGGGTCAAGGAAGGATAGGGAAGGAAAAACCAAACAGTGGAAAAATCATAAGCAAGAATGATGACGTCAGGCCCATGTCCTGAAATTGGGAAACGTGAAATAATTTAGATAAAAATTATAAAGTTGCAGCCCTGAACGTTTCCAACCACCGTTGTTCCCTTCCATCATCCAATTATGTCCTTGGATCCAACAATTCTACCATTGATTTGTGTCTCGCATCATTAAAACAGATTTAAAAGCACAGATGTCAGTTTGTTGTTACTGACTGGAGGGCCAAACAAAGAATGATGGGTTGCGCCAATTTCGGTGCTCTGGATACTACGCATGCGCAGTTCGCAAAAGTATGGAGGACCAGATAGGGTATAACATTTTCGGTTTTGCATGCAAATTTTGGGGATTGCGGGGGCAAAATATGTGTTTGGCCCTGGATTATTTTTTGTGTTTGCACCAGCTTGTCTGGGCCATTGGTTGTATAAAAACATTAAAGCTTATTCAAGCTGTGTTGGAAGCTAACATTTGAAAATAGAGCCCGATCGTATTCAACTCGTGATTACTCTACCTGCAGCATTCCCGGTAACAAGCCCGTGATTGAAACCAGGCGTACGGAATATATTCTACAAAACAGCGTTAACAATGTCAACGCTTACACCATTTCCACACTAACGCCCAATCGTCATCACGTTTTTTTTAGTGCACCGAATTTCGTCCTTTTGATTAAGTTCCACAACTCTGATTTCAGCTATTTCCTGCAACGGAAACAAGTACTAGGCCCCTGCGAAAATGGATTTTTTTTGTCGACCCCACTTTCGTCTCGAACTTGCTAAGAAATTCGAACCAAGTTAGCCGAAACCAGGTGTCCAAGTGCGGTTTCCTACGCGACATTTCCAGTTTAAAAATAACCACATTAGGATTATTTTGGCATTGTACTGAATATTTATCCACACACTCATGCCAACAATCAACAGTTCGTACGTTAATACAGCGCAATTGACCGCATGGTTGAATAGCAGACAAAAAATCTTTTTTCCTGTGATTGCTCTGCTCTCTCCTTGACTAAGCTTGGCAGCGTCCCGTTTCCTTATGAAGCGACGGATGCTTCTTACTGAAGTGTAAGAGATGAGATGTAGTCCCTGTCGCTTGAGTTGTGTACGAAGTCTTACATGTAGTACACGTGTAGGTAGCCATGGCTTTACCCACTGTAGAATATATGTATTACCGCTGTCATTTGGAATCACGCGACACGCATGATTCCAAATAACATTGGCAATACACTAAGTTCCTTGTTGACGATGTATGCTTGCGGTTCGCGCTCAATTTCTCGCAATGTTGAGACAATTTAGCCAATATTATATGTACGGATTTACGTATACCGAAACCTTTACTAAAGCGTTTTCCTATTTGATTTTTATATTTGTGATTTTATTTTCGACTCTAATTGGACTCGAACAATCGAATATTCACAGGGGCCTAATAAGTACTCAACTTGAAACAGCTTACTGTGCCCAGGCCGTGCTTTTAATGAAAGCAGTGCAATACCTTTCAGTAAATACTATTAAATGTGCCTGCAATAATGAGTTATTTCCAAAGCGTTGTCCATACTCAAATTTAGTCGCAATATTACCTTTCGCTTTTTAACATGCAATGGAGACATTTTGAATAGCTGAAGTTCGAAAAGAAACTTGTTTGAACATTTTTGAAATTGAGCTTTCTAAAATGGCGTATGAAATCTACTGAGTGATAGTTTCCTGCAGATTTTTGCATGCAGTGTCGCCATCCTTGACAAGCCCGAGAACTCCATGCTCCACTTTACATTGAACTGCCGGTGGGTGTGGGGGAGGGTTGATGTTGGCTTCCTGGCAAGTTCACCACTGCAAAACAGCAGAAGACCCAAGTATTGTGTTTTGCGACGAAAACATCAAACTCAACATTGTAGTTAATATTTAGCATTTGATATTTCGTTAATGTAGGGCAATGTATTATAAATAGCGGGTCGACCAGTCCCAGGACATGATAGCCCGGTTCAGCCCAAGCTTCAGAAAATTTTATTTGTATTGCATATGAAGGGAGTTAAAGCTTGAATTTCTAGCTGGACGGGGCGGATAGTCCATTTATATAATATAGGCCTCTTTGGTTGTGGGTTTAACAAGTGATGAGGAAGAGGTTTTAGAGACCATAAAATTCAGACGAATTAGCGATGCACAGAATCTCAAACCTACATTGACAGAGGCGCCTAGACAAAGCCTCCACTTTCAAGCTCTTGGCACTTACCTTATTGGCATAACCGACGTTTTGATCCGCCAACAAAATTATGTCACATGATTCACAATGTTACTTCAAATTTCATCTAATCTCCATTCACAAATAACGTCTTTTAGATATAAATCTGCAACAAAAGAAAAAACGATGTAAAGCATCTCCTATAAAAGATGTAGCTCCACTGTTTCAAACAATGTTATTTCTGTATCTTTCTTGGAATAGATACAGCTATTAGCTATCTTTGGAATTGGTTTATTTTACTTGAGAATAGTTTCAAAGCACTTAAAATCTGCATCATTCGCATGAGAGTGATAATGGGCGCCTACAACATTTACCCTACACTCCTTTGAATCCAGCTACATAACCGGAAGGAGCGTGAAGGGGACTCGCCCCACACAGACCACTTTTCTTCAGACAAAATGTCAACCTTCCATATATTCAGTTCTGCAATCCAGATGAAGTGAAGCACTTCAATCACCCTCCCACTTATTTCTCGGTTCATTTTGCTTTTGTCCATTTTCTGGGTAATCAAGACTTCATAAAGTGCTCCGACTGAGTCACTTAGCACGCAAGTATTTTTTATGCCTTTTGAAATCCGCCATTTTGAATTATGCAAGTAAGACAACTCGACGAAATCCGCCATTTTCAAAATGTCGTCCCAACTGACAGCGGTTCTTTTTCCCTAGAATTCCGTCATTATAGATACTGCAAGTTTGACAATTCGATGAATTCCGCCATTTCTAAAAAAGGCGTCGAAAATGACAAGGGCATTTTTTTCTGCATCGAAGTCCGCCATTTTGAATATTTCAAGTTGGACACCTCGATGAATTCTTCATTTTCAAAACGGGGTCTAAAATGAAAGCAGTTTTGGTTTTGAAAACCTGCCATTTTGAATAATTCAAGACAACTCAATGAATTCCTCCTTTTTCGAAATGGCTTCTAACTTGAAAAACGGCCGTTGTTTTCTATAGAATACTGCCATTTTGAATAATGGAAGTCTGACGACTCTCTCAATTCTGACATTTTCAAAATGGCGTCCAAAATGCCAACAGCAGTTTTTCCGTTTTAAAATCTGCCATTTTGAATAATGCAAGTATTTCAACTCTACGAATTCCGCCATTTGCGAAATGGCGTCCAAACTGACAACGGTCTTTTTTTTTCTCTAGAATTATGCGATTATAAATAATGCAAGTTTTGACAACTCGATGAATTCTTCCATTTTCAAAATGGCGTCCAAAATGACAAAGCCAGTTTTTTCTGCATAGAATTCCACCATTTTGAAAAAAGCATGTTGGAAAAGGAGATTAATTCCGCCATTTACAATTTTCGAAATTACGTCCAAACCCACAACATACATGTATGTTTTTCTCTGGAAGTCTCCATCATAAATGAAATTTTGACACCTCGATGAATTCTTCCATTTTCAAAATGGCGTCCAAAATGACAAAGGCAGTTTCTTTTCTGTAGATAATTTCGCCATTTTGAACAAGGGTATGCCCATCCCCATTAGCTCACCAACGCATGGCATGCAATAAACATAGGATTATTACAAATCTGCAAAAAATATCCCTCTCATGTACATATTTTGTAAGTCCACAGCGACAAAAAAGTCTATCATTGCAATAAAAAAATGTCCGGCCATGGGTTAATGTCACCTTATATTGATGCATTTAACACCTGTATGAAATATAAAAGCCACAGCATACCGGTGGTAGCCTTCACTCATGTAGAGAAAAACAGGTCTGAATTTTTCTAAGTCCACACTGACAAAAAAGTCTTACATTGCAAAATAGAAATCGATCAAATATCACTTGGTAAGGGTCTGTGGGTAAGTGTAAGCCATAGAAACAGTACTAGGTGCACTGTTACAGGGCGGAAAGTTATAGTGGACTCCGACAATAACTAACACAAGTGTTGACGCCGACGAGCCTCGGGTCATGACAAACTCACAATTTCGTTGGTGAGCTAAAAATGCAAGTTCGATAACTATGAATTTCGCCATTTTTAAAATGGCGGGCAAAATGACACGACAGTTTTGTTTTGAAATCCGCCATTTTTAATACAGCAAGTAAGACAACTCCATGAATACCGCCATTTTTAAAATAACGTCCAAATTGACAAGGGCACTTTTCTGCATAGAATTCTGCCATTTTGAATAATGCAAGTTGGACAACGCGATTAATTCCACCATTTTCAAAATGGCATCCAAAATGACAAGAGCTATTTTTTTCTGAATAGAATTCCGCCATATATAATAATGCAAAATTGACAACTGGATCAATTCCGCCATTCTCAAAATGGCGTCAAAACTGACAAGGGCCGTTTTTTTCTGTATTGAATTCTGCCAATATGATAATGCAAGTTTGACGACTTGAATTCCGCCATTTTCAATATGGCGTCCAAAATGAATAGGCCCGTTTTTCTGTATAGAATTCCGTTATTTTAAATAATGCAGGTTCGACAATTCGACGAATTCCACCACTTCCAAAATGACAGTTTCTTCCTTTTGAATAATTGTCATTTTGAATAATGCATGTTGTACAACTCTGAATTCCTCCATTTTCCAAATGGGGTCGAAACGAACAGGCTTGGGTTTTTCTTTAGAATTCCGCCATTTTCAATGCACGTTCGATTACTCGATGAATTCCGCCATTTTCAAAATGGACTTCTAAATAAGTTTTTCTGTACAGAAATCCAGTTTCGAATAATGCAAGTTCGACAACTCGATGAATTTCGCAAGTACCAAAATGGCGTCCAAAATGAAGGGCAGTTTCTGTTTTGAAATCCGCCATTTCGAATAATGCAAGTAAGACAACTCGATGAATTTCGCCATTTTCAAAAATGGCATTTAAAATGACTGGCAGTTTTTCAGTTTTGAATTCGGCCATTTTGAATAACGCAAGTAAGACAACTCAACGAATTCCGCCATTTTCGAAACGGCGTCGAAACTGAGATCGGCAGTTTTTGTCTCTAGAATTCCGCCATTATAAATAATGCAACTTTTACAACTCGATGAATTCTTCCGTTTTCAAAATGGCGTCCAAAATGACAAGGACATTTTTTTTCTGAATAAAACACCGCCATTTTGAATAATGCAACTTCGACAACTTGATGAATTCTTCCATTTTGAAAAAATGGCGTTCAAAATGACAAAGGCAGCTTTTTTGGCCTAGAATTCCGCCATTTTGAAAAATCCATGTCGGACCAAGGATTAATTCCGCCATTTTCAATTGGCGTCCAAAATGACAAGGGCAATTTTTTTCTGAAAAGCATTCAGTCACAGCGTCCAAAATAGCGTCCATAAAAACAAGGGCATTTTTTCTGCATATAATTCCGCCATTTTTAATAATGTAAGTTAGACAGTTCAATGAATTCGCCATTTTCGAAATGGCGTCCAAACTGAGACAGTTTTTTCTCTAGAATTCAGCCATTATAAAGAATGCAAGTTTGAGTGCTCGATGAATTCCTCTATTTTAAAATGGCTTCCAAAATGACAATGGCAGTTTTTTTCAATATAGAATTCCGCCATTTTTAATAATGCAAGTTCGACAACTCTGCGTATTTCACTATTTTCAAAATGACGTCCAAAAATGACAAGGGCAGCTTTTTTCAGTACGGATTTCCGCCATTCCAAATAAAGATCGACAACTTGCTGAATTCCGCCATTACAAAATGGCGTCCAAAATGGCAACGGGCGATTTTATTCTGTATAGAATTTCGCCATTTTGAATAAGGATAATTGGACAACGACAAATCCCGCAGTTTTCAAAATGGCATCGAAACTTACAAGGGCAATTTTTATTCTGTAGAGAATTCCGCCATTTTTAGTAATGCAAGGAAGACAACTCGATGAATTCCGCCATTTTCGAAATGCCGACCAAACTGACAATGCCAGTTTTTTCTTTAGAATTCGTCCAATTTGAAAAATGCAAGTTCCACTACTCGATGAATTCCGTCATTTTCAAGATGGCGTCCAAAATAAAGTAAATTTTCTTCTGTCTATATAGAATTTCGCCATTTTGAAAAATGCAAGCTCGACAACTATAAATTCCGCCATTTTCAAAATTGCCTTCAAAATGACACGGGTAGTTTTTCCTGTATAGAATTCTGCCATTTTGAATAATGCAAGTTCGACAACTCGTTGAATTCCGCCATTTTCAAAATGACGTCCAAATTGACAAGGATATTTGTTTCTGAATAGAATTCTGCCATTTTGATTAATGCAAGTCTGACAACTCGATTTCTTCCATTTTCAATATGACGTCCAAAATGACAGGCAGTTTTTATTCTGCCGAGAATTTCGCCATTTTGAATAACGCAAGTTCGACAACTCGATGAATTCCGCCATTTTAGAAATGGCGTCCAAACTGAGAACGCCCGTTTTTTCTGTATAGACTTCCGCCGTTACAAATAATGCAAGATCGACAACTGGATGAATTCCGACATTTCAAAATGGTATCCAAGATGACAACGGCAGATTTTTTCCACACCCACCACTTTTCGTCCAGAGAAATATCAACATTCCCTACATTCACAACGGAAATGCAGAAAAAAATCTAAGTTCCAGGACTCTGGTTTCTCGATTAGGAGCGTAGACATGGGGGGGGGGGGGGGGGGGGGTTCTAGGGGGCTTGACCCCCCTATAATTTTTTTAGCCTCCAGTATAGTACTACACACTCTATAAATATCCCAGGCTCGCTCTTAGAAGTGGAAGAGGAGGCTAACAACCAGATAGTTCCAGTTAACAGGGGAAGCCTTCACAACCTCTCAATGCCCCCCACCTCCCAATACGTATTATAGAATCCTAGCTACTCGCATATTCTCGGTTCATTTTGTTTTGTTAAGTCATTTGCTTGGTAATTAGGAATTCAAAAATGTGCTCAGGCTGCTCCAATAGGCCTAAGTAATTTTACCTGGGTAAGACCGTAGACTTCACCCTTCGGAACACACAATTAACCCAGGAAGAGGTAAAGTGGAATGGTGGGGGACAATTTTCTGCCGTCACTGGTAGAAAAATATCCTGTTCCCTCCCTCATACACAGCATATAACTCATGCATATCGTTCCATTGGAGAATATTTTGCCATTTTTTTCTTGAATAAAGTGTAATGAGCCTGTGTAACGTAAACTTTTGAGTTGAAACGAGAATATCCAGTGCCATAGAAAGTGAGCGGTGTCCTCAGGCTTCGTTTGACGGGGATGATCGGTTCAGACCGGTATTCTGCCCCGCATTTTGCGGTTATGGGGCTTTTTTGGCCATCAAATGTATCCTATTAGGGGTTTAACTACACTTTCGACAGCCAGGGTCATCTAGTTTGATAGTTTTACGGGTGGTGGAAGCCCGAGTACCCAGAGGGAATCGCCGAGCAGCATCGAGCAACTGTCACCCTTCACAGCCTACTTACTCCACACAACTAGGGATGGCATTGGTAGAATGCTGGGGCACCATTGACGTGCAGTACGCCTCAAAACTAGGGCACGGAGAGGCTTCACGATCGATTCGATTTCGAAACAGATTGCGAGTTGGTTCGATTCAAATCGGTTGCACGATTCATTCCATTCGAATCTTCACAAGACTATCTTGGCATCAGTCATATTCGTCGTCAGTATTGTTCTGGTGGAAAGTATACATAAATATCGAAACTAATGACCAGTGTCCGCTATCTAAAACATCTGTACCCATTCCACCCGCCATGCCTATTCTAGTCTCATTAGAAACTACCAATGCTGAATGAAAATTGAAAGTTTCCAGGCAATATCAACGATAGTTGCCAGCGGCTAGCCCCGTGCAGTGTCTGTCTCTCAGTAGTTTCTGTTTTTGAACTATAATCCTTACTGGGTTATATTCCAACTACATTATCAAGGCATGCTTTCGACGAAGGAAAGCCTTGGTGATGTAGTTGAAATATTTTGCAAGTCGGGACTTCACCTATCACTGTCGGAACAAATCAGGTTTACAGCACCCCTTCCCCCAGTCGGTCATCTCAAGACTCCCAGATTCGATTGAAGATAAAATTCAAATTCGAATACACCCGATTCGATTCTTGATTCGAAGGACCCCATTCAGCATACATGGCAACCGTATTCCTGGCAGGGATCAAGCCGTGGACCTTTGGGATTGAAATCCAATGCAGTAACCACTGAGCCACCGTGCTCCCTCGTACCTGGTAAAGGTAATACTCACATTTTGCTAAGGATCATTCCCACCTATGTATATAATCTGTGTACATGAAAGATTCAAAGTATATTTCATATTTTCACAATTTGTTCATTGGGGTTCAACAATACTAACAACCTGTGTCGTATCGTGTCAGACAATGCTTCAGGACAATGCTTCAGGAGTACCTATGACGAACCACTGAGCAATGGTTAATAACCGTCCGTCTTTAGTTTACTATCACTAGATAAGCAGGGTAACATGGTTCGCATTGGTTGAAGGCAAGTGTAGTGCAGTACTTCTACAGTATCAATGCTTTCAGTCATTGCTCACTCTGCTTGTGCCGGAATCGAGAGTCCCACAGTTACTGTTGCCGAGTGGTTCTGTCTGGATACCCCCCGACTTCCTGCATCCGTAGAAGTGAACAGGATATGGTCCAGGCTGTTGAAAATGCCATCAGACCGCAACAAAAAAAATTGCACATTTACTCCACATAGAAATATAAATTTTATAGTAAATTTCCTTTCTTATTATACCTACCGCAATTATTTCCTACAGGCTTGCACTACAGTGGAAGAACCCAACTGATAAAATTCTCTATTTTAATCTTTTGGTTAAGAAAAGTGGTGTAAAAACACCACGACAAAATAAGCCAAAACTGGGTCGAGCGCCATCGGCGCACACCCAGTAAGGGACGCTCTTCTCTTAGTACAATTCCACGACTTCCGTCAACCAGTGCGCAAGCAGTCATCAAAACCATTCTGAGTCCGCCAACATAGGAGGTATGTGATCAGCGGGGAGGAAGAATTCTTACCCGAATAAGACGGGAGGGCCTCCATGTAAACAATTGCGGTAGGTATAATAATAAAGGAAATTTACTATAAAATGTATATTTCTTATCAACCTACCCACAATTGTTTACTACAGGGTGAATAGACACGAGGCTGGAGGGAATCGCATAACCAACCCTACACATAATCCAAGTGCACTGGAACCGTGGGCAGAGGAAGAGATCCCGAGGCTTATCAAACCATAGCATCACAAACATTAGTAAAAGACTATGAAAGATGAGGCGTATGGTGAAGTGTGACGCACAGACAGAAAGGGCAGTAACAGCTCAAAGCTGGAACTGACCCTGTAAATAGCTGAATGGCTGGGATAAACAGCCCGAGCCGAAGAAAGAGGGCCCGTAGGACAAAGGTCCTCTGTCGGCTCCTGAAACTGTCGCAGATAAATGGATAAGGTAGCATTTCTCCAGTAGGCTGCCAGTATAACATCAGACAACATGACGGAGTTAGTTAAAGCCCCGAGAGGAAGACAATGCACGCACCTCGTGGCAGAAAAAACAATTGGTAATACAATCACCAGCAGCTGGACGAGCGGAAGCTGCACGAATAGCAAGTCAAATCCATCGAGAAATGGATGCAGGAGAGATCTGGCATGTGAGAAAACGCATATCAATGCAGGTTAAAGGCGCGACCCCCCCCCCCCCCCCCCCCAAGCAGAGCAGCGCCCAAGAAAGTGTCCGTCTTTGAGTAACTGCAAAGTCCTAGGCTTTTTCAAGGAGTAGAGCTGAACAAGCTCCGCAATCGGTATGATCGAAGAAGTGACAGAAGCAACAGAGTGATTGCACACCATCGACAGAAGAACCTTCTACTTTGCCACTGAGGCTAAACCATTGGAGTGTGTATCTCCTTGAAGAAAAGCAACTCCACTGCTTGTCTCTAAAAACCACTACGGAGGAGACAGGACCCGATAAAAGACATGTGAGAAGGTACAATGAAGTCGGGTCAACTTGAAACCTCATCGGGCGACTTTGGCAAAGAAAGTCGCGACGTGGAGGGAGACATGTCGGAACCGCCGCTAACAGAGCGGAGCAGATTGATCCACACCCACCGAGGCGACAGGGGTGTGATCAAAAGGATTCGACGGCTGCAGGTTCATATCTGCGCTAGAACCTGAGGCGGAACCGGAACCGGTGGGAAGGCGTAGCCGACAAGACCGTCCCAAAGGAGGGCCAGAGCGTCCACGGCTAAAGCCAGAGCATCTGGACACGGGGACACGAAAGTGTCCACCTGATGGTTCCAACGAGTCGCAAAGAGATCGATGGAACACCGCCATGTGGAGCATCCACTCGGTGGAAAAGAACCTGCCCCATCGGGACGGAGTCTGCTAGGACGTTCAGACGACCGGGATAGGGCGAACAACCACCCCGGCGTTGACATCCTGAGCGAGCAGTAGAAGATCCCGAGCCAATTCGTACATTGGAACCGAGTGCGTGCCGCCCTGGTTCCGAATGTAAGCAACCACTGTCGAATTGTCGGACAGAAGGACCTGACGATTCGACAGGTGAGGGATCCACTGCCTGAAACTCAGAAGAGCAAGAAGCTCCTTCTGGTTGATGTGTAGAGATGCCCGATCCTGGTCCCACATCCCGTGAAGGGAAAGACCAATAGGATCCAACGTCGCACCCCATCCGAGATCGCTGGCATCTGCCGCCAGAACGCGATCGGACGTGGATAAGTCCAACGGGACACCCTGCGTGATCCACTTAACATTCGTCCAGTGGAGACTGAGGATGAAGAGATTCTGGTAACTGAAGCACCAGATCCAGGGAATCGACATTCGGCCTTCAACGGCTGAGCAGAAAGTATTGGAGAGGTCCGACATGCAGCCGACTTAGAGGAATGCGATCAGTCACCGAACCGCAGAGACCGAGCAGCCGGAGAATACCCCGTGCTGTCGCGGATGTGGACTGGGACAGAGTCAGAGCAAAAGCTGAGAGAATCACAGCCCTGGCCTGGGGAACCGCCACCGTATTGAACTGAGTGCCGAAGGCCATCCCCAGATGACAAAACGATTGAGAAGGGACCAGATCCGACCTCTCCTCGTTGACTGAATCCTAGCGACGTGAGCAAGCTCAACAGAGTGTCGACATCCAACTCCAGTAAGGCAGCATTGGAATGCCTCTGGAGGATATCGTCCAGATATGCCGAAGTAGTCACCCTGGACTGTGTGCGATGGAAGGCTATCACATGCGACATCAGTCGGGTGAAGGCCCAAGGAGCCAGGTTGAGGCCGAAAGCCATGGCCTTCAACTGGTAAACTCGCCCCAGAAAAGCGAACCTGAGATACTTCCGCGACACCCGATGAATCGGAACGTGGAAGTAGGCGTCTCGCAGGTCGATGCTGAAAGCGAAATCTCCCTGGTGAATGGAACGGCGGACCGACCTGAAAGTCTCCAAGCTGAACTTGGGAGCAATGATAGACTGGTTCAGGAAACCCAGATCGTTAACCGGTCAGAGTTGGCCGTCCTTCTTTGGCACCAAGAACAGGCGGGAATAAAACCCCATTGACTGTTCTTGACGACCTAGATCGCCCCCTTGGCCAGGAGATTGTCCGTGGACAAAAGCTCCCGGCATAAAACGTCTGAAGGAAATGTGGTTGGAAGAGGCACTCTGGACAGAGTGGGGTGCCTTCGGAAGGATATTCGCAGCCCGGACCGAACAACATCTAACACCCAAGGATCAGATGTGATGGTGGCCCAACGGTCTGCGAACTCTATCCTGTCTCCAACCTGGACCAATTGTGGTGAGGACCTTCAGTTCGAGCCCCGACGAGGCCCGCGAGAGGAGAAACCACCTCCTCTACTGAATGTAGAATCCTGAGACTTCCCTCTGGCTTGCCGACGCTTACCCTTACCCCGTGAGTAAGTAGAAGCGGTGGCAGAAGGATCAGCCCTTTGCTTCGCAGAGGAAGCAGAAGGGTACCTGTTAGGCTTTGAACGGTCCCTGCCTCCCCTAGAAGGCAGTTCAAGCTGAAGAAGCAGCAGCTGATCTTTGGAATGACGTAGGACGTCATCCCGGACCGTCGACACGGAACCGATAGAACAGTAGCGGACCTGCCAAAGAAGCAGATCGAAGAGCAGCGCGCTGCCCCTCAGGAAGGGATCGGCCTGTGTCCAGCACAGAGTCCCTTCTAACTAGTTCCAAAATAGCCGTGTCACAGGCATGCGTGTGAGTAAGATGTATAAGCACTTTGGACAGCACATGCAAAGGAGCCTGTACATCGTCAAACCTATCTGGAGGCAGATAGGCAGCTAAAGCAGAGACGACGTGATCGGAGAGAGAAAGCATACCCAGCATTTCTCTCGATAAGCCCAACATGGACTCCAGAGTCGTCATAGGAATGACGGCAGACTTGGGCTTAAAAGCCGAGGGAATTGGATTCTTGAAACCTCATCTGGCAGACTGACGGATTGGCGAAATCGTAGTAACGATAACGCACCGGAGGCAAAAAGGTGTCGACCCTGGTTTAGAACGGATCCTTCATAGCCTTGGAACTCAGCTAGAGTCCAAGGCTGAAAATGCTTCAACCACCTGTACTGACTGGCACGGTCGAAGACGCCCAGAAGCAGGTTGCTCCACAGGCTGTAGGTGCGCTACCGATAATCGCGGCCTGGCTGACACTGTCGGCTGGCTCGAGATCCGGAAGGAACCCAAACACGAAATCAAGAGCTGCCCCCAAGCCAGAAGACTGCTGGCTCGACATCAAGGATGTCCGACTCCTCCCCGGAGTCGGAAGACACATAGCCCATCGTGGGCAAACCAGCCGACGCCTCCCGTGGTGTATGCACACCAGGGGGGGGGGGGGATCAGAAAGCGGCCTGTTTCCAAACCCGGGAGGCTGCGCCATAGGGAGCGCCTGGAAACCACTCGCTGCCTCGCTGGAAGCAACGGAAAGGCTTTTGGACAGAACCTGAGTGAGTAAGGAGAGGGCCTCCTTAAGCTCACTGCCCGTACCGTCCGGTTCGACATGGGACGAACCAGCAAAGTGGCTTCACACCAGACCAGCGAAGGATCACGATCCTCCAATACACCCGAAGCGGGGCGACGGGCGGCAGCCGAAACATCTGAGGACAGACGTGTATAGGGTACGACACACCCCGAGGATCAACATAGCGGAAACTCGGGAGAGTTGCCGCGGACCTCTGCGGGGCAGAAGGTCCAGGCTGCACAGAAGGCGTTGGTTCCGCAAAACTGGTTGTTTGACTAGAATGGGTGGACGAAAAACGCCATTGACAAAACTGTGGTACTCGACGGCGCAGAGACCACAGTAGAGGGTTCGTCCGGCAGCCACTTCCAACTTCTCACTGCTGTGCTCAACGGCAGAGAGGTCACACACAGCAGGGGGTTCAGTCGGCAGCCACTTCCGACTTCGCCGAGTTGAAGTCGGGGAAGGCTGAGGCCGATACCCCACAACCACACTACAGACAGCCCTGCAGACCCTTGCAGGGTACGCCGAGGTCGGCTTGAAACGGTGCCCGATGACGTTGTAGACGGAACAGCAGTAGCAGCAGATGCGACGGGAGCTGTTGGAACTGGCGGAAAAGGGGAGAGCCACCTTCCGTAGTAACAGCCTCAGATGTCGGCTGGAAAGGGCGCATAGTCTCGGAACCAGGCATCTCTTCACCAGAAATACAACAGCTCCTGCAGTATCCACCACGGTAAAAAAAACAAACTGCACATCCCACATGGATGGGGAATAACTCACCAGACGTGGTCGGGTCGGAAGGCCCCAAAACGACAGCGTTCCCCACCCCTGCGGGTGCGGGAGGAGCTGCACATCCCCCACGGAGGGGATATAACTCACACCAAACGTGGTCGAGTCGGGAGGCCCCGAAACGTCAGCGTTCCACGCTCACCGCGGGTGCGGGAGGAACAGCCACGAGAACGCACCAAAGGCGAGGGCAAAAGGAATTGCCCTAAAGGAACCGAAAATGAAATAGCAGTAGAGGAAAAGGTGAACTCAACAGATACAGAAAGTAGAACACCAACGACGAGAGAAGGTGGCAGAAAAAAACCGGTGGGTACACGACAGAACCCAGACGGCCGACAGGGACAGAAAAAACAAATTCAGTCCTCAACAGAGTGAAGAAATCCTGTCCCGACAGTCCCCCATTGACACCTAACTCCAATAATAAAAATTTATCAACCGAAAAATTTCATTGTCGAACCGCGTTGACACGATGTCGAAAAAACATTCGCGAAAACGGAATATATAACTTATACAATGAGAATGTGGTTGAAAATATTAACGAGAATATATAAAACACAGTCCTGTTATTATACGATCTTCCGATCCATAATCCAGTCACAGGAAAACCATTATCGACGAGTTGAATTATCACTATCATAATGCAAAGATGGCAACACGTCAACCACGTTGCACAGACAAAAGAATGGTTTTGATGACTGCTTGCGCACTGGTTGACGGAAGTCGCGGAATTGTACTAAGAGAAGAGCGTCCCTTACTGGGTGTGCGCCGATGGCGCTCGACCCAGTTTGGGCTTATTTTTTCGTGGTGTTTTTACACCACTTTTTTTCCCCACATCTCTTGGGAAAGATGAAAATAGAGAGTATTTTATCCTTGTTAGGGTCTTCCACTGTAGTGCAAGCCTATAGTTAACAATTGTAAGCTAGGTTGATAAGAAATATGTCCGAGTTGGGGATGATCCTTAGCAAAATGTGAACAGTATAAAAGGATGTTCAGTTAACTGACTTACCTGTCAATGATTATTAAAGGGAGTTTTTTTCCTTCCTCTTCTAGTAGGCGGAAGGACATAAGTGATTTTCAACAAAAATCAACCGAGATGGTGCAGGTGATCAGTCGATACATGTACATGCAAGTCATTTTAGACATTCCCCAACGCAAACATCAAAATTTGATTTTGATTTTTCAAAAATATGATACACTCATTGAAGCGAGCTCGATGAGCTCGTTCCAATGAGTGTTCACATATGGTTGCTGAACGTAGTGAATTTGTTCAGGTGGATGCAGCCGATTTACTTACCTAACGTGACGGCCAAAACCGGCCAGCGCTATTCAAAAATAGCCAATTAGTTTTTCATTTTTTGTCTCAAAAACATAGGTTGACCTCTCTTTGGAACGAGCTCGTCGAGCTCGTTCCAATGAGGGGTCATAACCTATGTTTTTGAGACAAAAAAAAAAAAAAAAAAATTTATTCAAGAATTTTGTTTGCAAGTGTCATCTGCTTTTCATGTTAGGTAAAGGGTTAAAGAGTTAATAGAAATGAAATGTGAATAGCTCAAGTTAGTAAACAAGCTCGTTTGGTCATTTTTGAAATTAAGGTTTCTAAAATGGTGTATGAACTCGAGTGATAGTTTCCTGCAGATTTTTTCATGCAGTGTCGCCATCCTTGACAAGCCCGAGAACTCAATGCTTCACTTTACATTGACCTGCTGGTGGGTGGGTTGGCAAAGGAAAGGTTGATGTTAGCTTCCCGGTAAGACCAAAGTTATGTTTTGCGACAAAAACATCAAATGTCAACATTGAGGGCAATATCTAGCATTTGATATTCAGTTAATGTATAGCAATATTTTACAAATAGCGGGTCGACCAGTCCCAGGACATAATCCGGCTCAGCCAAAGCTTCAGAAAATTTATTTGTATTCCATGTGAAGGGAGATAAAGCTTGAATTTTTAACTGGGCGTGTCGGATAGTTCCCATTTATATCTCTGGTTGTGGGTTTAACCCTTTACCCAATGTAACGGCCAAAAACGACCAGAACTATTCAAAATTCGCCATTTTTTTTTACTTTTTCATTTTTGGTCACTAAAACATAGCTTATGAGCCCTCATTGAAACGAGCTCGTTCCATTGAGGGGACATAAGCTATGTTTTTTGACGGTAAAAATAAAAATAAAATAGTGCTTCAAGAATTTTATTTGCAAGTGTCGTCTGCGTTTCGTGTTAGGTATAGGTTTAACAACGGATGATAGGGGAGAGCTTTTGGTGACCAGACGAATTAGCGATGCATGACCCGTTTGTCGAATTATGTAGTGCCCAATCCCATACGGACAGAGGCGCCTAGACAAAGTAAAAAGTTTGAGCCTCTACTTTCAAGCTCTTGGCACTTACCTTATTGGTGTTACTGAAGCCATGATCCGCGAACAAAATTAATTATGTCATGATTCACAATGTTAATTCATATTTCATCTAATCTCCATTCACAAATAACGTCCTTTAGATATAAATCTGCAATAAACGAAAAAACAACGTAAAGCCTCTTACAAACGATGTCGCTAAACTATTTTAAATAATGTTATTTCTGTATCTTTCTTGGAATAGTCACAGCTGTTAGCTAACTCTGGTATTCGTTTATTTTACTTGAGAATGGTTTCAAAGAAGTACGTATAATCTGCATCATTCGCATGAGAAAACAAAAGGCCGTCTTCAAAATTTACCCAACACTCCTTTGAATTCATCTACATAACAGGAAGGGGTATGAAGTGGACTCGCCCCACATTCATCACTTTTCTTCCAGAAAAATGTCAACCTTCCGTATATTCAGTACTGCAATCCAGATGAAGCACGTCAAGTACCCTCCGACTTATTTCTCGGTTGATTTTGCTTTTGTCCATTTTCTGGGTACTTAAGACTTCAAAAAGTGCTCAAACAGCCACTTGGCACGAAAGTATTTTTTTTGTGCGTTTTGAAATCCGCCATTTTTTAACAATACAAGTTCGACAACTCAATGAATTCTTCCATTTTCAAAATGGCGCCCAAAATGACCAAGGGCAGTTTCTTCTGTATAAAATTCCACCATTTTGAAAAATGCAGGTTCGACAACTCGAATTCCGCCATGACAAAAATTGGCGTCCAAAATGATAAGGTCATCTTTTTTCTGCATAATGTTCCGCCATTTTGAATAATGCAAGCAGGACAACTCGGTGAATTCTTCCATTTTCAAAATGGCGTCCGAAAGGACAATGGCTGTTTTTCTGTTCTGAAATCCGCCATTTTTGATAATGGAAGTAGGACAACTCGATGACTTCTGCCATTTTCAAGATGGCGTTCAAAATGATAAAGCAAATTTTCTGCGATGTGCAGAGAATTCCAGTTCGACTACTGTGAATTCCGTCATTTTCAAAGTGCCATTCAACATAAGGGTAGTTTTTTTCGGTATAGAAGTCCGCCATTTTGAATAATGAATTCCGGCATTACCAAAATGGCGTCGACAATAAGAACGGCAATTTCTTTTGCATAGAATCCTGCCATTTTGAATAATGTAATTTTGGCAACTCTATGAATTCTTCTATTTTGAAAATGGCGTCCAAAATGACAAAGGCAGTTTTTCAGAATTTAATTACGCCATTTTCAAAATGGCGTCAGAATGACAAGGGCAAATTATGAATAGAATTCCGCCATTTTGAATAGTCCAAGTTGGACCACGCGATGAATTCTTCCATTTTCAAAATGGGGTCCAAACAAAGCAGCAGTATTGGTTTTGAAATCCGCTATTTTCAACCATGTAAGTAAGAGAACTCAATGAATTCCTCCATTTTTGAAATGGCATCTAAACTGATAACGGCCGTTTTTCCCTATAGAATTCGGCCATTTTGAAAAATGGAAGTCTGACTGCTCACTCAATTCTGCCATTTGCAAAATGGCGTCCAATTTTCGCCTCTATAAAGAATGCAATTTTAACAATGAATTTTTGCATTTTCAAAATGGCGTATAAAATGACAAAAGCAGTTTTTTATGCCTTGAATTCCGCCATTGTGAACAAGAGCGGGGCAACATACGCTCGTCAAAATTGGAACATGCACAAGTTCTCTGGGGTAAAGTTTGAAACTTTTGTTGACTCGACTATGACTGTCCCCCCACCTCCAATCATTGCCCATTTCCCTGCCCTGTCTGGGTTAAGGGGTAATTCACCTGTTTTCACATTTTCATACTACTCGATCCGAGCTCTTCACAAAAATAAAAACAAGGCTGCTGTAGAAAGATCCTCCTCGCCGTTTACAATGGTAGCGTCCATTCATTGACAGGTTAACTTCATTGATAACGATTGACGATAGGTGGCGCTAAGTTAAAGGACATTTTGAGGATCATTATAGCTATAAACGGAGAGGATTTTCGTCGTTTCAAAATAAAATGGTGTTATCTGCTTCTGTCACATGCACAACGACAATTGATCAACATGGGTGCAAAGTTTGAACAATAAAGGCAGTAAAATGTTGGAGTAGGAGACAATAGTGTAATGTTTCTAGTACTAAAAGGGGACATAACTCTGGAAATACAAAACAGTTACTTGCTCTTGTCACATGCACAACGGTAATTGGTGTTCACCATGTGTGCAAAGTTTGAACAATGTAGCATGTAAACTTTTGGAGGAGTAGGCGACACAAAAATTGTTTATGGACAGACAGACAAACTGACAAAGCCATAACGTAATACGTCCGTCAACAAATGACGGGCGTATAAAAATGCAGGTTGGAAAACGCGATAAATTCTGCCATTTCAAATTTTCGAAATGACGTCCAAAATGACAACGGATGTTTTTCTCTAGAAGTCCGCCATTATAAATAATGTAATTTTGACAAATCGATGAATTCTTCCATTTTCAAAATGGTGTCCAAAATGACGAAGGCATTTTTTTTTCTGCAGAGAATTTCGCTATTTTGAACAAGGGGGGGGGGGGGGGGGGGGGGTATTCATTTCCGTTAGCTCACCAACGCATGGCATGCAATAAACATATGATTATTACAAATCTGCAAATGTCCCGGCATGTACATGTATAGTAAAACAGGTCGGAAATTTTCTAAGTTCAGTGACAAAAATGTCTCATTTTATTAAAAAAGTCCAAATCTCCGAAAAATGTCCGGCCAAGAGTTCATGTCATCTTGTATTCATGCATTTAACTGAATGAAATATAAAAGCCAAAGCATCACGGTGGTAGCCTCCGCCCATGTTTTGCAAAACAGGTCAGAAACTTTCTAAGTCCACAGTGACAAAAGAGTCGAATATTGCAAAAACACTACAAATCGATAAAATATCATTCGGCAAGGGTCTGTGGGTAATTGTGTGCCATAGAAACACTACAAAGTTCATTGTAATGGAGCAGTAAGTTATAGTGGACTCAATAACTAATAATAACTAACAAGTGTTGACGCCGACGCGCCTCGGGTCATGAAAAACACACAACTTCATTGGTGAGCTAAAAATGCATGTTCGATAACTATGAATTCGCCATTTTAAAAATGCAAGTAAGACAACTCCATGTATTCCGCCATTTTCCAAATGGCGTCCAAAATAACAAGGGTTTTTTTCTGCTTAGAATTCTGCCCTTTTGAATAATAGAAGTTCGACAACTCGATGAATTCTTCGATTTGTAAATGGCGTCCAAAAGGCCAAAGGCAGTTTTTCTGCCGAGAACTCCACCATTTTGAAAATTTCAACTTGGACAACGCGATTAATTCCGCCATTTTCAAAATGACATGCAGAATGTCAAGGGCTATTTTTTTTTTAATAGAATTCCTCCATATATAAAAACGCAAGATCGACAACTCGATGAATTCCGCCATTACAAAATGGCGTTCAAAATGACAACGGCAGATTTTTTTTCTGTATAGAATTACGCCATTTTGAATAAGGGAAGTTGGACAACTCGACAAATTCTGCACTTTCAAAATGGCGTCGAAACGTACAAGAGCAGTATTTATTCTGCAGAGAATTCCCCCATTTCGAATAATGCAAGTTCGACAACTCGACAACTCGACAACTTTTCAAAATGGCGTCGAAACCGACAAGTGCAGTTTGTCTGTAGAATTCTGCCAATGTGAATAATGCAAGTTCGACGACTTGAATTCCGCCATTTTCAAAATAGCCTCCTAAATAACAGTAGTTTTTCTGCATAGAAATCCGCCGTTTTGAATAATGCAAGTTCGACAACTCGATGAATTCCGGAGTTGCCAAAATGGCGTTCAAAATGACGGGCAGTTTTGTGTTTTGAAATCCGCCATTATGAATAATGCAAGTAAGGATAACTCAAAGGATTCCGCCATTTCGGAATGGTGTCCAAACTGAGAACAGCAGTTTCTCTAGAATTCGGCCATTGTAAAGAAAGCAAATCTGCTCGATGAATTCCTCCATTTTAAAAATGGCTCCCAAAATGACAAGTGCAGATTTTTCAATATGGAATTCCTCCATTTCTAATGATGCAAATTCGACAACTCGACGCATCCACCATTTTCAAAATGGCGCCCAAAAATGACAAGGGCAGCTTTTTTCTGTTCGGACTTCCGCCATTCCAAACAATGTAAGATCGACAACTTGATGAATTCCGCGATTACAAAATGGCGTCAGATTTTATTCTGTACCGAATTAAGACATTGTGAATAAGGGAAATTGGACAACTCGACAAATTCCGCTGTATTCAAAATGGTGTAGATACTTACAAGAGCAGTGCTTACTGTGTAGAGAACTCCATTTTATTAATGCAAGTTCGATAACTCTATGAATTTAGTCATTTTCAAAATGGCGGTCAAAATGACAGCAGTTTGTTTTTAAATCCGCGATTTTGAATAATGCAAGACAGACAACTGGATAAATTCCGCCATTTCACAAATAGCGTCCAAAATAAGGGCATTTTTTCTGCATAGAATTCCGCCATTTTAAATAATGCAAGTTGGACAACTCTATGAATTCTTCCATTTTCAAATGGCATCCACAATGACAACGCAAATTTTTTCTGTATACAATTCCACCATTTTGAATAATGCAAGAAAGACAACTCGATGAATTCAGCTATTTTCAAAATGGCGTCCAAAATGACAAGGGTAGCTTTTTTCTGTATGGACTTCGCCATTCCAAATAATGCAAGACCGACAACTCGACGATCTCCGCCAATGCAAAATGGGGTCCAAAATGACAACGGCAGATTTTCTTCGGTATTGAATTACGCCATTTTAAAGGGAAATTGGACAACTCGACAAATTCCGCACTTTTCAAAATGGAGTCGAAACTTTCAAGGGCAGTTTTTATTCTGTAGAGTATTCCGCCATTTTTAATATTGCAGGTTCGACAACGATGAATTTCCCCAATTCGAAAATGGCGTCCAAAATGACCAGTGCAATTTTTTTTCTGCATCGAATTCCGCCATTTTGAGTGAGGCAAGTTGTACAACGCGATGAATTCCGCCATTTTCAATAATGCAACTTCGACAACTTGATGAATTCCGAAATTCAAAATGGCGTACCAGAAATGACAAGGGTGGATTTTTTCGGTATAGAATTCCGCCATTTTGAATAAGGCCAGTTCGACAATGGAATTAATTCCGCCATTTTCAATATGGCGTCCAAAATGACAAGGGCCGTTTTTTCTGTATAGAATTCCGTCATTTTAAATAATGCAAGTTCGGCAATTCGATGAATTCCGCCATTTTCAAAATGGCGTCCAAAATGATAACCGCAATTTTTTTCTCTATATTTCACCCATTTTGAATGATGCAAGTTTGACAACTCGCTGAATTCCTCCATTTTCGAAATGGAGTCCAAACGGACAACGGCAGCTTTGTTCTATAGAATTCGGCCAATTTCAAAAATGCAAGTTCGACTATTCGATGAATTCCACCATTTTCAAAATGGTGGCCAAAATGACAACGGCAGTTTTTCTGTTTTGAAATTCGCCGTTTTGAATAAAGTCAGAAAACTCGACGAATTCGCCATTTTTGAAATGTTGTACAAACTGAGGACAGTTGTTTTTCACTAGAATTCTCCCATTATAAATAATGCAAGTCTGACAACTCGGTGAATTCTCCTTTTCAAAATGGCGTCCAAAATGAGAAAGGCAATTTCTGCACAGAAATGCGCTATTTTGAAAAATGCAAGTCAAAAAACTCGTTGAATTCCGCCATTTTGAAAATGGCGCCAAAATGATGAGGGCATTTTTTTATGCGTAGAATTCCGCCATTTTGAATAAGGCTAGCTGGACAACTTTATGAATTCAGCCATTTTTTGTACACGATTCCGCCATTCCAAATAATGCAAGATCGACAACAGATGAATTCCGACATTTCAAAATGGCGTCCAAAATGACAACGGCAATTTTTTTTTCTGTATAGAATTCTGTCATTTTGAATAAGGCAAGTTGGACAACTCAATAAATTCTGCCATTTTGAAAATGGCGTCCAAAATGACAGGGCAGTTTTTTTCCTGTACAGAAATCCCGCGTTTTGAATAGCGCATGTTCGAGAACTCGGTAAATTCTGCCCTTTTCAAAATGGGGCGCAAAATAACAAGGGTGGTTTTTTTCTGTATAGAAGTCCGCCATTTTCAAAAATGCAAGTTCGATAACTCGATGAATTCCACAGTTTTCAAAATGGCGTCCTTAATGACGGCATTTTGTTCTGTTCAGAATGGCGTCATTTGGAATAATGCAAGTTCGACAACTCGATGAATTCCTCATTTTCAAAATGGCGTCCAAAATGACAAGGGCAGTTCATTTCTGTATAGAATTCCACCATTGTGAATTATGCAAGTTCGACTACTCGATCAGTACCGCCATTTTCAAAATGGCGGTACAAAATAGCAAGGAGTTGTTTTTTCAGTATGAAATACCGCCACTGAATAATGCAGGTTCGACAACGATAAATTCAGCCCTTTTCAAAATGACATCGGGAATTTTTTTCTATATATAATTCCGCCATTTTAAATAACTTAAATTCGACAACTCGATGAATTCAGACATTTTGAAAATGAAGTCCAAAATGACAAGGGCCGTTTTTTCCGTACGGAATTCCGCCATTTTAAATAATGCAAGTTCGACAACTGGCTGAATTTCGCTATTTTCAAAATGGCGTCCAAAATGACAAGGGCAGTTTTTTTCTGTTTTGAAATCCGCCATTTTGAATAACGCAAGGTTCAACCCGACGAATTCCGCCATTTGCGAAATGGCGTCCAAACTGACAACGGTTGTTTTTTTCTCTAGAATTACGCCATTATAAATAAAGCAAGTTTGACAACTCGACGAATTCCGCCATTTGCGAAATGGCGTCCAAACTGACAACGGTTGTTTTTTTCTCTAGAATTACGCCATTATAAATAAAGCAAGTTTGACAACTCGACGATTTCTTCCATTTTCAAAATAGCGTCCAAAGGACAAAGCCCGTGTTTTTTTCTGCATAGAATTACGCCATTTTGAAAAATGCATGTTGGAAAATGCGATTAATTCCGCCATTTACAATTTTCGAAATGACATCCAAACTGACAACGGATGTTTTTCTATGGACGTCCGCCATTATAAATAATGTAATTTTGACACCTCGATGAATTTTTCCATTTTCAAAAAGGCGTCCAAAAAGACAAAGGCCGTTTTGTTTCTGCAGAGAATTCCGCCATTTTGAACAAGAGGGGCGTGCCCATCCCCTTAGCTCACCAACGCATGGCATGCAATATACATAGGATTATTACAAATCTGCAAAACTATCCGGTCATCTACATTTAGAGCAAAACAAGTCAGAAATTTTGTAAGTCCACAGTGACAAGAAAGTCTCATTGCATTAAGAGTCCAAAATCCAAGAAAAATGTCCGGCCAAGGGTTAACGTCACTTTTCTAAATAGAATTCTGCTATGTTAATAATGCATGTTCTACAACGCGATTAATTCCACCATTTTCAAAATGGCATCCAAAATGACAAGAGCTGTTTTTTCTTTGAATAGAATTCCGCCAAAAATAATAATGCAAGATCGATAACTGGATGAATTCCACCATTTTTAAAATGACGTCCGAAATGACAATGTCGGTTCTTAACTTTACATAATTTCGCCATTTTGAAAAGGGAAGCTGACAACTCCACAAATAACGCCATTTTCAAAATGGCGTCGAAACTGACAAGGGCAGTTTTTCTGTTTTGAATTCTGCCAATGTTAATAATGCAAGTTTGACGACTTGAATTCCGCCATTTTCAATATGGCGTCCAAAATGAATAGGCCCGTTTTTTCTGTATCAAATTTCGTCATTTTTGAATAATACAGGTTCGATAATTCGACGAATTCCGCCACTTCCAAAATGGCGTCCAAAATGACCATGGCAGTTTTTGTCTATAGAAATCTGTCGTATTTAATTATGCAACTTGTACAACTCGATGAATTCCTCCATGTTTCAAAATGGCGTCGAAACGAACAATCTTATTTTTTTCTTTTGAATTCCGCCATTTTCAAAATGGCCTTCTAAATACCAGTTTTTCTGTATAGAAATCCGCCGTTGCGAATAATTCAAGTTCGACAACTCTATGAATTCCGCAAGTACCAAAATGTCGCCCAAAATGACGGGCAATTTTTCTATGAACTCTGAATTCTATAAATTCCGCCATTTTTAAAATGGCGGCCAAAATGACACGACAGTTTTGTTTTGAAACCCACGATTTTGAATAATGCAAGTAAGACAGCTCAATAAATAACTTTTTCGAAATGGCGTCCAAACTGAGATCGGCAGTTTTTGTCTAGAATTCAGCCATTATAATGCAACTTTTACAACTCTATGAATTCTTCCGTTTTCAAAATGGCGTCCAAAATGACAAGGACAGTTTTTTTCTGAATAAAACACCGCCATTTTGAATAATGCAATTCGACAACGATGAATTCTTTGATTTTTAAAATGGCGTCCAAAATGACAAAGGCAGCTTTTTTTTTTTGCCTAGGATTCTGCCATTTTGAAAAATTCATGTCTGACCACGGATTTATTCCGCCATTTTCAAAATGGCGTCCAAAATGACAAGGACATTTTTTTCCGTATAGCATTGTCATTTTGAATAAATCAAGTTCAACGACGAATTGGGCCATTTCCAAAACTGAGTCCAAAATTGCGTCGATAACAAGGGCATTTTTTGCTGCATATAATTCCGCCATTTTAATAATGCAAGTTACACAAACCGATGAATTCTCCATTTTCGAAATGGCGTCCAAACTGAGAACGGCCATTAAAAAGAATGCAAGTTTGACTGCTCGATGAATTCCTCCATTTTAAAAATGGCTTCCAAAATGACAAGGGCAGTTTTTTCAATATAGAATTCCGCCATTTTTAAAAATGGAAGTTCGACAACTCGGCGCATTCCGCCATTTTCAAAATGGCGTCCAAATATGACAAGGGCAGCTTTTTTTCTGTATGGAATCGAAACAAGGACAATTTTTATTCTGTAGAGAATTCTGCCATTTTAAATAATGCAAGTTCGACAACTCGATGAATTCCGAAATTTTCAAAATGGCGTCCAAAATTACAATGGCAGATTTCTGTATCGTCTTCCGCCATTCCAAATAATGCAAGATCGACAACTGGGTGAATTCAGCCATTCCAAAATAGCGTCCAAAATGACAAGAGCTGTGTTTTTCTATAAAATTTCGCTTTTTTGATTATTTCCTGTTGGATAACTCGATGAATTTCGACATTTTGAAAATTGCGTCGAAACGAACAAGGTTAGTTTTTTCTAGAGAAACCGTCATTTTCAACGCAAGTTCGACAAGTTAGACGATGAATTCAGTCATTTTCAAAGTGGCGTTCAAAGTGACAAGGGCATTTTTTGTACATATAATTCCTCATTTTGAATAATGCAAGGAAGACAACTCGATGAATTCCGCCATTTTCAAAATGGCGTCCAAATTGACCAGGGTATTTGAATAGAATTCTGCCATTTTGATTAATGTAAGTCTGACAACTCGATTTCTTCCATTTTCAAAATGGCGTCCAAAATTATAAAGGCAGTTTTTATTCTGCTGAGAATTTAGCCATTTTGAATAACGCAAGTTCGATAACTCGGTGTATTCCGCCATTTTCGAAATGGCGGCCAAAGTGACGCCAGTTTCTTTCTGTATCGACTTCCGCCGTTACAAATAATGCAAGATCGACAACTGGATGAATTCCGCCATTTCAAAATGGTATCCAAGATGACAACTGTAGATTTTTTCACACCCACCACTTTTCGTCCTGAGAAATGTCAGCCTTCCCCACATTCTCAACAGATATGCAGAAAAAAATCTGCAAGTACCTCAACTCCAATTTCTCTATCAGGAGCCGGAGGGGGGGGGGGGGGGCTTAACCCCCCCCCCCCCCCCACACACCTATAATTTTGCCGCCTCCAGTGTAGGGCTACACTCTAAATATCCCAGAGTCGCGCTTAGAAGTGGAAGAGGCAAACAACCAAAGAGTTGCCGTTAACAGGGGTAGCCTTCAAAACCTCTCAACCCCCCCCCCCCCACCACCACCACCTCTCCAATACGTATTATAGAATCCAAGCTACTCGCATGTTCTCTGTTCATTTTGTTTTGTTTTTACGTCATTTGCTTGGTAATTAGGAATTCAAGAATGTGCTCAGGCTGCTCCAATTGGCCTAAGTACTTTTACCCGGTAAGACCGTAGACTTCACCCTTCGGAACACACAATTAACACAGGAAGAGGTAAAGTGTAATGGTGGTGTGGGGGGGGGGGAAGGGGGGTAATTTTCTGCTGTCATTGGTATCAGTAATGTCCTGTTCCCTCCCTCATACACAGTATAGAACTCATGCATATCCTTCCATTGGAGAATATTTTGCCATTTTTTCTTGAATAAAGTGTAATGAACCCGTGTTAAGTAAACTTAGTTGAATCGAGAATATCCAGTGCCAACGAAAGTGAGTGGTATACTCAGGCTTCGTGTTTTGACGGGTTTGATCGGTACAGACCGGCATTCTGCCCCGCGTTTTGCGGCTTTTTTTTTGGCCATCAAATGTTTCCTGTTAGGGGTTTAACTACACTTTCGACAGCCAGGGTCATCTAGTTTGACAGTTTTACGGGTGGTGGAAGCCCGAGTACCCAGAGGGAATCGCCAAGCAGCATAGAGCAACTGTCACCCTTCCCAGCCTACTTACTCCACACAACCAGGGATGGCATTGGTAGAATGCTGGGGCACCATTGACGTGCAGTACGCCTCATCACTAGGGCACTGAGAGGCTTCAAGATTCGATTCGATTCCGAATCTTAGATTGCGAGTTGGTTAGATTCGAATCGGTTGCACGATTCATTCCATTCGAATCTTTTCACAAGACTATCTTGGCATCAGTCATATTCGTCGTCTCAGAAAACGTATTGTTCTGGTGGAAAGTATACATAAATATGTAAAATAATGACTAGTGTCCGCTATCTAAACAAACATCGGTATCCATTCCACCCGCCATGCCTATTCTAGTCTCAGAAACTGCCAATGCTGAATGAAAATTTAAAGTTTCCAGGCAATATCAACGATAGTTGCTAGCGGCTAGCCCCGTGTCGTGCCAAGTACCGATGATTCTCTCAGTTTCTGGTTTTGTACTATAATCCTTACTGGGTTATATTCCAACTACATTATCAAGGCATGCTTTCGACGAAGGAAAGCCTTAGTGATGTAGTTGGAATATTTTGCCAGTCGGGACTTCAGCTATCACTTCGGAACAAATCAGGTTTACAGCATCCCCTTCCCCCAGTCGGTCATCTCAAGACTCCCAGATTCGATTGAAGATTAAATTCAAATTCGAATACATCCGATTCGATTCTTGATTCGAAGGACCCTATTCATCACACTTGGCAACCGTACCCCTGGCAGGGATCAAGCCGTGGACGTTTGGGATTGAAATCCAATGCCGTAACCACTGAGCCACCGCGCTCCCTCGTAGTACCTGGTAAAGGTAATACTCACATTTTGCTAAGGATCACTCCCACCTATGTATATAATCAGTACATGAAAGATTCAAAGTATATTTCATTTTTTCGCAATTTGTTCATTGGGGTTCAACAATACTAACAGCCTGTGTCGTATCGTGTCAGACAATTCTTCAGGAGTACCTATGACGAACCACTGAGCAATGGTTAATAACCGTCAGTCTTTAGTTTACTATCATTAGATAAGCAGGGTAACATGGTTAGCATTGGTTGAAGGCAATTGTAGTGCTGTACTTCTGCAGTATCAATGCCTTCAGTCATTGCCAACTCTCTGCCGGAATAGTAAACTGTCGAGTTCCAAAGTTACTGTTGCTCAGTGGTTCTGTCTGGATGCTCCCCACTTCCTGCTTTCGTAGAAGTGAACAGGATATGGCCCAGGCTGTTGAAAATACCATCAGATCGCAACAAAAAGAGTTAGACCTTTACTCCACGTAGAAACATGTCCGAGTTGGGGGGTGATCCTTAGCAAAATGTGAACAGTATAAAAGGATTTTCAGTTAACTGACTTACCTGTCAATGATTATTAAATGGTAGAGTGCTGAATTATTTTTGGTCATCAAAATTTGTTCATGTGTCTTTGCCTTGTTATAATTCATGAGAGAGTGCCAATGGGCACTCTCATGAATTGTAAGAAGGCAAATCCTAATGGACACAATTATTTAACTTCAAAGGTAATATGAAGCTCATCCTCCAAAAATGAAACTTTTAAGTTAAAGCACCTGCATTTCAGAATAAAGCCCAAATATGGTCTTCCAGCACTCGACCAGTTAAAGGGATAGTTTTTTCCTCCCTCTTCTATTAGGCGAAAGGATATAATGACAAGTGATTTTCAACAAAAACCAACCAAGATGGTGCAGGTGATCAGTCAATATATGTAAGAGTGATGTTAGGCATTCCCCAACGCACACATCAAAATGTATTTTAATGATTTTGCTTTTTAAAAATATGAGACGCACTCATTGGAGCGAGCTCGATGAGCTCGTTCCAATGAGGGTTCACATATGCTTGCTGAACGTAGAGAATTTGTTCAGGCGGATGCAGCCGATTTACTTATCTAACGTAACGGCAAAAACCGGCCAGCCCTATTCAAAAATAGCCAATTTGTTTTTCATTTTTTGTCTCAAAAACATAGGTTATGACCTCTTTGGAACGAGTTCGTCGAGCTCGTTCCAATGATGGGTCATAACCTATGTTTTTGAGACAAAAAATGAAAAAAAAAATAGTTATTCAAGAATTTTGTTTGCAAGTGTCGTCTGCTTTTCATGTTAGGTAAAGGGTTAAAAACCTAATAGAAATGATGAAATGTGAATGGCTCAAGTTGGAAAACAAGCTCGTTTGGTCATTTTTGAAAATGAGGTTTCTGAAATGGTGTATGAACTCGAGTGATAGTTTCCTGCAGACTTTTGCATGCAATGTCGCCATCCTTGCCAAGCCCGAGTATTCAATGCTTCACTATACATTGACCTGCCGGTGGGTGGGTGGGCGGGGGTAAAGTTGATGTTAGCTTCCTGGTAAGACCAAAGTATTGTTTTGCGACAAAATCAAATGTCATCATTATGGGCAATATCTAGCATTTGATATTCAGTTAACGTAGAGCAATATATTACAAATAGCGGGTCGACCAGACCCAGGACAAAACCTGGCTCAGCCCAAGCTTCAGAAAAATTATTTGTATTGCATGTTTAGGAAGACAAAGCTTGATTTTTTAACTGGACGGGTCCGATAGTTCCCATTTATATCTCTCGTTGTGGGTTTAACCCTTTACCCAATGTAACGGCGAAAACCGGCCAGCGCTCTTCACCATTTTGTTTTTTTTTACTTTTTCACTTTGGGTCACTAAAACATAGCTTATGACCCCTCACTGAAACGAGCTCAGAGCTCGTTCCAATGAGGGGCCATAAGCTATGTTTTTGACGCAATAAAGAATTTTATTTGCAAGTGTCGTCTGCGTTTCGTGTTAGGTACAGGGTTAACAACGGATGATGAGGAAGGGCTTTGGTAGACCAGACGAATTGGCGATGTGTGACGCGTTTGTCGAATTGCATAGTGCCCAATCCCATACGGACAGACGCGCCTAGACAAAGTAAAACGTCTGAGCCTCTACTTTCAAGCTCTTGGCACTTACCATTTTGGAGTTACTGAAGCTATGATCAGCCAACAAAATTATGTCACATGATTCACAATGTTACTTCATACTTCATCCAATCTCCATTCACAAATAACGTCCTTTAGATATAAATCTGCAACAAAAGAAAAAACGACGTAAAGCGTCTCCTACAAACGATGTCGCTAAACTATTTTAAATAATGTTATTTCTGCATCTTTCTTGGAATAGTTACAGCTGTTAGCAAACTTTGGAATTCGTTTATTTTATTTGAAAATGGGTTCAAAGCAGTATTTATAATCTGCATCATTCGCATGGGAAAACAAAAGGCCGCCTTCAAAGTTTACCCTACACTCCTTTGAATTCAGCTACATAACAGGAAGGGGCCACACCCACCACTTTTCTTCCAGAAAAATGTCAACCTTCCGTATATTGAGTACTGCAATCCAGATGAACATCTAGTACCCTCCGATTTATTTCTCGGTTCAGTTTGCTTTTGTCCATTTTCTGGGTACTTAAGACTTCATAAAGTGCTCAAACAGCCACTTGGCACGAAAGTATTTTTTTGTGCGTTTTGAAATCAGTCATTTTGAATAATACAAGTTCGACAAAACAGTGAATTCTTCCATTTTCAAAATGGCGCCCAAAATGACCAAGGGCAGTTTCTTCTGTATAAAATTCCACCATTTTGAAAAATGCAGGTTCGACAACTCGAATTCCGCCATGACAAAAATTGGCGTCCAAAATGACAAGGTCATCTTTTTTCTGCATAATGTTCCGCCATTTTGAATAATGCAAGCAGGACAACTCGGTGAATTCTTCCATTTTCAAAATGGCGTCCGAAAGGACAATGGCTGTTTTTCTGTTTTGAAATCCGCCATTTTTGATAATGGAAGTAGGACAACTCGATGACTTCTGCCATTTTCAAGATGGCGTCCGAAATGATGAAGCAAATTTTCTGCGGTGTGCAAAGAATTCCAGTTCGACAACTATGAATTCCGTCATTTTCAAAGTGCCGTTCAACATAAGGGTAGTTTTTATGGTATAGAATTCCGCCATTTTGAATAATGAATTCCGGCATTACCAAAATGGCGTCGAAAATGACAACGGCAATTTCTTTTGCATAGAATCCTGCCATTTTAAATAATATAATTTTGGCAACTCGATGAATTCTATTTTGAAAATGGCGTCCAAAAGGACAAGGGCAATTTATTATGAATAGAATTCCGCCATTTTAAATACTTCAAGTTGGACCACGAGATGAATCCTACCATATTCAAAATGGGGTCCAAACAAAGCAGCAGTATTGGTTTTGAAATCCGATATTTTCAACAATGCAAATAAGACAACTCAATGAATTCCTCCATTTTCGAGATGGCATCTAAACTGACAACGGTCGTTTTTCTCTATAGAATTCCGCCATTTTGAAAAATGGAAGTCTGCCTACTCAATTTTGCCATTTTCAAAATGGCGTCCAATTTCCGCCATTATAAGTAGTGCAATTTTAACAATGAATTCTTGCATTTTCAAAAAATGGCGTATAAAATGACAAAAGCAGTTTTTTATGCCTTGAATTCCGCCATTGTGAACAAGAGCGGGGCAACATACGCCCGTCAAAATTGGAACATGCATAAGTTTCTCTGGGGTAAAGTTTGAAATTTTTGTTGACTCGACTATGTCTGCCCCCCCCCCCCCCACACTTCCAATCATTGCCCATCCCCCTGCCCTGTCTGGGTTAAGGGGTAATTCACCTGTTTTCACACTACTCGATCCGACGTCTTCACAAAATAAAAACAAGGCTGCTGTAGAAGATTCTCCTCGCCGTTTACAAAAGTAGCGTCCATTCATTGACAGGTTAACTTCATTGATAACAATTGACGATAGATGGCGTCAAGGAAAAGGACATTTTGAGGACAATAGCTATAAATGGCGAGGATTCTCGTCGTTTCAAAATAAAATGGTGTTATCTGCTCGTATCACATGCACAATGACAATTGATGATCAACATGGGTGCAACGTTTGAACAATAAAGCAAGTAAAATGTTGGAGTAGGCGACACAATAGTGTAATGTTTCAAGTACTAAAGGGGACATAACTCTGGAAATACAGAACAGTTACTTGCTCTTGTCATATGCACAACGGCAATTGGTGTTCACCATGTGTGCACAGTTTGAACAATGTAGTCTGTAAACTTGTGGAGCAATAGGCGACACAAAAATTGTTTATGGACAGACAGACAGACTGACAAAGCCATAACGTAATACGTCCGTCAAAAAATGACGGGCGTATAAAAATGCATGTTGGAAAACGCGATAAATTCTGACATTTCAAATTTTCGAAATGACGTTTTTCTCTAGAAGTCCGCCATAAAAAATAATGTAATTTTGACAACTCGATCAATTCTTCTATTTTCAAAATGGCGTCCAAAATGACAGGCATTTTTTTTTCTGTAGAGAATTTCGCCATTTTGAACAAGAGGGGTGTGTCCATTCCCATTAGCTCACCAACCTACAAATCTGCAAATGTCCGGTCATGTACAGAAAAACAGGTCAGAAATTTTCTAAGCTCAGTGACAAAAAAGTATCATTGCATTGAAAAAGTCCAAATCTCGGAAAAATGACCGGCCAAGAGTTCATGTCATCATATATTCATGCATTTAACTGAATGAAATATAAAAGCCAAAGCATACCGGTGGTAGCCTCCGCTCATGTTTTGCAAAACAGGTCAGAAACTTTCTAAGTCCACAGTGACAAAAAAGTCGAACATTGCAAAGATACTAAAAACCGATAAAATATCATTTGGTAATGGTCTGTGGGTAATTGTATGCCATAGAAACACTACAAGGTGCATTGTAACGGGGCGGAAAGTCATAGTGGACTCCGACAATAACTAACACAAGTGTTGACACCGACGCGCCTCGGGTCATGACAATCTCACACAACTTCGTTGGTGAGCTAAAAAATGCAAGTTCGACAACTCTATGAATTCGCCATTTTGAAAATGCCGGTGATCGCCATTTTGAATAAAGCAAGTAAGACAACCCCATGTATTCCGCCATTTTCGAAATGGCTTCCAAAATAACATGGGCTTTTTTTCCGCACAGAATTCTGCCATTTTGAATAATACAAGTTCGACAACTCGATGAATTCTTCGATTTGTAAATGGCGTCCAAAAGGCCAAAGGCAGTTTTTCTGCCGAGAACTCCGCCATTTTGGAAATTTCAACTTGTACAAAGCGATTAATTCCGCCATTTTCAAAATGGCAAAGGGCTATTTTTCTGAATAAAATTCCTCCATATATAAAAATGCAAGACCGACAACTGGATGAATTCCGCCATTACAAAATGACGTCGGCAGATTTTTTCTGTATAGAATTACGCCATTTTGAATAAGGGAAGTTGCACAACTCGAAAAATTCTGCCTTTTTTTCAAAATGGCATCGAACCGTACAAGAGCAGTATTTATTCTGCAGAGAAGTCCCCCATTTTGAATAATGCAAGTTCTATAACTCGATGAATTCCGCCATTTTCAAAATGACGTCGAAACAGACAAGTGCAGTTTGTCTGTATAAAATTCTGCAAATGTGAATAATGCAAGTTTGACGACTTGAATTCCGCCATTTGCAATATGGTGTCCAAAATGAATAGGGACGATTTCTTCTGCATAGAATTAAGTCATTTTGAATAAAGCAGCGTTTGTAGGTTATACAATTGGATGAATTCCGCCCTTTCCAAAATGGCGTCCAAAATGACCAGGGCATTTTTTTTCTGCATAGAGTTCCGCCATTTTGAATAACGCAAGTTGGACAACTCGATGAATTCGTCCATTTTCAAAATGGCGTCGAAACGAACAAGCATAGTTTTTTCTTCAGGGTTCCGCCATTTTCAATGGAAGTTCGATTACTCGATGAATTACGCCATTTTCAAAATGGCCTCCTAAATAACAGCAGTTTTTCTGTATAGAAATCCGCCGTTTTGAATAATGCAAGTTCGACAACTCCATGAATTCCGCAGTTGCCAAAATGGCGTTCAAAATGACGGGCAGTTTTGTGTTTTGAAATCCGCCATTATGAATAATGTAAGTAAGATAACTGCAATGATTCCGCCATTTTCGAAATGGCGTCCAAACTGAGAACGGCAGTTTTTTTCTCTTGAATTCGGCCATTTTAAATAATGCAAGTCTGACTGCTCGATGAAGTCCTCCATTTTAAAATGGCTTCCAAAATGACAAGTACAGATTTTTCAATATAGAATTCCGCCATTTCTAATGATGCAAGTTCGACAACTCGACGCATCCACCATTTTCAAAATGGCGTCCAAAAATGACAAGGGCAGCTTTTTTTCTGTATGGTCTCGTTTCCTTCAAAAGTTAGCACTTCCGGGTTATCGAATACCCTCCTGGAACTGAGAATTTAGGACCTTATTTGATTTCATGATGGTGTGGATCTAGTAAATAGTGACCATCAGTGTTTATATGCTCCCCTAAATCTACTGTTTGGGAGGTTGAAAGTGGTGTACGGTTATATGCATTTTGGTTAGAGGTCAAGTTCACATAGGCTTGTTGATTGTGTAACCAAGACCATACTGTGGACCGATTTTTCACAGGTGAGAAATGGGACAATTTTTCATGAACTTCTTTTGGTGTGCCTTCTTGAAAAAATGAAGAAAACCACCTTTTTTTCTTGATTAATTTTGAGCTGCCAATGCCATAAAACAACCGAGGAATAATAAGAAAGGCCTATAACACTGTTTTCTCGCTGTGCATGCACGAAATTGGGAGACTTTTGCTCTTTAATGAGTGAATTTTGACAATTTTACACGTTTTTCAAGAAATTAACTGCATCATTCTGACAAGTGTATATGAATGATGTATTAAGGGTTCTATATTGTGATATAATCAGCTGGGTAGCCTAGAAAGAGATCTTTCTGAAAATGTACAATTGTGTGCACATTTGGTGTAAGGGTGATAACTCAAATGTGAATTCATTTACGCTGCTTCATTGAATACATTTGACACTTGGTGAAAACATGCATTTTCAACAGAATAACTGTAACGAGACCTATGGACTTCCGCCATTTCAAATAATGCAAGACCGACAACTTGATGAATTCCGCCATTATAAAATGGAGCCAGCAGAATTTATTCTGTACCAAATTACGCCATTTTGAATAAGGGAAATTGGACAACTCGACAAATTCCGCCGTTTTCAAAATGGTGTCGATACTTACAAGAGCAGTGTTTATTGTGTAGAGAATTCCGCCATTTTATTAATGCAAGTGCGACAACTCGATGAATTCCATCATTTTCAAAATGGCGGTCAAAGTGATGCAGCAGTTTGTTTTTAAATCCGCGATTTTGAATTATGCATGACAAACTGTATAAATTCCGCCATTTCACAAATAGCCTCCAAAATAAGGGCATTTTTTTCTGCATAGAATTCGGCCATTTTAAATAATGCAAGTTGGACAACTCTATGAATTCTTACATTTTCAAATGGCATCCACAATGACAACGCAAATTTTTCTGTATAGAATTCCGCCATTTCGAATAATGCAAGAAAGACAACTCGACGAATTCAGCTATTTTGAAAATGGCGTCCAAAAATTACAAGGGCAGCTTTTTTCTGTATGGACTTCGCCATTCCAAATAATGCAAGACCGACAACTCGATGAATTCCACCAATACAAAATGGGGTCTAAAATGACAATGGCAGATTTTCTTCTGTATTGAATTACGCCATTTTGAATAAGGGAAATTGGACAACTCGACAAATTCCACACTTTTCAAAATGGAGTCGAAACTTACAAGGGCAGTTTTTATTCTGTAGAGTATTCCGCCATTTTTAATATTGCAGGTTCGACAATGGTGAATTTCGCCATTTCGAAAATGGCGTCCAAAATAACCAGTGCATTTTTTTTCTGCATCGAATTCCGCCATTTTGGGTAAGGCAAGTTGTACAACGCGATGAATTCCGCCATTTTTTTTCTATAGAATTTCGCCATTTTCAATAATGCAACTTCGACAACTTGATAAATTCCGAAATTCAAAATGGCGTACAAAAAATGACAAGGGTGGATTTTTTCGGTATAGAATTCCGCCATTTTGAATAAGGCCAGTTCGACAATGCGATTAATTCCGCCATTTTCAATATGGCGTCCAAAATGACAAGGGCCGTTTTTTCTGTATAGAATTCCGTCATTTTAAATAATGCAAGTTCGGCAATTCGATGAATTCCGCCATTTTCAAAATGGCGTCCAAAATGATAACCGCAATTTTTTTCTCTATATTTCACCCATTTTGAATGATGCAAGTTTGACAACTCGCTGAATTCCTCCATTTTCGAAATGGAGTCCAAACGGACAACGGCAGCTTTGTTCTTTTGAATTCGGCCTATATCAAAAATGCAAGTTCGACTATTCGATGAATTCCACCATTTTCAAAATGGTGACCAAAACGACAACGGCAGTTTTTCTGTTTTGAAATCCGCCATTTTGAATAAAGCAAGAAAACTCGACGAATTCGCCATTTTTGAAATGTTGTACAAACTGAGGACAGTAGTTTTTCACTAGATTTCTCCCATTATAAATAATGCAAGTCTGACAACTCTGAATTCTCCCCTTTTCAAAATGGCGTCCAAAATGAGAAAGGCAGTTTCTGCACAGAATTGATCTATTGAAAAATGTAAGTCTGACAACTCGATGAATTCCACCTTTTTGAAAATGGCGTCCAAAATGATGAGGGCAATTTTTTTATGCGTAGAATTCTGCCATTTTGAATAAGGCTAGTTGGACAACTTGATGAATTCCGCCATTTTTGTACACGATTCCGGCATTCCAAAAATGCAAGATCGACAACCAGATGAATTCCGACATTTCAAAATGGCGTCCAAAATGACAACGGCAATTTTTTTTTTCTGTATAGAATTCCGTCATTTTGAATAAGGCAAGTTGGACAACTCAATAAAGTCTGCCATTTTGAATATGGCGTCCAAAATGACAGGGCAGTTTTTTCCTGTACAGAAATCCCGCGTTTTGAATAGAGCATGTTCGAGAACTCGGTAAATTCTGCCCTTTTCGAAATGGGGCGCAAAATAACAAGGGCGGTGTTTTTCTGTATAGAAGTCCGCCATTTTCAAAAATGCAAGTTCGATAACTCGATGAATTCCACCGTTTTCAAAATGGCGTCCCTAATGACGGCATTTTGTTCTGTTCAGAATGGCGTCATTTGGAATAACGCAAGTTCGACAACTCGATGAATTCCGCATTTTCAAAACGGCGTCCAGAATGACAAGGGCAGTTCATTTCTGTATAGAATTCCGCCATTGTGAATTATGCAAGTTCGACAACTCGATCAGTACCGCCATTTTCAAAATAGCGTCCAAAATAGCAAGGAGTTTTTTTCTGTATAAAATACCGCCACTGAATAATGCAGGTTCGACAACTCTATGAATTCAGCCCTTTTCAACATGGCGTCAAAAATGACATCGGGAATTTGTAATTCCGCCATTTTAAATAACTCAAATTCGACAACTCGATGAATTCAGACATTTTGAAAATGAAGTCCAAAATGACAAGGGCCGTTTTTTCCCATATGGAATTTCGCCATTTTAAATAATGCAAGTTCGACAACTCGTAGAATTCCACCATTTCAGCATGGCGTTCAAAATGCCAACAGCAGTTTTTTTGTTTTAAAATCCGCCATTTTGAATAATGCAAGTTTCAACCCGACGAGTTCCCCCATTTTCGAAATGGAGTCTAACCTGAGAGCGGCCTTTTTTCTGTAGAATGTTGGCATTTTGAATAATGGAAGTCTGACGACTCTTTGAATTCTTCTATTTCCAAAATGGCGTCCAAAATGACAAAGGAAGTTTTGTCTGCACAGAATTCCGCAATTTTGAAAAATCCATGTTGGAAAACGCGATTAATTCCTCCATTTAAAAATTTTGAAATGACGCCCAAACTGACAACGGAGGTTTTTCTCTGGAAGTCCGCTATTTTTAATAATGTAATTTTGATAACTCGATGAATTCTTCCATTTCCAAAATGGCGTCCAAAATGAAAAGGCAGTTTTTCTGTAGAGAATTTCGCAATTTTGAACAAGAGGGGCGTGTCCATCCCCATCAGCTCACCAGCGCATGGCTTGCAATAAACCTTATTACAAATCTGCAAAAAATAACCGGTCACGTACATTATAGCAAAACAGGTCAGAAAATTTCCAAGTCCACAGTGTCAAAAAAAAAGTCTAACATTCCATTAAAAAAGTCCAATATCTCCGAAAACTGTCCGGCCAAGGGTTAACGTCATCTTATGTTAATGCATTTAACACATGTATGGAATATAAAAGCCACAGCATACCGGTGGTAGCCTCCATTCATGTAGAGCAAAACAGGTCAGAATTTTTTCAAGTCCACACTGACAAAAAAGTCTTACATGGCAAAATAGAAATCGATCAAATATCACTTGGTAAGGGTCTGTGGGTAATTGTAAGCCATAGAAACAGTACTAGGCGCATTGTTACAGGGCGGAAAGTTATAGTGGACTCCGACAATAACTAACAAGTGTTGACGCCGACGCGCCTCGGGTCATGACATAAGCTCACACAACATCGTTGGTGAGCTAAAAATGCAAGTTCGAGAACTCGATGAATTCCGCCATTTTTAAAATGGCGGCCAAAATGACACGACAGTTTTGTTTCGAAATCCGCCATTTTGAAAAGCAAGTAAGACAACTCCATGAATACCGCCATTTTGAAAATGGCGTCCAAATTCACAAGGGCACTTTTCTTAATAGAATTCTGCTATTTTGAATAATGCATGTTCTACAACGCGATTAATCCCACCATTTTCAAAATGGCATCCAAAATGACAAGGGCTGTTTTTTTCTCTTAATAGAATTCTGCCATATATACTAATGCAAGATCGACAACTGGATGAATTCCGCCATTTTCAAAATGGCGTCCGAAATGACAATGTCGGCTTTCAACTTTACATAATTTCGCCATTTTGAATAAGGCAAGCCGACAACTCCAAATTTCGCCATTTTCAAAATGGCGTCAAAAGTGACGAGCAATTTTTTTCTGTTTAGAATTCTGCCAATGTGAATAAGGTTCCGCTCCACAGTTTCGCACTATTGCACAGTGGTGAAATTCTAAACAAAGGGCGCATGTTGAAACTAAGGCCATGTAAAATAGAGAAATATTTTTAGTATCAGATATATGATTACATTAGGCTTTTTGTTGGACAAGAGAATTTGAAGTTTTGGTCCCAAAGTTGGAGTCTGATACATAGGGGTAAATTACCAGATGAATTATGGGAAACAGTAGCTTCGAAAAATTGGCTATTTTTTTAAATGTAATTTTTACACGGGTTTGTTACCAGACAGGTAACTAAAAAATGAGTTTTCAAAATGGCGTCCGAAATGACAATGGTAGTTTTTTTCTGAATAAAACACCGCCATTTTGAATAATGCAATTCGAGAACTCGAATTCTTTCATTTTGAAAATGGTGTCCAAAATGACAATGGCAGCTATTTTGCCCAGAATTCCGCCATTTTGAAAAATCCATGTCTGACCACGGATTTATTCCGCCATTTTCAAAATGGCGTCCGAAATGACAAGGGCATTTTTTTCCTAAAAGCATTGTCATTTTGAATAAAGCAAGTTCAACAACGATGAATTGGGCCATTTCCAAAACTGCGTCCAAAATGGCGTCCATAAGGGCGGCATTTTTTGCTGCATATCATTCCGCCATTTTTAATAATGCAAGTTACACAAACAGATGAATTCGCCATTTTCGAAGTGGCGTCCAAACTGAGACAGTTTTTTCTCTCTAGAATTCGGCCATTATAAAGAATGCAAGTCTGAGTGCTCGATGTTATTAATTTATTTATTTATTTATTGGTGTTTTAAGGTCACATACTTCTGCACAATGGCTAATCGTGACCGTGACAGTTTTACGGGTGGAGGAAGCCGGAGTACGCGGAGAGAACCACCGAGCAACGACGAGCAGCTGTCAGCTCTCCAACATCGTAGCTCTGAACTCTGTACCGCAGCACAGGCAGGGTTAGATTGGTTGAAGACATGCGCACCATCGACGTGCAGTACGCCTCAGTACACAGCGTCATCGTGCCCCCAAGTAGGCAATCGGGGTGAAGTGTCTTGCCCAAGGACACAACGCGGTTGCCGCAGATGGGATTCGAACCGAGGACCTCTCGACTTGCAGCCTGCACCTCTACCAACTGAGCCACTGCGCCCCAAAGAGTGCTCGATGAATTCCTACATTTTAAAAATGGCTTCCAAAATGACAAGGGCAGTTTGTTCAATATAGAAATACGCTATTTTTAATAATGCAAGTTCGACAACTCGGCGCATTCCGCCATTTTCAAAATGGCGTCCAAAAATGACAAGGACAGCTTTTTCTGTATGGAATCGAAACGTACAAGGGCAATTTTTATTCTGCAGAGAATTCCGCCATTTTGAATAATGCAAGTTCGACGACTATGAATTCCGAAATTTTCAAAATGGCGTCCAAAATTACAATGGCAGATTTCTGTATCGACTTCCGCCATTCCAAGTAATGCAAGATCGACAACTGGGTGAATTCCGCCATTCCAAAATAGCGTCCAAAATGACAAGGGCAGTGTTTGTCTATCAAATTTCGCTTTTTTGAATATTTCATGTTGGACAACTCGATGAATTTCGACATTTTCAAAATGGCGTCCAAATTGACAAGGGTATTTGTTTCTGAATTAAATTCTGCCATTTTGATTAATGCAAGTCCGACAACTCGATTTCTTCCATTTTCAAAATGGCGTCCAAAATGACAAAGGCAGTTTTTATTCTGCTGATAATTTCGCCATTTTGAATAACGCAAGTTCGATAACTCGATGAATTCCGCCATTTACGAAATGGCGGGCAAAGTGACAACGCCAGTTCTTTTTCTGTATCGACTTCCGCCGTTACAACTAATGCAAGATCGACAACTGGATGAAATCCGCCATTTCAAAATGGTATCCAAGATGACAGCGGCAGATTTTCTCACACCCACCACTTTTCGTCCATAGAAATATCAACCTTCCCTACATTCACAACAGAAATGCATAAAAAATTCTGCAAGTACCTCAACTCCAATTTCTCTATTAGGAGCAAGGGGGGGGGGGGCTTGACCCCACCTATAATTTTGTCGCCTCCAGTTTTGGGCTACACACTATAAATATCCCATAGTCGATCTTAGAAGTGGAAGAAGAGGCTAACAACCAGAGAGTTCCAGTTAACAGGGGAAGCCTTCACAAGCTCTCAATGCCCCCTCCTCCCTCCCCAATACGTATTATAGAATCCAAGCTGCTCGCATGTTCTCGGTTCATTGTTTTGTTACGTCATTTGCTTGGTAATTAGGAATTCAAAAATGTTCTCAGCTGCTCCAATTGGCCTAAGTACTTTTACCCGGTAAGACCGTAGACTTCACCCTTCGGAACACACAATTAACCCAGAAAGAGGTAAAGTGAAATGGTGGTGTGGGCGATAATTTTCTGCCGTCATTGGTAGCAGAAAAATATCCTATTCCCCCCTCATACACAGTATAGAACTCATGCATATCGTTCCATTGAGAATATTTTGCCATTTTTTTCTTGAATAAAGTGTAATGAGCCTGTGTTACGTAAACTTTTAGTTGAATCGAGAATATCCAGTGCCAACGAAAGTGAGGGGTATACTCAGGCTTCGTGTTTTGACGGGTTTGATCGACACAGACCGGCATTCTGCCCCGCGTTTTGCGGATATGGGGCTTTTTTGGCCATCAAATGTTTCCTATTAGGGGTTTAACTACACTTTCGACAGCCAGGGTCATCTAGTTTGATAGGAAGTCCGAGTACCCAGAGGGAATCGCCGAGAAGCATCTAACAACGGTCACGCTTCACAGCCTACTTACTCCGCACAACCAGGGATGGCATTGGCACCATTGACGTGCAGTACGCCTTATCACTAGGGTACTGAGAGGCTTCAAGATTAGATTCGATTTCGAATCTTAGAATACGAGTTTGTTAGATTCGTCGTCAGAATACGTATTGCTCTGGTGGAAAGTATACGTAAATACCGAAAATAATGACTAGTGTCCGCTATCTAAACAAACAGCTGTACCCATTCCACCAGCCATTCCAATTCTAGTCTCATTAGAAACTACCAAAGCTGAAAGAAAATTTCCAGGCAATATCAACGATAGTTGCCAGCGGCTAACCCCGTGCAGTGCCAAGTACCGATGATTCTCAGCAGTTTCTGTTTTTGTACTATAATCCTTACTGGGTTATCTTCCAACTACATTACCAAGGCATGCTTTCGACGAAGGAATACCTTGGTGATGTAGTTGGAATATTTTGCCAGTCGGGACTTCAGCTATCACTGTCTGAACAAATCAGGTTTACAGCACCCCCTTCCCCCAGTCGGTCATCTCAAGACTCCCCGATTCGATTGAAGATTAAATTCAAATTCGAATACACCCGATTCGATTCTTGATTCGAAGGACCATATTCAGCACACATGGCAACCGTACCCTTGGCAGGGGTCGAGCCGTGGACCTTTGGGATTGGAATCCAATGCCGTAACCACCGAGCCACCGCGCACCCTCCTAGTACCTTGTAAAGGTAATACTCACCTTTTGCTAAGGATCACTCCCACCTATGTATATAATCTGTATACATGAAAGATACAAAGTATCTTTCATATTTTCGCAATTTGTTCATTGGGGTTCAACAATACTAACAGCCTGTGTCGTATCGTGTCAGACAATGCTCCGGGAGTACCTATGACAAACCACTGAGCAATGGTTAATAACAGTCAGTCTTTAGTTTACTATTACTAGTTAAGCAGGGTAATATGCTTAGCATTGCAGGCAAGTGTAGTGCTGTACTTCTACAATATCAATGCCTTCAGTCATTGCCGACTCTGCTTGTGCCGGAATAGTTAACTGGAGAGTCCCACAGTTACTGTTGCTCAGTGGTTCTGTCTGGATGCTCCCGACATCCTGTATCCGTAGAAGTGAACAGTATATGGTCCAGGCTGTTGAAAATACCATCAGATCGCAACAAAAAGAGTTACACATTTACTCCACATAGAAATATGTCTGAGTTGGGGTGATCCTTAGCAAAATGTGAACAGTATAAAAGGATTTTCAGTTGACTTACCTGTCAATGATTATTAAATGGGGAGTTTTTTCCTTCCTCTTCTCGCAGGCGGAAGGAGATAATGACAAGTGATTTTCAACAAAAATCAACCGAGATGATGCAGGTGATCAGTCGATATGTGCAAGTGATTTTAGGCATTCCCCAACGCACACATCAAAATGTATTTTAATGATTGATTTTTCAAAAATATGAGAGACTCATTGGAGCGAGCTCGTTCCAATGACAGTTCACATATGGTTGCTGAACGTAGTTAATTTGTCCAGGCGGATGCAGCCGATTTACTTACCTAACGTAACGGCCAAAAACGGCCAGCGCTATTCAAAAATAGCCATTTTATTAGTTTTTCGAGCTCGTTCCAGAAGGGTCATAACCTATGTTTTTGAGACAAAAAATGAAAAATAGCTATTGAATTTTGTTTGCAAGTGTCGTTTGCTTTTCATGTTAGGTAAAGAGTTAATGAGTTAACCCCCTTCACTATCAAAATACCAAAATTTCAGGAAGTTGTTTTTTCCCTTAATGCATCTAGAAATTTAACCAATTCAATCTCGTTTGACAGAGCTCATTGAGCTCTGTCAAACGAGATTGAATTGGTTAAATTTCTAGTTGCATTATGGGAAATTTTTTTTGCCTGAAATTTAGATATTTTGACATCAGTGTGCAGGGAGTTAATAGAAATGATGAAATGCGAATAGCTCAAGTTCAAAAACAAGCTCGTTTGGTCATGTTTGAAATTGAGGTTTCTAAAATGATGTATGAACTCGAGTGAGTTTCCTACAGATTTTTGCATGCAGTGTCGCCATCCTTGACAAGCCCGAGAACTCGATGCTTCACTTAACATTGACCTGCTGGTGGGTGGGTTGGCAAGGGGAAGGTTGATGTTAGCTTCCTGGTAAGACCAAAGTATTGTTTTGCGACAAAAACATCAACTGTCAACATTATGGGCAATATCTAGCATTTGATATTCAGTTAATGTAGAGCAATATATTACAAATAGCGGGTCGACCAGTCCCAGGACATAACCCGGCTCAGCCAAAGCTTCAGAAAATTTATTTGTATTCCATATGAAGGGAGATAAAGCTTGAATTTTTAACTGGACGGGTCGGATAGTCCCCATTTATATCACTGGTTGTAGGTTTAACCCTTTACCCAATGTAACGGCCAAAACCGACCAGCGGTATCACAAAATTCGCCATTCAATTTTTTTTACTTTTTCATTTTTGGTCACTAAAACATAGCTTATGAGCCCTCATTGAAACGAGCTCGTTCCATTGAGGGGACATAAGCTGTGTTTTTTGACGGTAAACAAAGAAATAGTGCTTCAAGAATTTTATTTGCAAGTGTCGTCTGCGTTTCGTGTTTGGTATAGGTTTGTTTGTTTGTTGGTGGTTAACGTCACACATTTATGCACCATGGCTAATCGTGACACAACATGGAGATGAAGTCAAGTTTAGTCAATCGTTGATCAACATGTTGCCCATTTTTGGTATAGGTTTAACAACGGATGATAGGGGAGGGATTTTGGTGACCAAACGAATTAGCGATGCATGACCCGTTTGTCGAATTGCGTAGTGCCCAATCCCATACGGACAGAGGCACCAAGACAAAGTAAAACGTTTGGGCCTCTACTTTCAAGCTCTTGGGACTTACCTTATTGGTGTTACTGAAGCCATGATTCGCCAACAAAATTAATTATGTCATGATTCACAATGTTAATTCATATTTCATCTAATCTCCATTCACAAATAACGTCCTTTAGATATAAATCTGCAACAAACGAAAAAACGATGTAAAGCGTCTCCTACAAACGATGTCGCTAAACTATTTTAAATAATGTTATTTCTGTATCTTTCTTGGAATAGTTACAGCCGTTAGCTAACCCTGGAATTCGTTTATTTTACTTGAGAATGGTTTCAAAGAAGTACGTATAATCTGCATCATTCGCATGAGAAAACAAAAGGCCGTCTTCAAAATTTACCCAACACTCCTTTGAATTCAGCTACAAAACAGGAAAGGGCCTGAAGTAGACTCGCCCCACACCCACCACTTTTCTTCCAGAAAAATGTCAACCTTCCGTATATTCAGTACTGCAATCCAGATGAAGCACGTCAAGTACCCTCCGACTTATTTCTCGGTTGATTTTGCTTTTGTCCATTTTCTGGGTACTTAAGACTTCATAAAGTGCTCAGACAGCCACTTGGCACGAAAGTATTTTTTTGTGCGTTTTGAAATCCGCCATTTTTGAACAATACAAGTTTGACAACTCAATGAATTCTTCCATTTTCAAAATGGCGCCCAAAATGACCAAGGGCAGTTTCTTCTGTATAAAATTCCACCATTTTGAAAAATGCAGGTTCGACAACTCGAATTCCGCCATGACAAAAATTGGCGTCCAAAATGACAAGGTCATCTTTTTTCTGCATAATGTTCCGCCATTTTGAATAATGCAAGCAGGACAACTCGGTGAATTCTTCCATTTTCAAAATGGCGTCCGAAAGGACAATGGCTGTTTTTCTGTTTTGAAATCCGCCATTTTTGATAATGGAAGTAGGACAACTCGATGACTTCTGCCATTTTCAAGATGGCGTCCGAAATGATGAAGCAAATTTTCTGCGGTGTGCAAAGAATTCCAGTTCGACAACTATGAATTCCGTCATTTTCAAAGTGCCGTTCAACATAAGGGTAGTTTTTATGGTATAGAATTCCGCCATTTTGAATAATGAATTCCGGCATTACCAAAATGGCGTCGAAAATGACAACGGCAATTTCTTTTGCATAGAATCCTGCCATTTTAAATAATATAATTTTGGCAACTCGATGAATTCTTCTCTTTTGAAAATGGCGTCCAAAAGGACAAGGGCAATTTATTATGAATAGAATTCCGCCATTTTAAATACTTCAAGTTGGACCACGAGATGAATCCTACCATATTCAAAATGGGGTCCAAACAAAGCAGCAGTATTGGTTTTGAAATCCGATATTTTCAACAATGCAAATAAGACAACTCAATGAATTCCTCCATTTTCGAGATGGCATCTAAACTGACAACGGTCGTTTTTCTCTATAGAATTCCGCCATTTTGAAAAATGGAAGTCTGCCTACTCAATTTTGCCATTTTCAAAATGGCGTCCAATTTCCGCCATTATAAGTAGTGCAATTTTAACAATGAATTCTTGCATTTTCAAAAAATGGCGTATAAAATGACAAAAGCAGTTTTTTATGCCTTGAATTCCGCCATTGTGAACAAGAGCGGGGCAACATACGCCCGTCAAAATTGGAACATGCATAAGTTTCTCTGGGGTAAAGTTTGAAATTTTTGTTGACTCGACTATGTCTGCCCCCCCCCCCCCCCCCCCCCCACACTTCCAATCATTGCCCATCCCCCTGCCCTGTCTGGGTTAAGGGGTAATTCACCTGTTTTCACACTACTCGATCCGACGTCTTCACAAAATAAAAACAAGGCTGCTGTAGAAGATTCTCCTCGCCGTTTACAAAAGTAGCGTCCATTCATTGACAGGTTAACTTCATTGATAACGATTGACGATAGGTGGCGCGAAGTTAAAGGACATTTTGAGGATAATAGCTATAAACGGCGAGGATTCTCCTGGTTTCAAAATAAAATGGTGTTATCTGCTCCTATCACATGCACAACGACAATTGATGATCAACATGGGTGCAAAGTTTGAACAATAAAGGAAGTAAAATGTTGGAGTAGGAGACAATAGTGTAATGTTTCAAGTACTAAAAGGGGACATGACTCTGGAAATACAAAACAGTTACTTGCTCTTGTCATATGCACAACGGCAATTGGTGTTCACCATGTGTGCACAGTTGGAACATTGTAGCATGTAAACTTTTGGAGTAGGCGACAAAAATTGTTTATGGACAGACAGACAGACAGACTGACAAAGCCATAACGTAATACGTCCGTCAACAAATGACGGGCGTCTAAAAATGCAGGTTGGAAAACGCGATAAATTCTGCCATTTCAAATTTTCGAAATGACGTCGAAAATGACAACGGATGTTTTTCCTCTAGAAGTCCGCCATTATAAATAATGTAATTTTGACAAATCGATGAATTCTTCCATTTTCAAAATGGTGTCCAAAATAACGAAGGCATTTTTTTTCTGCAGAGAATTTCGCCATTTTGAACAAGAGGGGTGTGACCATACCCATTAGCTCACTAACGCATGACATGCAATAAACATAGGATTATTACAAATCTGCAAATGTCCCGTCATGTACATGGAGAGCACAACAGGTCAGAAATTTTCTAAGTTCAGTGACAAAAAAGTCTCATTTTATTAAAAAAGTCCAAATATCCGAAAAATGTCCGGCCAAGAGTTCATGTCATCTTATATTCATGCATTTAACTGAATGAAATATAAAAGCCAAAGCATACCGGTGGTAGCCTCCGCTCATGTTTTGCAAAACAGGTCAGAAACTTTCTAAGTCCACAGTGACAAAAAAGTCGAACATTGCAAAAACACTAAAAACCGATAAAATATCATTGGGCAAGGGTCTGTGGGTAATTATATGCCATAGAAACACTACAAGGTGCATTGTAATGGCGCGGAAAGTCATAGTGGACTCTGACAATAACTAAGGGCAGACGCCGACGCGCCCCGGATCATGACAAACTCACACAACTTCGTTGGTGAGCTAAAAATGCAAGTTCGACAACTCTATGAATTCGCCATTTTGAAAATGCCGGTCATCGCCATTTTGAATAAAGCAAGTAAGACAACCCCATGTATACCGCCATTTTCCAAATGGCGTCCAAAATAACAAGGGTTTTTTTCTGAAAAGAATTCTGCCATTTTGAATATTACAAGTTCGACAACTCGATGAATTCTTCGATTTGTAAATGGCGTCCAAAAGGCCAAAGGCAGTTTTTCTGCTGAGAACTCCGCCATTTTGAAAATTTCAACTTGGACAACGCGATTAATTCCGCCATTTTCAAAATGGCATCCAGAACGACAAGGGCTATTTTTTTAATAAAATTCCTCCATATATATAAATGCAAGATCGACACTTGGATGAATTCCGCCATTACAAAATGGCGTCCAAAAATGACAAGGGTAGCCTTTTTCTGTATGGACTTCGCCATTCCAAATAATGCAAGTCCGACAACGACGAATTCCGCCAATACAAAATGGGGTCCAAAATGACAACGGCAGATTTTCTTCTGTATTGAATTACGCCATTTTGAATAAGGGGAATTGGACAACTCGACAAATTCCGCACTTTTCAAAATGGAGTCGAAACTTTCAAGGGCAGTTTTTATTCTGTAGTGTATTCCGCCATTTTTAATATTGCAGGTTCGACAACGATGAATTTCCCCATTTCAAAAATGGCGTCCAAAATGACCAGTGCAATTTTTTTTCTGCATCAAATTCCGCCATTTTGAGTAAGGCAAGATGTACAACGCGATGAATTCCGCCATTTTGTTTCTATAAAACTCCGCCATTTTCAATAATGCAACTTGATGAATTCCGAAATTCAAAATGACGTACAAGAAATGACAAGGGTGGATTTTTTCGGTATAGAATTCCGCCATTTTGAATAAGGCCAGTTCGACAATGGAATTAATTCCGCCATTTTCAATATGGCGTCCAAAATGACAAGGGCCGCTTTTTCTGTATAGAATTCCGTCATTTTAAATAATGCAAGTTCGGCAATTCGATGAATTCCGCCATTTTCAAAATGGCGTCCAAAATGATAACCGCAATATTTTCCTCCATAATTCCCCCATTTTGAATGATGCAAGTTTGACAACTCGCTGAATTCCTCCATTTTCGAAATGGAGTCCAAGCGGACAACGGCAGCTTTGTTCTTTTGAATTCGGCCAATTTCAAAAATGTTAGTTCGACTATTCGATAAATTCCACCATTTTCAAAATGGTGGCCAAAATGACAACCGCAGTTTTTTCCGTTTTGAAATCCGCCATTTTGAAAAAAGCAAGTAAGAAAACTCGACGAATTCGCCATTTTTGAAATGTTGTACAAATTGAGGACAGTAGTTTTTCACTAGAATTCTCCAATTATAAATAATGCAAGTCAAGTCTGACAACTCTGAATTCTCCTTTTCAAAATGGCGTCCAAAATGAGAAAGGCAATTTCTGCATAGAATTGCGCTATTTTGAAAAATGCAAGTCAGAAAACTCGATGAATTCCGCCATTTTGAAAATGGCGTCCAAAATGAGGGCAATTTTTTATGCGTAGAATTCTGCCATTTTTTGTACACGATTCCGCCATTCCAAATGATGCAAGATCGACAACAGATGAATTCCGACATTTCAAAATGGCGTCCAAAATGACAACGGCAATTTTTTTTCTGTATAGAATTCCGTCATTTTGAATAAGGCAAGTTGGACAAGTCAATAAATTCTGCCATTTTGAAAATGGCGTCCAAAATGACAGGGCAGTTTTTTCCTGTACAGAAATACCGCGTTTTGAATAGCGCACGTTCGAGAACTCGATGAATTCTGCCCTTTTCAAAATGGGGCGCAAAATAACAAGGGCGTTTTTTTCTGTATAGAAGTCTGCCATTTTCAAAAATGCAAGTTCGATAACTCGATGAACTCCACAGTTTTCAATATGGCGTCCCTAATGACGGCATTTTTTTCTATTCAGAATGGCGTCATTTGCAATAATGCAAGTTCGACAACTCTGAATTCCGCATTTTCAAAATGGCGTCCAAAATGACAAGGGCAGTTAATTTCTGTATAGAATTCCGCCATTGTGAATTATGCAAGTTCAACAACTCGATCAGTACCGCCATTTTCAAAAATGGCGTCCAAAATAGCAAAGTGTTTTTTCTGTATGAAATACCGCCACTGAATAATACAGGTTCGACAACTCGATAAATTCAGCCCTTTTCAATATGGCGTCAAAAATGACATCGGGAATTTTTTTCTCTATATAATTCCGCCATTTTAAATAACTCATATTCGACAACTCGATGAATTCAGACATTTTGAAAATGAAGTCCAAAATTACAAGGGCCGTTTTTTCCGAACGGAATTCCGCCATTTTAAATAATGCATGTTCGACAACTGGCTGAATTTCGCTATTTTCAAAATGGCGTCCAAAATGACAAGGGCAGTTTTTTTCTGTTTTGAAATCCGCCATTTTGAATAATGCAAGTAAGGCAACTCGATGAATTTGGCCATTTCAACATGCCGCCCAAATGCCAACAACAGTTTTTTCTGTTTTGAAATCCGCCATTTTGAATAATGCAGGTTTCAACCCGACGAATTCCGCTATTTGCGAAATGGCGTCCAAACTGACAACGGTTTTTTTTCTCTAGAATTACGCCATTATAAATAATGCAAGTTTGACAACTCGACGATTTCTTCCATTTTCATCATGGCGTCCAAAGGACAAAGCCCGTGTTTTTCTGCATAGAATTACGCCATTTTGAAAAATGCATGTTTGAAAAGGCGATTAATTCCGCCATTTACAATTTTCGAAATGACATCCAAACTGACAACGGATGTTTTTCTCTGGACGTCCGCCATTATAAATAATGTAATTTTGATACCTCGATGAATTCTTCCATTTTGAATCAAAATGGCGTCCAAAAAGACAAAGGCCGTTTTGTTTCTGTGGAGAATTTCGCCAGTTTGAACAAGAGTGTGCCCATCCCCATTAGCTCACCAACGAATGGCATGCAATAAACATAGGATTATTACAAATTTGCAAAAATATCCGGTCATGTACATTTAGAGTAAAACAGGTCAGAAATTTTGTAAGACCACAGTGACAAAAAAGTCTATCATTGCATTACAAGAGTCCAAAATCTAAAGAAAAATGTCTGGCCAAGGGTTAACGTCATCTTATATTAATGCATTTAACACGTGTATGAAGTATAAAAGCCACAGCATACCGGTGGTAGCCTCCACTCATGTAGGGCAAAACAGGTCAGAATCCATAGAAACAGTACTTGGTGCACTGTTACAGGGCGGAAAGTTACAGTGGACTGACAATAACAAGTGCTGACGCCGACGCGCCTCGGGTCATGACAAGCTCACACAACATGGTTGGTGAGCTAAAAATGCAAGTTCGAGAACTCGATGAATTCCGTCATTTTTAAAATGGCGGCCAAAATGACACGACAGTTTTGTTTGGAAATCCGCCATTTTGAAAAGCAAGTAAGACAACTCCATGAATACCGCCATTTTGAAAATGGCGTCCAAATTCACAAGGACACTTTTCTTAATAGAATTCTGCAATGTTGAATAATGCATGTTCTACAACGCGATTAATTCCACCATTTTTAAAATGGCATCCAAAATGACAAGAGCTGTTTTTTCTCTGAATAGAATTCCGCCAAATATAATAATGCAAGATCGACAACTGGATGAATTCCGCCATTTTCAAAATGACGTCCGGAATGACAATATCGGCTTTTAACTTTACATAATTTCGCCATTTTGAATAAGGCAAGCTGACAACTCCACAAATTCCGCCATTTTCAAAATGGCGTCAAAACTGACAAGGGCAGTTTTTCTGTTTAGAATTCTGCCAATGTGAATAATGCAAGTTTGACGACTTGAATTCCGCCATTTTCTATATGGCGTCCAAAATGAATAGGCCCGTTTTTCTGTATCAAATTTCGTCATTTTTGAATAATGCAGGTTCGATAATTCGACGAATTCCACCACTTCCAAAATGGCGTCCAAAATGACCACTGCAGTTTTTTTCTATAGAAATCTGTCATATTTAATTATGCAAGTTGTACAACTCGATGAATTCCTCCATTTTTCAAAATGGCGTCGAAACGAACAAGCTTGTTTTTTTCTTTGGAATTCCGCCATTTTCAAAGTGGCCTTCTAAATAACGGTTTTTCTGTATAGAAATCCGCCGTTTCGAATAATGCAAGTTCGATAACTATTAATTCCGCAAGTACCAAAATGGCGCCCAAAATGACGGGCAGTTTTTCTATGAACTCTATGAATTCTATGAACTCCGCCATTTTTAAAATGACGGCCAAAATGACACGACAGTTTTGTTTTGAAATCCGCCATTTTGAATGATGCAAGTAAGACAACTCAAATTCCTTTTTCGAAATGGCGTCCAAACAGATCGGCAGTTTTTGTCTAGAATTCAGCCATTATAATGCAACTTTTACAACTCGATGAATTCTTCCGTTTTCAAAATGGTGCCCAAAATGACAAGGACAGTTTTTTTCTGAATAAAACACCGCCATTTTGAATAATGCAATTCGACAACTCGATGAATTCTTTCATTTTGAAAATGGCGTCCAAAATGACAAAGGCAGCTTTTTTGCCTAGAATTCCGCCATTTTGAAAAATTCATGTCTGACCACGGATTTATTCCGCCATTTTCAAAATGGCGTCCAAAATGACATTTTTTCCTTATAGCATTGTCGTTTTCAATAAAGCAAGTTCAACGATGAATTGGGCCATTTCCAAAATGGCGTCCAAAATGGCGTTCATAACAAGGGCATTTTTTGCTGCATATAATTCCACCATTTTTAATAATGCAAGTTACACAAACCGATGAATTCGCCATTTTCGAAATTGCGTCCAAACTAAGAACGGCCATTATAAAGAATGCAAGTTTGACTGCTCGATGAATTCCTCCATTTTAAAAATGGCTTCCAAAATGACAAGGGCAGTTTTTTCAGTATAGAATTCAGCCTTTTTTAAAAAATGCAAGTTCGACAACTCGGCGCATTCCGCCATTTTCAAAATGGCGTCCAAAAATGACAAGGACAGCTTTTTTCTGTATGGAATCGAAACTAACAAGGGCAATTTTTATTCTTTAGAGAATTCTGCCATTTTGAATAATGTAAGGAAGACAACTCTATGAATTCCGAAATTTTCAAAATGGCATCCAAAATTACATGGGCAGATTTCTGTATCGTCTTCCGCCATTCCAAATAATGCAGGATCGACAACTGGGTGAATTCCGCCATTTCAAAATAGCGTCCAAAATGACAAGGGCTGTGTTTTTCTGTATAAAATCTCGCTTTTTTGATTATTTCCTGTTGGATAACTCGATGAATTTAGACATTTTTAAAATGGCGTCGAAACGAACAAGGTTAGTTTTTTCTATAGAAACCGTCATTTTCAACGCAAGTTCGACAACTCGATGAATTCCGCCATTTTCAAAATGGAGTCCAAATTGACAAGGGTATTTGTCTCTGAATAGAATTCTGCCATTTTGATTAATGCAAGTCTGACAACTCGATTTCTTCCATTTTCAAAATGGCGTCCAAAATGACAAAGGCAGTTTTTATTCTGCTGAGAATTTCGCCATTTTGAATAACGAAAGTTCGATAACTCGATGAATTCCGCCATTTTTTAAATGGCGGCCAAAGTGACAACGCCCGTTTTTTCTGTATCGACTTCCGCCGTTGCAAATAATGCAAGATCGACAACTGGATGAATTCCGCCATTTCAAAATGGTATCCAAGATGACAACGGTAGATTTTTTCACACCCACCACTTTTCGTCCTGAGAAATGTCAGCCTTCCCTACATTTTCAACAGATATGCAGAAAAAATTCTGCAAGTACCTCAACTCCAATTTCTCTATCAGGAGCGGGGGGGGGGGGGGGGGGGGGGGGGGCTTGACCCCCCACCTATAATGTTGCCACCTCAAGTATAGGGCTACACACTTTATAAATATCCCAGAGTCGCTCTTAGAAGTGGAAGAAGAGGCTAACAACCAGAGTGTTCCAGTTAACAGGGGAAGCCTTCACAACCTCTCGATGCCCCCCTCCCCCACCTCCCCAATACGTATTATAGAATCCAAGCTACTCGCATGATCTCGGTTCATTTTGTTTTTGTTTTTACGTCATTTGCTTGGTAATTAGGAATTCAAAAATATTCTCAGGCTGCTCCAATTGGCCCAAGTACTTTTACCCGGTAAGTCCGTAGACTTCACCCTTCGGAACACACAATTAACCCAGGAAGAGGTAAAGTGGAATGGTGGTGTGGGGGATAATTTTCTGCTGTCATTGGTAGGAGAAATATGTCCTGTTCCCTCCCTCATACACAGTATAGAACTCATGCATATCGTTCCATTGGAGAATATTTTGCAATTTGTTTCTTGAATAAAGTGTAATGAGCCTGTGTTACGTAAACTTTTAGTTGAATCGAGAATATCCAGTGCCAACGAAAGTGAGTGGTATACTCAGGCTTCGTGTTTTGACGGGTTTGATCGGTACAGACCGGCATTCTGCCCCGCGTTTTGCGGCTTTTTTTTGGCCATCAAATGTTTCCTGTTAGGGGTTTAACTACACTTTCGACAGCCAGGGTCATCTAGTTTGACAGTTTTACGGGTGGTGGAAGCCCGAGTACCCAGAGGGAACGCCGAGCAGCATCGAGCAAATGTCACTCTTCACAGCCTACTTACTCCACACAACCAGGGATGGCATTTGGAGAATGCTGGGACACAATTGACGTGTTGTACGGCTTATCACTAGGGCACAGAGGCTTCACGATTCGATTCGATTCCGAATCAGATTGAGAGTTGGTTAGATTCGAATGGGTTGCACGATTCATTCCATTCGAATCTTTTCACAAGACTATCTTGGCATCAGTTTCGTCGTCTCAGAAAACGTATTGTTCTGGTGGAAAGTATACATAAACATCGAAAATAATGACTAGTTTCCGCTATCTAAACAAATATCTACCCATTCCACCAGCCATGCCCATTCTAGTCTCATTAGAAACTACCAATGCTGAAAGAAAATTCAAAGGTTCCAGGCAATATCAACGATAGTTGCCAGCGGCTAACCCCGTGCAGTGCCAAGTACCGATGATTCTCAGCAGTTTCTGTTTTTGGACTATAATCCTTACTCGGTTATATTCCAACTACATTACCAAGGCATGCTTTCGACGAAGGGACTTCAGCTATCACTGTCTGAACAAATCAGGTTTACAGCACCCCCTTCCCCAAGTCTGTCATCTCAAGACTCCCCGATTCGATTGAATATTAAATTCAAATTCGAATACACCCGATTCGATTCTTGATTCGAAGGACCCTATTCATCACACTTGGCAACCGTACCCCTGGCGGGGATCAAGTCGTGGACGTTTGGGATTGAAATCCAATGCCGTAACCACTGAGCCACCGCGCTCCCTCGTAGTACCTGGTAAAGGTAATACTCACATTTTGCTAAGGATCACTCCCACCTATGTATATAATCAGTACATGAAAGATTCAAAGTATATTTCATTTTTTCGCAATTTGTTCATTGGGGTTCAACAATACTAACAGCCTGTGTCGTATCGTGTCGGACAATTCAGGAATATCTATGGCGAACCACTGAGCAATGGTTAATAACCGTCAGTCTTTAGTTTACTGTCACTAGATAAGCAGGGTAACATGGTTAGCATTGGTTGAAGGCAAGTGTAGTGCTGTACTTCTGTAGTATCAATGCCTTCAGTCATTGCTTACTCTGTGCCGGAATAGTAAACTGGCGAGTCCAACAGTTACTGTTGCCGAGTGATTCTATATGGATGCTCCCGACTTCCTGCATCCGTAGAAGTGAACAGGATATAGTCCAGGCTGTTGAAAATACCATCAGACCGCAACAAAAAGAGTTAGACCTTTACTCCACGTTGAAACATGTCCGAGTTGGGGGTGATCCTTAGCAAAATGTGAACAGTATAAAAGGAATTTCAGTTAACTGACTTACCTGTCAATGATTATTAAAGGGCGAGTTTTTTCCTCCCTCTATTAAGCGGAAGGATATAATGACAAGTGATTTTCAACAGAAACCAACCAAGATGGTGCAGGTGATCAGTCAATATATGTAAGAGTGATGTTAGGCATTCCCCAACGCACACATCAAAATGTATTTTAATGATTTTGATTTTTCAAAAATATGAGACTCATTGGAGCGAGCTCGATGAGCTCGTTCCAATGAGGGTTCACATATGGTTGCTGAACGTAGTTAATTTGTTCAGGCGGATGCAGCCGATTTACTTACCTAACGTAACGACCAAAAACGGCCAGCGCTATTCAAAAATAGTCATTTTATTAGTTTTTCATTTTTTGTCTCAAAACCATAGGTTATGTCCTCTTTGGAACGAGCTCGTCGAGCTCGTTCCAATAAGGGGTCATAACCTATGTTTTTGAGACAAAAAATGAAAAATATTTATTCAAGAATTTTGTTTGTAAGTGTCGTTTGATTTTCATGTTAGGTAAAGGGTTAAAGAGTTAACCCCCTTCAGTCTGATGTCAAAATACCAAAATTTCAGGAAGCTGTTTTTTCCCTTAATGCATCTAGAAATTTAACCAATTCAATCAAGTTTGACAGCTCAATGAGCTCTGTCAAACGAGATTGAATTGGTTAAATTTCTAGTTGCATTATGGGAATGTTTTTTTGCCTGAAATTTAGATATTTTGACATCCGTGTGCAGGGAGTTAATAGAAATGATGAAATGTGAATAGCTCAAGTTCAAAAACAAGCTCGTTTGGTCATTTTTGAAATTGAGGTTTCTAAAATGATGTATTAACTCAAGTGATAGGTTCCTGCAGATTTTTGCATGCAGTGTCGTCATCCTTGACAAGCCCGAGAACTCGATGCTTCACTTAACATTGACCTGCTGGTGGGTGGGTTGGCATGGGGAAGGTTGATGTTAGCTTCCTGGTAAGACCAAAGTATTGTTTTGCGACAAAAACATCAACTGTCAACATTATGGGCAATATCTTGCATTTGGTATTCAGTTAATGTAGAGCAATATATCACAAATAGCGGGTCGACCAGTCCCAGGACATAACCCGGCTGAGCCAAAGCTTCAGGAAATTTATTTGTATTCCATGTGAAGGGAGATAAAGCTTGAATTTTTAACTGGACGGGTCGGATAGTCCCCATTTATATCTCTGGTTGTGGGTTTAACCCTTTACCCAATGTAACGGCCAAAACCGACCAGCGGTATCACAAAATTCGCCATTCATTTGTTTTTACTTTTTCATTTATGGTCACTTAAACATAGCTTATGAGCCCTCATTGAAACGAGCTCGTTCCATTGAAGGGCCATAAGGTATGTTTTTGACGCAAAAAAAAAAAAAAAAAATAAAAATAATGCTTCAAGAATTTTATTTGCAAGTGTCGTCTGCGTTTCGTGTTAGGTATAGGTTTAACGACGGGTGATAGGGGAGGGCTTTTGGAGACCTGACGAATTAGCGATGCATGACCCGTTTGTCGAATTGCATAGTGCCCAATCCCATACGGACAGACGCGCCTAGACAAAGTAAAACGTTTGAGCCCCCACTTTCAAGCCATATTGGTGTTACTGAAGCTGTGATCAGCCAACAAAATTATGTCACATGATTCACAATGTTATTTCATATTTCATCTAATCTCCATTCACAAATAACGTCATTTAGATATAAATCTGCAACAAAAGAAAAAACGATGTAAAGCGTCTCCTACAAACGATGTAGCTCAACTATTTTAAATAATGCTATTTTTGTATCTTTCTTTAAATAGTTATAGCTGTTAGCTAACTTTGGAATTGGTTTTACTTGTGAATGGTTTCAAAGCACTTAAAATCTGCATCATTCGCATGTGAGTGATAGTGGGCGCCTACATAATTTACCCTACACTCCTTTGCATTCAGCTACAAAACAGGAATGGGACTGAAGTGGACTTCTTTCCAGAAAAATGTCAACCTTCCGTATATTCAGTACTGCAATCCAGATGGAGCACTTCAATCACCCTCCCACTTTTCTCGGTTCATTTAGGTTTTGTCCATTTTCTGGGTAATTAAGACTTCATAGTGCTCAGACATCCACTTGGCACGGCAGTATTTTTTGTGCGTTTTGAAATCCGCCATTTTGAATAAAGCAAGTTTGACAACTCGATGAATTCTTCCCTTTTCAAAATGGCGCCCAAAATGACAAAGGCAGTTTTTTCTGTATAAAATTCTGCCATTTTGAAAAATGCAGGTTCGACAACTAGAATTTCTCTATGCAAAAATTGGCGTCCATGATGACAGGTGCATCTTTTTCTTCATAATGTTCCGCCATTTCGAATAAGGCAAGCAGGACAACTCTGAATTCTTCCGTTTTCAAAATGGCGTCCAAAAGGACAAGGACAGTTTCTGTTTTGAAATCCGCCATTTTGGATAATATAAGTAGGACAAATCGATGAATTCCACCATTTTCAAGATGACATCCAAAATGATAAAGCAAATTTTCTGCGTTGTGCAGAGAATTCCACCATTTTGAAAAATGCGAGTTCGACAACTATAAATTCCGTCATTTTCAAAGTGCTGTTCAACATACATAAGGGTAGTTTTAATTCGGTATAGAATTCCGCCATTTTGAATAATGCATGTTCGACAACTCCATGAATTCAGGCATTACCAAAATGGCGTCGAAAATGACAACGTCAATTTCTTCTGCTGAGAATTCTGCCCTTTTGAATATTTCAAGTTGGACAACTCGATAAATTCTTCCATTTTCAAAATGGGGTCCAAAATGAAAGCAGCAGTATTTGTTTTGAAATCCGCCATTTTCAACAATGCAAATAAGACAACTCGATGAATTTCTCCATTTTCGAAATGGCATCTCAACTGACAACGGCCGTTTTTCTCAGAATTCTGCCATTTTGAAAAATGGAAGACTGACGACTCGCTCAATTCTGCCATTTTCAAGATGGCGTCCAAAATGACAACGGTAGATTTTCTCTAGAATTCCGCCATTATAAATAATACAATTTTGACAACTCGATGAATTCTTTTATTTTCAAAATGGCGTCCAAAATGACAAGGACAGCTTTTTTCTGTAGAGAATTTCGTCATTTTGAACAAGAGGGGTGTGTCCATTCCCATTAGCTCACCAACGCATGGCATGCAATAAACATAGGATTATTACAAATCTGCAAATGTCCCGTCATGTACATGTACAGAAAAACAGGTCAGAAATTTTCTAAGCTCAGTGACAAAAAAGTATCATTGCATTAAAAAAGTCCAAATCTCCGAAAAATGTCCGGCCAAGAGTTCATCTTATATTCATGCATTTAACTGAATGAAATATAAAAGCCAAAGCATACCGGTGGTAGCCTCCGCCCATGTTTTGCAAAACAGGTCAGAAACTTTCTAAGTCCACAGTGACAAAAAAGTCGAACATTGCAAAGACACTAAAAACCGATAAAATATCATTGGGTAAGGGTCTGTGGGTAATTGTATGCCATAGAAACACTACAAGGTGCATTGTAACGGGGCGGAAAGTCAGTGAACTCCGACAATAACTAACAAGTGTTGACGCCGTCGGGTCTCGGGTCATGACAAACTCAACTTTTTTGGTGAGCTAACAATGCAAGTTCGACAACTCGATAAATTCCGCCATATTGAAAATGGCGGCGAAAATGACAATTTTTTGCTTAAAAATCCGCCATTTTGAATAAAGCAAGTAAGACAACTCCATGAATTCCGCCATTTTCTAAATGGCGTCCAAAATAACAAGGGCATTTTTTTCTGCACTGAATTCTGCCATTTTGAAAAGTTCGACATCTCGATGAATGCTTCGAGTTGTAAATGGCGTTCAAAAGGACAAAGGCAGTTTTTCTGTACAGAACTCCGCCATTTTGAAAAATTCAACTTGGACAACGCGATTAATTCCGCCATTTTAAAAATGGCATCCAAAATGACAAGGGCTGTTTTTCTCTGAATAAAATTCCGCCATATATAATAATGCAAGGTCGACAACTGGATGAATTCCGTCATTACACAATGGCGTCCAAAATGACAACGGCAGATTTTTTCTGCAAGAATTACGCCATTTTGAATGAGGGAAGTTAGATAACTCGACAAATTCTGCCGTTTTTCAAAATGGCGTCGAAACTTTCAAGAGTGGTGTTTATTCTGTAGAGAATTTCCCCATTTTGAATAATGCAAGTTCGACAACTCGATGAATTCCGCCATTTTCAAAATGGCGTCGAAACCGACAAGGGCAGTTTTTTTCTGAAATGAATTCTGCCAATGTGAATAATGCATGTTTGACGACTTGAATTCCGCCATTTCCAATATGGTGTTCAAAATGAATAGGGCTGTTTTCTTCTGTAGAGAATTCCGTCAATTTGAATAAAGCAGCGTATGCAGGTTAGACAATTCGTTGAATTCCGACATTTCCAAAATGGCGTCACAAATGACAAGGGCATTTTTTTTCAGCATAGAATTCCGCCATTTTGAATAATGCAAGTTGGACAACTCTATGAATTCCCCCATTTTCAAAATGGCGTCGAAACAAAAAAGCTTAGTTTTGTTCTTAGAATTCCGCCATTTTCAAATTGGCCTCCTGAATAACAGTTTTTCTGTGCAGAAATCCGCCGTTTTGAATAATGCAAGTTCAACATCTCGATGAATTCCGCAATTGCTAAAATGGCGTTCAAAATGACGGGCAGTTTTGTGTTTTGAAATCCGCCATTTTGAATAATGCAAGTAAGACAACTCAAAGGATTCCGCCATTTTCGAAATGGCGTCCAAAAAGAGATCGGCAGTTTTTCTCTAGAATTCCGCCATTATAGATAATGCAAATTTTACAATTCGATAAATTTTTCCGTTTTGAAAATGGCGCCCAAAATTATAAGGACAGTTTTTTTCGGAACAAAATTTCGCCATTTTGAATAAAGCAAGTTCGACAACTCGATGAATTCTACCGTTTTGAAAATGGCGTCCAAAATGACAAAGGCAGCCTTTTTGCGTATAATTCTGCCATTTCGAAAAATCCATGTCGGACCACGGATTAATTCGGCCATTTTCAAAATGGCGTCCAAAATGACAAGGGCAATTTTTTCTGTATAGCATTCAATCATTTTGAATAAAGCAAGTTCAACAACGATGAATTGGGCCATTTACAAAACAGCGTCCAAAATGGCGTCCATAATAACAAGGTCATTTCCTCTGCATATAATGCCGCCATTTTTAATAATGCAAGTTGGACAAGTCGAGGAATTCCCCATTCTTCCAAACTGAGAACGGCAGTTTTTTTTTTCTCTAGAATTATGCCATTATAAAGAATGCAAGTTTGACTGCTCGATGAATTCCGCCATTTTAAAAATGGCTTCCAAAATGACAAGGGCAGTTTTTTCAATATAGAATTCAGCCATTTTTAATAACGCAAGTTCGACAACTCGCCGCACTCCGCCATTTTCGAAATGGCGTCCAAAAATGACAAGGACAGCTTTTGTTCTGCATGGCCTTCCGCCATTCCAAATAATGCAATATCGACAACTTGATAAATTCTGCCATTGCAAAAAATGTAAAATGGCGTCCAAAAGGACAACGGCAGATTTTATTCTGTGTAGAATTACGCAATTTTGAATAGGGGAAATTGGACCACTCGACAAATTCCGCCGTTTTCAAAATGGCGCCGAAACTTACAAGGTCACTTTATTCTGTAAAGAATTCCGCCATTTCTAATAATGCAAGATGGACAACTCGATGAATTCCGCCATTTTTAAAATGACAAGTGAAATTTTTTCTGTGTAGAATTCCGCCATTTTGAATAAGGCAAGTTGTACAACTATGATATCCGCCATTTTTTTCAATAGAATTTATCCATTTTCGATAATGCAAGTTCGACAACTTTATTCTTCCATTTTCAAAATGGCGTTCAAAAGGAGAAGAGCAATTTTTGGTGTTGAAGTCCGCTATTTTGAATAATGCAAGGAAGAAAACTTGATGAATTCCGCAATTACAAAAATGGCGTCCAAAGTGACAACGGCAGTTTTTTTGTTTTAGAATCCGCCATTTTGAATAATGAAAGGAATACAAGTTGGTGAATTGTTTGTTTGTTGGTGGTTAACGTCACATATTTATGCACCATGGCTAATCGTGACACAACATGGAGATGAAGTCAAGTTTAGTCAATCGTTGATCAACATGTTGCCCATTTTAGAGGACTTTCACCCCAAGCATTGGTGACTGGGTCCTATTTTACTAGTAAAGCGGAACTGGTTTACCACAGTATACAAGTGCTGCTTACTTCCCGGGGTTACCACGGGGAAAATTGGTGAATTCTGCCATTTTCAAAATGGCGTCCAAATTGACAAGGGCATTTCTTTCTGCATAGAATTCTGCCATTTTGAATACTGCAAGTAAGACAAATCGACGAATTCGCCATTTTGGAAATGGCGTCCAAACCAAGGACAGTTTCTCTCTAGAATTCCGCCATTATAAATAATGCACGTTCGACAACTCGAATTCCCAAGTTTTCGAAATGGCATAAAAAATGACGGGCAGTTTTTTGTGTTTTAAAATCTACATTTTGAATAACTGATTTAACAATGTCATTGTTGACTCGCAGCCTTACTGCGAGTCAACAATGACATTGTTAAATCAGTGCCCGAGGGCAAGGCTGTACTGCTTGTTCTCTTGGATTTGTCAGCAGCATTCAACACAGTCGACCATGGTATTCTCATGCACACATTGACACAGCATGGCACGTGTGGAACTCTTGTCGTGGTTTGCATCATATCTAGAAGGTCGCAGTCAACTAAGATATATATATATCAATAGTTGGACAACTCATTGGATTCCTCCATTTTCAAAATGACGTTCAAAATGACATGGGCAGTTTCTTTTCCATATAGAATTCCACCAATTTAAATAATACAAGTTCGACAAATCGTAGAAGTCCGCGATTTGAAAATGGCGTCCAAAATGGCACGGGCAGTTTTTTCTGTACAGAATTTTCCATTTGGAATAAGGCCAGTTCGATTCGATGAATTTCGCCATTTGTAAAATGGAGTAGAATTTCAACACTGGCTTTTCTATGAAATCCTGCCATTCTGAATCGATCAAGTTCGACAAACTGCTGTATTTCGCAAATTTCAAAATGGCGTCCACATTGAGAAATAGTTTTTCTGCATTTAATTTCGCAATTTGATGATTTGGCCAATTTGAACAAATCAGGTCCGACAACTGCAAGTACACCATCGAGGTGCAGTACACCTTAGTGCACAGCGATACCTTGCCCCCACATGGGCAATCAGGATGAAGGCCTTCCCCAGGGGCACAACGCAGTTACCCCTACTAAGACTACGTTTAAATACCGTGTTGAGCTCTTATGGATTAAGTCACCTACAGCAATTTTCAGCGACAAGACTGGCATTTTAACGAGGTAATCGCAATATATTATACCTTTAACACAGCCTTTCGCATTGACGCCTTTTGCAAAATACTATTAGGTTTTTTTACGCTTCGAATTAACCCATTGTGAAAAAAAGTACGTCAATTGGATTTTAGCAATTTGTTGCTTCTAGTTTTGAAGACGATCTGCAAATGGTAACCTTTTCATACTGAAATTAGTTATTGCTCTTGCAACAGTTTACGGTGCCTGGACCTGAAGTCAGTGGAATACCCTTTTCATTATTTTCTGCGCCTAATGTCGCAAGTTTGAATAAATGAAAGGCGAAAAAGGGAAAGTTATAAAATCTGGTTTGAAAATTATTTGAATGGCGGCCGATGCGAACAAAATTCTCGATTATGCCACACTTTCTAGTACTAGCATTATCATTAATATTCAAGGCGGAAATCACTTATTCGGTGAATACTTTTATGCTTTCCTGTGATAATGAAATCATTTCTAAAACTGTCCAAATTCAGATTCGCTCACAAAGTTACAGGCAGTTTATCTGCATCAAATGCTGCCATATTGAATAAATCAAATTCGACAACATGAAGCTTGTGCAATATGTCTTGGTTGCATTTGAATAGAGGTTGGGTGGGGGAAGTCGAAAATTGCGTAAAGTCCCAGAACTCTGCTTTTCTGAACATGAGGTCTGCCTGCAAAGATAACCTTTTTTGAAATGGCATCCGAAATTCATGTGGATTCATGAACTGCAGTTTTTCTGTATAGAAATCTGCCATTGGAATAAAGCAAGTTCGACCCCTCTATGACTTACACCATTTTGAAAATGACGTCCCGAGTGAGAACTGCTGTTTTTCTGCATAGAATGTTGCCATATTCAATAAAGCAAGTTCTATAACTACGAATTCCGGCATTTTCAAAATAGCGTCCAAATTGAGAAATCTTTTTTCTGTTTGGAATTCTACCATTTTGAATCAAGTTTAACAACCATGAATTCAGCCATTTTCAAAATGACCTCCACATTCTGAAGCACTGTTTGTGCACGGAATCCTACCATTTTGAATAAAGAATGACAACATGAGGATTTCAGCCATTTTCAAAATGGTGTTCACGTTGATAATTTTTTTTTGCATGGAATACGGACATTTTGAAAATAATTTTAGCTCGAATTTCGCCATTTTCATAATGGTGTCCAACTGAGAATAGCCGTTTTTCTATGTAATGCTCTGCCATTGTGAATAAATGTTCAACTGGATGAATTCCGCCGTTTTTCAAAATGGCGTCCTCATTTAGAACTGATTTTTGTATGAAATTCTGTAATTTTATATCACGCAAGTTCGACACCTCGATGACTTCCGCCATTTTAAAAATGGCGTTCGTAAGGAACAGCAGCTTGCCTGGATGGCGTCCACACCGAGAACTGCTGTTTTTCTCGTGGAATTCAGCCATTTTGTATAAAGCAAGTTCTGTAACTCGATGAATGTCGCCATTTTCAAAATACCAAAATGATAACGACAGTTTTTTTGTAGAGAATTCTGTCATTTTGAATAATGTCAGTTCCAGAACTCGACGAATTCGGTCATTTTCAAAATGACATCCACAGTGAGAACTGCAGTTTTTCATCGTGGAACTTAATGAATGCCACCATTTTCAATGTGGCGCCCAGACCGAGAACTGCAGGTCAGCATAGAGTTCTGTCATTTTGAATAACGCAAGTTCGACAACAATGAATTCTTCCATTGTCAGAATGACGTCACTCACAACCCAGATTTTCGAAAAGAATTTAATGTTTTCAAAAAAAAAATCGACATCTCGATGAATGTCGCCTTTTTCAAATTGGCGACCGCATTGAGACCTCCATATTAACGAACCGAGATGAATATCTTATAGGCTAAATTTTAAAATTGACACCGATAATTACGTCCTTCTGCATGGGGAAATGGTGTAGAAATTAAAGCTTATTCAAGTTGCGTTGGAAGCTAACATTTGAAAATAGAGCCCGGTCGTATTCTAATCGAAATTACTCCACATGCATTTCCGGTAACAAGCACGTGACTGTAACGAGGCGTACGGAATATATTCGACAAAACAGCGTTAACAATGCCCACGATGACACCATTCCCACATTGACGCCCAATCGACACCAAGTTGTTTTTGTGCACCGAATTTCGTCTTTTTGGTTAAGTACCACAATTCTGCTTTCAGCCATTTCCTGCAACGGAAATAAGCACTAGGCCCCTGCGAATATGGATTTTTTTTTGTCGACCCCATTTTCGACTCTAACTTGCCAAAGAAATGTTCGGGTCGACCGAACATCGAATTTGAACCAAGTTAGCCGAAACCAGGTGTCCAAGTGCTGTTTCCTACGTGACATTTCAAGTTTAAAATAATCACATTAGAATTATATTGGCATTGTACTGAAGATTTATCCACACATTCATGCCATCATCCAACAGTTCGTGCGTTAATACAGCGCAATTGACCGCATGGTTGAATAGCAGACAAAGAATCTGTATGTACCTGTGATTACTTTGCTCTCCCCCTGACTAAGCTTGGCAGCGTCCCGTTTCCTTATGAAGCGACGGATGCTTCTTACTGAAGTGTAAGAGATGAGATGTAGTCCCTGTCGCTTGGGTTGTGTACGAAGTCTTACATGTAGTACACGTGTAGGTAGCCATGGCTTTACCCACTGTAAAATATGTGTATTACCGCTGTTATTTGGAATCACACGACACGCATGATTCCAAATAACATTGGTAATACACTAAGTTCCTTGTTGACGATGCATGCTTGCGGTTCGTGCTCAATTCCTCGCATTGTTGAGACAATTTAGCCAGTATTAAATGTACGTATGTACGTATACTGAAACCTTTACTAAAGCGTTTTTTATATTTGATTTTTATATTTGTGATTTTATTTTCGGCTCTAATTGGACTCGAAGAATCCAATATTCACAGAGGCCTAATAAGTACTCAACCTGCAACAGCTTACGGTGCCTAGGCCGTGCTTTTAATGAAGGCAGTGCAACACTTTTCAATAAATACTATTAAATTTGCCTGCAATAATGAGTTATTTCCAAAACGTATACATACGGATTCAGTCGCAATATTACCTTTCGCTTTTTTACATGCAATGTAGACATTTTGAATAGCTCAAGTTCGAAAACAAGCTCGTTTAGTCATTTTTGGAATTGACGTTTCTAAAATGGCGTATGCACTCAACTGAGTGATAGTTTCCTACAGATTTTTTGCATGCAGTGTCGCCATCCTTGACAAGCCCGAGAACTCAATGCTCTACTTTACATTGACCTGCTGGTGGGTGTGAGGGAGGGTTGATGTTGGCTTCCTTGTAAGACCCAAGTATTGTTTTTTTGCTTCAAGAACATCAAATCTCAACATTTTGAGCAACATCTAGCATTTAATATTCAGTTAATGTAGGGCAATATATTACAAATAGCGGGTTGACCAGTCCCAGGACATGACAGACCGGCTCCGCCTAAGCTTCAGAAAATTTATTTGCACATGAAGGGAGATAAAGCTTGAATGTCTAGATGGATGGGGCGGATAGACCTCATTTATATAAAGAGAGGCCTCTTTGGTATTGGGTTTAACAACAGATGAGGGCTTTTAGAGACCACAAAAGTCAGACGAATTAGCGATGCATGTCCACTTTTTCGAACTGCAGCAACAAGGTGGCCAAGCCCATAAACCCATACTGACAGAGGCGCATAGACAGAGTAACATTTTTTAGCCTATACTTTGAAGCGTTTGACACTTACCTTATTGGTGTTACCGAATCGATGATCCGCCAACTAAATTATGTCACATGATTCACAATGTTACTTCATATTTCATCCAATCTCCATTCACTAATAACGTCCTTTGGATGTAAATCTGCAGCATAAGTAAAAATACGTAAAGCATATCTTACAAACGACGTAGCTAAACTATTTTAAACAATGTTATTTCTGTATCTTTCTTGGAATAGTTATAGCTGTTAGCTAAATTTGGAAATGGTTTATTTTACTTGAGAATGGTTTCAAAGCACTTAAAATATGCATCATTCGCATGCGAAAAAAAGTGGGCGCCTACAAAATTTACCCTACACTCCTTTGAATCCAGCTACATAACCGGAAGGAGCGTGGAGTGGACGCGCCCCACACCCATCACTGTTCTTCCAGAAAAATGTCAACCTTCCGTATATTCAATACTGCAATCTAGATGAAGCACTTCAATCACCCTCCCACTTATTTCTCGGTTCATTTTGCTTTTGTCCATTTTCTGGGTAATTAAGACTTCATAAAGTGCTCATACTGAGACACTTGGCATGGAAGTATTTCTTATGTATTTTGAAATCCGCCATTTTGAATAATGCAAGTTCGACAACTCGATGAATTCCGCCATTGTCGAAATGGCATTCAAACTGACAACGGTAGTTTTTTAGCTCTAGAATTCCGCCATTATAAATAATGCAAGTAAGACAACTCTATGAATTTTTCCATTTCAAAATGGCGTCCAAAATGACAAGGACAGTTTTTTCTGAATAAAATTTCAGAATTTTGAATAATGCAGGTTCGACAACTCTGAATTCCGCCATGACCAAAATGGCGTCCAAAATGACAAAGGCAGTTCTTTTCTGCATAGAATTTCGCCATTTTGAATAATTCACGTTGAACTCGATGAATTTCTCGACTTTCAAAATGGCGTCCAAAGTGAGAAGGGCATTTTTGGTGCATAGAATTCCGCCATTCTAAATAAGCAAGTTAGGCAACTCTGATTTCTGCCATTTTCAAAATTGCGTTCAAAACGACAAGTGTAGGTTTTTTCTATATAAAATTCCGCCATTACCAATATACACCCAAAATGACAACGGCAGTTTTTCGGAAATCTGCCAGTTTCAATAATGCAAGTAAGACTACTCGATGAATTCCGCCATTTTCAAAATGCCGTCTAAAATGACAAAGGCCTTTTTTGTGGAGAAGTCCACCATTTTGAAAAATGCGAGTTCTACAACTCGATGAATTCAGTCATTTTCAAAATGGTGACCAAAATGACAATGGCAGATTTTTTCTGTACACAATTTCGCCACTCCGAATACAGCTTATCTGACAACTCGATAAATCCCGCCATTACAAAACGGCGTCCAAACTGACAAGGGCAATTTTTTTGTACATAGAATTCCGCCACTTTGAATAGGGCAAGTTGGACAACTCTATGAATTCCTCCATTTTGTTTCTATAGAATTCCGCCATCTTCAATAATGCAAGATCGACAACTGGATAAATTCCGCCATTTTCAAAATGGAGCCCAAGTTGACAGGCCAGTTGTCCTGAAAAGAAATCCTTTGTTTTGAATAGTGCAAGTTCGACAACTCTATGAATTCTGCCCTTTTCAAAATGGGCGCAAAACAATGGTAGTTCTTTCTTTTTAGAAATCAACCATTTTGAATAATGCAAGTTCGCGTCCAAAATGACGACGGCAGTTTTTGTCTAGAATTCCGCTAGTTTTAAAAATGGAAGTGAGAATACTCGACAAATTTCGCGATTTTAAAAATAGAGTCCAAAATGACAAGGGCAGTTTTTTTCTGCAAATAATTTCGCCATTGTGAATATTTCAAGTCGGACAACTCGATGAATTCTTATTTTCAAAAATGTGTCCAAAATAAGTTTTTTGATGTTGAAATCGGCCATTCTTTAATAACGCAAGTAAGACAACTATGAATTCCGCCATTTTCGAAATGGCGTCTAAACTTAACAGCCGTTTTTTTCTATAGAATTCTGCCATTTTGAATAATGGAAGTCTGATGACTTAATTCTTCCATTTTCAAAATGGCATCCAAAATGACAAAGGCAGTTTTTTTGTGGTCGTTTCGGAAAATGCAAGTTTGACAACTCTGAATTCAGACATTTTCAAAATGGCGTCCAAAATGACAGGTCGTCTTGACTATTTGGAGCCAGTTTTATTTTGTGGTGAAGATTTACTAATTCATTAATGGTGATATGGACAAGCTAATCTGTTGATGGTCTTGATGTTAACTTCTGTCAAATGTATTTCAGTTGGGGGTCAAGGTCACAGGAGTGTTCAATGACTAATACAAACCTGTTTGGGACCCGACAATTTTAAGGTTACACATGAGACAATTTGTGTAAATTTGCTTTGAGAAAGCCTGAAAAAATGAAGAAACCCATGTTTTCTTGTTTGTCAGAAAGATCATCTTATTTTGTAAAAACCTCAGCCGAGGAAAATAGGAATTCCTATAACAGTTTCGTCACTATCGATGAACGAGAAATGGGGAAATTTATCCAAAATGAATTTTTTTTTACCATTTTGAGCCATTTGTTGAGCCATCAAATGCAATTCAGCTGAGTAATTAAGTGATATTTTAAGATTTTTATTGTGTGCTGTTGTCTCCAGAAAAGGCCATATTCAGAGCTTTCACAAACTGCATTCATTGTGAGTAGCGAGGTAATTTAAATATCCTCGGCAGTGTTAATGAGAAGCCGCGCATTTGTTGAAAAACCAACTTTTTCCCCTGAATACCTAACGAGACCATAGAATTACGACATTTCGAAAAATGCAAGTTCGACAACTTTGAATCTGAAATTTTCAAACTGGCGTCCAAAATGAAAATATAAGTTTTTTCCTGGAAAGAAATCCCGCGTTGTGTATAGTGCAAGTTCAACAACTCTGAATTCTACCCTTTTCAAAATGGCACCTAAAATAACGGCAGTTTTTTCTGTATATAAATCTGCCATTTTGAATAATGCAAGTTCGACAACTCGATGAATTCCGCTGTTTTCAAAATGGCGTCCAAAATGACAAAGGTCGTTTTTTTTGTGCAGAGAATACCGCCATTTTGAAAATGCAACTTCGATAACTTGATGAATTCTTCCATTTTCAAAATGGCGTCCAAAAGCAAACGGAGTTTTTTGGAGTCGAAATTCGCCATTTTGAATAATGCAAGTAAGACAACTCGATAAATTCCGCAATTTCAAAAACGACGTCCAAATTGACAATGGCATTTCTTTCTGCATAGAATTCTGCCGTTGCGAATAAGACAAGACAAATCGACGAATTCGCCATTTTGGAAATTGCGTCCAAACTGAGAACGGTAGTTTTTTTTCTCCAGAATTCCGTCATTATAAATAAATCAAGTTTGACAATTCGACGAATTCTTCAGTTTTCAAAATGGCGTCCAAAATGACAAGACAAGTGTTTCTGTGTTTTAAAATCCACCACTTTGAATAATGCAAGTATTTCAGCTCGACGAATTCCGCCATTTTTGAAATGGCGTTCAAAATGACGAGCTGTTTTTTGGTATACAATTCCGCCATTTTGAATAATGCAAGTTTGAATTCGGCCATGACCAAAATGGCGTCCAAAAATAACAGGCGTTTTTTCTGTAGAGAATTGAACCATTCTGAAAAATGCAAGTTTGTTAGCTGGACGAACTGACAACGGTAGTTTTTCTCTAGAATTCAGCCGTTATAAATAATGCAATTTTGATAACTCATTTGATTCTTGCATTTTCAAAATGAAGTCCAAAGTGACAAAGGCAGTTTTTGTCTGCATAGAATTCCGCCGTTTTGAATTATGCAAGTTCGACAACTCTATGAATTCCGCAATAACAAAAATGGCGTCCAAAATGACAACGGCAGTTTTTCTATTTTGAAATAAACAATTTTGAATAATGCAAGTAAGAGAACTTGATGAATTTCGCCATTTTCAAGATGGCATCCAAAATGACAACGGCATTTTTTCTACATAGAATTCTGCCATTTTGAATAATGCAAGTAAGACAAATCGACGAATTCGCCATTTTGGAAATGGCGTCCAAACTGAGAACGGTAGTTTTTTCTGTAGATTTCCGCCATTATAAATAATGCAAGTTTGACAACTCGATGAATTCCGCCATTTTCAAAACTGCTTCCAAAATGACAAGGACAATTTTCTTTTGTGTTGAACTCCGCTATTTTTAATAATGAAGTGAGACAACTCGATGCATTCCGCCATATTCAAATTGGCGTCCAAAAATGACAAAGGTAGTTTTTTTCTGTATGGCCTTCGCCATTCCAAATGAGGCATTATCGACAACTCGCCAAATTCCGCCATTTTCTAAATGGCGTCTAAAATGACAAGGGCAGTTTTTACTGCATAGAATTCCGCCATTTTGAATAAGGCAAGTTGGACAACATGATGAATTCCGCCATTTTTCCGTGATTTGGACCAGGCGTACGGAATATATTCTACAAAATAGCGTTAACAATACCCATGACGACACCCTTTCCAGACTGACGCCCAGTCGACAGCAAGTATTTTTGTGCACCGATTTTCGTCCTTTTGGTTAGGTACAACTGATTTCAGCTATTTACTGCAACTGAAATAAGTACTAAGCACCTGCAAATATGGATTTTCCGACTCTACTTTCGACTCGAACTTGCCCTAAGAAATGTTTGTCGACCGAACATCGAATTCGAACCAAGTTAGCCGAAACCAGATGTTCAAACGCGGTTTCGTACCAGACATTTCCAGTTTAAAATATCCACATTAGGATTATTTTGGCACTGTACTGAAGATTTTATCCACACATTCTTGCCAACATTCAACAGTTCCTACGCTAACACAGCGCAATTGAACGCATGGTTGAAATAGGAGATAAAGAATCTATGTACTTGTGACTTCTTCACTCCCTTTATTTTAAAATTGGAATCGTCCGTTCTTGCCTTATGAAGCGATGGATGCTTCTTACTGAAGTACACCCGAGGTGTGATGTAGTCCCTGTTGCATGGGCTTTGTTCGGAGTCTTACACGTATTGCACATGTACGTAGCCGTGGCTTTATCCACTGTAAAATATTTGTATTACCGAGGTCATTTGAAATCACGCGACACGCGTGATTCCAAATGACATTGGCAATACACTAAGACAATTTAGCCATTATTAAATGTACGAATATACGTATGCTGAAACCTTTATTAATGAGCTTTTTTCATATTCGATTTTTGTATTCGTGATTTTATTTTCTACTAATTGGACTCGAAAAATCGAATATTCACAGAGGCCTAATAAGTACTCAACCTGCAACAGCTTACAGTGCCTAGGCCGCGCTTTTAATGAAGGCAGTGCAGTACCTTTCAGTAAATACTATTAAATTTGCCTGCAATAATGAATTACCAAAACGTTGTCCACATTCAGGTTTAGTCACATGTTACCTTTCGCTTTTCTACATGCAATTATTTATTGGTGTTTAAAGTCACATACTTACGCACAATGGCTAAGCATGACCGTGACAGTTTTACAGGTGGAGGAAGCCGGAGTACCCGGAGAGAACCGCGGAGCAACGACGAGCAACTGCGATGCATCGACGTGCAGTACGCCTTAGTATACGGTGTCATCGTGCCCCCATGTGGACAATCGGGGTCAAGTGCCTTGCCCAAGGACACAACGCGCGAGTCCGAATCGATCGCTCAGACGGTCACCCATCCGAGGATTAAACGGGCTCGACGTTGCTTAACGTCGGTGATCTGACAAGAACCGGTTACTACAACGACACCGCGCCCATTCTACACTCAATGCAGACATTTTGAATAGCTCAAGTTAGAAAACAAGCTCGTTTGGTCCTTTGTGAAATTGAGGTTTCTAAAATGGTGTATGAACTCGCGTGATAGTTTCCTGCAGATTTTTTTCATGCAGTGTCGTCATCCTTGAAAAGCCCGATAACTCAATGCTTCACTTTACAATGACCTGCTGGTGAGTGTGGGAAGGGGGGGGGGGAGGGTTGAAGTTGGCTTCCTGGTAAGACTACCACGGCAAAACGGGCGGAAGACCAAAGTATTGCGTTTTGCGACAAAAAGATCAAATCTCAACATTGTGGACAACATATAGCATTTGATATTCAGTTAATGTAGGGCAGTATATTACAAATAGCGGGTCGACCAGTCCCAGGACATGATAGCCCGGCTCCGACCAAGCTTCAGTAAATTTATTTGCATATGAAGGGTTATAAACCTTGAATGTCTCGCTGGACGTGTCGGATAGTCCATTTATATAATATAGGCCTCTGGTTGTGGGTTTAACGGATGGTCAGGGGTTTTTAGAGACCATATAATTCAGAAGAATCAGCGATGCATAGCCACCTTTTCGAATTGCTAGGTTCCCAATCCCATAAACCGATACTGATAGAGGCGCCTAGACAAAGTAAAACGTTTTAGCCTCCACTTTGAAGCTCTGGACATTCACCTTATTGGCGTTACTAAAGCCACGATCCGCCAACAAAATTATTATGTCACATGATTCACAATGTTAATTCATATTTAATCTAATCTCCAATCAAATAATGTCCTTTATATTCAAATCTGCAACAAAAGAAAAACGATGTAAAGCGTCTCCCACAAACGATGTCGTTAAACTATTTTAAACGATATTATTTCTGTATCGGTTTTGGAATAGTTACAGCTGTTAGTTAACTTTGGAATTCGTTTATTTTACTTGTGAATGGTTTCAAAGCAGTTCTTAAAATATGCATCATTCGCATGCGAGAAAAAGTGAACGCCTACAAAATTTACCCTACACTCACCCATTATTTTTCTTCCAGAAAAATTTCAACCTTCCGTATATTCAGTACTGCAATCCAGATGGAGCACATCAAGTACCCTCCCACTTATTTCTCGGTTCATTTTGTTTTTATCCATTTTCTGGATAATTAAGACTTCATAAAGTGCTCATACTGAGCATCGTGGTATGGAAGTACTTTTTATGCGTTTTGAAATCCGCCATTTTGAATAATGCAAGTAAGACAACTCGATGAAATCGTCCATTTTCAAAATGGCGTCCAAAATGAAAACGGTAGATTTTTGATGTTGAAATCCACGATTGTGAATAATTCAGGTAAGACAACTCATTGAATTCCTTCTTTTTCGAAATGACGTCTAAAGCGAGAGCAGCTTTTTTTCTATAGAATTCTGGCATTTTGAATAATGGAAGTCTGACGACTATGAATTTTTCTACTTTCAAAATGGCGTCCAAAATGACAAAGGCAGTTTCTTTTCTGTAGAGAATTTTGCCATTTTGAACACGATGGGTGTGTCCATCCCCATTAGCTCACCAGCGCGTGGAATGCAATAAACCTTATTACAAATCTGCAAAAAATGGCCGGTCATGTACATGTATAGCAAAACAGGTCCTGTGTCAAAAAAAGTCTAACATTGCATTAAAAAGTCCAATATCTCCGAAAAATGTCCGGCCAAGGGTTAATGTCATCTAATATTGATGCATTCAACAAGTGCTTGAAATATAAATGCCACAGCATACCGGTGGTAGCCTCCACTCATGTAGAGCAAAACAGGCCAGACATTTTGTAAGTCGACATTGACAAAAAGTCCAACATTGCAAAACACTAAAAATCGATAAAATATCACTGGGTAAGAGTCTGTGGGTAATTGTAGGCTATAAAAACCGTAAAAGGTGCATTTTAACAGAGCGGGAAGTCATAGTGGACGCAAACAACTTTAACAATGCAAGTTGGACAAATCTATGAATTCCAAATGATACGGTTCTCGTTTTGAAATCCGCCATTTTGAATAATACAAGATCGACAACTCTATGAATTCTTCAATTTTTAAATGGCATCCACAATGACAAAGGCAGTTTTTCTGCATAGAATTCTGATATTTTGAAAAATTCAAGTTGGACAACGTTTTAATTCCGCCATTTTCAAAACGGCATCTAAAATGACAAGGGCTATTTTTTTCTGAATAGAATTCTGCCATATATAATAATGCAAAATCGACAACTGGATGAATTACGCCATTAGAAATGGCGTCCAAAATAACAGCATTTTTTATGCATAGAATTCTTCAGTTTTGAATAATGCAAGTTAGAATGTCGATGAGTTCGCCATTTTCGAGATGGTGTCCAAACTGAGAACCGCCGTAATAAAGAATGCAAGTTTGACTGCTCAATGAATACCTCCATTTTAAGAATGGCTTCCAAAACGACAAAACTTTTTTTCAGAATAGAATTCCGCCATTTTGAATAATGCAAGTTCGACAACTCGACGCATTACGCTATTTTCAAAATGGCGTCCAAAATGACAACGGCAGATTTTATTCTGTATAGAATGACGTCATTTTGTATAAGGGAAAATTGGACAACGACAAATTCCGCAGTTTTCAAAATGCCGTCGAAACTTACAAGAGCAGTATTTTTTCTGTAGAAAATTTCGCCATTTTTAATGTTGCAGGTTCGACAACTCGATGAATTTCGCCATTTTGAAAGTGGCGGCCAAAATCACAGGGCAGTTTTGTTTTTGAATCCGCCATTTTGAATAAAACAAGATGGACAACTCAATGAATTCTGCCATTTCCCAAACGGCGTCCAAAATAAGGTCATTTATTTCTGCACAGAATTCTGCCATTTTTTATGATGCAAGATCGACAAGTAGATGAATTTAAAATGGCGTCCAAAATGACCATATCGGTTTTTTTTTTCTTTGCAAAATTTTGCCATTTTTAATGATGCATGTTCGACAACTGGATGAATTCCATCATTACAAAATGGCGTCCAAAATGATAACGGCTGATTTCTGTATAGAATTGTGACATTTTGAATAAGGGAAGTTGAACTCCATAAATTCCGCCATTTTGAAAATAGCTTCGAAACTGACAAGGGCAGTTTTTTTCCAAAAGAGAATTCCGCCATTTTAAATAATGCAAGTTGGACAACCTGATGAATTTCGCTATTTTCAAAATGACTTCTAAAAATGACAAGGACCGCTTTTTTCTGTATGGACTTCGGTCATTCCAAATAATGCAAGACCGATAAAGGGACGAATTCCGCTATTACAAAATGGCGTCCAAAATGGCGTCCAAAATGGCGTCCAAAATGGCGTCCAAAATGGCGTCCAAAATGGCGTCCAAAATGGCGTCCAAAATGGCGTCCAAAACGGCAATGGCAGATTACTGTACAGAATTACGCCATTTTGAATAAGGGAAATTGGACAACTCGACAAATCCAGCAGTTTTCGAAATGGCGTCGAAACTTACATGAGCAGTTTTAATTCTGTAGAGAATTCCGACATTTTTTTTAAAATGGCGTCCAAAATGACAAGTGCAATTTTTTTTCTGCATATAATTCCGCCGTTTTGAATAAGGCAATTTGTACAAAGCGATGAATTTCGCCATTTTGTTTCAAAAGAATTCCTCCATTTTCAATAATACAAGTTCGACATCTTGATGAATTCCTACATTCAAAATGGCTACAAAATGGCAACTGCAGATATTTTCTCTATTGAATTCCGCCATTTTGAATGAGGCCAGTTCAACAACGCGGTTCATTCCGACATTTTCTATATCACGTCGAAAATGACAAGATGTTTTTTATATAGAATTCCGCCAACGTGAATAATTCAAGTTTGACGACTTGATTAATTCCGCCATTTTCAATATGGCGTCCAAAATGACACCCGAAATTTTTTCTCTATAATTCCGCCATTTTGAATAATGCAAGGAAGACAACGACGAATTCAACCAATTTCGAAATTTATTGATGTTTTTAAGGTCACATATTTCTGCACAATGGCTAATCATGACCATGACAGTTTTACGGGTGGAGGAAGCCGGAGTTCCTGGAGAGAACCACCGAGCAACGGCGAGCAACTGTCAGCTCCCCAACATACCAACTCCACACAAGCAGGGTTAGCATTGCTTGAAGGCAGGTGTACCATCGACGTGCAGTACGCCTTAGTCCACAACGCCACCGTGCCCCCACGTGGGCAATGGGGTGAAGTGTCTTGCCCAAGGAGACAATGCGGTTGCCGCAGATGGGATTCGAACCGAGGACCTCTCTGCTTGCAGCCTGCACCAATTTCGAAATTACGTCCAGAATGATAAAGGTGTTTTTCTGTATAAAATTTCACCATTTTGAATATTTCAAGTTGGACACCTCTATGAATTCCTTTATTTTCGAAATGGCGTCCAAACGAACAACGGAACCTTTTTTTCTACAGAATTTGGCCAAATTGAAAAATGCAAGTTCAACTACTCTATGAATTCCACCATTTTCAAAATGGCGGCCAAAATGAGAAAGGCAGTTTTTTTCTGTTTTGAAATCCGCCATTTTGAATAATGCAAGTAAGACAACTCGACGAAATCGCATTTTTTGAAATGTCCAAACTGAGGACAGTCGTTTTTTACTAGAATTCCGCCATTAAAAATAATGCAAGTCTGACAACTCGATGAATTTAGTCATTTTCAAAATGGCGCCCAAAATGACAAGGGCAGTTTTTTTCTGTATAACATTCCGCCATGTTTAATAATGCATGTTTGACAACTCGATGCATTTCTCCATTTTTAAAATGGCATCCAAAAATGACAAGGACAGTTTTTTTTTTGTTTGGCCTTCCGCCATTCCAAATAATGCAACTGGATAAATTCCGCCATTTCAAAATGGCGTCCAAAATGACAACGGCAGATTTTTTCTGAAAATAATTGTCATTTTGAATAAGGCAAGTTGAAAATGGCGTCCAAAATGACATGGCAGTTTTTTCCTGTATAGAAATCCGCGTTTTGAATAGCACACGTTCGAGAACTCGATGAATTCTGCACTTTTCAAAATGGGGCGTAAAATAACAAAGGCGGTTTTTTAGAAGTCCGCCATTTTCAAAAATGCAAGTTCGAGAAATCGAGGAATTCCGTTGTTTTCAAAAAGGCCTTCAAAATGCCAAAGGCAGTTTTTTTCTGTAGAGAATTCCGCCAATGTTAATAATGCAAATTTAAAGTCGTTATGAATTCCGAAATTTTCAATATGGCGTCCAAAATGACTAATGCAGTTTTTTTCCTGTATAGAATTCCGCCGTTTGGGATAAGGCAAGTTCGACAACTCGATGAATTCCGCATTTTCAAAATGGTGTCCAAAATGACAAGGGCAGTTCATTTCTGTATAGAATTATGCCATTGTAAATTATGCAAGTTCGACAACTCGGTCAATACCGCTATTTTCAAAATGGCGTCCAAAATAGCAAGGATTCTTTTCTGAAAAAAATCCGCCACTGAATAATGCAGGTTCGACAACTCTATGAATTCAGCCCTTTTCAATATGTCGTCCAAAATGACAACGGCAGTTTTCTGTATATAATTCCGCCATTTTGAATATTGCAAGTTGAACAACTCATTGAATTCCGCCATTTTCAAAATACCGTTCAAAATGACAAGGGTCGTTTCTTTTCCAAAGACAATTCTGCCATTTTAAATAATGCAAGTTTGACAACTCGATTTATTCCGCCAATGCAAAATGGCGTCCAAAATGGCATGGGCATTTTTTTCTGAATAAAATTTCCCCATTTGGAATAATATCAGTTCGACTCGATGAATTTCGCCATTTGTAAAATGGAGTCGAATTTGAACAGTAGCTTTTCTATGAAATTCTGCCACTTTGAAAAGATCAAGTTAGACATCACTATTTCGCAAATTTCAAAATGGCGTCCACATTCAGAAGTTTTTCTGTATTTAATTTCGCAGTTTGATATTTTGGCCAATTTGAACAAAGTAGGTCCGACAACAGCACACCATCGAGGTATATTTCGCCTTAATACACAGCGCAACCGTGCCCCCACATGGGCTATCAGGATGAAGCGCCTTCCCCAAGGACACAACGCAGTTACCCCTTCTAAGACTACGTTTACATACTGTGTTGAGATCTTATGGATTACGTCACCTACAGCAATTTTCAGCAACAAGACTAGCATTTTAACGAGGCAATCGCAATGTTTACCTTTAACACCGGCTTTCTTATTGACGCCATTTGCAAAATTGCATCTCGAATCGTTACTATTTGGGTTTGTTTACTCCTATTAACTCATTGTGAAAAAATAAAGTACGTCAATTTGATTTTAGCAAGTTGTTGCTTCTGGTTTTGAAGACGACCTGCAAATGGTAGCCTTTTCATCCTGAAATTACAGTTATTGCTCTTGCAACAGTTTGCGGTGCTTGGTTCGCTGATCCCAGGAATACCCTTTTCATTATTTTCTGCAATGAATTTCGCAATTGTGAATAAATGAAGTGCTAAAAACGGAAATTCATAAAATCTGGTTTGAAAATGATTTAAGTGACAGCCGAAGCGAACAAAATTTACGATTATGCCACATGCAACAGTTTCAAGTACCAGCACTGTCATTTTAATATTAGGTGCGAAAATCACTTATTCGGTGAATACTTTTAAGCTTGCCTGTGATAATGAGATCATTTCTGAAACTGTCGAAATTCAGCTTCGCTCACAAAGTTATATGCAATTTATCTGCATCAAATGCTACCATATTGAATAAATCAAGTTCGACAACATGAAGTTTGTACAGTATGTCTTGGCTGCCTTTGAAGTGGGGTTGGGTGGGGGAAGTCGAAAATTGCGTCCGAATTCAGGTGGGATATCTAGAGTTACAAGCAGTTTCATCCTATAGTGACGCCATTCTAGAGAAGTAAAATCAGAGAACTCTGCTCTTTCTGAACATGAGGCCTGCCTGTAAAGATAACCGTTTTTGAAATGACATCCGAAATTCAGGTGGATTCAGGAACTGCAGTTTTCCTGTATAGAAATTTGCCATTGGAATAAAGTTCGACCCCTCTACGACTTCCACCATTTTCAAAACGGCGTCCCAAGTGTGAACTGCAATTGTTTCTGTGTGGAATGTTGCCATATTCAATAAAGCAAGCTCGATAACTATGAATTCCGGCATTTTCAAAATAGCATCCAAATTGAGAAATGTTTTTCTGTTTGGAATTCTACCATTTTGAATAAAGCTCAACAACTCTATGAATTTAGCCATTTTCAAAATGACTTCCACATTCTGAAGCACTGCTTGTGCACGGAATTCTACCATTTTGAATAAAGCAGGAATGACAACACCAGGATTTCAGCCATTTTCAAAATGGCGTCTACATTCAAAACTGATTTTTGAATGAAATTCAGTAATTTTATATCACGCAAGTTCGACACCTCATTGACTTCCACCGTTTTAAAAATGGCGTTCTTAAGGAATACTCAGCTTGTCGGGATGGCGTCCACACCGCGAACTGCCGCTTTTTACGAGGAATTCTGCCATTTTGTATAAAGCAAGTTCTGTAGCTAAATGAATGCCGCCATTTTCAAAACGACCACCAAAATAAGGTTTTTCAGCAGAGAATTCAGTCATTTTGAATAATGCCAGTTCCACAACTCGACAAATTCCGCCATTTTCAAAATGGCATCCACGTTCAGAATTGAAGTATTTTGTATGAAAATCTAATTTTGAATAAAGAAACTTTGACAATTCTACGCATTCTGCGATTTTCAAAATGACGTCCACAGTGAGAACTGCAGTTTTTCATTGTGGAATTCTGCCATTTTGTGCAAAGCAAATTCTACATTTTAATGAATGCCGCCATTTTCAATGTGTCGTCCAAACAGAACTGTAGTTCGAGTTCCGTCATTTTGAATAACGGAAGTTCGATATCTCCAGGGGATATGTTCTATTTAATAGGAGTACTGTTTCCAACAATCCCATTATATGCCTAGTACAGATGCTACTCTCCACACCAACAGTCCATCTAGTCCCAACTATCTCCGGTTCCCTCGCCCAAGTCTTACAATCACCAGGGCTTAGTTTCCCATAACCCGTATGCCGAGTTATCTCGCTTGTGTACAGCGAAAGCCTGTGATATTCCTAAAGCCAAGAATCTATCGAGCAGATACTGATAAGTCATTGCTCGAACGACTAATCCCATCGAGCAAATGACTTAGAGCAAATGAGCTATAGAGCAACTGCTCGTTCGAGTGAGTCGCATATACTGCTCTTCGACTGAGTTCGGTATTGGAGGATACCTATGGTATTGTATTATTTTAGGATAGCTTTCAAGGATACTTTTTATAGGATACTTATCTAAAGATACTATTACCTATTTGGCCCAGCCTTCTAAGCCACCCCACAACTATTCCAAATTCCCCTTATAAGCTATCGAGCAGTTACTGAAAACTCATTGCTCGAACGACTCGAAGCCCATCGAGCAGATTTGCTTGAGAGCCTTCCAAAACGTTGTCCACTTTCAGATTTAGCTGCAATGTTACCTTTCACTTTTCTACATGCAATGCAGACATTTTGAATAGCTCAAGTTCGAAAACATGCTCGTTTAGACATTTTTGAAATTGAGGTTTCTAAAATGATTTATGGACTGAACTGAGTGATAGTTTCCTGCAGAATTTTGCATGCAGTGTCGCCATCCTTGACAAGCCCGAGAACTCGATGCTCCACTTTACATTGACCTGCCGGTGGGTGGGCGGGTGGACGGATGGTTTATGTTAGCTTCCTGGAAAGAACCAAGTATTGTTTTCTTGTGACAACATAAAATCTCAACATTGTGGGCAACATCTAGCATTTGATATTCAGTTAATATAAGGTAATATATTACAAATAGCGGGTCGACCAGTCCCAGGACATGATAGTCCGGCTCCGCCTAAGCTACAGAAAATTTATTAGCATATAAAGGGAGATAAAGCTTGAATGTCCAGATGGACGGGTCGGACAGGAGGGAGGGCTTTTAGAGACCATAAATTTCAGATGAATTAGGGATGCAAAACCCGTTTGTAGAATTACATGGTGCCAATCCCATAAACCCATACTGACAGAGGCGCCTAGACAAAGTAAAACGTTTTAGCCTCTACTTCCAAGTTCTTGACACTTACCTTATTGGCGTGACCGAAGCTATGATCCAACAATTAATTATGTCACATGATTCACATGTTACTTCATCCAATCTCCATTCACAAAATAATGTCCTTTAGAGGCAAATCTGCAACAAAATAAAACACGATGTAAAGTGTCTCCTACAAACGATGTAGCTAAACTATTTTAAACAATGTTATTTCTGTATCTTTCTTGGAATAATTACAGCTGTTAGCCAACTTCGGAAATGGTTTATTTTACATGAGAATGGTTTCAAAGCGCTTAAAATATGTATCATTTGCATGCGAGAAAAAGTAGGCGCCTACAAAATTTACCTACACTCCTTTGAATCCAGCAACATAAGGAGCGTGAAGTGGACGCGCCCCACACCCATCACTTTTCTTCCAGAAAAAAATCAACCTTCAATATTCAGTACTGCACTCCAGATGAAGCACTCCCATGTACCTCTAACTTATTTCTCGGTTCATTTTGCTTTTGTCCATTTTCTGGATAATTAAGACTTCATAAAGTGCTCATACTGAGCCACTTGGTAAGTACTTTTTATGCGTTTTGAAATCCGCCATTTTGAATAATACAAGTTAGACAACTTGACGAATTCAGCCATTTTCGAAAAGGCGTCCAAACTGACAACGGTAGTTTTTTTTTTTTTTGTATCTATAATTTCTCCCTTATAAATAATGCAAGTCTGACAACTCGATGAATTGTTCCATTTTCAAAATGGCGTCCAAAATGACAACGGCCGTTTTTCTGTATAGAATTCCGTCATTTTGATTAATTGAAACAAAACGCGTAATTCCGCCATTTTCAAAATGGAGTCCAAGATGACAATAGTTTTTGTGTAAAGAAATCCGCCGTTTCAAATAAAGCAAGTAGAACTCGATGAATTCCATTATTTTCAAGATGGCGCCCAAAATGACAAGGGTAGTTCTACCTGTATAGAATTCCGCCATTTTGAATAATGCAAGTTCGACAGTTCGGTTAATTCCGCCACTTTCGAACTGGCGTACAAACTGACAACGCCAGGGTTTTCCTAGAATTCTGCCATTATAAATAATGCAAGTTTGACTGCTCGTTGAATTCCTTCATTTTCAAAATGGCTTCTAAAATGACAAGGGCAGTTTTTTTCTGCATAGAATTCCGCCATTTTAAACAAGTCAAGTTGTACAACTCGAATTGCGTCATTTTAATAATGCAAGTTCGACAACTATGATTTCCGACATTTTTAAAATGGCGTACAAAATGACAAGGGCAGATTTTATCTGCATAGACTTCCGCCATTCCATATAATGGAAGATCGACAACTGGATGAATTCCGACAAACTGGACAACGATAAATTCAACTAGTTTCAAAATGGCGTCGAAACTGACCAGGGCAGTTTTTTTTCCTGTAAAAAAATCCGGTGTGTTGAATATTGAAAGTTTGACAACTCTAAGAATTATTTTTAAAATTACATCCAAAATGACAACGGCAAATTTTTTCTTTACAGAATTCCATCATTTTGAAAATGGCGTCCAAAATGACAGGCCAGTTTTTTTCCCTATAGAAATCCGGCGTTTTGAATTGTTTAAGTTTGACAACTCGATGAATTCTTCCATTTTCAAAATGGCTTCCAAAATGATAGCAGTTTTTTCTGCTTAGAATTCCGCCATTTTGAAAAATACAAGTTGGGCAATGCGATTAAATCCGCCTTTAAAAATGACGTCCAAAATTGACAAAGGCAGTTTCTTTCGGTAGAGAATTTCACCATTTTGAATAATGCAAATAAAGCAACTCGATGAATTTCGCCATTTTCCACATGGCGTCCAAAATAAGTTTTTTCTGCATAGAATTCCTACATTTTTGATAATTTCGACAACTGGATGAATTCCGCCATTACAAAATGGCATCCAAAATGACATTTTTTTCTGTAGAGAATTCCGCCGTTTTGAATAATACAAGTTGGACTACTCGATGAATTTCGCCATTTTCAAAATGGCAGGTCACTTTTTCCCTGTACAGAAATTCCGCGTTTTGAGTAGAGCAAGTTCGACAATTCGACGAATACCGCCATTTCCAAAATGGCGTCCAAAATGACAAGGACATTTTTTTGTGCATATGATTCTGCCATTTTGAATACCAGTTAGACAACTCTATGAATTCCACCATTTCGAAATGGCTTCCAGATTGACAACGACAGTTTTTGTCTATAGAATTCTGTCATTTGGAATATAAGTTTGACGACTTGAATTCTTCCATTTTCAAAATGGAGCCCAAAATGACAACGGCAATTTTTTTCTGGAATTCCGCTATTATAAATACAAGTTTGAATACTCGAATTCCTCCATTTCCAAAATGGCGCGCAAAACTGACAACGGCACCTTTTTTTCAAAAGAAAAAAATGCAGTCCTAAATAACAGCAGTTTTTCTGTATAGAAATTCGCCGTTTTGATTATTGAACGTTGGACAACTCGATGTATTCCGTCATTTTCAAGATGGCGTCCAAAATGACAAAGCAAATTTTCTTCTGTATAGAATTTCGCCATTTTGAAAAAATGCAAGTTAGTCAACTATAAATTTCTCAATTTACAAAATGGCGTTCAAAATCACAAGGTTAGATTTTTCCGGATAGAATTTCACCATCTTGAATAATGCAAGTTCGATGAATTCCGCAATTACTAAAATGGCAAGGGCAGTTTTTTGAAACCCGCCATTTGGTATGATGCAAGTAAGAGAACTCGTGAATTCTTCTATTTTCAAAATGGGGTCCAAAATGACAGGCAGTTTTTACTGCCATTTTGAATAATACAAGTTTGTCAACTCGATGAATTCCGACATTTTCAAGATGGCGTCCAAAATGACAACGGCAGATTTTCTGTTTTAAAATCCACCATTTTGAATAATTCAAGTAAGACAACTCAATTCCGCCATTTTCGAAATGGCCTCCATAGAGATCGGCAGTTTTTTTTTCTCTAGAATTCCGCCATTATAAATAATGCAAGTTTTACAACTCGATGAATTCTTCCGTTGTAAAAATAGCGTCCAAAATGAGTTTTTTCTGAATAAAATTCCGCCATTTTGAAAAATGCAATTTCGACAACTCGACGCATTCCGCCAATTTGAAAAAATGGCGTCCAAAAATGACAAGAGCAGCTTTTTCTGTATGGACTTCCTCCATTCCAAATAATGCAAGACAGACAACTGGATGAATTCTGCCATTACAAAATGACGTCCAAAATGACAACGGCAGATTTTTTTTCTATAGAATTACACCATTTTGAATAAGAAATTTGACGACAAATTCCGCCGCTTTTATTCTGGAGAGAATTCCTCCATTTTTAATGCAAGCTTCACAACTCGATGAATTCCGCCATTTTTAAAATGGCGACCTAAATTTTGAAAAATGCAAGTTCTACAATATAAATTTCGCAATTTTCAAAATGGGCATTCAAAATGACAAGGGCAGATTTTCCGAATAGAATTCTGCCGTTTTGAATAAATCAAGTAAGACAACTCGATCAATTCTCCCATTTTCAAAATGGCGTTCAAAATAAAAACATTTTCTGCATAGAATTCATTCATTTTGAAAAATGCAAGATCGACAACTCTATGAATTCCGCCAAAAAATGGCGTCCAAACTGACAACGCCAGTTTTTTTTTCTCTAGAATTCCGCAATTATAGACAATTCAAGTTTGACTGCTCGATGAATTCCTCCATTTTGAAAATGATTTCCAAAATAAGGGCATTTGTTTGTGTATAGAATTCTGCCATTTTTAATGTAAGTTCGACAACTCGACAAATTCCAGTTTTCAAAATAGTGTCGAAAGTTACAAGGGAAGTTTTTATTCTGCAGAGAATTCCGCTATTTTCAAAATGGCGTCCAAAATAAGGACATTTATATCAGCATAGAATTCCGCCATTTTGAATTAGGCAAGTTGTACAACTCTGAATTGCGCCATTTTTTTAATAGAATTCCGCCATTTTCAATAATGCAAGTCCAACAACTCAATTTATTCCGACATTTTCAAAATGGCGTACAAAATGACAAGTGGAGTTTTTTTCTGTATCTACTGCCATTCCAAATAATGCAAGATCGACAGCTGGATTAATTCAGTCATTTCAAACTGGCGTCCAAAATGACAACGGCTGATTTTTTCTGTATGGAATTCCGCAAGGCAAGCATTTTCAAAAGGGGCGTCGAAACTGAGAAGGGCGGTTATTTCCTGTAGAGAATTCCGCTGTGTTGATTTAAAGTTTGAAAACATTACGGCCAAAATGACGGCAGATTTTTTCTGTATTGAATTCCCCCATTTTGAAAAATGCAAGTTTGACAACTCGATGAATTCTTCCATTTCCAAAATGGCGTCCAAAATGACAACGGCAGTTTTTTTCTGCATACAATTCCGCCATTTTGAATAACGCAAGTTCGACAACTGGATGAATTTCGCCATTTTCAAAATGACGTCCAAAATGACAAGGGCAGTTTTTTTCCGTTTTGAAATCCGTCATTTTGAATAATGCAAGTAAGGCAACTCGATGAATTTAGCCATTTCCGAAATGGCGTCCAAACTGACAACGGTTGTTTTTTTCTCTAGAATTCCGCCATTATAAATAATGCAATTTTATACAATGAATTCTTGCATTTTCAAAATGGCGTCCAAAATGACAAAGGCAGTTTTTTTTCTAAGAATTTCGCCATTTTGAGCAAGAGAGGTGTGTCCATCCCCATTAGCTCAGCAACGCATGGTATGCATTAAGCCTAGGATTACTACAAATATGCAAAATGTACATGCACAGCAAAACAGTCAGAAAGTGTACCGACAAAAAAAGTCTAACCTTGCATTAAGTCCAAGATCTCCGAACAGTGTCGGGCGAAGGGTTAATGTCATCTTATATTGATGCATTTAACACATGTATGAAATAAAGCCACAACATACCGGTGGTCATCTCCACTCATGTATAACAAAGCAGGTCAGAAATTTTGTAAGTCGACACTGACCAAAAAGTGTAACATTGCATTAGGAACAGTGCAAGGTGCATTGTTAGATGGCGGAAAGTCATAGTGGTCTGAGACAATAACTTTAACACAAGTGTTGACGCGAACGCCGACGCGCCTCGAATCATGACATGAGCTCACACAACTTCGTTGGTGAGCTAAAAATGCAAGTTCGACAACTCGAATTCCGTCATTTTCAAAATGGCGGCCAAAATGACATGGCGGATTTTTGTTTTAAAATCCGCCATTTTGAAAAAGCAAGTTCGACAACTCGATGAATTCAGCTCTTGAAAATGCTGTGCAAGACATTTTTCTGTAAAGTATTCCACCATTTTGAAAAATGCAAGTTGGTCAACGCGATTAATTCCGCCATTTTCAAGATGGCGTCGAAAATGACAAGAGCAGTTTTTTCTGTATAGAATTCTGCCAATGTGAATAATGCAAGTTTGTCGACTGGAATTCCGCCATTTTCAATATGGCGTCCAAACTAAATAGGGCCACTTTTTCATAATAGAATTCCGTCATTTTGAATAATGCCGGTTAGACAATTCGATAAATTTCGCCATTTCCAAAATGGCGTCCAAACTGACGGGCAGTTTTTCTGTAATGAATTCTGCCATTTTAAAAAATGCAAAGATGGACAAGGCGATAACTTCTGCCATTTTCAAAATGACGGCAGATTTTTTTCTGAATAAAATTCCGCCATTTTGAATAAAGCAAGTTCAACAACTCGATGAATTCCACCATTTGCAAAAGGCGCCCAAAATTGCATCCAAAATGTCAAGGGTATTTTTCTGCATAGCATTCCGCCATTATAAATACACGTTTGACAGCTCGATAAATTCATCCATTTTCGAAATGGCGTCCAAAATGACAAGGGCATTTTTTTCTGTCTAAAATTCTACCATTTTGAACAAGTAAAGTTCGACAGCTCGATAAATTACATTTTCAAAATAACGTCCAAAATGTCAGGCCAGTTTTCCTTTTTAGAATTCCCCGTTTTGAATAGTGCAATTTCAACAACTCGATAAGTTCTGCAGTTTTTAAAATGGTGTGCAGAATAACAAGGGCAGTTTCTTTATGTTTTGAAGTCCGGCACTTTCAATAATGCAAGTCCGATGGCTCGATGAATTCCGCAGTTTTCAAAATGGCGTCCAAAGTGACAAGTGCATATTTGGTGCAGAGAACTCCTCTATTCTGAAAAATGAAAGTTCGACAACTCGATGAATTCTTTTTTTCAAAATAGTGTCCAAAATGACAAGGTTAGTTTGTGTTTTGAAATCCGCAATTTCGATTAATACAAATAAGACAACTCGGGGAATTCCGCAATTTCCGAATTGGCGTCCAAACTAACGGTACTTTTTTCTTTAGAATTCCGCCATTATAAATAATGCAAGTTCGACAACTCCATGAATTCCGCCATGGCCAAAAGTGCGTCCAAAACGACAAGGGCTGTTTTTTTCTGAATAAAAATACGCCATTTTGAATCAAGTACGTTCGACACTTCCATGAATTCTTCCATTTTCAAAATGGTGTCCAAAATGACAATGGTAGTTTTTTCTGCAGAGAATTCAGTCATTTTGAAAAGCAAGGTTCAACAACGATGAATTCCTCCATTTTCAAAATCGCTTCCAAAATCACAAGGGCATTTTTTTTTTCAGAAAGCAATCCGGCTATTTTTAATAATGCAAGTTCGACAACTTTACGCATTTCTCCATTTTCAAAATGGCGTCCAAAAATGACAAGTGCAGTTTTGTGTATCGACTTCCGACATTCCAAATAATGCGAGATCGACAACTGGATGAATTCCGCCATTTGAGAATGCGTCCAAAATGACAACGGCAGATTTTTTCTGTATAGAATTCCGCCATTTTGAATGATGCAAGTTGGACAACTCGATGAATTCCTCCATTTTCGAAATGGCGTCCAATCTGACAAGGGCAGTTTTTTCAAAATAAAAATCCCGCGTTTTTGGATAGTGCAAGTTCGAAAACTCGAGGAATTCTGACCTTTTCAAAATGGGGCGCAAAATAAGGGCAGTTTTTTTCCTACATGGAGATCTGCCATGTTGTATAAAGCAAGTTCGATAACTCATGAATTTCGCCATTTTAAAAATGCTGCGCAAAATGACATGGGCAGTTTTTCTGTATGGAAGTCCAGATTCAATAATGCAAGTCCGACAGCTCGATGAATTCCGCCATGTACAAAATGAGGTCCAAAATGACAAGGGCAGTTTTTTTCTGCCCACACTCGCCATTTAATATTTCAAGTTGGACAACTCATTGAATTCTTCCATTTTCAAAATGGCGTCCAAAATGACAATGGCTGTTTTTTGGTGTTGAAATCCACCATTTTGAATCATAAGTAATTAAACTCATTGAATTCACCCCATTTTCGAAATGGCGTTTAAACTGACAACGGCCGTTTTTCTATAGAATTCTGTCATTCCGAATAATGGAAGTCTGACGACTCGATGCATTCTTCCATTTTCAAAATGGCGCCCACAAAGACAAAAGCAGTTTTTTCTGCACAGAATTCCGCCATTTTCAAAAATGCAACCTGGACAACGCGATTATTTCCGCCATTTTCAAATTGACGTCTAAAATGACAAGAGCAGTTTTTTCCGGATAGAATTTCGCCAATGTGAATAATGCAAGTTTGTCGACTAATTCCGCCATTTTCAATATAGCATCCAAAATGACAAAGGCTGTTTTTTGTAGAGAATTTCGCCATTTTGAAACATGCAAGTTCGACAACTCCATGGATTCCTCTATTTTCCAAATAGCGACCAAAATGACAAAGGCAGTTTTTTTCTGTATGGACTTCTGCCATTCCAAATTTTGTAAGATCGACAACTGGATGAAATCCGCCATTACAAAATGGCGTCCAAAATGACAACGGTAGATTTTTTCTGTTTAGAATTCAGCCATTTTGAATAAGGCAAGGTGCACAAATCAATAAATTCCGCCATTTTCAAAATGGCGTCGAAACTGACAAGGGCAGTTTTTCCCCTGCAAAGAATTTCCCTATTTTGAAAACTTAATGTTCGATAATGATGAATTCCGCCATTTTTAAAATGGCGTCCAAAATGTCAGCGGCATTTTTGTCTATAGAATTCTCTCATTTTGAATAATGAAAGTTTGACGACTTCATGAATTCTTCAATTTTCAAAATGTTTTCCAAAATGACAACGGTAGTTTCTCGTTTTTCGCAATTATAAATGATGCAAGTTCGACAACTGCATGAATTCTTACCTTTTCAAAATGGCGCCTAAAATGATAAGGCCAGTTTTTTTTGTATATAATTCGGCCATTTTGAATAATGCAAGTTTGTCACCTTGATGAATTGCGCCATTACCAAAATGGCATCCATCTGACAACGGTAGTTTTTTTCTCTAGAATTCCGCCATTATAAATAATGCAATTCTGACAAGGATGAATTCTTGCATTTTCAAAATGGAGTCCAAAATGACAGTCAGCTTTTCGGCATAGAATTTCGCCATTTTGAAAAACGCAAGTTGGACAACGCGATTACTTACCCCATTTTCAAAAGGGCATCCAAAATAAGGGCATTTGTTTCTGCATAGAATTCCGCCATTTTGAATAATGCAAGGTTGACAACTATTAATTCTATCATTTTCGCAATGGCTGCCAAAATGACAACGGCAGTTTTTTCTGTTTTGAATCGGCCATTTCTTATAATGCAAGTACAACAACTCCATGTATTTCGCCATTTGCAAAATGGCGTCCATAATGACAAGGGCAGTTTTTTCTGCATAGAATTCAACCATTTTGAATATTTCAAGTTGAACTCGAATTCTTCCATTTTCAAAATGGCGTCGAAACGAACAAGGTTAGTTTTTTCTATAGAATGCCGCCAATTTCAAAGCAAGTTCAACTTGCGGAATTCCGCCATATTCAAAATGGCGTCCAAAATGACAAAAGCAGTTTTTTCTGCAGAGACATCCGCCATTTTGAGAAATGCAAGTTCGACAACACTATGAATTCCACTATTTTCAAAATGGCGTCCAAAATGACAAGGTCAGTTTTTTGTATATAATTCCGCCATTTTGAATAATGATAGTTCGACACCTTGATGAGTTCCTCCATTTTCAAAATGGCGTCCAAAATGACCAGGGCAGTTTGTTTTTCCATAGAGAATTCAGTCATTTTGACCAAGCGCGATCTCTTATTGGGAAAATACTATTAAAATTGGCATTGATAATTACGCACTTTTCAAAAACGGCGCCGACTACGACGGCATTGAGTACAAGTGTTTCTTTTGAGAACTCCGCCATTGTGAATGCAAGTACGATAACTCGATGAATGGCGCAAATTTCAAAATGGCGTGAACATTGTGAACTAGCTTTTCGGAAGAGAATTCTGCCAATTTGAACACAAGTTGTACTCTATGAATTCCGCCATTTTCAAATGACGTTTAAAATAAGTACCCACATTTGTGATAAATCTCAATTTAAATAATGCAAGTTCAATATCTCTGAATTTAGCCATTTTCAATATGGTATCCAAACAGAGCAGCAGTTTTTCTGCACGGAAATTACTCCATTTTGAATTCAAGTTTGACAACTCGATGTCTCAATTTCCAAAGGGCTTTCAAATTTCCCTGTATTTTTTCTGAATGGAATTCTGACATTTTGAATTGGACAATTATAAATAACACCATTTTCAAGGTTACTTTCACCTTCAGAACCGCAGTTTTCTGTATGAAACTCCGCCATTTTGAATGAAAGTTCAAAAACTCGAATTCTGCCATTTTAAAAACGTGCCCAAAATGAGGACTGCAGTTTTTCCTCAAGTGGCTATTAAGGTACTGCGCAATTTCGAATGATTCAAGTTGTTAATGATATGCCATCACCCTGCATGGCGTTTATATTGAAAAATTTCTGTATGGAATTTCGCCATTTGTAATAATGCACGCTGAACATGTCTATGAATTCTGCTATTTTCAAAATCGCGTCCAAAATGGAAACTGTTCTGCATGGAATTCTATTTTGAATACTAGTTCGATACCTCGATGAATGCTCCCATGTTTAAAATGACGTCCATATTGTGAACGTTAGATTTTCTAAGCGGAATTCTGCCATTTTGAAAAATGATTTCTCCATTTGGGAGCCGAGAATTTTTTTTGTACTCTGTTTTCCGTGATCTTGGAGAGATCTAGTTCTACAATTCGATCATTTGCGTTTTTAAGGAATGTTTTTGACGATATTTGCAAATGGAAAGCGCTTGAGCCATCTGCGGCATTTGCCATCGCAATACAGCGATTTTAATGATGCATGTGGTCTCATTCTGAACACGATAAAATCATCTGCAATAAGGACGCCATTTGCAAAACTGCTTTGGGATCAACACCATCTGGGCTTTTTACTGCATTGAATTTAGCCATTTGGAATTAATCGATTTCGACAAATGTTACATGCTACATATCTGTTGAATTTAAAAAAAAATGAAATAAACTTGTGTCGTGTGCGCTGAACATAGGGTCAACGCATGCGTGATGGAACAATATAAAAGGTGCTTCTGACGTTGCATCGTCGCTATTTGAATCAAGTTGGAGAACTCGCAGCTTTTGCAGATTGTATGAAAGCTGTATTAGAGGTGGTTTCGAAAATGACGCCCGAATTCGGGTAGAGATCCAAATTCACCAGACAATTCCTCCTTGAAATGGCGCCATCTAGACATATCTGAGATCCAACTGCTCTTAACATGAGTCAGCTACCACATTCTTACCAGAAATGAATCCAATAAAATTTCATTAGATCTACTCCAGGCAAAACCTGCTTCAGATATCTCAAAAGACCAGGCGATCAAAACACTTCACTATGCAGCATGAGCACTGATTAGGAAATTCCAACGCACTTAGCATTTTTATCAAAGGAACTAAAGCCAACAGGATACAGCGAAATCTAATCGAATAATCACGTAATTTTAGGAAATTCAAACGGGTGTCGTGATACCTTTTTAATATGGCAACAGTGCGGTCTCCACATAACGACAGTCTAGTGAGAAAGCGAACCGTTCGATTATATACTATTAAAAAAAGGGGATATCCAAACTGATGTTGATATTTTTGGAAAATGGTATTTGATACGCGTGATTGGATACATCAATATGTTATCTAGTTTAGTGTGGGTCATGAATGTCACAAGCCCACGAAAAGTTCGTGCAGGTTTTTCGCACGAGCGCCGCGTTAATGTCTGGGGTTGGTTTTGAAACTTTCATTTGTACTGGACGGGCTTTTTCGGAGCTCTCATCGTTCTTTTCTTGGTACAAACTCGTTCATCAATTGTTTCTGGTCGAAACGTAACTTTTGAGGTATGCAAAGACTGACACGTGACGCACGTTTACGTTCCGTTGGCATGTTGGAAGTTGGCAACAGGCAGACGGCGGTGGCTCAAATTCCCAACGTTAATCAATCGGCGATTAGAAGGTTGTGGTCACGCTACCGTCAGACAGGAAATGACATGCGTCGGTCAGGTCAAAGGGCGACAACTGCTAACCAGGATCGTTTGATTGATCCTAACCACAGCATTACGTAACTGCCATCAAAGTGCCTCAAAAATTGGACAGCAGCTGCACCGAGAAACAGTTGTGCGAGTCCGTTGTCCGACTCCGAAATCGCCTACACAGCTGGAATTTGAATGCTCGACGACCTCGAATAATTCCACGTTTGACTGAACGTCACACCGCAGCGAGGCGTAATTGGTGTGGAGCACGACAGCCCTGGGACAATCGTCTGGAGCAATGGCATGTTTTCCGTTGAATCGAGGTTCACTCTCGACTTCCACGACACACGGAACGAACGATACCATGACGTATCCGTTTGTGGTGGTGGATCTGTTGTGTGGGGAGGCATAACCATGACAAGCAGAACAGCATTATATCTCATCTTAGGGCGTGTCACAGGGCAGTACTATCGTGACAACATGTTGGGAGCTCATGTGGTGTCATTTGCGCGACGTCACGGCCGTCGATTCATTTTCCAAGATGATGCAAGAGTACAAAGGGACTGTCGCTACAGAGTTCCCCCAGGAGCAGAGCATCACTCCAATGCCTGGGCCAGCACCAACTCCATACTTTTCACCAATAGAGGACGTCTGGGATATGCTTGGCAGGCGCCTACGACAACGCCAACAACCCCTATCAATGTCCAGGAACTCGCCGCTGCACTTCCGGAAGACTGGAAGAACATCAGTCAAGTTGATACTGGATGTTTGGTGGGGAGTTTGCCACGTCGGATGAACGCTTGTCTCGCGAAACGAGGAATATTTACAATGTATTGAGTTCTTGGACTGAATGTGGTAAATTCTAACCGTCCATCTCTTCTACAGCCTAGTGCGTGGAATGTGTGCTTGTCAGACACCCAACTATGCTGAAATCATTTACAAGATGTCAAAGTGCAATGTCTCAACTGTCTTGATGAAACTATACATATATTGAATCAAATCTCACTTTAACAAAATATCCCCTATTTTTTTTTTGAATAGTATATTATGACCAGTTGCAATTTAAGTAATCCCTCTATCAAGTCGGGCACAAGTCGAAATCGAGAGGAAGCTCATTTGGTCTATATTTTGGGATTCAAAATGATTTTTCCAAATTACTTTTGCTGCGCAGAAAAAAACATCAAACTGCCACCAAAAATCAACACCCAACTGCTTCCATACTTAAATATTGAATTTCAATGTTGCAACAATAAGTACTGTAATTTTAATACAGTTTAGTTGTACTTAGAGTATTTTGTAAACAAAACATGTTTTGGGCTTTTTTGTCTTTCTCACTTGGTATCCACAAATTTCGATATCGTCTGCGTTGGACAAAGGGTTAAGGGCCACCTAAAACGTAATGCTGACCTGCACGGTTACACAATACTCGAGTATACCTACATTGATTCGTGCGCATGCATAATCGAGATCAAGTCAAAATCATGTTTTATTTGCTTAAAATCTAAATGCCGTCAAAATGTAATTAGAAGTCAAATTAGTTAGAACACTGGAATGTAAATGTTATTCACAAATGTTGAAAATGTTGTCCATTTTTGATTGCAGTTTGATGCGCCTTTGAGCCAAAAAAATCTGGAAAAGGGGTTTGAACCTCGAAATATAGATCCAGCTATTCCAGCTCGATCTCAACTTGTGTCCGACCTGTCGAAACTCGAGAGAGAAAGTAAATATTTACACGTATTTTTTGAACAGTTTTAATTCAGAATATAAATATTTTTATCATATGACTCGTCCGTTTTGTTCACTTTAAAACATTTGATATTTTGTTTTCATATTAATCAGTGATAAATAAAGCTTTCCGTCAATTTCATTGGTCAATTTCAAACTAGACAATTTGATTGGCTGAACAAAATACAACTGTCCACATTTTCATAATTTGCATAATTATAGTTGGGAGCTTTCATTGGTCAATTTCAAAACTGGACAATTTGATTGGCTAAACAATACAACTGGGTCACATTTGCATAAGTTCAGTAGGGAGAATTTACGTTATCTGTCCTATTTAGGGTGGGTTATATTGTATTAATCTTTTACCTACTAGAAAAACACCATTCATTTTTTTTATACTTTCACTTTTTGCTTCCAAAACATAGGTTATGACCCCTCATTGGAACGAGCTCCACGAACTCGTTCCAAAGCGGGGTCATAACCTATGTTTTGGAAGCAAAAAATGAAATTTTTTAGTTATACGAGGATGTTTTTTCCAAGTGCCGTCTGTAACTCAAGTTAGGTGATGGGTTAAAAAGTCATACTAAGTGGCTAATTTGTGCGTGTGTGTGTGTCATATGATAAATAGAATATGAAATGAGTATTTCTCATAATATTCATGAAACTCGTCCGAATTTTCCGTTTGGGCTCGCCAGAGGCTCGCCAAAAAGGAAAATTCTTAGCCTCGTTTCATAAATATGAGAAAAACACTCATTCCATATCCTCTATATATTAAGTCTCTTGAAAACAATCTGCAAAGTTGCATTAGGAACATGGGGGTAATTATCTACTTATTTGTATTCTGTATTCTTCAATTTTAATCTTAAGGTGCTATCTAAGGTAAATTTGTTTTACTAAAATTCCCACCTCTGATATTACATACATTCAAATTATATAATTATACATCAAAATGAAGGTTGTGATGCATAGAACACGAAAAATATATGCAACCAATTCACAGAATTGGCAGGCACCAATAGTTCCTGGTAGTCTGCTACCGTATTCGTACCGGAACTGATAATTATAATTCTAAAATATTTCACGAGAACTCGTGGCCAAATGTGCATTTTTCATTCGTGGTCTACACATCACAACCTTCATTTTGATGTGCAATTTGTGGGAATTTAACAGATTTCTTTAACTTGTATAGAACCTTATTGTTCATGTCTCCAGTCTTTTTCGGGAATTTCACCATAAGTTGTTTTAATGACATTGTTTTAAGACATTTAGTTTGAATTTAAGGAATATCAGAGGTGGGAATTTCAAACTAAACAAAATTCCTATTACTTATATAGCGCCTTAAACCTTTAAATATGAGCGGCCATTTACCGGCCCAGAAACAATATACGTCATAAAATCATCAAGTTGGATGCCCGCTATGTGAATTTTTGGGGTAGACCAATCAATATTTTCAACGTGCAGCCTAAGGGCTGAAATTATTGGTTCTACCACCAAATAAAAAATGTGGGCTCTTCCAACTGATGTCGTAAACTGACATGGAAGCTACCACCAGTGTTCAAAGGGTTAAGGTGCTATAAAATGGTACGTTTGCTTACTAAGTAATCTAAACAGCATCATAATTTGATACTTTTCTGTTGTCCATCCCTATATATATACAATTCTGCACAATTTTAAACAAATGGATATAACATTTGTAAGATTTATATGACAATATAACAGGTCACCTAGTTTCATTCCAAATTTCCCATTACATATATAGCACCTTGAGTGGCTGTACAAGTAATGGCAAATTTAGCTTGAAAATAGGTTACGTTGTATTTGGTAACGCTAAATATAAAAAAAGTTATTTTTCATCAGACGTCCAGGAACCCGTGGAGCATAGTCAACTCTGAGATGATGTCATTTTTCGTATTCTATACATCACAACCTTCATTTTAATGCATCATGTGTATATTTTATTTGAATTTAATACCAGAGGTGAAATTCCAAAATAAACAAAATTCCATTACTAATATAGCACCTTAAATATTCAAGAAGGATTCTTGCTTAAGGCGTATAAGTAATGGAATTTTGTTTATTTTGAAATTCCCACCTCGGATATTCCTTAGATTCAAATTAAAATACAAACTATACATCCAGTTGAAGATTGGGAGGTAGAGAACACGAAAAATATATGAAATCAACTCCGAGTTAACAGCAGGCACCACTGGTTCCTGGAAGTCTGCTACAGTAGTCGTACCAGAACTGATAACAATATTTCACGAGAACTTGTGGCCAAATGCTTCATAAATCCAAGAACAAAGCTAGACATTCAAAACACTTGAGGATGCAGCGATAGGACTGCATTTGGGTAAAGGACAGCAGTCTGCATTTTTATTGAAGATGGATCCATATTCGACGGACATGCGCAAATCACTCGATACCACCAATTTTCATAAAACAAAATCGTAATTCAACATTATTTCAACAGGTGTCATGATACCTTGCATAGAATATGGCAACAGTGCAGTCTCCGTATAATAGTATGCTGCGCTTAAGGAGACCTTTCTCATTTGATTTTAGACGGCGTTTTATATCGATTTTTCTGTCCGATGACGTTGACCGGAAATCTAAATTTACGATGTCAACAAAATAAATAGTTCCGGAAAAACACATGAAGCTCTAGCGGTGTGTTTTGAATAATTGTTATGCCCTAACTTTGTTCTTGGATATATGAAGCACGTTTGGCCATAATTTATTCTCGTGAAATATTTTGAGTTCTGGTACTAATACGATAGCAGACTTCCAGGAACCAGTGGAGCCGGTTGTCAACCCTATGAGTTGAATGCATATATGTTTCGTATTCTCTGCATCTCAACCTTCATTTTCATGTATAAGTTGTGTATATTTAATTTTAATGTAAGGACAAAAAGAGGTGGAAATTCAATATAAACAATTCCATTACTTATATAGCACCTTTAGGTGCTATATAAGTAATGGGATTGTTTATTTTGAAATTTCCACTTATATTCCTTAAATTCAAAATTAAATATACACACATCAAAATTAAGAGATGCATAGAACACGAAACATGTAATGAAATCCTAGGGTTAACAGGCACCACTGATTCCTGGAAGTCTGCAACCGTGTTCGCACCATAACCGATAATTATTTCACGAGAACTTGTGGCCAAATGTGCTTCAGATATCAAACAAAGCTTGGCATTCAAAACACTTTCGGATGCAGCGACAGAACTGCATTTGGAAAAAGGACAACACAGTCTGCATCTTTTATTAAAGATGGCTTCCATGTTAAACAGACATTTGCAAATCACTCGATACCACGAATGTCCATAAAAAACAAAATCGTAATTCTAAGAAATTTCACGAGGTGCAATGATACCTTGAATTGAATATGGCAACTTTGCAGTCTATATAATGATAGTATGCTGTATTAAGGCGATCTTTCTCATTTGATTTTAGACGGCGTTGTTTTTCGATGCTTTTTCTGTCCGAAGACGTAGACCGGAAATCGAAAGTAATATATGTAAACAAAGTAGTCACCCTTGGAATTTACCCCCATGCAGCTGTCGCCGTGTTTTGAATGATTTTTATGTCCATGCTTTGTTCCTGGATATATGAAGCACATTTGGCCACAAGTTGTTCTCGTGAAATATTCAATTATCAGTTCTGGTACTAATAAGGTAGGAGACTTTCAGGAACCATTGGTGCCTGCTGTCAACTCGATGAGTTGATTTCATATATGTTTCGTGTTCTGTCGCCCAACCTTCCGAATTTTGGTGTATAATTTGTGTATATTTAATTTGAATTTAAGGAATATCAGATGGGAAATTCAAAATAAACAAAATTCCATTACTTATATAGCCCCTTAAGGGCCTATATAAGTAATGAAATTTTGTTTATTTTGAAAATTCTCACCTCATATTCCTTCGATTCAAATTAAATATACACAAAATGTACATCGAAATGAAGGTTGGGATGTATAGAACAAGAAACACATGCGTAATCAACTCATAGAGTCGACTGTAGGCACCACTGGTTCCTGGACGTCGGCTGCCGTATTCGCACCAGAACTGATAATTGAATATTTCACAAACTTGTGGCCAAATGTGCTTTACATATCCAAGAACAAAGCTAGGGGATTAAAATTCTCCAAAACACTGCGACAGAGCTGCATGGGGTAAAATTCCAAAGCCTTTGCCTTTGTTTACGTATGAGTATACTTTCGATTTCTGGTCGATGTTATCGGACGGAAAAAGCATGTAAAAACGCCGTCTCAAATCAAATAATGAAAAAGATCGCCTTCATACAGTATACTGTTATTAGATAGAGACTGCACAGTTGCCATATTCAATGCAAGGTATGATACCTGTTGAAATTTCTTAGAATTACGATTGTTTTTCGATGGAAATTAGTGGTATCGAGTGATTTGCGCATGTGGCCAAATGTGCTTCATATATCCAAGAACAAAGCTAGGCATTCAAAACACTTTCGAATGCAGCGATAGGACTGCATTTTGGAAAAGGACAACACTGTCTGCATTTTTTATTGAAGATGGTTTCCATGCTCGACAGAGATGCGCAAATCACTCGTTACCACAAATTTCCATCGAAAAACAAAATCGTAATTCTAAAATTTCAACAGGTATCATACCTTGTATTGAATAAGGCAACTGTGCAATCTCTATCTAATAACAGTATACTGTATGAAGGTGATCTTTTTCATTCTTTGATTTTAGACGGCGTTTTTACATGCTTTTTCCGTCCGATGACGTCGACTGGAAATCGAAAGTATACCCATACGTAAACAAAAGCAAAGGCTTTGGAATTTTCCCCAATGCAGCTCTATCGCCGTGTTTTGAAGAATTTTTATCCCCTAGCTTTGTTCTTGGATATGTAAAGCACATTTGGCCACAAGTTTTCGTGAAATATTAAATTATCAGTTCTGGTGCGAATTCGACAGCAGACTTCCAGGAACCAGTGGTGCCTACAGTCGACGCTTTGAGTTGATTATACATGTGTTTCGTGTTCTATACATCCCAACCTTAATTTTGATGTACATCTTGTGTACATTTAATTTGAATTGAAGGAATATCAGAGGTGAGAATTTTCAAAATAAACAAAATTCCATTACTTATATAGGCCTTTAAGGTCTATAGGAACTGACGAATTTTCCCAAATAGACAAACACAAATGGTTCCAAAACATGATAATTAAACAAGTTTCATACAAGCAATAACTGGCAATGGTACTGTTGATCTAAAGAATATTTGGAATGCTGAAGTTTCAAACTAAAAAGTGATTTTATTGTTGAAAATCAACTTAAATTGCAAATTGCACTAACCACAGAACTAAAAACTCACATTTGGAACACTTAAATTACTGAAACCAAAATTAATCTGAACCATGTATCTACAGCACTTTACCGTCAAATGAACTTTGATGTGCTTTTTGAATTATTTAAAACAGGTTTTTAATCTCCAATTCGAAAGATTTTTTTAGTATCAATATTAAGATGTGCAACCTTAAGAATGCATGCTCAGGATTCACTGGAGCTTCACACTTTTCATAAATTCTGTTTACCATCAACTGAACAATGATTGTCCATCTAGTGTTAGAGACAAAATGATTAGTGTATTTATCCTTGACCAGTCAGCTGTATCATGTATTGCGATTTCACAAGAGGGTTCAACATTGTACAACTCTGTCACTGTTAGATGTTTGGATTTAACAATCAATGTCAACAAACATTCATGCATATCTGTATCAAATACATCAGCCAAGGTGTTATGTACATTTGCATGTGCCATTTGTTTCTTAAGGTGTCACGTCTTGGAGTAATCACTAGAAAAATATTTTGGAATGGACATTAAAAACATGTTTTAATTAATTTTAAAATCACCTCCGAGTTCATTTCTCGGTCAAGTGCTATAGATATATGTTTTGGACTAATTTTGGTTTCATTAATTTAAGAGTTGCGTGTGTGAATTTTCCGTTCTGGTGTTAGTGCGATCTACACTTTAAAAGTTGATTTTCAATAAAATTATTTTTTAGTTTACAACTTCAGTAAACAAAATATTCTTTAGATCAAAGCAGTATCATTGCTTGTCACCGTTTGTACGAAAATCGTCTAATTTAGTTGTTTTAGAACGCTTGTTTTTGACCATTTGGGGAAATTCGCCGTTCCTATAGACCGTAAGCAAAAACATGGCCAAGAGTTTTAGAAAGTGCAGCTCTGTCGCCGAGTTAAGAGTTGTTTCCCAGCTTTGTTCTTCGATATCAAGCACATTTGGCCACGATATGGTCTCGTGAAATATTTTATTATAACTTTTGCCACGAATACGGTAGCAGACTTCTAGGAACCATTTGTGCCTGTCGTCAACTCTGTTGGTTGATTGCAAATATGATTCGTGTTCTATACATCACGGCCTTCATTTTGGTGAATAATTTGTGTATATTTAATTTGAATTTATGGAATATCAGGTGGGAATTTCAAAGTATCAAATGTCCATTATTTTTTAGACCTTTAACATGTCCTGCAGAAGTAGGGCACAGTTTTAGGGAAATTTACTGTTCGCTTGAAGTCTTTACAGACAATAGTTCTAGTGAAAAATAATGCACTTTTGTTTTATAAATTTTCACAAGAATTTCCAAGTTTGGGGGATGCCTTCTGGAAAGATATCGCCATTGTGTATACTTAGTGAGATGGGCTAGTCCAGTATTAATACACAGGGAGGGTGCAGTCTGCAGCCGTCTGGCTGCACTCTGCAGTTATCTTATCATTAATGCCTCGTGTATAGACCTCTAATAATGAGACAAAACTTTGACGAAATTATACCTCGGAGTTCAAAGGATCAAGAGGACTGGGGGAAAGAGTAAAATATTAAAACAAAGTTATCAATGCAAAACAACGTCGCGCTACCAGTGGCGCACATGTTGAGTTGTTTTTCAATTTGTATCGTCTCGAACCCCTAATTAACACTCTGCCATCTACGACCCCATCGAATATAACAAGAAGGAGAGATAAAAAAAAAAATTAAAAAAAATTACAGTATACTCACATCTAAATGAAAGCTCGTCTGTCATTCGAAGAAACATCTTTTGTTTCTGACCAACGCGTTTTTTTTCAATTCTGATACATATGCGCAATGCGTCAGTATCCTGCCACAGCAGAGAGACAAGTGACTGCAAAGACAAGTGAACAACGTCACGGGTTGAGGATACCCCACGTGATTATCAGAAAAAAGCATGCAGAATTTACAACACAATCAAACATGAATTACGTTTTGCTTCCGTGCACGATGTTCTGGGAAAAACGTTTTTTTGAGATCTTTCCGACCTTTGCTGAATGTTTATTAACGTTCTGTGTTGATTGGTTCGACGTTCCATTAACTCTTTTACTTCAGATTTTGACAAAGCAACCGTTCATTTTTACATATCAATCGTCATTAGAATTTTATTTATTTATTTATTCAGTTTATTTATTTGTCCAATTATTTATTTTTTCTATAGAATTTTGTTTGCTTTCTTTAACCATATCACAGACATGCACCTTATAACTAGTTGAGAGCTGGAAGCTGATATTTGGGCACCTTTTTGAGGCACAGGCAACGCAATTAAAAAGTATTATATTTTATGGGTGTGCACCATATTCTCTTAGAAGACTAATTAATTTATTTATTGGTGTTAAGGCCACACATTTATGCAGAACAGCTAATCGTGGTCGCAACATGTACATAAAGTCCAGCCATTCGTTTATATACCCATATTGCCGATTTAAAGGACTTCCACCCAGGCATTTGTCCTATTTTAACAGTAAAACAGAGCGTGTTAACCACAGTTAACAAGCATTGCTTCACTTCCTGGGGTTCCCACGGGGAGGAAGAATAATTATGTATTCTATTTGGATATATTTATTGACTTATTGGTGTTTAAGGTCAAATATTTCAACACAGTGGTTAATCGTGACTGCAACATGGATACAGAGTCAAGTCTAGCCAGTCGATTATATTCCCATGTTGCCCATTTTAGAGGACTTACACTCCAGACATTGGTGACCAGGTTCTATTTACCAGTAGAACAGAGCTTGTTTACCACTGTAAACAAGCACTGTCTCACATCCCGGCGCTCCCACAAGGAGGAAAAAGAATTTTTTTAGTCTATTTGGATTTATCTTGTTATAATGTATGGGTGAGTGCCTATAGGTCTGTAGGCTGTGTGAGCCGTGCCTATAGGCACTCTCCCACAAATTGTAACAAGGCAAAGACATGCCAACAAATTTTGATTACCACAACTAATTCTCACTCATCCAGTCAATGGAATGAACTCATCTAGCTCGTTCGAGCGAGGGTCACATAAACGAAGACTTTACTGTTTGTTTATTTGGACACATTCAGCAACTAGGGCTATATGAATACCGCAACAGAAGTATAAAGTAAAGTGTAACAAACTGATTTATTTATTTATTGGAGTTTAACGACACTTCCGGCGGACATTGTCCCCTCGAGTCGGAGTGTTTTACGGGTACAGGAAGCCAGGGCACCCGCTGCGAACCACCGAGTACTGATGAGCTAATGTAAGACTTTCCAACGTACTAACTCCACACAAGCAGGGTTAGCACTGGTTGAAGACAGGTGCACCATCGCCGTGCATTGCGCCTTACTACACAGCGCCACCATGCCCCCACTCGGGCAATAGGGATTAAGTGCCTTTCCCAAGGACACAATGCAGGAATTGAACCTCTCGGTTTGAAGTTCAATGCCATAACCACCCCAGCACTGCGTACTGCACGTCGATGGTGCACTTGTCTTCAACGAACGCTGACCCTATTATGCGGAGTATAAACGTTGGGGAGACTGACAGTTCCTCGTTGCTGCTCCGGCTTCCTCCACCCGTAAATCTGTCCGATACGAGGTGACATTCGCTGTATGCTTTTGTGAGACAAAACAATCGATAAATTAAGTTATTTAAGAAATCTTTTTGCTAGTGTCGCCTGCTATTCGTGTTGCATAAAAGGCTAACCCTTTACCTCACATAATGGTTATATCCGACCAGCACTGTTCATGAAAACAACATAATACGAATAGAAGACGACACTTCAAAAAAAAGTTCTTAAATTACTTAATTTATCCATATTTTTGTCTCAAAAACATAGCTTATCATCCCTTCCCGTGGGAACCCCGGGAGGTGGAGCTGTGCTAGTTTACTGTGGTAAAAAAATTCTGCTTTACTGTTCGTATTGCATAAAGGGTGCACCCTTTATATCACAGAACGGCCATATCCAACCGCCAGCAATGTCCACAAAAATCAACATTAACATTTGTTTATTTTGTTCAATTTTGCCTCCAAAAAATAGCTTATGACCCTTCAATGGAACGAACTTGCAGAAAAAATACACCTAGTATTGTACTGTATAACCAGCAATTTATTTATTGATGTTTAACGACACTTTCTGCAGCCAGCGTCACCTCGTGCTAGGCAAGTTTACGGGTGGGGGAAGCCGGAGTACTCGAAGAGAACCACCGAACACGTCTATCGGACGTAATTCGCCCACCAAACTCGATGCTCCACACAGAACATATTAACATCTAATATTTTCCTCACAACGTAACTGGGAGTTTAACCAATTCAGTATTGTTTGGAAGAGTGAAATTGTTGTATTCAGGGTCGTACCTACGATTTTGAAACGGGGGAACACTTTTTATGCTGATGATAAAATACGGGATGCGAGAGAGACGAACCTTTGGCCAAACTGAAACTGCAAAAAAGTGCCGAGTGGCACAAGCATCAGACGCCATTTATTGTTAAAAGTCCCATTGCAGTATTCGAGAAGAGGGAGGACGTGAAGTTGACGCAACGAAGGTCATCCCATAAAGCGTGCCATTGGCCTAATTATGGCCCTGTCACACTATCGCGTATTATTGGCTGCATAAGGGCCGTAAAAGAAATGTTGGGTGGGCTCGTAAAAGTGGAAATTACGCGCCCAAAAGTTGTCGTTTTCTAGGAATTTTTTCAATTTTTTCTCTCGTTTCGGTCTGTTGGCGAACATGACTCGTACAAGCTTCGTACAGGTTTCGTACAGATTCGGTCCTTCCTTACGTACTCCCCTGTACCCGGAGTACGAGCAAGATTTTTGAACCGATCCAAAATCTTTCTCCTACCCCCCTCGCACAGAATCTTACGAGCTCGTACTATATCGTAGCCCTAGCGTACTCCCACGTCCTCCCCGTACCCTCCCCCATAGAGGACAAATTTCCGCTTACGAGCCGTGCGATATCCCCAGGAAGCCCTGGTGTGACGGCCATTTTAGATACGTTAATACGGTACTGTCGTCTTGGAAAGGACAAAATCCACGCGTTGGCAATAGTTCCACGTGCGTTAACAGTGAATCTCCGGCATAAAACAATAGAATCGCCATAAAATTTTCACTGAATGAAGCAACGAGTAGGACCCGGTGCTACCTTCATTGAACATTTTCTGAAAACTTCTGATTATTGATTGAGAAAAGCAACTGTGCGGAACACTGCCTAGCGTGGATTATGACCATTCCACTGCGGCTATACTGTATACAAGTGATATATACAGATTATCATGATAATGTGCATGTCCTATGATTTGTATCAGATTCGAGGTGGTGTCCAGAATGGGATCTCAACGAGCCGGCTTTGCAAGTTTATCTAACAATTCTGTCACATAAACAGATTAAATCTTAAATTATTAAAACAGTGTTGGGACATAATGATTAGTAGATCACTGAAACGCACATAGAATGGATTCATGCGGATGTTATGATAGCCCGTCGCGTTACCTGAAACGAGTCGTCTATATGATACGGCGTTGTGTCCTTGGGCAAGGCACTTAACCCCGATTGCCTACATGGGGGCACGATGACGCTGTGTACTAAGGTGTACTGCACGTCGACGGTGCGCATGTCTTCAACCAATCTAACCCTGCCTGTGCCGCGGTGCAGAGTTCAGAGTTACGATGTTGGAGAGCTGAAAGCTGCTCGTCGTTGCTCGGTGGTTCTCTCCGGGTACTCCGGCTTCCTCCACCCGTAAAACTATCACCGACATGATATGACCCTGGCTGTTAATGTGTCGTTAAATCCTAATAAATAAATCTATATGATACGGAATCAGAATGAGTCGTCTATATGATACGGAATCGGAGCACATTATGTGATACGTACCGTTTTTCGTGTTTTTCAGGCCAAAATCAATATGATTGTTAGATAAAATTTCTCGCAAAGCCTTGTTAGATAATTATGCTTACAACAAACCATTAATTTTGTTAGAGTAGTTTGGTGTACGTGGTATGTGCCACAGATCCTTAAATAGTATTACAGCTGTGTATTTATCCCCATAGGGAAATCATACGGGATAAATACACAGCATTTGACCCACTTGAAAGCTTAAAACACATTCCAATGAGCAAAAATAGCATAACCAAGATTGCGCTCTATAGTTATCATGGAAGGAGGGGGGGGGGGGAGGGTGTTCAAATATTTTTGATTCTTTCCTCTGGATACGTTCTTGGTTTCATTACTTGGTGTTTGGAAAGCTGTATAAATGCATCGTAAAGTATAATTACCCCGTGTGTGCCTCATGGCTGGCATTTTTTGTCATTGGAAGAGATGTACTTGAAAGTTAGCTCCCTTTAACTACCTAAAGTTGTCAGTAAATTTAAGACTAAGAGTTTGTGAATTTCATATAAAAATTGATATTTCGAAATGTTAGCGAATTTGTATCATCAATGAGTGCCTCATTTCACAAAAGCCCGGCATTTCCATCCAGGGTAGTATAAAAATACAGAAGTTTGCTTTGCACAATGTTTTCTCAATCTGTTTGAACGTTTGACTATTATTCTCTGTTGAAACCTATTTAAAAATAAAAAAAACGGCGTTTTCGACATCCTTTGACATTGTGTGACTTTTTATATGTTCGTTTGTATCAACAGTGATCGCATAATGACATTTAATTTATACCATGATTACCTATTCTACTATATATGAAAGCCTATGACATAAATTTTAGCTTTACACACCAACCGTGATGAACACGTCAGCAATGGGATTTCATAGCAAAAATTTACACCTTCAGTGGAACTACATCCCCGTTGACCTTTGGTGACGTCGACCTAAATGCAAACTTGTCTAAATTTATTGCACGTCGTCTCGCGAAGAGTGAAATGGAAGTGGCAATTATTTATTACGTTTTTAAATGGGTTTACCTCATAAGATGCTAAAAATTAACAAACATGCGTTGTCTCATGTTAATAAAACACGCATAACTCGAAATAGTATGTTATTAAAACGAAAAAGGCTCAGTTTCTTTTTTTCATTTCGTTTCGGCGATAAAATTGACAGCAGAAGTACCGCCCAACGATGCTCGTGTAAACAAAAACAGATTCGCTCGTATGTACGTCTGGTGCTCAGTAAAATCGAGAAAAAATAATAGCGACTCTTAATAATCTGATGGTATGGTATAAATAAAATATACCCAAAGTAGCTTGGTGTACCAAATGTTCACCACTCGTGGTGAAGTGGTGTTAACAGCCCGCCGAAGGCTCGCGGTTAACACCACTTCACCACTCGTGGTGAACATTTGGTACACCAAGCTACTATGGGTATATTCTATATATATACATTGCTCTTTCCATCAATATAAAAGTCCAGAAGGTAAAAGATTTACTGTTTTTACCGGGAAGAATAAAAACTGGCAAATTACTGTAAAAACACTTTCGCTAAACAAAAGCCAAAGTGGACCTTACTTAGTTTCCTTTTGTAACTTTTAATAAACGAAAACAGCAGACAGCACTAAGAGCTGTCTGTTGTTTTCGTGTATTAAAAATGTATTAAAAGTAGCAAAACGAAACTTGGCTTTATTTTCTACAGATGTCATAAGTGTTTTCTCAACAATTACTTGCTTCTTAATTGGGCCTTCCTTCTTCGTCTAATAGATTCAAGGGAGATAACTTTACCAATAGTTGATTTTCATTACGATAAATGTCAGTTTAAGCAAATACGACCAGCGCCATTCACAAAAACTACCATTGAAATATTTTTAGTTTTTCATTTTCATCAAACCAACGGCCGATAACTGTACACTGCAGGAGTCGACTGAGATTGAATGTCCCAGTGGACTGTGTTGAATATAGATCTGGTTAAGGCTGATGTATACCTCTTTGCCTCTGAACTTACTTATAGAAATATATATATATCCTTATACGTTAATGGACATGAGACTGAATAGGGACAGTGATGTTCTTACGTTGCGTGTGTATTTCATTGCATCGCCGTAAACGTTCACGTTATATACATTCACTAAACGAGTTTTACTATTCTATTCGAATTATAGCGAAGTGAATTTCACAACTAATGAATATCAGTTACTTGTTATAACAGCAGCCACAACAAACACAGCTAGTGTATTCTCGTGTTCCATTCCGCATTGTCGACATTTCAATGATTAAGGACTGAAGTAGTTGTATAAAGTAACAGTTGAATAATTTTACGTTGCCTTATGGATTCGAACGTTGACAAGGCTATCCAAATAGTCACTGCACGAACGCCGTGTGGCTTTAACTCCTAGAAGCTCGGGGTCGAGTTTTCTTGCCTGTGATGTAATACGGCAGGTAATCTGGCTGTGACGGTTCGGCTATCTTTGGGCTTGGGAGAATTAAACACTGAGCATGTGCTTCTAGTCAAGTGTCGTCTGCCTGAATAGGCAGACGACACTTGACTAGAAGCACCTGCTTTACTGTAAGTTTTTCGCCATATGTCATGTTCAATAAATTCATTCTGATTCCCCGGCTTCCAAGAGTTAATTAAATCAAAATGTTACAATAAAACTTATATTTCTTTAATGATAGATTATTTTCTCCGTTCTATAATAGTACAGAGTCGCCAGACACAACAGCATGTCGCTGGTGGTTCGGCGGATATACTGGCCTAGTAATTGAGCTTATATTGAAAAAGGCTGTTAACGTTGTTGCGTGATTGTACAATCGGGAAGAGTCGCTGCGAACAGCATCACACTAGTCTTGAAAAAGGAAAAAAAATACTATACCTTGGAAATAGTCTGAATAGTTCTTCAACCCAAGGATTGATAATTACCACAAGTAACCACAATTATTAGAGGCGCCTACGTAATCTGGTTTAACAAATCACAGCCCATCCACCTACGCTATTTTCATATTACAAGTAGGGCCCTGCGAATCACATATTTTCGATTCGAATCAAATCTCCAATCGAATCCAGTCTATCATTCAAAATCGAATGGAATCTTGAATTGAATACAGGCGTCTTGAAGATGACCAATGGGGGTTGGGGTACGACATCTAGTTACACAAACCATAGCCCATCTAAATACGGTCATATTACAATAGAATTACAGAAACATTTCCCCCTATTTTTATTATATATATATATCACTGATACGGATGCGGTATATGATAGGTCTGATACTTGCAAAACGCCTGATACTGAAAAATCGAAAACGAGGCTGGGTGAGAATTGTGTCCTCTTCTTGCACCTCGAGCTACAAAATGTGCACTGAGATATTTACATCTTCATTGGTATACAAATGCATCGATTCATTTTTCAACGAATGTTGTCGAGCCTTGACATCATGGGGTAGATCGAACACCAAGTGACAGTAACGACAACAAAAGATTTAGCTCCCACTTTCGTCCAAAATCGATTTGACCGATTCTAAAATCGAGACACTAATTTTTGCTATTTAATTATTACTGACAATCAGAACAGTGACGTTTTCTTGATTGTTGCAGTGCATCTGTTGAGCATGTTCAACCAAGCAGTAACACATGAGCCGCCTGCGCCGATTTGTGCGATACTTCTTAGTTAAAGGTCCTCAACTTGATGGGATGCAGCACACCGGGAAACTTCATTGTACTAATAATATCTATGTATTGACTGTTTTAGCCGTCGACGTTGATTAGCGGAAACAGGGAGCTTTCCGGAAATCAGTGTCAGCGCCTGATATCATCAACGGAGACCTATATTTTTATTGCGCTCATTCCCCAACCCTTTTCTACATGCACTGAAATAGATGCATTTCTTGTGCAGATTTGTTCACTTCCAGGGGTCCCCATGGGGAGTTCAGGGTAATGAGGAGAATGGTAGGAGTTAATGAACAAATGCATTTCTTCAAGATTTTTAAGGGCCCTCTTCGAAAACTCTTCCAATCATCGAGGCGGAATCATACGGAAAAGATAAATTTGTTTTATGATGGAACGGTGGCGTTGTGAACTGAGGCATACTGCACGTCGATGGTGCACTTGCCTTCAGCTGCAACTAACTCTGCTAGAGTCTTGACAGTTCGTCCCATGAGTTCCAATGTGTTCTATGTGCCTACTGGCACATATAACACATTGGAACTCAGGGGACGAGTTGCTGGCCTATACACGGCGATTCCCTCCAGGTACGTCATTTCCCCCATCAGTAAAACTGTCAGACATAATGTGACTTATTTATTTACTGGGTTTAACGACACTTTTGACAGCCAGGGTCACCCCGTGTCGAACAGTTTTACGGATGGAGGAAGCCTAAGAACCCGGAGAGAACCACCGAGCAGCAGCGAGGAACTGTTAGACTCCCCAACGTACTAACTCTACACAAGCAGTGTTACGATTGGTAGAAGGTAATTGTACCGTCGACGTGCAGTACGCCGTAGTACACAGAGGCACCATGCTCCCACGTAGGCAATTGGGATTAAGTGCCTTACCGAAGGACACAACGCAGTTACCCCGTCGGTAATCGCACCTTGGAAGTTTCGATTTGAAGGCCAAAGCCGTAACCACCGCGCCGCCACACGATGTGGCACTGTTTGTTGAAAGTGCCCTTGAACTCCAATGAACAAACACTATTGGAAACTCACGATTAGTTGATACTAATACAAGTCGATGATATCTTCAGTCAACATGATTACACTAGTGTCCTGATAATTATATTGAGAACACTGTGGAAAACTACATTTACAAAACACTACTGGCAATCAGCTGCCAGTAATTATACTGTAACACATTAGAATAAAAATATCATATTAAATTATTTTCTGCAATTTTACGAGCCTCGTCTAATATAGTTCTCACATTGCCTCGTGTGACATCGTATCCACCAACCAAACGACCCATAACGTTTTTAATATTCCAGCCTACGATTGGTTAGCAAACTGTTGCATCTTTTCTTATTCATTTGTTTACAAAAGCAGACGTACAGTAAAGTCGTCGTGAACTGGTCGTAATCCACGCGCGAGCAGTGATGTCTGCGCATGTGTTTACCAGGTAATAAACATCATCATCAGCAAAATTTTAATTAATGAAGCACCGGGTTGTACCCGGTGCTTGATTAATTAAATGTTTGATGACTATTCCAATAGTTAGTGTTGGAAATCTAATATTATTGCGTCCGTGGAAATATGGCGCACCAGTGGAAAGTGACTAGTTCCCGGCTGCCCTGTTGTAATGCAAGGGGAGTAATCGAACATCTCATTGATCGACAAAAAAATTATTGGTTTATAACCAACGACATTTTGGGAACATACAATTCTGCTCGCTTTCTGGCGCTACTGACCGAAAATACACATTGGAATGTTCTAATAAACTGAATTCAGACTCTGATTTTGGCAATAAAAACAAAATGGCGGACAGTAAGAATTCAAATACCGACAATGTCGTCAGTATACTGAATTAATATGGAGTCACTGTTGATGATTGTTGTCTGTGTCCTCCTCAGTCATTAGTTTTGACAGTTCATTGGTTAATCTATCCGGCCGGCGTAATAAAGTTCGATAATTACAGACGACGAGCATCCAGGTGTTATAAGAGTAGACTACTTAACCCTCTGAACTCCCGATGCCGTTTTTCCAATGGATCACAAGCTACGTCATAATGTCATTAAGGGGGGTGACTGCAAGGTAAATGTGTGGTGTAGACCAATCAATATTTTCAACGGGAAGCCCTAACGCTGCACGTTGACAATAATAATTGGTCTACCCCCAAATAATAAATATGGACTCTTCCTATTGCTACCATGGAACTGACATGGAAGATACCACCAGGATTCAAGAAGTTAATGACTTTAACCTACAGTAATATGGCTACAGATTAACCCTTTACCCAACGTAACGGCCAAAACCAGCCAGCGCTATTCTCAAAAATCGCCAATTAATTTTCAGAATATTTTCATTTTTTGTCTCAAAAACATAGGTTATGGCCCCTCGTTGGAACGAGCTCGTCGAGCTCGTTCCAACGAGGGGCCTTAACCTATGTTTTTGAGACAAAAAATGAAAAAAATTAGTTATTCAAGAATTTTTTTTGCAAGTGTCGTCTGCTTTTCATGTTAGGTAAAGGGTTAAAGATATTATTAATTGCTCTATATTCAGAATTGACTCTTCTATGACGAAACAACTTTCGACATTGGCGATGTCATTTAAAAAACAACAACAAAGGATTACGGAAACATTAAAAGGAGTGACAAAATACCGCGAAACTTCTACAAAATTGAGCAGGGGCGCCGGAAGCAAACTTGAGCAGTATGGGAAAGTAAGAAAGAAAAGGACACGATTAGGGCTTGGCGGTTTGGAAGCCAGCCGCACGCACCCTAAGCATATTTAACTCAATATAACATAAAACGAAGCCTTATCTAGTGACTTTTCTGAATAATCAGCATTTCCCATTCTGATGATGTAAGCATTCCTCACGTGACCTTTATTTACAAACCAAAAAAACACATGTGAAGCAAGATGGAAGTCTTATTTCCTAGCATATAACTCATCTATGCAAACTCACTGTCACTCATACCAAAGGCTCCTAGGGTCACCATGCTATACACTAGAGGGAGACTAAACAGCTCGTGAAATATCTCTAATGCCGGAGCATTAACCAGTTTTCCCGAATGCAATTCTACAGATTTACAAATTGAGAACAATTTCTATTTGATGTAGCAAAGTTCTGCTTCATAGGGCCGTAATAAGGAATATATTGGTCATTTGTCTCATACGAACTGCTATTCTCTGACCCAATTTGCTTTCGCAGACGACGGGTGCGGGAATATAGCCCCTAGTCAACAGGGTTCCGGTGAAACTTGCATTTGTGCATTTGGGAGTCGCTTTGAAAACGAAATCGATCTATCCATTCAGAACATGCCATCTTAAACATTATATCAAATCGTGAATGAAAATATCACAGAGAACGAATGTGGTAAGCGTTGTTTAAAGATTGTTTAACAGTGAACAAAAATAAGCTGCTTATGGGGAAAAAAAACTCGGATGAAGCACTTTGTAGCAGATCCATGACTACCTACTTAAATAGGTATACATATCAACTTGTTTTCCTAGCAGGTTCCGTTTTTACAGGAGGTCCTGCCAAAACTGTTGCGGGTCTTTTTTCACCCAACAGTTCAACATATACTTGTGAACCTGATTTGCTAAGCATTGTTGGAACGAAAGCCATTGCAAGACTCTGTTTAACTTGGTAACCATAGCATCCTGACGTAGTCATTCCAACAACCTGCAATGATAAACACGTTTGTTTATTTATTATGATGATTTATTGGTGTCCAAGATCACTTTACACACCTATATATAGTCCGATTTACAAAAATAATACATTTGTAATGTGATATTTAAGGCCATCAATACTATAAATTTGAAACATCTCTTTGTGTCAGCTGGGCTGTTCCCACGTGCCAATTATGCCCGAAATGTGAAACCGTTGTGTTTCCAAGATTTCATGGTTTCGAAACCAACATTTGAACACCACTGCAAGTCACATCTTTTGGGTCCTCGCGGTCGATGGTGAACGCCCATCCGATATGTTGCAAAAAGTGAACCAATTCGTGTGTCCTCAAACTAATTGTGTGATTTCTTTCCCAAAGATTGAGAGTCAACTAAATCCGCAAGTCAACAATTACCTTAAGCTTTGCAAACCCAAAAGGCCAGTGAACACTATCGGTTTGAATATTTCGGATGAAACTGGCCTGCAACCAAATTGTCGAGTGCTTATTGGAACAGTCGAATGTTGAATGAGCAACAAGGTGACAATGTTGGCATTCTGTCGATATTTGTTGAACAATCCACTCACAACTACACACTGTGAAAAAAATATGTCTACCAACATGTGACTCCAATCACTTATAATTTCAGTAAAAAGTCAATGTTTTGTATCAACCACACTTTACAATGTTAGACGAGATATTATTTTTTCAATTTCAGTGTTTACGAAGCTATTCAGGTATATTTATTTATTTATTGGTGTTTAAGGTCACATACTTATGCACAATGGCTAATCATGACCGTGACAGATTTGAGGGTGGAGGAAGCCGGAGTACCTGGAGAGAACAACCGAGCAACGACGAGGAGCTGCCAGCTCCCAAAACATCGTAACTCCGCACTGCAGCACAGGCAGGGTTAGATTTGTTGAAGACGTGCACACCATCGACGAACACTACGTCTTAGTAAACGGCGTCATCGAACCCCAATGTGGACAATCGGGGTTAAGTGCCTTGCCCAAGGACACAACGCGGGAGTCCGAATCGATCGCTCAGACGGTCATCCATTCAAGGACTGACCGGGCTCGACATTGCTTAATTTCGGTGATCTGACGAGAACCGGTTATCATGTACAAGAGTAAGAAACTTAACACCACGCGCTCCTGTCTGAGCATCCGGCGCCGTTGATAAGGCAAATTGTAATTAACCGGGCTCTACGTTGCTTAGCTTCGGTGGTCTGACGAGAATCGGTTACCGTAACGCCACCGCGCCCCCTATTCAGATAGATGGTGGACTGAAATATGTGAACGAAGAGTACCATGGGTTAATTAATCCAGAAATATAACGGTCATAGCCAACCAACGCTATTCACAAAATTACCCTTTCAGACTGATTCAGATGTTATTAGTCTTTCAACGGTTGATTCCAAGACATAGCTTATGAACTCTTATTGGAACGAGTTAATTGAGTTAGTTCCAACAAGTTGTCATAGGCTGCTTTCACGAGGCTCAAAATGACAATTTATCGTAGTTTCAACGATTTCTGTCGGAGAAAAAATGGTATCATTCAGGAGACGTTACAAAATTAGTATTCACTTGTCGGATCCTTACACAATGGTGGACTGCTAAAATTGGTTGGCGCTGTTAGATCGCTCATGTCGTCCCATGAGTTCCAATGTGTTCTATGTGCCAGTAGGCACATAGAACACATTGGAACTCAAGAGACGATGTGTGGAATTACGCTTAACCCATTACCCAACATGAAAAGCAGACGGCACTTGCAAAAAAAATTTGAATAACTAATTTTTTTCATTTTTTGTCTCAAAAACATAGGTTATGACCCCTCGTTGGAACGAGCTCGTTCCAACGAGGGGTCATAACCTATGTTTTTGAAACAAAAAAATGAAAAAAATAATGAAAATTAATTGGCGTTTTTGAGAATTGCGCTGGCCGGTTTTGAACGTTACGTTGGGTATAGGGTAAAAAGCACCGAGATGTATAGGCAATACAGTAAATACAGCTATCAACTGTTCGATATGATGACAACATGTTGTTCACTTGTGGAAGCCAAATAATATATCACTCCGTTTCTTCCTTGCAATACACCCTCCCCTTTTCATCTTGAGAGCCTTTACCGAAAGAATGAACTGAAAGCGCCCGCGTAATTTACAGTTTAAGCAGTTGAAAAAATATATCTTTCAAAAGATTTCAACAATACCATATCATGTGACCTCCTCGGTGAATGAAAGGAGTTCGTTTAAATGGGGGGGGGGGGGGGGGGGGGGGTCATATGATATGGTTTTTGTTGAAATATTTTGAAAAATTTAGATATTGTTCACGTTGGAGAAAGGGTTATACTGTTGACTGTATATGTATTTGGTTGAAATATTACACAGTGGAGCCTCAAGTGATATGAACTACATGAATTACTGACATATATAGAAAACACTTACTTTATCTTGATACCACACACTTTCATTTCCTTCTGGATCTACATCGGTAGTATCCACCGTCATCATCACAAGCTGCGTTTCTAATGGCCTTGATTTGATTTTCCAAAGAGCATCTTTACCGATAAAGTCGGCTGACTACAATTGGAAAAAAAAATAGATTTTCAGTTTTGTCTCTAATCTGAAATCACAAAGAGCCTACCCAAACTGTCGTTTGATACAGGCCTTTTCGTATCACATGAGTACTGATGATAGTCGACCCTTGGGGTGTGATTTGTTCTATTCCAAATCGCAATATGAGGTACACGATTGGTTGTCTGTGACACAATATCATGACCCTGAACAGAATTTTACGGTGGAAGATCGATCACCCCTGTGTTGAGACTTTAGTAAGAAACATTGTGGGCCTTGTTACGGACAAAAGTTCAGGACGGACTTGTACAACAATCCAAGTGAAAAAAGGTCAATAACCTTATAAAAACTGCAATAACATGAGATGCGGTCACGATATGCGCATGCTCATATTACAAGGTTGCTGATAATCGTTGAACCTTGAGATGTATCGTGTTCGGTACCAAGTCGCAATATGCAGTACATGATTGGTTGTCTGCGACACAATACTATAACACTGAACTGAACTTTTCGGTGTAAGATCGATAACCCTCATGTCGCGACTTCAGCGAGAAACATGCCTGAAAACACCAAATCAGGAAATATCACGTCGACTATATATGGAAAATGTTTTGAGCCATTTTCTGAGAATTGTCTCGGGCTATACTTAGCTAGATGAATGACACCATGACTTGTTGTAAAGTGTTGTAAATCAACTTAGGAAGCACCTATTGGCGCCTAAGTTAGAAAACATCGCTTTACACAATTCTCAACACTGAGAGTCTGTTGCGGCAATCATTGACGCTGTTCAACCTAAAAAAACCCGCTGCATTGTAAAGCCTTGATAAGACAGGAAGTAAAAAAACGCGTTAGCCCGTCATGGTAATAGGGTTAAAATTGACATCAGCATATGGAAAAGGCAACTTGACTCAGATTCTGAGTAGGTTCGATATGTGATAGTTACTAATCAAATCTTGGTACTGACCAATCCATTTTACCTTGAAAAAGAGAACAACTACAAATCACATTTTTTGGAACAAAACACACCCAATAACCGAAACTAATTGGCGGCAAAATGAACACTGCCAACCATCTTTACAATGTCTGGTAATCAATACACCATTCACAACGTCCGTTGCCTCTGTTTTATATTTTTTGTCATCTGTCATACGAGCTTGCTATAAGTGCAACGTGCAGTTGATGTTGAAGAAATCTGTTCATTCTTGCACAGCAAAAGATCATGTAAATATTCCATAAAGACTATTTGTGTGAGTAAAATACCTGATGATGCTAAAAAAGCAAAATGAACACTTTCGAAAAAAGGCGTCATCCCTAACTTTTGTCCCCATGAAAATGGACTTTCGATAAAGTTATCTCCCTTGCAATTATTAGACGGGAATATCCAAGTAAAAAGCAAGTAACTGTTGAGAAAACACCAATAACATCAATTGAAGAAACGCAGCTCTCGGCGCTATCTTGTTTTGTTTATCAGATATTACAAAAGGAAACAAGGAAACTTGTTTTTTTATGGCAAGCGAATTTAGAGCAGTTACGTCACAGATAAACCGCCGTTTTGAATATCCATCAGTATCACACATGGAGATACTTAGTTAGTGTCCACTTCGGCGCTGTGTTATGTGTTTTATAGTAATTTACAAGTTTTTATTCTTCCTAGGAAAAAAAACAAAACTATTAGCAAATACCACCTCCTCGACTTTTATATTAATGAAAAGTACAGTGTCTGTATTACGTGTCACGATGCGCACACTGTTGATATAATGAAGATAAAACAAATTACAGAACATCAAAAGATGGTGAAAACGCCGTTTTCAAATTTTTTTAAACGGAATTCAACCAAGCCAGAAAATAAGCAGACTGTCATCTGCAAAATGAGGTCCCCAGAGGGTGAATTTAGTGATGTTACCCTCTGTGGAACTCAATCTGAATCAGGGTCTCAAAACTAAACAGAAAGAGGTACCCAGAGGATAAATTTGCCTACTCTATGAGATAGTATCATCAAATTCACCCTCTGGGAACCTCATTCTGCAAATGTCAGATTGCTTATTTTCAGGTCTGATTTCAACAGAGAAGAATAATCAAACTAATTGGGAAAATTGTAAAGCGCCAGCTTCTATAAAAAGATGATATAAAATTAACTGTTTAGGCCTCCTTAATAAGATAGCCATGCAAAGTGGCCATTGCATGCAATTGAGCGAATGGTAGATTAGTCATTAAAGTCATCTTTATTTCAACACAAACCCTTGCGATTTAATGAGTGAATATGGTGAATGCAAATGTGAGAAGACATTTGTCTGAAACAGAAACGGACGGTGATCACTAGAGTCTGTGCGAGATTTCAGTAGTATGGCACACCGGTAAGACGGCACGATGGTGGCGGAGACAGGGCAACATCTGCAACTGAAGACCGGTTTTTGATCATTCAGGCCCGTAGGAACCGCTTTGACACAGCAACCCAGCTTCGCAGTGACCTTCAGAATGCATCCGGTGTAAATGTTTCGACGCAGACTATCCGGGCAAGATTGCACAAAGGTGGTCTCCGATCGAGAAGACCATGCATTCGCATTCAGCTGACCCAGAACCACCACCAGGCACGATATGAATGGGCTATGGATCACGTTGGATGGACCAGAGAAGAGGGACGACCTGTCCTTTTTACAGATGGGTCAAGGTACTGCCTATACAACACAGATAGGCGTTCTAGGGTATGGAGAAGACCAGGAGAGCGATTCCATGCAGCCAACATTGCTGAGAATGACCGCTGGAGGGTAAATAATGGTCTGTGGCGGCATCAGCTGGGATGGACATACAGAGCTGTGTGCTTGACCGTGGTACAATGACTGCACAGCGGTATATTGATGAGATCCTGGATGCCCACGTCAGATTGTATGCAGGTGCAGTGGGTGATAAATTCATTCTGATGGACGATAATGCCCGTCCTCATGTTTCCCATGCTGTCGGGGAGTACCGACAGAGAGAGGGATTGGTCCCCTGACCTCAATCCAATCGAAGATGCCTGGAATGAGTTGCGGCTTGCAATTTCAGTCCGTCCAGTCCAACCAAGAAGTGTCCAGGAGCTTGGTGCCATGCTGGTCCAAGAATGTAACAACATCCCACAAAGGAACATCTGGAACCTGACTGGGAGCATGAGAAGGCGTTGTCAAGTTGTAATTAACAATAATGGGTCTCATACTCGATATTGAACACATATCAGTTCGCTTACCAATAATATTCCTTTTCCATGGTTATCGTATTCAAAAGCTAAAACATAATGTCAAACACAAACAAAATCTCAATTTATGTGCTTAAATCATTAAAGATATAATTAAATATATAAAAAATTAAATATAAAATATATACACTTTTCATAACAATATTTCAACAAAAAAGTAAAACAGGTAGTTGGATATACTTGTGCTCAGCAAACTTGGAGAAGTATAAAAATAATTGCTTGTCAGACGTAGCTCCAATGACAAAACAGTATTTATTTATTTATTTGTGTTTAACGACTTTTTCGACATCCAGGGTCATCTCGTGTCGGACAGTTTTACGGGTGGATGAATCCTGGGTACCCGGAGAGAACCACCGAACAACGGCGAACAACTGCCAGACACCCCACACAAACAGGGTTAGCATTGGTTGACGATAGGTACACTATCGACGTGCAATACATCTTAGTACATAGGGACACCGTGTCCCCACGTGGGCAATCGGGATTAAGTGCCTTGCCCATGGGCACAACGCAAACGCAGTTATCCATGGCGGGGATCGAACCGTGGACCTCTCGGTTTGAAGTTCAATGGTGTAACCACTGAGCCACCGCGCTCACGATACAACAGTAGTGAATGCCAGAACCATAGGGACTGTGTTTAGTGGGCAATTTCCACCGTTAATCCTATGGGAGCCACATGGTGGAATAACCTTGACCCTATGGGACAGCTTATAGCGAGCTGATCAATTCACTATACATGTTCCAACAGCACCAGGTTTATTACGCTATAAATGTGTAACTTAACCCTTTACCCAACGTAACGGCTAAAACCGGTCAGCGCTATTCTCAAAAATCGCCAATTAGTTTTCATTATTTTTTAATTTTTTGTCTCAAAAACATAGGTTATGACACCTCGTTGGAACGAGCTCATCGAGCTCGTTCCAACGAGGGGTCATAACCTATGATTTTTTTGCAAGTGTCGTCTGGTTTTCATGTTAGGTAAAGTGATAAGAATAGAGGAGACAATGGAACACTGTATACTAAAATATCCCAAATATCTGTTCAACAGAATAAGATTCACTGGGAGTATAATGATGAGGTGGAATGGGGAAATGACGGACATGTGGGTATTGGGTGACACAAAGGAGAGGGTTAATATGCTTATCGGAGAGAGTGGAAAGAAAGAGGTACGGGTTCTCAGGAGGGAGGTATTTGGGTGCACATGTCTAATTAAGGTCTTCTCGCGCGAGAACCGCGACAAATCAGCGGCCGGCCAAAGTGTTATTATTAAATAAGAATCTCCGTCACAAGACAGTACACATAATTTCAATAGAAATATATAATGTCGTCTCGTGAGTTATAAGAATAACACTGAAACAAAACACTGAAATCAATCCTAAAAACCATCGGGCTACACTACTCATGTTCAACGGCCTAACTTCCTGAAACACAAGAACACAGGAGTACCTTGGAGTAAACTATATGTACATATAAGGACACGGTGACTTTACCTTGAACGGTGTCTTTACCTTGGAGTAAACTATATCATGCGACCCCCTCATTGGATCAAGATCTACGAGCCGGTTCCAATGAGGAGCCACATGATATGGATTTGTTGAAATTCCTTGAAAAATATATTTTTTCAGCTGCTCAATTTGTAAGCTAGCGGATGCGGCCGATTCGTTAGGTAAAGGGGCACATATTTTTGCACAATTGCTGATCGTGACCGCAACTGGGAAATAAAATTAAGTTCAGCCAATCGTTTATATCCATGTTGACCATTTTAACTGGTATAGTGCTGAAATATTTTTGGTCATCAAAATTTGTTCACATATCTTTGTCTTGTTACAATTTATGGGAGAGTGCCAAAAGGCACTCTCCCATAAATTTTAACAAGACAAATCCCTACAGACTAAATAATTTCACTTCAAAGGTGATACGTAGAACATCCACTGGATATGAAGCCTTTAAGTTGTGGTACCGACACTTCAGAATAAAGCCCAAATATGGGCTTCCAGTACTCTACCAGTTAAAGGCCATCTATCCCAAGCATTGGTTACTGGGTCCTATTTTACCAGTAAGCTAGAGCTTGTTACCACAGTAAACAAGCACTGCTTTACTTTGCAGGGTTCCCGTGGGTTATGCTGGCCAGGTATATTTATTTATTGGTGTTAAAGGTCACGTTCTTCAGCACAATGGCTAATCGTGAGCGCAACAAGGAGATAAAGTCAAGTTTAGCCAATCGTTTACACCCATGTTGCCCATTTTAGAGGACTTCCACCCCAAGCATTGATAACTGGGTCCTATGTTACCAGCAAACCAGAGCTTGTTTATCACATCAAACAAGTATTGCTTCACTTCCCGGTGTTCACATGGGAGACCAGAATAACTATACACTAAATCGTACCTCCATGGGAATGTAAAATCCATGGAAACACACAAAACTAGGCTGATGAAAAGGGATGGGCGACGGGTCTCCGTACGGGACACAAGTCCTTCATTGTAAACTTAAATATTTAATTTTCAACTATAATAATGAATATCTTTAAAGTGTTAGGTGATTATCTCCCTTACCTTATTCATCTTCACAAAAACATCCAACCCAGCTTCAAATGGATTCATATCTACAGTCATCTACAGAATAAAGAACGACTATCATATAAGAACTGTCTGTTTCTTTATTGGGGGCTAACGAACTTCATGTATGAGTTACATTAACACAACTTACCTTCGAGAGGATGTCAAAAAGTTTTGAGTCAAACATAAATAAAGCTGGAATATCGGTACAGAACATATTTATTTTTCAACATAGTCCCCTTCTATGCCGCGTCTGTAGAAGTCCAGATCTTGGTCCTGTAGCCAAGCCTCCTCAGCAGCAAGTTCCTCATCATCTTGAAATCTTTGACCACGTAAGTGTTTCTTCAAATTTGGAAAGAGATGGTAGTCACTTGGTGACCAGGTGGAACAAGTGTATTGAATTATAAGGGGGCTATGTTGAAAAATAAATATGTTCTGTACCGATATTACAGCTTTATTTATGTTAGGCTCAAAACTTTTTGACATCCCTCGTACCACAAATAGGACCGATACTTTAAAAGATAAAAAAATAACTTCTTGTATAACTCAAAGTTTTGACTTGGGACCTTAAACATAGATGACGAACCCTCAGTGGAACAAGCTCAGTGAGCTCGTTCCAATGAGGGTTCATAATCTATGTTTTAGAGGAAAATACTTTCTAGACATGGAAGACCTGTTTCTCATGCACCTCCGGTTGTTTCAGTCCTAAAATCATGTTGAAAACTGAGCTGAAATACCTCCTCACCTCTCTGAAAAAGTCCTCGGTTAGATTTGTCGTCCCCTGAGTTCCAATGTGTTCTATGTGCACATTGGAAAACATTGGAACTCAAGAGACGTTGTGTGTAGAAAAAGAGTAAAATATCCGAACATCCGGTTTGTTGTGTGTCCCTGTTCTTACACACACAGCAACAAATTTTCGTGGAGACAGCCGAGTATAGGCCTTTAGCTCGATGCTGACCCCACTTTCTTAACCCTTTACCCAACGAATCGGCCGCATTCTCCGGCGTAATATTATTTTTCAAAAAATTTCAACAAAACCATATCATGTGACCCCTCGTTGGAACGAGCTCGACTTCAACAAAACCATATCATTTGACCCCTCGTTGGAACGAGCTCGGCGAGCTCGTTCCAACGAGGGGTCACATGATAAGGTTTTGTTGAAATTTTTTTTAAAATTTGAAAAAATGATATTTAAAACAATAAATTTTGATATCGTCTGCGTTGGGTAAAAAGTTAAACGTTGTATCCTATGCTGTTTTCCTTAGTTTGTACGTTACACTTTCGAAATAAATACAGTTTAAAACCCTTTACCCAACGCAGACGATATCAAAATTTATTATTTTAAATAACATTTTTTCAAAATATTTCAACAAAACCATATCATGCGACCTCTCGTTTCAACGAGGGGTCACATGATATGGTTTTGTTGAAATATTTTGAAAAATAATATTTGTTCAACTGCACAATTTGCATATTACGCGTGCGGATGCGGCCGAATCGTTGGGTAAAGGGTTAAACTAACAAAAGTTTCCTAGTCATCACACAATGCCATGAACGGTGAGTGGGTAAACTGTGTTGTGTTTGAAAAAGGCAACGCGAAAAAAAAATAGACCGGTTTCATTGTGATAAACTGCAGTCTCTACAACACTGGTAATAATATTTACGGACCAGCTGTGTTGCAGAGACTGCAGTTTATCACATTGAAACCGGTCTATTTTTTTCGCCTCTTCAAGCGAAAAAACATGCAGTTAAATATCATAAGGCGATAATGGTAGAGCAACCCATCAACATTTGGGATGAAGTGGCATTCTTCAATCAATTGTGAAGGAGAAAATGATTTAGAATAATATACAGTTTCACCTGAACATGACATCTGAGGTATTTCAAGTTTAGAATATCTGCGCTAATTTAGTTGGTGCCATGCAAGCTTCAAATCGTCAGACCTGACTACATCAGCAGCAAAGCAGCAGCAGCATAAACAACAACTATAACAACAACAAAAACAAATGAATGCCACCACAACGATCCCCAGTTCTTCCGAAATCCTTTTTTCATTATCGCTTTGCCAAGCTACCGAGCATAAAGCCTACACATGCCATGAACGAGAGGTTGTCAACGTCACAATTTAATCGCTTGACGACAGTGGGACTCATACAAAATCAGGACTGTAACTAAGGGTGGGGGCTCTGTAGGGGTGTATAACTAGATTTGACACATGGTACTTATGTCACACACACAAACGATTATGCAAATGGAGGCCTGTGGTACCCGATCCGGGCTGTTGGTTAGCCAAGCATTTATCCAGCTTGGTGATCACGACCGCTACACGTATTCATTTATCCACAAGTGAATTTACAAGAACTCTTGAGTGTTTTTTTAGCAATAATCCATACTGACAAAATTCAAAATTCCAGTTACATCATCAAGGCATGCCTTCGGCGACGGCATACCTTGATGGTGTAGTTGGAGAATGTTATCATTTAATCGGTCAGATCTTGAGACGTCAAATCAAATCAAATTTACCCCACCCCACTAATCGGGCAGCCTCATGACACCCATGTATAAAGCACATTTACGTAATATCGATACTTACTTCAGCTCCCCAGGCCCTGAATCCTTTCTCCATCCTCAAGGCATTCAGTGCGTAGGTACCAAAATTACCCATGCCGTACTCTTCTCCAGCCTTCCATAGTGTCTTATACAGACTTAATGTCTCGGAGGGCTTGTGGTAAAGCTCCCATCCCAGTTCACCTGTAATGGAATAGAGGATCTTTAATGAGCTGCAACTTCATTTGAAATTCCTGTACCCGGCTCATTAAAATCGACCTGAGCAGAGACCCCTCAGTGGAACGAGTATCAAGGCAAAACACATGAACAAATTTTGACAGCCAACATATTTTATGACTCGATCAGTTGACTGGTTGAGGGCTATATTATTTTTGGGGGTCTGAATTTATTCATCAAAATTTGTTTTATTATAAATTATTAGAGAGTTCCCACAAGCACTCTCCAAAAATTTGCAATAAAACAAATTTATATAAACAAACTATTATTTGCGTTTGACTAAATATGAAATGTGAGCAAAGAAAATGCCGGCTTTTGCTCTGGTATCCTCATTTTCTAAAAACCCTGATAATGGCTTTCAGCACTCAACCAGTTAAGTAACAAAACTTATGGGGACAAAATCGTGCATAACAAAGAGCTTACCAATTTGTTAGCATATGGATCGGGCAGTTTAAAGTACCACCTTCGAGAATCATCTTAACTCACAAACTGTTCTTTTTACAGAGCCCCTGAATATCCGCTATAGAAAATAACTCACCAACAAATACAAAATTTGTAGTAACACCGTAACTGCGAGTCTGGAGCACTAGTTTGTTCAAAATAATTCGCTACTACACAATGTAAAACATTTTGTTTGATGGTGACACTATTAAATGTAAATTTCATTTGAGTGAACTTTAAATTTTTATCTAACAATCATACAGATTTGGTCTGAAAAACACGAGAAACGATTCCGTATCATATAGACGACTCATTCAGACTCCGTATCATATAGACGACTCGTTTCCGGTAACGCGACAGCTTTCCGGTAACGCGACAGCGACAGTTACGGGCGATTGGTGAAAAATTTAACAATAAATAGATAAAATAGAAACTGCACAATTCAATATTACACCTACCCGGCTGGGGATGTGTCCACGTCGCCCACTCGTAAATTCATGAGGATCATCATAGGAAGTGACACTGAGAGTGAATAATTTGACAACACAACTTTGAAAATTTCGGTGACCGCGTTACGCATTGATTGCCAGAGTACAAAACAATATAGTTCCATAAATATGTTATTTTAAAACTTTTTCTAGCCCAACATTATTTCCCAAAACTGTATTAATAACTTAAGATTTAATCTGTTTATGTGACAGAATTGTTAGATAAATGAATTATCATGATAATGTGCATGGCCTGTGATTTGCATCAGATTCTCTGTGGTGTCCAAATATGGGCAAGTCGGCTCGTTGAGATCCCATTCTGGACACCACCTCGAATCTGATACAAATCACAGGACATCGACATTATCATGATAATCTGTATGTACACATGCAACAATTATGAATTCTATTTTTCAGCTGACCTGTATACGAGATCCGCATAGCTTTAACCGGAATTCCAGCGATGTCTATATGTTTGGTGCGCTGAAAGCGAAACGCCTTATCACTCATGTCCTCGCTTGCGAGTTTCTGAATAATATCTCTAGACTTTGGACCTGCGATACCCAAACATGCAATATCATCACTAACGTTAGCGATCTCCACGTCATAATTCCATTCTGTGGCCTTCTCCTCAACCCATCTGTAAGATCAAAAAAGTGTATCTACTGAGTTCAAATTTTAACAATGTCAGCAGTATCAGTCAGTATAAAATGGATTCATACAAGGAACTGAACGCCAATTTCGGCGGATATACATAATCCCCCTGATAAAAAAAGTACAAAATGAAGAATTAAGTTACCACATCGTGCCTGGTTTACCATTTTCGTCACTGGAAGAGATGTACAGGAAAGTTACCCTCCCTAGCTTATCTAAAGTTATCAGAAAAGTTAAATCTGAGGATATGGGACTTTCATATAAAAACTGAAATTTCGAAATGTTAGCGAAGTTTTATCGATGTGCGCATCATTTCACAAACTTCAGGCATTTTCCTGTAGAGTAGTAGAAAAATACAGAAGAGGTTTTTTAAAAAAATTTTACCAATCAGTTTGAACGTTTCACTATTATTCTCTATTTAAACCCATTTAAAAATAAGAAACCGGCGCTTTCACCATCTTTTGATGTTCTGTAACTTTTTTCTGTTCATTATATCAACAGTGTGTGCGTTGTGACATAGAATATACCCATAGTAGCTTGGTGTACCAAATGTTCACCACGAGTGGTGAACATTTGGTACACCAAGCTACTTTGGGTATATTTTATTTATACCATGACCTTCAGATTATTAAGAGTCGCTATTATTTTTTCTCGATTTACTGAGCAGCAGCTGTACATACGTGCGAAATTAGTTTTGTTTACATGAGTATCATTGGGCGGTACTTCCGCTTTCAATTTTATCACCGAAATGAAACAGAAAAAAAACAGGGCTTTTTTCATATTGATAACATAATAACATACTGCTTCGAGTTATGGATGCTTTACAAGCATTAGACAATGCATGTTTGTTATTTTTTGGTGTTTTATGGGGTAAACTCATTTAAAAATGTAAAAAATAATTGCCACTTTCACTCTTCGCGAGGCGACGTGCGATAAATTTAGACAAGTTCGGATTCAGTTCGACGTCACCAAAGGTCATCTTGGATGTAGTTCCACTGTAGGTGTAAATTTTAACTACTGAAATCCTATTGCTGGCGTGTTCAGCGCAGTTGGTGTATAAAGCTAAAATTTAGGTTGTAGGCTTTTCATATATAGTAGAATAGGTAATCATGGTATAAAATACAGACTATCTTTTCTATTAACTTAGTAGTCTTAGTGGCAAGATTAGCTAATTATTTTCTGAGAAGAATAAAAACCTGCAAATTAATGTGAACACCAATTCCTTAAACAACGGGCCAAAGTGGATAGTTGCTTCTAATTAACTTGCCATACAAATCCAAGTTCTAACTTTTCATAAACGAAAGCAAGACAACTCCGACTTTTCGTTTATTAAAAGTAACAAAGGGAAACTTCGCGTTATTTCCTTCTGAATGTAATACGTGTTTTCTCAACAATTACATGCTTCTTAATTAAACCTTCCTCGCCCGTCTAATATTTTCAGAGGAGATAACTTTATCGAAAGTAGATTTTCATGACGAGATAAGTCAGGGATGGAATCATTGGGTTGCGTAGAGTGGTCCCTGAACTAAACTGATACCATAAGAGAGAAATGTATCAGAGTGATTTGCGATGCCTCGGAAGCGATACGATATTATTGCAACATATTGTTTTCCACTGTGATGCTAAAATTTGAATTAGTTCGAGCCTGCGTTTCATTAAGGTGACCTACGATTGTTTGTGTATTGCGGTTTAACGATACTTTTAACGACCAGGACCGTTTCGGGTAGTTTAACCCTTTACCTAACACGAAAAGCAGACACCACTTGCAAAAAAAATTCTTGAATATGTAATTTTTTTCATTGTTTGTCTCATAAACATAGGTTATGACCCTCATTGAAACGAGCTTGACGAGATCGTTCCAACGAGGGGTCATAACCTATGTTTGTGAGATAAAAAATGAAAAAAAATAATTGGCGATTTTTGAGAATAGCGCTGGCCGGTTTTTTCAATTGCGTTGGGTAAAGGGTTAACTGGTAGAGGAAGGCGGAGTAGCAGGAAAAAAAACACCGAGTAGCGGCGAACAACCGTCAAACTTGACAACTGACTAACACGGCATAAATAGGGTGAGCAACGGCTGAAGGCAAGTGCACCATCGACGCGCAACACGCTTTTGGTACACAGCACCAGCGTCCCCTACCCGAGCAATCGGGATTAAGTGTCTTGCCCAAGGACACAACACAGAAGGTTCGGATCAAGGTCAAACAGTCGACCTTTCGGGTTAAAGTTCATCGCTCTGACCAACGAGTCACATCGCCCCTGTGGCGTACCATTTACGACACTGTACCAACGTGCACAGACACGATGATAAATGAAGTGTCTTCTTCAAGGACTCAAGCGACCCCTCCCCCGGATAGATATAGTATAAACACACGGTGTTTATTCTAAATCTATCCAGGGAGAGGTCGCTCCGACCAATGAGTCATATCGCCCCTGCGACCTACGCTTTAAAACGCTGAACTAACATGCACAGACACGATGGTAAATGAAGTGTCTTCTTCACGGACTCAAACGACCCCCTCTCGGATAGATATAGAATAAACCCAACATATTTTTTTATCCTTCGAGCCGCTTGAAGGGAATGCCTTGGCTCATTAGTTAGAGCATTGAACTTCAAACCCAAAGATTTATGGTTCTATCCTCCCCATCTGTAACTGCGTTGTGCCCTTGGAAAGGGCACTTAATCTCGATTGCCCACGTGGGGACATGGTGGCGCTGTGTACTAAGGCGTATTGCATGTCGAAGGTGTACTTGCCTTCAACCAATAGTAACTGTTTGTGTAAAAGTTATACGTTGGGGAGTCTGACAGTTGTTCGCCAGTCCTCGGTGGTTCTGTCCGGGTACTTCGGCTTCCTTCACCCGCTAAATGTCCGATAGAAGGTGACCCTAGCTATCGAAAGTGTCTTTAAACATAAATAAATAAATAAATAAATAAATAAATAAATAAATAAATAAATAAATAAATAAATAAATCCGTCGAATAGAAACCTTAACTCGTGGGGTTGAATAATTAATGCTAAGAGTGGGATAAAAATAATATTCCAAAATTTATGACATCCCGAGTGAAAGCCTGTCACGTTTACTGATGGGCAAGTGTGCCTCCGGTTTTACCAGTTGATTAACAATGCATTAAATACACCACCTTATATCGTGGAGTTCTGATCCTGACCCTGTTATGCAGAAGAAGTGGTCTGGTGAAAAAGCCGTCACCGTAAGCTCGGCGTAGACTGTACCACGTGATGTAAGCATGTGGCTGATATTTGTTCGGCCAACCTGGATAAAATAATAAACATGAATCACACTATTAGACCAGGATCAAACATACCCGTTCAATCACATGAGGTTATTTGTGTTTTTTTATTCAAGGAAAGCGACAGGCGATGGGTATTTGGTGGACCCATGGATTTGGGAGATGATAAGTGTAGAGGACGAAACGACCCGTCCATGGTTCGGCCCGGATTAGGAAATTGTGATATTCAGGCCTGAAACTCGCCAAATCCATGACTTTAAACCCTTTAGAAGCTTATATCTAACACCCAAAGTTTGCCTGCTTTACGTTCATAAACGGCGTAAATATTCGATTGACCAAATACGGGCCACATGTTGTGTGTTACTACGGGGAATAGACATCATTCAAAAAAAAATCGATTCATAGACGCTAAATGATTGTTAAACAAACGCCGTTAAAAACTGTATACAATCATTTTATTGTGCGAACAAGTTAACTCTTAGAAGCCGGGAGTCGAGTTTTCTTGCCTGTGATGTAATACGGTAGGTAATCTGGCTGTGACGATTCGACTATCTTTGGGCTGGGGAAGAATTAAACACTGAGCAGGTGCTTCTAGTCAAGTGACGTCTGCCTGAATAGGCAGACGACACTTAACCTAGAAGAACCTGATTTACTGTAAGTTTTTAGCTGTATGTCAGTGTTCAATAAATTCATTCTGATTCCCCGGCTTCTAAGAGTTAAGAAAGAGAGGAATACTGTAAGATGAATTAGTTATTACCACCAGGGGGAATCTCGAGATGGGCTACTGAAGTCTCGACCTCGCTTCTGAGCCATATATCGACTTGTACGAACGAACTCGTCGATAGATGTCCAGGGACGAGGTCTGTACTTCAATACTTCACCTCGGAGACACACATGGTGGTAATAACCTACATGTATTGAAATCAGTAGATAAACACTTCAGGTTTAAAACTTATTTTAAATCTTTCAAACACTAACAATGAATCAGTGGGCCCACTCGTTTCACAACCTGAAAAACCTCCCGCGCGAGAAAAGTAACCCATTGCAAATCAAGGGCCAAATTGAAAACTTGAATTTCTAACTGGACAAAATTACGTGGCAGAATTTCAGACTTTCTCATTTATATTACGAGTTATGCAGGTCTTTGACAAGGTTCACAACCAACCCCATGTACCCTATCAGAAATGTATGTACCCCGAAGGGTACATAAAATTATGACATGATACATGGAGCTGTGTACCCCGCCAAAGGCCTGTATAATGAATTAGTCACACAGAAAAGCTAACGTAACAGCTTCCGAATGCAGTGATTTTCTAGTTTTTTTCCACGCATCCAAGCGTAATGTAAAAGGTAAGCCTATTTATCACCTCGCTTTCTAAAGATGGTGACTGGCATATTGTCACTCAAATATTCAAGAAAACTCCTCACTTCTCGCAGTGTTTTGTAGCGAGAAACAAGAAGATTTCGCCGCGACTGCCGTGTAAATGATTTATCGGTTAAACAAAATAAATGTATCATATTTTCAAGTAAAAAAAAATATTCTACTCGTAGGATTAAGAATGAAACCCACTCTCCAAAGGCTCGTAGTTTCATTCTTAATCCTACTCGTAGAATTTGTTTTTACTTGAAAACACTATACGTTTATTCTCATTGTAGCGTGAGCATCTAAAATCTTTAAGCTTATTATCAACTAATCACCATTGTCCAGCATCTACATTTGAAAAAATCTGAGATTCTACTAGTAAAAACTAGAATTCCAGTTTTTATGCAGTAAAACAGGAATCCCAGCTTCTACCAGCCGACTCTCTACCAATTTTTACAAATTCCATTTTCTACCACACATGTAGGGGCTTTGGATAGAATTTATAAAAAATAACACATTTGTCCTTAAATTTTCAATGACGATCGTTTTTTCGTGCTTTTCCATGAACTTGCGAACTCTGAGTTAGAACAAAGAAACAACCGATGTCAGTTAATTTTCACAAGGCTTAGCCATTATGAATAACCGATGCTATTGAATTCACAGGTGCGGATATAGGATTTTTTTTACTAACGCGCAAGAGATTGGTAAGGAGTATAAGGAAGTGTGTTTAGAAGATAGTGTTTCTATCGAAACACCTATGAGTATTAAAATAGTGAACGAGAATAGGCAAGGACAATGGAAAAACCTAACTGGTATACACGGATGGGGCATTAACCAAGTTATCAAATAATATCATGTGCAGAGTTTGCGTTATTTGACGTAAAGGAGGAGCCACAGTGTTGAATTCGCACAGTCTAATAAGCTTTTAGCGAATTTTTCTGGAAGCTATAAACAGGGACGTGTTCTTTGCTTCATTCACCACGCCACGGTTCAGCGCCACAAAGATGACAAAGCTTTCGATTCCCAATGTGCTGCTAGACGTTCCGCTTCCTCGGGTCACAGCCTGTGTAATTCCTCCTCTCAATAAGTGTTCTATCTCTCAATACTTTCAACGAATGAAAAAATGAACTCAAGAAGAGAGATCTCCATTTTAATAATCCAAAAATTATTTCTATCAATTGCACTCATTTTTTGAAGAGATATGCTTTTCTACAGTCTAACGGCCCAGAAAAACACTTTCACAAAAAAGCGCGTGAGACATGCTTACATGTATGTTTAGGTAAGAGAAGTTCCCAATCAAAATCACGCCTGGCCTATAATTTGACCTTCGTCACACTAAGATAGCTAGATACCTTTGGTAACGTGTTTGCCACCAGTCGATCCATCAGCTTACTGGCGTCTTTACCCTTCACTTCAAATTTCCCGAATGGCGTGAGATCTACAATACCAGCTTTTGTTAGTATCATCTCACACTCCCTTCCAACAGGTTTAAACCAGTTTGTTCTCCTGAAGCTTGGTTTATATCCAGCGTCGTCACCAGGTAAAGCAAACCAGTTGGGTTGCTCCCACCCTAATTTGAATAAAGGAAAGAAACATTATTCGCCTGAATGTTCACAAAATTACGTACTTGAACTTTCTAGGCCCACTTGAGAGAGGACATTTCAAAACTAACAATGATGAAGCTAATTTTCATGTCTGACAATTTTGTGATTTGAAGAGATTTACAGGGAAGTTACCTCCCTATATTTCCCTAAGACTCTCAGTAAATTTAACACTAAGGGTATATTTATTTATTTATTTCTTGGTGTTTAAGGTCACATAAACCTGCTCAATGGCTAACCATGACCGTGACAGTTTTACGGGTGGAGGAAGCCGGAGTACCCGGAGAGAACCACCGAGCAACGGCGAGCAACTGTCTGCTCACCAACATACCAACTCCACACAAGCAGGGTTAGCATCGGTTGAAGACAGGTGCACTATCGACGTGAAGTACGCCTCAGTGCACAACGTCACCATGCCCCCACGTGGGCAATGGGGTGAAGTGTCTTGCCCAAGGACACAACACGGTTGCCGCAGGTGGGATTCGAACCGAGGGCCCCTCGGCTTGCAGCCTGCACCTCTACCTACTGAGCCACCGCGTCCCAACACTAAGGGTATAAGAGTTTGATATAAAAACTGAAATTTCGAAATGTTAACGAATTTGTATCATCGATGTGCGCATTATTTAACAAACAATAGGCAATAGAATAGTATAAAATACAGAAGCTGGCTTTTTACAATTATTTCCCAATCAGTTTTAACGTTTCGTCTCCTGAGTTCCAATGTGTTCTATGTGCCAGTAGGCTGCCAGTAGGCACATAGAACACATTGGAACTCAAGAGACGGTTTGACTGTTATTCTCTGTGGAAACCCATTTAAACATAACAAAACGGCGTTTTACCATCCTTTGATGTTCTGTATCATTTTTCTATTTATTAATTATCCACAGCGTGCGCATCATAACATATAATACAGACACTGTCCTTCCCATTGACTTAAAGGTCTTGGAGGTGGGATTTGCTGTTTTTCCTGGGAAGAATGAAAACCTACAAATTACTGTGAAACACGTTCGTTAACCCTCTGCACTCTGATGATGTAAAATGGCAATGTTTTCAGCAGAAAATATTTCCCATAATGCAGTATGATATTTGACCAAATGTACTTTGTTTGACAGAGCTCAGTGAGCTCTGTCAAACAAGATATAATTCGTCAAATTCATAGTTAAACAAGAGGAAAAACAGAGTAATTGGAGAAAATTCTGTTACACTACCGGAGTGCTAAGGGTTAAACAAAGAGCCAAAGTTGACACTCATTTGGTGGATGTGATGTGATACTGATAGATATTCTTAATGACGTATTATCTGTGAAGTAGTTGCTTCTAATCAGCTGGCCATAAAAAGTAAAGTTTCCTTTTGAAACTTTTCGCAACAAAAAAAAAAACAAAAAAACAAAAACAACAACAACAGAAAGTTCCGAGAGTAAAGTGAAGAAGCAAATTTTTCTTTAGTTTCTACTGATGTCATAGATGTTGGACCTTACTAATAATTTCAAGGGAGATAACTTTATCGAAAACCCATTTTCATAATGATATACGTCAGAGATTGAAGGGATAGTGTTCTTCATCTTCCCCTTTTTCGAAATTTCAACCCGTGGATAAAGATTACAAAACTCTCTCTTGATATTATTAGTATCATGGCGTGTAACTGGCTGATACATTTCCATACAAGGCGACGAAAGTTCATATCAGGTGAGGTGAAGCCGAACCTGATATGAACTCTCGGAGCTTGTAGAAATGTATCAGCCGGCTACACGTCTTGTAACTTATTATGTCGAAAGTCCATGTAAATCAAGGTATTACTATATTTTCACGAGAAACAAAGAACGACCGGAAGTTTATTTTTCAGAAACCGCTACTGACAGCACTGCAGAGAATCATCAACAGAAACTGGCACCGGAATGTATCCGTGGTGACCATAAACAATCTTCGCTGTTTGAAGTACGATATTTGTTTACAAAATAAAACGTATCGCTATATGCATATCGGAAATACCATTACATACATTTACTGTCATTACCAGATGAAAACGGGTAACAAAGCACTTTTAAATGTTCAAAAAATCACTTTCAATATGTCGAGTAAACTGTAAAGAAAATGTCGCTTCAGCATAAAAAATCGTTAGATTATAGGCGGTAAAAAGTCTTAAAACAGCAGAGAACGTTTGGGACTACAAACAATATTTTCTGTCCATTTTCTAAAAATATTTAATTTTTTAAATCAATAAATACGGTACTTTGAAAATATTTTTGGAACTTAAATTCGATGCGAGTGGAAATGCATCAATTTTATTAAAATTTTTATTTGAGGCATAATAAAGCAACTTGCCAACAGGCCTTCCAATTTAGTCACTGCCAAATATCTGGTATGAGAATTGTTGAGCAAATTATTGAAAACTACGCTTCGATAGCGGTTTATTAACTCCGCATTTTTTAAATATGCGGGGATATTGTGGTGATTACCGTTGGTCCCGTCTGTCCCGTCCGTCCCGTCCCGTCCATACGTCCGAACTTCATATCACCAAGAGTATGTAATTCGAAAAATTTAAACTATGCTGAGGTGTTCAAATAGCATCTGTAGATGTGCATAAAGGTTTCGCAATTTTGATTTGGACCCAAGTGGTTCCAGTGGAACTACTTTTATTGTTATTGTTAGAAAATCGGTTTCCACTGAAAGGTTCCTAGGGTGTTTAATTCGAAACCTTTAATCTATGCAAAGGTGTTCCGGTAACCACTTTTATTGTTAGAAAATCAGTTTCCGGTAAAAAGCCCCCAGGGGTTTTAATTCAAAGCGTTGAAAGTATGTTCATATGTTCCAGTAAGGTCTCCAAATGTGCATAAAAGTTTAAGATTTTTTGATTCGGCCGTCCGTGTGTGGCACCCGTAGCGCCACTTTTGTCGTTAGAGAATCGGTTTCGGGCAAAAGATTCCTAGGGGTTTTAATTCGAAACGTTGGAAGTGGCTTCATAAGTTTCAATAGGATGTCTAGATGTGCATAAATGCGTTGGATTTATAATTCGGCCCCATGTGCTGCCCGAAGCGCCACTTTTGTCGTTAGAGATTTGGTTTCTGGCGAAAGCGCCTGTGACATATTTGTCATTTGAGAATTAGTTTCCTGCGAAAGGCTCCAATGAGGTTTAATTCAAAACACTGAAAGTGTGTTGATATGTTCAGGAAGGCTCTCTGGATGTGCCTAAAGGTTTCAGATTGTATATAATACATTTTTATTTCTGACTGCATCAAACATCAACCAAAAATCAAGAATGCAAATGCGGGGATATATTACAATGTTCTTTGCACACAAATGACACCATCTAGTTAAAGCTTACAATAATCACATACTGAGTTTTCACAAGATATATCGTTCCTTGGGTGCATCAAGGAGCCATCTCAATAAACGATACAATAGCAACACAACATTCGGATATTATAGTATTGCAGTGCAAAAACGAATAGATCTTGTCGAAATATTCCGCCAAATTTTGAACCCAACAGTGTATTATTCTCATCTATCAAAGAAAACAGAGATACTGGGATATATTCCATCTTCTATGATATTTATTTTGTAATATTGTATTTATTAAACCGCGATTGAGTGTATTAAAGTTTCGCGATTAGATAACAATTCTATCACGATCCGATCTAGAGGGAGACAACTTTATAGTAATGCACCATAACAGGGTGAACGATCATATCGCATCTCCATTCAAATTTATGCAAACCTTTTTTAATTGTCAAGCATTTTCCGTTGTCGCCAACTTGTCGGCATACGTAAACCCAACAGATCAATCAAAAATAACAACCAAAAAAAAAACAAAAAACAAAAAAAACCCAAAAAACAAAAACCCAAACAAAAATCACCCGCATCCACCAAAAAAAACAAAAAAAACCCCAACAAAACAACCCCCCAACCCCTGGACAGTAGACCTGATAAAAGACGAGCTCAGGTAGAGACGCTTGGACGGATTTTGAGAGCATCTCGTTGATTCGAAAATGTCCGCAACACAAATCAAATTTCAAAGCTTCCAGTGCCCAACTTTCAACTTTTGAGAAAACAACAACCGGTTTCGGCTTGACAATTTTATTTCACGAGACAATGGTAATTACACCTTTAGACTGCAAGTTTCACAACTCTAGCTGGATCAGCGGTTCTGGTTTTTCACTGTCATTTGCAGAATGAGGTCCCAGAAGGTGAATTTTCTGATGCTACCCCATACAGTGGGCTAGAAAGACCGAATTTATCCTGTGGGTACCTCTTTCTGTTCAGACATGAGACACTGACTCAGGGTAAATGTAGTTCACATAGGGTAAATGTAGTAATGCTACCCTGGTGTGCAAGGTAACACCACCAAATTCACCCCTAGGGACCTCATTCTGCAGATGACTGTCTATTTATTTCCAGGTATGCTTCCCATACACCAACGACAGCTCGTCACGGCAGGTGGACAAGTGCAATCCTCCAGTCTTGTTAAAGCATATGTGTTTTTGTACTAGACGGTCTATTTGCATATCTTACCTGCGTGAAATCCCATTTCTGCACCCCTTTCTAGTAGGTGCTCATAAACTCCACTGACGCGAGCAGTTGGTCTTCCAGCAGGTCGTTCATCTTTGGGGTAAACGATAAAATTATTTCTTCCATATGACTCTCTAGTTTTCGAAAGTACATATTTCCTGGAAAAAATGAAACATCCGAATCTCAGATATTGGGTTGAATCGAATCGGATAGAGGATCTCAAATCAATTCGAATCGAATCTCACTACTTTTCAAGTTGTCAAACGTGTTTGTTCACTACAAGAGCAGAAAAATGTGCACGCCATTTTAGCAGCATCACATTTGCACCTGTTTGTACTATATGGCGTCTGGATTAAGCAAGAACATTTTATTAACTTCAATACTTCATCTGGGCCAAGATCAACATCGGACGGAACTGTTATGGGCTGAAGCGACTTAGTTTCCAGTTCCTTCTTGAAGCCATAGTTGATAGGATCTAAATTTGGAGGTCTCGGTTAAAGGCGTTCTTCTGCACACATGTCTGAAAGTGAGCTCTACCCATCGAAGGCTGCTGTGGTAGGAAGCACAGATCAAAGTTTCGGTGCATTAGTTGCCTTGGGATTCCCAGTTTTAAAACAAAATGCACCAATACGCATGTCAGTCACTGATGTGGTTACCATAGAACCGTAACAGAAAGAATTGAATTGGGATCACGCCAGAAAATAAGCAGACTGTCATCTCCAAAATGAGGCCCCCAGAGGGCGAATTTAGTGATGCTACCCTGCTTTGAGCATCACTAAATTTACCCTCTGTGAACCTGAATATGAATAAGGATCTCAAAACTAAACAAAAAGAGGTACCCAGAGGATAAATTGGCCACTGTATGGGATAGCATCATCAAATTCACCCTCTGGGGATCTCATTCTACAAATGTCAGACTGCTTATTTTCAGGCCTGATTGGGATGCTTAATTAGGTACATTTGAACACTAAGCGTCTTCCTTACTTTTAGTAGCTTTGGCGACTAGTTTGAACATTCTACTTCTACCAGCCATAGTTATGGATTTGGTGCTGGAATCCACATATCTGTCAAAGATCAAATAGACGTCACTCGGCTGCAAGTGCTGATTTATATATTCTTTAAACATTTATACAAAGTCCATAAATGTCGCTTGGTGCATTTTGACAAAAAGTGGCCAATGTGGAATTCACAACAATGCACACCCATCTGTCACAACTGCTATATGTCCCCAGTCAATCATTCTGTTAGACGAAACAACTATCGTCTTATCCGACTTTGATTTAAAAATCCTCATGTCACCAGTCTCATCAAAGAGTGATGTAGATAGTGGCGACAATTCGTATGAGAGAAGTCCCTTAACATCGAAGTTGCGAGAGCTTGATAGTAGTCTGAATACTCTAGAGTATATGAGGTTTGTATCCTAAACTTTAACATCACCAACCTTGACAGATTTTCGTGACACAGCCATGGTTTAGCCTGGCATTGGAATAGGGGCGTAGAATCCCTGAGGAAGGTTATACATGTACTTGAACTTGATCATCAGTGCCGAACCTAACTCTGGGACCTTGTCCGCGTTAACTGGAAAGTGTAGGAAGCCCATATTTTGGCTTTATTCTGAAGTGCAGGTATCACAACTTGAAGGCTCATATTCAATGCATGTGCTTTGTATTATCTTTGAAGTGATATTATTTAATCTGTAAGGGTTTGCCTTGTTACAATTTATGGGAGAGTGTCCATAGGCACTCTCCCATAAATTGTAACAAGGCAAAGACATGTGTACAGGATTTGATGGTCAAAAATAATTTAGAACTCTACCAGTTAATAGACCCAGGACTTATCTTTCCGGTTACGATATTGACAATGGTTTCAGGGTACTGTGACGGATCAATGGGATCTATATACATCTCATGTTTGGAGCGGAAACCTTTGCGGCCAACAGCATCGGACGCAATTCACTCTTTGTCATCCTCGTTGTGAAAAATTTGGGATCTTTCTGTGTTCTTGTCCTCACGTATCTTTTGATATGCTGTGAGCTAAGGATCCACAGACATGAACTGGGCCAAAGCATTAGGCTCAAGATTCTCGTCAAAGGTAGTACAAGCGATACCTCGCGTAATTCGTATGGCTTGATGCAAAACAGTATGGCAACATACTTCGCACAACAAGGGGCCAGCCACATTCCCGATCAGCGCGAACACACTATACGTTATTGTGATGAATTGACAGTAACATGGTCTGAGGTTTGCGGCTCAGAGCTTACGCACCGAGTCGCAAACCTCAGACCATGTTACCGTCAATTCATCACAATTACTTATATGTTCCAATAGACACTACCCAAAGCCCAAAACCTACATCGTGAAACACGAGAGGTTTATTTACTAAACTTGTAATCGTTAAAAGTTGCCTTGTTCAAGGCAACTTTTAACGACCACAGGTTTAGTAAATAAACCTCTCGTGTATCCACGACGGCACTGGATAAACATTAAAAAAAACAGATAAACTTATTCCATCTTATTTCAAACGTAAATCGGTTTGTAATTTAAACAGCACTTCACCCGGAACAACACTGTCTGCTGCACACGTGAAACATCAAGAAAAATGAATTGGTTTGCTAGTCAACCAGCTGATGAAGCAGTTCCAAAACGGGCGACGTCATTTGAAATATTTTGCGTTGTGACGTCAGACGGTAACATTTGCCACTTGAACCGTAAACATAGAACATACTAAGCGAGCTCTCGTCCAATCAGAGGAGGAGGATTTTAGTCTTATTGGAACATACTTCGCACAACATGAATGTGAAGGGGTCAGTCACATTCCCGCCCAGCACGAACACACAACATCATGAGGAAAACCGGCTTCAGAACCGCATCCGCCCACGGTTTCGTTGCCCGCCTTTCAGCACATAAATCTTCCAATAAAGAGGACAGATATTCCGGATATTCAAAGTTGTTTTTCTCGAATACTTTACGGAGAAGTTCTTCTGCCAATAAAACCACAGCTCTTATATTCATTGGAAAGTTTTTCCAACTGGAAATTTGTCCACCCTTCCAAACAACAATTGCAGCACATTAGCCAAATCTGATTCAGCCATCAACTTTCCAAAGGCACCGATGACGCTCATAACCGGATGCATACCTCTTAACGGGGAATAAAAGATGGAAAGTCGTCCGAGGACGTCCACAATACCTGCACGGCGATTTTATTCAGCTTTTGACCAGTTGTGAAGGTTCTGTCCTGTATTCCACGTCAGCTGTTGGGCCTTTTACATAGCAGTGGCAACAGTTTCGGGATCGGCCGGCGAACGTGCACTTGTGTATGCCTTGGATATATAGAATATACCCATAGTAGCTTGGTGTACCAAATGTTCGCCACGAGTGGTGAAGTGGTGTCAACCGCGAGCCTTCGGCGCGCGGTTAACACCACTTCACCACGAGTGGTGAACATTTGGTGCACTAAGCTACTTTAGGTATATTTTATTTATACCATGATCGTCAGATTATTAAGAGTCGCTATTATTTTTTCTCGAATTTACTGAGCACCAGACGTGCATACGAGCGAATTTGTTTTTGTTTACACGAGCATCGGTGGGAGGTACATCCGCTGTCAATTTTATCGCCGAAAAAAAGATACTGAGCCTTTTTCGTTTTAATAACATAATAACATACTATTTCGAGTTATGCATGCTTTATTAACATGAGACTACGTAAGTTTGATAATTTTGGCATCTTATGAGATAAACCCATTCAAAAACGTAATAAATAATTGCCATTTCCATTTCCCTCTTCGCGAGGCGACGTGCGATAAATTTAGACAAGTTTGCATTCAGGTCGACGTCACCAAAGGTCAACGGGGATGTAGTTCTACTGTAGGTGTACATATTTACTACTGAAATCCCATTGCTGGCGTGTTCATCACGGTTGGTGTGTAAAGCTAAAATTTATGTCATAGGCTTTTCATATATAGTAGAATAGGTAATCATGGTATAAAATGTTGTTTGTGTCTCTAAGGGTAAAACTGCTAGATTTTTCTAGTAAATGACGATTAAATATGAGAATTTCAGCACCTTAGCTAACTATGCGAATCGAAATTGGGTACCCCTTTTCGTGACGAATATCTCAAATTATTCAGTGGAGTAAGACGTCCGATAAACTTTTTTTTTGAATCAGGAGATGTCCCTCTATCATAAACCACCGAGACAAAAACTTTGGACGCGACTTTAAGGTTGGGCAGAAATTAGCTTCTAGCGGCCGGACTATATTCTGTCATCAGATCTCCTCTACCGGAGATCTGATGATAGAATAAGAATTTAAGGGAGATACTTTTTATTTCAAATTCAATACTTCGGTGGATTGCCGTTCCGCTTGGGAATGCAAATCCTCTCGTGCCCGTGTCGAACAGCGACTGCAGAACAAATCAAAAAGATTATATCAGTTGAAAATATTTTGTGAACATCTTGGTGATTCGAAATTTACGAGTCGAGGTGAATAATCGGGACGATTTCGTATCGAATGCTAATATGCTTCCCATTGCCATTTGAACTGGACATCACCACACGTTGTCGGTTGGAAAACATCCATATCGGAGTTTACATCGATAAAGATAAATAACATCAAAACATCGTGCGATCAACAATATAAGATTTTTTTTTAGACTGAAACAACAGCAAATACGATATTGATACTTTATTTACCACTAAACGAGAAATTAAATTGATCTATAACGTTTAACCCTTTACCCAACGTAAAGGCCAAAACCGGCCAGCGCTATTCACAAAAATCGCCAATTAATTTTTATTATTTTTTCATTTTTTGTCTCCAAAACAGAGGTTATGACCCCTCTTTGGAACGAGCTCGTCGAGCTCGTTCCAATGGGGGGTCATAACCTATGTTTTGGAGACAAAAAATGAAAAAAATAGTTATTCAAGAATCTTTTTGCAAGTGTCGTCTGCTTTTCATGTCAGATAAAGGGTTCAGGACTTAGTTGTACTTACTGATCTGTCCACCAGCTGAATCTGTTGGGCTCATTGTCAATCAGTTCAAATGGCGGTTCTCCTGTCATGATCCACTCTGCGAGGTATTTGCCGAGACCACCTGCCTGAATAATACCATAACTGAAAAATAGTGAGTTGAAACATTGTACCCAAATCGAATTGCACGACGAAAGATAAAACAACTTCAAATATCGACATAAAACTCCTTCGCAAAAAAACTCTTGGTACGATTTGTAAATGTCTTCCAACCGAGAATAACTATGCACTTATCAACCCATGACATATGAATTTATCAGTGTTTGAGGTCACATATTTTGGTACAATGGCTGATCTTGACCACAACATGGAGATAAAGTCAAGTTAGTTTAATCCTTTATACCCATGTTGCCCACCTTAGAGGATTCACCCAAGCATTAGCGACTAGATCCCATTTCGACCAGTAAAACAAAGCCTGTTCACCACAGTAAACAAGCACTGCTTCACTTCCCAGGATTCCCACGGGCAAAGTACACGTGAACGAGGTTTAGTACAGTTTCATCGATTTTTGTTTCTCTCGAATTCACATTGTGTGTTTTGAAGGCGTGCTCCCACCACAAAGCGCAAAAATACGTTAGTTTCGTATATAACGTTCGTATGTAGAGTGGTTCGTATAATACGACACAAAACTGGTTTTTTTCCATGTGGCGGCATTGTGTTTCCAAAGTATCCAGTCGCGTGAAATAACGAAAACCTTGTTTTGTTCCGTGAACAGATTACACGGAAGGAATATTTTGGTTGGATATTTTATTATCTCATTAAAACTTAACCCTTTTCCCAACGCAGACGTTATCAAAACTTATTATGTTAAATCTATTTTTTTCAATTTTTAAAAAAAAAGATAATTCAACAAACCCTATCTTGTGACCCCTCAATGGAACGTGCTCATTCCATTGAGTGGTCACATCATTTGGTTCTGCTGAAATTAAAAAAAATATATTCTTTTGAACTGCTTAATTTATAAATCACGTGGGAGGATGCGGTCGATTCGATAGGTAAAGGGTGCAAGCCACAAAATAAGCAATCTGTCATTTGCAGAATGAGGTTCCCAGAGGGCGAATTTACAGATGCTATGCCATACAGTGGGCCAATGTATCCTCTGAGTACCTCTTTCTGTTTAAATTTGAGACCCTGATTCACATGGAGGTTTATAGAGGGTAAATTTAGTGATGCTACCCTGCTGTGCAGGGTAGCATCACCAAATTGACCATCTGGGGACCTAATTTTGCAGATGACAGTCTGCTTATTTTCTGCCTTGAAAGGGTGAAATAAACTGGTGGAGTCGTAATTTATTTTTAGTCATCGACATTTGTTCACATGTGTTAGAGAATGAGGTCCCAGATGAGGAATTTCTGATGTATCCCAGTAGTCTGGAATCCATTAATTTATCCTGTGGGTACTTCTTTCTATTTAGGCCTGAGACCTTGATTCAGATTGAGGGTCATAGAGGGTAAATTTAGTGAAGTTATCCTGCTGTGCAGGGTAGCATCACCAAATTCACCCTCGGGGGACCTCATTTTGCAGATGACAGTCTGCATATTTTCTGGCTTGAAAGGGTGAAATAAACTGGTGGAGTCGTAAATTATGTTTAGTCCTCGACATTTGTTCACATGCGTTTGACTTGTTATAATTTATGGGAGAGTTTTCAATAAATTTTAACAAGGTGAAACTATACAAACGAAATTATTTCACTCCAAAGATACCATGAAGCACATCCTTGTAATATGAAGCCTTTATTTATTTATTGAGGTTTAACGACACCTTCGAAAGCGAGGGTCAGCTCGTGTCGGACAGTTGTACGGAAGGAGGAAGTCAGAGGACCCGGAGAGAACCATCGACCACGACGAGCAACTGTCAGACTCCCCAACGTACTAACCCGGACAAGCAGGGTTAGCATTGATGGGGGACAGGGACACAACCCACTTATCCCTGACGGGGATCGAACTGTGGCTCTTTCGGTTTGAAGTTGAATTCCGTAACCACTGGTCCACCTCGCTCCCATGAAACCTTTAACTTGTGGTACCTGCACATTAGAATGAGGAAGCAATACGATCTTCCAGCACTCAACGGATTGACAACCAGATAACTTGGAAAATGCATGTCAATTATATATTTAACCCTTTACCGAACGCAGACGATATCGAAATTTATTATTTTAAATATCATATTTTCAAATTTTTCAATTTCAACAAAACCATATCATGTGACCCCTTGTTGGAACGAGCTCGACGAGCTCGTTCCAACAAGGGGTCACATGATATTGTTTTGTTGAAATTTTTTGAAAAATAATACTTTTTCAACTGCTGAATTTGCATATTTACGCGGGCGGATGCGACGATTCGTTGTGTAAAGGGTTAAAGATGCAGTCTAATTCTCTCTGAATGATAACTGGTATTAGTTTGAATATGCATGATTTTATATTTGTTCTTAGTGGCAGTAGGGCGGGGGGAGGGGGGGGGGGTGGTCTTCATCCGTTATCCCACATCCACACAATTGTTTCCTGGGGATAACTCAAGTTCGCAACTATCCATCCCAGACTTATATCGTTTTGGACCGGTCTGTTGTTTTCTTTGATTGAATGTTACAAAAGGAAACTTGGCTTTTTATGGCAAGCAATTAGAAGCAATCACTTCACGGGTAATCCGTCATTTAGGAGCTATATAAGAAATGGAAAATTTTGCTTGAAAATACGTGCAATGTTATTTTTGATGGCATCAAACATGATGAAAATGTTATAATTTTTTCATTTTTTGGTGTTCGAAAGTACGAAGCATTGTTCATAAATATGGATATACAGCAAAAAAGTAACAAGTTATTATTTTGCTTAGATTTTTGACGAAACTATTTTCAGATGGGGACTGGTCGTATGGTCCACCGGGAAAATTCCCGGTTGGCCTCCCTATTGGCTAGCTCCTGGGGCCCTCAAAACTGATGCAGCCCAACACAGGTCAGTGCTTGAAATTTCGTGAAAACACCCAACAAGCGAAATGGATCTGATTGCATAGAATGTTTGCAGGCCTGAAAATAAGCATTTGTAAAATGAGGTCCCCAGAGGGTGAATTTGATGATGCTATTCCAAACAGTGGGCCAATTTACCTCTGGGTATCTCTTTCTGTTTAGTTTTGACACCCTGATTCAGAATAAGCTTCACAGAGGGTAAATTTAGTGATGCTACCCTGCTGTGCAGGGTAGCATCACTAAATTCACCCTCTGGGGACCTCATTGTGCAGATGACAGTCTGCTTATTTTCTGGCTTGAATGTCTGGCATATTGAAATGTTCTCTATGTGGCTGCCATTGACAGTTCACATAGAGAACATTACAATATAGCAGCAGTCTAATCTGCCACTGACCTCTCAGATGCAAGGAAACAGCGTTCTTCTATTTTAAAAAATCTAAATTTTCTCGGGCCGACTATAGCCCGCGCACCCCCACCCCTATTGATACCATTCTTGCCGAATGGGCGATGGAGATGATTCAAAAATGCAACCGAAATGTCCTGTATGTGTACTGCCTTTGATCACTCAGATGCGAGGAAGCAGCCAGCGTTCATTCAGTTCGAAAAATTAAAATTTTCTCCTGGTCTGAGATCCGCCTTGGTTCATTTAAGTCATGCCGGATTTGCTTGTTTGTTAGCTTTATTGGGTTTCAGCGACATTTCAACCGACAGAGTCGCAACGTGCTTGACAGTTTTACGGGTGGAGAAAGTCGCAGTAGGATAGAACCATTAAGCAGCGGGGAGTAACTGTCAGACTCTCATACCTAGTGATGCTAAGCACAACCAGAGATAGCAGCGATAGAAGGCAAGTGCAGCACCGACGTATGGTAGGTATTAGAACACAGCGCCGCCGTCCGGGTTAAGTGTTCCAAGGAAACAAAACAGTTACCGCTGGTCAGGATCGAACCGTCGACTTTTAGATTGCGCTAACGGTGTTATGTGGTGTCAGTGCGTATGTGTTGTTAGAGTGATATCTCTTTCGTCCATTTTGTTTACTGGAGACCGCTATCTTGGTTTCTACGCTAGCACGTGGTTACTATGTAACGGGAAGGCATATAATAGAACGGAGTGTGTTTAAAACCCTTTACCCAACGAATCGCCGCATCCGCCCGCGTAATATGCAAACTCAGCAGCTGAAAAAAAAAATTCGAAAAATTTCAACAAAACCATACCATGTGACCCCTCTTTGGAACGAGCTCGACGAGCTCGTTCCAAAGAGGGGTCACATGATATGGTTTTGTTCAAATTTTTTGAAAAAAATTAAAAAATGATATTTAAAATAATAAATTTTGATATCGTCTGCGTTGGGTAAAGGGTTAAAAGGTGTATTAGATTATATGAGACTTTTTCTAATTGACACAAACAGCCCGGCTACTACATAAAGTTACCAAAATAGACCCGTTTAGACCCAAACGGCTATTATCTGGCTCGAATTATCCCAGAAGCCTGCCTGTATCACTAGCGCTTAGTGCTATAGGATCTCAGAGGGTGTCGTTTGATTGTACTGGGGTATCTTTCCTGGCTCGAATTTGTTCAGTTTCTACGTTTATTCCCATACCTATGTTATGACCTCCCTGATCTACCTATTCCAACTTCTCCATATGTGCTTGTGTACTAATATCCAATGTGTAACACTGTGTTCACATCTCATGCAGCACACGACTCCTACTCTATGTGCCCATATGTGCTCACGTGCAATACATCGAGAGAGTTCCGTTCGGAAGATACCTCTCAGAGGAAATTGGAGGATAGCTATCTGAAAGTTCCTAGCATCTGTTTGTCTTCTGGTTTCTAGACCACCCAATGATCTCCATAGCTCAAAAGTCACTACTGCTGACTTGTCACTAGTCATCGTCATCTGTCGTATGATCCGCTTCCCCTGTATTATGGTCCTCTACCACCCTTGCAGCTGAGCCTTTACTACTCACCTGTCATACTACTATGTGTTACTAGTATGTTAGATAGCTCTCAAAGGCCCATTCTCGACCTCTGCCATCGACCAATAAAAATCACCATTCAATTTTCATTATTTTTTTTAATTATTTGTTTAAAAAACATAGCTTATGACCATCATTGGAACGAGCTCGTTGAGCTCGTTCCAATAAGGGGGCATAAGTTATGTTTTTGACGGCAAAAATGAAAAAAATTAGTTATTCAAGAATTTTATTTTGCAAGTGTCGTCTGCCTTTCGTTTTAGGTAAGGGGTTAAAGTGACTTGCCAAAGATTGAAAAAACAAATTGTCTCATTCTCAGATGCAAAACGTCCGCGCCCAAACAATTCTGGTTTATTAACTCAACAATCCTGTGTGGACATGACCTCCAACTGAAATGCACATGACTGCCAGTGTTTAAATCAAGTACATCAGCAGACTATTATGACCGTGTGACAATTCATGGACATTAGTTACTAAATCACAAAATAAAATAAAATTATGATCCAACACAAGATATCCAATGATACCGAATACGACCCTTTCAATAGGAAATCAGACCAAACAAGAACCCTCCTCCCTTGCGAGCAAACGTTGACTAAATGGTACGTTCTGGTCAAATTGGCTAATTAAGCCGGGTGTCACCATACAATGGGCTGGAAGCTGATAGAATTAGAAGAAATAGTCCGTCCGAATCAGGTGGAATTCATTAGCTGAATGCAAATAAAATTATTGGGAGTGCGGTAGCTCAGTGGTTACGGCGTTGTACTTCAAACGGAAAGGTCCACAGTTCGGTCCCTACCAGTGGTAACCTCTGCCATCAACCAGTAAGATTGCTTCACGCCGTCCTTAAATGCCTATGTAGAATTATGTCTCTTGTGTAAAAAGGGCATGTAGGGTTTCTACGAATTAGTCCAAGCAACTGTTCGAAAGATTGTCTCCTATCCTCATATAGGAAAAGGTGATTCTATAACCAAAGGCGTATCATAGAAATAGATTATGCAAAAGATGTTCTAGAAGTGAGATTTTAGGATCCGAAGCGGCACCTAGCTCATACACGAGTCTCCATAGTTCCCAGACCATTACTGATGGTATATTCCTAGGTCCCTACTATTTGTCTATGCAAGAGTCCCCCTTACTACCGCATTGTAGCATAAATACCGACTTGCTATTTCGGGTCCCATGGCCAAATCTTTAGTAACATTAACGGATCGCTGCAATCATCCAAACCCTCATCAGGCTATACGGTTCTTTGACCTAGTACTTGCCAGGGTACCCGTGTGGCGGAAATAAGGTCAGAGATAGACAGAGACCGTGAGAATTCGAGCAAGCAATGATGGTAAGTGCTAGTCACTCCGGCAGGCTTCTGTGAGAATTCAAGCCAAATAATGGGTAAAAATGAGTTGATCATGGTGATTCTAGAAAGTTGTCGGGTTGTTAATTACAATTAGACATACTTCCATACATTAAACGCACCCTACCTACACACTCTCTTCCCATTATACACCTTCAAGTTATTTAGTAATGACATTATCGTATAGAAACTAAGATGGCGGTCTCCAGTAAACAAAAAAGGATCACGAAAACACGCCTCACCTTAATAACACGGACAGCACATGTATACGTATCACCATGACAATGACGTCATAGAATAGACGCCTACGCTGGCGACCATAACAACATAACGAGAAGAAGCTGGTCTCGTGACTATGCACCAAGGTCCTGGACCAAGGGTCCTTTGGACTGGGTCATTTTCTACTCCACGTACTACTTATATCGGCTCGTCTAGGTGCCACACAAACTCCAACTAAAATTCGGGTAATCAGCACTCATTCATCCGTGCTATACTAATGACAAAGGCAGGCCTGTCATTCTCAAGGAAGGCTGGAGGGCTGCCCTCCTAGAGCCCTCGCTAATTTATTTAGAAGGGCTATGTTTAGCCCTCCTGCATCTAGCTACTTAAAAACATCATAAATTGTTTTGCACTACTACTTCTAGTTTATGTGCACATTTCTACGGCTGACTTTAATCCATTTAACAGAAAGAAATAATATATAATTAACTCAAAAATAAAACTCAAACATTCTTTCACATTCATGGTACTGGTCGTATGTGACTCTCTGGTAATGCCACCAGTTAGATGTAGAATAATATTTGAACTTTGTTAGGAAAAGTACAATTCTACCTAAAGATGCTGTTCACACCTCCCTAGAAATACTTTTAGGGATGGATGAGGTTAATCTTGTTATTCTTACACTTACTGCATGAAGCAAGAAGACCATCTTAAACATATTGTCACCCGAGTTCCATTCTGTTATATCTCCCTACTGGGAGATATAACAGAATGCAGCTCAAGAGGCGATGTGTATCCTGGCGAGAGCATTTGCCCTTCTGTGAGGATTTAGGAGGGCGATTTTTAGCCCTCCTGTATTTTTCCTAATGCCAGGACTGCAAAGGATGACGAACGAAGGACAGACGACGGATGGTTTACCAAGACGGTAACATTATGTGGATCATACATGATATAGGAACCCATAAATGTTTGAGATTCCAGTTGGAACGTTTGAAATACTGGTGGAAATATCCACCCAGGGAGTTGGGGGGGGGGGGGTGAAAATTGACCTCTATAATGTCGGAAATTTCTGGGCCACCCAAAAGTGGGAGTACAGTTGGAATTTCGAAGGCGGAGCACTGTAGTACCCTACCCGATTACGACACGAATAAGGTTTTTGGGTCGCCCCTTTAGCCACGTAACTCCTAGAATATCCGACTCTGGTTTCCGCGCACACTTACCCATGGCCAATTGATGTGTAATAGTTCCTCAGTCCTCTAAATGCACCGACCATTGCAGTAACATCCGGACAGTATGTCATAGGGCCGGCAACAACTGTTTGGATTTCTGTTTTCTGCAACACAGGAAGCAATTCCATGGCAATTTCCATGTTTTCACTTATTCGGTCCAAATCCGGAGGAAACAATTCCATTCCAAAACCTGAAAAAATTTGAAGGTTATTTTCTCCATTTTTGATCCTGCAACAGAGAGTGAAGGCTACATCCAGATTACGCTAACATATTTTCTTGATTCTGAAATTCGAGTTATCTCCGAATAACACGGGTATATTGGTTAAGCGAGTCCCAAAATTCACCAGAGCTAAACCAATCCTTTGAGAACTATACTGCCTACCCATCAGGACCAGGATCGGGTATAAACTGTCGATCATTTGTTTCCGCCATTTTCAACATAATGTGCCTACGTGTCGTCGTAGCTGACCCACTTAAAAATTACGAACCAGAGAATTCCGGCCTGCGGTCATCTACTAAGATGTTACTTGCTCTGCCACAAGCCAGTTACAAGACAATCGTACGACACAGTTTCCCATACGCAGCATCAAAAGCTTGGAACCCTCTGCCTCACAATTTGAAATCTGAAACTTCTCTGGATGTTTTCAAGAAAGAACTCAAAACATAAATGTACAGGGCCTATCTAATATGAACATTATTTTTCAACTCGATTGTCATCCTCGCTGTTCATATTTAATTTGCATATTTATGGATTCCATTGTTCTGTGTGTGTCGAAGTAGACGCGCCCCCTCCCCCTCCCCCTCCCCCCCATAGGTTTGCATCTGCATCCGTACAGTACGGGGGCCGTGAACTGGCCACCTTATACTATATGGCTATATACTAGATTCCAAATACTAATTACAGGAATAATCATCAAATATTTAATTAATGAAGCACCGGGTACAACCCGGTGCTTCATTAATTAACATTTTGCTGCTCATAATTGTTATTACCTGGTAAACGCATGCGTGGACATCACTGCCCACACGCGGAATACAACCAGTCCACTGCGACTGTACTATTGCACATCTCATAGCGCTTTGAGCAACCACTGGGAAGGCGTTATACAGTGTCATATTTATTATACATCAACATAAAGAATGTGTTGCCAAGAATCTGAGAGAACGCGGTCATTAATTTATTTATTCATTGGGTTTTAACGACACTTTCGACAACCAATGTCACCTAGTGTCAGACAGTTTTACGAGTGAGGGAAGACGGAGCACCCGAACAGAACCACCGAGCAACGGCGAGCAGGGTTAGCATTCGTTGAAGACGTACAAAACGCCTTAGTATACAGCGCCACCGTGCCCCCACGTAGGCAGTCTGGATGAAGTGCCTTGCCTTGCCCAAGGACACAACGCAGTTACCCCTGTCGGAGATCGAACTATGCATGGACTTTTCGGTTTGAAGTCCAACACCGTAACCACCGAGCTCACTGACAAGGTCCAAAAAGTAAAAAACTCGATGACAAAACGGAACGCATACAGAACATAATATAATAATAACAATATACTTTGACTGGACGCTGATTTGTCGCGGCTCTCAGGTGAGAAGGCCTTGATTAGCCCCGTGTTGCCAAATGTTTCCATAGGGCCATGCTCCCGCCATGTTTTGCCCTCCCATCCAATCATCTTTGATGAAGAAAACAATACTGGTGCTAATTTTTGTATCAGCATATAAGTTTGTTGCTTAATGCTTTAACCAATACGAAATTTTGTAATAAGGTGTCTGGATTAACTACATTTTTAATATTTTGTATCTAAAAATACATGAATTATAACACATCATTGGAACGAGCTCTTTCCAGTGAATCGTCATAAGCTATGTTTTGAGGCAAAACAATTAAAAACTAGCAGTATATAAATCGAGATGTAAAAGGGATAATTCGGCCTTTTCTCCATAATAATAATAATAATAATAATAATAATAATAATAATAATAATAATAATAATATCACCCCCATTACTAGATTTTCAGTCTCTATAACAGTCATTCTCCCTTAGCGCCCTTGCTTGCCTTATTGTTCCGTACATGGTTAATCATCGTCATATACCATCTGCTGTTTTGGAGGTTTACCCGTAATTCAGGCTGAGTAATTTTCCCATATCTATTCATTAACCGGCATCAGTGCGCCTGCGTTACTTGATCCGGTTATCCACAGGCCTTTTGCAGAATCCCCAAGTTCCTCACTCTTGTTTGGTTTGGGGGGATCACAGCTATTCCATACGTTATACTTGGTAAACCCACCCTCTCCCAAATAGTTCTTCCAACGAACACCTTGTTAAAGCTATTTCTTCTGAGGAGTTTTGACTGAGCACTCATTTCCCTTTTGTCTAAAGTTTATTTGTGTAGTTTCGGAATATGCCTCCACCTATCCTTGCTTTCATCTTCTTCAATAGAGAATTTAACCACCCGCCGCCTACGCTATTCATCTAACCTGCGACCATTTACCACCGTATTTTCCTAGCATGGTTAACAGTTTTTGTAGTCTATCTTCACTCGGCTATTAACCATTTCTCAACGTAACGGCCAAAAGCGGCCAGCGCTATTCTCAAAAATCGCCAATTAATTTTCATCATTTTTTCATTTTTTTGTCTCGAAAACATAGGTTATGACCCCTCGTTACGAGGGGTCATAACCTATGTTTTTGAGACAAAAAATGAAAAAATTAGTTATTCAAGAATTTTTTTTGCAAGTGTCGTCTGCTTTTCATGTAAGGTAAAGGGCAAAGACCATGTCATCTGCAAAGAAGAGCACTCGAATTTTTGACTCGACAACTTTGACTGTCTCTTCCCTTGCAATCAACTCATGTCTTAAATCTTATATGTACAATGCAAATAGACTCGGCGACAGGATGTACCCCTGCTTTAGACCTATCTCCATTGGAATCCAATTTTGTTGTGATGTTTCCCAGGTTGAGTACACTCTACAAATCTTTGTATATTGCTTTCATGATTCCGAAAAAACCTCCTCACAATACAAGGCCCTCAAGATTCCGCACATTCCTTCCCTCCATACTCTGTCGTATGTTTTTTTCACATCAATGAAAGCCGTACATATCGTTCTCTTTTCATACATTGGAATACCAAATCTGAAAATGTTGGTTTTTATTTCAGTAATATGTTGTTTTCTAAAATATGTCAGTTTGAAATATTCTTGAAAATTGAAATTAAAAAGAGGCTAAAATGTATTCTTCTTTTGGGATATTAGACACACAGTTTTGTTCAACTTTGATTTGTTTCCTCACACCCCACCCGCCCCACACAAACACTTTTATTTTACTTCTACCGCCACTCACCAGGTGGAGGTCCCTTTATGTACCAATCATCAACTAGACGCATTTTGCTCTCAGCTTCATATGGGCCGCATAAAATGCCTTTCTTTTCTTGGCGGGCGTAAAAAGAGCCTGCCAGATAACGGATGACGGGTATTTCTGTTTCGAGAGCTTCTAGTTCCGGCACTGGCTTCGTCACTATATACTGGTGATCGACTGGAACTAAAGGGTGATCAAGGCCTATCATCTGGCCGATTTCTCGAGCGCAAAACCCTGAAAAAGAAAAGATGTCACTGGTAGTTGACAAACTGCAATGCGTGGTTAAAACAGGATTTTGTGTTATAATTGTGCAAGGAGACATTGGATTTGGAATCCGAATTAAATCTGGTCTCGTTACAGATATTCTTCTGGAGATGCCCGTTTTAAAGAATTTCACATCATCTCGTTAACAGGCCCGAGGATATTTCGCATTCAAATTACTCCCCCACCCATCACAGTTGCTCAAAATGTTTTCAGTTCTGAAAGGAGTCAGCCAGGTATTCTCCGTAAACAGTGCGACCGCAGTGAACAAGCCTCTTTCTCCGTGGGCGGGCAATATTTCCACGGACGCAGCAATATCAGACTTCAAACACTACTTATAGAAATAATCACAAAAAAAAAAAAAAAAAATTAATGAAGCACCGGGGACACCGGCTGCTTCATTAATTAAAATTTTACTAGTGAAAATGTTTATTACCTGGTAAACGCATGCGTGTAAACCAATGCCCGTATTACGACCAGCCCATGGCGACTGTACTATAAAACAACACATAACGAGAATCTTAGTGCTTCATTCAAATACACTCAGCTGAATGACACAATTTATTGCTCAAAGAATGCGTTAAAATAGACAAAATTATCTCATTTTGGAAGAAAAATTCCTAATTTCCATGTATCGGTTGCGAAAAAACTATGTTATTGGAATTCTTCATTCCCTCACAACATTGAAGATTTTACAACATAAAATCAACTTTCACATGTGGGTTTCTTATTCATTTTTTAACCCTTAGCCCAAGCAACCCCAAAACGGCCTGAGCTATTCACAAATATCACCATTCACTTTTTATTATTTGTTTAATTATTTGTTTAAAAAACATAGCTTATGAACCTCATTGGAACGAGCTCGTTTAGCTCGTTCCAATAAGGTATCATAAGCTATGTTTTTGACGCAAAAAAATGAAACAAATTAGTTGTGCAAGAATTTTATTTGAAAGTGTCGTCTGCCTTTCGTTTTAGGCAAAGGGTTAAAGTGACTTCTTAAAGGAGATTTAACAAACAATTGCCTCATTCTCAGATGCAAAACGTCCGCGCCCAAACAATCCTGTGTGGCCTTGACCATCAACTGAAATGAACATGACTGTCAGTGTTTGAATCAAGTGCACATTTTTATTACCTCCAGCGTTCACTAGTTTCTTTGCTTTCAGTGTTCCTTCGGGAACGTCGACTTCCCACGTTCCATTTTCCTGTGGCCGAAGAGCAGTCACAGGACATTGCTGGTAAATTTCGGCACCATATTTTCGTGCCCCAATAGCCAGTGCCATAGTCAAAGAATAAGGATCGATGTGTCCATCTCCAGGGTTGAACAGACCACCAATGACCTGGAAAGGAAATAACCAAATCAGAGCTGGATATTACAGTTTTCGAAAGAATATTGCGACACAACAAAAACAACACGCCATACGTACTGATAAAACACAACACCTGCTATTATTTCTGAAAGTCTGTATTAAAACCTATACAAGTCAGTTTGACTTAAAATTAGCATGCGCTCAGTTGTGCGCAAGTGATTTTTAAAAAAATAATTCTCTGTTAAGTAAAATGAAAAAAAAAAAAAATTCTCTGTTAAATAAAATGAAAAAAGTCAAAACTCTTGAAAATGACGTGTGATTTAGACATTATGTCGCCTGATTGCTAGAATGTTCCATGTCCCATAGGGACATTCTAGCAGTCAGGCGACGATTGGCCAGAATGTTTTTCTCCAAAGAAGAATAGTGATATTCCATAATCATTCTTATTTCTCATTAACCTTTTACCTAACACGAAATGCAGACGACACTTGCAAAAAAAAAAAAAAAAAAAAAAAAAAATTCCTCAATAACTAAATCTTTTTCATCTTTTGCGTCGAAAACATAGCTTATGACCCCTCATTGACGAGCTCAACGAATGATGGGTCATAAGCTATGTTTGAGACAAAAAATGAAAAAATAATGAAAATTAAATGGTGATTTTTGTGATCAGCACTGGCAGTTTTTTTTTTTGCCGTTGCCTTGGGTAAAGTGTTAACTGTTTCACATAAAGCAGACGACACTTGCAAAAAAAAGAAGAAAAACTGAAGAGAAAATAAATAAAATAGAAAGTCATGAATAACTAAATATTTTATTTTTTCTACCTCAAAGACCAGAATTAAAAAAAGGTATTAGAATGTGGATTTTTATGAGTAGCGCAGGTTGTTTTTCACTGTTATGTTAGATAAAGGGTTAATAGAAGAGAAAAGTATCGACTTGGTCATTTTCATAAAGTACCAAACAGATTGCACTCACTATGTTAACATTCAAATTTTGGTACCTGCTTTCTTTCATCCAAACTACGTGTTGTGACACCTCGTTGGAACGTGCTCTTTGCACTCATTTAGTGAGGAATCGAATGTTAAGGTTTGAAAGGAAAAAAAATACAACATGGCAGCTATTTTTGATTAAAAAAATACATAATTTTCTGCGAATACTACTTTTCGTGCTCCATGACAAGCGTGAGCTGCCCCTGTTGGGTTCCCGGATACTGAAAATAAATCATTTCAGGTTTCTTGCCGAAAACGTGTATCAAGTATGCTTTCATTCAACTTTTTAACCCTTTACCCAACGATCGGCCGCATCCGCCCTCGTAATATGAACATTCAGAAGTTGAAAAAATATTATTTTTCAAAAAATTTCAACAAAACCATATCATGTGACCCCCTCGTTGGAACGAGCTCCTCGAGCTCGTTCCAACGAGGGGTCACATGATATGGGTTTTGTTGAAATATTTTGAAAAATTTGAAAAAATGATATTTAAAATAATAAATTTTGATTTCGTCTGCGTTGGGTAAAGGTTTAATTAATTAATTGAGACTATATTTATTTATTTTGGATTAGCGATACGTTCAACAGCAGGATCATATCATGGCGGACAGTTTTAGGTATCACAGAACTAAATATTTTCCCATAGGCGACCATTATAGCGTTCCGGCGGAAAAAATATGATCGCATCACTTTAATTTTGGCATTCAAATATCTGTCAAGTATAGCCCGTCAGACAACTTTTTCTGATTTGAAAACAGGGGGTCATTCAACAAATAAGAGAGAAAAACTGACTCAAAGGGAAGTACCGGTCACGTTCTCATATTTTTCAGGGAATTCCCTACAAAAACACACAAAAAGTAAATTGTATTTTTTCGATCCAAAAGTCATCAAATCACCCTCTTTTCATCAGGAATATTCAACAATAATGCAAGATGTCAATAGAATGTTTCAAACGTTTATTGAAACAATATATTTTCCCAAGGCTGTTTATTTTTAGAGATTGCATCATTTCAGAGTGCAACATTTTAAGGCGGTTCACTCTAATTTCAATATTTAGTTCCGCGATACCTTTACTGGTCTTGGAAGCAGGAGAGAACCACTTAGCAGCAACGACTGACTGTCGGACACTCCAACGTCCCACTCCTTTACCTGTCACGAATAGTAAACGACAATTGGCTTATGACTTATAGGCTAGGTTTCTGAGACAAAAACTGAAAAATAATAAACTTTGAATGGCGATTTTTGTGAATAGCGCTGACCGTTTATGTAAAAGGATAAAACATTTAGGGTTTATCATTACCGAAGATGCTAACTTTAACTGGTAGATTGTTGCATTATTTCTGATCATCAAAATTCGTTCACATGTCTTTGCATAGTTACCATTTATGGGAGAGTGCCTCTTGGCACTCTCCCATAAACTGTAACACGGCAAATCCTTACAGATGAAATAATTTCATTACATAATATGAAGCACATTTACTGAACATGAGGGGAGCGCGGTGGCTCAGTAGGTAGAGGTGCAGGCTGCAAGCCGAGAGGCCCTCGGTTCGAATCCCACCTGCGGCAACCGCGTTGTGTCCTTGGGCAAGACACTTCATCTCCATTGCCCGCGTGGGGGCACGATGACGCCGTGTACTAAGGCGTACTGCACGTCGATGGTACGCATGTCTTCAACCAATCTAACCCTGCCTGTGCCGCAGTGCGGAGTTACGATGTTGGGGAGCTGGCAGCTGCTCGTCGTTGCTCGGTGGTTCTCTCCGGGTACTCCGGCTTCCTCCACCCGTAAAACTGTCACGGTCCTGATTAGCCATTGTGCATAAATATGTGACCTTAAACATCAATAAATAAATAATACTGAACATGAGGCCTTTAAGTCACAATACTTGCACTTATGAATAAAGCCCGAATAAGAGTTTCCAGCTCTCTTCAAATTAAGGAAATATAGAACAGGAAATTGGAAGCGGTTGTATTTACCATATCCATGTTAAGCAATGGATGGATTTTGGCGATCTCTTCCTGATTCAGCAACTTTTGTGGAGCATCGTTCCATCCGGCTCTTGCCATTTGGTAGTGGAGCTCATCCATTCTTTCAGGTGTGTCGACAAGTCGTAAACTTCCCGGTGTGTGGAAACCAATATTCTGAAATTATTTTACACTGCAGTGAAGTACAAATATTTAGGAGTGTAGGGATAAAGGTTTTATCATCGTTGTGTGGCGATACCACTTCTATTTATTCATTGATTGATATTCAAGGGCAAATACTTCTTCACAATGGCTAATCGTAACCGCAACGTGGAAAAAAGTCAAGCTTAGTCAATCGTTTATATCCATGTTGCCTATTTTATTACACCCCAAACATTTGTGACTGGGTCCTATTTTACCAGTAAAACGGATCTAGTTTACTATAGTAAAAACACTGTTTCACTTCCCAGGATTCACACGTAGAGATACCATCTTTCCTGATATTGTTTATGGGGTTCTACGACACTTTCCACAGCCAGTGTCATGTCGTTACAAAAAAACGTTTCTTAGCAGTATAAGCCGACGTACCAGGAGGCTACCTAAAATAAGAGTCTTGATGCTTCGAAAAACTATGGACCAGCCACGTTACTAACTACAGAATAAGCTGAACATTATACTATAAATGTGATGCGCCGGAACAAACGTTTTGTACATCATCTGAACTACTGACTTGTATCGGATTATCATGACTGCAGAGTCCGTGGAACCCGGGGTGGAGGGGGGCCTACCAGGGGTGATGCCAAATGGGTTCTGCGAGGGCTTTGTCCACCGTGTCGGGAGGGTATAGTTTGCTTTAGTGTTGGTATATTTGGAAATACCTGCCTGCACAGACCCCCCCCCCCCTTGTCGGGGAGATCCAGGAACCAATATTATGTAACCTTTTCCAATTGTATTTTCTAGAATTGTATTTTCTACCTATTAATATAACTGACTAAAATAAATCATTAGCATTCTAAAAGAACCATTAGCATATTTCAAAGATCTGACAATTTGCCAGTTGGCAAATTGTCAGATCTTTGAAATATGCTAATGGTTCATTTCAACCCATTTAAAATTATAACTAGAAAATACAATTCTAGAAAATACACTTCTGGAAACTACAATGATCAAAGTTTTATAGTATTGGTTCCTGCTGCCTAACCTGCACATTCCTTTGACACACGAACACATTCCACTGACACACGTACACATTCCACTGACACACGTACACATTCCACTGACACACGTACACATTCCACTAACACACGCACACATTCCACTGACACACGTACACATTAGTTTCACAAATATGTTACAAGATCACCCACTGAGTTTCCTTTTGAGATAGTGCAAATTTCGCAATATACAGAAAGTATAGGATCTGCAAATGAAAAAAATTCGCCAATGGATCTTTGGGCCTCTTCGGTCTATTTCTTCGACTTCAAGCATCTTCCAATCCGAAGATATCTCAATAATTTCCCAACAATTACTCGCTTCTTGATTGGATCCTCAACGCTTGTTGAGTAGTTTCAAGGGAGATAACGTTTATTGAAAGTCGATTTCCATAACGAAACAAGTCAGGGTTGAATGTTAGTTGTATCTGCCCAATGAGTTCAACCTCCGCTCGTTCGATCTATTCCTGCCTCTTCAAGCATATTACACAATTTCAAACTGAAAAATGGCGGAAGAAGAAAAATAAACAGAAAAAAAAAACTTGCAAGCGGGTATTCATACATCTGTGAGCAATTAGACTTGACAGGAGTAAGTGCCGCCAGCTGCCTTTTAAACTTTGAGCTAACAAAGACACTTGCCTCCCTATGCGAATTTTGTACAATATATCGAGAGAATATGGAGAGTACTATCAAATGGCGGTTTCTACCATCTGGCCGTCGGGTGTCGGGTGTTTGTCCGTTACGGCTATTTTATGAGCTTTACCATTTTAAACTTTCGACCACTGTTAACCCTTTGAAATATCTCATTTTCTGTAATGGTAGGGCATTTCTGTACACTTACAGTGAGATGGGTCAGTCCAATATCAATATACAGGGAGGATAAAAAAATAGCTGTAGTCTGCAGCCGTCTGGTTAGTCCTCGGATGTGTGACCGTCTGAGCGATCGATTCGGACTCCCGCGTTGCGTCATTGGGCAAGGCACTTAACTCCGATTGTCCACATGGGAGCACGATGACGCCGTGGTCTAAGGCGTACGGCACGTCGATGGTGCGCATGTCTTCAACCAGTCTAACCCTGCCTGTGCCGCAGTACGGAGTTACGATGTTGGGGAGCTGGCAGCTGCTCGGTTGTTCTCTCCGAGTAGTCCGGCTTCCTCCACCCGTAAATCTGTCACGGTCATGATTAGCCATTGTGCATAAATATGTGACCTTAAACACAAATAGATAAATAAATAATTAAATATTTAAAAGTAATGTATGATAAATTCATTTTCATACTTCAAATAACTGCCATCTGTATATTATTTGTCGTATCTTCAGCTTCACAGCCTTCGAGTGTTTATCACGAATGAAAGAAATGCATGTTTGCAGTCGTGGGACTCCGTGGTCAGCAATAACAGAGAGTCTGATAATCCTTCAATTCCTAGCACTCTGGTGGTATTTCCTCTATATTGCCTTCGTGGCATGAAGAATTTAACAAATGATATCTTGTTTGACAGAGCTCATCGAGCTCTGTCAAACAAGATATCATTTATTAAATTCTCAGTCGCATTGTGACAAAGATTTGCTGCTGAAAACTGTGGTATTTTGACATCAAAGTGCAGAGGGCTAATGCACTTTATGGACCACTGTGCAATCAACGTGTGGACCTCCTGCGTGTGAGACACAATGTCTGACGGGGATGGTGCTCGCCCTATCCAACTAGTACCGTAGGGAGGTTGGTCTCTTCCTGAGCGTCACAGTCACTGCAAGCAGTAAATCTGTGTACATGTAGTTTAGTATCAGTTATCCTGTGAGACTTCATACTAAAAAATAAGGGAGGGACAGAGTTTACAGGTAGGGGTGAATTTCAATGATGCGCTATCGGAAAACAGAGTACGATTGTCCAATGTTGTAAATTGTGATAACATACAGACCACACTGCCATCGGTGCGGACAGTGGCACATTATGAGTACTCTGTAATGACACAAGAGGTTTCTTGCCCCGCCCCCGACGTAAGAGGAGGGAGGGAGGACGCGAGGTCGAGACGAGAGTGGCCCGAGTGAGATTGGTGCAGAGATTGGGTAGTAACTGACTATGGTTTACGGGACTCCGCAAGAGAAACAAGAGACTAAAATTGAGAATTTTTTTTATTTATTTTTTGGTGTTTAAGGTCACATACTTATGCACAATGGCTAATCATGGCCGTGGCAGTTTTACGGGTGGGGGAAGCCGGAGTACCCGGAGAGAACCACCGAGCAACGACGAGCAGCTGCCAGCTCGCTAACATCGTAACTCCGCACTACAGCACGGGCAGGGTTAGATTGGTTGAAGACATGCGCACCATTGACGTACAGTACGCCATGGTACACGGCGCCGTCGTGCCCCATGTGCACAATCGGGTTTAAGTGCCTTGCCCAAGGACACAACGCGGGAGTCCGAATCGATCGCTCAGACGGTCACCCATCCGAGGACTAACCGGGCTCGATGTTGCTTAACTTCGGTGATCTGACGAGAACCGGTTACCGCAACGCCACCGCGCCCCACTAAAATTGAGAAGGACGAACGGAGACCTCAGTTCTTAAATATCAAGGGGAGATAACATCACAACTAACGTGGATAAGCAATGTTGTGTGAAACATCTACATGTGTACAAGGTCATCGGGGTCCCTGCTAAACGCGAGTGTCTAGACCTCTCACTCTTTTTTCTCCACCGTGCTGGGGTCAGATATCATTGGTTTACGATAAAGGTCCAGTGGGTTACAACACCGAGGGGGAGGGGGGGGGGGGGTGGGGGGCAACCGATTGGTTTCAGCAGATAGAACTTGGTGGAAGGCAGGTTGTTTTCAACTCCGGGGGTCTCCCCCAAACCCATAAATTGCTACAGCGCTTGGGTATCTTCAGATAGTACTACAATGAGGCGTGGCACACTTAAATCACAGCTCTTGTGATGGCATTAAATTTCAAGCTTGATTGTGTGACAGTGGACGTGTGCTAATTTTTCCCCGTAGAGAAGGGTATGCCGTTAGTTTATTATACCGATTATAGGTTTTGTCTCATCTTGATGTATTGGTCCAAAGACAAAGCACTTGACCTGTTCAGACTCGTCTAAGTTATACGATGGTAAAACTGGAACTGATTAGTGATCTTTGTAAAAGTAGTGATCAATTTAGTTGGGCGTTTTTTTTTACGCGACTGAGATATATGAACGTTCATTTGTGTAACTCACATATAACTTTGCGTGGCCGGCCATGATAAATAGAAGCCAGGTTTGAAGAGTACCTTGATGGCACCTTTGGGGCGGGGGGCGGGGGGACTCTTGTTCAAGCTGAGGTCGCAGCCACTGGACCTTAGGGGAAATATTAGGAAAAACAGTGAAAAGGATTGCCAGATGTGTAATTTAGGCGTGGTGGAGACCCTGGAACACATTCTACCACAATGTCCAAAATCGAGTCTAACAGAACAAGATTCAAGGGGAGAAAAATGGAGAAGTGGGATGGGAGAATGAAGGACATGTGATTAGTGAGTGACACAAAGGCGAGGGTTGGTATGCTTATCGGAGAGATTGGAACGAATGGGGTACGGGATGTCATCAAGCAGTTCATCTCCGAGTTTTGGGAGGAGATAAGAGGTGTGGTAATAGGGAGGCAGTTGACCGCACAGGGGTAACCAATGCCTTCTCACCTGAGAACCGCGACAAATCAGCGGCCGGTCAAAAGTGTTATATAGTTATTATTATTAAATAAACCAGACTGGTTATCCCTTCAAATAGTAAAAACAAATTACCTGTCCAGTTTCTTCTTCCAGAGTCTTATACAGTTGTAAACTTTCATAATGCACTCGCTTCGGGTGAATCGCTCCATGGAAGTATGTTGTCAAACCCGCCTGAAAAAGAACACATTTGAAACGAAAGTACTTTTTCATTCGAGGAAAATGAGTTTGTATACTGAATAGGTCCCTGATTGATTGAATGACTCCCCAGAACCTTTAATACCAAGATCTCAAGCCAGTAGCCGAATTCTCTTAGGAATTCGACGCTGTTATGGCCTGGAACTCGTCTTTCCTTTAAATGATCCATCGTTCATGTTTTAGATCCAATCTTCTGGAATGTTTGAGTTGCTCGGAAAAGCGAACCTACGGTTCGCTTTTCCGACCAACTGAAATATTCCCGACGATTGAATATAAAAGTGCCATAAACATTAATTTTCTTTGAATCAATGCAATAAATGTTTCTGAATCGAGAATTGATTGACTGAATCTTTATTGACATTATAATACTGTTAAACATATCTTTAAACGTATACAAAACCAGAAGAATGATGGTTGACTTTATGCAGCAATCATTTTTTTCTGGTTCACTCAAGTACAATTGGGTGTTAATGGGTTATACGATGTTTATTCCAAATCATTATTTGTTTCACAGATTCTCAGTGTTCAATCATGTTTTAGAAAGGATAGTTCCATTTGCACGCTTCTGTCATGGCCAATGAGATTTTACAGGGAATTCTGGTCACATGATCATTTTGTTTTGTGATTCATTCACTGACGAAACGTTGAGGTGACAAGCGTTAAAAATCCCTCCCACCTCAGCCCATTCATTGGGGTCCTGACTTGGATCAGTGTGGGTTTTGATTCTCCATCTTATCCTATGTCGTTTTGTGAGCGTTTTATTTATGCCGCCCACTTTGCTCTTGTCAGGCTAGTTTTCCCTTCGAAACTCGCCACTACTGCAATTAACATTTATGTTAGTGAATTACCTGCTTGGCTACATTGTGCGTTGTCCAAAATGGTTGAAGTAATAAAATCTACATTACAGTTTAGTCCTTAAACGCATTTATGTGTTATTTTCTGTTCATACAATTTATTCCCTAAGGCATATATAGCCCTTATTGCAGCATAAAATACTTATGAAAGAAGACCCACCACATCTGTTATTTATTTATTTATTTATTTATTTATTTATTTATTTATTTATTTATTTATTTATTTATTTATTTATTTATTTATTTATTTATTTATTTGAGTTTAATGACACATTCGACAGCCATGGTCACCCCGTGTCGGACAGTTTTACGAGTTGAGGAAGCCGGCGTACCCGGAGAGAACCACCGAGCAACGGCGAGCAGCTATTAGACTCCCCCAATGTACTAACTCCACACAAGCCGAGTTAGCACTAGTTGAAGGCAGGACAACCATCGACGTACATTACGCCTTAGTACACAGCGCCACAGTGCCCCACGTGGGAATTGGGGATTAAGTGCCTTGCCCAAGGACACAACACAGTTACCACTGGCGGGGGTCCAACCGTGGACCTCTCGGTTTGAAGTTCAATGCGATAATCGATGAGCCACCACGCTCTCCCACCACGTCTGCTGTTTTATGATTATGTCGCATGCTTTCAAGGCGAAATAAGTATTCTTTGATTGGAATATCTATAACAGTGCACGAAAGAATATCAGTATATCTTTGTGAGCATGGGGACATCACATTACATCAGCTGTCGTCTACGCACAAACTCCACTAAAAGTGGGTAAACAAACAGCCCATAACAGCGTCAGATTCCTTACGGAATTAGACTGGTAGACCGAGATCTTGGACCATTAATACCAATTGGATCAAATTCCTGAATATAAACATCTAATCCAATAGATGGTAAACCGCTTAATCATTCTGTACTTTTCCCACTCATTATGACATCCGAATGGAATCAGCTCAATTACAATAGAACGACGTGTGTGATTTTTTAAAGAACAAGTACACGGAGAATGGAAGGGGTTGGGGTGGATAATGTTCCAGAAACGTCTGTTGATTTAGACTTCCCCTCATCACTTTTGAAACTTTCAAAAAAAAAAAAACGAACAAAAAAAATACATGATACGTAATACATAAGTAAATGAATGATACAATAAATAAATAAATAAATAAATAAATAAATAAATAAATAAATAAATAAATAAATAATCTGTCATTTTCATCAGAAAGTAAACGCTGATAACTGGGCTGGCACTTTTTCATCCTCAATAAATTATCCACTAATATAACGGTGAGTACGCGGTTGCAGTACAAGCTGATGCATCTGGTATCGGAACTAAGGGGGGGGGGGGGAGGGTTCTGCAGTGAGTGAATCTCCTCCAATAAATTTCGAGTTGAGGCATTTTGATTTGGGGTATTGGGGTCCCAACATGACCGCTTTTGTGCCCGGCACGTGCTTATTAAATATGAGTTGTAAAGTCCACGCATCACGACCACTGATGTAGTTATCACAAGCAAATTTCCTGGGTTTTTTTTAGCTGCATTGCCCTTTGGCAAATATTCCAACTATATCATCACGGCATGCCTTCGCAGGCATGCCTTGATCATGTAGACAAAATATTTCTTCAGTCGGGATTCGAGTCATGACAGTTGGGACAAACTGGATTCCCCCACTCCTAAATCGGTCGTCTCCGCGACACGCCTTGGTACGGGCTTTTTGTGGCAGACAAGTTCTGCAAAGAAATGGGCTAATAAGCAATCGGAAATCGGACACTGTTTGAAAACAAAATAGACGTCTCTATGGTCACGCATTTTAAAACTGTAATTGTGAAACACGGATTCTACAAGTATGCACACATTCCACAAGTGACTACCGTTGGAAACAGATCTTTAAAATTTATGAATTCTTTAGATTTTGATATGGTTATAGAGTAAGAAAACGAGGAGAAAAAATAAAAACACTGTGTCACATAAACGAATAGATAATATGCATAAAATTGTCAAAATCTATATTTATCTGCATTCATCTAACAAAATGAACAGATTTTTCTCTCCCTCACTGACCCTCATAACAAACGTAATGTAAACAATGAATGCGCAAAATCCGCTACAAACTTTCGTGATGTTCTCGTGCAGAATGCTTTTCATTGATTACGATTGTCTCACGTTCACGAACATTTATTTATTTATTTATTTATTTATTTATTTATTTATTTGGGGGTTTAACCCTTTTATTGCCACGCCCACTTTAGCCATATATGGAGGACCTCTATCTATGCCTGTATGCGAGGAAGTTTAGTAACATTTATGACATACTTGAAACTCTATCATCTGATTAACTGTTAGAAAGGGCTCTCTGAGTCCTTTCCAACAATTTATCAGATGGTAGGATTGATCTGCGCATACCCGAACGTACAGAAAATAATCATAAAATGGGTGACAGTAGTCGCTTTCGACAGCGTAAGTGTTAATGACACTTTCGACAGCCAGGGTCATCTCGTGCCGGGCACGCAAGAAAATAAAAGCTGAAACTTGGTTTCAGCGCATACCCAGTTGGTAGTTATCGAAATGTGTTCTTACCGCGTGCCAGGTTGATCCGGCAGTCAGCTCCGTTTTCTCCAGTAAAACTACATCTTTCATCCCAAGCTTTGCCAAATGGTAGGCGATACTGACACCTATGACACCTCCTCCAATAATAGCAACTTCCGCTGTGTCGTGGAGTCGCTTCTCCAGTTTGCTGTAGAAAGTAGATGATAGATGTTGGATCCAAAGTAATTTACAAATTTTGTGTAAAAATACATACATTTCTGAGGGAGCCCGGTGGCTCAGTGGTAGACTGTTGGACTTCTATGCTAGAGGTCCCGAGATCGATCCCCGTCCGGGACGATCCGCGTGGGTAAGGGTACTTTATACTTTGGGTAAGGCACCTTATCTCGGTTACCTACATATGGGCACGGTGACGTCGTGTATTAAGGCGTACTACACGTCGATGGTGAACATGTCTTCAACGACTGTAACCCTGCTTGAGAGCAGTTTGAACAGAGTTAGACTTTTGAGGAACTGACAGTTGCTCGTCGATGCTCGAAAAGAACCACCGAGCAACGGAGAGCAACTGTCAGGATCCCGATCATACTAAGTCCACACAAGTAGGGTTAGCAGTGGTTGAAGACAGGGGCACCCTCGACGTACAGTATGCCTTAGTACACAACGTCACCGTGCTCCCTCGTAGGCAATGGGGATGAAGTGTCTTACCCAAGGACACAACACAGTTGCTGCAGGTAGGATTCGAACCGAGGACCTCCCGGCTTGCAGCCTGCACCTCAACCAACTGAGCCACCGCGCCCTCGGGTTAAGAGTTAATCACCCGAGATTGCAGTAAAAAATAAAAACTTCGTGGAAATCTATTGGGGAATAAATAATAGCATGGAGTATTCTTACAACTGCGGAACTCCAAATTGGTCACCCTGATCTCCCAATAGCTCGAATCAGGTACTACACAGGGATCCATTTGTATGGCCGACTGTGTGTGTAAAACATTTCCGAGTATCAATCCAAGTGTTTTAACCCTTTACCGAAGGTAACGACCAAAACCGGCCAGCGCTATTCTAAAAAATCGTCAATGAATTTTCATTATTTTTTCATTTTTTATCTCAAAAACATAGGGTATTACCCGTCGTTGCAACGAGTTCGTCGAGCTCGTTCCAATGAGAGGTCATAACCTATGTTTTTCAGACAAAAAATGAAAAAAATTAATTGTTCAAGAATTCAAGTGTAGGCTGCTTTTCATGTTAGGCAAAGGGTTAATCAAGTACATGATTGATAGTTAACCCTTTACCTAACACGAAATGAAGACGACACTTTCAAACAAAATTCTTGGATAAGTAATTATTTTTTTTTTATTTTCTGCGTCAAAATATAGTTTATGACCCTCATTTGGAACGAGCTCAATGAGCTCGTGTGACGAACGTAGTGTTAATGTCATAATATCTATCGATCTACGATCGTAAGCTAGGACTAGTCATTGTGTTAACTGATAGAACCGCGAAGTTCCACCAGCCCGTGGCTTTTTTGGTTTTCCCTTAGAGACGATATTGGACGCAGGTCCCAGATGAGTTTCAGCTTCCAGTAACTTCACGAATCTTGTCGTGTTCCAATTGCAAAAATGCAACGAACTCTTTAATTCAAGTATCTATCATTTAATTTTACCAAACATACGATTAATATGTCGTCTCCGTCTGGCTGGCTATTTACAATACATAAGTAACAAAGTTCATACATCAGTATTTCAAAGAGCTTCAAAGCAAATGGCGGCATCCATCTGACGTCTTGTGCGCAGGAAAACGGCGCTAATATTCACCAATTTTCACTTAATCACGCGACTGCCAGTCAGTGGAAAATTTAGGGAAAGTCCTTTGACGTGACAGTCGCCATTGTTGGACTCTTGTACTGCCAAGCAGACTGTCGGTCAGTCTGCAAGCAGTCCATGGAAATTCTACAACCAAATAGTATTCTACCGGGTGCCTGTTAACGGGCAGAATGTCCCGGTGGAATTCACAATTCTGCAACGCAGCATCACCTGATATCTGATGATGTTACACCAGGTGCATGTTATGATTTGGTGATAGCTTGAACAAGAAAATCACAGAAAATACTGCAGAATGTTATTATACTTTCCATCAACAAATCCTGCAATTTTATTGCTTGATGACTATACTGGTCTGCGATGTTATGCCTGGTATTGTCAACAGAAGATCTGGCGTCCACTCCTTTGTGGGCACACAAAGTACTTCTGTACACTGATCGCCACCTAGGACAATTCCAGGTAATTTCAACTTCAATGAAAACTGGTATTAAAATCGAGTCCCATTTACCAAATAGAAATTTCCATTAATTCTATTACCTTACAATGAAGAGCTGTAGCTCTTCTCTCGGAGTTTGATTGACACCTGTGGACTAACTTCACAACACTCGTTCCAATGGGGGGGGGGGGGGGGGGGGGGGCATGAGCTTTGTTTTTGAGTCAAAGAAATAATGAAAATTGAACGATGATGTTTGTGAATAGCGCTGGCCGGTTTGGGCCGTTACATTGGGTAAAGGGTTAACTCGACTCGAAGATGACGCCTGCAAACAATATTCTAGAATTACAAAAAAATTCATTTCTGACTAAAAAACAAACGCTAGTGACCCCTCATTGGACCGAGATCCACGAGCTCGTTCAGATGAGGAGCTAAAAGCAATGTTTTCGATGCAGCAAAACAAAAAAGCTGATAAAATCTGAAGTTTAATTTTTTGACTCACAAACACACCTTATGACCTCCCCATTGTTCAGCTCGTTCCGATGAGGGGTCATAAGCTATAATTTAGCTTAAACGAAGCGGGAGTATCCAGAGAGAAAAGCCCAGCAAGAGATAGTAAGCGACTAGTTAGCGACTGCCACGCTACCTAACCTTGACCAAACACAACTGGAGCTGGATCTGGATTCGAATTTATTAACCCTTTAGCTTACATGAAAGGAAGACGACACTTGCAAACAAAATTCTTGAATAACTAATTTGCTTCATTTTTGTGCGTCAGAAACATAGCTGCTTACCACCCCTCATTGGAACGAGTGTAACGAGCTCGTTCCAATGAGGGGACATTTGCCATGTTTTGAGACAAAAAAAAAATGAAAATTGAATAGTGATTTTTGTAAATAGCGCTGGCCGTTCAGTTGTGTAAAGGGTTAAAGGCATGTGTACCACTAACAAGCCATACATCCTTGCATGTCACGGCACCATCCTCCAATGCAGTGAAGATAATTGCCTTGCGCCAACACAGCACTCAAGTACTCGACGAGAGTCAACCTCACCATCTGTCGATCAAATGTCTGACCAACGAATCATTGGGCTATTGAGGGCCCTTGTCGCTAAAGGTAAAACGATATTTATACACTCACCCATACCTCAAAGTTTGAAGTTAGAATGCGGAATTAAAGGGATTAACTCTTTCAAGCAATCATCGAATCTGTGAAGTGAGTGGGTAATATTTTAAATTTACAAACAGGGCTGTGACTGAAGAGTCTACGTTCGGAGAGGGTGCCCTCTCTGAATTTCCAACTGTACCCCCTCCCCAGGTTGCCGTGCATTCAACTTTTAATATAAAACATTTGTACTCCACCCTGTACTTGAGTGAGAATTTTTCAAATGCTATCTGTGGATTTTCAACTGATAAAGAAATCCGAATGCACTCTCTCCTCTTGTGTTCGAAATATATGATCTTTGAGTAACAGAGCTGGAATTCGTCTCTTGAGTGCAACAAAACATCATTTGCAATGATTTAGCATTGCAGATGATGCCTCGTTGCGCCCACACGAGGAAATAGTTACTCCAGTAAGAAATCCCACGAAATGCGGTTAACCCTTTACCTAACGTAGAAAGCAGACGACACTTGCAAAAATAATTCTTGAATAACTAATTTTTTTCATTTTTTGTCTCAAAAACATAGGTTATGATCCCTCGTTGGAACGAGCTCGACGAGCTCGTTCCAACGAGGGGTTATAACCTATGTTTTTGAGACAAAAAATGAAAAAAATAATGAAAATTAATTGGCGATTTTTGAGAATAGCGTTGGCCGGTTTTGGCCGTTACGTTGGGTAAAGGGTTAAAAGATTTCCAAAATATATGTTAAAACGGTCACATCGTCAGATAAATTGTCACGACATCTACTTCCGTGGCGAATAAAAACTTCTACTATCGAAAAAGTTGTTTCCCTTCTCCCTGTAGCAACGCTCAGCCTAACAGAACAATCTTGCTGTGGGGTTAAATTAACAGCAAAAGTAGTCGGTGCAAGAAAAGTAGTTGCAACATCCAGTGCAGACGTAACACCAACATATCGATGACAAGTTTCTGATATCTTCGTAATGACATTCCCACAACAGACCCATTAGAGTAGTACATTTCAGCTAGGGCAAAAAGTAGAATGACCAAGTTACAACCATCGAGTGCCTACAACCTTCTGTGCTTTTTTAACCCTCTACCCAACGCAGACGATTTCAAAATTAATTATTTTAAATATCATTTTTTATTTTTATTTTTTAAAAACTTCAACAAAACCATATCATGTGACCCCTCTTTGGAACGAGCTCGTTCCAAAGAGGGGTCACATGATAATGGTTTTATTGAAATGTGTCGAAAAATAATATTTTTTCAGCTGCTGAATTTGCATATTACGCGGGCGGATGTGGGCGATTCCTTGGGTAAAGAGTTAAATCGCTCGTTGTCTGCTCAAGATAGTTCGACATTTTCAAATATTCAAATTCTAAATGGGCACAATAAACTAAATATAGTAACAGTACAGCCAAGCGAGGATGGGAGTGGTTCGTTAGGGATGCCTAGGACGACGTGAATCCCCAAATCTTTCCAAATGTTCAAGTTAACAATTTTAAAAAAGCAGGAGTTACCGGGATAATCACAGAGCAGTAGCAAGTACCTGTCTTTACGTTTAATCTTACTTTTTCGCTAATATTTGGCATGCCTATTAAAGGTTTATTCCCGTTTCGCCAATGAGGTTAAATAAACAAACCAAAACTAATCGCCGGTGGAGGTGTGAACAAGTTGTTAATCCCACTGATTGATATTAACTCTTCTTCACCGGCTGAGTTCATGGTCCCAAAGTGATTAACAATCAGTTAACATTGATCAACTGTAAACAACTAAACAACTTCAAACATCTCAATAGTATATAATATGACCCTTCATGCTGTACATCAACAACATTTCCTTCAATTCATCATGGCAAGTGAACAAGTAAATGTTTCTTTCATCCCTAATAAGAGAGGTGGTAGACACTTAGTTTATGGTGGTTATAAATTTCGTATGAAGTCTCAGAATCAACCAAATATACATTGGAACTGCGTTAAAAAAGATTCTTTAGGATGTCGGTCAACTATCAACACGAAAAACGATTTTATCAGTTCGCCGATGGGGCAGCATAATCATCCACCAGATATGGAGCAGATTGTAGCCGATGCTTTCCTAGCAGATTTAAAGAAAACCGTTCGACACGACAGCAAATCAGTGAGCGCACTTTACCAAGAGGAGCTTGGTTCTCTCAGATCGGATACCGACCCACTCATCATTGCTAAAGTTCCTACATTCTATAGCATCAAATCAGCATTATACAGGTCTCGTGCGAAAACCATACCGGCTCTTCCGAAAACTCGCTCAGCAATCAGCTTACCTGATAGTTACATGGAAACAACTGCAGGAGATCAGTTTTTACTGTCAGATCCAAGCGACGTCAACTGCCTCATTTTCAGCACAGCGTCAAACTTACACCTCCTCGACGAAGCGACTTCGTTTTTCTGTGATGGGACATTTGAGACGTGCTATCGGCCTTCCATTTGTACCACCACATATGGTCAGCGACGTATGGCTTCTTGTATTAGAGGCATGGGAAGAAGCGTTGGAGGAGAGAGACGTCGACCCAAGAGTTACCAAGTTCACAGACTACGTCACGACGAACTGGGTTGAGAGTAGCAACCTCAATGTGTGGAACCATCACGAGACTGTCGGCCCTCGCACCACAAATCATGTAGAAGGATGGCACAGCAAGTTGAAGAAGGCAATTGCCGGAACCCATCCTAACTTGTTCTTCTTAGTTGATTTCATTAAGAAAGAACAAGCATTCACAGAATCAACAATTCTGCAGTTGAGACATGGTGGGAAGGTGGCCCCACGAAGAAAAAAGTATCGTGCCATCGACAATGCTTTATCTTATTATAAAAGACTCTTTAGGGAAGGTCAGATTGACGCACTGTCATTTTTAGACAGAGTCAGTCGAAATTCGGGTTTTTAAAAAATGTGCTTTATGCCTTTAAATGTTCATATTATTATATTATACTTGCTCGTTTATTGTTATTTTTAGACAGAGTCAGTCGAAATTCGGGTTTTTAAAAAATGTGCTTTATGCCTTTAAATGTTCATATTATTATATTATACTTGCTCGTTTATTGTTATTTTTAGACAGAGTCAGTCGAAATTCGGGTTTTTAAAAAATATGCTTTATGCCTTTAAATGTTCATATTATTATAAAAAATTACATTACATTCAGTCGAAATTCGGGTTTTTAAAAAATGTGCTTTATGTCTTTAAATGTTCATATTATTATATTATACTTGCTCGTTTATTGCGTTGATAAATCAATAAAAAAATTACATTACATTCAATCAATTCGTCGTTACTTGTGAGTTTCCCTGTGGTACATGGGTTAAATTGATAAAAATTATCTCCCAACATCCAAATTAACAAATTATCGCGGCACTTCTTTGATCTGCGGATTACTGACACCTACCCCATTAGAATCACATCGGCGAAACGGGAAGACCCCCTATTAAAGTATTAGAGCCATAGCAGACATATAGGTCCCTTGGGCCGGGTGCATATATTAAAGTTATTTTCATTATATTGTTATCGTTCTAATTACTGTCACGCTAATAAAGATATACAAATAAACAAACAAACCCGTCGGACATCTCAACTTACTACACCCCCCCCCCCCACACACACACACGCTGAGAAAGCGATGGTTGAAGGACAGTATACCGTCGACCTTACGATCTGCAGGCCTGACATTCTTAAAAATGCAGGAGGGCAAAAACTCGCTCCCCTCGTATGACCTAGGCGACCGATTAGCTCTCCTCAAGCTTACAAAAGCTAAAATTGCAAAATGAAGTTTTACTGTTAATGAATTCTGCCAAGTGGGCTTTGAACATTTTATTTGGTGCTGCTAACAAGGTAGTCTCTGTGAGACGGCTACACTGCCCCTCCCACACCTCCGGGCCTTGCCAAGGCCCGGAGATGTGGGAGGGGCAGTGTGGCCGTCTTACAGAGAGACCTCTAACATACATGTAGCGGAGATTTTAAAAGATGTGGGTTTTAGGCATAGGCGGTTATGGTAATCATTATTTTCTAAGACCAGGGGGGTTAGTTTTCGCCCTCCTTAATTTTTTTAAGGCGAGCAGTAGGCGAGCGAATAAATTGCTCTCCTGAAAATGCCAGGCCTGGATCTGAATTTCAGTGGACTACTAGTACCTATGAACCACCGCGACTCTACCCCCTTTAATGGTACAAAAATATTTAGAAAAAAACCCAAAAATGGTAAGTTTGAACAACGTATCGTTATATTCAACCATCGTTTGTTTGTTTCTCGAAATTTAAAATCAACTTCAGCAGTTATGGCTATAACGCAACTGCACCGCAAGTATGCTGCGAAGTTTAACAGATCGTTCATACTTACGCTGTCCAATTTACCCTTCACCCAACACACAGGATATCAAAATTTAGTTTTTTAATCATTGTTTTTTTAAAAGATATTTAAAAAATATTCTATAAAACCATATCATGTGACTCCTCATTGGAACGAGCTCGGGGAGCTCGTTCCAATGAGGGGGTCACATTATATGGTTTTCTTGACATATTTTGAAGAATTATTGTTTTCATTTTTCAACTACTCACTTTAAAAATCACGAAGCGGAGGCTCAGTAGTTACGGCATTGGACTTCAAACCGAAAGGGCAACGGTCCGATCCCCGCCAGGGGTAGCTGCGTTGTGTCCTTGGGTAAGACACTTAATCCTGACTGCCCACTTGGGGGTATGTTGGCGCTGTGTACTAGGGCGTACTTGCAAGTCGATGGCATACTTGTCTTCAACCAATGTTAACCCTGAATGTGTGGAGTTAGTACGTAAAAGAGTCTGACACTTGCTCGCCGTTGTGCTTTGTTTCACTCTGGGTACTCCAGTTTCCTCCACTCATAAAACTGTCAGACAAGAGGTAACCCTATCTGTCGAAAGTGTCGTTATAGCCCAATAAATAAATATAAAAGATCGTTCATTTTTATGCTGACTTTACCCAACACACAAGGTATAAAATTTTATTTTTTTTAATTATCGTTTTTTTTAAAAAAATATTTCAAACATTTTTCCTATAAAACCTTATCACGTGACTCCTCACTGGAACGAGCTCGGCGAGCTCGTTCCAATGAGGGGTCGCATTATATGGTTTTCTTGACATAGTTTGAAAAATATCGTTTTAATTTCGACAGCTTACTTTGAAAATGACACAGCGGATCGACCGATTCGTAAGGTAAAACGTTTAAGAGGTATTTCATCCCGGGAATTGGATTTCGGATCCCATTATACAGATACGGCAAAAACTGCCCATCACAGTAATGGGGTTAATTACGATCATCAAGTCATGCTCCTCTTTCGAGGATTCCCACGTAGGATTACATGGCTACACGTTTTAGTCTATGCACGAACGACATGTAATATAACTTAAAAGAAATTAATTGTTGGGATCATATTTTGTACATATGTTTGTGATTGAAATAATTACTCGCAACTGACAAAAAAATTCCTTAATCACGCTAGCGGAGGTTAATGCCCGGAGTTAGATTCAACATGTTATCTATGTTTTGCATAAGTTGGATTCCTTTAATTTAGGGTGTGCATGATACCACTCCCCGCCCCCCCCCCCCCCCCCCAAAAAAAAAACCCGGACGTCATTTTCGTCTAGATTTGAGTTTTGATATACATTTTCTATTGCTAGAAAATGATGTACTTTCTTTCCAGACAAAATTTAGTATAAACTTGGACTAAATTTCGTCCCCTGAGTTCCAATGTGTTCTATGTGCCAGTAGGCACTCAGGGGACGGAATGTCAAACACACATTCGGTCATACAGATTAGAAGTTTATAATGGCTGTTGGTGGGCCCAGCACTTATAATTTGGAGTACCGATACGGTGCGTGTTAATTAAATAGAAAGTTGCCTGACACCTCCAACGCGTATTTGTCCACGAATACACACTGCCAAAAAGTCGTGAGTTTATTAAGTTACATATTGATTATATATGCCATGCCTTTGGAATCAATCGATCGACCAAGCGACCAACCAAGCGACCGTCCGTCAGTCAGTCCGTCCATCTGTCCGTCCGTGCGAAGAAAAGGAATTACAAAAATCACCATCATATTGGAAAATCAAATCCCAAGGCGAGAGGCAAATTCAACATGGTAACTACGGATGGTTACACCACCCCACATCCTTCACCCACAAATTGTAACTAGACGCCCTAAAGAGCCTGTAATCGCTCATCTGGAACTACATGTAAAATGTGATTTCTCATAGGCTTTCCATGGTAACTATGAGCTGCAATTGTGACCATATTTGCAATATTACATCAACATTACATGAGGATCATTGGTAGAAGGTGTCCCAGTCTTCAATCACGTGAAGTTTCAAAACATTTGAATCTATCAAATAGAATTATAGAATATCTCTGGTGGCCATATTTTAAAAACAACGGAAACAAAAAGAGGATCGTTTGTGGAGGGCCTCCTTTTGACCATTCCTGCCAAGTTTTGGTTCACGTCGGCTCAGTAATTCCAGAGAATAGATGAAAATGGGATTTCCCATAGGGTTTTTCTATAGTAACTATAAACCACAATTGTGGGCATATTTGCACCACAATTAACATTAAATGAGGAACGTTGGTAAAGGGTGTCCCAGTCATCAACCACGCAAAGGTTCATAACATTTGGCTCTGTGGTTTCAGAGGAGAAGAGTTTTCAAAATTGACCAATCAGAATCAAAGAATGCTTCTGGCGGCCACGTTTTTCAACCAACAGGAATAAAATGAGTAACAGTTGTAGAGAACCTCTGATAGACTATGCCTACCAAGTCTGGTTCACATTGGCTCAGTACTTTCTGAGAAGATGATAAAAATGTGATTTCCTATAGGGTTTCTATATTAACTGTAAGCCACAATTGCAGCCATAATTGCAATCTGATGAAGATGAAATGAGGATCATTGGTAGAGGGGGTTACAGTCATCAGTCACATTAAGTTTCAAAACATTTGGCTTTGTAGTTTCAAAGAAGATTTCTTGAAAATGTACATATCTATGAATTCTGTTTCAACAAAAAAAATCAGTAAAAGAAGGTTAATTATTTTGAAAATTACAATTTTTCAGATAATATTCTCTTTCAAATAGCTTTGGATAGGTAAAAGGTTACAGGAAACACATTTTACTCCAATTTTGTCATATCTTAAAAGATTTAATTTACTGGACAGCTACTGGGGAAAAAAATAAAGAAAACTTCCATGCTTTCCAAACACCTGTCATCAATCAGTATTTCAGACAAGTAACTTGAGAGTAATACATGTATTAACATAATTACAGCTGAACTTGTTTACAGTAGTAGTCAAAATAAGCAAAATAAGTTGTAGGGTAATCCTATAAACTATGTATCTTTCTCTCCCTGCACTGATAAGACCAGAAGCTGACATCATTTTCCGGAAAGCTCTCACTGATAGTTTTCCAGAAAATGTCAGATTCTGATCTTGTCAGTACATGAGCAGTAGTTTACTTAGTTTACTGAAGTTATGCTACAACGTAATTTGACTTGTACTGTATACACAACATTTTGAGTTTTTTTCCCAGTTCTCAGTGGAGAAAACTGGAACCAACCCTTACCAGATTCTCAAAAACAAGTATTTTGCTGACAATACCGATCTTCGTTCAGACAAGAGAGGCATTGGGTTAAGCATTAGAATCTAGCCTCTGGCGGCCACATATTTCCATCCTTTCATTCCTGCGAAGTTTGGTTCACGTCGGCTCAGCAGTTCTAGAGAAGAAGATGAAAATGTGATTTCCATAGGATTTCTATAGTAACTTTAAGCCGCAACTGAAGCCATGTTTGCAACCCGATCAACATTAAATGAAATCCGTTGGCAGAAGGGGTCCCAGTGATCAACCGTGCAAAGTTTCAAAACATTTGGCCCTATGGTTTCAGAGGAGAAGATTTTTCAAAATCCGCCAATCAGAATCAAAAAATGCCTCTGGCGGCCATGTTTTCAAACCCATGGGATCAAAATGAGGATCGTTTGTAGAGGACCTCCATAGGCTATCCCTGCCAGGTTTGGCTCATGTCAGCTCAGAAGTTGATTGAAATGTGATTTCTCGTAGGGTTTCTACAGTAACTATAAGCCGCAATTGCGGCCATGTTTGTGACCCAATCAGCATTAAATGTTGATCGTTGGTGGAGGGGGTTACAGTCATCATTTATGTGAAGTTTCAAAACATTTGGCCTGCCAGGTTCAGAGGAGAAGATTTTTGAAAATCCTCCAACCAGAATCAAAGAATGCCTCTGGAAGCCACGTTTATCATCCGAGGAGAACAAAATGAGGATCGTTTGTAGAGGACCTCCCATAGACCATTCCTGCCAAGTTTGGTTCACACCGGTGTGACAGGAATGGAAGTCCGTTGGAAAATTAGTCCCTCTGGAATATTATTCCGCGGAATTATAGTCCTAGGTCTAACATTTCTATGAATAGTAGTCCGCCGGACTACTATTCCTAGAAATGTTAGACCTAGGACTATAATTCCGCGGAATAATAGTCCAGAGGGACTAACGTTCCTACGCACTTCCATTCCTTTTACACCGGCTCAGCGTTTACAGAGAAGAAGATGAAAATGTGAAATGTTTACAGACGCCGGACGACGGACGACGACGGACGACAAGTGATGAGAAAAGCTCACATGGCCTTCTAGGCCAGGTGAGCTAAAATGGGGCACAGTGCTCGCATGTCAACCTAAAAGCCCCTAAATGTCGAATGGTAGAACCGTTATATGCGAAGAGCTGTAGAAAGTCGACAGCCACGGTATGTCAGATCGATAGAAGTCTCTCAATGTTATCTTGTAATGTGTTGCTCCTGGCTACGTGCCTGCCTCGCTCATCATCACATATCTAGTTTTCGCACTTTTTCAAATCTTTTTCGATCCCACACTGTGGTTGTTTTTTTTAAATCAACTTATCACACCACAACTGTCACAACTAGTTACAGATTGAATGAACTGGCTTTCAAAACCATTTGCTGTGTGACAGAGACCCCGACATTTTTGTGTCGCATGAAAGGCACGTTGAGAAAAACGTCATCTGATATTTTTGTTTATATATCTATATATACGCGAAGAAAATAAGATTTCGTTAAAGTATTACTCCCCGCCCTCGAGCACTATTTAATCCATCATCGTGTTATACAAAGTATATTTACTTTTCAAATGCAGAGTAATTCAATGTACCGTTATCTTTGTTATCTGGTGAACAAATACACAGACATATACCGTGCAGGAGAGTGCATGTCGACAACAAAGCAACCACGACTTCTCTTTGGGGAAATAAACTAGAAAAATGGGAAGAAACTCAAATCAAGTTTAAGTCAATGAACCCTGGGGGTCCGTTGCCTAGAGGTTGCATTCGTTTATGCCCTTTTCACCGAATTTAAATGTTATTGTCTGAAGGATAACTCCACAAGCAGCTTCCATCTCCAAGTACGTTATGCACATACACACACCCTCACACCCACGCACACACGATTACATAATGCACCCTTATACACTTTTGTATGGTCACACATCTTGTGATAGCGTTATTGAACGGAGCTCACTACCATCCCTAACTTACCTCGTCATGGAAATCGACTGTCGATAAAGTTATCTCCCCTGAAAATATTAGACGTGTGAGGAAGGTAAAATTTAAACACCTATGGCATCAGTAGAAAATAAACAAAAGTTTCCTTTTGTTACTTTTAATAAACGAAAACAACAGACAGCCATTCGAGCTGTCTGTTGTTTTCGTTTATTAAAAGTTACAGAAGGAAACTTGGCTTTTTTCATGGCAAGCTAATTAGAAGCAACTCGGTAACGTACACTTTGCCTCTCTGTTTAGCGAATGTGTTGTTACAGTAATTTTCATTTTTTCCAGGAAACAAAAGCAAATCTTTCTCCTAAACATTTATATTAATGGAAAGGATTGTGCCTGTATTATATGTCACGATACGCACAACGTTGATTTTATGGACAGAAAAAATGTTTCCAAACATAAAAAGGCGGTGAAAGCGCTGTTTTCGTAATTTTTAAATTCAGATTAAAGCAGAGAATGATAGGCAATCATTCAAACTGATCGGGAAAGAATTTATAACAAGACCAACGCGAAGCGTGGCATATGCCTCCTCCTGCAATATCATGGACAGAATTAAAAAAAAACATATAACCTGTCTCGCAGAACTTTATTTGTAGAGCGGAAACCAATTTCAAGTGTATTTAACATTGGAGGTCACTGTGACCTTGATATATGGCACATCATGGTCAAAATACATAGGATTCTTCCATTCATCATACCTAACCCAAATATGAAGTTTGGGAAAGATCCAGTTGGTTGAACTTTAGTTACAGAGCGGAAACCAATTTCAAGTGTATTTAACATTGGAGGTCAGTGTGACCTTGACCTTTGGTACATCATGGTCAAAATAAATAGGCTACTTCCACTCACCATACCTAACCAACAAATGAAGTTTGGTAAAGATCCGGTTGATAGAACTTTAGTTAATTGACGGAAAGCGAAAAGTTAACGGACGGACGACGGACAAAGACGGACGCCGGAGGCCAGATATGGTGATAACATAATTCCCCCTCATCAAAGACACAACAAGCCGGTTTCTATTTTAGTATTATTTATTTAGTTATTTATTCTTTGGTGTTTAAGCTCACATACTTATTATGCACAATAGCTAATCGTGATCGTGACAGTTTTGCGGGTGAAGGAAGCCGGAGTACCCGTAGAGAACCACCGAGCATCGACGAGCAACTGTCAGCTCGTCAATATTCTGTGTTCAAGCTCCGCTCAAGTAGGGCTATAGTGATTGAAGACACGTGCATCATCGACGTGCACTACGCCTTAGTACAAGGCGTCATCGTGTCCCCATGAAGGCAACCTGGATAAAGTGCCTTGCCCAAGGACACAACGCGGGTCGTCCTGTCGATGTTAGCATACTACTCAAAGTTTGTGGACCGATGTTCCCGAAATTTGTGGACCGATTTACTTATTTATGCATTTGTGTTTAAGGTAACATATTTCTGCACAATGGCTAATCGGGACCATGGAGACAAAATCAAGTTTAGTCAGTCGTTTATACCCATGTAGCCCATTTTAGAGGACTTAAACAGCATTGGTGAGTGGTTCCAATTTTATTAGTAAAACAGTTTGTTTACCAGAGTAAACAAGCACTGCTTCACTTCCCGTCGTTCCCACGAGAGTTGTAAATGATGCGCACATCGATGATACAACGTCACCAACAATTCGAAGTTTCAGTTTTTGCATGAAATTCCCATACTTTTTGTGTTAATTTACTGATAACTTTAGAAAAATAAGGGGAGCTAACTGTCCTGTAATCTCTTGCAATGTCGAAAATTTGTCAGCCATGTCGGCTATCCGCGCGTCCCACTTTGTTAAAACCCATCCATTCCGTCTTCACAAGTCTAATAAATAGGGCAAATAAGAGAAACGCTGGACATTGCACCACATTGTACAACGCCACATTAGTTTTGTAATGTGTTTATAAAACAAAATATGTATTCTTGGACCAAAATATATGCCTTACAATGACTGTGCGTTTTACTCAATATAAGTAATGAAATTTTGTTTATTTTGAAAATTCTCACCACTGATATTCCTTCAATTCAAATTATATATACACAAAATATACATCAAAATGAAGATTGAGATGCATAGAACACGACGCACATGTGTAATCAACTTATAGAGTCGACTGTAGTCACCACTGGTTCCTGGAAGTTTGCTGCCGTATTCGTACCAGAACTGATAATTTAATAATATTTCACGAAAACAGCTTGTGGCCAAATGTGCTTTACATGTCCAAGAACAAAGCTAGGGGATCAAAATTCTTCAAAAACACGGCGACAGAGCTGCATGGGGGTAAATTCCAAAACCTTTTTATGTTTTTGCTTACATTAGAAATTTACTTTCGATTTCCGATCGACGTCATCGGACGGAAAAAAGCATTTATGCACAACGCAGTCTAAAATCAAATAATGAAAAAGATCGCCTTCATACAGTATACTGTTATTAGAAAGATTGCGCACTTGCCATATTCAATGCAAGGAATCATGATACCTGTTGAAATTTCATAGAATTACGAAATTGTTTTTCGATGGAAATTTGTGGTATCGAGTGATTTGCGCATGTCTGTCGAGCATGGAAACCATCTTCAATAAAAAATGCAGACAGTGTTGTCCTTTTCCAAAATTCAGTCCTATCGCTGCACTCGAAAGCGTTTTGAATGCCTAGCTTTGTTATTGAATATCTGAAGCACATTCGGCCACGAGATGTTCTTGCGAAATATTATTTTATTATCAGGCCTAGTACGAATACGATAGCAGACTTCCAGGAACCAGTGGTGTCTGTTGTCTCTTCTATGAGTTGATTTCATACGTGTTCGTGTTCTATACATCTCAATCTTCATTTGGATGTATAATTTTTGTATATTTTTTGTATATCTGTCATCTGCAAAAAGAGGCCCCAGAGGATGAATTTGAAAACGCTACGTTGCACAGCAAGGTAGCATTATTAAATGTACTCTCTGTGAACTTCAGTCTGAATCAAGGTCTCAGGCCAAAATGGAAAGGGGTACGGAGAAGATAAATTGGCCCACTGTATAGGATAGAATCAGCAATCCCTTGGCCTGGGGATCTCATTCTGCAAATGACAGATTATTTATATCCAGGTTTGGTTAATACAGTCGTCTGTTGTCCTCTTTCTGGGTCGGTGGGCAGTACTGCCGGCTGCACGTGAATGTTTGATTGACAGCTTGGCACATCGTCCACGTTGATTGAATTTACCTTGCTTTTTCAGTCAAATTATTATTAATAATTCTTAAATTTTATTTTAAATATTTAACTGTAGGTATTTTAAACTCAATACGCCATTGCGCGTAGTAGATAGTGCCGTAAAACGTCGTATATGTGAATGAAACATCAAGTGTGAATGTATCGAAGTTGGCAAATTGCGTCATGTGAAAGGTGAAGTTGGATGAACTTCCGACTAAAGGTGTCAGTTTTTTAACCGCAGTAGAAGCTTTACATCGATTGAAAGCTAAAATTTAACATACAGGCTTTTCATAGATAGTAACATAGGCGAGCATGGTATAAAATCTGATTACTTTGGTGGGGGGGGGGGGGGGGGGGGTGGGAGTATGTTACTCCCCTTGCTCTCTTTGAAATATCCCTCTATAACTATGAATAGTTTGTGTAACGATGTTTTAAGAATTGAATGCAATTTTTATAATCTTTATTGGAGTATGAACGTGTGGGAATGGGTACAAATTATGTATGAATCCCGAAAGGATTCATACATAATTTGTACCCATTCCCACACGTTCATCCTCCAATAAAGATTATAAAAATTGCGTTCAATTCTCATAATTACATTCCGTAACTGTTTAAACTACATTTTTCCAAACAACAAAGCAGAAAGACAAAATCAAACATGTACGAACGAACGAGGCGAAAAACCGCCATCACACAAAAGACAAAGCGCACAACTCTGAGTTCAGCGCCGGTTTTCGGTATTGACCCAAATTTGTCAAATTGCCGTCTTTCGCAACGAAACTTGGAATGTTCAAAACAATTTATTTAACATATCAGTAAACTATAATCACTGATCAATGCAAGAGGCGCTAAAAGTTACAAACCCGCCCAAATACCGTCCGAATTACATTCTGTCAACTGCGCTCTACCGTAAATGCGGGTCAAAGTTCGACCAAATGTATTCATTGGAAAAATGAATTACATTTGGTCATGACGTTTTCATTCAGCTGACCAATGGGAATTGAGTATTTGGACCCAAAACGTATAACTGCATTAACAATGTAATTATTTCGTGATGACACTATCTATTGAATTATTCATCAAATGAAGTCATGCTTTGGAGCTACCATGACTTGATTTTACGAAAAGTGTAAAAAATACTTAGCAGGTGAAGTGTTAATAACCAAGTATAGTTTTACGAGAAAAACAATCGAATTGCCCCTACACATGCGATGCTATCCAATATGTATCCCTAAACCCTCTTTGAGGCTCCAAATAGATTGTTCCATCTTGTTCTGACCAGTGGTTCATACACGAAACAAAGGTAGGAATGCTCAGTGACTCAGTGGTTACGGCATTGAACTGCGAACTGAAAGGCCCACGGTTGATCCCCACAAGGGGTAACTGTGTTGTGTCCTTGGCAAGGCACTATATCCCGACTGTCCACGTTGGGTTGCTGTGTACTAAGGCGCACTGCACGTCGATGGTGTACTTGTCTTCAACCAATGATAACTCTACTTGTGTGAGGTTAGTTGCTTGCCGCTGCTCGGTGGTTCTCTCCGCGAGCTTCAGCATCAATCCCCTCCGTAAAACTGTCCAGCGCGAGGTGACACAGGCTGCTAAAGTGTCGTTAAACTCTAACAAAACAAAAAAGTGGGGTGCAAAGACATGTAGTTGTTTCAGAAAAGCGCAGGTTAAGCTACCCAAACCAGCGTTCCTGAATAAAATTGTCTTATATCAAAAAATCCATAGTCAAAAGGTTATTTTATTTCATGTCTATAGGGATGGTTGGTAAATAATTTTATCACAGAAAGGGTTCATTAATAGTTTAATCCTATAGGCCTATTGGGCTGAAGGGTTAAACCATTATTGATTCTTTTTCGTTGTTCTACAAACAAAGCGGAAAATGAAGCAGTAAGTTATTCTTACCTCGTTGCCTTTTCCACATCGCTTTGCACGCAGTAGTAGGCAGCTGGAAGAAATCTTGTGTAAACACCATTCCTTCGGTTTGGATAAATCCTGCACAATCGAGAAGCTTGACGTGAAGTTCTCTGCATTTTGCCGAAGTATTCGACACTGACAAAGCCTATGAATTTTGCGTTCTTTCTTTGCACAAGTGCATACTGGTTTATACTTGCTGGGTCCACTCATAGGTCACCCAGTTAGAGTGAAAATGTAAACATGTACATCCCAGTTGAGATAGCGAGAACACTTATTATTGTTGATGTTGACACACACGCAGTGACAGAACAGTCAACGCTAAACTAGAAATCTAACGCGGCGGCACATTTTCCTCAATCTCAATATTCTAACGCGAAGCGAATTATTCGAACAGTTTATTAAATGATCGACCCACGGTTTGCTTCTCTTCTTCAGCTTCTTTTGAAAACCATACAGCTGGTCCCACTAAAACGAACACGCCTCGTTCACATCATTTTGCAGTGATGAGCGACGTGTATTCAAGTCGGGGCTCTTTTGGTGTTCCGGTTACTTTCAGCATCAGTGTTATTTTGCAACCGGAACAAAGTCGATGGGAGTAATTCGTTTATAAGCATGTTGACCAGATTAAAGGGTTTATTCCCAACACTGGTTATCGGGTCCTCTAAACCCAGGGAAGGATTTTACACACTGAATACGAAGTGTGCCTTACATGCAATACTAACATTGTCGGCCAGTCAACTGAATTCATCGACCTAAATCTTTAATGCATACCAACTCACGTTTTTTAACTGAATGTGCACATACTGCAACATAAATAATATTGTGAAACAGCTGTGAACATCGAGATAATGAAAAAACTAACACTTGGATGATTTTTCAACAATGCAATGATGATTTTCCTGCATTATCCGCAAATTATGAAGTCGCAATGTAGCTTTTTATTAGACACTGATAATATTTTTATATATTTAATTATTACTTATTTGTTTATTTATTTATCCGAGGTGTATCAAGCCTGCGCATAATTCCATAGCAAGCCAAGACAGAATTCCATACTCACAAGAATTATTTATTTATTTATTGATGTTTAAGGTCACATATTTATGCACAATGGCTAATCATGACCGTGACAGTTTTACGGGTGGAGGAAGCCGGAGTACCCGGAGAGAACCACCGAGCAACGACGAGCAGCTGCCAGCTCCCCAACATCGTAACTCCGCACTGCAGCACAGACAGGGTTAGATTTGTTGAAGACTCACAAGAATATAACTGGGTATTATCAGTCATCTATAGACTTTTATGTTGAGTGTCCTCATGGGAGCCCCCGGGAAGTGAAGCAGTGATTGTTTATTGTGCCAAACAAATCTGTTTTACTGGTAAAAGAGGACCCGTTTACCAATGCATGGGGTGGAAGTCCTCTATATGGGCAAACGATTGGCCGAACCTTACGTTATATCTATGTTGTGGTCACGATTAGCCATTCTGCATAAATATGTGACCTTAAACACCAATAAATACATAAATAAATTTATGTTGATTCATCACCCTACACGAAACTAAACTTGTAATTGAATAAATACGACCACCGTTGTAGGAATGGCTGTCCCTTCCCACCCACTACATGTACCACCACTAACCCACAATAGATAATTTAACCATTGGTAGGTCATACCTAATAAATAGGTCATAGGACGTTTAAGGATACAGTGTCACATGGGGCTCAGGGAGAACAATAATAGGCTCCGCTAAAGCCTCACCCAATATTGTTCTCACTTCGCCTCATGTGACATAGTATCCGCCAACCAAACATCCCGTAACATATATTATTATGCTAGTAAATTTGTTTATCCAATCAAATGAAGTTACTAAGGGACATAGACTCCGCACTATTAGGTTCAGGATGGCTGAAAAGCACCCAATATTAATTTTATATTAGGTGCCCGTCAGCCATTTTGTTTTATCATTATATCCACACGCCTCAGCTTTTAATTTACACGTACGTACATGCTGCAGCGCAGTCGTACAGAACACCCACCATATAAAATAGCTCCGTCGTATAAACATTGCATTCGATTGAATGAAACTGTTATAATAAAATGCCAAATCAACCCAAAACATTGGTGGTTATAGAACAAGTCACGAGTGATTTATTAGAATGCGGAAGCAAAATTACTCCCCTTGTTGCGTATGTAAACACCGTCTGCTTTGTTTACATTTTTCGAGAAGTGCCCATCATTTAGCCATTCGTTGAGTTAACTTCCCCAATGACATTTTAGCACGCCGTGCATAATAAATACGTTACAGGACGTTTAGTTGGCAGATACAGTGTCATATACGACGAAGAGAAAACAATATTAGGTTAGGCGAAGCTTCGCCTAACCTAATATTGTTTTCTCTTCGCCGTATATGACACTATCTGCCAACTAAACGCCCTGTAACTTATAGTATGTATCGAGTCACGTGGCCAACGAAAGTTAAATTAGTTGTAAGACATTCTGGTAAATTATATGGGCATTAACCTTGACCCTTGACCCTCTATATGCTTGTGATATCGTCTATCAACTTCTCTATTTTGATATAATATAAAGCCATGCAAATTAATTTCATGTAACACATATAACAGCCGCGCAACCGGATTTCCCCGCCAATACGCCGCATAATGAATCGCGACACACAGTAGGTTTGTTGAATACAGAGATATGACATTCACATAAAACTAAAAAAAAAAGAATTGATAGGTTAAATTATTCATTAGCTAAATTTAACCATTTCAGCCCAGAATGAATAAACGTATGCGTTTGGTAACGTATATATGCGGTTCATATGCAGATGGCTTGATAAACACCAAATTTCAAAGTAGAATGAGGACAATTTAATTCTACTGCCCCATAGAGATTGGCGGTATTGAAATCTTGAGTTCGGTATCGGTTTCGGTATTTTTAGGGGGTATACCTAGGTATCGGTTCGGTATTCGGTATCTGACTTAACTGAGATTTGCTGATAGTACCAAAGAGGAATTCACATCAGGAAAACAGGATAAGTTGTTGTAGTATCATTCTACCACAACGCTACAAATGACACCACCATTGAGCTCAACATTGGCATTCTTTTACGACAATAAATCATATCTACAGTAATTTTGTGTTTTGTTCTAAATGCACCTTAATGTTTAAAGACCTATTTCAGGCTTTTGTGATCTCAGAGCATGTGCCCTATACATGTCATTTTCAGGAGGTCGTGCTGGCAATAGTCAAAACACCTGGGTTGTGATTTCTAGTCAAGTCTTGGCTGCCTTAACAGGCAGCCAAGACTTGACTATAAACCACTGCTAAGCAATTGGACACATACAGGTTGTAGTCCAGTGGGGATTCAGGACAGCTGCCCAGTCAATTAAGAGTTAACCCTTTACCTAACATGAAAAGCAGACGACACTTACAAATGAAATTCTTGAATTTTTTTTCATTTTTGGTCTCAAAAGCATAGGTTATTTCCCCTCATTGGAACGTGCTCGACGATCTCGTTCCAACGAGGGGTCATAACATGTGTTTTTGAGACAAAAATGAAACAATAATGAAGATTAATTGGCGATATTTGAGAACAGCGCTGGATGGGTTTGGCCGTTACGTTGGGTAAAGGGTTAACAAAACTTGAAGAAAAGAAAAAGACAATCAGTCGCTTCTTTCATGAAAATGAACCTTTTAGCTGTTATCAAGCCACAACAGGGACTTATTAAGAGTGAATGTAGGAAAATTTGAAAATTCAGACGGTATCGGTATTCAACTATTGGTTCGCTTCGATTTTTCGGCGTCCCATGACATCGGTATCGGTTCGGTTTTCGGTATATTAAAAATCATCTCTACTGCCCCATGGAGAGGCATAATTCATATGACCGCGATTCACTGGGGGTTTAACAAAACATTTAAAGGATACAGTCGTATGGTGTCGGAAAATTCACGCCGAACGTTCCAACAAATATACTGTACACAAAATCTTTTATTTAATCAGCTGTAAAAAATTGGCATACATAATGTCCGCATCCACCACAACATATTGGGAGCATAACGTTGCGGCGATAGGCCATCTAAAGGCGCAGGAAATAAAATGAAATTGGTGGGGATGCTCAACCCACATACCCAAGATACTGTAGACCAACCACAGTTCATTCAGGTGGTAGAAAATTCGAAAGATGGAACAACAGAAATCCCATTTCAATGATTCTCATGGCAAAGTAAGGCGTTAAAAGTGCGTCGGAGGAAACGGCAGAAAAGAAGAAAAGTGTTATGGAGGGGTTCATAAATATACAATGTTGTCGGAACAGCTGAAAATGTCATTTCAGGTCATGCTAGAGAAGCCAAGAATGGTAAGCGTCGTATTCGACCAAATGTACAAATACCCACCAATCTGGTCTCTGTAGGGTCCTCTATTTTGTTACTTCAAGGATTGCTGTGTAATACGGTACTTTATCACATAATCACCATTAAATTATTTATTTATTGGTGTTTAAGGACACATCCTTCTGCAGAATGGCTAATCATGACCACGACAAATTTATGGGCGGAGGAAGCTGATGTGCTCGAAGAGAACCACTGGCGAGCAACTGTCAGCTCCCCATCATACTAACTCCACACAAGCAGCGTTAGCAATGGCTGAAGACAAGTGCACCATCGACGTGTAGTACGCCTTAGTACAAATGCGACCGAGCCTCCACGTGGGCAATGGGAAGGGGGGTGTCTTGCCCAAGGACACAACGCGGTTGCCGCAGGTGGGATTCGAACCGAGGATCTCTCGGCTTGCAGCCTGCATCTCTACCTATTGAGCCACCGCGTCCCCTTCACCATTAAATAGCTCATTGCGGAAAATATCGTTCACAACACGCCTAATACAGGGATGGCGACAGAAATCAACGTTGGCGTGGTAACGTTGTGAGTTGGTTTCGGAAGGAGAAATTAGTTAATCTTTTATGTGTCTACCTGATGATGTCACGGAATTAAATATCTTCCCACATGCGACCATTATAATGTTCAGGCGAAACAAAAATGATCGCATAACTTTAATTTTGGTATTCAAATACTTTTGTCAAGTATAGCCCTTCAGACAACTTTTTCTGACCCGAAAACAGGGGGTCATGCAACAAATAAGAGAGAAAAAATGACATGAAGGGAAGTACCGGTCACGTGCACATATTTTTGAGGGAATTCCCTACAAAAACACACAAAATGTAAATTGTATTATTTAGGTCCACAAGTCACCATCTTTTTTATCAGGAATATGCAACAATAATGCAATATGTCAATAGAATGTTTCAAATGTTTAATAATTACATTGTTAATGTAGTTATACGTTTTGGGTCCAAATACTCAATTCCCATTCTCAGCTGGATGAAAACGTCATGACCAAATGTAATTCATTTTCCAATGAATACATTTGGTCGAACTTTGACCCACATTTACGGTAGAGCGCAGTCGACAGACTGTAATTCGGGAGGTGTTTGGGCGGGTTTTTAACTTTTAGCGCCTCTCGCAGTGATCAACTCCGCTGCTGTTTCTTTGGTGACATTTCCCAACTGTGGAATAAAGCCCGTTACTAAAATACTCGTTTCCATTCCTAAAGTTGTGAAAATTAAAGCTTATTTGCCTTTGGGATATCATTTAGACGGAACCGGCGCTCAACTCAGAGTTGTGCGCGTTGTCTTTTGTGTGAGGGTGGTTTTTCGCCTCGTTCGTTCGTACATGTTTTATTTCGTCTTTCTGCTTTGTTGTTTGGTAAAAAGTAGTTCAAACAGTTACGGAATGTAATTATAAGAATCGAATGCAATTTTTATAATCTTTATTCGAGTATGAACGTGTGAGAATGGGTACAAATTATGTATGAATGAATCCCTTCGGGATTCATACATAATTTAAAACCCATTCCCACACGTTCATACTCCAATAAAGATTATAAAAATTGCATTCAATTCTCAATTGAAACAATATATTTTCTCAAGGCCGTTTATTTTTAGAGACTGCATCATTTCCGAGGCGGGTAACTCTAATTCAAATATTTAGTCCAGCAATACCTTAATAGACGCAGACGACATTTGCACAAAACATTCCCCGAATGAATATTTTTTTTGCCTCGCAAACATAGCATATGACCAGGCATTGGAACGAGCTCGACGAGCTCATTCCAATGAGGACTCATAAGCTATCTTTTTGAGGTAAAAACTAAAATATAATATAATTTTATTGGAAATTTCTGTGCACAATGCTGGCCAATTTTAGTCGTTATGGTTGCGAGGAATTCGAATTACATATCATATGATAAAAAACATCTCAAATATGTCACGATCTAACATGAAATTTCTGAACCTCGTTCACTTAAATCCATCTGAGCCTCGGTGAACTTCGGCTCAGATCGGTTTTAGTGAACTCGGTACAAAAACTTCATATGGAATCGCGACTCACGAAAAGATCCTCATGTACACGTGAAAAGCCTATCTTGTATTTGTGTGGAGGTTCAGTTTTATTTTATGCTACGACCATTTAGGGCTACACGGGTAGATTATCACTAACCCCATTGTCTAGTTAGGACGTTATAGTGTTATCTACTCATGAACAAGCAACTATTGCTTCCCGTAAAATCTTATTCATACCGTGTTAGCTTTCCGTGACTTTACCGTGGAAGTTAGAAGACTGATGACGACAAACAGTACGGCCAGACTGGAGTCGATAAGACCAGTCCTAACCTCTTCGACACCTTGCAAGTCGTTGGAAAAATGTGAAAACGTCACACAATCACAGGGCCCCCATATTTCGAAAAAAAACTCCAGACGACCTAAAGTGGACTCAAGTCGGACTTTTACAAAATCAGATAATTTGAAAAAGCTAAAGTTGAAAACAGAACGCCAACTCAAGTCTTCACTCCCATTTTGTAACTTAATTTTCTTCACCGAGACCACCCGGGAGCCAATACTATAAAACTTTTACAATTGTATTTTCTAGATTTGTATTTTCTACCTATTAATATAACTGGCTAAAATAAATCATTAGCTTTTTAAAAGCTATGGCAATTTGCCAACTGGCAAATTGCCACATCTCTGAAAATATTAATAGTTCATTCCAACCCATTTAACCCTTTACCCAACGTAACGGCCAAAACCGGCCAGCGCTATTCTCAAAAATCGCCAATTAATTTTCACTATTTTTTTCATTTTTTGTCTCAAAAACATAGGTTATGACCCCTCGTTGGAACGAGCTCGTCGAACTCGTTCCAACGAGGGGTCATAACCTATGTTTTTGAGACAAAAAATGAAAAAAATTAGTTATTCAAGAATTTTTTTTGCAAGTGTCGTCTGCTTTTCACGTTAGGTAAAGGGTTAAAGTCATAACTATAAAATACAATTCTAGAAAATACAATTGTAAAAGTTTTATAGGATTGGCTCCCGGGGACACGATATTATCCGAGATAACACATGAACATCCACTACCACAGTTACCGTGAATGATACCGCACAGCAGATAGCTCCTTCTCGTATCTCTTGTTGTATAAACCCATATAAACTTCTGACGACGAGAAGGGTGGACTCAACCCTAGGGCCCTGCGAAGCTTCGAAATTCGATTCGATTTCGAATCTTAAGTAGATATTCGGTTCGATTCGAAATCGGCTACCCGATTCGTTTCATCTGGAATCTCTTTCATAGGAATATAGCTTGGCATCAGCCCTCTTCGTCTTCTCACAAAACGTACAATTCAGCTGGAGATCGTACATGAATAATGTTGGAATAAAAGACCAAAAGTAACGACCGAAACATTAAGATAAATACAATCTTCACTCATTCCACCAGCCATACTAATTACAATATCACTCGTCTACCACTCTTAAATACACATTTAATATTTCCAAGCAATGTTGACGATGAACTATAACCCCTACAGGGTAATATTCCAACTACATCATCAAGGCATGCCTTCGACGAAGGCATGCATTGATGATGCAGTTGTATTATTTTATCAGTAGGGGCGTGAGCCATTACAGTCGAAACAATTCAGGTTTATAGCACCACAACCCCATTGGCCATCTTCAAAACGTCATTGATTCGATTCCAAGTTCGATTCGTTTTCAAATAACGTGATTCGATTCGAGGTACGATTTGAATCGAAAATGTGTTATTCGCAGGGCCCTACTCACCCCAGATCGCCATTAACCCTGACTGAAATGTGTCGTTATTTATTTATTGGTGTTTAAAGTCACATATTTATGCACAATGGCTAATCATGACCGCGACAGTTTTACGGGTGGAGGAAGCCGGAGTACCCGGAGAGAACCACCGAGCAACGACGAGCAGCTACCAGCTCCCCAACATCGTAACTCCGCACTGCAGCACAGGCAGGGTTAGATTGGTTGAAGACATGCGCACCATCGACGTGCAGTACGCCGTAGTACACGGCGTCATCGTGCCCCCACGCGGGCAATGGAGATAAAGTGTCTTGCCCAAGGACACAACGCTGTTGCCGCAGGTGGGATTCGAACCGAGGACCTCTCGGCTTGCAGCCTGCACCTCTACCAACTGAGCCACCGCGCTCCCGAAATGTGTCGTTAGTCTCTCCCCAAGACCCATCAGATAGCATGCACTACAGAAGTCGGAATCTTTGTTATGGGTTCCATTTGTCCGACAACGGAAATAGAAGTAAGACAAACACTGTGTTGTGGTATCCTTTGCCTGCCGAGTCATGGCCGTCGCTAAAGGAGGGTAGGGGTAGGTAGATGCGACCCCTCCAATAAATTTCCAACAGGGACATTTTCGTCCAGATTGGAGTCTCAGATACCGATTCTCCATTGCTGGTAATCATATACTTTATTATTATTATTATTATTATTATTTATTAATGTTTAACGACACTTTAACAGTCAAGGACATATCATGTCGGTGACAGTTTTACGGGTAGAAGAAGCCGCATACCCAGAGAGAACCGCTGAGCAACGACGAGCAGCTTCCAGCTCCAAAACATCGTAACTCCGCACTGCAGCACAAGCAGGGTTAGTTTGGTTGAAGACATGCGCACCATCGACGTACAGCACGCCCTAGTACACGGCGTCATCGTGCCCCCATGTGGACAATCGGGGTTAAGTGCCTTGTCCAAGGACACAACGCGGAGTCCGAATAGATCGCTCAGACCGCCACCCATGCAAGGACTAACCGGGCTCGACGTTGCTTAACTTTGGTGATCTGACGAGAACCGTTTACCGCAACGCCACCGCGTCCCCTAATCATCTACTTACTTAGAACACTAGATTTGATACTTGGACTAATATCACATCTATCGGAGCTGTCTGTTGTTTTCGTTTATATTAAAAGTAACAAGAAGGAAAATTGGCTTGTTATGGCAAGCCAATTAGAACAACTAATTCACAGATATGTCATCACTAAGAATATCTATCAGTATCACACATACCAACACTAAATGTCCAATTCGACTCTTTGTTTAACGACTGGGTTTTTACAGTAATTTGCAAGTTGTAATTCTTCTCAAAAAAATAGCAAATCTCACCCTTATATTAATGGAAAAGACGGTGTCTATATTATATATCACGATGCGCATCCTGTTGATATAATGAACAGAAAAAATGTTCATAACATTTAAAGATGGTGACGACGCCGTTTTCTTATTTTTAAATGAGTTTGAACAGAAAAACTAGTCAAACGTTCAAACTTAAAGAGAAAAAGATGTAAAAAGCCAGCTTCTGTATTTTTATACTACTCTAAATGAAAACAGCTGGAGTTTGTAACATGATGATAGAAAGTCGCTTATATATCGAAATATCAATTTTTATGTGAAATTCCCAAACCCTCAGAGTTAAATTTACCGACACCTTCAAGAAATTAAAGGGAGCTAACTTTCCCGTAAATCTCTTCAATGACGAAAATTGCCAACCATGGGAGGTCACTCGAGCTGTTGGGGACCGGTACGATACTATTCTCTAAAATGAGAATTTGCGTCAAGACTACTATATGCTTATTTTATTTATCTACAAATACATTTCCAAGAGGTCTTGAGTTTTTGAACCCTTTAGCCAACGTAACGCAAAATCCCGGCCAGCGCTATTCACAAAAACTACCATTCAATTTTTAGTAATGTTTACATTTGTTGTCTCAAAACATAACTTATGATCCCTCATTGGAACGAGCTCTTTGAGCTCGTTCCAATGAGGGGTCTTAAGATATGTTTTGCTGCAAAAAGATAAAATATTTGGTTATTCAAGAATTTTGTTTGCAAGAGTCGCCTGATTTTCATATTAGGTGAAGGGTTAAGTAACATACCGACGAACATGCCTTGATGATGTAGTTGGAATAGTTTATTATTAAGCTCAAATCAGCTTTACACTTCCCCAAAGACGTTCCTTAACCCAGATGCCCGGAAAATTGAAAGAGTTTGGCAAATTCCAAAAATGCACTTTACAAATACACAAGGTAATTCGAAAATTTTATTTCCTGTTTGACACACAAAATATGTAGTTCCCATTGACATAGAAAGAGTTGCGAGTACATTGAAAGAGTTCGGTAAATTTAAAAAGGGCACTTTACAATAAACAAGCTAAGAAACACGATTTTTTTTCCTGTTCGACAAACAAAAATATAGTTCCACCAAATTTTTAAATACCCCAATGTCGTATATACGAGTTCACCAACAGTGAGAAATCCGTCTCCAAAATATAAGTTGACAACACTGTATATATTTCATACAGACTAGGTGTCGGAAAAAACGACGTGTAACCGGTGACGTACACACACACACAATCATGTCAATGTAGAGGCACAAGTGGTTCGATTGGACTCGATTTAGCAGCATTCTGTCCTCAAAAGTTTGACCTTTTGATTACAAATGCGCAGTTCATGACAGTTTCCTTGCATATTCCGTTTTGACCGGAGGGTTTTCCAGAACAGTTGCAGGTCTTCTCTCTCCCAACAATTCTACTTCAACACAGGATCCCGCCTTGCTAAGTGATGTAGGAACAAATGCCATCGCAAGACTTTTCTTAACCTGGTAGCCATAGCAACCGGATGTTGTCATTCCAACAACCTTCAGTAATAGAAAAGAAAAACAGTGCGAATGTGAATATTTATGTTCCGACACACTTTTCAATTGTTGCCCTTAACTCTTTGAACATTAATGTTGAAAGAGTAAAATTTCAAGCTACAGATTCTTCACAAAATGTAACCAGAAAGTTCACCCATTTAACCCTTTAAAGACGAGAGGCCGCTTTTCCGACCCAGACACATAATACGCTAAAATTTCATTAAGGAGGATGGCTGCTGAGTGAATGTGTGGGGAAGGCCAATCAGTGTTTTCAAGGTGCAGCCCTAAGGCTGCGCGTTGAAAATATTGATTGGTCTACCCCAAATAATGAATATGGACTCTTCTAATTGCTACATCTTAACTGACATGGAAGATACCAACAGGATTCAGAGGATTAATTGTGCTTGGTGCTTGACATAACTTACCGAGCTCTATCAAAAGATTCAGTTGTTAATTTCATAGTTGCATTATCTGAAAATTTGCTGATTGGAATCACGGGGTTTTGGCATTAGTGTCCAGGGAGATCATGATACTGTCGCACTACATTGGGGTGTATCTTAAGCTCCTTCGGCACGAAAGTGAAGCAGTGAAGGAACCATGGGATGCTTAGAGCACACGCCCCCCCCCCGCCCCAAATTTCATTGCCTCACGCAATCTCTTTCATGAATAGCACTGTCTTTCATGACGCACTGAGGGTCTAATTGGTGTACCCCAAGGTTCCGTTTTCGGCGCGATCCTCTGGATATTATACACCAACAACATCATCCACACAAACTCGCTAAATGTGCTGGCTTTTGCAGACGATACTACAGGTTTTACATCAAGAAACAATCCAGATAAACTGATTTGTGACACCAATACCAAACTATATAGGATAAGCGAATGACGTTCTGCAAATAGATTATGTCTGAATGCTAACAAAGCGAAATGAATGCTGCTGTATCCACAAAATGAATCCTATAACGCCATTTATAGAAAAATCACTTTAAATATATATTCCATTCCTTAGTAATGAACATGAAGAAAAAATGAGGAAATTTCTTTGGGTCTACATGAACGGAAATCTAAAATTTAAACAACACACCGCTGTGGTTTGTTTAAAAATGGCGAGAGCAATTTTCGCCTTGTTACAGGGCGAAGCGATTCTTCCTATTAAGGACCTAAAGACATATTTTCACTCATATATAGCCAATTGTTGTTCTGTATACTTGCTTGGGATCAAGTACCGTCGACAAGTAGAATTCTAACCTTGCAAAAGAAAGGTTATATGTATTATAACGAACAGAAAATATACCCCACACACCTAAACATTATTTAATTGTGGCATACTGAAATTCGACGACCTATATAAGTTACATATTCTTTTGTTCATGCAGGACTGGTACCATAATAAACTGCCTGTGACAGTACTTTTGAAATTTACAGAAAGCCTTCTCGAATGGAAACCGGACAATCTGGCAGTGTGCCCACACTCAAACCGAGAACACGTTTCTAGACGGATCTCCCGCTTCATTTTTTCCGGAACTTTGGAACGATTTAAACCAAGAAACACGCAGTAGGCCCCTGTTCAAAAAACATTAGTCAGTGCAATGCTAAATTCATATTCTTCCGTCACCACATGTGCTGCTTCCCCCTTGTCCCGATTGCTTTTTTACATAAAAGGACCATCCGTTCACAAGTCCAATGCTGCAAACAATGGGCCACGGCTCTCCCAAGATGATCAATATACGCATCAAATGGGATAAAGAGAATCAGCAAAAATGTAAATGGTTACAGGATTAAATTGTTGGTGAATTTCTCTATTAATACAATATAGAATATACCCATAGTGGCTTGGTGTACCAAATGTTCACCAAGAGTGCTGAACATTTGGTACACCAAGCTACTGTGGGTGTATTTTATGATCGTCAGATTATTAAGAGTTTAAATGTTAAAGAATACAATATTCAATATAAACACATGCGAATCTGGTTTTGTTTACATGAGCACCGGTGGGCGGTACTTCCGCTGTCAATTTTATCGCCGAAACGAAATGGAAAAAGAAACGCGCAAATCACGGGGCCTTTTTCATTTTAGTAACATAATAACATACTATTCCGAGTTATGGATGCTTTATTAGCACGAGACAACGCATGTTTGTTAATTTTTGATATCTTATGAGGTAAACGCATTTAAAAACATAATAAATAATTGCCGCTTTCATTTCACTCTTCGCGAGTCGAGGGACGATAAATTTAGACAAGTTTGAAACTTTGCATTCAGGTCGAGGTCACCAAAAGTCAACTTGGAAGGAAGTAGTTCCACTACAGGTGTACATTTTAACTATTGAAATCCCACGGTTGGTGCGTAAAGCTAAACTTTATGTCAAAAGTCTATTTATATATAGCAGAACAGGTAATCATGGTATAAAAACAGAAACCACATATCTCATGGGCACTATTGCTTCCTCCGGTAACATTTTGAGAGCACAGTACTCGCAACGGAAGTCAGGGATAGGCAAGTATGACAAGTAATCACAAAACTTGAATGACACACTGATAATGCTGACAAATAAGTGAGGAGTAATAGGCTATATGGTTTGTAAATAAACATCAAAAAGAAATAACGTAATTCGAACGACTATTTATATGAATAACATCGCTCAGATTTGGCCAATTCACTCTGATGAGAGCAATACGTTATTGAGCTAATTGAGTGATCAATTAGAAAAATAAAACACTCACTTTGTCTTGATGCCAAACACTTTCATTTCCTTCGGGATCAACATCTGCTGTGTCTACCGTCATTATCACCAACTGTTTCTCAGGTGGTGTAGAGTTGATCTTTTTGAGAGCTTCTTTGCCAATGAAATCAGCAGACTGCAAAGAAAAAAAGAAAATAAGCAGAGAGCTAAACATGCAGTTGCTGTTCTCATTTTTAATTTAGTTCCAACTCTGAACGGATTGCTTTTTCAGATTTTCTAGTAAAAATATACAGGAACGTCAAATCCGAAACAATCTCGCTTCCCAATGCCAACTCTGAAAGGATAAGAGAGTTTCTGTTTTAATACCGCTTTAAAAAACGTAAATGTAAGGATGGTTGCGTAAATGCCTTATAGCGAAACCACGTTGGCTTCTTGTAGACAGACTAACAACGCCCTAAATGTAAATCGAACTATAAAAACACACCATTCAATACATTTTGTGCTGTGAACATATGTAAAGATAAAAAAAATTCAACCAGGATTCTATAAATAGTAACCATGGCCTTGACCCTTGGCCTCAAACCTCCGACATCAGAAATCAAGAGAGTTCTTTCGTCGTACAAACAATAAAAATAAGGGTGAATAAAAAGGAATACCACATACTGCTCACGACTTGTAGGTTTAGGTGGTTTTGTTTTTGGTCAAGTGTGGCCCATTTGAGAAGAAACAACAGCTAATGCTTTCTAGGACTCTCTCTCTCTGTCTCTCTCTGATCACAATTACCCGGACGGTCAAGGCAAGGGCCCTTGCTGTACCACACCATGGGCTTGTGGACTGAACTTCTTAAAATTATCTGTTCGATAACTTTTGTACATTCAACTTCTATAGCTTACTACAAAGTAGATTTTTAACATCAAGAAACCTGAAGATGAACCTCAGGTTAAAACCCAAACGTGTGGTAACCTTTAGAAGTTGAATGAACAAACGTTATCACACAGATAATTTTAAGAAAAGACTAAGATGTGACCTAATTTCCATTGATAATCAACAAACGGTTCCTTTGGTCAGATAGTGCTAGCAACAATGTTTATAGACTTTTAAACTGGAATAATCCCACAAGCTGATGGGAAATTTGGAAGAATGCACATACTTTGTATATTCTTCTTAGTTATTTTACTCTGACCATGTACACCTGCGAGGTTATTTGTTTATTGGGGTTTAATGACACTTTCGACAGCCAGGGCCACCTCGTGTCGGACAGTTTCAAGGGTGTAGAAAGCCGGAGTACCTGGAGAGAACCACCGAGCAACGGCGAACAACTGTCAGACTCCGCAACGCACTAACTCCACATAATCAGGGTCAGCATTGGTTGAAGACAAATGGCCCATCGACGTCCAGTACGCATTAGTACATAGTGCCATTGTGCCCCCATGTGAGCAATCGAGATTACGCGCCTTGCCGAAGGACACAACGCAGGTATCCCTGGCGAGGATCGAACCGTGGACCTTTCGGGTTGAAGTCCAATGCCGTAACTACTGAGTCACCGCGCTCCCACCCGAGAAGTTAAGAAATTCATTGCTTATTGTAAATTTATTCTTACCTTGTTCAGCTTCACGAAGGTTCCTAATCCGGCCTCGAATGGGTTTATTTCCACAGTCATCTGTAACATAAACATTAGATACGGCTTAGAGAAGAATCTTGGAAGTGTAGAACATTAACCTATTGCATGATGCCGCGGATTCCTGTCCAGGACAGGAAATCACTTGCCCTAAAATAAATCAAATTTTAGCTATTTCACAGTACCAAATTTTCCCCAACCAACTGTTCCAACTTTTTAACCAGCAATTTCTTGAGTAAAACTTTACAGAATTTTTCATCAAATCTAGTTATGGCTGCTTTACAGCAGTCATGACTGAGATGTGATGAAAACTACTTAAAAGTACTCAGCGAGTTAAGAGTTAAAGATATTTAATGTCAGGCATTTAAACTTTTTTGCCAAAGTTCGTTTTTTCTGTGAATTTGCTTTGAGTACATAAAACAGTGTAATAAATTGATAAGGCCCCACTTGACAGAATGCCAGGTGAAAATGCGATGTTAATAATACTATAACACTTTTGACCGGCCGCTGATTTGCCGCGGTTCTCAGATGAAAACGCCTTGATTAGCCATCTTCTCCCAAATGCCTCCTTATCCCCACGCCTCTTCTCTCCTCCCAACACTCGGGAATGAACTGCTTGATGGCATCCCATACCCCATTCTTCCCAATCTCTCCGATAAGCATACAAACCCTCTCCGCCGTGTCACACACTAACCAAATGTCCTTCACCCACCCCACTTTCGACATTAAAATCCTGGTGTGTCTTTATCTGTTAGATGCCTTTTTCGAACATTCGAGTCACCTAACCAATCCGAAAGTATACATCGCGCATTCTTTACAATCCCCATCTACACGATTTTTTTACACTTGCTTGGCATTTTAATGACACTGTGAATACTGTGTGGACATGAAGCAGAACGTGAGCTTCATCTACGATCCGGAAGTAATTTATTTATTTATTTATTTATTTATTTATTTATTTATTTATTTATTTATTTATTTGTTTGTTTGTTTGTGTCTGTCAGCATCTATTATCATATCATAGCCGTACCATAGACAGGAAGTGAAGTTTAACCCTTTACCTAACATGTAAAGCAGACGACACTTGCAAAAAAATTCTTCAATAACTAATTGTTTTCATTTTTTTGTCTCAAAAACATAGGTTATGACCCCTCATTGGAACAAGCTCGACGAGCTCGTTCCAACAAGGGGTCATAGCCTATGTTTTTGAAACAAAAAATGAAAAAATAAAAACTAATTAGCGTTTTTCGAGAATAGCGCTGGCCGGCTTTGGCCGTTACGTTGGATAAAGGGTTAACCAATCATTTGAACCTATGCTGCCCACTTGAGAAGGCTTCCACCACAGGCGTTGGTTATCAAGACGTATTTTACCAGTAAAGCGGAACGTGATCATCACCAGGAAAAAAAAAAACACTGGCCCATTTCCCGGGGTTCCCACGGACGAAGGAATTGGGGTCGGCGATATAATACAAGCTTTAGTGTCCTACACCATCGTGCAACCACAAAAGCAAGTGGGCTTAATTATATTGCTTATGATCTGTGACTCATGTCAGATTCGAAAGCATGGCCTCTTGATCAAATATCAATGCGGTAACCAATGAGTCATCGCTAGGACACACTGAACTGAGTATTTTCGTAAATGTTATATCATAATCTACTTTCAAATGGAAGAACTTCAGAATAGAGGAGAGGTGGGACGAAGGCCTTTTGCGTGTTTGAGAACTTCAGGACTCCGTCTTTAAACCTTTCAACACTGGTGCCCTGGAAGGTATCATTTCAGTCAATACTGCCAACGGCGAAATGGGCAAAACCATCCTGGTTTGTTGGGAGGTTCAGTAATAATTTAATTCAACAGCTCTGTCGAGCTGTTGGCTTAAATTATTACCGAGCCTCGCTTCAGATGTTTTGGCCTTTATATCGTCTGCTCGTCCACTATAAATTGTTTCTTCACGCAAACATATATGCACGCCGGGTTGAAAGAATTAATGTAATATAACCCACGCCTTTAGAAGCAGACCTGCGTATTAATTTCAACATTCTTTTTTACAGTTTGAAGATTATAGATCTTTTAGGATCTGTGTTAGTCTGGAAGACCAGCTGTGACATGTTTAGGATGCGCCCCTCAATCGGACAGTGGCCTCCAAGATACCATTCCAACTCTAACGCGGTTACGTACCTATATTCCGAAAGCCTGGCACTGTTAGGTTCGAACCTCGGAAGACCAAATAATCCGCGGTGCCTATAGATGTCAGACCCACTAGGGCGTTGGCCCAATACTCCGAACGTTCAATATCCCTAGAGTGTGATTCTCCTAAGGTCTAATACTCCAAAGTACCAATAACCCAAATACCTAATGCTGCAAAGGCCTAATACTCTGAAGGCTAAGTACTCCAATGGTCTTATAAGCAAGCTCAACAGTCAGTATGTCAGTCAACGTATCAGGTTTACGAGTACTGGACCTTCGGAAAATCGACCCTTCTGTGTACGGGACCTTCTGCCTATTGGGTCATGGGAATATCAGACTTTCAAACTATCGGACCTTAGAAGTATTGGGTCGTCGAAAAATAGTAGCTTCTGACCATTAGGGATTAGGATATCGGACCTTCGGAGCATTGGGTTGTAAGAAGACCAGAGCGTATTTAGCATTCGTAATATCGGCCATTCGTAGTAGAACTTCAATATAATGGACCTTCGGAGTAATGGGTATTCGGAATAAAACGCCGACGCCCTCTAGCACACTACACGTTTTCTCTTTGTGATTAATATTACGTGAAGTTTAATGATGGCACCTCTAGCAGATTTTGACATACACATACACGTGCCCACAACTTATACCTCCCGAATTAGGCTGGATAAGAAAGGGACACGAAGATGAACATATAGAGTCACAGATCATTACTTAAATTTCAGACGAAGGTAACAAGCTATATATATTTGGTAGAGTACAATCGCCGTGGACTGGTCGTAGTCCACGCGTGGTGGTGATGTCCATGTATGCGTTTACCAAGTGATAAAAATCATCATCAGCACAATGTCAATTAATTATAGGAAAAGTACCCGGTGCTTCATTAATAAAATTTTTGAAGACTTTTCCTATAATTAGTGTCTGGAATCTAATATTATTGCGTTCGTGGAAATACTACCCACCCGTGGAAAGTGATCAAATCTCGGGGGACGTTCTGTACATTATCTGAAGTTATATGAAGAACAAAAACGTTCTTGTTTTGTACAATACCATAATATCGTATCATACCTCAGCTCCCCATGCTCGAAACCCTTTCTCTATTCTCAAAGCATTCATGGCATAGGTACCAAAATTCCCGATACCATACTGCGTTCCCGATTGCCATAATGCAGTGTAGAGCTCAAATGTGTCACGTGGTTTATGGTAAAGTTCCCATCCTAATTCCCCTGAAAAAAAACCCCAGAAATACCAGTTTAAAATCGGTGTGTCGTTTTGTTACCACGCTTTTTGCTTTACAATCAACATGAAAATTCAAAGAAGAATTTCTTTATTTATTTATTGGTGTTTAAATTTTAATGTCACTTTCAGCATAATTGGTTATCTCATGACTTCCACATAGGCATGAAGTCAAGTTTACCCAATCGTTTACACTTATGCTATCCACTTTAGCGGACTTTTACCCAAGGCGTTGGTTTCGGGTCCTATTTCACCAGTAAATCAGAACTTGATTACCGCGATAAAGAAGCACTGCTCCACTCCCAGGGGAAACAAAAAAGACTTTAATATCGTCATATATCATGATGAGTGGCGGTAGATACACAGAACGACACACGCGTGTGAATGGGTTAATCGATATGGAACGAGTGCCAGCGCGGAAGGATATAACTACAGGCCACAGTGCCATATCAATTAACCCATTCACACGCGTGTGTCGTTCTGTTTATTACACGCCTTCACGTCTATAAAAAAAACAATTATTAGAAGGACACTCAGCAATTCATTTGACAACTATCAACAAAAACAACGCATTTTATCGCCAATCAAATTTGCGAGTGGAACCCGTGTTACTATTTCGTCCCCCGAGTTCCAATGTATTGTTTGTTTGTTTGTTTGTTGGTGGTTAACGTCACATATTTATGCACTATGGCTAATCGTGACACAACATGGAGATGAAGTCAAGTTTAGTCAATCGTTGATCTACATGGTGCCCATTTTAGAGGACTTTCACCCCAGGCATAGGTGACTAGGTCCTATTTTACTAGTAAAGCGGAACTGGTTGTTCCAATGTATTCTATGTGCCTATTGGAATATAGAGCACATTGGACGATTTTCAGCTATCGCTAGGGATCCAAATTGTAATTGCGTTGCACGATTTGTAGAACATTCCAGTGCAATTTCGCTGCTATTTAAAAATAGACCGTCTCCGATTTCCGTTCAACACATTGTAATTTTCTGCATGGTTAGTGTTGCTATATGGGGATTTCATAGAACAGGTGTTTAATAAAAACTAGAACTGTGAACTGGTATGATTAATCACCATCTACACTTGATTCTTGATGTCTATAATACATGGAATTGGCCCATTCGTGAAGAAACCAATAAAAAATCCACAGTTGCAAGAGGAGATAATTCAGTTAAGAATTTGGGACTGTGCTCATGTTTACCGGCTGGTGAGAATGTTTAATCAACCCGTGAGAAGTGTGCACCAAAGTTCCGGAAGAGATAATAAAGTTCAAAACTGTCGCAATCCCTATAACCAAAACGTATGCGTATTTCCACTTGCTGGTGGTGATCAAACAAGAATTTTATGTATAAATTAATAAATATATCTAAGTTAAGGGCCTATATAAGTAATGAAATTTTGTTTATTTTGAAAATTCTCACCTCCTTCCTTCAAGTCAAATTAAATATACACAAATTATACATCAAAATGAAGGTTGGGATGTATAGAACACGAAACACATGTGTAATCAACTCATAGAGTCGACTGTAGGCACCACTGGTTCCTGGAAGTCTGCTGCCGTATTCGCACCAGGACTGATAATTTAATAATATTTCACGAAAACAACCTGTGGCCAAATGTGCTTTACATATCCAAGAACAAAGCTAGGGGATAAAAATTCTTCAAAACACGGCGACAGAGCTGCATTGGGGAAAGTTCCAAAGCCTTTGCTTTTGTTTACGTATGAGTATACTTTCGATTTCCGGTCGACGTTATCAGACAGAAAAAGCATGTAAAAACAACGCCGTCTAAAATCAAATAATGAAAAAGATCGCCTTCATACAGTATACTGTTATTAGATAGAGATTGCACAGTTGCCATATTCAAATGCAAGGTATCATGATACCTGTTGAAATTTCTTAGAATTACGGTTTTGTTTTTTGATGGAAATTCGTGGTAACGAGTGATTTGCGCATGTCTGTCGAGCATGGAAACCATCTTCAATAAAAAATGCAGACAGTGTTGTCCTTTTCCAAAATGCAGACCTATCGCTGTATTCGAAAGTGTTTTGAATGCCTAGCTTTGTTCTTGGATATATGAAGCACATTTGGCCACAAGTTGTTCTGATGAAATATTATTTTATTATCAGTTCTGGTGCGAATACGGTAGCAGACTTCCAGGAACCAGTGGTGCCTACAGTCGACTCTATGAGTTGATTGCATATGTGTTTCGTGTTCTGTACATCCCAGCCTTCATTTTGATGTATAATTTGTGTATATTTAATCTGAATTTAAGGAATATGAGAGGTGAGAATTTCAAAATAAACAAAATTCCATTACTTATATAGGCCCTTAAAGGAAGGAGAGGTAGTGAAGTTTAACATTTGAGAGGGTGAGCTTCTCATTTTCTTGAGTGCATGGAGACTCCATAAAACATTGCATATGGCGCCATGCTGCACACAAGGGACGATGCATATATGCTTTCCAATGATGATGTACGAATAAGGTTCAACAGAATCGGTTCCTAAATATAGGAACAATGCATACAAGAACAAGAGGGAACGAACGTAGGTGAACGGACGCGACGACTGAACGTACGTTCGGGGGATTTCTACAGCACCTCCCCTTTTGAAAAAAAAGTTTAACCCTTTACCCAACGTAACGGCCAAAACCGGCCAGCGCTATTCTCAAAAATCGCCAATTAATTTTCAAAATATTTTCATTTTTTGTCTCAAAAACATAGGTTACGACCCCTCGTTGGAACGAGCTCGTCGAGCTCGTTCCAACGAGGGGTCATAACCTATGTTTCTGAGACAAAAAATGAAAAAAATTAGTTATTCAAGAATTTTTTTTGCAAGTGTCGTCTGCTTTTCATGTTAGGTAAAGGGTTAAAGAGTGATGAAAAGTGGAATGGCAATGGATGCAACGTCGAGTGATCTTTATGTAGTTGTGCGGCTGATGGAAAAGGAGACTGTCATTGTGATAGGTTTTCCTCATATTTTGCTCAAGTACATCGTTCCTATTTCGAGAGACAGAAAAGATGACTTATCCATTTTAGCGCGAGTGATCACACACTGATTTTATACATAAATTAATAACAAATATCTAAGTTGACGGAAGGAGAGGTAATGAAGCTCAAAATTTGGTAGTATGAGCATCTCATCTCATGAGTTCAAAATCGTGTCATAAAGCATTGCATTTGGAGCAATGTTGCACTGAAGGGAAGGTGTATGCTTACTAATGATCATGTACGAGAAGGTTCATCAGAATCGGCTCCTAAACATAGAAACAATGCTTACAAGAACAAGTGGGGGCGAACGGAAGGGAACGAACGAGGCGAGAGAACGTATATTACGAGAGAACCCCAACTTTAAAAATAATAGTTTAAAAATGAGAAATGAAATCGCCATGCTGCGTTGAGTGATCTGTGTGCAGTTGATGGAAAAGGAGGCTGTCATTTCAACAGGCTGACCTCATATTTTGCACAACCACACTCCCGTTTCGAGAGACCGAAAGCATGGGTAAGCCATTTTAGCGATTTATTTCGTACTCGCAGTTTGTTCGCAAGATATGTATTGTGTTGAGTGCATTTCCAACTTGTCTGTAAACCATGGGGGATTTGAAATGTCTGTTTCTCCTCCAGAGGGAAAATGGAACTTGACATAAGCATATTAAAATAAAAAGCCAATGAACAAAAAATGTTCAAAACACGAAAGACAATAACATATTAACTTTGCAGTTTTGTCTTTGAATTTGTGGCAAGGCAATGTTCGGATTTGTTTGCTTGCAGTTAATTATCTCCCTTTCTAGGACAACGTGATTGATCAAAGCGTGCATGCCATTTAACACTCTACCGAAAGATGATGCTACGAAGACAAAACAAATTAACCCTTTACCCAACATAACGACCAAAACCGGCCAGTGCTATTCACAAACATTACCATTTAATTTTCATTATTTTTAAATTGTTTGTCTCAAAGACATAACTCAAGACCCCTCATTGGAACGAGCTCAAGGAGCTCGTTCCAATGAGGGTTCATAAGGTATGTTTTTGAAGCAAAAATGAAAAAAAAATTAGTTATTCAAGAATTCTATTTACAAGTGTCGACTGCCTTTCGTGCTAAGGTAAGGATTTAAAAAATTAAAGAAGAACAATCTCGATGATTCAAAATTATACATTCACAGTTTACTTAGTTCGCATGACTTTTCCACCATTTTCTTACTACTGCAGCAGACTGAAATATTATTAATTATGATGTCAAAGGCATAAGGACAGGGTGTTTTTCGTCATAATACATTAATCGACAACTAACCTGTGTATGACATTCTCACTGCGGTGACAGAGATTCCAGCTACATCCATCCGTTTCGTACTCTGAGAACGGAAGGCTTGGTCACTCATATCTTCCTTTGTTAGCGTCTGGAGAATTCTCCTTGAGTTTGGTCCCGCAATTCCCAAACATGCGATATCATCAGTGACGTTCATTATCTTCACGTCATAATTCCAGTCTATGGCCTTCTCTTCTACCCACCTAAAAAGTCATAAAAACAACAACATAATGATTTTGTCGGAGAGATAATTCATGCTGATGTTGCTTTTAGTATGTTTTATGTTTGCTCGCGGCGATCTATTGACCTTTAAATGCGAGCATCATCCCCAAAGTGAGACTGCATAACTTTGCGCTAACTATATTTCTGTCTACGTGTCGCTCCCGTTTCGGTGAAAGAAAAGAAAAGCCACGCAACAATTTTAAATAGTTACCATAAACGTATCTCCGAAAATGTATTTGTTCTGCAATGAATCAATTCAGATGTTATAGGGTTCTCATGAGATAAAGTCATGGAACAAAACCGTGCGTTCCTGTACTTTTCTCTATGCAAAATGGATACATGGGTCTATGTATAGTGTGGCAATCAATGATTAACCTTTTAGATAACGTAACGGCCAACGCTATTCTCAAAAATCGCTAATTAACTTTCATTATTTTTCCATTTTTTGTCTCTAAAACATAGGTTATGACCCCTCATTGGATCGAGCTCGTCCCAATGAGGGGCTCATAACCTATGTTTTTGAGACAAACAATGAAAATAATAGTTATTCAAGAATTTGTTTTGCAAGTGTCGTCTGCTTTTCATGCTAGGTAAAGGGTTAAGTTTGTTTTACATACATTGCAAAAGGTATGGATTATGACTATTATATCACGATTGATGTGGGCATTACACGTTACGCGATACAATACAGATACTGGAAATGTTGTAGACACACCACGCGTGGAATCTGGATTACGAGTAAAACGTCATGTCAGAACGCATCTAATTGGACGTTACGTGTCTAAGTGACGTTATGAGATAAATGAAATGCTTCGACATAAAACATTATTCTGCCAGTAATTGTAAGTGACCAATCAGCTTCAATATCTAGTGACCGTATATGATACTGTGTACCATCGAGCTGACCGTATATAGAGCTTAAAAACGGTCAGTTCCGACATTTTGTTTTTGACATCCACTTCGATGTTTTTCCTAATTTCGCGTGTTCAACGAACAAGAAATAATTTCGCGTGTGTGTCTGTTGAGTAACGTACAACTATAATACGTTTCTTCCAGTCTTTGAGAAATTTTAATGAACAAATGTAAATAAATACAATAAATAAACCACTAAAACGACATGTATAGAAGCCAACTGGCACTGTCTGAGACGAACTCAAGCGAGAATCCTTACCCGAATAATCTGCCCTTCTTAGTTCATGCAATTATTTTAGAGCTACTCCCCCTGGAATGTAAATGTTATCGTCTGTTTTGTTTTGATTTGAATGATTGAACTTGAAGGTTGATCTATATCGAACATGAATTACACTTATGGTTGTGTCTCTTTCAAAGGACTGGCATAATAAATACGTTATGGGCCTTTCAGGGGGCGGATATGGTGTGATATAAGGCGAAGTGAGATCAATATTAGGCGAGGCTTTCAGCCTCGCCTAATATTGATCTCACTTCGCCTTATATCACACCATATCCGCCCCCTGAAAGCCCCATAACTTATACTGTCAAGCAAGAAAGTCATCATCGAAGGTGATATTTTTCTTTAACAGGTTGACTGCTAGAAGCCACTATCAGGGCTTTAAAAGAAATGACAGTACCAGAACAAAAGCCAATATTTTCCTTGCTCATGTTTCATATTCAGTCAAATGTTGATGATATTTTCTTTATATAAGTTTGCTTTATTATAAATTATTGGAAAGTGCCTTTGGATACTCTCCAATAATTTGTAATAAATAAACTTTGAATAACAAATTCATCCCACAAAAATAATCTAGTGCTCAATTAGTCAAAATTGTGAGTGTTATTAACTCAATTCAAGTTTAATCGGGATATAAATACGGAACAAGACTCTGGTAGAGTAATCCGGGGACAGGAATCCACACCCTTGGTGGATACAGTACCCCGTACGCAGATTATATATCTGATAGATGTCTTAATTACAGGGAAAATCCGTATTCAGATTGATGGCTCACTGTATTGAATCATTACACATCAACATTAAAATTTTGAATATACCCATCGTAGCTTGGTGTACCAAATGCTCACCACGAGTGGTGAACATTTGGTACACAAAGCTACTTTGGGTATATTTTATTTATACCATGATCGTCAGATTATTAAGAGTCGCTATTATTTTTTCTCGATTTTACTGAGCACCAGACGTACATACGAGCAAATCTGTTTTTGTTTACACGAGCATCGGTGGGCGGTACTGTCAATTTTATCGCCGAAACGACATGAAAAAATGAAACTGAGCCTTTTTCGTTTTAATAACATACTATTTCGAGTTATGCATGCTTTATTAACACGAGACAATGCATGTTTGTTAATTTTTGTCATCTTATGAGGTAAACCCATTTAAAAAAATAATAAAAAATTGCCACTTCCATTTCACTCTTCGTGAGGCGACGTGCGATAAATTTAGACAAGTTTGCATTCAGGTCGACGTCACCAAAGGTCAACGGGGATGTAGTTCTACTGTAGATGTAAATATTTACTATTGAAATCCCATTGCTGGCGTGTTCATCACGATTTGTGTGTAAAGCTAAAATTTATATCATAGAATTTTCATGTATAGTAGAATAGGTAATCATGGTATAAATCGGAGTCGCTTATAGCTTGGATAATCTTTTACCTAACGTAACGGCCATAAACAAGCCTGAAAATAACCAATCCGTCCTTTGCAGAATGAGGTCCCCAGAGGAAGAGTTTGCTGATGCTATCCCACACAGTGGACCAATTTATCCTCTAGGTACCGCTTTCCTTTTAGGCTTGTGATCTTAATTCATATTGAGGTTCACAGAGGGTAATGTAGTGATGCTACCCTGCTGGAAAGATAGCATCACAAAATTCACTCCCCTGTGGACCTCATTCTGAAGATGACAGTCTGCTTATTTCCAGGCATGGCCATAAACATCAATTCATATTTAATTATTTTTTTCACTTTCAGTTGCTTATGACCCTCGTTGAAATGATCTCATGGTATTCATTCCAATGACGTGCAATAAATACGTTTTCGAGGCATGAAATGAAAGTTTTTTTTATACAGTTATCGCCTGGTTGTCACGTTAGACATGTAAAGGAATCACGCAAATAAAATATGCTACCATAATTCTTCACACCTCGTGTACAGCAGAGTTGAATCTTTCAGGTGAAAGTAACAGGTCGCGCCAAGTATTGCTTTCTCTAAACTAAAAAAACGTGGACACATACAATTGGTCAACATCCTGCCCCTTAGACATCGACTTTGTACCAGACAAAACCATAAATGAGAACTGGGTATTCCGAAAGATAATTTCCGATTCAAAATTAGAGTGATAAAGTCCCTCCCACCCATACTTCCCTAGGCGCAAACACAAGCTGAAACAGCTCGCAGATACAGTCGATACTAACTCCAATCGATGCTCCTGATGCCCCACACAAAATACACACTCAATATACTTTGCCACTTGATCAAGAAACCGCCATCAATTTTTTTTTTATGTCATTACACTGAATATTGTCTGGGGTTCATCCGGTGTGACAGGAATGGAAGTCCGTAGGAACGTTAGTCCCTCTGGACTATTATTCCGCGGAATTATAGTCCTAGGTCTAACATTTCTAGGAATAGTAGTCCGGCGGACAACTATTCCTAGAAATGTTAGACCTAGGACTATAATTCCGCGGAATAATAGTCCAGAGGGACTAATTTTCCTACGGACTTCCATTCCTGTCACACCGGTCTTGCAGTCTTAGAAAACACCGCTAACAGCACAGCCTCAAGAACTGCGTGACAGGTGAAACAAATTTAGAAGCACACATTGTTTTCCAAAACACATTATGATCAGCAGTGCACTGATATCAAAAGGCCTGTCGCATAAGAATCATTAACTGTAATACGGAAGAATGTTCGTGCGCCGGGTCCGTCGCCGCCTAAATTTGGCTCTGAATTGAATTTTCAAGAAAAAATGCACATTAATAAGATTTTAGATGTGTCATGCCCAAATAGACAGTGTAAACTTAGAAGCATGAAATATATATAGAGTAATCGCTAGACTGGACTGGTTACGTGAAATAATTTATGAGAGTTGAGGGACGTTGTACAAACACGAGTGTTTTACAATATAATCTCTCGCCTGAATGAATTATTTCACGTAACCAGTCCAGCCAAGCGATTACTCTGTTTATTACCTTTCATTATTAAGGATAATTATATTATTTAAAAGAAAACCCCCAAAACAATGAAGTCCCCATTACACCTACGGCAAATCGTCTTCGTTTGCTCGCACGAATACATGACACAATTGTTGATTGCATAATTCACTTGTTAGCGTTGATTATATCGTTTTTAATCAAGCCTGGAAATCCCAGTAAATCACACTTTGTAAAGTAAAAAATTAAATGAAAACAATTTTGAACCCAGTATAAAATACAACGAGATTTATGTTCTAAACACGCTACCTGATGTCGTGCAGTTCCGATCCAGAGCCTGTGATGCAGAGAAAATGATCTGTTGATAACGACGTCACTGTGAGCTCCGCATATACAGTTCCCCGTGATGTAAGCATGTGGCTTAACTTTGTTCTACCAACCTGTAAATATGAATTATTATGGTATTCGACTTACTGGCACGATCTAATTGACAATTTCGTATTTTCTTAAATGAAAGAAAAAAGAAATTGGTTGGTATTTGAGTGAGAGAAAATCGTATCTTCGCTCGACAGTGTAAGATATAAAGGTATATTCGCAGATGAAGGAGACATGCCTAGGGCTACACGGTATATCGATATACCGATACATACCGGTATTCAAACCAGAATCGACTGATTACCGGTATAATTGCAAAAATATCGTTTTATCGTCATTATTTATTTACCCACAATTCAATTTTCAAGGTGTCCTGAGTTTTTTAACTGTAGCCCCGAATGAATAATGTTATTCCTGTACCTAACGAATTGTCCGCATCCTCCCGGGTAACACACAAATTGTGCAGTTGAACAAACATTATTTTTTCAACAAAACCATATCATTTGACCCTTTATTGGGACGAACTCAACGAGCTCGTTCCAATGAGGGGTCACTTGATATGGTTTTGTTGAATTTTTTTAAAACATTCGATAAACTGACATTTTAAAAAAAAGTTTTGATATCGTCTGCGTTGGGTAAAGGGTTATTCAAACTGTATCATCAAGGCATTCTGATTTGTTCCGACTGTGATGACTCAAGGCGAGATTATGGTACATGTACGTATGTTCAGATATCTGAACGGTCCTTCGAAATACCGGTATGCCACGGTATTTTTTTCAACACCGATACCGGTATTTAGTTTCGAATACCAAAAAGCCCTCGCCATGCTTCATCCAGACATATCTTTGGTCATTTATAATTCGTTTTTGAAGTTTCACGTTGTTTCCAAAAATGATTCATTGATGATTTGTATTGAACGATAAAATATCATCGTGTCAACTAACACGGTGTAAAAGGAATGGAAGTCCGTAGGAACGTTAGTCCCTCTGGACTATTATTCCGCGGAATTATAGTCCTAGGTCTAACATTTCTAGGAATAGTAGTCCACCGGACTACTATTCCCAGAAATGTTATACCTAGGACTATAATTCCGCGGAATAATAGTCCAGAGGGACTAATTTTCCTACGGACTTCCATTCCTGTTACAACGGGACTAATATTCCATCACCACATGCACCTTTCAACTATCGTCGCTACGGAGAGCGGTGGCTCAGTAGTTGCGGCATTTAACTTCAAACTTCAATCCCCGCCAGGGGTAAAAGATCTGTGTCCTTGAGCAGGGCACTTAACACCGATTGCCCACGCGTGTGTACTAAGGCGTACTGTACCTCAATGTGCACTTCAACCAATTCTCAGCCTGCCTGTTGGGGAGTCTGCTGCCCACGTGGGAGCACGTCGCTGCTGTTTACTAAGGCATACTGCGTGTCTATAGTGCACTTGTCTTCAACCAATGCTAACATTGCTTGTGTGTAGTTAGTAAGTTGAGGAGTCTGGCAGTCGCTCGGCGTTTCTCGGTGGCTCTCTCCAGGTACTCCGGTTTCCTCTACCCGTAAAACTTACACGAGGTAACCCTGGCTGTCGAAAGTGTCGTTAACCCCAATAAATAAATAAATAAATAAATAAATAAATAAATAAATATATAAATAAATAAATAAATAAATGGCGTCACTCCTTTTCACACATTGCTTATAAACAAAACATCGAAAAGAAAGCTGCGCAAAATAATTTTCGCGATATCAGTTGTTATTTTACGGATAGCCTCGTGGCTTGTTCATGAAATGGTAACATGAGGACCTGAGTGCAGTGGTCACAAGTTACATTGCAACAGCAGTCCTTATAAAGTGGAGCGCGAGATTCCGTGCTCCACGTTATAAGTGTTGTTGTAACAATGTAACTTGCAAGACAGACAAGCGTGCTGTTAAACCAGAAACGTTACAGTCAACTATTTTATTTCCTTTAAGGCTGAAGAAAATTAATATTTTGATTCCCAGGCACCGGCGCATTCGTTTTTTCGGCCCGCGTTCGTCATATTTATTTTGGTGGTAAAATTCAAAATGTATAAAACTATCATAGGGCGTGTTCTAGCGGTGTCACATCGCGATTGGCGATACAATATGTCATATACATTGATACAGTATTGTTATTCTCTTCGCGAAATGCGTCACGATTCTCATATGAACGTACAAAATAAATATTTATTCAACTGGTTGAGAGCCAGATAAGTTTTGGTGGTCTGAATTTGTTCAGTTCAGCAAAAATTGTTTTATTACAAATTATCGGAGAGTGCCAGCAGGCACTCTCCAATAATTTGTAATAGAACAATTTGTATAAACAAACTATTATTTACTTTTGAATGAATACGAAACATGGGTTAGGAAAATGTTGCTTTTGCAATGGTACCCTCATTTTTTCGGAAGACCTAATTGTGGCTTCTTGCACTCAACCAGTTAAAAAACTCCTTACTATTTTTTATCTCCATTTTACTTGTTCTATATTGATTTTGTGTTGTATGATGACTGTTACAAAAAAAAACTATCAGTGAAATCAACATGGAAGCACTAGTATTTAATTTTAGTCTCTCGCAACTGGCTTGTAGGCAACGGCGATCATTCCATCAGGACAAAAAATAAAAATAAAAACCGCTCTCCCTCATTCATTTAAAAAAATTGCCTGATAATCAATTATTTAATTTTGTTTGGTCTTACAAGACATTTATAAGCCATAGTCCCTTCATGAAAAAAATCGTGAGTTTCCCGATTCGAAAATATACGAACGGGGAAGCCGATTCGATGTGGATTCCGAATCAGGTCATCGATAATTGAATCTTTGAAGCCTCTCATGGCCCAGTCATTATTTATTTATTATTTATTTATTGGTGTTTAAGGTCACATATTTATGCACAATGGCTAATCATGACCGTGACAGTTTTACGGGTGGAGGAAGCCGGAGTACCCGGAGAGAACCACAGAGCAACGGCGAGCAACTGTCAGCTCCCCAGCTTACTAACTCCACACAAGCAGGGTTAGCATTGGTTGAAGACAAGTGCACTATCGACGTGCAGTACGCCTTAGTACACAGCACCACCTTGCCCTCACGTGGACAATGGAGATGAAGTGTCTTGCCCAAGGACACAACGCGGCAGCCGCAGGTGGGATTCGAACCGAGGACCTCTCGGCTTGCAGCCTGCACCTCTACCTACTGAGCCACCGCGCTCCCGCCCAGTCATAAGCTGTGTCTTTTTAAAAAGAAAAAGAAATATTTAGTATCTTTGAAAAAATGCAAGCGTCGACTGCAATTCGTGTACGATTAAGAGATAAATTTGAAAGACACGTTTAAGTGCAAGATGATCAGTGAGCTGTTGTTTCAAAAGGCAAGGCTAAGCTTACGTGCAATTGCTCTCCTCAAATGCTCTGGATAAAGAAAATACCAAATGTATAAAATAGGGAGAGACCTCACACTTTTTTGAGTGGACATTGAAATTGGGAAGGCGGGCGCTCAATGGTTATGGCATTTAACTTCAACCCAAAAGGTACAAGGTTCGATACCACCAGGGGAAACTGCGTTGAGGGCAAGGCACGATGGCTCTACGTACTAAGGCGTATTGCATGCCGATAGTGCACGTGTCTTCATCGAATGCTAACACTGCGCGTGCGGCGTTAGTACGCTGGGGAGTCTGAGTCTGACACTTGCCCGCCGTTGCTCGGTTCTCTCTCGGTATTCCGGCTTCCCCCACAGTAAAACTGCCAGACGCACGATAGCTGTCTGAAATGTCATTAAACCCCAACAAAAAAGAAAAACAAAAAAAAAAACAAAAACAAAAAACAACAACATTAAAATCATCCATGTAGATGCGAAAAAGGTCCTCTATTATCAGACACTGTAAACTTTATCCAGTTTTCAAATAACAACTGACTGAGTTTTCACGAATGAAGAGTATCAGCTTCCGCCAACATCAGAATCTTGTTTGAGAATAACAACATTGCTGTATCATTCCAGATTCTTAGTCTCTAATACCACGATAATATCAACCCCGTCTTCTCCTTGCCAAATGATGATTGGGTAATGAAATATGAACCTTGTATCAAACATTATGTGTAATCATGAGCATGAAGTTGTGCGCAAAAAAATATTTCCCTAGGTAAAATACAAGGTCGATATTTCAATACTCTGTCATGTGTATTGACAATTCAAGGCAGAATACATCTTTCAGGAGACAACTTAACCCTTTACCTAACGTAACGGCCAAAACCGGCCAGCGCTATTCTCAAAAATCGCCAATTAATTTTCACTATTTTTTTCATTTTTTGTCTCAAAAACATAGGTTATGACCCCTCGTTGGAACGAGCTCGTCGAGCTCGTTCCAACGAGGGGTCATAACCTATGTTTTTGAGACAAAAAATGAAAAAGATTAGTTATTCAAGAATTATTTTTGCAAGTGTCGTCTGCTTTTCAGGTTAGGTAAAGGGTTAAAACATTGACCCGTTTACACAATTTTAGACATACTCTTTTCATTTAGAACCTCATTAGAATATAGCATTGGATAATTGTTCCATAAAATCCAAAATCAAGTTTGTACATTGTTCAAATTTGAGATATTTCATGACCAAATGTTCAAAACAGTATAGAAGCAATGTTTATATATACATGTATATAAGACTGCAATACAGTTTCGTGTTCAGTGTTAAATCGTTGGGACTTACGATCGGAAAGTGTTACCGATAGGAAATTGTCCATGAAACAAAAGAAAAGACAAATCCATTGGACCGAAACATTTTTCTCTGCAAAAAAAAGCAGCCGAACCACGGAATATGAAGGATTTTAATCGTGTTACTATTAGTTACACCGTGTCTGTTCACGTAGTATGAGTTTTTGTCCAATCTTCATTAGCCGTATTCGATGAGACACACCCTTAGTTAGGTGTGTTATGGCCTCATGGTATGCGGCTTGCTTCGGGTTAGTAAACGCGCATATTATATGAACGGCACATGGTGACGATTTTTTCTGCTGACATCCCTTTTCACCGCAATTTCATTATCAGAAAACTGCGCAAATCTCTTCGCAGTCATTGCTGTCGAAGACATTTTGTCGACTGTGCAATACTTTCACGTTCAGAGCGAGCGATAAACGGAAAATTAATTTTCAGGAACGGAAAATAAATCAGCATCACGAAGGCAAATCTTTTCTGAAAAACCACGACTTTGTGATACGGAAAATTTCTCCGTCGTTTGGTGTAAATAACGTGAGACGTCTCCGTATCACGTAGGTATCGACCAATCAGATTTAAGAATACAAGGTAGTCAATAGATAATATGGATAATAATAACCACCATAGTAACTCCTAGCACTCAGTCAGGTGAACGATTGTTGCAGAAACAGAGACTGTGGGTTCACTACCCACCTTAACTTAACAGATCTATATATACAGTACACTCGCCGTGGACTGGTCGTAATCCACGCGTAGGCAGTGATGTCCACGCATGCGTTTACCAGGTAAAAAAATCATTATCAGCAAAATTTTAATTAATGAAGCACCGGCTTGTACCCGGCGCTTCATTAATTAAATCTGTGATGATTATTCCTATAATTAGTGTTTGGAGCCTAATGTCATTGCGTCCGTGGAAATATTGCCCTCTCGTGGAAAGTGTCCAGTCCACGGTGGTCGCTCTGTGACCACCAGTGAGATACTCTCTCTAAGAAATTCGCCGCCGCTGTTAAGAGCCGTTTGTTTACGTTCGTTTCGTGGAGTTTACGCGCGGACTACCACTGACGTAATGCAATGACTCTTTACTCACAAAGCATGCAGCTATACTTTCGAGCTCCAGTTATAGACATTTCACTCAGTAAGTACTTAATTCATCATGAAATTAACAGAATTAGAGGATAGATAGATAGATAGATAGATAGATATATTCTTTATTTTCGTGACATGTGCATACAATATCAAATATAATGCAAAACAATCCAACGCACCCGGCCAGCTTGACCTATATGTCACGGATTAGTTACAAACTTATTTTTGTGCCATGCCCCCCTCCCCTTCTCCCACCCCCCCCCCACCCCCCCCCCCCCCCACCAGGCGTAATCATAAATTCGGTCAAGTCTGGAATGAGAAAACATTTCTTGCGTCGATTCATACTAACTTAATGTTATGGTGTTTTTAGATTAAGTCGGGTGGAATATTTCAGTTTGTCGAAAGCCGTGAACGGTTCACTTTTTTCAACAAATAAAGCGTAATCGCTTGACTGGACTGGTTACGTGAAATAATTCATGAGAGGTGAGGGACGTTGTACAAACACGAGTGTTTTACAATATAATCCCTCGCACGAATTATTTCACGTAACCAGTCAAATCAAGAGATTACTCTGTTTATTACTTTTCATTATTAACGATAGTCATATTATTTAACCTTTTACCTAACGTAACGGTCCAAACCAGCCAGCGCTATTCTCAAAAATGGCCAATTAATTTTCATTATTATTTCATTTTTTGTTGCTAAAACATAGGTTATGACCCCTCATTGGAACGAGCTAGTTGAGCTCGTTCCAATGAAGGGTCATAACCTATGTTTTGGAGACAAAAAATGAAAATAATAGTTATTCAAGAATTTTTTTTGCAAGTGTCGTCTGTTTTTCATGTTAGGTAAAGGGTTAAAAAACAAAACAAAAACAACAATGAAGTTCCCATTACACCCACGGCAAAGCGTCTTTGTTTGCGCGCGCGGATACATGACACAATTGTTGATTGCATAATTCACTTGTGAAGTTATCGTTTATAATCAAACCCGGAAATCCCAGTAAATCACACTTTGGAAAGTAATAAAATGAAATATTCCACGCCACTGAGTCTAAAACAGGGCAATGTACTATGTAAGGTATAGACCAGGTTACATCGACGTCAGATTCGTATAAGACTTTGACTGATGCCTTGATAGCTTACTTGCAAAGACAGCTTATACCTCCCTATCGCATCAGGTCAGCGGGTGAGCAAAGATGTGACAGAAACATATGAGATGGATACTTTACCCTTGGTAACGTATTTGCCACCAGTCTATCCATCAGCTTACTGGCGTCTTTACCCTTCACTTCAAATTTCCCGAATGGTGTGAGATCTATAATACCAGCTTTTGTTAGCACCAACTCACACTCTCTTCCAACAGGTTTAAACCAGTTTGTTCTTCTGAAGCTTGGTTTGTAACCAGCGACGTCACCAGGTAAAGCAAACCAGTTAGGCTGCTCCCAACCTGAATTAGATCAAAACAATAAAAAGTACACGAAAGAGAAAACGATGTTGCGAACCATGTTACTAATTTATGAACTGAGATAGAGCAGTAACCAGGCCGGAAATAAGCAGTCTGACATTCACAGAATGAGGTCCCCAGAGGGTGAATTTGATGATGCTATCACATACAGTGGGCCAATGTATCCTCTGGGTACCTCTTTATGTTTAGTTTTGAGACCCTGATTCAGATTCAGGTTCACAGAGGGTAAATTTAGTGATGCTACCCTGCTATGCAGGGTAGCATCACTAAATTCACCCTTTGGGGACCTCATTTTGCAGATGACAGGCTGCTTATTTTCTGGCTTGGCATTAACTGGGTGCGCGGTGTTGCAGCGAAGTTGGGTTTTATCATCGATGTTCGCATCATTTCACAAATATCGGGTATTTTCCTGTATAGCAGTATAAAAATACAGAAACAGGCTTTTACAGGTTTTTTTTTCATTCAGTTAGAATGTTTGACTATTATTCTCTGTTTAAATCCGTTTAACAATAAGAAAACGTCGCTTCCGCCATATTTTGATGTTCTGCAACTATTTCCTGTCCATAATGTGAACAGTGTGCGCATCGTGACATATAATACAAATTCTACCTATTCCATTAATATAAAAGTCCAGAAGGTAAGTAACAAAAGGAAACTTCCGTTAATTTTTTACTGATGTCAAAGGTGTTTTCTCAATAATAAAATGCTTCTTAATTGTCACCTTCCTTGTCCATCAAATACTTTCAAGGGAGATAACTTTATCGAAAATCGATTTTCATGGGTAGATAAGTCAGGCACTGGTATCGCCTTAGTGGAGACGTCACTCCGCAAGTCAGTGAACTCATACTTTGAAAGTCGTCAGGCCAGCGCCAAGAGATTTTTTTTCAAACATAGAAGTTTTCGAGACACGAGAGGCGTGCGAGAAATCGTTCACCACTACGAAAAGGTCTCAGCTTACCAGAGTGAAAACCCATTTCAGCGCCTCTCGCCAACAGCTGTTCATAAATTCCACTAACTCGTTTGGTAGGCCGTCCAGCAGGTCTTTCATCTTTCGGGTAGATAATAAAATTGTTCATACCATACACTTCTCTGCTCTTTAAGAATACATATTTTCTAGAGAAAAAAGAGGAAATATCAATTAGTATTCCCCAATTCACATGCATGTTTGGAAGAAACTTACACACTAACAGAACTCAAAAGAAGGCTCCATATAATTTGATCGTCTTCATCTCAGTCAGGGGACTTTCTTAACGGGTCGTGACGAAACCCTCTCCGCCCCAAATAATTGTTCAAGACATAATCGTCCCGGGGCCGATACTATAATACGTTTACAGTTGTATTTTCTAGAACTGTATTTTCTAGTTATGACTTTAAATGGGTTGAAATGAACTGTTAGCATGCATTTTCAAAGATGTGGCAATTTGCCTGTTGGCAAATTGCCATATCTTTTAAAATGATAACAATTCATTTTAGTCAGTTATGTTAAAAGGTAGAAAATACAATTCTATAAAATACCATTATAAAAGTTTTATAGTATTAGTTCCCGATTAAAGTCGCTTCACTCTTCTTAGTAATCATATACTTTCTGATAGGAAATGATTTGTTAGTTTACTTTAAACGTATTTTATTTGTCAAAATAAACAAAAAGGATTGGACAACAAGTGCTCAACACTTAAAACACATCCTCTCCTTTGTATACGATTAACAAGTAAATGCAGCATTTTTTCAATATATACACATCATAATAAACAATACGCTATTCAAGATTGAAATGGTGTTAAAATGGTAGATATTCAGCGAAAGAAAAGAGAAGGAAGAAAAGAGGGGGACTGATACCATGTACTCATCAAACAAATATCAAACTGTCTCCAGCCAACTCACCTGGCCGCAACGCTCCAGAAGAGCCCTATCACTGCAAGGTGCATGTATCATCACATATAAAGTAGGTAAGCTACGTCTAGCGATATATCGTCATCTGACAACCACAATGCTCTCTCTTCCACTGGAAGATAGAACCACATGGTTCTCACGTGACAATAATATATATGATCAGTTCCAACGTGTGTAGGTATTTCATAAACTCGGTTCGGGTAAGTCAAGATCCTATAATTCTATAAAATACAATTATAAAAAGTTTTATAGTATTGGCTCCCGATTAAAGTCGCTTCACTCTTCCTAGTAATCATATACTTTCTGATAGGAAATGATTTGTTTCTTGAACTTGTATCACACACACAATCGAGTATACAAATGAAACCTACGTAGTACCCGATTCGGGTGGTTGGGTGCCCATCACGACGATCATGGAGTACGGGTACGGCTCGTGCTAAATAAAAAGTTGCGTCGCGGCTACTAAATGTACATTTGAATGAATACGAATGAATAATTTTATTTTGCAGTATAATGCATGCTTGAAAGAGATGAAATAATGAGACAATAAGCATGACACTGTAGGTTAATTGCATAGTCATGAGGCTGCCTTCATGCCTCACCCGACTATTAGTTAGAAAACACATTCAAGAAAGTAGACTTGTTTGTTGTATTAAACAATCAGTTTTTAACTGGTAGTGGTAGAGAGTTGAATTTTTTTTTGTCATTAAACTTTATTCACAAGTCTTAGCTTTTTACATTTTACGGGAGAGTGCCAACACTCTCCCATAAATTGTAGCAAGGAAAATTCATACAGACTAAATATTTTGGATTCAAATGCAATATGAAGGACATCTGCAGAGTTTAGAGTCTTAGAGTGTTAGTATCTACACTTAAGCGTAAAGTCCAAATATGGGCTTCCAGCACTCAACCAGTTAACAGATATCGAATACCCTGTTCAGTATGATAGTCCTTTCTACATTGTGTGATAATTTGTCGACTAGATTCATTTATTTATTTATTGGTGTTTTAGGGTCACATATTTCTGCACAATGGCTAATCATGACCGCGACAGTTTTACGGGTGGAGGAAGCCGGAGTAACTGGAGAGAACCACCGAGCAACGGCGAACAACTGTCAGCTCCCCAACATACTAACTCCACACCACACAAGCAGGGTTAGCATTGGTTGAAGGCAAGTGCATCATCGACGTGCAGTACGCCTTAGTACACAACGCCACCGTGCCCCCACGTGGGCAATGGGGTGACGTGCCTTGTCCAAGGACACAACGCGATTGCCGCGGGTGGGATTCGAACCGAGGACCTATCGGCTTTCAACTCGCACCTCTACCTACTGAGCCACCGCGCCCCTGTTGTCGACTAGAACTTATTCGATTTGATAGTCATTTTCTCCCTTTGCAGACATCCAGGATCCAGTGGTGCCCACAGGTACTCGGCACAAGCTGAAAAATAAATGATATTTGATAGCATTTTTAATCGTTGCTGACGTGCCCCATAATGGTATATAAATATTGACAAGGTACCCAACTCGCTTTTCGAAAACGATAGAACTAATCTTCATAAAATCCCCCCTCAAATTAGATTCAATCCAGCAGTACTTGGTGTCAGTGGAAAGGGGAATAAATAAGTTTTACAGTGGTGTATTACAGGACCTTCGGATGTTCTTGGGTCGTTCCTCATAACTGGAAGAGGATACAGAGAAGGCCGAAAAACATTTAGTCGGACAAGATGCTGTTCAGTGGAAAGTGGGTTACGAGCGACGATTTTCCGATTTATTTTGAAAATTCGAGTTCCCGTTTTCTGTGGAGGGCAGATTCAAATATTAACCGCGCACAAATATAATTTTTATCTTCGATTTCACAGCTTGTGCCGTTTACCTGTGTTTGTCACATCAGTAACAAATAATATGTAGGAGGGGGGGGGGGGGGTGGTGGTTATACCTTTAAGTCTAAATACAAGTTAACCTTTTGGGACAACCACCGTGAAATTATATCGTAGTTTACAAGCTTGATAGAGCCGGAGCAAGGTACCACTTTCTGTGGAGCTCTCGGAGAGAGCCCCTAAGAAATCATGCCCTAGATTGGCGCTATCGGAACCAGGGCAGGTCATTGGTAGCCGTGATATTACAAGTCAGTACCAGAAGGTGTAACATAGAATGCTTTGAAGACTTCGTCCTTTATTCTTGAAACATCTTCATACTTTTGTTTTTCCATTTTATTAATCCACAAACAAAAATATTCAAGAAATCTTGTTTTTTCAGTCTGCTATCCTGACGGATTAATATTCCAACTACATCATCAAGGCATGCCTTCAACGAAGGCATGCCTTGTTGATATAGTTGGAATATTTTATCAGCCATGGCTTTAGCCAGCAAAGTCGGACGAACTAGATCTACCCCCACCCTCCCCGAATCAGTCATCGCACATCATGACTGTTACCAAGAAACCAAACTTGTGCGTATCACATCTTGTTTTCTTTTTTTATTTCAGTCAATCCAATTCGTTCGAAATCCAAGTTTTTTCATTCCTCCTGATGAATTTATGGAACATATATGTCTCGGTACTAGTTTATAAAACATTTCATTTAAGTTATTTTATTTCTTTCAAAGTTTGACATCATGGCCGAAACACAAATAGCAGAAACATCATTTGTGCACTTTTTTGCGTTTGTTGCTCACAATTTGCTGCATGTTGTTGTATGACAATTCGTCCCCTGAGTTCGAAGGGACGAATTACTCTGGAAGGGAAACTGGACACTATATCGACAGTATGCTACATTCCCTCATTTACGCATCTAGTTGGACAATAAAAGACTAAAGAAATCGCCTGGAAACCTTAGACCATTTATATCGGCCACGACACAAAGACTTCTAGATTCATCAAGACTCAAACAGAATCTCCAAATCTTGCTTCACCGTTCATTCAACACGACTGGAGGGACGACACACCCACAGCAAAATGTCGATTAACTATTTGTATTTTTCGTGCTCTCAAAGACACTGCTTATGCCCACCTCATTGTAACGGGCCAGACAATGGTGACATACTCAACTTAATTCGTCGTAGGGATGTATTATTCGAAAAGTTATCTCCCCCTGTGAATACTGGAGTCTGACTGTAATGTAATTAGCATTGATCCACTGAAAGGTGTGAATAAAATCTTGTTTGTCGGGAAATCGTTTTCTCAAGCGGCGAGAGAAGTAAGTTGAGAAGGAAGGCGTCAGACAGTTTATTGTGCAATCATTTAAGAGAATTGTTAATTTGATTACAATAATCGAGAATTGTTTTGATTTTGAGAATGTTGGTACTTTACACTGTCCTCTCAAACTATCTTCTTATTGTAGAAAAGACACACACATACATATATTTATGGACTTCAATGGACAATGAGGCATACTAGTTAAATAAGCGACAAGCTTCACATTTCTGGCTGAACTGAAAGTAATTAATAGGGCTATCGCACCTTTCCTTTTATTCACACCGAAACCTTCTGCATATTGTGGACTGTGGGTTCAACTGTTTTTACAACAATCAAATTTGCCTTGGTTTTAACATCAAAAGGAAAAAAATGGGCAAATGTCAGATTATATATTTTTATATGATTAGAGAGGACAATATCTATATTATATGCACATATGCGCAGAGCATTGCTAATATGAAGACTAAAAAATATTTTAATCTCTAAAAGTTGACGAAAACGCAATTTTCCATTATTTTACATGGCACTCTACACGAAATAACCGTACCTTTTTAAATGAACAGGGGAAAAAAATTGGTCGAATGAAATGGTTCGATTATATCACCAAGTGAGAGCATATATATTGTTCTTAAATGTCTGATGCGCAGAGCAAATATAACTTTCACGGGTTTTATATAATTTTGAGAAATATAAAAATTCCCCATTCAATTAGTGCTAATTTTTGCAAGCCAATTCCTAGCAATCAGGGGAGATAACTATTTGGTAAATAGATGCGAATAACGAGAATAGTTGAACATGGTGATGCGCTATCTTTCAAAGACAACAATGTTGAAGGCAGTGTGAAACCTTGAAATTCAATTCGAATTGAGTCGCACCGATTCGGAAATTTGCTAATCATAGAGGTGTTCTCGAAATTCTACTAAGTTTCTTCTCTTGAAATCTTCTTCTCTCATCAGGTCTCCTGTACAGGAGACCTGATGAGAGAAGAAGAGTTCAAGCGTTTCCGCTTCCCAGACTACATTCATTCCGTTCTGGAATATTCCGGGTTTTATTATTGACTTGCACAAACGGACATGTCGCTATTGAATACCATACTTAAGTGACGACTGACAATTTACCTGCAAAAAAGTTAAACTATTTACAGAAGAGTCGTGAGATTTGATTCGGGATTAGATAAGATTCGAAATTGTTTGCCTCATTCGATTCGGGATTCGTTTCGACCCAAAATGTGGGATCAGCAATACCCAACAAACATTTAAACTTATAAGGTTTGAATGACGATTGTGTGGACAGAGTTGGCTGGAAATGGCCGTTACGTAACGCATGACGTTAATAATACTAGGCGGCTTACAAATACGACGAGAATTATGTTAATCAAAATAACTTCGTCAAGGATCTGATGTCGTAAATGCACACTGACTGTCTAGAACGTTTTCACCCATAAAAGCAATACCAAACTTACTGATCAGTCCACCAGCTGAACCTGTTAGGATCGAAGTCAATCAGCTCGTACGGAGGCTCGCCGGTTATGATCCAGTCCGCAAGGAATTTTCCAGCGCTACCAGCCCATATAATTCCACCACTGAAAAAAAAATTAATAGCTCAACTAACACAGTATGTTTCGTTTCAATTACAACGCACACACGCTTCTATTTCTGAAAACTCACAATTGAGCACCTTAGTGTAAATAAAAAAGTGGGATGTAAACTTGAAAAATAACACGAAACTTGATTAGCCAATGTCATCTCGATTTACGGGCGGGGGAAGCCGGAGTGCCCGTGAAGAACTACCGAGCTCCTGCGATCAACTGTCAGGCTCCCAAACGTACTAACTCCACACAAGAATGATTAGCATTGGTTGAAGACAGGCGCACTATCGACGTGCAGTACACCTTAGTACACAGAGACACAGTGCCTTGCACAAGGACACAACGCAGTTACCCCTTCCGTTTGAAGTCAAATACCATAACCACCGAGCCACTGCACTCCCGATATTTGTATACAAGCCAGAAAATAAGCAGCCTGTCATCTGCAAAATGAGGTCCCCAGAGGGTGAATTTAGTGATGCTACACTACACAGCAGGGTAGCATCACTAAATTTACCCTCTGTTAACCTCAACTTAAAGCAGGGTTTCAAAACTAAACAGAGAGGGGTACCCAGAGGATAAATTGGCCCACTATATGTGATAGCATCATCAAATTCCCCCTCTGGGGGCCTCATTCTGCAAATGTCAGACTGCTTATTTTCAGGCCTGATTGTATATTTATAGCACCCCACCACCACACCACCAAGATAACAGCACGTGGGACAGTCTTCTATTTCTGACCAATGAGCGTTCCAGCAAACCAGTAATATAGACATCAGTGGAACTGACGTGACAACCATTTTGAGGATCTGACTGAGTTGCTTGTTTTTTCGCTGACGTTCTAGCAAACACATTGTGTGGAGATCAGTAGCGCCGACGATCTGTTTACCCACTTTTCGTGGAGTTTGCGAGTCGACTACCGTTGATGTAATGTGATGTTCCAATACTCATTCTGTCGTGCTCCAGGTATAGATTTTCCAAACAATAAGTATTTTAGTCACATTGAAAACATCAGTACCTTAACACAATTAGCAGAACTTCGCGGCGTAATCATGAAACAACAGCTGTTGTGAGTCTTCGTTCATAATATTTAGAAAACAAATATGTCTAATATTAATGTCATAAAAGATTCAGTCAATTACCCCTTCATCTAATATGAAATGCAGACGACACTTACAAAATTCTTGAATAATTAATTTTTAAAAAAATTTTGTCTCAAAAACATAGGTTATGACCCCTCATTGGAACTAGCTCGTCGAGCTCGTTCCAATGAGGAGTCATAACCTATGTTTTTGAGACAAAAAATGAAAAAATCATGAAAATTAATTGGCGAATTTTTGTGAATAGCGCTGGCCGGTTTTGACCGTTACGTTAGGCAGAGGGTTAAAGTTTCGATTGAGAAACATTTCTTGCCTTGATTCACTGAGAACGAATGTTTATGACATTTTTTGATTCCATTGGATGAAAGATTTCAGTTGGTCGGAAAAGCGAACCGTTTAAGTTCACTTTTCCGACCAACTGCATATTCTATCCGATGCATTTATTAAGGCTTAACGACACTTTAACAGCCAAGGTCATATCCTGTCGTTGACAGTCTTACGGGTGGAAGAAGCCGGAGTACTCGGAGAAAATCACCGAGCAACTACGAGCAACTGCCAGATCCCCAGCAACGTAACTCCGCACTGCACAGCCAGGGTTAGATCGGTAAAAGACATGCGCACCATCGACGTGTAGAACACTTTACTACACGGCGTCATCGTGCCCCACATGGTCAATCGGTGTTAAGTGAATTCCATCTGATTGAATCATATTTGGTCTGATTGAATCGACAAACCTATCGAGGTCCAACTCCATGGAAAGTCGCAGAAATCTGACTCGCACAACATTTGTGTATTCAATACTCTTCAAGAATAAATTATCAAAAGGAGAAGGTTTGAAAACTTACTATAGGTAAGTGGTAATTGGTCGCCAGATGTGTGAGTTACCCCGGTGGTGTCTGGAAGTGATCCACCTTCTTTCAAATACTTTATTTATAGCTGAGCGTTCGCCATCATGGCGTGTACACTGTCTATCTTAATTCGTCTGATCATACGCTAGTCATTATACATGATTATATAGTTATCACGCACAAACTCGTGATAAATATACATATCACCCGGTTCACTACACAAAAATTATCTGTGGCCAACAAACAACATTGTGTTGTGTAAGGTACTGCTGGATTCGTTCCAGAGGGCACTTATCAGACGTGTGTTACAGAGCAGCATAGAATCTGGTCTTTTCACCAGTACACTAGCGAAACAAGGTTAAAGATATACTGGCTTCTCAACACTTATGCTTTTGAAACAATTATGATCAAGGGGGTAATGCAGTCATGTGGCCGGGTGCGCTTTCTCCCTGCACAATTGACTACGTTGAGTATTCATACTGGTGGCAATGTACACGTTATGACGGACTAATGGGCGTCTCGGTTAAATTCTTTGTAATTTACTGTGCCTAATGTGTACTGGAAATTAAGGTTTCCATCAATATAGAAATATTGTTTTGGTACCTGATATTCTGTCAATTTTGCACAGCTGCACAAGCACCATACAATGTAACTTTGCAATGTAAGGGTGCGGCGTTAAGATAGGCTTAGCCTGTTCGCCAAACCCAGTTTCAAATGAATGAAATAAAAATATTGATTTTAAAACAATTGAGTCTAAAAAAGCTGGCGATGGAATATTTGAGATCTGGAATGCACGTAACAGCGTCAGATTCGTTCCAGAATTGGACTCATCGCTTAAAAGCTTCATCCACCCTTCGAGTGTTACGGTGGATGGAATCTCAAAATAATGAAAATATAGACTTCGATACTTCTTCCTTAGACTAGACACAAAGTTTGTCAAACAACATAAGGAGTAACTTACGAATAACCAATTGTTGTATAGTAATTTCTGAGACCTCTGAATGGGCCGAGTAGTCCCATTGTATCCGGACTGTATGTCATTGGGCCAGAAACAATAGTTTGAATTTCTGTTTTCTTCAAGACTGGAATCACTTCCATAGCTTTATTGAGATTGTCACTAATTCTGTCTAGGTCTCCCGGAAGCAATTCCATACCAAAACCTAGAAACATAAAATGGCAGTACTATAGACAAGTTCGTACGTTTGGGTCTGCAGAAAACAGGAACACGAGAAAGACATCAGAACGCTGGCTTGTAGAAATTGGGGCGACTTGAAGACAGCTTCCCGTATATTTCCTCCTAGAAGTTGTTTTTAAGTACCACCTTTTTATTTCATACAAGAGACATCCTCAAGGGAAAAAAACCGAGGAGTAAGCCAGTGCTTGTTTACTATGGTAAACAAGTTCGCCTTTACGGATAGACTAGAACCCGGTAACTACCGCCAATAGTGGGCAGCATAGGTGTAAACCTTTGTGCAAATTTTATCCACAATTTGTTGTGGTTGTGATATAGCTATAGATGCCGAAAGTGACCAATCACGAACAAACAAACAAGAGAGGGATTAAATTACAGAGAAATGTTGACACGTGTGGGATGAAAACTCAGATCACAATACCTTATTTCTTGATTTTCGTTCATTAAGTGTATGCTATTCCGTGATATAGTGGGAATCGAACCGTGAACCTTTCAGTATGAAGTCCGTAACCACTGAGCCACCGTGGCTCCTTTCGGACCGTTTGTATCCCTGTTGTCGATAGAAACATTTGAAGAATAATTTAATGGCGTTGACGATCGCCATTTCCACGTATTTAAATGATCACCCCCACTACTGTAAGGTTGAAAAGGTTGGCTCATTTTCACAACTATAACTGGTTAATAACCGATTATCCGTAGCCATTATTTCACCGAATCTGGGATCAAAACTATGGGAATTGGAAAGCAGTATTCTAAGAAACTATTCCGTAGTGTGTATACAAACGAACGTTGTTGAGTACTCGACAACGTTCGTTTGTAAACATACTACAGAATAGTTTCTGCGGTTACTCAGTACTCACGGAAATTGCCGATCATTAACGAAGTCTTGACGCCAAAGTCGATTATTTCTCAATATATAGAACGCGGCTTCGAGGTGCATCTATCCCAAAGGAGAAGTGGCTGATTTACTACGTTTTAACCGTGGAATGGCGATCACTATCGATAGTCCGGATAACCTGTTGTCGTTCTTTTTCAAATCGGTTAGGTAGGTAACCGGTTTTAAACCGGTTATCCGGTTAACCATTTCAGTACTACACTACGGTAGAAGAGATGTTATAGAATGTTTTTTTCAACATTTTAAAATAATAGAACGAGTAAACATCGGAGAAGTCCATGTTGCTTTTAACCCTTTACCCAACGCAGACGATAACAAAATTTATTATTTTAAATACCATTTTTTCAAATTTTTCAAAAAATTTCAACAAAACCATTTCATGTGACCCCTCGTTGGAACGAGCTCTACGAGCTCGTTCCAACGAGGGGTCACATGATATGGTTTTGTTGAAATTTTTTGAAAAATAATATTTTTTCAACTGCTGAATTTGCATATTACGCGGGCGGATGCGGGCAATTCGTTGGGTAAAGGGTTAATGCTTTGACGTCCTATTTGCTAAGCAAAAGCTTCCCAGGGTGATAGTTCAGGTTTCTACACAACGGAACGATAGTTGCAGGAATCCACAATCATTAAAACCCTTCATCCACATTACACAATATCAAAACTTATTATTTTAAATAATATTTTTCCAAATTTAAATAAAATTAAACAAAACTACATCATGTGAACCCTCATTGGAAAGAGCTCTCCCCAACGATGGGTCACATGATATGGTTTTGTTTAAATGTGATTTTAAACTGCTCAGTTTTTTTTATTACGCATGCTGTAGCGGTCGATTCGTTAGGTAAAGGGCTAAGATTATGAATGTAAATGTACAAAACAACCTCACTCACCTGGAGGTGGCCCTTTAATATACCAGTCTTCTAGTAATCGCATCTTACTTGCAGCTTCGTAAGGACCGATCAGAAGACCTTTCTTTTCCTGACGACAGTAGTAAGAACCGCCCAGGTCACGAATTACGGGTATTTCAGTTTCACGCTCTTCAAGTTCTTGAATCGGTTTTGTAACTATATACTGGTGATCGACCGGAACTAACGGGTGATCAACGCCAATCATCTTGCCTAATTCCCGAGCCCAAAAACCTGAAAATGAAAGAAATCTCAACCCTAATCTATAAACAGGTTAAACAAAATCTATTTAATCCGAAACAATATGAATTATATTGATATTATATTTAATTTTGCATTGAATTATAATTTTATCATTAATTTATAACATCGAGGCAGCAAACCCGGCAGACGACATGTGTGTTCGGCTTTGGAGATCTTTTTGCGTTTTCAGCGTCAGATGTTCATGACATGGGAGATAACTCCAAGCAACATTTGATCGACATCTGATCGACGAAGCTGAATGATGCAGAGAAGGAACCCATTTGATCGAAGTGTAATATTGAAAGGCATGCCCACTCGAAGTTAAAATTTCTTAAAACCTGCAGTAGTTTTAATTTGTGCTTCATTTTAAATACAATTTGATACAGAGTGAATAGGGAAGATTACTGCCAGCTCCCCCCTTTTAAGTAACTCGCATACTCATTTATAAAGATCTGTCCAAAAACATAGCTGATGACCCCTCATTGCAATGGGCACGTTGTACTCTTTCCAACGAAAGCTCGTAGGCTATGTTTTGAGAAAAAATGGAAGTTTTCAAGCAATTCAATAGCTTTTTCTCCATCTGTCGTCTCCTAAGCGTGGGACGGAAAGGATTAAATGCCTGGATCTAGAAAGGGGTAATATAACGAAAAACCAAACCGACACCGATATCAATGGGATACTGAAATACCGAACCGATGTTCCGACATTCGCTATTTATAGGCCTTAATGAGGCTGACAGCAGCCAACGTGGTTGATGTTCTTTTCAGTTTTGTTAAATTCCAAGTGAATGGGCTGAGTTCCCAATAGACTATAAGCTGTACATATCCAGTTGCTAAGCAGTAATTTTTTGTAATGTCTTGGCTGCCCGTTTCGGCAGTCAAGACTTGACTAGAAATCACCGTCCATGTGATTTGTCTATCGTCCGCAGGGCCACATAATGATGGCATATCAAAAACACATGCTCTGAGATCGCGATTGCCTGATATACTCCTTCTCAAAAGTTTATGGCTTTGGCGTCCTATTTGCTAAGCAAAAGTTTCCCAGGGCTACAGTTCAGGTTTCTACACTTTAAAGGTTAAGGTGTGTTTGGAAATCACACAATTGATTTGGTATCTGATTTGTGTTGGTCCCAAAATGTTGAGCATTCTGTATTTTCCTGATCTTAGTCAATTCAGAAACCGAATACCGTGTACCCCTCCCCCCTCCCCTTCTCCGCAAAAATACCGAAACCGAATTCAGTATTCTTGTACCACCCATGCAGCCAGGCCACTATGTATGTATTTCAAGAGAAAACGATCAGAGTAGTTTTGTTCATCGTTTGAAAAAAACGAACATTTTTGAAAAGCGCCCCCCTTTCCGGAGCGCTTCCTAATTCATTGCTGCAGTTTAGGACCGACCATTCTATTAACCTCGAAATAAATGTTAAGTACATTAAAAGTTATCTCCAACAGCATGTATGGTATATGGAGATTTAATACCTGGATGTCGGTTTTTAAATACCGAGCCGCAGGCGAGGTGTTTAAGTGAGACATCCAGGTATTAAATCTCCATATACCGTACATGTTGGCGAAGATAACGTTTTTTATCCCGTTTGAAGCACAATAGAAACATAGCGGAAATAAATTTGTAGACGTATTTCTCAGCTCCACAATCACTTGGACCAAATTCGTGATAATGTTTTATTTTTATAATCGCAGAAGACAACAGATAGAGTTACATCCATTGGGTCATTAAGGAAACGAGTAAACAGTATTTTGCTGACATATCGTCCCCTGAGTTCCAATGTGTTCTGTGTGCCTGTTGGCACATAGAACACATTGGTACTCAGGGGACGACTTATTTTCTCTTATTTTATTTTTATGATTGAATTATCGGAAATCTGATGATATTTGTGACTATTTTCAGGTTTTTTGGTTCGATTTTTATGTCGAGACTAGAAAACGCGGAAAGCGTTTGTTTAAACCATATACCCCGGATGTTTCGCATGCACTTATACCTTGGATGTTGCACGCTCTCATATACCTTGGATGTGGGGTGCACCTTTTGTCATGGCTATTTGTCCAAGGCATTCTGACCAACCAAAAAGACAGAATTTATCGGGATATAGGGACAATCATGTTTATCAGAGTCGGGACGTTTTACGCGTGTGGTGATGGAAACAATTTTACGTAAACAGAGAACTTTTGACTAGGTACATCCAGCGCCCCAAAACACCATGTGAATTGCATGCGAGAATCTGCATTTGAATCTTGTAACTTGAAGTCAGAATTACAATTTTGAATTCATCCGACCACGTATCTTTTATCTATCAAAGAAACAATGAAGCTATTTGATTATTTTTTTATTTATTGGTGTTTAAGGTCACATACTTATGCACAATGGCTAATCGTGACCGTGACAGTTTTACGGGTGGAGGAAGCCGGAGTACCCGGAGAGAACCATCGAGCAACGACGAGCAGCTGTCAGCTCTCCAACATCGTAACTCTGAACTCTGCACCGCAGCACAGGTAGGGTTAGATTGGTTGAAGACATGCGCACCATCGACGTGCAGTACGCCTCAGTACACAGCGTCATCGTGCCCTCATGTAGGCAATCGGGGTGAAGTGTCTTGCCCAAGGACACAACGCGGTTGCCGCAGGTAGGATTTGAACCGAGGACCTCTCGGCTTGCAGCCTGCACCTCTACCAACTGAGCCACCGCGCCCCCGAATCTTGTAACTTGAAGTCAGAATTACAATTTTGAATTCATCCGACCACGTATCTTTTGTCTATCAAAGAAACAATGAAGCTATTTGATTAAAACAAAACACATCGACAAATAAAATATACAGTACACGAAGAGTGTATTATCACTAAATCACTCGCAGAGTGGAGATTCCACCCGAACAATAATTGCAAATTTGTTACAATTCATAACAATCAAAAGCAAAGTTCCAGCCAATGGACCTCCGGGTTCAACCCGGAGGTCCATTGGCTGAAACATTGTTTACGTTTTCTGTCCACATGTACATAATTTGAAAGTGATATTTTGAGTGATTACTCCACTCCACGGGTGATTTAGTTACAATCCACTCTCCACGTACTGTGTGTTTATTTGTAGAAACACGGCTTGTACTATGTTTTACTATATGTTATCTTTATAATAAGTGTCTAACAAATATTTTCCGACTACTAGTATCAAGATAGATATTATAAAGACGATGACTGGGGTTGAGTGGAACAATGCGTATTGTCTCTCCGATGTACCATTATCTCTCGAGACGAAGTCGGGGAGACAATGATTCCAAGGGGAGACTATCCGCAATGTTCCCCTCATCCCCAGTCATCATTATTTTAATTATAGCGAATTAACGTGTATATTATCATTGTAGAGTTTTGCAATGTCCTCTCTGATGACATGACTAGATAGAGATCAGTGTCCGCTTTGCCGCCAATCCTTTTCAGGACGGTGAGATCTGCTATGTGCACTCCACGTGACGTGTCAAATCCTCAGTGACATCTATCCCAGACTCGACCTTGACGAAACGACATAAACCATACCTCAGTGACTAAATCAAATTTTTCTTGAAATGTTCACCATTAATTGTTCTTACAGAAGCATAAACCTCTTTCAGAACTGCGCTCAACTCCGCTGCACTCAAATGTTTAATGTCCGCTTCAAGTTCCTTTTTTGCAGATATTCCTTGAATACGTGCATTGCACTGGTTACACATTTTCGTGTGCTTTTACTGTCCTTGTCTTCAATTAGCTTGCGAATAAACGGCTGCGAAACGTTTGCAAACCTTTTGTTAACGGAAGCCATTTTTGTAATGCGGAAGTCGTTTGGAACAATAAATGACGTCCCATCGAATAAACTCGCAGGCTCAGTCGTCTTCGTGTGTTTCCGCAACTGGCCTCGGGAACTTTCAGGCTGAGCGATGAACACTGCAAACATTATCGCCCCGTAATATCCACCGCTGTCGCAACAATATTCGATAACAGCCAATGGGGAATTAACACAATGTCTAAAAATGAGGCATAATAAAACAGATTATCTCCCCGGATGTGACACACATTTTGCAGTCAGTGTTGATCGATATCACCGCGCGTCTTCAACAACTTGGTGTTTTCGTTGCAATTAGATCTGTCTTAATTGCAATTATGTATTTATTCACTGGTACTCAATGCCACATCAACAGCTTAGACTATATCGTGGTGAGAAAACGGTAGGAACTAAAACATGTCATTGTCAATTACGAAGGAAAATGATTGCTTTAAGTAGGAAGGAATTACAATAGAATGTCAAAGACAGGAGTAATATGAACAGTTATGAGTGATAATAATGTATAGTGAATACCTTATAAATCATCCGGATGATCTGAGAGTTGAAGAGTCAGGTTTAAAAGAATAAAAGCAATTTAAAAATCTATTAAAAAGGTTGATTACTTTAAGGAATGGCAGAATTTTGTGCGGCGTCGTATGATAAGATAGATCGCTTAGAGATCCCACAGTGAAATACTGTCCACTAATACGATTAATAGACAAAACTACATGTATGTTTCAATGAGTCGTTTTGTATTCAATGAGTCAGATGTGCACATCTGACTCATTGAATACAAAACGACTCATTGAAACATACATGTAGTTTTGTATTTATTACATGAGCACCTACTGACCTAATTTTCTTTTCTATCAACGGTGGTAAACACCATGCACTTTATGCAGTCGCATTGCATAAAAAAGTCCCGGTTGGAACAGGTTGGTGTGCAATACGGAATTCCGTATTGCACAGCCGTATTGCACGCCGTATTGCATAAGAGAGACTGCATGGGCATGTAATAAAAATCAGTACGCGTAAAAATGTGCTCCACTGTCAACACTTGTTCTCAAGGAACACACTCTAGTCGTATATTACAGTCTAACAAAAAGGAATGTGTCAGCCATGTGTGGCCAATATGTCATCGTCTCAGAATTACACGATCTATTCTACAAAGGTTATTAAATAGTATTTATTTATTTATTGTTGTTTAAAGTCACATATTTATGCACAATGGCTAATCATGACCATGACAGTTTTACGGATGGAGGAAGCCGGAGTACCCGGAGAGAACCACCGAGCAACGGCGGGCAACTGTCAGCTCCCCAACATACTAACTCCACACAAGCACGGTTAGCATTGGTTGAAGACAAGTGCACCATCGACGTGCAGTACGCCTTAGTACACAACGCCACCGTACCCCCACGCGGGCAATGGAGATGAAGTGTCTTGCCCAAGGACACAACGCGGTTGCCGCAGGTGGGATTGGAACCAAGGACCTCTCGGCGTGCAGCCTGCACCTCTACCTACTGAGTCACCACACTCCCCAAAGCTTATTAAAAAGATATTTATCATTGATACACAGGCCTGAAAATAAGCAGTCTGACATTTGCAGAATGAGGTTTCCAGAGGGTGAATTTGATGATACTATCCCATACAGTGGGTCAATTTATCCTCTGGGTACCTCTTTCTGTTTAGTTTTGAGACCCTGATTCAGATTGAGGTTCACAGAGGGTAAATGTAGTGATGCTACCCTGCTGTGCAGGGTAGCATCACTAAATTCATCCTCTGGGGACCTCATTTCGCAGATGACAGTCTGCTTATTTTCTGGTTTGTTGATACAGTGCGACCGACGTGCACTGGTTCCTTTCCACGGTTGAGAAATATTTCCACGGTCGCAATAATATTAGTTTCCAATCACTAATTATAGGAATAATCATCAAGAATTTAAATAATCAAGCAGTGGGTGCAATCCGGTGCTTCATAAATTAAACTTTTGCTGCTGATGATTTTTATTACCTGGTAAACGCATGCGTGTACATCACTGCCCACCCGTGGATTACGACCAGTTTACGGCGACTGTTCTGTAGTTAGTAAAAAGCGGTGGAGCTTGTTATTTGTCGCCCCATCCAAATCCGCCGGCCACATGGATTAGATGTAGTTAACCCTTTGAACACGGGAGGCCGTTTTTCCGTCCCAGGAACAAGATAGGTCACACTTTCATTAAGTAGGATGGATGCCAAGTGCGTGTGTGCGGTAGACCAATCGATATTTATTGTCAAAAATATTGATTGTTCCACCCCCAAATAATGAATATGGACTCCTCCAATCGTTGTCATTGAACTGATATGGAATATAACACCAGGGTTCAAAAGGTTAACTAATATATGGTTTAAAATTGCAATTAAAACATGTTTTAATAGTAATTAGAACATAAAAATTATAAGTACAGCGTATCAGTCGGTTTGTGAAAACGTATATTTCCTTGGGTCGCCCTTCGGCGAATTCTGGTACCTACAGAAAACAGTTGGTTTCCTCTATACAATGTAATTTTCGTAGGTGCTCTATGTGGTTTATGGGAGCGCGGTGGCTCGCTGGTTACGACACTGGATTTCAAACCTAGAGGTCCTCGGTTCGATCCCGCCAAGGGTAACTGCGTTGTGTCCTTGGGCAAGGCACTTAATACCGAATGGTCATGTGGGGGGCGCGGTGGCTCAGTGTACTAAGGCGTACTGCACGTCGATGATGCACCTGTCTTCAACCAATACTAACCTTGTTCGTTTGGAGTTAGTACGTTGGAGAGCCTGACAGTTGCTCGCCGTTGCTGGGTGGTCCTCTATGGGTAGTTCGGCTTCCTCCACGCGAAAACCTGTCCCACACGTCGAAAGTTTCGTTAATCTCCAATAAACATACAAATAAATAAATAAATAAATAAATAAATAAATAAATAAATAAATAAATAAATAAATAAATGTGTTATATATATTCATTTGCTATGGACTACTACCTGCTGCATTCACCAGCTTCTTTGTTTTCAGTGTCCCTTTAGGAACATCCACTTCCCATGTTCCATCTTCCTTTGGTCGCATTGCGGTCACTGGGCATTGTTGGTATATCTCGGCTCCGTATTTTCGAGCGCCAATAGCTAGTGCCATTGTTAATGAATAGGGATCGACATAACCATCTCCGGGATTGTACAAACCGCCAATAATCTGAATTACAGCATAATGACATGTGAAACAATGTTCGAAACCAGTGCTTATCTACCAGCATACACATCTGAGAATGACTATGAAATGAAACAAACTGCAGCTATTGAATTTCATGTACAACTGATGCGGCTAATGGTCGACACTTGCCGGCGAAGATTATTGGTAGGAATAGAACCATGGCTACAAACTCTGGCAGAGAATTTCGAAAGATGGCGACACAGACGCGATCCTGTCGAAATTCTTTACTCGCCCTCCTGTCCTCAACACTGAAGAATACCGCCTGTAGAAAGCTCTCCGACACGAGGTGACCGTGATTGTCGAATGTGTCGTTAAACTCCATAAAATAAATAAATAACTGACAGCTTCAACAAATTAAGGGGAGCTAACTTTCCCGTAAATCTCTCACGATGACGAAAATTATCAGCCGTGTCCAAACTTGGTTTAACCCTTTACCCAACGTAACGGTCAAAACCGGCCAGCGCTATTCACGAAAATCGCCAATTAATTTTCATTATTTTTTCATTTTTTGTCTCAAAAACATAGGTTATGACCCCTCGTTGGAACGAGCTCGTTGAGCTCGTTCCAACGAGGGGTCATAACCTATGTTTTTGAGACAAAAAATGAAAATAATTAGTCATTCAAGAATTTTTTTTTGCAAGTGTCGTCTGCTTTTCATGTTAGGGAAAGGGTTTTAACGCAAAATTATAACATGTATTACCGTATCCATATTCAATAAAGGATGGAGTTTTGCAACTTCCTCTTGATTCAAAAGCTGCTGCGGGGCGTCGTTCCATCCAGCTCTCTGCATCTGGTAGCGAAACTCATCCATCCTTTCTGGCGAGTCAGCTAACCTTATAGTTCCAGGTTTGTGGAAACCGATATCCTGAAAATAGTATTTTAAAGTTTGAAGAGGTTAATAATTTTATTATACGCTAAACGATAGATTATCAAAAAAATTGCTGAAAGATAGAAATGGTATCCCCCACTGTGAAGATGTAGAAATTTTATTTTCACGGTAATAATCAAAATGGCGGCTTTCAAAGTATCACTTCAAGGTGAATACGAGTCAAATTATTACTGGAAATGATAAATTTGTTTTAAAAACGTATAATGAAAAGAAAATCTAATGTTTTAGAGTGGATACCGATCATTTTCAGCAATAATTCAACACGTATTCACCTTGAATTGGTGCATGAATCCCGCCTGCTGAATCAGATCGCAAGACGCTACCTTTTTCCGAGTATCGACCAAATCACTTCCGAGTATCAATGCGCATCATTTACTTTCATGCATCTATTCAAGATTGAAACGAGTTTTCCGGTCCAAGGTCGTTATATGACCAGAATTAATAAAGAAGATAGCAGCTCAGTGATAGTGTATGATAGGTCAATCAAGATTTTCAACGTGCAGCCCCAAGACTGGAAATAGTGATTGGTCTTCCACACAAGTAACGAATATAGACTCTATCAGTTGATGGTTCTAAAATGTCATGGCATATACCACCGGAGCTCAAAGGGTTAACGCTAGAAATGTTGCTCAATCGATACCTGATTTAGTCGATATTTTGATGAACTTACAAACCCAGAAATGAAGATTCCCCACAGTACTGATAGTGTTGTGATTATATTGGGTAGTTCCACAAATTATGTTAATGTTTAGATGTTTTCAAAAGAAATTACATAGTGATTGATTAGAATATCTAGAATATCTATAGCTACGGCAGGAAAGAATACCTCTATATCTTTGTGTGCAAGGCACATCACATTACACCAACGGTCATCTGTGCGCACAACAAAAGGTGGGTAAGGCAACAGCCCATAACAAAGTCGAATTCCGCACAGAATTGGGCAGGCGGCCTCAGAGCTTGGTGTCGTCTTTCTATTTCAAACGGTTGCTGAGTGCTAACGCCCCGTCTAAACTTACAGGAAGTGAGTGAGCAATTGTATTTTTAATTGTCAGAAGACATCAAGTAATCATCTGGAGGACATTGGTGTTGGGAGAGTAATTAAGTGTGTAATGGGCAAGCCGGGAGCGCTGTGGCTCAGTGGTAGACTGTTGGACTTCTATGCTAGAGGTCCCGAGTTCGATCACGTCCGAGACGATCCGCGTTGTGTCTTTGGGCAAGGCACTTTATCCCGGTTACCTACATGGAGGAACGATGACGCCGTGCACTGAGGCGTACTGGACGTCGATGGTGCACATGTCTTCAACCGCTGTAACCCTGCTTGAGCGGAGCTTGAACGGAGTTAGAATGTTGAGGAGCTGACAGTTGCTCGTCGATGCTCGGTGGTTCTCTCCGGGTACCCCAGCTTCCTCCACCCGTAAAACTGTCACGGTCACGAGTAGCCATTGTGCATAAATATGTGACCTTAAACACCAATAAATAAATAAATAAATAAATAATTGGGCAAGCCATCGAAAGCAATTAGGTTACAATTGTGTTAACCTTAACTGGTTGGTTGTTGGAAGCCCATATTTAGGCTTCATCCTGGAGTACAAAAACCACAACTTAAGGGCTTCATATTATAGAGATGTGTTCCATATTATCTTTAAAGTCAAATTATTTAGTTTATATCAACATGTTTTGTTACAATTATGGGATTGCCTGACACTCTCCCATAAATTATAATGAGACAAAGACAATGTGAACAAATTGCGGTGACCAAAACTAATTTAGCACTTTACCAGTTAAGAACTGAAATGAATTAACGGCCCTTCTATTGGTGTGTGAATGTGGGATGGGGGTCGTAAGTCTCATGCTCGTAGAACTTCATACAAAGCTTCACACGCCCATCCCACATTTATTTATATATTTATTTATTGGTGTGTTTAAGGTCAAATATCTCTGCACAATGGTCAATTGTGAGTGGAACATGGTGATCAAGACAACTGTAATCGCTTTGTTTATAAACATGTTAGAGGGCGTCCAACCCAAGCACTGTGACTAGGGCCTAGTTTACCAGTAAAACAGAGCTTGAATACCACAGTAAACAAGCACTGCTTCCCTTTCCAGGATTCCACGGAGAGAGTATCCCACATTCATACTCCGATAAACCTCGAAAAGATAATTCATTTCAATTATTATAATTTAATTTAGATTAGTTACTTGTCTTATAATGTACCTGAGCTGGACTACTCCTGATGCTTATACCGTTATGCCTTGGAAAATCAAAGGGTGACATATAAAGCAGAAAGCGAATCAATCGTATTAACATTCGTGCTAAAATAGTTTTATAGTTTTCAACATATGTTAATACCGCGCAGTCTCGAATGTTCAAGAGAAAAGGTAATTTAGACAACCCGCGTGAATACTAATTTATAATTTAATTTATAGGTATAGTAATAAATGCAGCCTTGCAGAATTTCAACACCAACTCAGTGTTCAATGGACGATTACGACTGGCGGTGTTTGGTGACAAGTGAACGAAATCCAACGACTTTTCGGTCTAGTTGGTGCATTTGCAGTATCATACATCGTTGGAGACTCGCACGATCGTTTTTTAATACATGGGCGAGGGAAAGCAAAAACATTCATACGATTAAGAAACACTCAAAACTCTTCCTGATCAATCATATGCAAGCGAATGGGACCATTTATTCATTTTTTGGTGTTTAAGGTCACATATCATCATGTGAAAACCACAAGGTTCTATCTTCCACTGGAAGATAGAACCTTATGGTTCTCACGCGACGATATTTCTGCACAAAACGACTAAAGGTGGCCGCAACATGGAGATAAAGTCAACTTTACTGAATCGTTTACACACATGTTGCTATTTTTAGAGGATTTGTACCAGAAGCATTGGCGACTGGGTCCTATTTTACCAGAAAAACGGGGCTAGTTTACCACATTAAACAAGCACTGCTTCACTTACCTGGGTTTCCAAGAAGGGAGCAACTGGGATATCACTAAAGAAAATTAAGTTGTACTGTAAACACAAGAAAACTCCTAGCTGATGAAAATCTGTTATTATCGAGCAGGTGTAGCAGCTGACCCTTACCACAGAAGCTATGTCAGTTCCTGGATATTAACTCCATTTCGCGAGTGTTCTTGTGGTAACACAAAGTCCGTGTAGTTATGCTATGACTGTACTAATTATTTGAATAAGAGTTACCCGCCATGAAAAGTTGCACTCAGAAATGAAGCAATCTCCAAAACTAAGCAGACTTGGGAAAATATGTTGTTTCAATTAACATTTGAAGCATTCTACTGACATCTTGTATTATTGTTGAATATTCCAGATAAATAAAGAGGGTGATTTAATGGCTTTTTGGTCATAAAAAATTTAATTGCCTGTTTGTGAGGTTTTGTTGGGACTTCCTTGTAAAATATGTGCACGTGACCGGTTCTTCCCTTCCTGTCAGTTTTTCTCTCTTATTTGTCGCATGACCCTTGTTTTCGGGTCAGAAAAAGTTGTCTGAAGGGCTATACTTGACAAAGATATTTGAATGCCAAAATTAAAGTGATGTGATCATATTTTTTTTCTCTTGAAAGTTATAATGGTCGCCTATGGGAAATATTTAGTACTGTGATACCTTATCTGGACTTCCGTAAAAATCCAAGAACAATAGACAAAGGTAAGATAACTCTGAACTAGATTTCGACTGACTGTATATTGATTATACGCGGCTCTGTTTGCACGTTTTAAAGTAAATAAACTTAGAGTAGGGATATATACATATACCGATATATTTATATTGGTCTATGGCCCCCACCTTCTAAACACAGGAATATCAATTAACGGGAGATCCGCGAGGTTGTAACTCCTTGAGTATAATTTTATACCGCCTTTGTCAAGCAAGGATCCCACCAGACATTGTGCAAGGTCCGATGGTGAAATCCGCCTATGTCAAGCAAGGATCCCACCAGACATTGTGCAAGGTCCGATGGTGAAATCCGCCTATGTCAAGCAAGGATCCCACCAGACATTGTGCAAGGTCCGATGGTGAAATCCGCCTATGTCAAGCAAGGATCCCACCAGACATTGTGCAAGGTCCGATGGTGAAATGAAAGTTTTATGAAGTCGGCCACAATGGGAATCGATCTCGGGAATAAGGTAACGAATCGCCTGGCCCTAAATGTTAATGTTAACATTTACTGCGGCCTGCGGATGTAACATAACCTACGTTCTATGGGTTTTTGTCGCTAAGGTGGAGTGAACGAGTGGTCTTCAAGGGCTATGTTATATCTCTTTAGAATTTTACCTGGCCTGTTTCCTCTTCAAGTGTTGCATACATTTTCAGACTATTATAATTTAGCCGCTTTGTTCGAATTCCAGACATATAGTATGTTGACAAACCAGCCTAGAAAACAAAAGTTACTAAGAGTAAACAGAACACAATCTGTTATTACTGAAAAGTATTAAAGCATTTATCCTGGGAACTAATTTGGGTAAATGGTGCACCGGGTGGGGTAAACTACACCTTCCAACTACAGTTTACAATCGATATATTTCAACATACAGATTGGCTAAGTATGTATATTTGTATTATATTATTTAATATATAATTATATTATACATAATTATATTATTTAACCCTTTACCCAACGTAACGGCCAAAACCGGCCAGCGCTATTCTCAAAAATCGCCAATTAATTGTCATTATTGTTCAAGTTTTTGACTCTCAAACATAGGTTATGACCCCTTATTGGAACGAGCTCGTCGAGCTCGTTCCAATGAGTCATAACCCACGTTTTTGAGATAAAAAATGAAAATACTAGTTATTCAAGATTTTTTTTTGCACGTGTCATCTGCTTTTCATGTTAGGTAAAGGTTTAAAAAAAAACAAACACAATGAAGTCCCCATTACACCCACGGCAAAGCGTCTTCGTTTGTGCGCACGGATACATGACCCAATTGTTGATTGCATAATTCACTTGTTAAGTTATCGTTTTTTATCAAACCGATGAAAATTAAATGGCGATTTTTGAGAATAGCGCTGTCAGTTACGTTGGGTAAAGGGTTAAATAATATAATTATCGTTAATAATGAAAAGTAATAAACAGAGTAATCGCTTGACTGGACTGGTTACGTGAAATAATTCATTCGAGGCGAGGGACTATATTGTAAAACACTCGTGCTCGTTCGCGCACTCGTGTTTGTTCAACGTCCAGTCAAGCGATTACTCTCTATGCATAGCTTTCTCCAAAAGTATATTCCGGTAGTTTTGGCTGAAATTGCTGCTCAGTACCGCGTGTCTCTGGAATCATGAAAGTTAAAAATTCAACACTGGCTCGATCCAAGGCGCGAAACGATAATTCTGAGATGAACAGTTATACCAATCTTGGTTCATTTATATCACCATCCGAATGTATTGAAGCAGAACAGCCGCAACATTTCTCATTTGTTTCTTCCTTCCTCGATTCCACCAATCGAAGAAATGTTTCCAGACATCAAACATGGTAGCTTGTTCAACAAGGAAGACGGAAACTGCGAGAGACATTTTTATTGTGTTCATACTTAATTTATTCTGGTAGTAATGTAGACGGGTTTTCACGCTGTCGGATGCCAGTGGTGTCAAGTGCACTAAAAAATTGTTAGGCACCAAAAATACAGCATTAGGCACCCAGATGTCGCACTAAAATATACTTTTGTTTGGTATTAAAAGCTTGTGGCTTATTATTTCAGTGAGTCGGTTTCGATAAAATCGCTGTCTGACGACACGTGTGAGATAGAATTCACGACTGCCAAGTAATATCTTAGTAACATCTTTAATCATGACTCTGTATCAATAGTTAACTGAATTAAAAGTTTATCCATTTGGTTCTTGTGAAAACATTTTTTTGTTAACCCTTTACCCAACGAATCGCCCGCATCCGCCCGCGTAATATGCAAATTGAGAAAAAATTAGATTTTTCAAAATATTTCAACAAAACCACATCATGTGACCCCTCAATGGAACGAGCTCATTGAGCTCGTTCCAATGAGGAGTCACATGATATGGTTTTGTTGAATTTTTTTGAAAAATTTAAAAAAATTATATTTAAAATAATAAATTTTGATATCGTCTGCGTTGCGAAAGGGTTAATCTCTTTTATCTGCCATTTACCAAAGAACGCACTCGCAAACAGCAATGTCAGGGCGAAAAAATTCGGCGATAAAATGTATCGTTACTGCAGTAGTGATAAAAATCACATGACATCGAGAGAAAAGAAGGCATGCGCGCCTGGCGGATTATTTCAGTCTTACTGGCGATCACAAGTCATTTCCTTCAAAAACGTATAATGCTGCAATGAGCGATGCATCAAGTTTGCCTCAACATACATTCCACGTTGCAGGGATATGCACGAACTATTACATAAACAAGCCAGAATACAAAACACCAAAACAAAAAAGATGGAGGTGAATCACAAAAAAATGAAGGTTATAGTGAGAAAGTTCTGAAACGTAACGTCAATCTCATTGTGATTTGATCGCTTCTAAAAATTATGAATGAAGTGACGACATGTATTTAAAGCGATTCTTGCGCACTACAAAAAATAATTCCCTAGTTCTCTTCGTAAACTGGCCACCTGTGTCTTGGATGACTTCATGAAATGAATTGAATTTGGTTCGAAATATCATTGCTCGTCCGAAAAGGCATACTTGGGCTGAGTTTGATTATTTTTTTTTCACAATATACAATTTCATTCACGCTGAAGGAGTACCGTCGGTTTGAGAGAATTGAAAATGGAGATCTATTGTTTTGATCAGTTGAGTCTGGCTTTTTCACAATATACAATTTCATTCACGCTGAAGGAGTACCGTCGGTTTGAGAGAATTGAAAATGGAGATCTATTGTTTTGATCAGTTGAGTCTGGCTTTTTGTTTGTTAACAATTACTGTTGAGAAGTCATGGTTATCGGTTTTTTTTGACTGAATGGTAGATAAATGGTAGGTAAATGTGTTATGAGCTCATTATGCAATCTGTTATCGCGACTCGTCTCTTTTTTGGGGTGGTATAGCTACTCGTCGCGCAAGCGCGACTCGTAGCAACACCTCCCCAAAACGAGTCTCACAGCGATAAAAGATTCTGTTCAAGCACAATGTGCACATAACACATATTTACTTTGCTTAATCTTTTTTTTCTGAACCTTGTGGAAGATAATAAATGACTTGTGACTTGTCAATTTGGAGTGAATAAACTGTGAGTAAATAATAGTCATGAAATTATTTCATAAACGTTAATAATAGCCTTTTATTTATTTATTTATTTATTTATTTATTTATTTATTTATTTATTATTTATTTATCAGTTTTATTTTTTATCTATCTTTTTATCACTTGGCAACTAAAAAATGCCAGAAAATAACAAGATTGAAATATAGTACTTTGAGTGCAACATGGCGCCATCTGAAATGCTTTAGCATTACAGGTGGCGCCTTGTTGCACTTAAATGACTACACATGGTTAATTTGTTCTCATTTACAATCAGAATCCATTTGGTACCAAAACAAATCAGTTGGCACCGAACAAAATTCCCACTGGACACCAAAACATTTCTAACCAGCGTGAACTCTTCAGTAGATTCATGAAAGTTACTGATTTAAATGTGTGGATCAAAAACATAATTCTTGATATCATATTGGAACGAGTTCATCGAGCTCGTTCGAACGAGGAGTCATGAGTTGTGTTATTATGGAAGAAAATGAGAATTTTTAGTTATTCGTGAATCTCCTTTGTCCACCACATTTTATTGGGGTTTAACGACATTTTCGACAGCCAAGGTCATCTCGATTTACGGCTGGAGAAGCGGCGAACAACTCTCCTGCTCCACAACGTACTAACTCCACACAAGCAGGGTTAGCATTGGTTGAAGACAAGTTCACCATCGACGTGTAAAACGTTTTAGTACACAGCGCTAACGTACCCCCACACGGGCAATTGGGATTAAGTGCCTTTCCTAAGGACACAACCCAGTGGAGGCGTCGAACTGTGAACCTTTCGGGTTGAAGTCCAAAGCCGTAACCACAGAACCACCGCGCTCTCTATTCACCACTAAAACACTAGATGTTGTAAGCAGTCCCATTTCTTTAGGTGGGGGGGGGGGGGGGGGAGCGAGACTCTGGGAGAATTACAAACCTGGTCTAATCTGATGTGACGCCCGGTTCTCCATCTGCGTATTTGCGAATCACTTCAGAATAATGGGCTGTAGCAAGAGGGTCACTCTTTTTGGGGTATCATTCACATCACATGTCAAATTGTGGTTTTCAGATTTCGTATAATGTTGTCATCTGCACCTTGAACTTTCATTTCTGTGCAGTAATGTTTGAAAAGACGACAGTTCTTCTGGGTCTCTAATATCCAATACTAAATACTAAAGCTTAGTCGAGAATTAAAGAAATATGTTCGTACCGCATGCCAGGTTGACCCTGCAGTGAGCTCCGTCTTTTCAAGTAACACAACATCTTTCATTCCCTGCTTCGCCAGATGGTATGCGAGACTGACACCCATAGCTCCACCGCCAATTATTGCAACTTCTGCTGTGTCATGAAGTCTTTTTTCGAGTTTGCTGTTAAGAAAAGAGGACATTTGTGAATTAAAAGTACTTTTTCTGAAATAATAATCATTCTCCCAATTCACCAATCTCATTTTAAACACATACATCAGATCTGGCCATATAGAAATTGCAGAAAAATCACAACACCCACCCCCTTTGCCTTCCTTCTCCTAACCTGAATAGCAGATGGTTGCCAACGGTCTTGAATAGCTAAATATTTTCAAATTTTGCCCAAAAGCATAGCTTATGACACCCTCCTTTGAACGAGCTCGATGAGCTCGTTCTAATAAGGGGCCATCAGCTATGTTTTGGGACAAAACCTGAAAACAAACAGAATTCTGATGTGACTTGTGCGTAGCCCTCGTCGGTGAACCATTTTCAGACGCATAATTGATCTTGTATTTGCTAGATTTTTCCATCACAATACACTTGGAGTTATATTACATTGATATTAAGAGTAAGAAGGATATGGGAGTGACACCAAAATCTTGGCGGGGACCGAACCATGGACCTTTCGGTTAAAAGTCCAATGCCGTAACCACTGAGTCACCGCGCTTTCTACCAGAGCCAACTGTGTTGTGTCTGTGGGTAAGGCACGTAATCCCTATTGTCTACGCGGGACAACGATGACGTACGTCGTCGGTGCACTTGTCTTCAACCAATGCGGAAATAATGCGTTGTGGAGTCTGACAGTTCCTCTCGCAGCTGCTCGATGATTAAATTGGGTACCACGGTTCCCTCCACGAGTACAACTACCCCTCATGAGGTGAGCCTGCAGACACAGCGAAGCATCTTTCACGTACTTGATGCCACCGTGAGGGGGAAGCTGAGTTGCGATGTTTTTCGCTGATGATCCAGCAATCTTGTCGTACAGATTTCAGAGGATCTCTCAAACGAACAGATTATCGAGGTGAAAGATGAAAACACTGAATGGTAGGTGACATTCTCCGTCTCATGTTGATGCGAGGGCAATAAATGGCCTTGAGAAATAACATTTGCAAAAGTAACTTCCGTGCTCCATATATCATTTTGGTGAAACCGCCCCACCCTTTTCAATAAATGTATTTGAAAATACACGTGACTTTAATTCTTTGTTTCTTAGTACCGTAATGGTCAACACGGGAAGAAACCACAGCAGTGTTCAAACAATGCACAAAAGTTTTCACTCTATTACATGCATAGTTGACAGTTTGTTCAGCTTTATTGTTTCGTTGATGTAAAATGCATGTATTCTTTATTTATTTTAAGTCAGCGAGATAACCCAGAAAAAATACTGTTTGTTTTTGCAATGTCAACAAATCATGTAGTACCTCAGAAACGAGGATATAATTGTATCTCTTCACAAAATATGACAAGCAAAGGTTGCTTTTAAAACGTAAATATGAGCGATATCGGATATAGACAATTTGGAAAGTACAAATATCTGTGGAATTATTTACTTATTTATTCGAGTTTAACGACACTTTCGCCAGCCAGTACCTAGTGCTGCACGATATTCTAAACTGAATACCGGTATCGGTAATCAAAAAATACCCCTATATACCGGTATATCGAAAGACTGTTTAGATATCTGAACATACGTACCACAATCGGGACTTGAGCCATCATAGGTGAATAAATTGGCATGCCTTGATGACACAGTTCGAATAATCCTTTACCCAACGCAAAGATATCAAAATTTATTATTTTAAATATTATTTTATCAAAGCATTTCAATAAAACAATATCATGTGACCTCCTCATTGGAACGAGCTAGACGAGCTCGTTCCAGTGTGGGGTGGCATCGTATGAGTTTGTTGATTTCTTTTTGAATTTGAAAAATAGAAATCAACTGCTGAATTTGTATATTACGCGGGCGAATGCGGCCGACTCGTTGGTAAAAGGATAATATTATTTATTCGGGACTACAGTTAAAACTCAAGACATTTTGAAAATTAAATTGTGGGCAAATGAATAATGACGCTAAACCGATATTTTTTGTGAATACACAGGTATTCAATCGATACTGTTTGAATACCGATATGTATCGGCTTATCGATATATCGTGCAGTCCTACCAGGGCCACATCATGTCACACAGTTTTACAGATCGATGAAGGTGGAATACCCCGAGAGCTACGTCTGATCAGCGGTGAGCAACTCTCAGACCCCCGAACGTACCAACCCCACACAAGCAGGGTTAGCATCTGTAGAAGACAAGCGCACCATTGACGTTCAGTGCACCTTAGTACACAGAAACACCATACCCCGAGTAGGCAATCGGGATTGACCTGCACAAGGAGGTAACGCAGTTACCCCTGGTGGGGATCTGACCTTGGGCCTTTCAGTTTGAAGACCAATGTCGTAATCACCGAGCCACCGCGCCCCTAAATCATGTTTACACCCACAGTTGGTCATCTACGTCACGCCCCTGCTTGCAGGGAGGTTCAGTGGTAATATAATCCTACAACCCTTTATTGAATTATTTCTGACCGCCATGAAGTGTTTGTTGTCAATTAAGCTATTTTCTAACTAGTTGCTGAATTATGTTTTACACAAAACATTTATTTTCCGCGAGCGCTTGCGCGAGGGACATAGCCATTTATCTCGGTCATGAGTGAGATAATTTTCAAAAACACTAGATATTCTTTTTATCCCTTTACCTAACGTGAAAAGCAGACGACATTTGCAAAAATAATTCTTGAATAACTAATTTTTTTTTATTTTTTGTCTCAAAAACATAGGTTATGACACCTCGTTGGAACGAGCTCGACGAGCTCGTTCCAACGAGGGGTCATAACCTATGTTTTTGAGACAAAAAATGAAAAAAATAATGAAAATTAATTGGCGATTTTTGAGAATAGCGCTGGCCGGTTTTGGCCGTTACGTTAGGTAAAGGGTTATTATACGCTTTATATAAGAATCTGATCATTCCTATCGATAATTCCACTCGTTTCAACCCTGAATTGATGCATGAAAGTAAACAGCGCATTATACGCGGAAGTGATTTTATTGATACTCGTAACAGGTAGCGTCTTGCGATCTGATTCAGCTGGCGGGTTTAATGCATCAATTCAAGGTGAATATGTGTTGAATTATTGCTGAAAATGTTCAGTTTCCACCCAAAAACACTAGATTGTCTTTCCACTATACGTTTTTAGAACAAATTGATCATTTCCAGTGATAATTTAACTCATATTCACCTTGAAGTGATGCTAAAAAAGCCGTCATTTTGATTGATACAGTGAAAGTGAAAAAATTTGTATCTTCACAGTAGGGGGATACGATTTCTCTCTTTCCGCAATTTTTTCAATAATCTATCGGTTAGCGTATAATAAAATTCAATACGAATATTCCTCAACTTCAGTGTGCAGTTTATTGTTCGAAATGAGTCAGGTTAAGACTTTACCCAAGGCACAAGATATCAAAATGTATTATTTTAAATGCTACTTTTTCAATTTTTTTTCAAAAAAAATCAACAAAACTACATCATATGACCCCTCATTGAAACGAGCTCGATGAGCTCGTTCCAATGAATGGTCACATGATATGGTTTTGTTGCAATTTTGTGAAAAATAATTGTTTTCCAACGGCTCATTTTGTAAATTACTTGGCCAAGTGCGTTGATTCGTTAGGTAAATGGTTAAAACCCTTCGCTTTAATATGATTAACATTGTTGGCCTCCTGTGGATATTATAATTTCATATTACCGTTTTACTTTATCTCCTTTATTTTTTTACACCACGCCTTTTATTATGATATTTTATCACATGATTGCATGACTGCAGCCATTGCCTCGATACAATATTCCTGAATGACATCACAGCATTCTTTGTTTGCATGACGGAGTTGAGAACATCATAATAAATTTAAGATTCTTTCACCGGAATTGTTTGTACATCCCTCACACATCACATAATCGTGTAACAAAAATTAAAAAGAGATCAAATTCGCCCTGATTTTATGAACCTCGTGCACTAAATTCGAATGAAGGTCAGTAGACTAGGTTCATACTCATTTACTTATTTATTGGGGCTTAACGACACTTTCGACAGCCAGGGTCACCTCGTGTCAGACAGTTTTCCGAGTGGAGGAAGCCGGAATACCAGGAGAGAACCACCGAGCAGCGTCGAGCAACTGTCAGACTACCAAACTTACTAACTCCACACAAGAAGGTTAGCATTGCTTGAAGACAAGTTCACCATCGACGTGCAGTACGTCTTAGTACACAGTGCCACCGTGCCCCAACGTAGGCAGTCGGGACTAAGTGCTTCTCCCAATGACGCAACGCACTTACCCATGGCGGGGATCAAACGGTAGACATTTTGGTTTAGGTTCCAATACCGTAAAAACTGAGCCATCCGCGATTCCTACTAGGTTAAGAAATTCTATAATAATAATCCTTGACAGATAATAATATAGCAGGGCTTCAGTAAGGGACATGTAGGTGTAAAATCAGGGGCGTCACGAAAACAAAACTGAGTGGGGTTGGGAGTTAAATGTAATTTTTTCAGCTTGTGATGACTCACGTACTGACATATAAAATATTTAACCCTTTACCCAACGCAGACGATTTCAAAATTTATTATTTTAAATATCATTTTTTAAATTTTTTCCAAAAATTTCAACAAAACCGTACGATATGACCTCTCTTTGGAACGAGCTCAACGAGCTCGTTCCAAAGGGGGGTCACATGACATGGTTTTGTTGAAATTTCTCGAAAAATAATATTTTTTCAGCTGCTAAATTTGCATATTAGTAGTTAGGGGAGCCACTATAGACCCAAGCATTTTTAACACGGCGTTTTCCATAGGCCCCCATAGGGTTAGTGTTAAATTGTGTAACTTATAGACCCAAGATTTTTAACACTGAATTTCGCATAGACTCCATAGGGTTAGTGTTAAATTGTGAAACTTATAGACCCAAGAACTTATAGGGACAAACCTGAATGCGCTGGTGGCACAGCGCATTCAGGTTTGTCCCTATAAGTTCTTGGGTCTATAAGTTTCACAATTTAACACTAACCCTATGGAGTCTATGCGAAATTCAGTGTTAAAAATCTTGGGTCTATAAGTTACAAAATTTAACACTAACCCTATGGGGCCTATGGAAAACGCCGTGTTAAAAATGCTTGGGTCTATAGTGGCCCCCGCATCATGCTTTATGACCAGATCCTATAGTACATTTTTGCTTATAAGTTTTTACTGGAGGATAAGGGAGCTGTTTTTTGTCTTTTTTGTATAACAAAGACTTGGTTGTGTACATGAGAAGATATCTCTTTCTAATATTGTGGGTAGCCCTTAGAAGGGCTGCCACGAAGGCACATTTTGAAATCACACTCATTTGTGAGAGTAACAAATTATTGATAGGTTGGAATGACAAACAGAGATAATAAGAATTAGGATAAATGAGTTTATAGTTGTATCCTGATTTTTTGTCTAGCTAAAATTCAATAACTTGTATCCAGATTTTTAGGAATCCTCATGAGATTTCACTTAAATCTGGATACAGGTTATTGGATTTAACCTCACATTTTTTATACCGTCGTTCTGGTTGCCAATTAAGATCAGGATACAAGTCAACTTTCTTCACCCGGTATTTCTCCAGTTCATAACCGCGGGCAGCTAAGAACTGTCTTATCCCTGCCTTTCGCTCCAACTCATCAATAAGCTGCTGCCCCCACTGTCGAGTGTATTTCTGAGGTCCGCCACTTCTCCTCATATGGCCGAAAATATCTTCAGCTAATTGGCGTCTCCGTGCTTTCTCTCTCTCTACTCTGATAGCTTCTTCTTCTAATCGGCGGTTCCAATCAGCGTCAGACATTTCTCCGGACCTCCACATTCTGTATTCATTCATCTGTAGCGAGTACTTCATGTTGTCTCAAAATGAATTGTTTGGAATGCGTGTTCGATTTTATAGACAATTGCGAGGATCGAAAATGCACTGAAGAACGCTCACGCGACAATTTTATCGAGTGCGGGAAATAATTGTTGACGTCGGACGGCTGTGATAGTAAACGTCTGTTATCAACAATTTTTTCCCGCGAAAATTGTTGACGTCGGACGGCTGTGATAGTAAACGTCTCTTATCAACAATTTTTTCCCGCGAAAATTGTTGACGTCGGACGGCTGTGATAGTAAACGTCTGTTATCAACAATTATTTCCCGCACTCGATAAAATTGTCGCGTGAGCGTTCTTCAGTGCATTTTCGATCCTCGCATTGTCTATAAAAACACTGCTGGAATATCATAACGTCATTTTTCTTATCATCAATCATGAGAATTGAGCTCTCCATCGAGGTAAAGATTCCATCACTAGAAGGTGAATGTGGGACCCGAGAAGTGAAGAAAGAGAGAGAGGAATGCAATACTATTCCACCGCAAGAAGTGAAGATGGAGAGAGAGGAGCGTAATACTATTCCAAGGAGTAATCTGCGAAGATTGGCAAGAAAAGCTGGGGTGAATAATATCTCACCATTGTCACTTGATGAAGCTGAAGCAGCCTTACACTGTTTTGTTCGAAAACTGATAAGAGATACCTATCATTATACAACAATTAGGAGAAGAGGATCACAACATCTCGTTAATCAAAATGATGTCAAGAGAGCCGCAAAGAGAAATGGAATAAAGTTGGTGAACTAAACATTTTTTGTTTAGTAAAAACGGCCCTTATAAGGGCCACCATATTCTTAAAAAGAGATATCACGTTTGCACACTTTAGTGGCACATTTCAGTGCTCAATTCAAAAGAGGTTAACCTCATAGCTCCCACGCTAGATTTCCCTGTCATGGCATATTTTTATGTTTGCAAATTAATTTTGTTTTCTACCTAAATGTTTTTGTGTGTAAACATTTAGGTAAAAACAAAAATAATTTGCAAACATAAAAATATTTTTTTCTGTTTTGGAAATTATTTTTCTGTCTTGCAAGTTTTTTATTTTATAAGACAAATATTTTTTGTGTTTGTAAATTAATGTTATGAAAAACTTTTTCATAACATTAATTTACAAACACAAAAAATATTTTTTTCTGTTTGCAAATTATTTTTCTGTCTTGCAAGTTTTTTATTTAAAAAGAAAAATATTTTTTGTGTTTGTAAATTAATGTTATGAAAAAGTTTTTTTCATAACATTAATTTACAAACACAAAAATATTTTCTGTGTTTGTAAATTAATGTTATGAAAAAAACTTTTTCATAACATTCAATTTACAAACACAAAAATACTTTTTTCATTTTATAAGAGAAATATTTTTTGTGTTTGCAAAATGAATGTTATGAAAAAAACTTTTTCATAACATTCATTTACGAACACAAAAATATTTTTTGTGCTTGCAAAATAATGTTATGAAAAATGTTTTTTATTTTTGTAAATAAAAATCTTGAGTTGGAAAAAATTTTCCCCTGTTTAAATAACAACAAAATAATATTACCTTTTTTCAAATCCGAAAATTTTATTCCATGAATATTTACAGATTTGTAAATGTCTTTATGAAAATGTCACTTTCAAAAACTGTTTTCAATGTTTCTTGGCAAGTTTTCCTATTTTAGAATTATTGTCTTTAGCTTTTCGTTTTCTTGTAACTTTCTTTGGTGGTTCCTCTTTCTCTGGAAATAATACTTCTAACTCATCATCTATTTCCATTTTTGTTTCTTTGGGTATATCCATATTATATAATAATGTATCATCATTATCATCAAACTCTGGTAACACAGGTTCTGCTAAGTCAACTTTCTTATTTGTAAAGTTTATATGGGGAGGTGGTGGTAATGGTAGCGTGCTCATCCCCTGTAAAGTGTGGTTGTCAATGTCTTTTTCATCAAGTTGTAAGTTGAAACCTGTAATCGGTAATCTATCTTCTGTATGCTTTATGTATTCTGACCATGGATAAACTTTTACCGGTCCTCGTTGATCAACAGCTGGTGAACCCCATCTTGGTTGAGACACAGAGTTATTCGATAGCTTTTTCAATCTGCATTCATTTATCCAATGTCCTCTCTGATTGCAATAAAAACATGGCCCTTTGTCTGAACATGTATTCGCCCAATGTCCTTTCTGATGACAAATGGAACAAATCATCTCTTTAGGTGTTGATATCAATTTATAAAGTTCATTCACAAGTCTTCTAACTTCTCCCCATTTAGATGGTTTATAGTAAATACTTTTAGCATCACTTGCTTTTTCTAATCTTGGATCTGTAACTCTATCCATCTTTAACTTTTGGAGCGTTTCAAAAATATGTCTTGTCTTCTTGAAGTCAAAAGCAAGTGTGAAACATCTTAAGATTCTTCCTCCTTTTATACTTTTTTAATGTACGTTTAATTGTACATTTAAATGTTCAATAACGTGCATTTACACACAATTGTTTAAATATACATTCATTTGGTTACAAACAGTTATGCTATCTCTTACACTCAATAATCTCTGGATACTATATTGCTGTTGTTAAATGTGTTTTAGTGAATTTAATATTGACTGAAAGATACACTAACAAATAAAATATTTACCATAGGAATATTTCCCATAGAGTGAATGGATTACATTTTATAACTTTTCAAATGTGTATAAGAAACATTTATTAACAGTATAATTCAGTGGGTATTAAATGTACATTTAAATGCACAATTAAATGTACATTAAAGGAAAATATAAAAAGTGGGGGAATCTTAGGTTGATTCACACTTTGGTTTTTGACTTCAAGAAGACAAGACATATTTTCAAAAGCTAGAAGACGATAGAAGAAAAAGATGAAGAGAGCCATTGACGAATCCAGTGAGACAGAGAGTGAAGTAGATTACAAGAAGCAGAGAGTAGAATCAGCAAGAGACTTATACACCATCCACCCACTCCTACAAAAAACATCAAGAAAATTCCATTCCAAATCACATGTATGCAGAATAACCTTTAAACAATTTAATCAAAAGAATCCATTTGACACCCTTGGAAAAGTCTTTGACAGTTTGGTAGATGATATTAAAGAAGAATGTGGAGTAGAAGACAACGATCCAATGAGAATATCAGTTGACCATCCAGGATTAGAAATAGGTATATTTATCCCATTTACTAAGGCTTCAGGTATCACTGGTAACACCATATTAGATGAAATAGAAAAAGTTGTACAATCAAATGATAACTTTACTATCCATGATGGGCAATTATCTTTAGAAATAACTCACACTTCTCTACCACAAGGGACTGGGCGACATGCACCAATTGCATTCTCGTCTGTTGATAAAATGGTTGGAAACAAGAAAAGTATTATTGAAATTAAAAATGTTAATGATTCATTGTGTCTCGCACGGGCCATTGTAGTGGGAAAGTGTTATGCTGATAGAGATAATTCAGAACTTTTGCAAAAGAAATGGAAAAATATTAAACGTTCTGATAGACCGACACAAGAGTTGGAAGCTAAGGCATTGATGGACAAAGCAGGTCTTGATTATAATATTCCTTGTGGATATGAAGAATATTATAAAATACAAGACCTGCTTTACCCAGAGTATGTCATCAAAATTCATCCACAGTATGCAAAAAGTGAATTTTTATTCAAACCTCCAGTTACCACCACTGATAGTAAAGTTATTCATATTTACCACCATGACCAGCATTTTGATACCATCACTACAATTACAGGGTTTTTAGGATGTCACTACTATTGTGAACTTTGCAGTAAAGGGGTCCAACAGAGAGAACGTCACATGTGCCCTTTTGGTTGTATTTGCTATGCTCCAACAAAATGTATTCCTGAACATCCCATCACCTGTTACAGTTGCAATAGACAATTTAGAAGTCCATTATGCTATAATAACCATATAACTAGAAAGGGGAAAGAAGAAAAAACAATTTGTCAATTAGTTCAAAAATGTAAAACATGCAATTCACTAATATATCCAACAAAAGGAAAGCACATCTGTGAAGGATTCAAAAAATGCAAATATTGTCAACAAGTAGTTAATTCTGATCACCAATGTTTCATTCCAAAATACACTTCACCCGAGGATGAAAAAATACCAAACATTCCATTTGTATTTTTTGATTTTGAAACCACACAAGACTCAGGAGTTCATATCCCAAATTTCTGTGTTGCTCATCGTGCATGTGGGGAATGTATTTGCAAACCTATAGATCAAGAATGTATTTCCTGTGACAAATTTGGATATCGGCAATCAATATTTAAAGGGGAATCTACTTTATCAGATTTTTGTGACTGGCTTTTCAGTAAGGAACATAAAGGGACAACAGCTATTGCTCACAATTTAAGAGGTTTTGATGGACAGTTTATTTTAAGGCACCTCATTGAAACTGGTACAACAACTCCTGATGTAATTATGAATGGGAACAAAATTCTTTCACTTAAAGCTTGTGGTATTAGACTTATAGATTCTTTAAATTTTCTTTCAATGAGATTGGCACAATTTCCTAAAACATTTGGCTTGACAGAATTAGCAAAAGGTTATTTCCCCCATTTGGCAAACACACAAGCTTATCAAAACTATGTTGGCCCTTATTTAGATTCAACATTGTATATGCCAGATTCAATGTCTCCAGCAGACAGGGAAGATTTTATCAAGTGGTACAACAAAAAATTTACTAGTAATGCCAGATTTGATTTTCAAAAAGAAATGGAATTATACTGTAAATCAGATGTAGATATCTTGCGTAGGGGGTGTGGGGAATTCAGACAAAAATTTATAGATAGTGATGGCATAGACCCCTTGAGAGAAGCATTTACCTTAGCCGATGCATGTACAAAAGCCTGGAGAAAAAATTCACTTCCAGATAACAAAATGGCAATCATTTCAGACATAGGTTACCCTGCTAAAGTCAAATACTCCATTAAAGCCATTAGATTTTTACAGACACTTGCACAGGAAGAAAACATACATATTCAACATGCACTCAATGGTGGGGAAGTTAAAATAGGGGGGTATTATGTTGATGGGTTTCACAAAGATACAAATACAATCTTTGAATTTTATGGATGTATGTGGCATGGGTGTATGACATGTTACAAAGACAATACACATGAGAAAAATCCAATCAATTTGCTAAATTACCAAACTCTATACAACAATACACAGGAACGCATACACCATTTAGAATCATTAGGGTATAACATGAGAATAACATGGGAACACGAACTTGATCATTTTTGCGAATCAAATCCTGAAGTAAAATCAACAATAAATTCATTTTTTCCAAACATGGATCCTATTAAACCACGTGAAGCATTATTTGGGGGGAGAACAAATGCCATTAAATTACATCATAAAATAGACCAAAATACAGACAATGAAATAAAATACATAGACATCTGTTCACTCTATCCTTATGTCAATAAACACAGAGAATATCCAGTAGGTCATCCAGATATACTCACAAAGGAAAACATAAACATGAATAATATAAGACAGTACAGGGGACTTATCAAATGTAAAGTTTTACCACCGCAATCTCTACACATGCCAGTATTACCAATTCATTGCAACAAGAAAATGGTTTTTACACTTTGCAATACATGTGCAGAACAAGAATTAGACAAATGTGAACACACACCAGATCAGCATAGTATTACAGGTACATGGACATCTGTTGAACTTTTTAAAGCATTGGGGATGGGGTACACATTACTTGACACTTATCAGATTTGGCATTGGGAAGAATGGTCTTCAGAAATTTACAAACATTATGTGAACAAATATTTAAAAATGAAACAAGAAGCTAGTGGATATCCAGATTGGGTGAAAACAGAAACAGACAAAGATACATTTAAGAAAGACTATGCTCAAATTGAAAACCTACATTTGGAAAATATTGAAAAAAATCCAGGACAAAGATCATTTGCTAAAACCATGTTAAACTGTTTATGGGGGAAAAGTGCACAAAACAATTTAAAAACAAAAACAAAATACATACAAGACCCATCAAAATATTTTGACCTGATACAAGATAAAGACATCATTATTAAAAATGTTGAATTGTTTGATCATGATAAATGTATTTTAGTCAATTACACAAAGTCTACAGATGTTTATGAACCTCACAAATCAGCTAATGTTGCAGTTGCATCTTTTGTCACAGCTTATGCACGAATGGAATTATATAAAGTAATAGGACGTTTGGGTAGACGAGTATTATATTTTGACACAGACAGTTGTATCTACATTCATAACCCCTCACTTTGGAATCCGCAAGTTGTAAACAGTAGGTTAGGTCAATGGACAGATGAACATCCAGATGCAAAAATTATTGAATATGTAGGTTTAGGTCCAAAAAATTATGGTTACAAATACATTAAAGATGGTCAAATACACACTTCATGTAAAGTCAAAGGAATAACATTAGATTACAATACATCACAGAAAGTCAATTTTGAATCCATGGTGGAATGTGTACAAGACAGACACAATAACAAAATGAACATTGAATACACACATAGAATTAAACGCAACAAGAACAGACAAGTCACAAGTGAAAAACAAACCAAAACATTCAGATCTGTGTACACAAAACGTTTTGTAGTGGATAAATATGACACAAGACCTTATGGGTTTAAGGTATAAAAGCACCTTCAGATTTCTCATTTCCACTTTGAACACTGAGCAGGCAAGATGTCTCTACCACTCAATCCTACTTATCCTATATACTTGTCAGAGTTAAGAAGACTTTCGAGTTTTAGTATGACTACAAACCCTATTTTAAAATCCAAGAAAGAAGACTTAGCTAAAGCTGGATTTTTCTATATAGGAGATGGTAAAGTAAAATGTTTTGTATGTGGACAAGGTTTAATGAATTGGGAAGAAAAAGATATTCCTTTGCAAGAACATGTTAAGTGGTCACCAAATTGTTCTTATATTCAACTGATAAGAAATTGTCAATTATACAATCCACCAACAAGTATGCAAACACCCCCAGATAAAATATTATCAGTGATGGATTATGGATTCACTTTAAATCAAATATTTTCAACAATGAAAAAATATGACAAGTGTTTAGATGATTTTCCAGATTCTAAGTCTTTATTTGCACTCATGGTGCTAAATGATCAAAGTACATCATTTAGTACCATAATTGCAAGACAAGCTGCAGGACAATTCAAAACTAAGTTTGATAAAATGTTTTCAGACAATGCAGGAAATGATTTTCCTGACCGTCCTGATGTATTTTGTGCATCAGGTAATATAGTACCTGATGGACAAAATACATCAGAAGAGACAAAAGAATCATCACTTTGATTTCAACCATGGAACCAGTAAGACGTATGTTAGACAACAAGATTACACGTAAGGCATTATTATATGCATTTCAATTGATCACTCCTGGTTATCTAACTATAACAAAAGAGTTTATTCATAATCAATTGGGAAAAGATGAAATGTATGGGGAATTTTGTAATGCATTACAAATCATGAATGCTTTTTACAAAGATAATATAGAAAATATTTGGACAAGAGTTGTGTGGGGTAATATAATTTATGATAAAGAAATCATTAATTACTTGTATAGACAATGTGTACCACAAATAGATAGAAGAATAGATTCTTCAGAAACTGTATTTGAGTTAAAAGCACCCTTAAAACGAATACCTACTAAAAGACATGAAGAAGGTATGGAATCAGAAAGTATATAAGTGAGTGATTTGACAACTCTTATTCACACACAAATACAATTATGGCATCGAGTGAATGTTTATTGTTTCAACACCCTTGTAATATCTTTATTTCGGGACCTAGTGGTTCAGGAAAAACAGAATTTGTCAAAAAGCTTATTGATATGAAACATGACTTATTTCAAATTCCCCCACAAAAAATCATTTGGTGTTATAAAGAATGGCAAAATACATATACTTTACTTAAAGAAAGTGAAGATATTAAATTCATAGAAGGTATCCCTGATGATGAATATGAAATTGTCAGTGATGTCACTATTCCCCATCTTGTAGTTTTTGATGATATGTTAGGAGATAAAGATGAAGAAAAAATTAAATTATGGTTCACACGAAAAGGACATCATAGAAATGCAAGTGTCATTTACATTACACAAAATATGTTTCAACAATCTAAATCTAGTCGTACCATAAGTTTAAATGCACATTATATGATTTTATTTCAAAATACCAGAGATAAAGGGCAAATTAAAGTATTGGCAAATCAAGTTCAATTACCACATTTAAATGCATGTTATCAAGATGCAACAAGTATTGATCATGGTTATTTATTAATTGATTTTCATCCTAGAACTCCTGAGTCTTTGAGATTAAGAACTGATATTTTTCATCCTTGGGTAACACAAAATGAACGTGGCCCTATCATTTATACAAAACTATAAATTCCCCATGTTCTAATGAGTTGATGTTAGTTAGTCAAAGTTTGTCAACGACTACACATCATCATGGTATCGTTCATACAATCTTTGGAACAACTTGGTCAAGAAACAAGTCCATTTGCAAGACAAAAATTACTTAAGAAAGGTTTTAAGAAAATTTTAAAATGGTTTACATTAGCAAGTAGAATCATACTTAATAAGAAAATTAAATTGCCAAAACAAACTTTAACCTATATGGATAAACATAAACAAGATCTTGAACAACTTGCAAATCCCAGAGTTGATCTTGCAACAAAACGAAACATTATTTTAAAACCAGGAGGTGGTGGATTTTTTGGTGGTGTTATCATTCGTAATTTAATTCGATGGGATGGTCACAAAACAAGTAGATCATTCTATTCACCATTCAAAAAAACAAAGAGTAAGAAACAAAAGTCACCTAAAAGGAAACGAAAATCCCCTAAGAAAAGATTAAATAATTCATCAAGTTCTAGAGAGATAAAAAATCAACGAAAGGTAGGACCAAAATATATGTACACAAATTTTGAAATTGCACCTCATAGATCTCCATCTACAAAAACAAAAGCATTACTTGTGAAAAATCTTCAAAGACAAAGAAAAGTATCACCACTTAAGTTAACACGTGTAGTGTCAATAACAAAAGATGGTGTTAAAAATCATGAACCAATGTATTCTCTACAAAATACACAACATGTACCATTAAAAGAAAAGATTCCCACAATGGCACGTTTTACAGCTTTAAATACACCTAAACCTGTTAAAGGGATAAGGTCTTACTTTAAGTGAAATAAATAAGTTTGCACATGTATAAATAGCATTACATTTTTATATTTGTTTCATTTAATCATTAGATTCTATAAGAGCAAGATGGTGAGACAAAATAAGAAACAAAAAATTCCTTTAGTTAAAAAATATGGTGGTATGTTAATAGGTTTAAGTCAAACTCCTCCAGCATTTCAAAAACAAATTATGAAAAATGCACCTAAAGAATTAATTAATTGTGTGTCAGAATGCTGTCATAATCTTTTAAAAGGCAACATACATCTAACACAAAGTCAGAAACAAAAATTACATCCAAAGCGTCAACAACTACGAGCACTCGCTAGTAAATCAATAACTCTTAAAAAGAAAAAACAAATTTTAAATCAAAAAGGTGGTTTTTTACCATTACTTGGTTTACTTGGACCTGCTATAGGAGTTGCAACAAATCTTGCAAATAAATTAGTCAGTAAAATATGAAAAAGATGGCTATTGTACCTTATCAAATGTTAGAAGATATGCAACGTTTTAGAAATGAAAAAGCTCAAAGACCAAGATTACCACCTAACCCACAAGTTACAAATACTGCACAACTTCAAAATGATTTATCATCTGTGTTAGGAAATTCAGAGTTGTCCGAAAGTGAGAAAGAACGAAAGTATGGGGAAACTTTACAAAAATTTCAATTGTCACATAAGAAGGCATTACAACCAACATTGGTTCCATTGCCTGAGTCAGGAGAAAAATCATTATTTTTACGAGATCGTATTATAGAAAGTGTCCCTGTTACAATGAGACGTAAAGCAACTTCATTATTATCTGCTTTATCATCTCATCCACACATGAGTTGGGATGATCAGGGTGTATTAAGTTACGATGGAGAAGTCATAAAAGGTTCAAATATCATAGATTTAGTGAATGATGTTCTTAGACACCGAAAAGGTTTTAAACCGAGTGGATGGGAAATGTTTAGTCGTGGATTAAAAGATATAAATATCCCTCAAGATTTTGTTGGTAATCGTGAACGTTGGTTATGGATGAATAGACAACCTATACCCAAACCCAGTAAATATCAAAGTTCTCCAGAAGATAGTTGGTCTGAAACTCCTCAATCACCCCCTCCAAAACGTAAAGTTCGTCGAGGTCATAGAGTGCAGTGGAGTGAAGACACACCAAAGTCAGCACTAAAGCGTAAATTGACAAAACGTAGATTATCTGAAAAATGGGAGGCTTATTGAATGATTTATTAACTGAAATATATTACAATACAAAACATCCTGCTGGTTATGGTGGTATACACAAATTGTACAAAGCAGCTCATAGTAAAGATAATTCCATCACAATTGATCAAGTGAAAAAATGGTTGAAAGGAGAAAGAACTTATACTTTACATAAACCCATCCGTAAAAAGTTTTCAAGACGAAAGACTATAGTGGGTGGTATTGATCACCAATGGCAGATTGATTTAGCAGACTTACAAAGTTTACAATCTTACAATGACCAATTTCGTTATTTAGTTTGTGTTATTGATGTATTTTCCAAATATGCATGGGTAATACCCATTCACAATAAATCAGGAGAGACCTTAACAAAATCTTTTCAGAGTATTTTGAAAACTTCTGGACGTAAACCTTTATCATTACAATCTGATAAAGGTTCTGAATTTAAAATAAAGATGTACAAAAATTTTTAAAGAAACAAAACATTCATTTCTTCACAACAGAAAATCCTGAAACCAAAGCTAGTTTTGTTGAACGTTTTCAACGCACCTTGAAAACACGAATGTGGAAATATTTTACACACAAACGTACATTAAGGTACATTGATGTGTTGGAAAATTTAGTTGATGGATATAATCATAGTTTTCATCGAAGTATTCAGAGAACTCCTGCTTCAGTATCATTAGAAAATGAAGTAGAAGTATCTCAACATTTGTATGGTAAAAAAAAATCTAAAAAGAAAAAAATACAATTTAAAGTTGGTGATATAGTACGTATTAATAAAACCAAACGTACATTTGAAAAAGGTATTTACCAAATTGGACAAAAGAATTATTTAAAATTACTCATGTAAAACATACAATACCACCCACTTATAAACTTGAAGATATGGGTGGTGAAAATATACAAGGGACATTTTATCCACAAGAAATTCAAAGTATAAAAGATGATAAAAAATATATAATTGAATCAGTTCTTAATAGACGGTCAAGACGTGTGGGAAAGAAAATTATTAAAGAACTTAAAGTACATTGGGAAGGTTATCCAAAGAAATTTGATAGTTGGATAGCAGAATCAGATTTGATATAAAAAGAATATGTCATCAAATGAAACCTCATTACCTAATGATACCACAAGTGTTGATGTACAAAGTCAACAAAGTCAACAATTTAAAATTTGTGGAAATCGTGTTGCAAAAAATCAAGTCACTTATTTCACACAGATTATTATCATTTATGGTATTATAATTACTGCCATTGCACATTTGAGTTTACAAAGCCCTGATAAAGAATTGTGGTTAGTGTTATTAAGTAGTTCATTAGGATATATTCTTCCAAGTCCAGGTTTAAAATATTTGAAACAACCACAAGATAAGAAAAATGAATTCATTTTACGTAACACTTCTGAGTGATAGTTCTATGGATATGTTTCCAAATAATAACCAATGTTGTTTTCAAACACAATTATCTAAACCTATTCATGTTGATAAAGAACATTGGGAAGTGGGATTAGTTGAAGTAATTTTACCTTCGGAAGCAAAAAATATTACAGATGAAGAATCTGTTTTTAAAATCATTGTGACAGATAGCAAAATATCAAATCGTATTAATAAAACGAATTTGAAACATACATTACACAAAGGTGTTGCTGCTGTCGAATTAAATATTTTATCAGGTGCATATTTAAATGGCGCTCATGTCATAGATGCAATGCAAACAGAAATTCAAGAAAAACTTGGAGACATATTTAAATCATTTGATGTATTATTTCATGTTGGATTTTCAAGTCTCCAAGGCCGTGTAAAAATAGTAGGAAATAGTATTGGGAAAGTGGGTATTGAAATGTCAGAAAGTTTATTACAAAAATTGGGATGTAAAGATATTTTTCCTGTCATTTTTCCTAACACATCAAAAGGTGCATTTAAATATAATGTGGACTTAAATGTGGATTTCAATCAAATCTTTATTTATGCTGACATAGCAGATTATACATTTTTAGGTGATATTGAAGCACCTATTTTACGTGTGATTCCATTTGAATCACATAAAGAGTCTCTACACACTCATATAGAATTTGATAATGTACATTACGTACCAGTATCAAAATCTTATTTTGATCAGATCACTGTAAATATAAATGGGAACACTGGTAAACCCATTCAGTTTGCAAGTGGCAAGACAGTTGTCAAGTTGCATTTTAGACAGAGACATAAATTAAATTTGTAAAAAATGATGCCGGTGTATCAAGGTGTACCACGGCAATATGGATATGGATTAGGGTCTATTTTTCGCACAGCAATAAGAACAGCTGCACCCTTTATAAAACCAATTGCAAAAAATGCATTTCAAACATTAAAGAGAGATGGATTAAGACATGGTTTAGAAATAGCAAATGAATTGATAAAAAAACGTAAAGACATTTTATTAACTCATGGAAAAGATCTTTTGAAATCAGTTGGTGAATCTGCTTTAGGTATAAAAAGACAAAAACAAGAACGAAAACGTCAGTCTATGGTTCGTTCTCGTGGAGGTAAGACACGTCAAAGACAAGCTTATTTAAAACGAAAATCAAGACCACTTGATATATTTGATTAAAAAATCATGATGTTACATGGATCTTGCGAACATTTTGGTAGTAGTTTTGATCCAGATAATGTATCACCAACATCAAGTGGTATAGAAAATATTGGTGAAATTGAACAATTTCCTATTGCATCTTTAAATAATTCTTCACCAATAGAATTTTTAATTCCAAGACAAACAACCAAGTGGTTAGATCTTGCAGCATCTACACTTGAAGTTCAATTTAAAATTACAAAACAAGATGGGAGTGTTTTGGCTGGAGATACACAAATTGCTCCTATCAATAATTTTTTTCATAGCATGTTCAGTAAAATTGATATTACACTGAATGGCAATCTTATCACCACCAATACAGATCTTTATCCTTATAGAGCATTTTTTGAGAATTTTCTTAGTTATTCAAGAGATGTGAAAAAAACACATCTAGCTGCTAGTGAGATGTGGTATACAGATACTCCTGGACACCACGCAGAAACAAGTAAAGCTTCGTCTAACAAAGGTTTGACTGAACGAGCTAAATTAATTGGTGGTAGCAAAAATGTACAACTAAGAGGAAAACTGCATTTAGATCTGTTTGTGCAAGATAAGTATTTACCAAATGGAGTTGAGATGAGAATTAAATTGCATCGTGCTCCAACTAAATTTTGTTTGATTGGTAGTGAAAATGGAAAAATAGAAATTCAAAAAGCCATATTCAGAATACCGGCATTGGATTTATTTCTGAAATTTGCGAATGATCTTAATGCACAAATAGATCGAACAAATTATAAAATGCCCATAAGACGTAGTGAAATTAAAACTTTTACGATTGGAAGTGGTCTTCGTTCAAAAATAGAAGACTATCTGTTTCATAAACAGATGCCAAAACGAATTATTCTTGGTTTAGTTAGTAATCGAGATATAAATGGAGATATTGGCACTAATCCATTTAATTTTCAACATTTCGATTTGAATAAGTTGGAAATCACAATAGATGGACATTCCATTAAAGCACGTCCCTTTGAACCGAATTTTGAAGGTGGACTTTATCTAAATTCATATTTATCATTGTACGAAGCTATGGGCTATTTTGGACAAAATCAATCATTTAATTTATCTTTGCAGGATTATGCAAAAGGGAATACTCTTTGGGGTATTGATTTGACACCTGATCAGAGTAGTAGTGGGCCCTTGGCTCACCCAATAAAGTCTGGCAATCTTAGGTTTGAACTTCAGTTTGCTCAAGCTCTTCCAGAGGTGATCAACGTTGTTGTCTATGCAGAATTTGATAGTGAAATAGAAATCAACAAATTCAGAGAAGTGATATTTGACTATTAAACAAGATGAGTCAGTGTGAATATTGCAAGATGTGTAAAGAAAAAATACAAACATTATTTCAAGAATGTGTAGTGATAGAACTGACAAAATCCATTCAACAGAAAATGAAAAATATCTCTGAAGAAAATCGAACCAATACAACAACATTAATAGATATAAACATTGCAGAGTGTTTACAGAAAGTGTGTCCAGTGACTATACTGTATAATCTACACAAGAGAGCAAGAAAAATAAACTTATTAGAATATTGTGCTCATATGGACTTTGAAATAGACTGCCAAAAAGACATTCAAAAGTGGGCAGATTTAGTTAAAAGAGACTGGTCATATTATACAGCATATCTTGATTAACGGCTCCGTGCCAGCCTTTTCCAAGGCTAAGAAGATGGAAACCATACAATTACAAACTATACTTGACAGTTCTCAAAGGTTATCATCCTTAAATGGAAAGGTGTGTTCAAAAGACTTGTTACCAAAACAAAAACCTAAACACAGACAAGCATATATTGTGAACACAGATTCATCAAAAGAACCAGGAGAACATTGGATAGCAATATATTTTAAAGACAATCATTCTGCTATCTACTTTGATTCATATGGTTTACCACCAATAGATAGAGACATATACAATTTCATAGTGAAAAATACAGATTCCTGGACAATAAATACAATGAGACTACAAAGTGAATTTACTGTTGTGTGTGGAATGTACTGTATATTTGCTTTAGATCATCTTGCAAGAGGATATGATTTAGAGACAGTTCTTACTATCAAATTTGATCCAAGAAATTTCCAAGAGAATGATAGAGATGTTCGACGATGGTTTGAGCAAACTTATAGACATTATTTGAAATAACTGTAAATATCAGGTGTCAAAACAATCCCACAGAGGTAATTTTTTACATCTTTTAGTTTTTTAAGTTTTTTTATTAAAGTCAATTATCTATTATATAATTTTCGCCAGACATTTGTGTAACAGAGAGATAGGGTTTTTTAGTTATTTGTTATATTTGTTTCAAAATCAGATCACTTGAGTGATATCAGTTTTTTATCTGACTCCCAAGATTTTTTCAAAAAATCTTGGCTGTCAAATAAAAACTAGCATAAAAAAGAATCTTGATGTAAATAGGTTTTCTCATGGATAGGCAAACTCAGATCTCGGTGTATATATGTTCAGATTTCATTTCAATATAATGATTCAACTTTAAATACAGTTTTGTGTTTTGTTAAAACCTCTGTGATAGTTTAGTCGATTTTGTTAGGTTAGTCCTATAATCCCTTTTTTATCACCGTGTCCCTATTATTTCCCAACAGTAAAAAAGAGTTAAGAGTCACTTCTCTTTTTCACTGAGAGTATTAGGTTTTAATATTGTATGCATACTTATCAAAAACTTTTATAGTGTAACCTGATATACAGTTTATACTGTAGAGAAAATTTTGATTGCTAAACATACAATGAATACTATTCTTACTATAGAAAAAACAACTATCACAGAGAGTTCGACCACAACGCGAATCACTAAGTTTTTTTTATTTTGTGCATGTGTTCTTGTGTTTTATTGTGAGCATAATTTCCTGATGCTCAACAATTTTCGCGGGAAAAAATTGTTGACGTCGGACGGCTGTGATAGTAAACGTCTCTTATCAACAATTGTTTCCCGCACTCGATAAAATTGTCGCGTGAGCGTTCTTCAGTGCATTTTCGATCCTCGCATTGTCTATAAAATCTAAAACGCATTCCAGACAATTCATTTGATAAAAAGCAATCGCCTGTTCTGCATTCAATCATGGACGAATACAATATATTAGCTGATTTTAACGATTTAATTCGTATTGACAACTCATTGATGGCACCGCAGAGAATACCAAACCAAAAGGATACCATACCAAGTGAGAGGGTGAATAATTCTTTTTCACAAGATGAAAAAAATGAAACATTATTACAGAAAATCCTGGAGACTCTACAAGACATGAAATCATCTCACCAAAAGATTGTTCTCTCAGCTGATAAGATTACAGTTCCTATAGAATTCAAAGTGTCGTCTCTTCCTTTAACAGTACCATATGAGTTGACAGAACCGATACCTCAACCTCTGAAAAAAAGGGGACGACAAGCACGAAAACAGTTAGTAACTACATCCACACAAACAGATAAAGTCATTCAACAACCTATTCTAGACAATCAGAGTGAGGAAGAATCTGATGATATTGTTAAACCTAAAAAAACGAAACGGGTACGATTCGATGGTCATGGGCGATATATGAAAAATATTGCTAACTGTTGAGTGACTTACACTACATCAAATCAAAAACAGCCCTTTTCAGGGCTACCCACAATATTAGAAAGAGATATCTTCTCATGTACACAACCAAGTCTTTGTTATACAAAAAAGACAAAAAACAGCTCCCTTATCCTCCAGTAAAAACTTATAAGCAAAAATGTACTATAGGATCTGGTCATAAAGCATGATGCGGGGGCCACTATAGACCCAAGCATTTTTAACACGGCGTTTTCCATAGGCCCCATAGGGTTAGTGTTAAATTGTGTAACTTATAGACCCAAGATTTTTAACACTGAATTTCGCATAGACTCCATAGGGTTAGTGTTAAATTGTGAAACTTATAGACCCAAGAACTTATAGGGACAAACCTGAATGCGCTGTGCCACCAGCGCATTCAGGTTTGTCCCTATACGTTCTTGGTTAAAGGGTTAAATTGTGTCATCAAAACATGGTGATGAAGTTGGAATATTAGTCAGTCGGGATTATTATTAAAACACCCCAACCTCTCATCCCCCTCCCCAACCCAGATATTAGCAATTGCAATTAGAGTGAAAGAGATAAGGTTTTTGATAAATTCATCATAAAAGATGTTAACACTGAGAGAGTGGTTGTTACGGCTTACTGAAGAATGCCTATGGGCACTCTCCAATAAATTGTAATGAAACGAATCAATATGAACAACATATTTTGCTTTCAATGAAACATATTCACAAGACATGACGTATTTTAATGTTAGTACCTTTACTTACCCACCGCGAAGTGACCATGTCTGTCAAAAATGTTCCTAAACCGCGATAAAACAGAGAAATGAACAAATAAACCTTTACTTTCCAATGGAGTCCAAATTTGGGCTTCAAACACTCAACCAGTTAAGGGGTAGGGGAATATTCGCGCTTTATGTCTGTTCATTGGGGCTCATCGACACTTTTAATAGCCAGATTCTTGTCGTGCCGGGCAGTTTTACGGTTGGAGGAAGAGAGTACCCAGAAAGAACATCGAATAACTGTCAGATTCTCCAACCAACTTTTTGTTTGTTTGTTTGGGGTTAACGATACTTTCAGCATCCAGAGACACATCGTGTTGGATAATTTTACGGGCGGAAGAAAGCGGAGTACTCATGGAGAACCACCGATCAGCGGCGAGCCATCTTACTAACTATGCACAAGCAGAGTTAGCAGCGATTGAAGGCTGGATCCATCGAACAGATACCAGTTCGTACCAATGGGAAAACATTTTTTTCGAACTGAAAGAATGCTGTTTCTTGCATCTGAGAGATCAATGGCAGACGAGACGGCAGGTTTATCGAAATGGCAGTCCACATAGAGGGCACTTCCAAAAACCGGTTGTCCGTGTAATAATTTCGCGTTTTGGTCCTTTTCACGACGAAATTCCATGTACCAGTAGGACTGGCGTTCGGCTTCACCAATTTTGGGGGCCACAGGGGTGCACCGTATGGTCAGTCCGCCTCTGTGTAAAGTGTGTCACACCGGAGTAGTTTGATCCACAAGAAAAATATCTGTTGTAACTCGAAACCCCTTTATCGCGCAAGGCAAAAAAGACTATAATTTCCGTTAGTACCACTAAAAATAGACTAGTACTTACCTCGTCGCCTTTTCCGCATTACTCTGCACACAAAAGGAGGCAACTGGGTGCGGCTTGGCAACACTGTCACTATGTTTCACATTAAGTCTGCAGACTTCAGAAGCAATTCGTAAGCTCCTCAACATTTTGATATCCCATGTATTTTTCCGTTCAGAAAAAGTACGAGATCGCACACCAGGTTTGTGTTTATCTGCAAGATATTTTGTTGCCCACAGCAGGTTGGTGTGTATCTGCATGAGATTTTTGTAGGCCACCATGGTATGTAAATGAAATGCACCATATGTTGAGATCACGTGGTTTTGTTTGAGATAAACTTATAAATCTGATGCGACAGCATATCTCAGTGAAAACAACACAAACTGACCTATGAATTTATTCACCTCTGGTACCACTGACTATTTTTTGAACAGCCCATGTGATATCGTTACAAATAGTTTTACGGATGGGAGAAAAAGGAGCACACATCCACGCATCAACGAGTTGCAGCAAACAGATGTCTCATCTTTCCCCATGGAAGCGCGGAGATTCAGTGGTTACGGCTTTGGACTTCAAATCGAAAGGTCAACGGTCCGATCTCCACCATGGGTAACTGCGTTGTGTCCTTGAGAAAGGCACTTAACCCTTTACCCAACGTAACGGCAAAAACCGGCCAGCGCTATTCTCAAAAATCGCCTATTAATTTTTATTATTTTTTCATTTTTTGTCTCAAAAACATAGGTTACGACTCCTCATTGGAACGAGCTCGTCGAGCTCGTTCCAATGAGGGGTCATAACCTATGTTTTTGAGACAAAAAATGAAAAAAAAATAGTTATTCAAGAATTTTTTTTGCAAGTGTCGTCTGCTTTTCATGTTAGGTAAAGGGTTAATTCCGATTGCCCGCCTAAACGGTGGCGCTGGGTGCTGAGGGGTACTACACGCCGATAGTGTAATTGCGTTCAACCAATGCTAACCCTGCTTGTGTGCAGTTAGAACGTTGGGGAGTCTGATAGTTGCTCGCCGCTGCTCACTGGTTCTCTCCGGGTACTCCGGCTTTCACCACCCGTAAAACTGTCCGACACGGGGTGATCCTGGCTGTGAGAAGTGTCGTTAACCCTTTACCCAACGTAACGGACAAAACCGGCCAGCGCTGTTCTAAAAAATCGCCAATAAATTTTCATTATTTTTTCATTTTTTGTCTCGAAAACATAGGTTATGACCCCTCGTTCGAACGAGCTCGTTCCAATGAGGGGTCATAACCTATGTTTTTGAGACACAAAATGAAAAAAAATTGTTATTCAAGAATCTTTTTTGCAAGTGTCGTCTGCTTTTCATGTCAGGTAAAGGATTAAACTGCAATAAAAAATCTTTCAGCATATAAATAGATCACAATCGAAGCTTGGTATCTATTCGCGTTGAGTGCAGTGCTCACGGTAAACAGAAACTGTCTGGTGCTACATTTTAGCCATTCTGAATATTTTGTTGCCAAACAAAGAATTTGGGTACCAAAAACGCTAATAGCGGTAGGGGTGTACTCCACTGTCTGATCTAAATACATTATTGATCGAGTTTAGAAAAAGTGAACTGGCTATAATTTCAAGGGTGAACGGACAATTGGTCCTGGAAAAAATACGTAAGAGCACGAAAGGTGTGATGAAATTCTCAAAAAGAGCGGTCACATAAGTTGTATCTGTACCACTGATTCATTAATGGTCTAAATGATGTCAGTACCCTTAGATTTATTTATTTATTGGTTCTTAACGCCACTTTAGAAGCCAAGGCTATAGCGTGGTGATTTGCCCTTAGATGATAACACATCAATAGACTAACTATTTGTTTATTTATTTATTAGGGTTTAACGACACTTTAACATTCAGGGTCATATCGTGTCGGTGACAGTTTTACGGGTGGAGGAAGCCGGAGTACCCGGACAGAACCACCGAGCAACGGCGAGCAGCTGCCAGCTCCCCAGCATCGTAACTCCGCACTGCAGTACAGGCGGGTTAGATTGGTTGAAGACATGCGCACCATCGACGTACAGTACGCCTTAGTACACGGCGTCATGTGGACAATCGGGGAGAAGTGCCTTGTCCAATAGACAAACTACACTGCAAAAACTATAGGTTCTCTTTAGAACCAAAACTGGTTCTAATTTTGTCCCTGAGATGGAACCAGCTCTGTTTAAACAGTATTTATTTCAAATAAAATAAATTTACCAAGGTTAGCATTCAGTTTTAACAGAATATTACATGAACTGAAGAAGATTCAGCACGAAACGTGGAGCTTATTCAACGCAGTCGTCAAACATTTTGAAACAAAGGAGATATGAACAGTTGACATATCGAACCAGTTTTGGTTCTGTATAGAACCAAAATTGGTTCGATATGCCAACCGTTCATATCTCCTTTGCTTAATAATGATTTGAGGCAACCTCGTATAAGCTCTAAACTTACGGCTGACCCCCCCACCCCCAATTTATGTTTAATTCTGTTAATATTTAATGTTAATCTTTATAAATGAATTTGATTTGAAATAGATACTGTTTAAACAGAACTGGTTCCATCTCAGGGATAAGATTAGAACCAGTTTTGGTTCTAAAGAGAACCTATATTTTTTGCAGTGTACTGTTAATACAATGTGCTTGGCAGGTCGCGAGTCTTTACAAAAGGCAATATTTAATTAGATAAATACTTCATACGTCGCGAGTTACTCGCGACGACATGAATTATTTATCTAAATAAATGCAGTCTTTTGTAATGCTAACAGCCTACAATGTTTTATTTAAGAAAAACAATACCTCATTGCCACTCACCGACAGTTAACGTTGAAAGTTTGTCCAAACTCAATTCCCAACGCTTTATTGACAAAGGGAAGTAATAACATATTTTTTAGGTCCCGTCATCGATCGTACTCTTCACAGCCGTAATATCTTTCCTTCATAAGTGAAAGAAACTGTTTGGTGCCAACATTTTAGCCAACAAACAATTTTTGATGACAAATCAAAAATTTTTTAGTGCAGTTTACTAAATTGTCACTCGGCTGAATGTACACTGATAGACAGGTTGTGTTCCATAGACGACACTTTATCAGGTCCCTCACATGAGCAACTCTGCCAAACTTAGGACCTTGAAAATATAAATTTTCGGATCGATTGGAATCCAGAATCGAATGTGACAGAGGAATTCGACCTGAATAGAACATCGAACCGAACCACTGCTTTTCAGTGCAACTTCTTTTTGTCAAGCGTGCGTTTACCATGCAAGTATCAACTAAAGTATTATACTCAACGGCGATTCGTCTATTTGGGCAAATCAATAAAAAACAGGATTATTCCAGAGACGGAATCAAACTAGTTTCTGAAGTGGAACCTCCTTGAACTTTTCTTCTAGCATCAGGTCTCCTGTACAGGGCACACACCCCCCCCCCCCCCCCCCCCCCATCCTGTACAGAAGATCTGATGATTGAAGAAGACTTCAAGAGAAAATACTCGGAAGAATCTGAAAAAAACGTGTACACGATTCGAGAATTGTAAAGTACTTTATCGCTGCAGTAAATATTTGATTTAGAGTTACCCGCCTTGAAATGATGCAATCTCCAAAAGTTAGTAGCCCCAGGAAAATATATTGTTTCAATAAACATTTGAAACATTCTAATGTTGATTATACCAGATGAATAAAGGGTGTCATCTCGATTGTCCCACTTTCTAATTCTAGGAGGTAAAGAGAGTGGGACAGTCGGGATTTTGTTAATTAGTTTTCTAGCGGCTAGATCAAAGATTTTTTTCTTATAGCTTGTTTCACGCGTTTCATTGGGAAACAGAACAAGAAGTTGATATTTGTCAGACAGCATTGATAAACTATGCTAGATATTTTTGTTCATCAAAATACTGATCAATTTACAAAATATTTCTGTATATCAAAATAGTGACTTATTACTTATAATTAAATTTAAATACATGTTGAAAGTAATATTCTGTAATGTTTGTTTCGCCATTCAACAACCTTACCTCCCCTGAGTTCCAATGTGTTCTATGTGCCTTCTGGCACATAGAACACATTGGAACTCAGGGGAACCTCTGTTTTAGGACATGTGGTCCACCATGAATGTTTCTTCATCCCCCATCTTTGCTGGGGGGGGGGGGGGGGGGGGGCACCTGCACTAAGCTGCATTTGCGTGACTTCATTTGTAGCCTGCATTTCTTTGAGGTGGTCAATTAAATGGAACATCTTTGGTTGTGCGGTTCGTATTTGTTTTTGTATTTTGTTGTACCTGGCTTCCAGATACGCTATCACATTTGCTAATCACGAAAAGTAAACACTCATAAAAATACTGATAGTTGTTTTATTTATTTAAGCAGCGGTGAGTTGTGTTCAAATTATGATGACTACTATAACTATTTTCAAACCCAAGAGTGGGAGAGTCGGGACATCAACTAAAATCCAAAAGTGGGACAATCGGGATTAAACCGAATAAAGAGGGTCATTTGATGACTTTTGGACTTAAAAAATACAAGTGACTTTTGGTGTGGTTGTGTTGGGAATTCCCTGAAAAATATGTGCACGTGGACGGTGCTTCCCTTCCGGTCAGACTTTCTCTCTTATTTGTTGTATGACTCCCTGTTTTCGGGTCAGAAAAAGTCTGAAGGGCAATACTTGACAAAGATAATTAAAGTAATGCGATCATAATTTTTATCGCTTGAACGTTATTTAAGAATTGAATGCAATTTTTATAATCTTTATTGGAGTATGAACGTGTGGGAATGGGTACAAATTCATACATAATTTGTACCCATTCCCACACGTTCATTCTCCAATAAGGATTATAAAAATTACATTCAATTCTTATAATTACATTCCGTAACTGTTTAAACTACTTTTTACAAAACAACAAAGCAGAAAGACGAAATAAAACATGTCCGAACGAACGAGGCGAAAAACCACCCTCACACAAGAGACAAATCTGATTTTCAGTTTTCACAACTTTAGAAATGGAAACGAGTATTTTAGTAACGGGGTTCATGCCACAGTTGGGAAATGTCACCAAAGAAACAGCAGCGGAGCTGATCACTGCGAGAGGCGCTAAAAGTTAAAAACCCGCCCAAACACCACCCGAATTACATTCTGTCAACTGCGCTCTACCGTAAATGCGGGTCAAAGTTCGACCAAATATGTTCATTGGAAAATGAATTACATTTCGTCATGACGTTTTCATCCAGTTGACCAATGGGAATTGAGTATTTGGACCCAAACCGTATAACTACATTAACAATGTAGTTATAATGAAATGAAATCCATTCAACAATACACCATCTCACAAATAAAGAACACAAAAAAATAATAACAACAAAGTGAACAGTCGAAAATTGTGGAAATGAGCATATAAAGGTGCAGTGGATTACATTATAATGGTCGCCAATGGGAAAATATTTACTGCTGTGATATCTTTAACAAAGGTGGGTTCTATATTATTAAATGTGTTTGCGGTGCTATATAAGTAATGGCAAATACAACTTGAAAATAGGGGACATGTTATTTTCGATGTCATCAGAAATCTTAGAAATGTTAAAAAATTTTCAATTTTGGTTCTTCGGAATTTTGAAGAGCTGTACACAAATGCTGATGGACAACAAAAAAGTGACAAATTATGACATTGATTAGATTTGTGATGTCATCGAACATAACCTGTCACCTATTTTCAATGTAACTTCCTATAACTTATATAGCACCTGAATGTTGGTTTATCAGTAGTAACGTGTCAGACTGGTTCACGGGGATGTACAAGTCATCAGTGGAAATCAGTCGTGAGGCCTGTTATTCTTTTGTCGATATCGTATCATTAACATAACCCTTTGAACGCTGATGGTATCTTCCATGCCAGTTAAATGGCAGACATTGGAAGAGTCCACAACCATTATTTGGGGGTAGAGCAATTAATATTTTCAACGTGCAGCATTCAAGCTGCACGTTGAAAATATTAATTGTTGTACCACATATGTTCACTTAGTGGCCATCCTACTTGATGAAATGACGACGTATCGTGTTCCTGGACCGGAAAAGCGGCCTCTCATGTTGAAAGAGTTAACATAACACATGATTTAGAAAGTGTTCCTTGTTGCAAGTGTTTGTGCAATGACACAAACTAAATGCAGCACCAGCTGTTGTAACTGCCACATTGGCAATAGTAGTCGCAGTAGTGATTCTAAATATGTCGCATCTAGTTGGGTGTTAAAGTTCCCACGGGGTTCCAAACGGGTGGCTGACCATAATTACATCTGTTCTTTTCATACAGACTACACACAAAATCTCAGCACCGCAAACCATGTGAACCTACGGGTCATTTAACTTTTAAAACACCACACAAACATAAGGATGGAGTCACACCTTCCATGCAAACATGTGTTCGATAGAATCAGTGAGCTGGGTAAATAGTAGGAAAACGCAACGAGGCTTGGCTAATGCAGATAACATTCTGTCTTACAGTGTACACGGGATAATTTGCGTCTAAACCTACCGCCAATAGGTCGATGGTGTAAAGTAATGTTCCTGAGAATTTTCAACTCAAATATCAAAACGAGGTGGATGGTCCAAGTGAGGGAGCTAGTAGAGAACTACTCATTGGAGATCTCGGACCTGGACGTCGGGGTAAACCAGGGTAAAAAAATAGTCAGAGAAAGGGTCATGGAGGACTGTAACCGTAATTGGCGAGAGGGGGTCAAATCAAAGAGGTCTTTAGGTGGCCTGCGTGATAAAGAGAAGCCAGGTTTTGAAGAGTACCTTGATGGCACCTTTGGGGGGTCACTGTTGTTCAAGCTGAGGTCGCGATCCCTGGAGCTGAGGGGAAAAATTGGGAAAGACGGTGAAAGGGAGTGCCAGATGTGTAACTTGGGCATGATGGAGACCCTGGAACACTTTCTTCTAGAATGCCAAAAAGTATCAGTCTAAAAGAATGCGATTCACTGGGAGTATAATGGGGAAGTGGGATGGGAGAATGAAGGACATGTGGTTAGGGGGAGATTCAAAGGAGAGGGTTAATATGCTAATCGGAGAGATTGGGAAGAATGGGGCAAGGGATGTCACCAAGCAATTCGTCTCCGAGTGTTGTGAGGAGTGGAGAAGCGTGGGAATAGGGAGGCAGTTGGGCGTACAGGGGTAACCATGGCCTTCTCGTCCGAGAACCGCGACAAATCAGCGGCTGGCCAAAGTGTTATTATTATAGGTGGAGATCAACGACTTTTAAAGGCTTAATTCGCTAGACACCCGAGCACACACCATGCAGTTTCGCTTGCATTCACAAGCAAGAAGAGTTATTATGAGAGCCTTCTTTAAAAATGATTTTTAGTATTTTAAATGGTTCTGGTCTGTCTACGTACAGGCGAAAATTAAAAGAAGATTTCTGTGATCAGTTGGATTTCCTATTTACCAGTAAGTAGTTTGAATCTGATAGCTACTGGATAGCTACCAAGCCCTTAGGCAACCAGTCTAATTATGTAAGGAACCTGACTCTGTTATGACTAGAAACAAGCCTGGCGCATGAGTAGTCTATCGCCTTTGTTTAGATTCACTCGTCTGGAATATACAGAGAGTAATCACTTGACCTGACTGGTTGCGTGAAATAAGTCATGAGAGGCGAGGGACGCTGTACAAACACGAGTGCGCGAATGCACACGAGTATTTTACAATATAGTCCCTCGCCTCGAATGAATTATTTCACGCAACCAGTCAGGTCAAGCGATTACTCTCTACTTTTCATTATTAACGATAATTATATTATTTAACCCTTTACCTAACGTAACGGCCAAAAACGGCCAGCACTATTCTCAAAACTCGCCAATTAATTTTCATTATTTTTTCATTTTTGTCTCTAAAACATAGGTTATGACCCCTCATTGGAACGAGCTCACCGAGCTCGTTCCAATGAGGGGTAATAACCTATGTTTTTGAGACAAAAAATGAAAATAATAGTTAATCAAGAATTTTTGGGCAAGTGTCGTCTGCTTTTCATGTTAGGTAGAGAGTTAAAAAAAGCAAAAAAAAAAAAAAAACAAAAACAAAACCCAAAAAACAAAACAATAAAGTACCCATTACACCCACGGTAAAACGTCTTCGTTTGCGCACGCGGGTACATGACACAAATGTTGATTGCATAATTCACTTGTGAAGTTATCGTTTATAATCAAATCTGGAAATCCCAGTAAATCACGCTTTGGAAAGTAATAGGTCAAGATATTTACTCTGAACAATGACCATATTCCAGTCGATTGATTCTAAAAACAATACAATATTTTTTTTTTATTTAATTTAAACAATATTTATTTCCAATTATCAGAGAAAAGATATACAACAAGGAAATGTGTGTGGATTCGACAGAAAGCTGAAAGCTTATAAAGGTCGTTTCCACTGAAGGTACACGTACAACTGTGATGGTAGAAGATGTTAATTAACCCTTTACCCAACGCAGATGATATCAAAATTTATTACTTTAATATCATTTGTTTTTTAATTTTTCAAAGAAATTCAACAAAACCATATCATGTGATCCCTCTTTGGAACGAGCTCGTTGAGCTCGTTCCAACTAGGGGTCACATGATATGGTTTTGTTGAAAGTTTTTGAAAAATAGAATTTTTTCAGCTGCTGAATTTGCATATTACGCGGGCGGATGCGGTTCGATTCGTTGGGTAAAGGGTTAAATGACTTCTATAACCCGAGCATTTATCATACATAGTTCCTGCTATATCAGGTGTGTTCTATTCAATAAAATATCAGTATTCAGTCATTATTTTGGAAACAAATCTTGCTTCACTGGTTTTCAAGTTGAACAGAGGGAAGAAGTTAGAACAGGTAAAAGAGATAGTATTGATGGGCTACACTTTTAAAAAGGCCTAAACAGTTCTCCGAGTCGAAGGCGAGCAAGGAAAACCCAGGACAGGTTCTATGGGTGCATATGGCCAGTGGGATGAGTAGTAATGGGACAATCGTCGATAAGTATTTATCGGCATCAGTCGGATACTTGTATGCGTTTTCACATTTTTTATTTGAATCAACGAAAAAAATGTTGTTCAATCGAGAAATGATTTGACCGAAATATTATCACAAAGGACGGAGACATACTGCAGTCGTAATTGTATGATTACGCCGTGTATTTCCACTAATTATGTTAATATATTCACGTTTTCAAGGTCAATTCAATACTTATTTGATTGGAATATTATAACATGTGTACGAAACAATATCTGTATATCTTTGTGAGTAAAGAGACATCATATTTCATCAACAATAGTCTGCGCGGAAACTCCACGAAAAGTGGGTAAACAAACAACCCAAAACAAAGTGGGATTCCTCGCGTAATTAGAATGATGACCTTAGAGAAACGCAAACTTTTCGCAGATTAAAGCATGATAAACGGTTCTGAAAAGAAGTGGTTTTCCATATGTTTAACCCTTTAAAGATATGCGCATAAACTTTTGGTGAAGAAAAAATGGTTCTGGACGAGCAGACGATATAAAGAGCAAAAACTCTGAAGCGAGGCTCGGTAACAATTTAATCCAATAGCTCGACAGAGCTGTTGGATTAAATTATTACTGAACCTTCCAAAAATCAGGATGGTTTCGCTCATTTCGCCGTTGACAATATTGACTGAAATGATACCTTCCAGGCCGCCAACGTTGAATGGGTTAGAATTAAAACTGAATACAGCGGGGAAAATGATGGTGTGAACATGTTACTGAATACTGATTTGTGTGATGAAAATTGAAATATATATTTAAAAGCCGGAAGTTTAACAAGTGTTCATTTATTGGCTATTGCAATATAGAATGGCTCATTGAAATTATGTTGATGTGAACATAAATGCACTCAAACAAGAGAACACCCATCACACACAAATTTATTTGATTTACGGGATATATACTTTCGATTTGTTGTTTTTCGCTTTCCAGAACAGGGAAGAGCGTGAATCTTTCATACTTAAGTAAAACATTTGCAAGAAGGCAATATAAAGAATTTACTACACAGGAGTTTTGTGGACCTTGGATACAAAATAAAAACAAACGGCCCGAAATCAGGCGACTAGGTACAAGCATACTGTACCTTCAAGTGTTTAGTTTTTTTGACGAGTTATGGAGACATTTTTTTTACAGGTATGTAAAATTGACAGATCTTTGTAAATGCCAATGATTCATTTTAACCCATTTGAAGTCATAACTAATAAATATATGTCTAGACAATACAATTGTAAAAGTTTTATAGTATTGTCCCCTGTACTTTCTGCGTCATGGTACTCCTGTTTACAGGACACACGCAAGCCATACGGATGTGAAACGTAATAAGGTGACATGGTAAAATAGCAAATGATTTCACGAAAAGTGTTTCGCGATGTTTCCGATTCGTTTCGAAATCGTTGTCGGTATCGACATCGGATCCCACATGCAGAACGAGATTTTATTACATGCCCATGCAGTCTCTCTTATGCAATACGGCGTGCAATACGATACGGAATTCCGTATTGCACACCAACCTGTTCCAACCGGGACTTTTTTTATGCAATGCGACTGCATAAAGTGCATGATGTTTACCACCGTTCATAGAAAAGAAAATTAGGTCAGTAGGTGCTTGGGTCATGTAATAAATACAAAACTACATGTATGTTCCAATGAGTCAGATGTGCGTAGAAAGAAAACGTCGAGACCGAAGGTCTCGACGTTTTCTTTCTACGCACATCTGACTCATTGAATACAAAACGACTCATTGGAACATACATGTAGTTTTGTCTATAGAATCGAGTCTACAAATCTCACATCGCTTGGCACAAGTGAGATGTAACCAACTTCCTTCCTGAAAAGTCCACGCTGGTTATAAGGAAAACAATTCCTGCGACGCGCGATACATTTAACAATCAATTACCGAATAGTCTCTGGGCAATTTAAATTTTATTTAATTTAATTTAATAATAATTTTAAAGCCTAGAATCCACACACGGTGCTCAATGGCTGTACAATAATTGCATACATACATATACACACATACACATACATTCTCTCACAGATACACTGATACATGGATCACTATTATCATTTATTGGTGCCCAACGCCACCCACATTAGCAACCGAGGCTATATCGTGGCGATAAGCGACAGAACCTAAAAGAAAAGGGGTATTGAATTAAAACAAAATAAAAAAAAAACCCAAAAAACTACAACTTTACCAAAACAAGTATGTGAGTGTAACTTGACGAGTAACGAGACAATCCTCACTGACTCAGCCACACCCACGCACCTGGTAATGTTTAGTGTTATGTGATTTCGGGTGACGAGTGTAGTGGTCACTCTGTGTGTTGTGCGGAAAGCTTGTCGTTCAGCAACAACGCCCAGTACAATTTATTTACAGACACGTCGATTCCACAATGAACTTGAATTGGGCGAAATCAGCTATAATAAAGAACCATAGCTATACAGCAAGTAACTAAAGACTTGATCTCATATTTTTCTAATGCTAGTGCACTTGCAGTGATTTCTAATTAAATTAGAGGGAAGCGCTGTGGCTCAGTGCTAGACCGTTGGACTTCTATGCTAGATGTCCCGAGTTCTATCCCCGCCCGGGACGACCCGTGTTGTGACCTTGGGCAAGGCATTTTATCCCGATTGCCTACATGGGGGCACGATGACGCCGTTTACTAAGGCGTACTGGACGTCGATGGTGCACATTGTCTTCATCCGCCGTAACCCTGCTTGAGCGGAGCTTGAACTGAGTTAAAATGATAAGGAGCTGACAGTTGCTCGTCGTTGCTCGGTGGTTCTCTCCGGGTACTCTGCCTTCCACCAACCGTAAAACTGTCATGGTCACTATTAGCTATTATGCACAAGTATGTGACCTTAAACCCCAATAAAATAAATAAATAAATAATGAAATGAGACATCGTTGTTGAGGCACAGTTTTACCTTATAATGAGGGAGCAAAATATAAATAGATTTTCCCCAGGCCTATAAGGACATTTAACCCTTTACCCAATGCAGACGATACCAAAATTTATTATTTTGAATATAATTTTTAAAAATTTTTCAAAACATTTCAACAAAAGCATATCATGTGACCCCTCATTGGAACGAGCTCAATGAGCTCGTTCCAATGAGGGGTCACATGATATGGATTTGTTGAAATATTTTGAAAAATTGAATTTTTTCAACTGCTCAATTTACATACTACGCGGGCGGATGCGGGCGATTCTTTAGGTAAAGGGTTAAGAATCTATGATGAGAATCAAATGAACATTTTAGCGACAATCAATGTTGATTCTCATTGTTTTCTTAGCGCCAGTCATTTGTGAGAACAAATTCCGATTTACGCATGTATTTTAAACCCTGCAGGTTAATTTTGGAAACGACATTTGCAAGTTCTTGAGTTCCAACAGTTTTCTATATTATATAATCAGTACATAATTTTTGTGTGATAATATATTACATTTACGCCAATATTTATTTATTTATTTATTTATTTATTTATTTATTTATTTATTTATTTATTTATTTATTAACTGGGGTTTAACAACAGACTGGTAATATCGTGACTGACAGCTTTTTGGGGTGGGGAGGGGGGATCCAGAGAACACGCAGCAATCCACTCAGTGAATGCGATTATCTGTCGGTCTCTGAAACACGCACAAATCGTGTTAGCATCGACGTGCAGTACATTTTAGTACACTGCGCCACCGAGGTGCCACTTCCGCAATCGGGATTAAGTGTGACGGCCAATGCCAATGATACAAGGCACACGCCCAAATTAGACTAATTTAAAGGCGTGCACAAATAATTTAAATTTTTTAACAGAGCAATAAATAGTCCAAACACCGTACAAGGAGTCCATCAGTGGATACTTTGCTTGTGATTTTAAACTAATTTTTGAGTTAATTTCTGGCTTGAAATTTACCCCGCAGAATGTTTTTACAGCAAATTGCTCTCCCTGTATCAAATGTACCTCAATCTTCAGACAACAGTACAAATGTTTGCATAACCCTTTACCCAAACGAACACGAAATCATAATTTAATATTTTGCTTATTGTATTATTGTATTCAAATTTAAAAGAGAAATCAACAAAACTATATCAGGCAACCTCTCTTTGAAACGAGCTCAAAGAGCTCGTTTCAATGATGGAGTCACCTGATATGTTTTTGTTAAATGTTATGAAAACAATTTGTATTCACCTGCTCAACTTGAGAATTTCGGGGTCGGGTGGGACCGATTCGTTAGGCAAAGTGTTAATTAAAAAAAGTTGAACTACATTCTTATAAACATGGCTACTGAAAGGAAACCAACGAGAACTTCCCAAACAAGAATTCATGGAAAAATGTTTACAGAGAAAATAAACAGAGTTAAATTACCAGAGTAAAAAAAACACTGTTTTACTACCAGGAGTTCCCACGGGGATATTTTATTCAAATTTTTAAAAAAAAATTCAAGAAAATCATTTTAGGTAACCTCTCTTTGAGCTCGATGAGCTCGTTTCAGTGAGGGGTGTGTGGGGGGGGGGGGGGATCATATGATATGGTTTTGTTGAAGTGTTATGAAAACAATTTTTATTCAACTGCTCAGCTTTAGAATTAGGCGGACCGATGTGACGGTTCGTTAGGTCAAGTGTTAATTAACCCTTTACCTAACCTGAAAAACAGACGACACTTGCAAAAATAATTCTTGAATAACTATTTTTTTTCATTTTTTTGTCTCAAAAACATAGGTTATGACCCCTCGTTGGAACGAGCTCGACGAGCTCGTTCCAACGAGGGGTCATAACCTATGTTTTTGAGACAAAAAATGAAAAAAATAATGAAAATTAATTGGCGATTTTTGAGAATAGCGCTGGCCGGTTTTGGCCGTTACGTTGGGTAAAGGGTTAAACAAAAGTTTAATTACATTCTTTCAAAATGGCTGCTGAAAGGAAACCAACGAGAACTTCCCCAAATAGGAGTCCATGGAATAATGTTAACTGTGAAAACAAACAAAAAGAATACTGAATACATTTTATACACACACCGCTGTAAATGTGTCCGGTTTGGTGGGTGCGGCAATTTAGGTTGTTAAAGATATAGCATTGTGTATTCAAGAAAGGAGATTATTAATGTCACACGTAGGCTCTTATTCAAATACCATCTGTGGCTCTTTCCGGAAACACCGCGAAATGACGCAATACTTTTCCAAAAATAACGCAATACGTTTACGAAGTAAAGCAAAGATTTACGAAATAACGCAAACGGTTTGCGAAATAACGCAAACGTATTGCGAAATAACGCAAAGGCTGGTTTTTGTGAAATAACGCAAACATTTTCCCCTTCAAAAAAGTTTCTATTCGCAATTGACCGTAATGGGCTTCCGTGGTTGTTCGTATAGCCCAGTATATTTTCACGTTCCTTCTAGAGAGAAACTGCACTTGAAAATTTAAAAACAATTTGTATGCACATACCCATCAGTTAACATTAGTTATTGATGCAGTCCATTCCATTAGTATTTGTACTCGACACTCATTCCTGAGAGAGCTTCCTAGGGATCAATATCAGGTTCGGGAATTATTTCAGTGGAGAATAATAGGTCGCTGGCCAGTAGTCCCCCGACGATGGGACATTTTCCAAGTCAATAAAGAGCAATGCATCTGTGAAAAAGTATGGTTTCTGTCATTCGAATACATCGTTCCCTGAGTTCCAATGTGTTCTATGTGCCAGTAGGCACACAGAACACATTGGAAATCAGGGGACGACATGTATCGCATCTTCATTGTGTGTGTATCGCGCCCTAGCAATTCATTCTCTACATCACAGACTGTAGCGGGAGAGGATTACACGCCGAGGGACCCCAGCAACTATCAAGTAAAAAATTTAAATCGACAAGACTTAATGGGAATTTATTTATTGGTGTTTAAGGCCAAAGATACCATCAATGGGGATATGATGACCGCAACTCTTCCTGGAGATGCACGGGGAATATAAAGGGCAGTAACTCTGTCATAGCTATACATGTTGCAAAAATTCAATATGTGAAAAACAATTTTCTAAAGTTTCAAAGGTCCACATTAAAAATTGTAGGAGGAGTTGATTAAACGACGAAAATCTAGACGCGCGGGCGCACAGACAGAGCTCATTTCTACAATCCCCAAAAATTGAATTCTACACATCAAACACACTATGACCACAGTGGCGTAGCCAGCCCAAAGCAAGTGTGTGTGTGTGTGTGGGGGGGGGGGGGGGGTTAAACGCGCAGAGCCTGGTTTAGCTCCATTTTAATTGCGGGGGTGGAGGGGGTGGGGTGGGTGAGAGTGGTGTGTGTGGTAAAAGCTTTCCAAACCTTCACATCTCAGAATTTTGCATCCCTAAAGTTTGAGCAAGATAACCAAGGTAATAATAATCAGGGTTTCCACAATAGGGAATAAAATGTGCCCGATATGGGCGACAAAGGGTCATGGATGGGGGGTTTTGAACCCTGGAATTCGAACCTTTTCTACCACGGGCCGAACTATGGCCAAAAACCCCCATCTTCTTGCATCTGAGCGGATACTTTGAGATTTTTCATGTATTGACGACTGTCAACCTTTTCACCGACACAGATAATAGGACAAGCAATCTACAAATCTACAACTTTACCACCATGGACCTTACCCCTACGATGTTTATGCCATTTTTGAACATACTTCGAGGACCAACTTTGAAGGAAAGTGGAGGGGGGGACGCGACCCCCCAATCTTCCCCCCCCCCACCCGTGGCCACGCCACTGTGTGGCCGTACCAGAGCGTCTGGGTACACAGTTTAACCAAAAACGAGTCAAGCAATATTTGCCAATGCATTTCCATGATTGTTTTAAGCAAATTCAGATTTTTAAGCACGATCGATGGGCTGGAATTTCAGTACTGAAATTCCAATATCTTTAAGCACGTTTCAGGATCCGTACAACACAGCTGACAATTTTCGTCATTGGAAGAGAATTGCAATTTGCCGAAGCTGTCAGTAAATTTAACACTAAGGGTATAGGAATTTCATATAAAAACTCTAATTTGTATCATCGATGTGCGATTCATTTCACAAACTTCAGGCATTTTCCTGCAGAGTAGTATAAAATAGAGGATATCTACGTCGTTTTTGTGAATATCGGGAATTATCTCATGAGAGTGGACCTGAAAGTTTTATTTTTCACGAGCGTTTGCGCGAGTGAAAAATAATACTTTCAGGTCCACACGAATGTTTATTATATGCTTCGTGACATTTTCTGCTCAATATTTTAGACCAATTCGACTTCAAACAGTTTCAAGACAATAACAAAAAAACTGCTGATCCTTCCTTCAAGACGCCGCTGAATGCGACGCCATGCGCCGAAGCGTAACGTCATTTAAAAAGCTTCTGAAAAGCGCTCGTGAAAAATAAAACTTTCAGGCCCACTCTCATGGCATAATTCCAGATACTGACTAAAAAAGAGTAGATTTTCTTTTTTATTGTATGCTACGAGACATTTTATTGCACAATTTTCAGCCCAATTAGACCCCAAATGCGTACGTTTCAAAACAATAACAAAAATCAGCTGATCGTTCGTTTAACTGGTAGAGTGCTGGAAGCCCTATTTTGGGCTTTACTAAAAGTGACAGGCAATAACTGTCTGTAGCTACATTTTGCCTGAGGAAGCCTTTATTGTCCCTGATATGAATCAGATTTTTTATACAAGACCTTGCCCTCTGACATTTAATTGGATAGTGCCTATAAGGCACTATCCAATTAAATGAAATAGAGTAGTATATGATGAGCTTTGATTTGTTGTCAGAAAAAACTCAGCACTCTACCAGTTAAGGCGACGTAATGCGGCGTAGCGTGACGTCATTTGAGAAGCTGCTGAGGGATATTCCTTGATATCAATCGATATCAATCGATTCGATTGATATAGAGAAATGTCTTTTAGATAATTTGCGGTAATTCACAAGCTAGCATATAATAAAATAGAGAAGCAGTTTTTTTTACATTTTTCCCCAATCAGTTTGATGTTAGACTATTATTCTCTTTTGAAACTCATTTAAAAATAAGCAGACGGCTTTATTCCATCGTTTGATGTTCTGTAACTTATTTTCTGTTCATTATATCAACAGTGTGTGAATCATGATATATGACACAGCCACTGTCCTTTCCATCAATATAAAAGACTAGGCGGTGAGATAAACTACTGTAAAACACATTCGCTGAACAAGAAGACGCAGTTAACGCTCATATAGTATTGGTAGGTGTGATTCTAATAGGTAATATTAATGATGGATTATCTGTGAGGTGGTCGCCTGTAATGAGCTAGCCATAAAAAGTAAACTTTCCTTTTGTAACTTTTAATAATTTATTTTCTTCTGACATCATACATTTTTCTCAACAATAACTTGCTTCTTAATTTGACCTTCATCGCTCGCCTAATAATTTAAAGTGAGATAACGTTACTCAAGGTCGATTTTCATGACGATGTTTGTCAGGTATGACTCTGCTTCTGGGCCAAAACTGAAATAAGAAAGGGTTACTCTTAGGCCTAAAAAATAAAAATCTGTTTCTCATGTCCATTGTCTTTTTGGCTGCCGTATGCTCTCTTTTTTTATAACCAATGCAAACTTATAAAAAATAAAAATTAAATGGTTTATGTCTGATATTTTACCCAAGTTATTAAAACTGATACATTTGTCCCTAGAGTGCAAGAAGGCTTTGCAATGCTTTAACATTAAAAAGGCCTTCTTGCACTCAAGGGACGAAATCCACCACCGCCCTTGCTATTCTGTAGATTATGAGACATAAAACAAACCAAGAAAAGAACTTTTGATGAAAAAGAAATAACTACAAAAATAAAAAAAATAATGAAAAACCGCCCGCTCACATGCAATTTTACAAAATAACCTCCTGAGAACCAGAAGGTCTACTTTGTGGGTCCCTATGTGTATTAGAACATGAACATCGTGTGTTGAGATAGGGGTCAATCAGAAGTAAACTAATTTGACAGGAACATGTGTATATAATGACTTAATCAACCAAGCAGCACGTAATGCCGTTTTTTTAATTACTCTTGTCTTTCGTTCTGAATGAAAAGACACGATTCAGGAAGTAAGAAAGAAAGCGGGAGCCAATACGATGAGCGGAGAAAACCGGATAACGACGTATTCAACACTTGTAAAAATAATTTTTAACGCAAGAACAACACTGTGAATGCAAACGTGGGCTCTTTGTTGAGCAATTCGAGATACATTTAAACCATAGAATTGAGATTACACGAATGAAATATTGCGAAATTAAGGTTGCATCAGTTTGAACAAACAAACCCAGCATTTAAGCTACAATGTGTCCACCCTTCTTTTTCTACATTGTTGCAGGTGCGGTCGGGCAGAAATATAATGTTTACTTTTTTAATCAAGAATTTGTAATAATTTATAATTATGCCGCTTACATGTTTTCATTTCACTGAACTGGAAAAAACTGAACCAATTTTGACAGTTTAAGCGCCTTTATTAAAGACATGCGATCATCAGTAACACTTTCTTTTGAAATGGTAAATGTGGCCGCACCCGTCTCAGCATGTTCAAATATCTTCGGGCTGCATATCTCGATACGATCGTCGGCTTTCAATCTCCCCTGAAATTATCAGGCGGGCCAGGAATGTCCAATTAAACCAATTATGACATCAGTAGAAAATAAAGTCAAGTTTCCTTTTGTAACTTTTAATAAACGAAAACAACAGACAGCTCTCGGAGCTGTCTGTTGTTTTCGTTTATTAAAGGTTACAAAAGGAAACAATTTAACTTTTTTATGTCAAGCTGATCAGAAGAAACTAAGTAACTGGTCACTTTGTCTCTTTGCTTTAGCGAATGTGTTTTTACAGAAATTTGCAAGTTTTTATTCTTCCCAGGAAAAAAAGCAAATCTCACCCCAACACTTTAAAATTAACGAGGACAATGCCTGTTTAAAATGTCACGATGCGCACACTGTTGAAATAACGAATAGGAAAATCTTACAGAACATCAAAGTGTAGAGGAAACGATGTTTTCTTATTTTTAAATGGGTTTCAACAGAGACTAATAGTGAAACGTTCAAACTGATTGGGAATAAATCGTAAAAAGCCAGCTTCTGTGTTGTTATACTACTCTACAGTAAAGTGCCTGAAGTTTGTGAAATGATGCTCACATCGGTGATACGATTTCGTTAACATTTCGAAATTACAATTTTATATGAAATTCACATACTCGTGGTGTTCAATTAACTGACAACTTTAGAAAATTAAGGGGTGAGGGGAGGGGGGGGGGGGTGTAATTTTCCTATAAATCACAACCAATGACGAAAATTGCCCTCATTGCAGCAATAGTGCACTGTAAATCGTGATAAGGTGTCATATATTAAACCTACTGTTGGGAGCGCGGTGGCCCAGTGGTTACAGCATTGGACTTCAAACCGTAAGGTTTACGGCTCGATTTCCGCCAGGTGCAACCGTGTTGTGTCCTTGGGGAAGTCGCTTAATTCCGATTGTCCAAGTGCGAGTACGATGATACTGTGTATTAACCCTTTACCCAACGAATCGGCCCGCGTAATATGCAAATTCAGCAGTTGGAAAAATATTATTTTTCAAAACATTTCAACAAAACCATATCATGTGACCCCTTGTTGGAACGAGCTCGTCGAGCCCGTTCCAACGAGGGGTCACATGATATGGTTTTGTTGAAATGTTTTGAAAAATTTGAAAAAATGATATTTAATATAATAAATTTTGATATCGTCTGCGTTGGGCAAAGGGTTAAGGCGCATTGCACGTCGATAGAGCACTTGTTTTCAACCAAAACTAACCCTGCTTCTGTGGAGTTAATACGTTGGGAGAGACTGACAATTATTCGCCGTTGCTCGGTGGTTCTTACACCCGTAAATCTGTCCGCCATAAGACGATCTTGGCTGTCGAAATAAATAAATAAATAAATAAATAAATAAATAAATAAATAAATAAATAAATAAATAAATAAATAAATAAATAAATAAACTAAGCGTTCTTGGAAAATTATATTAATTTGCAAATCTTTTGACGCATTCAATTCAAGTTTTACATCATTGCTAAATATTCCAGTTGCAGTCTCCAGAAAAGTTTTTTAAACATTCACGTTCCAGTTACTGTGTTTTGTACCTATGGTGAAATTATGTATTTACTTATTGGCTTGTAAGGACATTCTCGACAGCCAGGGTCACCTCATGTTGGACAGTTTTGCGGATGGAAAAAGCCGTAGTCCCAGGGGCGAACCAGCGACCAGCGACAAGCAACGGCGAAACTCCCGAACGTACTAACTCAAAAGAAAAGAAACTTTTCACTTTCTGAGAGGTGAAAGTGGGACCCAGAAAATCTCTAATTTCGTAAATTTAAAATCGAAACAGGTAAAGGGTTTCGAATCGAACCGGGTCTCAAATCGAATCTGATAGACATTTCAAGTTGTAAATATTGCACATTCAAAAAGCCGTGTAAACTGATTGTAACAAATACTGTTAATCTCGACTTAACCCTTTACCCAACGAATCGGCCGCATCCGCCCGCGTAGTATGCAAATTCAGCAATTGAAAAAAAAAAATTATTATTCAAAAAAATTCAACAAAACTATATCATGCTCAACGAGCTCGTTCCATCGAGGGGTCACGTGATATGGTTTTGTTGATTTTTTTTTGAAAAATTTCAAAAAATGATATTTAAAATAATAAATGTTGATATCGTCTGCGTTGGGTATCGGGTTAAGTATTACAGTACAGTCGCCGGGAATGGTCATAATCCACGCGTGGGCAGTGACGTCAACGCATGCGTTTACCAGGTAACAAAAACCATTACCAGCAAAATTTTAAACAATGAAGTTGTACCCGGTGCTTCATTAATTAAATATTTGAGGAGTATTTCTGTAATTAGTGTTTGGAATCTAATATGATTGCGTCCGTGGAAATATTGCCCACTCCACGGCGGCCATAGGGGGTGGGGGTGGGAGTAAGGGTGGTGTGTGCGGGAAAAGCTTTCCAAGCCTTCACATCTCAGAATTTTGCGTACCTAAAGTTTGAGCTAGATAACCAGGGTAACAATAATCAGGATTTCCACTAGAGGGAAATAAATGTGTCCGATATGGGATGGGGAGGGGAGGGGGGTGGGGGCAAGTGTCGTTGATGGGGGTTTTTGAACCCTGGAATTCAAAATTTTCATGGTTCGGCCCGTGGTAGAAACATTTTGAATTTCAGGGTTCAAAACCCCCCATCTCCTTGCATCTGAGCGGATATTTTGAGGTTTTTCATGTCTTGACGACTGTCTAGCTTTTCGCCGTCACAGATATTAGGACAAGCAATCTGCAAATCTACAACCTAACCCCCATGGACCATACCCCCCTACGATTTTTAGGCCATTTTTGGACGTATTTCGAGGACCAACTTAGAAGGAAATTGGGGGGGGGGGGGGCGTGCGCGTCTCCGCCAATCCCCCCCCCCCCCCCCGTGGCCACGCCACTGGTTCAAGTTATTGCGCAAACAAGCTCAAAATTTGTAAAAAAAAGACTAATTAAGGCCCATAACTCTGTAATGAAAAACTAGGCCAACTCGCTTGAGATATAATTGCAAAAGACCTGTATGACAAATATAAGTCAAATCAGAGAACATTTGTTCAAGTTATTGCGCTAACAATGTGAGAGAGGACGCCCGACCGACCGCCCGCCCGCTAGACCGAACGCACACCGGCCGTCGCCAAACAATAGGTCTCGCTTGTGGACACAACTCGAACAAAAACAGGAATATTCCGGAGACGGAATCAAACTAGTTTCGGAAATTGGGATCACCTTGAACAATTCTTTTATCATCAAGTCTCCGTTACATGAGACCTGATGACAGAAGAAGAGATCAGGGGGGGGGGGGGGGGCACTTTTGAGGACATTTCAATTATTTAGAACTTTACGAATCAGTACCTCTCACCAAATGGACTCGATTCATCGTGTCTATTTCGAGTCAGATCCAATTGCGAAGCTTCGCAAGGTACTATACGAAATGTTTAAAAATGAAAACGAAAATGAAAATGAAATGAAATTATTTGGCAACATGCTATAAATCTGTAGAAAGTTGTTAGAACCTTTTTCACAGCAATAAATTTACGGTACAAGCTGTAAGTACATTTCTTTTAATATTTAGTAACAGACAAAGAAAAACGATGGTGATGTACAGAGAGAAAGCATGTTGCGTGGAGATGGTATAGTCTTCCCACCATCCTCGTGCGAATGAAACCGTCAGACAAATAACCTGGGGATATGTCAATGACAGAAGTATTTTGATAATAGTATATTAGTAAAAAAATAAATATTTTAAGTGATGTGATCTGTGGTCCATGGGAGAAATGTATGTTGTCCTTCCATTGGTATATGTCAAACAAGCATGAACAGTGGCAGGAAAACAGACTGGCCAAGTGGTATGCTGTGAAAGTACTCGGTAAATGAGTCAAATAAAAAAAAAGTCAATCGATGGTGGTTAATGATGAGATACCAGAATTACTTATGATATATCATTAATCAAAGCTATAACTGCTTCGGTTAATTGGATAATACACTCTCGAAAATTCCCATTCAAGTAAACTGCTCTTATCGTTCTGTGTGTGTCAGACCATGACAGAATATTTTCAATTGACTGACATCTAATATAAGGCCGTGTGAATAAATAAAGTAGAATTTAGCTGTGCAGACTCCATCATTCACAACATTCAGATACGAGTTATATCATCAAATTCTCGGATGCCGTAATTTTAATCGAAATTAAAAATTTCATTGCTTCAACTGTCGGCCGCACATCAGCTAAGCGCCAAGGATCTATTGCTTTTTCTGTGTCTAAGCAAGTAAGTAATATCTAGAATCTGTCGATGGTTGACTTGATTGGGTACAGATATGTCACACTGAGAAAAGAAATCTCTTTCTTCTGTACAGCGTGTTTATCTCTACCTTTGTTGATATTCAATGTTTGCATTTTATACATTATGTACTATTCGCTATCTTCTCTGGCGACGTAACGAAAGTTGAAAAAAGCTGAGCTGCTGAATTAGGGAGGAAGCTATCAGCTTGCCCATATTATAGCGCTGGTGGTAGCAGGAGGAAAACATGGCCCACACTGTTTTAAGGATAAATATTCCCTAAAGTTAGACCTTTTATTATATGAGGAATAAATTAGGCAATTCAATAGGATTTATGTAATGGGACGTACAGACGAACTGGCCTTGAGATAGTACTGGAGATTCGTATATACTTTTCAACTGTCATGTCGACTTTTGTAGAACAAAATTTTGCCGACCGTTTCTCTATTATTATTATTATCTATTGGTGTTTAAGGTCGTATTTTTCTGCACACAATGGCTAATCATGACCATAACAGTTTTGATGGTGGAGGAAGCCAGAGTACCCGGAGAGAACCACCAGTAACGGCGAGCAACTGTCAGCTCCCCAACATACTAACTCCACACAAGCAGGTTTAGCATTGGTTGAAGACAAGTGCACCATCGACCTGCAATACGACTTAGTACACAACGCCACCGCGCCCCTACGTGGGCAATGGGGGGGGGGGGGGGGGGGTGATGGAATCCCACTTTGTTTTGGGTTGTTTGTTTATCCACTTTCGTGGAGTTTGCGCGCAGACTATCATTGAAGACATATGTATCTCTTTAATCACAAAGATATACAGGTATTGTTTCGTACCCATGTTATAATATTCTAATCAATAAGTAGTGAATTCGTCTTGAAAACATCAAGATATTAACTCTTAGAAGCCGGGGAATCAGAATGAATTTCTTGAACATGACATACCGCGAAAAACTTACAGTAAAGCAGGTGCTTCTAGTCAAGTGTCGTCTGCCTATTTAGGCAGACGACACTTGACTAGAAGCACCTGCTCAGTGTTTAATTCTCCCCAGCCCAAAGATAGCCGAACCGTCACAGCCCGATTACCTGCCGCATTACATCACAGGCAAGAAAACTCGACTCCCGGCTTCTAAGAATTAATACAATTGGGGAAACTATGGCTGTAGTTAGTCTTCGTTCTTCGTGGTAACATCATCAAAAATTTGATCATATCAATTCTTAATTGACAAAATTCCTTACGTCGATTCAAATAAAATGGATGTTTATGGTTTTGTTTTTAGAATCAATCGTCTGGAATATGTCGAGCTGTTGGATTAAATTAATAAAGAGCAACGTTTTAGATTTTTTGATGTTTATATCGTCTGCTCGTCCACTACCAATTTTTTCTTCACGCAAAAGATTTATGCACAACATGTCGAAAGAGTAAAGCATCAGACTTCCCCCCAAATCCACCTAGGAGGTCGATCAATTCAACCCTGTTTGTTGCTTAAATTTCTAGTTATTATTTATTTATTGGTGTTTAAGGTCATATCTTTTGCACAATGGCTAAGCGTGATCGCAACATGGATATAGTCAAGTCCAGCGAAATTCCTACTTGAAGTGAAAGAAAAAATGATTCTTAAAATTTCGGTATTTCGATATCTGTATGCACAGTGCTAAACAAAAATAAATATTGTATATAGAGGATATGGAATGAGTGTTTTTCTCATATAATATTTATGAAACGAGTCTAAAAATTTTCCGTTTCGGCTAGCCTCTGGCGAGCCCAAACGGAAAATTCGGACGAGTTTCATAAATATTATATGAGAAAAACACTCATTTCATATTCTATTTATCATATGACACACACACGCACGAATTAGCCACTTAGTATGACTTTTTAACCCATCACCTAACTTGAGTTGCAGACGGCACTTGGAAAAAACATCCGCGTATAACTAAAAATTTTAATTTTTTGCTTCCAAAACATAGGTTATGACCCCTCATTGGAACGAGCGCGACACGCTAGTTCCAGTGAGGGGTCATAACCAATGGTTTGGAAGCAAAAAGTGAAAATATAAAAAAATGAATGGCGTTTTTCTTGTATTGCGCGAGACGGTTTCTGCCGTTACGTTAGGTAAAAGATTAATACAATATAACCCACCCTAAATAGGACAGATAACGACAATTCTCCCACTGAAATTATGCAAATGTGACCCAGTTGTATTTTGTTTAGGCAATCAAATAGTCCAGTTTTGAAATTGACCAATGAAAGCTCCCAACTCTAATTATGCAAATTATGAAAATGTGGCCCAGTTGTATTTTGTTCAGCCAATCAAATTGTCTGCTTTTGAAATTGACCAATGAAACTGACGGAAGGCTTTATTTATCACTGATTAATATGAAAACAAAATATCAAATGTTTTAAAGTGAACAAAACGGACGAGTCGTATGATAAATATTGATATTAATATACTGACTAAAAGATTAAATCACTGAGTATTTTTTATTGGGGTTTAACAAAACGTCCGACATCCTGGGTTACCTCGCTTCGGACAATTTCACGGGTGAAGGAAGCCGGAGTACCCAGAGGGAACCATTGTCAGGATCCTCAACGTTCTAACTCCACACAGTCAGGGTTAGCACTTGTTGAATACAAATCCACAATCGTAGTACAGTACACCTCAAAACACATCGCCACCGTAATCTCGAGTGGACAATGCGGATTAAGCGCCTTGCCTAAGGACAAAACTAAGATTAAGAGTTGAAAACGATAGAACCGTGGACTTTTACAGTATGTGGAGAGTGTATTATCACTAAATCACCCGCAGAGTGGAGATTCCACGCAAGAAATCATTGCAACTTTGTTGCAAAATATTACAAGCACAGGTAAAGTTCCAGCCAATGGACTTCCGGGTTATACCCGGAGGTCCATGGCTGAAACATTGCATGTGTTTTTTGTCCACATGTACAGAATTTGAAAGTGATACTTTGGGTGAGAACTCCACTCCCTAGGTGATTTAGTTACAACCCACTCTCCACGTACTGTAGTTCGAAGTCTAATGCCATAACCACCAAGCCAGCGTATAGTGGGTAGTCGGGATTAAGTGCCTTGTCCAAGGACACAACGCAGTTAACCCTGGTGGGGATCGAATCTTGGACCTTTGTGTTTGCCGTCCAATTCCGTAACCATGCACTGGCTAATGGTGTTCCGTATTCCTGATCAATTTTGACGCAACGAATGGTTGTACCACAATTATATACAGAAATTGTATTGATTTACTTTGGAGATTGGACTCACCTTTCTTATCTATTTGGACAACGTGGCTTACATTAGAGGCTTCCTACAGTGTTAAAATACCAAGATAAATGAGTAAATAAATATCATTTTATTGCATCGATCCCATCGAGTCATAGAGATTATTCCCATTATGTGGATGTACAAAATATGTATCCGAGTCGAGCTCCGGGATCTATGGGCAGATCACGTCGAGTCGAAGATCAACGTTAGAACCCGAAGCGAGACTCGGATACATATTTTGTACATCCACATAATGGTAATAATCATTTTATCTTACAATATATTGGGGATAAGTCAAGAATGTAGACGAATATATAACGAATTAATTATTCGTACGGATGAACAAAAAGAAAAGAAAAAGGAACTACCACGAAAGGAACGTACAAACATCTGTATCAGGGGGTCGGATACACGACAGTTGCGGAGTTAATACAGACAAAATACGTGTTGATTGTAAGATAAAAGAGTTTGCAGGTCCTAAAAATATGTTTTTGTAGATAAGCCACTGTCAATTTTTTATATTGTACAAGTGGTTTGAAAAGGGCTCAGTGATGGGAAATTATTATACTTTACTTCTAAAACAAGCCTGCTGGAGGTTTTTCCTTCGAATTGGAATAATACTTTTCTGAAAAATGCATATTGATATTTGCATGTTTTTTGGATAATTTAATGACCTACGAAACACGTCTTACAATTTCTATTATCAACTATATGTGTGAGAACGACACATATGTCCCCTCCCCATCAAGCAAAAAAAGTCAGAAAAACCGATTCCAGAAATCAGCCCATTACCTCAATGTTCAGTGGAAAAATGTCCCGAAAACTATTATATGGAATGACGGAGAGACGGAATGACGGACGGTCAAGGGTAACACTATGTGCACCCGACAGAGGTTCTGGAATCATTTAATCCTACAGTCCTATAGGACTGTAGGATTATATTATTCCTGAACTCCTGACAGATGCAAAAATGAACTAGCCAGTTCACTGACGAGCGCATAAAACTAGGAAACAATAGGTATTTACTACTGATAAAACAGGTTATTTTGTTAGATATGACTTTAGTTTCTAAAAGTTTCCCTTTATCAAGTTCGATTGATATGACTCCAACTCGGCTAATATGACGACGATCTTGGCCGATATGAGCCAAGCTAGAGTTGTTCTCCTTGATGCGTTACCAGACGCAACAGTTTGTTTACACGGAAATATTTCACCGTTTTTGGCGAAAGCATTCAGGACAGTTGGTATGATCAGATATAATGGAGTGACTTGAAGCTGAGTTCTTGTCTGATGAATTAAAGATGACAATAAGTAATGACTAGGTGGATGAAGATAATAAAGAAGAGAGTTCTACAGAAAAATAAACGCAAACTAAAACTTAGAGTCGTAAACGGACATTCATCAAAGTGCCTGAAGTCAGAAGAGGTTGTTCGGCCTTCGGAACATCGCGGCTTCCCCAGTGTAGAGGCCGAGACGTCCATAGAGGTGAACTTGGAGAAGATGAAACTTCGGACTCGAAACGAATGAGAAACAATAACACCGTTAGAAAACTGTAACAGATCTGAGAAAATATTCGAAATTATTTGTTTAGGTTTAATAAATAAAGAGGTTATTACTTAGATTTACATCAGCCGAGATATCAGACCACGCTACCTTCACATCAGCCTTCGACCTTCGATCCCAGGCTGATGTCAAACTACCTCGGTAGTACTGCGTACTTGGGCGTACTGCAATTCGATGGTGCACTTGTCTTCAACCAGTGCTAACCCTGCTTGATGGGAGATAGTACGTTGGAAAGTCTGACAGCTGCTCACAGCTGCTCGGTGGTTTCTTCCGGGTACCCCGGCTTTCTTCACCCGTAAAACTGTCCGAGACGAGGTGACCATGACTGTCGAAAGTGTCGTTAAACCCCCAAAATAATAATAATATTTATTCTTAAACCGACGGTTGTGAGTCCAAAACTGGTGAAATAATTTCGAATGATAGGTAGTGCGTTTTACGTACAATTGGATATCACATTTTATTGTTTTTGTAGGTTACCATGACAACCAGACGGACGACAATCATTTTAACAGTTTTGTGTTTATTCGTCACCGCAACATCAGCTGCTAGTTCAACTACAACTCCCACAACAACCTCTGCTCCAGGTAAGAAACATCAAGAAATTATTGAACTCAACATTCAAGGACAAGGCCAAAACGTTCGATCAAATTTCTCCTCTACCTAGAGCCCTGCGAATCAAATATATTTTCGATTCGAATCGAATCTCGAATCGAATCTTGTCTGTTGTTCGCATATTTTCGATTCGAATCGATTCTGTTATTCGAAATTGAATAGAATACAGGCATCTTGAAGTCCCGACTGATAAAATATTACAACTACATCACCAAGGCATGCCTTCGTCGAAGGCATGCCTTGATGATGTCGTTTGAATATTACCAGAAAGAATTTTTGTTCAAAAACAGAAACGATGAGAGTATTTTGTACTGGGCACTACACGGGTCAAGCAATTAGCAACCGCGGGCTCATCATCGATATTGCTTGGGAATATTAAATTTGCTTCTTTCAGCAGTGGTAGTGACTGGTGAAAATGGAATTAGCATGGATTGTGACACGGGTACAGATGCTTTTCTACCTCAGCTGTATGTTTTGTGAGACGACTAAGATGCCTGAAACCAAGCGCAATTCCAGTGAAAAGATTCGAAAGAAAACGAATCGGACAGTTTTAAGGGTGAAGGAAGCAGAGTACCCGGAGAGAACCACCGAGCAACGGCGAACAACTGCCAGCTTTCCCAACGTACTAACTCCACAGATGCAGGATGAGCATTGGTTGAAGGCAAGAGCATCATCCACTTGCAGTACACCTTAGTACACGCCGCCACCGTGCCCCCACACAGGCTATCAGGATGAAGTGTCTTGACAAGGACACAACGCATTTACCCCCGGCGGGGGTCGAACCGTGGACTTTACGGTTTCAAGTCCAATTCCGTAACCACTGAACCACCCCGCTCCCAATTATAAAAATAAAAAATAAAACAAAAAAACCCGCCCGCCCACATGCAATTTTACAAAAAATGGTCTGAGAAGCAGAAGATCTACTTTGTGGGACATAAGCATATAAACATGCAGTGGTATAGATATTTTAAAATAAATGTGAGTATATTGTATTGAGACACAATAGCCAGATTGGCTGTCTTCCTGGTATCTCCATATTACTGACAATAACGCTCTTTCACGGAGCAGACTTTTTGCTGTTGGCAAGAAGTCACAGTCCCTGTTTCAACGACACTCCAATCCCCACACGGAATTCCTGGTCATGATTTCCTGGAAGACGCAACAGGCGGTGCACATGCAAACAGCGAAGCAACAGATACGGCTCGGCTCCTTCGACACGCGTCCAATTGCTAAAATATTTGCCATTTTCGTCTGATTCAAAAATCCTGCTTGATTCGATTCAAACAAGACATTTCCGATTCAGAACAATCGACGTCCGTCAAACATATCTCTAATGAGGTAAAAATTACTGCCAAATGATGTTCCACAGATATCATAGAGGATGCAATGGATTTAGGGTTTTACCTGGTGAAATATATATCGGTGGATTTCCTCACATGTAGAGACAACGTACTCCACAAACCCAACAACAAATATTGGCACGATCTTTGGAGTAATGTCCCTAAAATTGTCTTGTATAGTACTGTGGGTGATATTTGTGTTAACCCTTTACCCAACGTAACGGCCAAAACCGGCCAGCGCTATTCTAAAAAATCGCCAATTAATTTTCATTATTTTTTTCATTTTTTGTCTCAAAAACATAGGTTATGACCCCTCATTGGAACGAGCTCGTCGAGCTCGTTCCAATGAGGGGTCATAACCTATGTTTTTGAGACAAAAAATGAAAAAAATTAGTTATTCAAGAATTTTTTTTTCAAGTGTCGTCTGCTTTTCACGTTAGGTAAAGGGTTAAGTCTTTGAACTCCAATGATACACTTAACCCTTTAGGACCTGATGGTACATTCCACGCCTACTCAGTATCATCAATTGGAAGGTTCTATACTCTTTACTTGGCGGAGACCAATCACAATTTACATTGGTTACCACACAAATTCACCGAGTAACTATCTATTTTATGAATTCAGATCGTGCCTCGATCCTGGCCGTACAAAAGCAACATTTCGGTTTCAAAGGGTTACACCTTTTGTCAAAAGATTGAGGCAGTGTCTTGTTTTGCCAATAATTCATAAGTAATGAACCATTCAGTTTGGGCATATCATGAAATTGCAATATTCTATTCTTCCCCCCAAAAAACCGAGTCTGTATGACTGTTAAATTTCTTCAGATTAATTGCAAGTGGGATTATTTTACTTTTACTGGCAGCAGGGCGTATGGCCCCCCAGATTTGAATGGCATATAATAAGTGACTATAGATAAGTGTACAGTGAAGTGATTTTAAGACGTCACTTGGAAGGATGCTTTTTATATGCAGCTTGTTGCAACAGTACCAGCCAAATATTTGGCCAGTTTTGCATTTATCTTATAGTGAATCCATATAAAGGCCAGATGTATATAGGGTGGTCTATATCATATATATCATCTGTAAAGGAGATAAGATTTAACTATGTGCAGTAACCAATGTCGTTTACATAAATAAGGAATAAAATAGGACTAAGTACTAATCCACGGGGAACACCACAACCGATACGTAAAAGATGAGACTGATGCGAAAAGTATTCTATGTACTGACTCCGGTTGGACAGGCACAAAACCAATTGTTACAAACTCCCAGAATCCCCCCAAAATTTCATTTTTAAGTAAAAAATCATATTATCAATATTATTATTATTATTATTATTATTATTATTATTATTATTATTATTATTATTATTATTATTTATTGGTGTTTAAGGGCACATATTACTGCACAATGGCTAATCGTGACCGCAATATGGATGGATATAAAGTCAAGTCCAGCAAATCGTTTATACTCATGTTGACCATTTTAGAGGACTTCCACCCCAAGCCTTCATTACCGGGTCCTATTTTACCAGTAAAACAGAGCGTGTTTACCACAGGAAATAAGCACAACTTCGTTTCCCAGGGTCCCCACGGGTATTATTATTATAATTATTATTATTATTTACTGGTGTTTAACGTCACAAATTTCTGACCATTGGCTAGTCGTGACAACAACACGGAGATAAAGTCAAGCTTAACCAATCGTTTATGCCCATGTTACCCATTTTAGAGGAATTCCACACAAGCGTTGGTGGTGACTAGGTCATATTTTACCGGTAAAACATAGCTTGCCGCAGTAAACAAGCACTGCTTCAGTCCCCGGGGTTCTCAAGGAGACAGAATCTAGAACAACAAACGAAAATAGCACATGAAATTTCACATACTCGTATGTTTGTTTGTTTGTAATGTCGTGGACAGGAAATCAGACAGAAAACAGAAAATTTGGGCGGGATCGCGACCCAGTCGCAATCCTGTCGAAATTCTCCGTCCAATTTTGTAACCAAGGCACCGTGAATTCACGAAAGGTTGTGAGCGATAAGAAATGCACTTCATGCCATCTAACAACAGATTAATGGAGTACCGTATGTTAGGCAAGGGGTACTTTGAGGGTTAAAGTATTTCTACACAACACACACGATTTAACACCGTGCTGTTTAACCAAACGCGAGGCTTGGTGAAGTTTCAAATCAAACCTAATTAATAATAATTGCCTATTACGCCACACAACTGAAAGTTTTAAAACTGTAGACGTCGCAACGACTGTTCGCCAGGTTGAAGGAGATTGGAGGATGGCAGACTAGTTGAGGCCTGACAGACCAATGCAGACAGATTATTGACAATATCTAATCGTTCTCGAGATAAAAAAATGTTAGTCTCGCGGAGCGTGTGAAGTCTTCTCATGACTGCCCTCATTTATAGTCCACATTTGAACGTGACATGCCCACGCGTGACTAACTCTATAAAGGCGTTCCGCTTCCGTATCGATACAATACACAACAAATAAAAGATGATCGACGTGTATTTCATTCATAACAAAATATGTTTTCGACACTATTTTATCCTTACAGCTGAGAAAATTATTATTTCAAACGAACTGATTTCACAGTCGCCGACGGGGAACCTTTATTAAATTAAGTAGGCAACTCATATATTATCAGATGGAAGGTTTTAAGGATATTAACACTTGAGCTACCGAAAGGGCTACTGTCACCCAATATGATGATTATCTGTACTTTCTGGCATGCGTAGATTAAACCTACCATCTGATTAATTGTTGGAAAGGGCTCAGAGACAATCAATCAGATGAAAGAGTTTCAAGTTTACAAGTCACACATTTTATTAAACTTTCTCGCATACAGGTGTACATATAGGTCCTCCATATATGGTTAAAGTGGGTGTGGCAGTAAACTGATTAACCCTCTAGTTTGTCTCACCCAATATCCTTCGTAAGGACACGGTGGCGCTGCGTAATACTAAGGCGTATTGTATATCCTGTGCTCCATTCGCCTTCAACCAACGTTAAACCTTCTTGTGCGGAGTTAGTACGTTGGTGAGTCTGACAGTTCCCCGCCGCTTCTCGGTAGTTCTCTCTGGGTATTCTGGCTGTCGAAAGTGTCGTTAAACCTCAATAATAAACAAAAAACTCATATCCTTCCTTCATTCTCCCGCCCCGGTTAGCCATCGACTTGGATTGTCCTTCGGTGTCCCCTAACTCCTTACAACTAATTGGTTTAATGGTACCGCTTACTATATTGTGTGCATCGAAATAGAAGAGTCTCTTTTCCATTTCTGGGGAGATTCAGTAATAACCGGAAAGGCCCCACCTTATGGTCTCAAAGTCGATGGTGGTTAAAAATAAAAAAATGTCCACACCGGACCGAACTATGATTCAACCCAGTGAGAGACGCCGGGAGTGTATGCCGGTGGTTGGGGTGGGTTGCAACGTCCTTGCATCATGCATGTTTTCGGAAATTTAACGTCGAGAACAAAACAAACCACAGTTGAGGAGACAGAGAAAAAAGACGAGAAACTGAACGAAAGTGTGTTGATTTACATTGTGGGACAGTACCCATATGCTTAACGGCGGAGTCCTTCAAATTAAGTAAAAGCCAATAGTTAATTAGCTAGCACTGTTCAGGGAAGATATAATGCTGGTCCATCTAACTTACACATAAGATGTGGGGCTGGGTTGGTGGAGCACAGTTGTAAATAGCGGCCTTTAGGTCTTGGAAGGGGGGAGGGGAGGGGGGGGGGTAATCGGGTTGGAGTCACTTTAGGTTGAATGCTACCCACGTTCATACCGGCGAATAGTGAGCTGAACCACTGGAGCCAAATATTAAATATTCAGGCACGTGTACCCATTAGGCGATAGGTTAATTATAGAATCGAGATGATGGCTGGAGTAGATATCTGATTCTAGCGAAAAGTTATCTGAGCACTCGTAATCTCAAATTAGTTCTTTCAATGTATTATTTTCCTCCTCATCCCCACCCCCCACCCCGACAGTCACCCCGACTGCACGGGTCACAATGCGGGTTTACAACGGGAGCATGAAGTTGTAAATTCAAACACAAAAAGAAAGCAGTTATGATCTTGAATGATGGAACACATCTGGAATCATCTTGGAAGAAAAGGAAAGAGCAGAACTTCCTAGCCTGAGCTAAGGGTTATTTAGAAATTGGGGTTAACGACACTTTTGACAGCCAGGGTCACCACTTGTCGGATAGTTTTACAAGTGGAGGAAGTCGGAGTACCTGGGAAGATGCATCGAGCAGCGGCGAGCAATTGTTAGACTTCCAACGTACTACCGACACACAAGTAGGGTTAGCATTGGTTGAAGTCAAGTGCACCATCGACGTGCAGTGAGCCTTAAGACACAGAGCCACCATGCCCCCATGTTGGCAACAGGGATAGGGTTCCTTGTCCAGGGACACAACGTAGTTACCCCTAGAGGGGACCTAATCGTGGAAATTTCAGTTAGAATTCCAATGCCGTAACGACTGAGGTAAATGTACTGAGATTGACAAAAACACATGGCTGATGACGATACTGGTATCCACAAACCTGTTTTAACCCTGTGCACACTTATATGAAAACATCAAATTTCAAACCGCAATTCATCATACCAAGAGACAAGGTATTTAACAAATTCAGTCTTGTTTGACAGAGCTCATTGGCTAAATGGAAGATTAACACTTCAGCTGCCGAAAACGACTATTGTCACCTATTTTATGATGATTATCTGTACGTTCTGGTATGCGCAGATCAAACCTACCATCTGATTAATTGGTGGAAATGCCTCAGAGAGCTCTTTCCAACAATTAATCAGATGATAGAGTTTCAAGTATGTCATAATTTTTTATTAAACTTCCTCGCATATAGGCGTATGTAGAGGTCCTCCATATATGAATAAAGTGGGCGTGGCAATAAAACGGTTAAATTGATTAAACTCGAGGTGAAATTGGTTCTATTCCTTATCGCACTGTGGAAAATACATGGATGCTGAAATTTCGGTATTTGATATCTGCATGCTGAGGGTTTATCGACGTACAAACGAATATAGTGACAATTCAAAAACACAACCGTGGATCAAGAATCGATGTCTTTATATGATCAATGTCTACATATAAGACAAGTAAGGCTTTTCCATTTATTTGTGAATAATTAAACTTTTTTTCGCTTCATGCGTTTTCAGATAAACCGATTGGCTCACACGATTCTGTTTTTTCTTTTCATAACTCAATGAACCGAAAAAAACACAATTAGGTCCGCCTCCAGCCACGCCCCTAAAATACCAGTCTTCGGAGTTGCAACATAGTGTCAAATCAGTAGAAGTTAGAACACTGGGACGTTCTAAATGTGAAAAAGAAAAATAAATTTATATTACTAATTTATCACCATGAAAGTATTTATAAAATATTTAAATGACCGTGGTGGGTCAATTTTTCTTTTTCTTCACAACTGTATTTATTTGACATTTCAATTTTTACGCACACTGGATGATCGTCTGCGTTCATCGTTTTACCCAAATCGATTGTAAACAATGTCTGATCACGACGAATACGGCAATTTTGACATTGAATTTAACTAATTTCATGTCATCTGGCTTTATACCTAACTCCACTTTTACAAACTGTGTTTTTCAGTTCTCGGGAAACGGTCAAAACCAAATCACAATGTAATACTGATGGCCTACTTCCACCTACCACGGAACGTAACTTTTACGTGAAGTGAACAGTTGAATGAAATTTGAGAGAGGCGTGGCTTATGACGTTTTCTTTGCATTTCGTAATTCATTGGCTAATAAAAAATTTAATGACATAAGTGTATTTGACTTGGAAAGTGTGTCAATTGCTACCTGCATTTCAATAATATGCGCCCTCTTTTATGCCAGAAAAATAATATGTCTACCAGTTTTAGTTTTTAAGTGTTTGTTCGCTGAAGTAGAGGACGACTAACACTATTTATTTATTTGGGTCGCGAACGTTTAATTATAAGGAATGATCGTTTCTTTTTATCTATTTCTTGAGTTATGAACCCCAAAAAACAAAGTCCAAACTGTGAAAATGGGCTACGCCCATTTACACAGTTTGGACTTTGTTTTTTGGGGTTCATAACTCAAGAAATAGACAAAAAGAAACGACCATTCCTTAATTACATAACGGAAGATCTTGGATTGATACTTGCTTTTTCATTCAGCGAATATCATCTTTTTTGCAATCGTATTATGGGTCCGCTGGTTGCAGAGTGGGGCATTATAAATTGTCACATTTTGATTCATGAGTCATGGATGTGTGATTGAAGGACAAATTAAAACCTAATAACATAGCTGTTCCTTTAATAGCGAGTGAATATGGGATATTTTGAGAACATATATGTTGGGTTTCCAGATGGGCAAAACAACATAAAAACTCTGGCCGCAGTAACGACCAACACTGGCATCAATCTACCCAAATCAGCAATAAATGTTTGCTAAAAAAATCCAGATGTTAGTTTTGTTCTGGAATATCGTGGACAATACAATTAGAAAGGTTTTATAGTGCTGATCTACAGTTTGCTACCATCTCTAGTAATGTTTTTACAGGTTTATGCACGAGATTTGATGGCGTAGCTGGAAACAGTTTTACATTTGAAATATATGAGGTACCCGGTACCGGTAAGTTTATATTTTTAACAACTTGTACAAAATTTATTGTCAAACTGAAAAGAAAAATGTTGAGCTGTGATTGGTCATCTTGTTCGTGTGCGTAGACCTATGTTTTGCTGGGGTTCATAATATCTCGCGACGTCCTACTTAGTCGAGGGAGATAAATCCCGCTTGAAAATAGAGCCGAGAAGAAGATTACGTCAACAAATAAATTTACGTATGGTTTGGAATGTACAGAGTCAAGCACACGTGAAAAGATTTGCGAAACATACAGAAGGAAATTAGTGCTAGATGCAACAAAGAATAATTATAACTTGGCAGCTGAAACGCTTCGTGAATATTTAAGTGAAAAAAAGCCAGAAACCTTCTTTGAATGTTATTCAACAGGACGTATTCATAAAAAAGACTTCGTCCTACTTATCGCTTGGATGCTACGAAGAACACAAGAAAATCGTTGCATTCGAAACATATTACGATAGCTTTCCATTGTGACAAATTCATTATACAAGTATTTGGCGGGGTACACCCACCATACCCTGTCATAATTTGATTTATTACACGCCTTTTCTTTGAAATGCCCATCTACAGCAACACTAAACCATGCGGAAAATGAAAATCCGTCCCGCACAAATCATTGACGAACTATTTTAAATAGAAGCGTAATTTCTCTGGGATTTTCTACAAATCGTGCACTGCATTTACAATTGGAATCGCTAGCGATAGCTAAACATCGTCCTCTGAGTTCAAATGTGTTCTATGTGCCAGTAGGCACATAGAACACATTGGAACTCAGGGGACGAAATTCTAACACGGATTCCCACGCAAATTTGGTTGGCGATAAAATATGTTCTTTTTGTTGATAGTTGTCAAATGTATTGCTAAGTGTCCTTCTGATAAATGTTTTTTTAAATGAGAAGGCGTGTAATAAACACTGAATAACACGCGCGTGTGAATGAGTTAATCGATATGACACTTGTGCCATCGCGGAAGGATAAAACTCGAGGCCGCAGAGGATAAAACTCGAGGCCTGCTGCCTTTCGTTTATCCTTCCGCGCTGGCACTCATGCCATATCGATTAACCCATTCACACGTGCGTGTCGTTTTGCGTATTGAATGAGTAGTACATGCTACCCAAATTGAAACAAACATCAACAAAGCTAAACTAGACGAGTCATTCAGGAATCATTTCTGTTGATGTCTGTAAAATGTTTGACAAAATAAAAAATTCATTACAACACAGAAAAAAAAAACGCATAACCTCTGTTAATTTTCACCAGTAGCTTTGAGTCCAATCAATTTTGACAGGATACATGGGGCTGTGCACACTGCCAAAGACCAAAATAATTAATAATGGTGACTGTCAAAGGCGTAGACATCGAATGAAAATGTCAAAGACGAAAACATCGAATGAAAAGGCAGAAGAGAAGCACGATCGCACTCAAAAGTTTGTAGCAAATATGTTTATTCATAATACACAACCCGTTCTGTAAAAATACTGTAAATCGCTGTATCAGAAATGTGGGCTCTCTCCAATCTCACATCTAACATAAAAAAGTTATCTACTGCTGAGAATTTGCCTTGGAACGAACCAATGGAATATACCGTCAAACGGAGAGTTGAAACCACTAATTTGAACGGTTACAAATTCCAGGTTGGCATAAAATCGCTCTCGTGGGAGCTATCTGGGCGAGAAAATTGCTCTCCTGAATTATGTTTCATTGGTTTGCTTCACAAACATCCTCTAAATGCCGTGTAAATGGTGGATGTTTCATGGAATGCTTTAAACCAGTCAATGCCAATAAACGGTTGTTGAGTCTGTGTTCTTTTTTCACAAACCCATCTACCCCAGTATGAGCCGATCGAGCAAGAAGTTCTGTCTGGATTTCAGGAGGAACCTCTTGCGCAACCGACCCATACTGGGGTGGGACTGGATGGGAAGAGGGCAGGGGGTTGTTGTGAAACTTCAACCAATTCTCCTCGTGAGAACAGATACTACTGCATGCAAAACTGAAATAATATTATTGACAACATAACAATTAACAACATGATTTTATAGGACGGTGTGTTTTATTGGTGGCCCAATAGGAATGATTAACAGCTCAACTCGCCCCCTTGAATGATCAGATATAATAAATTTAAATTTTTGAGGACTCAAGTTCAAAGGCAGGCCTAATATCACTTCTGTTTTACCGTGTGCGAAGGGAGCTGCCGGTGTGACAGGAATGATAGTCCGTAGGAAAATTAGTCCCTCTGGACTATTATTCCGCGGAATTATAGTCCTAGGTCTAACATTCCTAGGAATAGTAGTCCGCCGGACTACTATTCCTAGGAATGTTAGACCTAGGACTATAATTCCGCGGAATAATAGTCCAGAGGGACTAACGTTCCTACGGACTATCATTCCTGTCACACCTGAATACCGACGATGTCGAAAACAACTCAAACTAGGCATGCAAAAAATGAATGGAAACGCGGAATTAAAATTGCGCGATTGGAAGGCACGAAAACAATTTGCCTGTGTCATATTTCCATCAATGTCACTATTATTATTTTTGTTACCGACCCACATCTCACTCATGGCTGAAGAGTGTAACGAAATGTTACGGTTTGGCGTAGTTACGTTTTGACGAGTATTCGACGGATCCGTCCTCAAGGTAGACCAATTAGTATCCCAGTCTGCAGGCATGTGACCACCTCCAACGCTGCTTTGTGCAGTTTATATACCCACTTTCGTGTAAGGAATTTGCGCGCAGCCTTCCATTGATTCAATGAAATGTCCCTTTACTCACAACGATATACATATATGTGCTCCAGTTATATATATTCCAATCAACAAATATTTATATCGACTTGAAAACGTCAAGATATTGACCTAATTGGTAGAACAACGCCGCGTAATAATAATAATAATAATAATAATAATAATAATAATAATAATAATAATAATAATAATAATAATAATAGCCGTGGTGAAACTTCATTCATAATTATTCAGTTTACAAATATGTCTAACAGGAATTGTAATGACATTAATGAGTCGGCCAAATCAATTCTCGATTGAGAAACCTTTCTTGCGTTATTCAAAGAAAATGTAAGCATATGGTACTTTCAGATTCAATCGTCTGAAATATTTCAGTTGGACAGAAAAGCGAACCACAGGTTCGCTTTTCCGACCGACGAAAATATTCCGTACGAATGGATGTAAACAGTTAACGATGGTCTGTTTAAGGGCTAGACAGGTTAGGGACAACAACAGCATCGAATTCCTTGCAGACTTTGACTGCTGAATTGGGAGCTTGGGTCTGCTCTTGGAGAATATTGAGCAATCGTTGGTTTATTGAAGCCACATATCAGACCAGGGATGTGGCTAATGGTGGTGATGTGTGGGTGTGTGCGCTCCCCAAATAGTTTTTCCACTTCTTCCGAAAGCTTCGTCAGGATTGGAGGTTTAGAGATATTTGCTCTTTTGGGTATTCATGTACATTTTGGCGGAACTATTTTTAATACTTTGACACCGTAGGTCATACAAACGAGGAATCGAATCGCACTATAAGGGAGGTGAGGAGCGGTATAGGCAGTTTGGGGTATGGTGGTGTTAATTAAACAGAAAGTTAAGAAGCCCATGCGTCACGCCTAGTGCGTGTATTTATCACAAATACAATTCCAAGAACTCTGCCTTTTTTAACTATAGCTTGAATACTGATTGGCTGATATTTCAGCAACCCCATCATTGCTTGACCACAGGCCCTTGAAGTTTGGTCAATATTCTTAAATACAGGTATCATCATCAAGTATCCATATAATAAAAAAAGGCAAGGTATGACACTTCCGGGGACGATATTTTTAGAAAACCACAAAAATAGCAAATACTGTACAGATTTTGATCAAATAAACGTCACCCATTTGCGAAATCATATCCTAACAACCACAACATCTATTTTGTCTAAATTTGCTTTTTCTCACATAATTTCGTAAACTTTACAAATTCAATCAATGTAAGTCGCGATCTACTACTCGTTGTTTCTTGCTGCAATGCGGCGAATTTTTTGCCGCTCTCTCGTTGGTCAATGACTGGTTACTATATTATGAAGTTTGGCTACGACATCACCAGGTTTCAAGTGCGGGAAATTAATATAAAAACGTTTTGAAAGTCTATTTTAGAATAGAAATTCCTGAAAAATAGCGTTAACATTTTTCATTTTGACCAATAAGAGAAAATATCGTTTCGGAAATTGTCGTACCATGTTTTTTTTATTGTATTGGAATTTGATGATGGTACCTGTACAATATGTGAAGAGTGTATTATCGCTAAATCACTCGTAGAGTGAAGATTCCAACCAAGCAATAATTGCAAATTTACTGCAAAGCATAACAAGCACAAGCAAAGTTCCAGCCAATGGACCTCTGGGTTAAACCCGGAGGTCCATTGGCTGAAACATTGCTTGTATCTTTTGTCCATATGTACAGAATTCGAAAGTGATGATTTGGGCGATTACTCCACTCCAAGTGTCATTTAGTTACAATCCACTCTCCACATACTGTATTTAAGAATATAGATCAAACTTCGAGGGCCCGTGGGCATAACCGTATCGGTCATTTTCGGTTATTTTAGAGACGCCCCAAATCGGATCCTAGGTTCTGCTGACAAATCGAACAAAAAAGTTGTCATTGCAAAATAAACACAATGGTTACCGTAACATTCTCCGATAGTCGTACCAAGAGTTGATTTTCAATGTTTCACCGTATTTTTAACAGTAATGTCTTTTACAGAGCACAGTAAAAAAAAATACTTCACTACTTCCAGTGTTACGTAAAAGGGTGATATATTCACACCCTGACATCTTTGTTTTTTATGTTCACAGACACAATTTCTAGTCCCAGTGTGGTGTCTAACCCAAAGAGGTACAGAGAGCTTATTCCACTTTATGGACTGCTGAATACAGAGATCACTCTGAGTTTAACGGGAGAAAAGCTGACAGACCTTTTTGGATTCACTGTTTTGAATAATGGTGTATATTTACAGCTAGTGAAAACGTTGGATCGCGATTCGACGTCGATACAAGATGGGGTAAAGTAACTTATAAGAGTACGACTGTATGCAAAGAATAAATTTGAAAAGGTAACGCCTTCGTCCTCCCCAGTTGAACTACGCAGAAAAATACATTCTACCTTTGACATCTAAACGGCAGGACTTTTTTGTTTTTTTTTTGTTTTTTTTTAAAAACAAAAACATAATGAAACTTTTATTTCAAAGGTTTGTAAGACTGTCTGATAAAACTCTTTATTATATGCTAGCCTGTGAATTATCGCAAACTATCTAAAAGATATTTCTCGATATCCATCGACTAGATGAATATAGAGAAATATACCTCACTAGCTTCCTAATTAACATCACCCTTCGGTGCATGACGTCGCCTTAAACGTTGCGTTGAAGGAACCATCAGCAGATCTTTGTTATTGTATTGAAACTGTTTGCAGTCGAATTGGGCTGAATATTGTGCTGTGAAATGTCACGTAGCATATAATAAAAGAGAATCTACGCTTTGTTAGTGAATATCGAGAATTATCTCATTCGTGTGGACCTGAAAGTATTATTTTTCACTCGCGCAAGCGCAAGTGAAAAACAAAACTTTCAGGTCCACACTCATGAGATAATTCTCGATATTCACTAAAACAGCGTAGATATCCTCTATTTATTACACGCCTTCAGCAACACTAAATCATGCGGAAAATGAAAATCCGTTCCGCACACATGTTGACGAACTATTTTTTGACGACCACTTCATCTGTCAAAACTTAACATAACTCCTCCTACATGGAATTTCCGTTTGACTTACAATCACGGAAGCCGTGCAGTTTCAACGAAAAGGCGTTCTAATAAGCTTTCGCAAAGACAATAAAATAAATAAAAATATCCTTGAATATAGAATTACTTCTAAAGTTTAGAAGGGAGAGTTCAAACCAATCAGTAGTAAATGTATAATGAGAGCAAATTGAATAGAACTAGCTCAAATATGCATGTACTACGATAATACAAACATACCTACACCACATGTTTGGCCTATTTATAAATCTTGTCACTCGAATTTCCCCCAGATCGCACATGTGTTTGTAAACATTAACAGACGATTGATCACCCTAAACTGAACCGATTGCGAAATAACTTGTTAATAGCTATCAAATGAATTGCTGAGTGTCCTTCTATTAATTGTGTTTATAGTCGTGAAGGCGTGTAATAAACACAGAACGACACGCGCGTGTGAATGGGTTAATCAATATGACACTCGTGCCATCGAAAAAAATAAAACCAGAGGCCTGCGTCCTCTAGTTTTATCCTTTCGCGCTGGAAAACGTGCCATATCGATTAACCTATTCACACGCGCGTGTCGTTCTGTGTTTTGAATGAGTAGTACATGCTACCTAAATTGAAACAAACATCAACAAAGTTAAACTGACGAGTTATTCAAGAATCATTTCTGTTGATGTCTGTAATATTTTTGACAAATAAAAATCAATTCATTATAACAAAGAAAAAAATGCATAAACTCTGTGCTTTAAGATCGATTTGTTAAATTTGTTTGATAAAAAGTTAAGACAATGAAACTGAACAATAACGTTCAGCAGTATTCGCAAAACTCCATTCAAATCTTAGCAAAATTTTAGCATTTTTTTCAATTTTTGCTCCCTAAACACAGCTTATGGTCCCTCATTGGAACGACATCGGTGAGCTCGTTCCAATGGACGTGCCATAAGCAATATTTTGTGGTTAAAAATGCATTATTTTAGCTATTTAAGATTTTTCTTTTAAAAGGTTCCTTTCAGTTATATTAGGTAAAGCAATGCAGATGGCACCTTTTTCCACCCAGGGGATGACATACAACTTTAGAAATAACCCTGCAATCGAATAGTGTCTTTGTTTGGTGATTAGTGACCCGTCTCCTTCATTTACCCTGTTACACTCCCTCCCTCCCTCCCCATTGGCATTGACATGCGTAAAATATGTTAGGTACGAATACTCGGGAGTTTCTCAGTTACAGTGCTCTGAAAGTAAAGTATTTTCCACTAATGCACTTCTGCGGAAAAATGCACGGACTGCCTCCTTGCCCCCTCATCCCATAGCCTCGGAGCACGGCTCCATTGTGTATTAGCCTTACTCTCTTTTTCAGATTATTACAGACTTCGATCCAATCGACGAGTTACAATTTCAAATCACGTGTACAACCGTAGCGGAATCGTCTGTAAGTATCTTACGTCACATTACCGATGGTTAACTTTCTGGAGTCTAAATGACTCTGACCATTCAGATATGGTTAAAGAAACAAAACAAAACAACGCCCCCCCCCCCCCCCCAAAAAAAAAAACAAAAAAAAAAAAACGCCTGTCATATCTGCTCTCTTTTCTTGTGAAGAGTTGCGTGGAAAGAAAGGCGGCGCTTGATTGAAAACAATTGCGAGGAAGTATTTTTTCGTAAATTTAGATATTTGAGAAAAAGTCCATGTTATTTTCCCTTTCGAGACAAGATGATCAAATAGATGGCGACCTGGCTTATAGCCAGATAATCTGATCCACCGGTTTAATCGTTTATGAAAGAAGTGATAAATATAGAATAAACGTATAGTGTTTTCAAGTAAATAATTTATTCTACGAGTAGAATTAAGAATGAAACCGACTCGCCTCTGAAAACACTATACGTTTATTTTGTTTATCCCATAAATCTTCTACAGGGCAGTCACGGCAAAATTGTGCTATAATTCGCTACAAAACACAGCGAGAATTGAGGAGCACATTGGTCAATTCGATCGACCAGCAAAATTGGGAAAAGTAAACAAGACGCAGTAATACATTTCTGTCTAAAAATAATTCCCCTACAAACTTTAGCTAAACTTGCAAAAATACTTTATTATATGAGCAGTGGGTGGTGTTTTCTTCTGGGATTGTGTACTTTCAAAAAGATTTATTTAAAGAAATCAACAATCGAACTATTAATTGTGCTAGACAAATGTGGTAGAGGCCAGAGGTCAACAAGTCCGTCGCTACTAGGTGAATAAATTCTTTCAGTGTTAAACCTATGGGGAAAATTTATCACCCTACTAGGTGAATAAAGCAAAAATTTATTCAAGATTTTTATTGTTCGAATAAACGGCCATTTATGGGATAAACTACCTTCTTCACTCATTTGTTCCCATTTCACATTCACAGTCGCGGCGTCTTTATAAATCCTAAAACTATTGCTTCATCCGCGGCCGTCCTTCCAATTTCTATAAATACCACATTTTATATTTCAGAATACCATATATGATCTCACAGTGAAAATATTAGATTTGAATGACCACAGACCCCAGTTTATAGAACTGGACACAGAAGATGAAATAGTATGTTCTAGTATTTCTAGTGTTTCAAATACGTCATCATCACAATCAAAAAGGATGTAAATTTAAAACAGAGTGAATGACATACATTCCGCCGCTGCAATAGAACACACATAATGTACCCTATTTAGTAGACTACGACCACCGTGGACTGGTCACTTCCCACGGGTGGACAATATTGCAACGGACGCAATAATATTAGATTCCAAACACTAACTATAGGAATAATTATCAAACATTTAATTTATGAAGCACCGGGTACAACTCGGTACTTCATTAATTACATTTTTGCTGATGATGATATTTATAACCTGGTAAGCGCATGCGTGGACATTACTGTACTGTGCAGGGAGGGCATCTTTTACCACTAAAGTATTGTGGGTTGACCTACCATCCAACTTGCGGCTGTAATTTTCAAGACACCCCTGACTTATATCGTCATGAAAATCGACTTTCGATAACGTTATCTCCCTTGAAATTATTAGATGAGCGAGGAAGGTCCATTTAAGAAGCAAGTAATAGTTGAGGAAACGCCTATGACATCAGTAGAAAATAAAGCCAAGATTCATTTTGTTACATTTAATAAACGAAAACAACAGACTGCTCTCGAAGCTGTCTATTGTTTTCGTGTATTCAAAGTACTAAAAGGAAACTTGGCCATTTATAGCCAACCAATTAGATGCAACTAATTCGCAAATGATCTATCATTACGAATATCTATCAGTATCACCAGCCAACTCTAAGTGTCCATTGTTGCGCTTTCTTTAACGAATGTATTTTTACTGTATTTTTTTATTCTTCCCTGGAAGAAAATAGTAAACTTCACTTACTATACTTTTATATTAACGAAAAGGACAGTGTCTATGTTGTAAGTCATGATGCGTATAATGTGACTATAACGAACAGAAAAAGTTACAGAACATCAAAAGATGGTGACAACGCCTTTTTCTTATTCTTAAATTGGTTTCAGCAGAGAATAATAGTCAAACGTTCAAACTGATTGGGAAACAACTCTAAAAACCCAGCTTCTGTATTTGCACAGTATTATTCTACAAGAAGATGCCTGAAGCTTGTGAAATACTGCGTACACATATGGTACAAAACCGCTAACATTTTTATTTGACATTTCCATACCCCTAGTGTTAAATGTACTGACAGCTTAGGGAAATTAGTAGGAGCTAACTTTCCCGTAAATCTCTTCTAATTACAAAAATTGTTAGCCACAAGGGCGCAAAGAATGGTTCAGTTTTAGAGTCATGATGCAATCCATCATTACCCATGGGCTCATGATCTGAATGTTTGCTAAACCTTTGTGCTTCTTTAGAAATTACAATTCGCCTTAAAATCCAGTAGTCTTTGTTTTCAGGAAAGTCTTTTTCACTGTGACATTACTGCGAGAAAAAGTCATGTCTCGTGCACAACGCACACTTCCTACCTGCCTGCCTGCCATCCCGCCCACCTACCTGCCTGCAGTATTGAATGGGTGATTTACTGCTTTAATGAATCTGAGCAGATAGTCCCCACGACGGTTGTTTTTAGCATAAGAACGAATCCCACAAAAACAGAGCTGAAAGTTCGCTAGTCTTGTGCTATTTTTATTATTTATTTATTTTTTTTTTTTTTTTTGGGGGGGGGGCGTTTTTCCTCACATATTGGAATATAAATTCGGTACTAAATCCACTACACATTCTATAGGCATTCAAACTTCCATGCACTGTATTCCGCCAACAGCATCCCTGGAAATGTTAGTATTTACTACAGTTCAATAGTGATGGGCTCAACTAAAATTTATTCGGCTGGTTGAACATTTCCACATCCTTGGCTTGTATCGTCATGAACATGTTTTTTTTCGATAAGTTATAACCCCTGAAATTATTAGTGTAGTGAGGAAGGTCCAATAACAAAGAACAGTAGCTCCCGGAGCTATCTGTTGTTCTCATTCATTAAAAGTGACAAAAGGAAACTTTCCTTTTTATGGCCAGCCAATTAGAAGCAATTAGTTCACAGAAAATAAATCCGTCATTAACTCTTTGAACCCTACTGGCATCTTCCATATCAGTTCAATAGCAGCAACGGGAAGAGCCCATATTCTTTATTTGGGGGTAGACCAATTAATATTTTCATCGTGCAGCCTGGGGGCTGCACGTTGAAATATTGATTGGTCTACACCACACCTTCACTCAAAAGTCAATGTACTTAATGAAATTATGACATATCATGTTACTGGTCCGGAAAAGCAGCCCTGGGGTTCAAAGGGTTAAGAATATCTACGCGCATCACACCTACAAACGCAGTTACAGACGTTGGCTCTTTTTTAGCGAATGTGTTTTTGCAGTAGTTTGAAAGTTTTTAATCTTTCTAGGAAAACAATTTGCATACCTCACCGCCTAGACTTTTATATTAATGGAAAGGGCGGGGGCGCGGTGGCTCAGTTGGTAGAGGTGCAGGCTGCAAGCCGAGAGGTCCTTGGTTCGAATCCCACCTGCGGCAACCGCGTTGTGTCCTTGGGCAAGACGCTTAACCCCGATTGCCTACATGGGGGCACGATGACGCTGTGTACTGAGGCGTACTGCACGTCGATGGTGCGCATGTCTTCAACCAATCTAACCCTGCCTGTGCTGCGGTGCAGAGTTCAGAGTTACGATGTTGGAGAGCTGACAGCTGCTCGTCGTTGCTCGGTGGTTCTCTCCGGGTACTCCGGCTTCCTCCACCCGTAAAACTGTCACGGTCACGATTAGCCATTGTGCATAAGTATGTGACCTCAAACACCAATAAATAAATAAATACTACTGAAATTATGACATATCATGTTACTGTTCCGGAAAAGCAGCCTTTGCGGTTCAAAGGGTTAAGAATATCTACGAGTATCACACCTACAAACGCAGTTACAGACGTTGGCTCTTTCTTTAGCGAATGTGTTTTTGCAGTAATTTGAAAGTTTTTAATCTTTCTAGGAAAACAATTTGCATACCTCACCGCCTAGACTTTTAAATTAATGGAAAGGACAGAGTCTGTATTATATGTCACTATGCGCCAGTTGTTGATATAATGAACAGAAAAAGTTACAAAACATCAAAAACGGTTAAAACGTTGTTTTTTTACTTTAACCCTTTACCCAACGTAACGGCGAAAACCAGCCAGCGCTATTCTCAAAAATCGCCAATTAATTTTCATTATCTTTTCATTTTTTGTCTCAAAAACATAGGTTATGACCCCCCGTTGGAACGAGCTCATCGAGCTCGTTCCAACGAGGGGTCATAACCTATGTTTTTGAGACAAAAAATGAAAAAAATTAGTTATTCAAGAATTTTTTTTTGCAAGTGTCGTCTGCTTTTCATGTTAGGTAAAGGGTTAATTGGCTTTCAGAAGAGAATAATAATGAAACGTTCAAACTGATTGGGGAAAAATTGCAAAAGTCAGCTTCTGTATTTTTAAACTACTATACAGGAAAATGTCTGAAGTTTGTGAACTGGTGCGCACATTGTTGAGACAAATTCGTATTTCAATTTTTATATGAAATTCCCACACCCTTAGTGTTAAATTTACTGACAGCTTTAGGAAATTAAGGCGCGCTAACATTCCCGTAAATCTCTTCCAATGACGAAATTTGGCAGCCGTGATGACCATGATCCATATTAAAAGTTATATTCTTTAAATTGCAACCTAACCGTTCTCAAATATTCTGTAGGAATGCAGTGGAAACATTTCAGTTACAGTCAACCATTACCATCGAACACACACGGAGATGCTACCAGTTGGCAACATCGTGGCACAAGTAAAAGCATATGACTACGATTCTCCGGTAAGTAGTTTAGTAAAAGCATAAACTATGAAATACTATTAAATATATATTAGGTCAAAAATTAATCCCCATACAGTGACTTTATTATGCCAGCTAATGAAATTCGCCAATCACAGCCCTCGAATAGTTGGACGGTACTGAGCCGTATTGGGTCACCTGCAGCCCGAGGTGACCTAATACGAAACTCGTATTAGGTCAGTACCGCCATTTTGTTTCGACGTGAAATTTCCTCACCTCGCGGTGCTTTTATATCCATATTGAAGAAATTGCAGTACAATCAAACGTCCCTCCGTGTCTATATGTCTCATTTTCTCTCGTTTTATAATAAATTTATTGTGAAATTTATTTTCTAAATGTAAATTTAATTATTTGAAGTGAGAAATACTACTGTATTCGATCTACCGATAACAGATCAATCAAACGTCCCTCCGTGTCTATATGTCTCATTTTCTCTCGTTTTTAAAAATAGCGACTGCACTATAATGAAATTGTAAGAAATGAATCACAGCTATGAAGGAAAAGATGCGAGATACATTTATTTTGTTCGAATTCTATAAAATCGGACGTTTCGGACATTTTCTGCACACTCAAGACAAAGTGACAGTACGAAGAAAAGCGTCTATCGCTGTTGTCTGTGTTGTCAAGGAAATTATACACAAACAGGGAGACAACTGTGCACATTTGTTACGACTTACATAGCGTTTTGCACCAGTTTTGAAAATGTGCCGGCGTTCAAATTTGATTGTTATTTTGTTTTCGCTGGCATAATAAATACGTTACAGGACGTTCAGGTGGCGGATACGGTGTCATATGAGGCTCGGCAAAAACAATATTGGACTCGGCGTACCGCCTCGTCCAATATTGTTTTCACCTCGCCTCATATGATACCGTATCCGCCACCTGAACGTCCTGTAACTTATAGTCCATTGGCGATTAATGGAACACACTTGTATTTCTTGGGCGTTCCAAAGACATTTTAGTCTAAAGCCCTGATAATAGTGTTCGGTTGCACAATTACATGTATGTTTTCATTGTGATGTCCGCTTGCTGCTATATTTTTGTGACACAAAAGCCTACAAATATGGTATTGAAATATACTGACGGAAAAAAGAAACGCAATTTCAGTTTTGTCAACATAATTTTTTTTCCCGTAGTCCAAATGTAGTAAAATTTAACACATAGCTACCTCAGTGTTCTGTCTAAATAGTCTTTGGTTAAAATTCAGTCAACCATGACCACGTGCGACGCTGCATGCTTTCAACAAATTTTTCGACAAAGCGTCCATCCGGGGCACTCCCACGTGCTATAGGCTTGAAAACCATCCCAAGTAGAAGGTTTGAACAGTACACATCGATTGCACAACATTTCATTTCAACTCGATTGAAAAGCAAAAGGCCACGAAAGTCCGAAGTTGGTAGGGGTAGGGCTCTTGCTCTAATTATGCAGGGCCAATCTCAACGTCTGGTCGCCCAGCAATGTGGGGTCCACGAATCAACGATAGCTCATTTAGTTGGGCGTCTCAGAGCCGAAGATTAGCTGATCGTCCCAGGAGCGTACGTCCGCGCGTTACGTCGCCACGTCAAGATAGAGGCATACGTCCCTCACGCCTCTGTAACCGATTTCAGACGGCCCCGAAGTCAGGTTGTCGGGACGCATGGTCGTCGAATGTGTCCCAGAACAGTCAGGAATCTGTTGCGGAAGTTCAATTTAAGGCCACGACCTCCCTACGTTGGTTCGCAAATTACACCCAGGTGACGTCAACGTTGATTGCAATGGCCGGGGGCACATGCACCAAATCGGTTTCACTTGGCCCACTGGAGACGTGTGTTATTCACTGACGAGTCTCGGTTCACGCTTTACAGGTCAGATGGACGACAACGTTGCTATCGACGTCGATGTGAGCGATATTCTGACGCGTGAGTTAAGGAAAACGACAGATTCGGTAGAGGGTCTGTTGTGGTTTGGGGGATTTCTCATGTGTAAAAACACCTCTCGTGGTCATCCAGGGTAATCTTACAGCCGTAAGATATTGGGATCAGGTCCTCACGTCTCACTTCCTCCTTCCACTTATCCATGCGCGTAACCTTACGTTACAGGAGGATAATGCGAGGCCGCACGTTGCTAGGGTCTGTCGTGACTTCCTCAACGAAAACAATGTCCCACTTCTAGATTGGCCACCCTACAGTCCAGATTTGTTCCCGACCGAACATTTATGGGATGAGCTGTACAGAAAGTGTCAGGAAGCGCATCCACGTACCAAACAAGGTCCCTCAGTTCACTCAGGTAAGGAGAGTTAGAGCATCGACTGAAGCCCGGAGTGGGCACACATTGATTTTGATCAGGAAATGGCGTGGGGCACCCACGTTTGAACGTTATCCATGCAAACGCCGCCTGTGTAAAGACAACAAGACTTATCAAAATTTAATTAGTAATGAAGAAATAAACATCAAAATCCAGCCAATGAAATAATTATCCTTAACACATATGAAATATTTACCACAGAAAAAAATTGCCTTTCTTTTTTCCGCTAGTGTAGTTGGTATAACTGTTTTGAAGAAAATTCTGAGCTGTCAACAGCTACATTCTTTCATGTTTCGACTGAGTGACGGATCTACATAGTTTTAAGTGCGTGTATGTGTTATGCGGGGGGAATGCATGTGTTTGTGTAGAGGGTGGGGGGGGGGGGGGGGGTATCAGCTGATACCGACAATGGCCGAAGCTAAGTTCATGCTCTGATGAAAGAAAATATGTATGTTTGAATTACGGAAACAGAGTCGAAAGTTATTGTTAAATTAGAAAAAAATAGTTTTGATAAATTTGCGACTCAAATTAGAACTATGTTGTAAAATCAAAAAAAAAAAAAAAAAAAAAAAAGAAAAAAAAACAAGTGTAGATTGCACTGACACTTATGTACAAAGTAAAACATACTAAAACTCCCTAATTATAAGTCTTTGCGTCAGAATTATGTTCAGGGATTGTATGTTTTCGCTTTGGACATTGGGTCAGTTTAATTACTGGTCGTCTTTGTTCGACTGGCAACAGAGGCGCCATACAATATCACAACTGTATGAACTGCCCCTGTGGACGAGTACGATAGTATCACTGAACTACCCTCAATTTTCGGATTCCCAGTGTTTATCAGAAGGCAGATTGGTTGCAGAGCGCACTATACAAGAACAATCTGTGGTAGAAATATAACGAGCTGTGCTGTTCAGTGAACGGGACATATTTCTATTTGACGAACATCAAGAAGTCAAAAATTACTTTATGACTGAATGATTTTGTTTTTCAATACTGTGAATTCCTCTTAACCGTTTGGGCACTAATGATATATGCCATGCCAGTTCAGGGCCATCAACTGATGGAATCTATATTTAATCTTATTTGTGTTACAAGGATTGGCGAACAAGTTATGCAACCTATATTAACGCCTCTCCTTGACTCAATGGCGTAGATGTGTGGGATGACCTTCATAGCGGCAACTTCGTGGCCTAGCTCTTCTCGAATACTACGAAGGGATCTTTAGCCTACACGGAGTGTGTCTCTCTGCGCAGAGAGGACAGTCATTTTACGTCCCCACCCGATAGGACGGTACGCTGTGGACAGCATCACCCCCGCAATTGATGCTGACAGAGAGTGTTCGGACACCTCGAGAATTTTCCCCGACCGGGGATCGATCCTGGGACCTATGGCACGAGAGACCAGCGCACTTATCCACTCGGCCACCAATCTCTTGGAATCTATATTCGTTACATGGGGGAAGACAGATCAATATGTTCAACGTGCAGCCCTGAGGCTGCACGTTGAAAATCTTGATTGGTTTACAACACCAATTTACTGAGCAACAGTCTACTTTATGCATTCAGGTCGTATTACGATCCTAGACCGGAAAAGCGGCCTTCTGGGTTCAAAGGGGTACTAAGTGTTCCCTGATCTTAATATAAGTGTTCAACCGATATTTTTATTAATTGCAGGAATCAGCGAACTCAAGAGTTACTTATCACATAGTTGACGTGCATCCAGCTTCGGCAAGCGCCCATTTCATTATCTGCCAAGAAACAGGTGAAATCATTTTGAAAACGCCATTTTCCAACGACACCAGCGAAACACCGCAATACAATGTAAGGTTTTAATGCTACTATCATATTCACAACAAAAAATGAAACATTATGCAACTGGTTTGTTAAAAACCACAAGGTTCTCATTTGAAAACGTAATAAAGAATCGCACATGACGCTTACCACAGTCCGCGACTCACGCGGTTGCCGCAGGTACTTTACCAGTCCTACGTGCCTTTACCGGGTTATTTATTTATTTATTTAATTTATTTATTAAATTTATTTATTTATTGGGGTTTCACGACACTTTCGACAGCCAGAGTCATCTCGTGTTGGACAGTTTTACAGACGGAGGAAGCCGAAGTACACCGAGAGAAACACCGAACAACGGCGAGCAACTGCAAGCCTCCCCAACGCACTAACTCCGCACAACTATGGTTAGCATTGGCTGAAAACAAGTGCATCATCGACGTGCAGTACGCCTTAGTACATAGCGCCACCGTGCCTCGATATGGGCAATCGGGATTAAGTGCCTTACCCAAGGACACAACGCAGTAGCCCCTGGTGGGGATCGAACTCTGGACCTTTTGGTTTGAAGTCCACGCCGCAACCACTAAGCTACTACCCGATTATCCATCATGCTCTGTAATAGGATAAAATTGTTATTGAACTTTCATAACATTGCCACTTCATGACAATGGCAAGTGGAATCAAAGCAAAATGTCCTAAAAGTTCAACCATATATTAACCGTGGTGCTCCGGTTACCGACAGCTACTCACGATTTCCTTTTGTCTCGCCTTACGTTGAGGGAAATCGTCCAACTGAATGAACGTGTGAGCGGAATGTTTAAAATAACTGTGTACTAGCGTTGTTACTAATGTAGTAACGGTAGTATACACTAGTTTTAACCCTTTACCCAACGCACAGGATATCAAAATTTATTATTTTAATTATTGTTTTTCAAAATAATCCAAAACATTTCAGCAAAATTATACCACGTGACCCTCATTGAAACGAGCTCATTGAGCTCGTTCCAATGAGGGGTCGCATGATATGGTTTTGTTGAAACTTTTTGAAAAATATATATTTTTTTTTTGAAAATTACGCGACCGGCGGATGAGCTGATTCGTTAGGTGAAGGGTTAAACATTTCGCTTTCACGAACGATTTTCAAAATTTAAAAAAAAACAAAACCCACAAACAAACAAAAACAATGATGCACAAAATATGAACCTTAAACGATGCTCCGTCCCCTTCAGAATCGTCCCGTGGTCCCTGTACAGTCCGGTAGGGCCGTGGGGCAATTTACTGTGATTGAAGGATGAGACTTCTGTTCATTCTCAGATATTTAATAATCATTGTGTCCTCGGACTATCTATTACTCCGCACATTTAACACTTTACATATCATGACTAAAAAAGAAAATCTTTTTGCCTCGTAAACACAACTTTTGAGCCCATTATTGGAAGGAACTCGTCCACCATAAAAATAGTATCCCAATCAGTTCGGTGTTTCAAAATTCATCCGAACCGATTTTCTTTTGTGGTTACTGTACATAAGTCAAAAAGTAATGTCTTTATAACAACATCAGTATTTTTCAGAAAAAAATCGAATGTGCATCTGCGAGACAAAAGAATTGATCGCAACATGAGTTGTCGAGGTGGGGGATTTAGCATAACGGAGAAACTAATAAAGAAAAAATTTCAACTTGGTTTCATAACTGACCATCACTGGAGCTTCGTCTACAGAATCTACAGATAATCTTCTGTTTAACTGTTTCAGATTACCGTACAAGCAAAGGATGGTGGAGAACCTTCCCAAACTAAAACAGTGCAAGTTCTTGTGAATGTGGAGTGGAACAAATATAGTCCGGAGTTTGTGCAGTCCGACACTTCTGCTACACTGACGGAACTAGGTGTAGAGGGAGTAATAGTGGCAAAACCAACAGCCACCGATGCAGATAATAATGTAAGTACAGCATTCATAGTCCATTTTCTTCTGCAGACATAAACGGTTACGTGACAACAAAACCAAATCCATACTTTACAATGTTGAAGTTGAGTTAACCAATATTTGTGAAGAAAAAAATCCCAGTAGCATTCGATGATAAAATTATTATTATTTGTTTATTAGGGTTTAACGCTGGGGCGGACTGGGCCCAAAATGTTGCTGGGAAACTTAACAAGGGGGCCGCGGACCCGCCAAAAGTTTGATTTTTTCGAACCGAAAGAACGCTGCTTCCTTGCATGTCAGCAATCAATGGCTGTCCACATAAGGACATTTTCGATGATATTTTTGAGTCATCTTTGTCGCTCATCTGGCAAAAATGGTTGCACCAAAGGAAGCCCGGACTCATCAGGTCGACCATAGTTCGGCCCAATGTGAGAAAATTTCGATTTTTCGAACCGAAAGAACGCTGTTTCCTTGCATATAACAGATCAATGGCAGACTAGACTGGTGATATATCGAAATATCGTCTATGTGGCCAATGGCAGCTCACTTAAAGGAATTTCGAGAAACCGACAGTCTTTGCAATCATATCCATTTCGTCTTTTGGTCATTTTCACGATATTTCATGCGCGAACAGGTGTTGGGCTACGTAAATTTGGGGGGGGGGGGGGGGGGGGCTCATAATGGGGATGTGTGGGGGTGGGGGTGAAGGAGGCAACTGAAACTTTTCGGTGGACCATACGACCAGTCCGGTTCCGGTTTAATCACACACTGAAACGAGATCAGATAAGTGGTTTGTGTGAGAACTTGCCTCGCCCGGAAACTGGTGTATTGGCTATGTTAATAAGGCATTTTACAAATAATGTTTTGTATTGTTTAGTGGTTTTGTGATGGCTGATTTGTATAAAGGCTTACGCGCCTCAACCTTCTATACGTGGATTGTTAGGAGTTATCACTTTGTTAGTTTCATATCGGTCGAGATATCAGTCTGAGACCGATATGAAACAACCAAGTAATAATCTCTTTATGTATTAACCCTTTACCTAACCTGAAAAGCAGACGACACTTGCAAAAATAATTCTTGAATAACTAATTTTTTTCATTTTTTGTCTCAAAAACATAGGTTATGACCCCTCGTTGGAAGGGTCATAACCTATGTTTTTGAGACAAAAAATGAAAGAAAAAAATAATGAAAATTAATTGGCGATTTTTGAGAATAGCGCTGGCCGGTTTTGGCCGTTACGTTAGGTAAAGGGTTAAAACAAATAAATACAAAATGTTCTCGGATCTGTTACAGTTTTCTGGCAGAGTTATTGTTTCTAATTCTTCTCACAGAGTTTTCTCTTCTACTAGTTCAGAGACCCGAACGTCCCGGTGTATCCACTGCAGAACCCGCGACAATCGAATAGCTGAATCTCTTCTCCCACTTCGACAAATCACCGTTTAGGACTATGAATCTTTAATTTGGGTTGAATTTTCTATGCAACTCTCTTCTTTCTTCTCTCCACCCACCTAAACCTTACTTATTGACATCATTAATGCCGCACCATACAGAAACACAGCTTCGTACTACTGCATTATGCTGGGTAACGCTGATTTTTTCAGACTCCATTCGACAGATAACGGAAAGCGATTTCGATGTAAACAAATTGCTTGTACCTACTAACGTGTCAAGGGGGACAACTCTAGTTTGGTTTATGTCGGCCGAGATAAGTGCCAGATCAGCCGAGTTTGAAGTGAACCAAGCTAGAGTTGCCCCCCCCCCCCCCCTCGATGCGTTACTAGGTGCAACCATTTTGATATCTGCCGAGCTTGATACTGCGCAACTATGAGAAAAGTCATAATTACTAAATGACTATCTTCTTTCTTCTATTCACAGCAAATGAGCAAATAATTTGTCTTGTGATTTATGCAGAAAGTATACCTACAACTGTTTAGTGCTATTGAATTGAATCAACAAATAGCTAAATTTAATTACATGACTAAAAAATTAAATATCTGCTTCTCAGGCCCTCCCGCATATCCTTTTGGCTACCACATGCTTTCTTTTTATTACCAATGCAAACTTAAAAAAATAAAAATTAAATGGTTTATGTCTTATATTTTATCCAAGTTAATAAAATTTATAAATTTGTCCCTTGAGTGCAAGAAGGCTTTGCAATGCTAAAGCATTTCAAAGCCTTCTTGCACTCAAGGGACGAAATACACCACTACTCATGCTAATCTGTAGATTATGAGGCCAAAAACATAAAATAAAACTATTTCAAAGCCTTCTTGCACTCAAGGGACGAAATACACCACTACTCATGCTAATCTGTAGATTATGAGGCCAAAAACATAAAACAAAACCAAGAACATGCACTTCGGTGGCAAAGATATAATTACAAAAATAAATTATAAAATAAAACATCGCCAGTCAACATGCAATTTTACAAGAGAGAAACAGAAGATCTACTTTGTGGGGGCTAATAATCAGATTTCTAGAGGGTTGTCTCCAGAGGGAACATCGCCTTTGACCACCTCAACACACAGGGCGTAGAACATGTGATGGCTACCGAGAACTAAAAAGTGGCTGTTTTGATACTGTAATAGATCGATTTCTGCCAGCATTATAGATGTAGTGCATAGACATCAGACGAGGATGTCTGCGTGGGCTGTCTACCTCAGGACACAAGACAAGACTCACTCAGATAAACTGACGTGCCACGACTGATAATACATTTCGGGTGACTTTCATCTTGGGAATTGTCGACGAGTGCAAAGCCAAAAAATATGTTTTACTCTCGAGGGACCTTTTCATCATGATGGTGAACGGAATGGGTGGTAGACCAACTGTTGTGTGAGAGGACGGAGCTGATGGAAGCACGGCAGATTATGGCATTGGAAGGTCTTAGCTGGTGCTACAAGAGTTCGTTTTATAACTAAGACACATTGTGACACTGTCGATTTATAGGGATGGCATCTTGCCAGTGCATATTCTTTTCTTCGGCGACATTTTCAGCCGCAAACCGCTTAGAAAAGAACAAAGCTCATATACACATTTAATGGGCGTCTCATCACTTCTTGCTCACAATGTGAATGTGTGGCCATATTCATCACTCATTCACGCTTTGACCCAATTGAGAATTACTGGGACAAAATGGGCCCCCAACTGCATGCTGGAAAAGCACTGAGAGCCAAATCACTTGTGACAGTGCTGGACGTGAGTGGAAAGCACTACTTAACCATTTACTCAACGCAGACGATATCAAAATTTATTATTTTAAATATCATTTTTTAAATTTTTTCAAAACATTTCAACAAAACCATATCATGTAACCTCTCTTTGGAACGAGCCCGACGAGCTCGTTCCAAAGAGGGGTCATATGATATGGTTTTGTTAAAATCTTTCGAAAAATAATATTTTTTCAGCTACTGAATTTGCATATTACGCGGACTGATGCGTGCGATTCGTTGGGTAGAGGGTTAATGATGTCAATAAGTAAGTTTTTTTTTTTAATTTTTCAAACAATTTTAACAAAACCATATCATGTGACCCCTCGTTGGAACGAGTTCGTTCCAACGAGGGGTCACATGATATGGTTTTGTTAAAATATTTTGAAAAATTATATTTCTTCAATTGCTGAATTTGCATATTACGCGGGCGGATGCGGGCGATTCGTTAGGTAAAGAGTTAAACCTTTCCTTAGAGAATAAGTGTACAGACAGAAGAGTCGAATTTGCATAAAAACTCTTGTCCCAATATCCCGATATATTCTGTCTTTTGATTGGTCAGAATGCCTTCGACAAATAGCCATGGCAAAGGGTGCACCTAGCATCCAAGGCGTATGAGAGCGTGCAACATCCAGGGTATAAGCGCATGCGAAACATCGGGGGTATATGGTTTAAACGAAAGCTTTTAGCTTTTGCTCGCCTCGATATTAATATCGAACAAAAAAAAAACACGAAATAGACACAAATATCATCAGATTTCTGACAATTCGATCAAAGTTTGTCGTTATAAATTAAATGGTCGAATAATTAAATGAAATAACATGAGAAAAATAAAATAAGAGCAAATATCGTCCCCTCAGTTCCAATGGGTTCTATGTGCCAGTAGGCAGATAGAACATCTTGAAACTCTGGGGACGATGTCAACAAAATACTGTTTACTCGTTTCCTTAACGACCCAAGGGTTGTAACTCTATCTATTGTCTTCTGCGTTTGTTCCAACTGATTGCGGAGCGTGGGAAACACGTCCAGAAATTTTTCTCCACTTTGTTTCTATTGTGTTTCAAACGGGACAAAAAGGTTATCTCCGACAACATGTGTGGTATATGGAGATTTAATACCTGGATGTCTCATTTAAACACCTTGTCTATGGCTCAGTGTTTAAAAGCTGACATCCAGGTATTAAATCTCCATATACCATACATGTTGGCTGAGATAACTTATAATATACTCGATGATGTGTGACTTGGATGTTTATTCCATTGACCTGTTTGTCCGTCTTTTCTCCAAAATGACATGCGTAATCTGCCACTGACTTTGTCAACCATCGAAATGTGTTCATAAGTAATAATTAATAATCATACAAACTGATCACTAATTTCCTTTTATATTTGTGACCCCTTTCAAATATTTTTTGATGACTTTCGATTGCTTTTCGTGTGTAGAGATAAGTGCGAGAGCCGGGGTTCCCGCACTTATCTCTCCCCCTGTTACACGTGTATCCCCATGTTGTAATATCTGCACCAGTTCTGAACGCATTCAACTGTTACCAAAAAAACTCTATAGACTATAGTTCACTTCTCGGTTTCGAGTACGATGTTTATCCTCGAGTGATGCGCGCGGCCAGAGCTTCGTGAAATAATCCGCACGGCCCATGAATCCGAGCAGTGAACTTTTGTATTTATTTTATTTTCTCCTTATTTGCTTTCCCAAAACAACTCTTTATAAGTGATTCAGCTCAACCGATTTGTAAACAGTGATATAACAAAATAGTCCGCAGTGTAGAATGTGCGCGAGAATCTACGGCTCTTGTGAAATATGACTACCCCATTTTAACTCGTTATGCAAAACACCCACCGATTCAAACACACATCGCGTTCTGTCGATATCTCTCCCAGTTTTTGACAAATCGTTGTGGTTTTCGACAACTTCAAGATAATATTAACATAAAGCAGTAGATCAAATTTTCTTGATATCAGAGGAGTAGTGTTAAGTTCTTGCATAGAAGGACTTTCATTGCAATCAAAATACAGCTAAGGAAGGGCAATAACTCTCTCAATCAGCATTATTTTCAAACTTGTCCAAGACAATGTTAAAATAAAGAGATATTAGTTCATTATTTGAATCCGAGCAGTGAAATTTTGTGTTTATTTTCTTCTTATTTGTTTTCCGAAAACAACCCTTTATAATGTATTTTAATCACATGAAACGTCGTTAATTTCGACGTAACAACCCTGATTATCAACTAGTGTCTAATCGGTGCATGGTCCCATAGCAGCAGCAGCAGCAGCAGCAGCATTGTATTCTTGTGCGTAGTTCACATGACGTCAATTACGCCAACAGGTGCAAGTAAAGCGCATTCATGACGTCATGGTGTGAAGCGTTTGAGCCAACGAACTGATTGTCGGTTGTTTTGGGAGAATTTAGCGACAATGAATTAAATAAAAAGTGTAAAAAACATTCGAAAATTCATGTGATATACAAAATCTTTAACTCGTGATGTTTGGATATCAGATTTTTTGAAACACGTTTGATGAATTCGATTCACAACTCGCTTAAAGGCTCGTTGTGAATCAAATTCATCAAACTCGTTTAAAAAAATCTTATATCCAAACATCACTCGTTTGAGATCCTCTATAACTCAACTGATTTGTAAACAATAAAAAAGTAGTCCTTCCTCGCCGAGAGTAGAATGGAAGTGGGAATACGATTTGTTTTGGGGGAAGAAAAACGAATGAAAATAAAATAAATATGTCTTATAACAATAGGTGTGCCAGGAAACAACTTCCGTTTTGAAATTGTCTTGATGTTTTCATTGATGGCGACAGTTCATGAGAAGCAACCATGACATTGATCTTATAAAAAGGAAAATGCGAAGGACAAAAGTTAAGGTATTATTTAATGTGAACATAATATAGTATTATAATATCATTTCAGACTGTATTCAACCAAGTTCGGTACAAGATAGATGGAGACACAAAAGCGCTAAGATATTTCGAAGTGGAACCCTTGACGGGTGAGGTTCGAATGAAAGAAAGTGTTACAATGGACACAGAAACACGCTACATTGTAAGTACAATTATCTGAGAGCCAGCTTGTGTGTCTTTTGCTGCCGTGTACTTTGGTTTTTTTAAAATGAGTTGTAAAAGGCTTTCCTTAATTTCCCAGGCCATTTTTGATAAAATTGCATATGGACGGGCGCTTTTTTATTTTTGTAATTATTTCTTTGCCATCAAAAGTTCATGCTCATGGTTTGTTTTATGGTTTAGGCCTCATAATCTACAGAACAGCATGGGCAGTGGTGTATTTAGACCCTTGGAAGGCTAAAGCATTGCAAAGCCTTCTTATACTGAAGGGACAAATTTATCAATTCTATTAACTTGGGTAAAATATCAAACATAAATGATTTAATTTTAATTTTTCTAAGTTTGCACTGGAAATAACCTTGTATAAGATCCACGGTTTGTTGCTGAATACGTTTCCACCACTCTAACTCACCTGTATCTCTTGTACCGTTTGTACTCATTACATGTTGTTGGAAATAAATACTGTTTAAACTAAACAAACTTGGGTAAAATATCAGACATAAACCATTTAATTTTTATTTTTTTTTAAGTTTGCATTGGTTATAAAAAGAGAGCACGTGCAGCCAAAAAGACCAAAAAACAAATTTTTAACTTTTTAGGCCTAACCAATTACCGTTACCTCCACCGTAAAATTTAAGGTTATGACTGTCATATGAAAATTTATAGAGGAGGACTCGCGTACAGAAGAGAAAAATGTCTTTTTCAGAACGAACGTATCCAATCAACACTTTAGTTCCTGCTTTGCGGCAGATTATCAAGCATTTCGAAGATACTTTGTTTTAGAAGATTCATTTTTTTACGGTGGACCAATTAATATCTTTAAACTGCAGCCAACGACTGCAGGTTAAAGATATCATTTGGCTTTCGCTACTTGACAAATCAACAGCTTTCTGGCGTAATGAAGAGAAGCCAGATATGAGTCCTTTGGTTTTGTTCCAAGATCGCAACATGGATATAAGGTCAAGTTCAGCTAATCGTTTCTACACATATTGCTCATTTTAAAGGACTTCCACCCCAGGCATTGGTGATCGCATCCTATTGTACCTGTGAAAAAGAGCTTGCTCGCCTCAGTAAACAAGCACTATCTCACTTCCTGAGGTTCCCATGGGAGAAATTGTTTAATGTGGTATTTTCCCCTTAGTATTTTCCGGTAAAACTACCGGCGTCAGATTGGCGGTAGTTGTACTATATTTTAACAGAATTTGTTCACAATGCTATATATACAATATATATATATGTTATATGTGGGTGGTTCAGTATATATATATCTGGAAGTGACGCGATTTACACAAAAGTTCCCAACGATAACTTTGTGTTTCCGGTGTTTGGGTGTTTTAATTGCGATTAAAACATATAACTGTAATTAAACATAACAACGCATATATTTAAAAAAATACCTACTGTTTTTTCAGCCCCTGTTGCAGACACGAATGAGATGTCGCTGGTATCTCCCCAAAACCATAATACATCCTCCATGTATTTGTTATGCGTGCAGCAATCACTTAACAGAGAGATGCTGCTACGAAGCTCATTCCACGTATCGGGTTATTTATGTATTTATTTTGTGGGGGTTTAACGGCACTTTCGCCAGCCAAGATTACGGGTGGAGGAACCCGGTGGACCCGGAGAGAACCACCGAGCTACGGCGAGCAACTGTCAGACTCCACAACATACTTACTTTACACAAGCAGGGTTAGGTTTGGTTGAAGAAGAGCGTACCATCGACGTGCAGTACGCCTTCGTGCTTAGCTTCACCGTGGACAATCGGGATTAAGTGCCTTACCCAAGGACACAATGCGGTTGCCTAAGGTGGGGATCGAACTGTGGACCCTTCGGTTTGAAGTCCAATGAAGTCTAATAACGTAACCACTTAGACACCGCGACCCCAGCCATGGATTAACCCTTTACCCAACGTAACGGCCAAAACCGGCCAGCGCTATTCTCAAATATCGCCAATTGATATTCATTAATTTTTTCATTTTTTGTCACAAAAACATAGGTTTTGATCCCTCATTGGAACGAGCTAGCCGAGCTCCTTCCAATGAGGGGTCATAACCTATGTTTTTGAGACAAAAAATGAAAAAAATTAGTTATTCAAGAATTGTTTTGCAAGTGTCGTCTGCTTTTCATGTTAGGTAAAGGGTTAAGGGACTAAGGAGAGGTGTTAACACAGCGCCGTCATGTGAGAACCATAAGGTTCTATCTTTTACTGGAAGATTGGACCGAATGGTTCTCACGCGATGAATTATGTTGTAGAAATTGCTGACTTATCCTTGTGAAATTAATAACCTTAAAACTCACCGACTTAACGGAACAAATGGACACCTGTACGTATTTAGTGTCGACATTTATTTTGCATCAAACAGATAAGATATTTGTTCCTGTTGACACAGATGTTGTTTTTTGTTACACACGATTGAGAAAAACGCCCCGTAGCTCTTCCCAAGAGTCTGTAACATAACAACATTCCAACAGCGTAATGGGAATATAGCAACATGTAAACGAAAATAATTAATATAATTCGACAGAAATTGAATCACTCCCCAATGTCCATAAATAAGAAAATATCTCACGAAATGAGAACCATTTTCAACAATGACCTCGGTTGTTCAATGCCAACAACAAAAACGGAGCACATCAAGAGGGATAACTTGTAAGATACTAATATCAGCTGTTCAGGTTAAGAAAGCCTAAAAAATCCCATTGACCACAGTGCTAACCTTTCACCCTCTCTCTGTACACCAAACCAAGTTGTTTTGAAAAAAATACCTCTACATCCACTTAGTACAACATCTCTTGAAAATATTAAACTAGAAAAAAATATATGTTGCCAAATCTCAGATCAGTTTAAATTTTGAATTTTCACTACTACTGTATGATCTTGTACTGAATGACCTTGACACTTTTTTTCATACCTCATATTTTTGAGAAATTCTCACACATTCTGACACATTAATTACAAACCAAGTTTTTAATCTTTCCTAAAGAAGACAAAACAAATTTTTAATTAATAGTTTCAAAGACAACTGATATTGAACCAATCCGCCAATCCGCCAATTCGACCTATTTAATCCTACTCACAACTTTTATTTGGTCTTTTCCTGGTCACGGGTTCACTTATTTAGGCTCTCATAACCTTCAATGTGACAGGCTGTTTTGATCGGTGTTATCCCGGTTGAAACTATATTTAACATGTTAACTTGCAAACAAATGAAGACTATTTAAAAAATGAGGTGGGGGATTTTTCATCGACATTATTTATTTATATTTATTTATTTATTAGGGTTTAACGACACATTAACAGCCAAGGTCATATCGTGTCGGTGACAGTTGTACGGGTGGAGGAAGCCAGGGTACCCGGAGGAACCACCCGAGCAACGACGAGCAGTTGCCGGCTCCCCAACATTGTAACTCCGCACTGCAGCACAGACAGGGTTAGATTGGTTGAAGACATGCACACCATCGACGTACAGTACGCTTTAGTACACGGCGCAATCGTGCCCCCATATGGACAATCGGGGTGAAGTGCCTTGCCTAAGGACACAACGCGGGAGTCCGAATCGATCGCTCAGACGGCCACACATCCAAGGGGTAACCGGGCTCGACGTTGCTTAACTTTGGTGATCTGGCGAGAATCGGTTACCGCAACGCCACCGCGCCCCCTTTTCATCGAAATACAAAACGGCAGTGCTGACACGATATTGTTCCGACAGTTGAACCCTTTTCAGACTGACAAAAAATACTGAAATTTCAAGCAGAAATTTTTTCCTATACTTCAACCTGGAATTTAATCAATACAATCTTGTTTGACAGAGCTCAGTGAGCTCTGTCAAACAAGATTGAATGGGATAAATTCCTAGTTGCATTATGGGAAACATTTGTGGCTTCAACTTCGATATTTTTGCCACGAGGCTGCAGAGATTAAACTGATTATTTTGAAACCCACCTCTCAGTCCACCATTTGCCTAACTGGTCGAGAATTTATTGAAGCAGTAATTAGTTACATCATTTTACCATGTATCTGTGGATATTATATACTCGAGTAATCATTACAGATCTACTTCAAGCTTATAAATCTTTTTTTTATTTGGGAAGTAATGAAAACAAGAATGTAAGTGTTCCCTATTTCGTCATGGATTCAGACTCGTGGTTGAGCAGGAAAGCCGTTTCCATTTTCCATTCGCCACGTAATATTATTTTTACCATTCTGTCCGACCGAAGTCTTGCATACAGCCAAATAATAGTAAAATATCTTCAGAAAGCCTTTAATGTACTGAAAAGAACTACTGAGTTATCCAAACCTGGTATATGAGTCTGTGAGCGTATGTGTTTGTGCATAACCTGTCCCTTTCTTACCATCGATGTTTTTCTCTAGTTTTCACTCACCTCCTCTCTCTTTCTTCATTCCTCATCCTGTCCCGCTTTCATATAAAACGAGTTCCCACTTGCAGGTTAAAGTCATTGCTTACGATACAGAAGATTCAGTGGGACAATCTGGAATTTCTGTGAGCAGGTCATCAACAGCAACCGTAACAATTAATGCGGTCAGAAACCTGAACAAACCTATCCTACAGGGATTATACAGCGGTATAAAAATAAAGAATACAGATTTCCCTGGCTCTCCAGTAACAACAATATCAGCAATCGATTCAGATGGCGTAAGTTGAACCTATATTTGTTATAAATCTCTTTCTAACTATCTGCTTGCTGAGTGTATTCATAAATTTCTCAAAAAATAAAGTTATGGCGCTATAAAGCCGCCATGACTCTGTTTGCTTGGAAATACAATTGAGTTCGGTATGAAAACATCATTGATAAGAAAACTACTTTAATTCACAGGGGTATTTTCTACAGAAAAGACACCTGATGATACCGTTGCCGGGCAACAGATTAAACAGACTATAATTTGGAAGTCCGCCCGCCACAACTGAAGATTTGAAAGACAGGTTTTGTTTTTTGTTGTGGTTGCAATTCTTTTAAACGGATAAAACAGCATTTCCTGCTGCATTGTGTTGATAAATTCAATACTTTTTTTCAAGTTGGATATCGGAGTGATGACAAAGTTAACATATTTTAGGAGTAGTGAAGTAACACGTGGAACCATGTTATTTCTCTCGCCTAAAAAGTGTAGATTCCCGTTTTATTATATACCTTTGGCTATCTTTCTGTATTGATTGTCTCTAAATCGCCATCTTTTTACCAATTGTCATTTGACTTCTTTTTGCGAAAGTTTGGCCAAAATTTGCAATCTTTAATTAGTTGAAAATTTTTAATAATCTGAAAAATACTGACCGAGCTAACCACTCGATACACAACTTTCAAGTTGGTAAGCCAGAATAGAACGTATCTTCTCTCTAAAATAACTTTATCTTGCTATTAATACATACCTTATTATTTGCCATAATGTGCAGTAATTTTGATTCTGTGTTCGAACTGCATTGTTGTATGTATAATATCACTCTTGCTGAATAAATATTGTTTAAACTAAAATAACTCTACTAGCAGACGATACGAATTGTTGAATAACTAAAACTGTTAATTAGTTGCCCAGAAAAGAAAGCTTATGGACCCTCGTTGGAACGAGCTCTTAGAGCTCGTTCCAACGAGGGTTCATAAGCTGTGTGTGTTTTGAGGGCCAGAACCACAACTGAAAAAAATAATGAAATTTGAATATCGGTTTATGTGAATATGGCTGACCGGATATGACCGTCACACTTGGAGAATTCACCGCTAAAATAAATCCTCCCTCCATCTTTCGTTAATAAAAATATGATTTAATCTCAATTTCTAACAACATGATATCTTAGAATAGGGCATGTAATATATTCTAAATGATGGGACCAATTGGGAATACAGCTCCGAAACTGCAAAACCGGATGTAATTTTCCATTAAATTTATTATAATGTTCCTTTATTTTCCCGACAAATCGTGGCACGAGGTATGTTTGCTACATACAGATTATCATGATAATGTGCATGTCCTGTGATTTGTATCAGATTCGAGGTGGTGTCCAGAATGGGATCTCACCGAGCCGGCTTTGCCGGCGAGTTGTGATCACATTTTTGGACACCACCGAGAATCTGATACAAATCACAGGACATGCACACTATCATGATAATTCATTTATCTAACAATTCTGTCAGTCACATAAACAGATTAAATCTTAACCCATTACCCAACGTAACGGCCAAAACCGGACAATGCTATTCTAAAAAATCGCCAATTAATTTTCATTATTTTTTCTTTTTTTGTCTCACAAACATAGGTTATGATCCCTCGTTGGAACGAGCTCGTCGAGCTCGTTCCAACGAGTGGTCATAACCTATGTTTGTGAGACAAAAAATGAAAAAAAATAGTTATTCAAGAATTGTTTTTGCAAGTGTCGTCTGCTTTTCATGTTAGGTAAAGGGTTAAATTATTTTTAAACATTTTTGGGACATAATGTTCGGTCGATCACTGAAACGAACATAGAATGTATCCATGTGCCTGTTACGATAGCCCGTAGCGCTACCAGAAACGAGTCGTCTATATGATACGGAATCAGATTGAGTCGTCTGTATGATACGGAATCGGAACACATTATGTGATACCTACCGTTTCTCGTGGTTTTTAAGGTCTCACAGAACTAAATATTTTCCCATAGGCGACCATTATAACGTTCAGGTGGAAAAAATATGATCGCATCACTTTAATGTTGGCATTCAAATATCTCTGTCAAGTATAGCCCTTCAGACAACTTTTTCTGATCTGAAAACCGGGGGTCATGCAACAAATAAGAGAGAAAAACTGACACAAAGGGAAGTACCGGTCACGTGCACATATTTTTCAGGGAACTCCCTACAAAAACACACAAAAAGTAAATTGTATTTTTTAGGTCCAAAAGTCATCAAATCACCCTCTTTTTTATCAGGAATATTCAACAATAATGCAAGATGTCAATAGAATGTTTCAAACTTTTATTGAAACAACAGATTTTCCCAAGGCTGTTTATTTTTAGAGATTGCATCATTTCCGAGTGCAACATTTTAAGGCGGTTCACTCTAATTTCAATATTTAGTTCCGCGATACCTTAAGCCAAAATCTATATGATTGTTAGATAAAATATTTAACCCATAGCTTTATACGCGCACATAAGTGTAACCTTCAAATTTCCACTATTAGACTTTATTGAAGCACCAACAAGGACATTGTCTTGCAGGGTAAATCAAATATGCCATTATTAAAACTATCTCGTTTTAGGATACGTTAACTTACGAGATCGACGAAAACTCTGAGGCTTTCAACTACTTCTACGTACACCCCAGAACTGGCGAAATGAGGCTGATCTCAGGCGTCACTGGCAAGACGGGCCACACGTTTCAGGTAAATGTGTATATTCTGAACTGTTAGTATCTTCAATAGTTATTTATTTATTTATTGGCGTTTAAGGTCACATACTTATGCAAAATGGCTAGTCGTGACCGTGACATTTTTACGGGTGGAGGAACCCGGAGTACCCGGAGAGAACCACCGAGCATCGACGAGCAACTGTCAGCTCCTCAACATTCTAACTCTGTTCGAGCCCCGCTCAAGAAGGTTTACAGCGGTTGAAGACATGTGCACCATCAACGTGCAGTACGCCTTAGTACATGGCGTCATAGTGTCCCAATGTAGGCAGCCGGGATAAAGTACCTTGCCCAAGAACACAACGCGGGTCGTCCCGGACGAGGATCGAACTCGGGACCTCTAGCATGGAAGTCCAACAATCTTCCACTGAGCCACCACGCCCCCTCTTCAACAGTTGCAAACCAACTGAAGGCTGACTTAGAAAAGAAAACACGCAAAGTTCGTGCCCAAACTTCTGCGTTATATGAATAAAGAAATATAGGATGGAAATACTTTTGAAACTGTCACCTCAATCCAACTTAACTCTTTGAACACCAGAGGCCGTTTTTCCGACCGGGTCACAAGCTACGTCATCATGTCATTAAGGGGGATGACTGCAAGGTAAATGTGTGGTGTAGACCAATCAATATTTTCAACGTGCAGCCCGAAGGCCGCACGTTGAAAATATTAATTGGTCTTCCCCCCAAAAATAGATATGGACTCTTGCTATTGCTACCATGGAACTGACATGGAAGATACCACCAGTTTTCAAAGGGTTAAAACATGAAGACCTATACTTCGCTTTTCAGTTTTTCGGTACAAACATTCATAGTTTGTTTATTTAAATCCTGTTTAAAGAGGGACGAGCCACTGTTGCTGCCGTTGTCAGAACGAGAGGTCTTCTTGAGAATATCATTAAAAAACAGCCACAGTTTGAATACGTCCTTTGGAGCATCAAGATCTAGCCTTGTAGACGGCGCAAAGGTGCACTGAGCGGACGAATATTTCCCTAGATGAGTTCCAACAGAGCTACCGAATTACTACTCGGCAGTAAAAGCGTTAGGATTGTGTTCATACATTATCAATAACCAGACATGGAGCGCGGTGGCTCAGTGATTACAGCATTAAACATCAAACCAAGAGGATCACGGTTCGATCCCCGCCAGGTGATTCCTTGAGCAAAGCACTTAACCCCGATTGCCCGCGCGAGGGCACTGTGGCGCTATGTACCAATGCGCAATGCACGTCGATGGTGCACCTGTCCTCAACCAATGCTAACTCTGCTTGTGTGGAGTTAGTACATTTGGGAGTCTGACAGTTGCTCGCCGTTGCACGGTGGTTTTCTCTGGGTACTCCGTCTTGCAACACCCGTAAAACTGTCCGGCACGAGGTGACCCTGGCTGTCGTAAGTGTCCTTAAATCCCAATAAATAAATAAGTAAATTTAAAATAAATAAATAAACAAATCACCAACCAGACTACTTTAACCTTGAAACCGGAAATACCATTTTTCCGGTCCAGGGAAATGATATGTCATAATTTAATTAAGTGCGATGGCTGCTAAGCGAATATGTGGAATTAGACCAATCAATATTTTCATCGTGCAGCCCCAAGACTGCACGTTGAATATATTAATTGGTCTGCTGCACGTTGAATATATTAATTGGTCTATCCCCAAATAATGAATATGGGCTCTTCCAATTTCTGCCATTAAACCAAGATAGAAGATACCACCAGGGAGCGCGGTGGCGTCACGGTAACTGGTTCTCGTCAGATCACCGAAGTTTGGCAACGTCGAGCGTGGTAAGTAGTTGGATGGGTGGCCATTTCAGCGACTGATTCGCGCTCCCGCATTGTGTCTTTGGGTAAGGCACTTCACCCCGATTGTCCACATGGGGGCACGATGACGCCGTGTACTAAGGCTTACTGCACGTCGATGGTGCGCATGTCTTCAACCAATTTAACCCTGCCTGTGCTGTAGTGCGGAGTTACGATGTTGAGGAGCTGACAGCTGCTCGTCGTTGCTCGGTGGGTCCCTCCGGGTACTCCGGATTCCGCCACCCGTAAAACTGTCACGGTCATGATTAGCCATTGTGCATAAGTAAGTGACCTTAAACACCAATAAATAAACAGATATAGAAGATACCACCAAGGTACAAAGATTAAATTATATTAATTCAGGACACGATCGATGAAAGCTGCGCAAATTTTCTAGACATGCATCTAATAGCAGTAATGCATTTATCAAACAATCTACCAATGGTATAGTTTTAAGTTTGTTGGGTGATAAAACGGGCATGTTGAATGTTCAGAAAAGAACTACGTTATATGTTAATGGATACTGAAAACAATAAAACAAGGACAAAGATTTTCCGGCGTAATACACGGCGCAAAATCATAGTCAATGGAGTACACCCGTTTACACTATTTCACTGGCAATAATTGTTTGAAAATTGAAGAAACAACACATTATTATTTCACCAGGCTTCTTATTATTCAATTCATTTTATGTCATAGGTACATTTATTATGTATTATGTTTGTTTATCAATTGACCTAAACATTTTTTATATATTTTTAAACCAACGCGCACAATATCAAAATTTATTATTTTATGTATTTTTTTTAAAAACAATTCAACAAAAAAACGTGTAACCCCCCTCAATAAAACGACCTTACCCATCATATCACGTGCATGACCCCTCCCCCTCCTTAGAACAAGCTCCACGAGGTCGTTCCACAGTAAGGGGTCAAATAATACGGTTTTGTTAAAATGTTTTAATTTTTTTTTTAATTATTTAATTTGTAACATTATGGATGGATGCGCCCGATTCGTTGGGTAAAGGGTTAAATGCGACAGTGCACTATCATTCAGTTGCAAGCCAGAAATAAGCCGAGGTGTACACAGTCGTATTCCCACGAAAAAACCTGAACCCTGCCTCTTAGAAACCATTTACAGTGATATTACTTAATAAGTTGCGAACTGTTGTTTTAATAACATTCCATTTTTCGTTGCTTTAGAATATCTGCGTCATTGGGAATTTTTTTATGGCACACGCCTTCTCCATGTTTATGGTTCCATTTAAGGATCTTAACCCTTTACCCAACAAATGTCCACATCCGCCCGCGTAATATGCAAATTCATCAGCTGAAAAAATATTATTTTTCAAAAAATTTCAACAAAACCATATCATGTGAGCCATCTTTGGAACGAGCTCGTTGAGTTCGTTCCAGTGAGGGGTCAAATGATATGGTTTGCTTGAATTGTTTTGAAAAATTAAAAAAAAATATATTTAAAATAATAAATTTTGATATCGCGTGCGTTAGGTAAAGGGTTAACGTCCGTTACTAATAACTGCGTGAGTTTATGCGCCATGAAAGCTGTTTTATTAAGGCTTGGGGTGAAAGCTGATGCAGAAGCGCGGATTGTGGCTCAGTAGTTAGTGCATTGGACTTCAAGCCCAAAGGTTCACGGTTCGATTTTGACTAGCGGTAACTGTGTTATGTTACTGAACAAGACACTTAATCCCGATTTAACACGTAGGACACTGGAGTTGCGCACTAAGGTGTACTGCACGTGATACAAAATCAGATTCCACACCACAAATACGACAATTTTCACACTGTAACAAGATATCTTATTCTGTAGGTGAAAAAGATATGGCTAAATAATTCTTTGTTTTTTTTAATTCCAAAAACAGGTGCCAATCATTATTAGAGACGATGGAATACCTCCTCGATCTGCAACTCCTTCAATTGCAGTTGAAGTTTTACAGTCCGACGCGGATGCTTGCGGTAATGTAATTAGTTAATTTAGGGTGGCAAACTTCATATAATTTTAAACCTCTGCACGAAATATCTGAATTGCAAGCGGCAAATTTCTCTCACAATACAACTAGCAAATTAATCAATTCAGTCTTGACAATGCTCAGTGAGATCTATCAAAGGAATGAACTGGTTCGATTCCTATTTGCATTGTGGAAAGAATATTTGCTGCCCGAGATTTCGATATTTTGACACTAGTGTACAGGGGATTACCCTATGTATCCTGGTGGTATGCTCCATGCCAGTTCAATGACATCAATTTGAAGAGACCTTTTTCATCATTTGGGGGTAGACCAATTAATATTTTCAACGTGCAGCCATCGGACTGCATGTTCAAAATATTGATCGTCTACTCCACACATTCACTTATCAGCTATCCAGCTATAATGAAATTATGACGTATCTTGTTCCTGGGCCGGAAAAGCGGACCTCTCGGGTTCAAAATGTTAACGAAAAAAGACTGGTCTATATTCCGCTTACCTTTTAAATGGCAGTTGCTCATATCGTTATGACGATAACACAATGAGGTTTGGATTCTTCTTGAAAATTGTCTCAAAATATTTCTTGTTTCCGAAGAATACTGCAATCAAAGAATTGATCCATTATTTCAGTTATCCAACATAAACCTTCAATATGTTCCGGACAAATACATTAACACCAAACCTCCGTAGAAAAAAAGCCTCATTATTCAGTTTTCTAAAAAGAACAAAACAACGTAGCTTGATATGCCATAATGGGACGAACTCGACAGGCCCGTTCCCATCCATTGCTACAAGCAAGGTTTTTTAGAAGGTTCTCATAAAACCCTGCTTCAAAGCTCTGACAGGCACAAGACTAGGGGAAGCGGTGGCTCAATAGGTAGAGGTGCAGGCTGCAAGCCGAGAGGTCCTCGGTTCGAATCCCACCTGCGGCAACCGCGTTGTGTCCTTGGGCAAGGCACTTTATCCCCATTGCCTACGTGGGGGCACGCGGACGTTGTGTACTAAGGCGTACTGCACGTCGATAGTGCACATGTCTTCAACCAATGCTAACCCTGCATGTGTGGAGTTAGTATGCTGGGGAGCTGACAGTTGCTCGCCGCTGATCGGTGGTTCTCTCCAGGTACTCCGTCTTCCTCCACCCCTAAAACTGCCGAGGTCATGCTTAGCCAATGACCGCCGTGACTTGTCATTGGAGCAATGTTTCCACGGACGCAATAATATCAGACAACAAACACTAATAATAAGAATAATCATCAAAATTTTATTAGTGAAGCACCAGGTCATCCGGTGCTTCTTTAATAAAATATTTGCATTTGATGATTTTTATTACCTGATAAACAGATGCATGGACATCACTGCACACGCGTGTATTACGACCAGTCCAAGGCAAATGTACTCCAGAAAGGAATGTTTTGCTGTATTCAGTTTGCGGAGTACAGAAAGCCTAATGGTGGTTACAGTGATTTGTTTATTCATATATATTGTTACAAATATAAAATAAAAGATCTATGTTATTGGTAACAACCCAGGAATATAGATATATTTCTGGGAAAATACAGAACAGATTCCTTAGAGCATTTTGATAAATTATGTTTTTGTATTCAGCTACAAATTTGTGTTTGGAAAAAAAATCCCATTGCCTATGTATATGTATGCGTTTCTTACCCCAAGGATTTTATGTCTTGAAGTTCTAAAAATAATTTCACCTCGTCTGTTTATGTTTGTGTTTTTCTTAGTGTAAAAACCAATTGTTACAAACTGTAAGTAGCATTTTTTCTCATTAACGTTTCAGATGTATATCATTTATTCAGTATGTTCTCAAATATGAAAGTTCATTTTCAGAAACAAAATGTGAGTATGGAATTCTTAGACAGTTAAACACAATTATCAAAATAGATTTTCGGTCGAAGAAGTTTTGAAAATTATCCACCATCTATGTAGTTGACTTTTGTAGCTTCACCATTGGAACCTTATTTCACTACCTGTATATCCCGAAAGAAGACATGACTACCTTCAATGTTTCTTAACCCTTTACCTGACCTGAAAAGCAGACGACACTTGCAAAAATAATTCTTGAATAACTAATTTTTTTCATTTTTTGTCTCAAAATCATAGGTTATGACCCCTCGTTGGAACGAGCTCGCCGAGCTCGTTCCAACGAGGGGTCATAACCTACGTTTTTGAGACAAAAAATGAAAAAAAATAATGAAAATTAATTGGCGATTTTTGAGAATAGCGCTGGCCGGTTTTGGCCGTTACGTTAGGTAAAGGGTTAAATGACCTACTGTGGTATATGCGATACGAGTAAATCCATAATGGACAAGAGCGAAGCTAGAGCTCAATATGTGATTCACTAATGCCGCAAATGCTACTCTAAGTCACCAAAGACCATCTAATGAATATATATATCTGTTCAAATGCTCTTCCGAGACATTAAATTAGCAAATGTAATGATTAGTGCATGACATGATTCTTACTTGTTCATTTAAGTTCCACCACATGGTAAATAACTCTAACTCTTAGCCATGAATATATTCTACTACTGTGTATTGCCTATACATTACTTCATGTGGCGTTTTAAATCTAATGAAATACCAATTAAATGCTATGTCCAGTCCAGTCAGTAAAACAATGCAAATTTAACTTTATGAGATATTTCACACCCAACAGATTTCTGAGAATTTCATGATGAAATTCTTAGAAATCTGTTTAGTATGAAATATTTAATAATGTTAGATTTGTATAGTTTCACTGACTGAATATGGCAGTGAATTTGGTTGTGTGGGTATATGGAGTATCAAAGAAAGATTCATAACCCCCAGACTATATATTATCATTCTATCCAATTAGTGAAGTACTACTGAATGTCTCTATCTCGCTGTTGACTACTTTTCACTCAGTAGAACTAGCTGATATCGATAACCACCTGAAAAACAAATGCAAGTTACCCAAGTGACTCGATCCAGATATAGAGTGGGTGGAGAACTGCATGTTATTTAATATACCATAATAAGAAGCCATATCATTACGCAGTTAACACATCACATAATATTTCATTCTTCACAAAGAGAAAAAATGCAAATCTGTTGTTTTATACTGTGAAATGACATGGGATAACGCACCCTGTGGTGTACGCGCTATTTTCAGTTTTTTGCAGTGAAATTCAAGTTGGCTAACTTGAAAACAGCGAATAGGCAAAAACAGTTATCTTTCATAAACAGAAATTATGCCCAATCAGCCGCACTTCACATTTAACATACGCGTTTCTGTACCAGCTGTTGGTAAGTGGAACGATTTCAGGTAGTCCGAGACTGATATAGTCTCCAATCAATGGCACTCACAGTCAAACAGCTCAAATGCCGTGGTGTAGCAAAGGATGTTTGTAAGGAAAAGACTGGTGTCGGGCTGCACTAGTTCTGAATAAAGTATGCTGGTGAAATATATATTTGCTTATTTCATAATAGTCACAAGTCCAAAAACATTTAGGTGTGCTGGTTGTTATTTTATTGATGAATTATCAGAGAGAGCTGAAGTGTACATCGAGCCAAACATGAAATGCAAATGTGAGTTTCTACTTCACAGAATTATTATTCGATCCTAAATCAAAATCAATATTAGTCATATTTACTGTACCACTTTCATTAAATGGCATGTACTCTCTCTCTCTCTCTCTCTCTCTGTTGCTGCTATGGCTGGTTTAATAAATAGATATTTGGGAATACATTTATGTGCATTTTATTTAATAGTTAACTCATAATATAGGATTTCATTTCAGAATGTACAAATCTGCAGAATTGTAAGTATGTATCTGGTTTGTTATATTTTTGGTTATTTGTTGGTAGTTATATCCACTTTGGTATTTAAGGCTACATTTTTATGTAGTTATGTCCACTTTAGTATTTAAGGCTACATTTTTATGTAGTTATATCCACTTTAGTATTTTAGGATACATTTTTATGTAGTTATGCCCACTTTAGTATTTTAGGATACATTTTTATGTAGTTATGTCCACTTTAGTATTTAAGGCTACATTTTTATGTAGTTATATCCACTTTAGTATTTAAGGCTACATTTTTATGTAGTTATATCTACTTTAGTATTTTAGGATACATTTTTATGTAGTTATGTCCACTTTAGTATTTAAGGCTACATTTTTATGTAGTTATGTCCACTTTAGTATTTTAGGATACATTTTTATGTAGTTATGTCCACTTTAGTACTTAAGGCTACATTTTTATGTAGTTATGTCCACTTTAGTATTTAAGGCTACATTTTTATGTAGTTATGTCCACTTTAGTATTTAAGGCTACATTTTTATGTAGTTATATCTACTTTAGTATTTAAGGCTACATTTGTATTTAGTTATGGCCACTTTAGTATTTATGGCTACATTTTTATGTAGTTATGACCACAGTAATATTTAAGGCTATGTTTTTATGTAGTTATGTCAACTTTAGTATTTAAGGCTACATTTTTATGTAGTTATTCCCACTTTAGTATTTAAGGCTAAATCTTTATGTAGTTATGGCCACTTTAGTATTTCAGCCTACATTTTTATGTAGCTGTGCCCACTTTAGTATTTAAGGCTACATTTTTGTGTAGTTATGGCCACTTTAGTATTTAAGGCTACATTTATATGTAGTTATGGCCACTTTAGTATTTACGGCTACATTTTTATGTATTTATGACCACAGTAATATTTAAGGCTATGTTTTTATGTAGTTATGTCCACTTTAGTATTTAAGAATACATTTTTATGTAGTTATTCCCACTTCAGTATTTAAGGCTACATTTTTATGTAGTTATGGCCACTTTAGTATTTCAGCCTACATTTTTATGTAGTTGTGACCACTTTAGTATTTAAGGCTACCTTTTTATGTAGTTACGGCCACTTTAGTATTTAAGACTACATTTGTATATAGTTGGGGCACGGTGGCGTTGTGGTAACTAGTTCTCGTCAGATCACCGAAGTTAAGCAACGTCGAGCCCGGTTAATGATTGGATGGGTGACTGTCTGAGCGATCAATTCGGACTCCCGTGTTGTGTCCTTGGGCAAGGAACTTAACCCTGATTGTCCACATGGGGGAACGATGATGCAGTGTACTAAGGCGTATTGCACGTCGATGGTGCGCATGTCTTCAACCAATCTAACCCTGCTTGTGCTGCAGTGTGGAGTTACGATGTTGGGGAGATGGCAGCTGCTCGTCGTTGCTCGGTGGTTCTCTCTGGGTACTTCAGCTTCCTCCACCCGTAAACAGTCATGATTAGCCATTGTGCATAACTATATGACCTTAAAACACCAATAAATAAATAAATAATTGTATGTAGTTATGGCCACTTTAGTATTCAAGGCTACATTTTTATGTATATAGTTAGTTATGAGCACTTTAGTATTTACGGCTACAATTTTATGTAGTTATGACCACTTTCGTATTATGGCTACATTCTTATGCAGTTGGTAATGACCACATTAGTATTCAAGGCTACATTTTTTTATGTAGTTATGACCACTTTAGTATTTAAGGTTACATCTTTATGTAGTTATGACCACTTTAGTATTTAAGACTACATTTTTATGTAGTTAGTTATGACCACTTTAGTATTTAAGGCTACATTTTTATGTAGTTAGTTATAACCACTGTAGTATTTAAGACTATATTTTTATGTAGTTAGTTATGACTACTTTAGTATTTAAGGCTGTATTGTTTATGTAGTTATGACCACTTTAGTATTTATGGCTATATTTACATTTACACATGTAGGTTTAACCAATACTTTTCAATTAAGCTGATCTATTTGGGGTACTTGCATCCAGGCATTGGCACACACAAGTATTGGTTATAGTGTCCCCTTAGACCAGCAAAACAGAACTGGTTTACCACAGACACTGAGCATCAGTACATTTCTCGGGTATCTATGGCAATGCCATGCCTAGTCTTTTATCTGGAGCTCCTGGACATTTCATGGAAATTTCAGTTGTTTTTGATGTTAGAAGTGAGATTGTACTTTTGAAGTTTTATTGGGAGAGTGCTCTTAATTAAAATTCAACCATGCATGTTAATACTGACTATATGAAACTACCGGGGTGAAGTGGCGTCGCGGTAACCGGTTCTCGTCAGATCACCGAAGTTAAGCAACGTCGAGCGCTGTAAGTAGTTGGATGGGTGACCATTTCAGTGACTGATTCGCGCTCCCGCATTGTGTCCTTCGGCAAAGCATTTCACCCTGATTGCCTACATGGGGGTACAATGGTGCTGTGTACTAAAGCGTACTGCACGTCAGTGCTGCGCATTTCTTCAACCAATCTAACCCTGCCTGTGCTGCGATGCAAAGTCAAGAGTTACGATGTTGGAGAGCTGACAGCTGCTCGTCATTGCTCGGTGGTTCTCACCGGGTACTCCGGCCTCCTCCACTCGTAAAACTGTCACCGACATAATATGACCCTGGCTGTTAATGTGTCATTAAACTCTAATAAATAAATATCAAACTACCTGTAAAGTGCTAAACTGGCTGCTTCAATAAATGTTTGAAATTGATCTGTCATCATGGTATGCGAATGCTTGTAACTTAAACATAATGGCAAGCCTCCCACATCAAAGAACTCTGGTAATGGCAAACTGGAGAGCTACATTCAACAGTGATTGTAATTGTACATGGAATGAACAAAATGTTACCATTGGTTGAAATTTTCTGTAAAAAACAGATCTCACTCACAATGTCTATAATTAACAAATGAGATGTTAGTTAGTTTAGGTGGACGACCTTTCGAACATTTTTTATTTTATTTTACTTTTCAGCACGTGTGAAAGATATGTGGGACCATCATAAGCCCCAAAGGCCAGGCCTGCAAAATATATCACAGAATAATTTACCGTCATGTGTGAAGTTCTATAAATGCGCGAAGACAAACACGCCACTAACTACCCCACACAGAGGGGATTCAAACTGCGACTGGGTTATATATTCTTGTATAGGGTTTGAAGTGTTAAAGTATATGTTAAGTAACATTTTCCTCATTCCATGTGTTCTATCAAAGTATATCACAAATATTCTTGGTCTAGTTTTTTATTCCTATACACAGTCTCCTTTACCTAACACGAAAGGTAGATGACATTTGCAAACAAAATTCTTGAATAACTAAATTTTGTTTTGTGAAAGAGCTTGTTCCAATAAGGGTCATAAGCTATATTTTGAGACAAAAAAATGAAAATTGAATCATGATTTTGAGAATAGTGCTGGCCGGATTTGGCCATTATGTTTGGTAAAGTGTATTAACTGTGAACATGCTTAGAACTCCGCTTTTTAGCACTAAGCATTTTCTGCAAGTTATGTTTATGCTCCAAGTATGAAGGTGAAAATATATTATTTGTGTTGCAAATGTGTGGAAACATCTGTTTAATAATTTTATTAAAAACACAATTATATGAGGATCGTATGTTTCCTTCATGTGTCAAGTTTCCCTATGTTTCAAGTGTGCGCTTTATATAATTTATCCTTATATATTATTGGGTGTATTAAGAAGTACACCAATTTAAAAGGTGAATCATACTTCAGCACTGCAGAAGAATTGCCATATCGATACGGAAAATGTAATTTCTTAGTCCATGCTATCAAACTGCAGATGGGTAAGCTTCTATTAATAAATGTTTTTGTTTATTTTGATTCAGTTACCTTTGGTATCTATATCACAGCATTACAAGTATAGAATGAAGTGTAGCCAATCATTTATGTAGCTCAGTTTAGAGGACCACACACCATGCAGAGTTGTTCTACCACAGTAAACAAGCACTGCTCCACTTCCTTGGCACTGTCTCCAACTGTACAATTATTGGTACATGAAAGCACGTGAAATACAAGAAAACCTCAATAAGGATCATCGATTCCTGTCTCCAGTACTCAACCACAGTCATTTCCTGTATTTATACTAAAATTAAGCTTGAGGTGAGTCAATGAAGCTGATATGTTTAAAGGCAATTATCACCTTCGGAGGACTGTTTACAGTATTACAGGACACTGTTTTGTGTCAAAGCATTTCATGCATGTCATGTCACTCAGATGTACGATGACCATTCAGATGTGCTATTGCACGACATTCTCACACATTGGCCAGATTCCACACGTGGTGTACTCAATATATTTATCAATGTCTGCATTGTTTTAGATAACGTTGAATGCACACAGTAATCATTGCATAAAAATCTATGTCCAATGGACAGAAAGTGTTTGGTCAAATGAATGATACAGACGTTAACAAGAGAAACAAAAAAATGAAAGAAATTAAGTAAACATGAACATTAATTTTCATTAGTACCCTCTTTGTCACTCTAATAATTAAAACATAAATTAATCTATATAGTTTAGTTACTTCCTCTGCACATGAAATTAATTAATAAGCCAGGTATAATTAATTAAATTAATAAACAAATAAATAAATTGTTAATATTTAATTAATTAGAGTACTGATTTTTCATTTTATACAATCATACTAGTCACAGTTTATTGCTATCTATTTTAAACAGACCACAATTTTGGAAAGAGGATGTACAAAATCTGACAGTTCATTAATTTAAATTTTGCTGCTGATTGATTTTATTTAGTGGTATACAAGTACAAATGCATATAGTAGTACAGTAATGTTAATCAAAGTATTTTGGCATGAAAGAAAGATATTTGGCTTCAGTACTACCTTCATGTTCAACAAAGCGTGTTAGTAGTATGCCGCAGGGAGACAACATAGTCAGATTGGCTATCTTCCTGTTGTCTCCCACGATTACTTTATGCAGCGTTTTAAACCAGACTGTCAGATAGTATTTCGTTCAATATAGTCTAGAATGATAAGGGTGAGGGGGGGGGGGGTGGGGGGGGGGGGGGGGGGTAAACATGACATGACATGGAAATTGTGACTTGATTCATTGAAGTTGTGACTTGATTCACCTGGTTGCGCATTACGAAACATCCCCCATCCTGACACCAACAGCCCATTGTCTCTTTAACGGAGTTACATTACTGTGGTTCCCCGCAGCCAGGTGGAGTTCACAAGGCGATCAGACCACTTCTGGAGTACGTTGATGGTGCAATAATAATACTAATATTGATATAGATATCAATATCAATACCACCATCAACATCAATATCAGTTTAGGGGATTCCTTTCGAGGTTTCCTAGGCGGTGAATGCATTTTAGTCAGACGTGGATTAGCTGCACTGATTTTGTATTTTTATGGCGTAAAGAGTACACTGTACACCAATAAATTCAGGGACCACAATCGGAACAATATGGGTTATTACAGTGAACATTGTCTGAGTATGAAGACAGTAAGTTTAACTTTAATTGTTTTTTGAACATATTTCTCTCGGTTATATTGCTGATATTCCCATCCAACTCGTTCCAGATTTTAGGGTACATATTTGTCGGTAAATAATCCAATGATTTGGTTCGGGTTTTTTTATATGAAGGAAGCCATTTCTTCTGTTCGACCTTCCAGAAGGATTAGCAGTTAGCTTAAAGTAATTTTTAAATGAAACAGGCAGGTTTTCATTATACCAATCAAATACAAATAAGCAAGCATTAAGTTTAAAAAGGTCAGTTACTTTTAGTATTTTATTTTTAAGAAAAAGGGGGTCTGTATGTGTGTTATACTTTTTGTTATTTATAATACGCACAGAGCGTTTCTGGAATATTATTAGATACTTTATGGTTCTCATCGTATCATGTGGGAGAATGGTCTTTACTTTGTTGAGGGCAAAATTGGCACGGGCTATTTTGGTACAAAGTTGGGATACATGATATTTGTAGGATAGGTTATCATCGATATAAATCCCTAGAAATTTGAGAGATTTTTCTGCATTTTCAGAACCCACTCTTTTTATCTCCTGTCTATTAATAAGAACATTGTGTGAAAGTGTGGCAAATTTCGTCTTATATGAGGGGTTAATTAATATGTAATTTGTTTTCGTGACATTTAAAACTAACTGGTTGGCACAGCACCACTCGAAGAGATTTTCGAGTTCTTTATTTAAACATGGACCTATATTGTTTGGGTTTGGACCAGATGAATATACAGTTGTATCGTCTGCAAACGATAACAGATTTAGGGATGTTGCCTGGCAGATATCATTCACGTACAGCTGAAATAATGTGGGGCCGAGTATAGAACCTTGGGGAACTCCATGTGTTATAGGGGATTTATGGTTGTCATAAACGACATATTGTTTTCTTCCAGTTAAATAACCCGTGAACCAATCTTTCCCCAAGCCTCGTATACCGTATCTTTCTAATTTATTTATTAGAATTGAATGATCTATTGTATCGAATGCTTTAGATAGGTCAAGAAACAAGGCTAGAGTGCAGTTTTTACTTTTTTTTATCATTTTCCTCAGCCACCTTTTTGAGTAACTGCATGACGGGATGCATTGTACTGTGGTTCTTCCTAAATCCATACTGATGGGGATGTAGGATTTCAAAACGGTCCAAGAAGTATAACAATCGTGAAGACATAAGTTTTTCTAAAATTTTAGAAAAAGTTGGCAAGAGACTAATAGGCCTGCAATTACTAAAACTGTGCTTATCACCGGATTTGAATGTCGGGATGACTTTAGCAATTTTCATTCTGTCTGGTACAACACCTTGTGCAAATGAGCAATTAAAGATGTGCGTTAATGGGATAAGTATAGGATCAATAGTGTCCTTGACAATTTCTGATCTAACATTATCACAATCTTGACTACGTTTGGCTTTTAGAGATTTCACAGTTTTTAACCTCAGTGGAACAGACTGGATTGATATAAAAATTGTTTGTTGAACTTCTATCCATGTTCTCATAGAATGATTTATTTGGCTTGGATATTTTTTCACTTGTGCATTTACCAATATTAGCGAAGTACGCATTCAATTCTCCCGCTATGTCCGCTGGATGACTGATTTGGTTATTGTCTTTGAGAAAATAAGTCGGTAAAGAGGCTTCCCGCTTAGATTTTAGAATGGCTTCGTTCAGTATTTGCCAGGCTTTTTTAATGTTGAACTTATTGTTGTTGAGAATATTTTTATAGTAGATTGCCTTGCATTGTTTTTAACTTTATTGAATATTTTGCAGTAGTTTTTATAATTTTTTATGTTTATTTCCGTAGGACTTTTTAATTTTTTATGATAGAATCTGTTTTTATTATTAGAGGAAATAACCAAGCCCTTCGTCATCCAAGGATTTTGTTTAATAAATTTATTCTTACTACTGGTACCTTTTATGAGAAACGCCGACTCAAATGTTTCGAGGTAGATACTCATAAACGAGTTTTGGCCGAATTAGGGCAGTTTGGGGCTAAGACTGTCGCGAAATCACACTGAAAAAGGAGTGATTTGAACAATGCTTTGTTGTCGGCTCTAAATTTGCGTAACCAGACCGAAGTTTTGTTACGATTTTGCTCGGGATGAGTTTCCACATGGTAAACACCGAAATGATCGGAAACATCAGTTATTATTATCCCCGACTTAGACGGTGTTTGGAAATTATTTGTTAATACATGATCTATGAGAGTTGCGGAGTGGGTCGTCAATCTCGATTGCTTTGTAATGACGGGTAAGAAGCCTTGACTGAACATGGAGTTGATATAATTTTCGGTTTTCATTTGGTGTGTGGTCTTTAAAAGGTCAATATTAAAGTCTCCCATTATTTGAGAGATCGCATTTTCTTGATTTATTTTATCGGTTATTTCATTTAGCATGTTGAGGAACATATATGTATCTGCTTTGGGCGCCGTGTTTGGTCTATATACTACTCCGACAATTCTACGAATTTTGTTGATATAGATTTCAATGAAAAGTGATTCTATAACGTGAGGGATAAAGATGGATAGATCATTGCGAATATTAAAGTTAATATTTTTCTTTATATAAAACCCCACTCCACCTCTACCATCATCGTCATCTGGTCTGTTTACTTTGATCAGTGGGTGGTAGCCATCAAGAGAGTAAGTCATAGTAGGTTGTATGTTAAAGATTTCAGTGAGGCCAATTATGTCAAAGGTATTTTCAGTTCCTTGAAGGGTAAACAAGAGATCATGGAGGGAATCCCAGTGTGCACTTAGGCTTTGACAATTAATGTGGAAAAGCGAGAAAGATTTATCTTTATTACCAAGTGGGTCACGAAATTCTTCTGGTAGGTAATAGTTACAGCTATTTACTTGTGTGTAGAATGGCGAATCTTCCTCCCCTTCAGGTGAAGGATTGTTTGTGCCAAACTGTCGATTAGGTCGTAATCCAAGCTGGTCCGCACCTCGTCCAAGGTTATATTACCCGCCATCTTCATTGTAACGGCCACCAGGTGCGTCATAGATCATCAACAGCAAAGTCCTCCCCTTTTGGCATAGTTTTATGTATACTAGATATAGATTGTGAGGAATGGGTAAACGATGGTTTCCCATCCTTTCCTGACATAGGTCGAACAGTCTGGCTCAAAAAGCTGGGATACATAAAGATGGAAGAAGAAGACAGAAATAACAACAGGTAGAAGAAAATTATTAAAACAAATACAAATGGGATAAACATATTTACAATGGGGGAGCAAAATACTGTGGGGAAAAGTCTGTGTAGTGGAGGCAGATTCTCTTGTACCGTTAAAACTAGAAGTCACGCCATGAAAGGCGCACAAATAGCAAATAGATCTGCGCGTTCATCTTCGCGTTATGGCCATGGTAAGGTTATCAAATTTTGTACATATGGCCTTTGCACAAGCAATGTTTCAGACAATGGACCTCCGGGTAACCCAGAGGTCCATTCGCAGAAACATTGCCTGTGTTTGCTATGAGCAACCAGGAGAACCTGCCGTGCTTTGGATGCCATTCGATATGGCAATTGCGCGCAATTCAAACGCGCAATTAAGCCTAGATAAGCGCACAGTTCGTGACAGGACTTCCAGTTTTAACTGTATGTCTAAGTTTCGTTGTGGACTGTATTACTACAGGATAACGTGCCTATCCTTTGGAGAACGATTTGGACTTAGAATTCCTCAGATAATAGGGTTTTTTTTGGGGGGGGGCACAGGTCTGGAAATAGCTGCGAGTTTCTATAGCAACACCAATGACCCCTGATGATTTTTATTACCTGGTAACTACATGTGTGGATATCACTGCCCATGTGTGGATTACGACCAGTCCACGGCGACTGTACTGCACATGTATTGGGTAAATAACACTACAACAAAACCTATACTCTGATGGTATTTGCACTTTCGAAATGGCTGCAACCCGACTTCTTCTTCGACTACAACAATCTAAAACACACGTCATGTGATGATCAAATGATAAATTTGTCTTTAAACCATTTGTTTATATATATTTTACCCCTAATGTTCTCACAGAATATCAACAAAACTGGAATTTTCCTAGGAAAATATGTTCTACATATATCTGTGACAGTATTTTACTTGATGATCCCTTCAGTGATTCCATATTTCAATTGTGGAATAAGAATGTTTGTCAACGTGCAACCACATGAATTTATTAAATGCGGCATCACACGCAACCTCAAAATATATCAATAGAAATAAATATGGCATTTCTCTTGAAGAAAACCCAAACAATTTGAATACTTAGTTGAAACATAAAACAATTCCATGAATTCAACTTGTTTGGTGTTCTATCCTTGTTCTTCACTAGGCAACTTCAGCCATAGACAGTTTGTTTATAATTTGCCTCTGCTAACAGAAATCCAAAAAATGCGACAGCAAACATTCAAAAATCACTATAACCCACTTCTACCAGCTGAGTGGTGGATATGCATTCCCGTGGAATCTATACAGCCCAACCATCATTTTATGTATAATAATTGTAAATTGTGTTATTACCCGAGTTATTCCGAGATTAATCAAATTTCATAACAAGAAGTTTTGCCTAAAATATGTAAGAATTACGTGGATATAGGCTTAATAACCATAGGTAATGTACCACACAGGCCATTCTTATAAATGCAGTTCGGAGAACAAATGGAAATTTGATCAGGCAAGTCGTCCCGTGAGTTCCAATGTATTCTATGTGCCATTAGGCTGCCAGTAGGCACATAGAACACACTGGAACTCAGTGGACGAAATGTAAATTGCATGGTTAAAAAATAATTAATCTTTATCGTTTGAAATGGTAAGTATAAAAATGTTCTTTCTTACCCACTGGCGAAAGTGAAATGACGATCGATCAGTGTAGAAGCTCGCCATCTTCATAGTAAATAAAACCTCTCAACTCAGGTTCAAATACAATCTGGAGAAAGGAATTCGACCCAATAGTACTCTAGAATTCAAATAATTTATGTTTTGTACATCAGGTGGGTACCACTGTTTTCTAAACAAGTGGTTTGCTGGAACAGATACAGAAAAGTGTCTCAGCCGTTTGCATCTAATGGAAGCGGATGTTGCTAGAAATAAGCAATGCACAACAAAATGTAATTCTCGAAGATTTCCATTTTTCCAACGCTTTGTATTCTCCAATAGCATTTTAAAGAATATGGACAATTATTACTTTCCAAAGAGTTATTTACTGGGATTTCCGGGTTTGATTATAAACGATAACTTCACAAGTGAATTATGCAATCAACAATTGTGTCATGTATTCATGCGCGCAAACGAAGACTCTTTGTCGTTGGCGTAATAGGGACTTCAATGTTTTTTTCTTGCTTTTTTTAACCCTTTACCTAACATGAAAAGCAGACGACACTTGCAAAAAAATTCTTGAATAACTATTATATTTATTTTTTGTCTCAAAAACATAGGTTATGACCCCTCATTGGAACGAGCTCGACGAGCTCGTTCCAATGATGGGTCATAACCTATGTTTTAGAGACAAAAAAATGAAAAAATAATGAAAATTAATTGGCGGGTTTTGAGAATACGCTGGCCGTTTTGGCCGTTACGTTAGGTAAAGGATTAAATAATATAATTATCGTTAATAATGAAAAGTAATAAACAGAGTAATTGCTTGACTGGACTGGTAACGTGAAATAATTCATTCGAGGAGAGGGACTATATTGAAAAACACTCGTGCGTACTCGTGTTTGTACAACGTCCCTCACCTCTCATGAATTATTACACATAACCAGTCCAGTCAACGATTACTCCTTATTGAATAATATATTGATGATGGGACCATTTATTTCTTGTGGCAATATAAATTGAAAATTTACAATATATTTTAGTTATTTTGAGCAAAAAACAAATACTGAGTTTGGAAAGTTGAAACAATGAAAATAGATTTTGTGCTTGTTAACAACATAACGTTTGATGAAGTGAAACCCGTTATGGTATGACAACAGTCACACCGTAACAGCTTTCACGTCATCATTTGTTTATTTATTGGTCTTTAAGGTTACTTTCAGCACCGTTGGCTACACAATGACCATAATATATGTATGAAGGCAAGTTTAACCAATCGTTTATATCATACCTATGTTGCCAACTTTAGAGGACTTGCACTTCAGGCGTTGGTTCCGTGTTCTATTTTACGAGTAAAGCAGAATCTGCTTATTCAAGTTCACAAGTACCGTTCCACTTTCCGGAGTTCCCACGGCGAGATTTCACATCATCAAACATTATCACGTTGATTGACTTGACGTCATCTTGGTGGGGGGGGGGGGGGGGGTGTAGCAGATTGAGTTGTGACTTTTCCTCTGACATTCCAACAATCCATTTGTAGAGAGATCAGTTGTAGTCCTGAATTTCCATCTAGAACAATTGTCTTTTCCCGCTGAGCCAATGGGCTAGAAACATAATTTTTCAAAAGATAACATTAATCATTCAAACATATGATACGTGCTTGTCTGATCCGATTTCCATGTATTTCCCGAACTGCATTTAAAGGTATGACCAGTGTGTTTATTAACTTGAATGGGATCCATTAATTATGGAATGTGTACCACTTCACTTCAACGTGGATTCCATTCACAATATAATCCTGAAGTCGTGAAATAGTTTACAATAAACATACTTTATCTCATAAATGGACGTTTATTCGAACAATAAAAGTCTTGAATAAATTTCTGCTTTATTCACTTAGAAGCAGCTGCTAGGAGGGTGATAAATCTCCCCCTAGGTTTAACACTGGAAGAATTTATTCCCATAGTGGAGACGGAATTGTTGACCTGTGACCTCTACCGCATTTGTGTTGTCATGGCTCGTTTTACGTTTGTAGGAGACATAATGACCCGACGTTTATCAATGTTTAGTTTTAGAATATATGACACATTTCAACTCAGTCTAACAATAAAACGAACAACAATTAACAAAGAAAACAAAAGTAAATCGTAAATCAATCAAAACCAAGCATTGAAAATCATACAAGTTCGATTGCGAAATACGGGGGGCTCGATGAGTGATGTTTCATTTTCCAAATTGGGAAAGTGTAAATAAACAAATGCATGTCTCGTTTGCTTTGTTTATCAAAGTCAAGTAGAATCGACGACAAAACAAAAACAACAACAAGAAACAACGAAAATAAGAACGATAAACATTGTTTAGTTAATAAAATAGTTTTGCAGCTTTAGCTCGAATTTGTAGGGGAATTATTTTTAGACAGAAATGTATTACCGCGCCTTGTTTATTTTTGGCAGTTTTGCTTGTCGATCGAATTGGACCAATGTGCTCCTCACTTCTCTCAGTGTTTTGAAGCGAGTAGCAGCACGATTTCGCCGCGACTGCCCTGTAAATGATTTGTGGGATAAACAAGTAAAAAGTTTATTCTACTCGTAGGATAAGTTTTTTACTTGAAAACACTATACTTTTATTTTATATACCTATGCATGATCTTGTAAATAACAAATCTGTCGTTTCCTGCTTTCTTTGCTCATCACTTGTAAACATTCGTTTATATATTTTTCTGACTGTTATTCAGAAACTTTCCTATACCAAACGTGTGTAAATATTAATAATTTCTTTATTTATTGGGTTTTAACGACGTTTTCGACAACGTACTAACTCCGCAAAAGCAGTGTTAACATTGGTTGAAGATAAGTGCACGATCTAGGTGCAGTACACAGTGCCAACATGACCCCACGTTGGGGATTAAGTGCCTTGCCCAAAGACAAAACGCAGTAACCCCGGTTGGGATCGAACCACGTACCCTTCGACTTGAAATTCAATACCATACCTACCCTGCCACCGCGCTCCCTGAATGTTAATAATAAAATGTAACAAAAGGTCATTTCTAGAAGAATAACCCAGAAAGATGTCCCTGTGTAAAAATATAGAAAGTTGGTTTCTTTACCCTTTGAACCCGAACGGTCGTTTTTCCGACCAGGAACATGATACGTCATAACGTTATTTTTATAGGAAGGCTGTTCAGTAAATGCGTGGGGTAAACCAATCAATATTTTCAACGTGCAGCCGTGCGGCTGCACGTTGAAAATATTGATTGGCATACCGCAAATAATGAATACGGACTCTTCTAATTGATGTCATTCAACTGGCATGGGAGATACCACTAACTAGAGTTCGAAGGGTTAAAGTTTCATAAACTGTACTTGAGAAATGCGTTCAAGTGTTTTGATGCCGAAAGTTATTCTTTTTCAGATTCGGATTTTCCCAAGGATATACACTTTCAAACATCACCTCGTCTTGCAGTTTGGAAGTGAACAGTGATAGCAGAAACAAAATGATAGAATAAGAGTGATCAGAGGTCAGACAGACAACTCTTCACAAAATGAATACTGACTGTAAGGATATGTGTATCCACACGTCGGTGTGACCATGTTAATGTGTTTTAACTATAACCAACACAACAGCCTGAGGAGCGAAATGAGGAGTGAAATCTCACAACAACATGAGAAATACCGCTGGCAACAAAATGTCACTGATCATTTTTTTTCTGAATTGGAGTGATAACAACAACTTATTTGTTGGCCTGTACAAGGACTGGAAGAAAAAATGTATTTTTCGGCGTTTCGAAGTGGAGCTGAAAAATGTTTTCAGTGTTTCAGTTTTGGCATTTACGGTCTACCGTGTTGCAAAGCAATGTGTTTGTGAGCTGTTATTCTAATAGTTTGCGACGTGCATAAATTAATTCGTCACAGTATGCGGAGTAAAACCATTTGCTCTAGCCTATGCACTGAAAACGTTTGCAATTCCTGTTGCTTTTTGAAGATTAGAGTATGGAAAGTGTCACAAGGATAACGATATAAGTAAATAAATTATGCAGATAACAAAATTGGCGAATGTCCGCGCCTCAATGGTTACGCCTGGCACTACTTCGGACAACAGGTTTCCATGGTGTCTCCTTTGACAAATAAATACATAAATAATAGGGTTTGCTATGGTTTTTCCTGGGTGGCCACGTGACCGCTTTAGTTGGAGCATACAATGGTGTTATCTGGACAATTATTGTCATCTAAGATTTACAAGGCTGTTTGAATGTATGTTATTTTAAATAAATGTATCCCAGATTCGTCACAGTGCACGGCTAACTCCACTGGTGATTTTTTGTTGTTTGTTGAGATTAATTTTGGTAGAGGGGGATCGGAGATTTGCTTAGGAACAGGGTAGACGCATACTTTATGTCCCCTCATTGAAACGAACTTGCCCAGATCGTTCCAAAGCAGTTCAGTAGCTACCTTTTGGAAGTAAAAACTGAAAGAAAACAACAGATTTTGAATTGCGACTTTTGAGTTCAGAGCCAACAGGAACGTTCGATAAATAGTTAACCCTTCAACGAACGCAGACGATCTCAGCATTTGTTGTTTTAAAGAGTATTTTTTTCAAATCTAAAAAAAATGTAAACAAAACCATATCATTTGACACCTCATTGGAACGGGCTCGTTCCAGTGAGGGGGCACATGGTGTGGTTTTGTTGAAATGTTTTGAAAAATAATTTATTTTCAACTGTCTAATTTGTAAATTACGTTGACGCATGCGGTCAATTCGTTAGGTAAAGGGTTAAACCAAAATGGTTTGCTTTGACAGTTTCAGCTCTGACGATACGATTCCAACGACACAGTGGAGGTATAATTAACAATTTGTCTTGCCCATTTGACATATCAACGCAATGCGATGTCTGTAATCGCGCGGCGTAAAAGAGAAATTAATAACTCAAGGGGAGGCCAATACGCAGAGCCTATATGAGTGATGTGCAGCACCTATACAACTCGATCGCCTAAAACGTCAAGATTTACGCAACTTATTCACACCTTTTCTCCAATTATAAGAATTTACAAAGATTTACCGAATTGTATAAGGTCACATGGCTCAGTTTTGCAAACCAACATGACAATATTGTTTGTTGGATGTCCATCTCCTTTTTACATAGACTATACACGTAATGTTATATTTGCTCTTGGCGATGGGATGTTGCCATGCTATACGCTATTATAGAATATTTTTCTGACATGAACGAGGCCTGTCAAGTTTGAGTAAAGCACGCCGTCTTTCCTAGAAATCTCCCAACAGAGCAGTGGTATATGACGAACTAACAGGCATTACATATCTTTTCAGGCTACTGTATCTGAGGTGTTAAAACAACACTAGCAACTCGCCTTAAGGTAAATACCGCGAAAATATATTACATAGCCCCTTGATATATACACTTATCTATTGACTGTATTGTAAACGGAAATTTGATTGACGAAAAGATAAAAGATATAAACCCGTATCGTGTGGAAAACGTCCGAACCCACGATATTTCCGCTCACCCACACGAACATATTCCGTATCGTATATTTGTCTCTTTCCGCAATTTCATACCGTGTGTTGGCGTCATGATGCGGAAGTAAATATTATGCAATTACCATGTTGATGGACAAACTTCAAATGTAATATCAAACACTAGTATTGTGAAAAGTTCGCCTGGGTGTAATAATAGTAGGAGTTTGCCATTTTTCAACAACTGCTGCAGTTAGAGTGTTAATGTGAATTTTGCAGGCCCAAACATAGGGGAGGAGTGATTAAAACTTCAGATTGTCCAAAGCTTGTTCCATGTTAATTTATTATAATGCATTAAATTGATTTAAGATTATACCACGCTTCCCTACTAAACAAATGGGACCCAGAGTGTGTGCAAACATTGACAGTTTTAGTTGACAATAGATAAAATCGTCATCCCGTGTCTGTTCACGTAGTACGTGTTTTTACCTACCGAAGACACCCGTATCCCATGAGGCCGAGGCTGTGTACTAAGACGTACTGAACGTCGATAGTGCGCATGTTTTCAACCAGTCTAACCCTGCTTGTGCTGCAGTGAGTAGTTACGATGTTTGGAAGCTGGCACCTGCTCGTCGTTGCTCGGTGGTTCTCTCCAGGTTCTCCGGTTTCCTCCACCCGTAAAACTGTCACCGACACGATATGAGCTTGGCTGTTAAAGTGTCGTTAGACCTTAATAAATAAATAAATAAATGGAGCGAAAATTTGGTAGGTCCATCAATGGGCTTGGATCAAATCCTGCTCTGATGTTTCACATGAAAACACATCATTATCTCAACAGAAGAGTTATAGATCACAACAGTAATGTGGCAACAAGAGTGGTTTGTTTCGTGCTATGATCGCGATCTGGTGGCAACACACTAACATCAGCTGATCGTGATTTCATATATAAAATATTATAAAATCAAGACAGATTCAAAAACAACGAACGAAAATAGCGCCTGGTATTTAACGTTCTCACACGTCTGTTTCTAGAGGTGAGGTTCTACACTGTTGTGCGTGGAAAAGTGGACGGAGAATTTCTACCGGATCGCGACTCGCTCGAAATTTTCTGTCCGCTTTTGTTACTACAACACTCATGTCGTATTCTATCGATTTCACAGGTGGGAACATTGCACTGTGTTAAAATTCCAGTAACTATACCTTCATCCTCATACTAGTTGACGAGATCAGACCAAAGTCAGACAACCAACGCTCAGAGGTCATGAGCTATGTTTTGAAAAAAAGAAATCCGCAATGCTCTCAGTTATTCGTGTAAACACGGTGAATAAATATTCCTTATCATGCCTGTTATTGTTTGTTAAAAGTTTCCAAGTGGATTCAAATGTTCAGGTGAAACAAATCTCATTATGCGATGATAGTCTTCACCTCACACGTGTCCTGCTCAGCTCCTCATTTCTCAAGTTCCATAGAAGCTTTGTTACATCACACCAAGGACAATTCAAGATCACGATGTCTAATACTTACTTCTCCAAATCTATCTCACTTCGAAAATTCGATCATCAGACCTAACAACTACGGTACACAGAATATTGGAACGATCCAATTTTGATGTGATCCACCGCTAGGAGCGTCGGAAGATGACTGTTCTGGAGGTGAAGTAGGTGAGTGGGATAAACCTGGGACCAATACTACAAAAATTGTACAATTGTATTTTTCAGAATTGTATTTTGGACCTGTGAATATTAATTACTGAATATAATCATTGATGTTTTAAAGGAAAACATTTGAAAACGCTAATGATCTCTTCAAACCATTTATAGTGAGAGACCGAAGATACAGTTCTCGAAAATACAATTGCAAACGCTTTATAGCATTAACCTCTGAGTAGACTACGATGGCTGTGATCCAAATTAAAGCAGGCCTTGATTAAGCAGTTGGAATATTAGTTAGTCGGGATTAAAGTTAGAAAACTGAAGAATTTTGGGGAATTTATTTTTGGATAAATAAAATATATATATACAGTACGTGGAGAGTGTATTATTACTAAATCACCCACAGGGTGTAGATTCCACCCAAGCAATATTGCAAATTTGGTGCAAAGCATAACAAGCACAAGCAAAGTTTCAGCCAATGGACCTCCGGTTATGCCCGGAGGTCCATTGGCTGAAAAATTGCTTGTGTTTTTTGTCCATATGTACAAAATTTGAAAGTGATAGTTTGGGTTATAACTCCACTCCATGGGTGATTTAGTTACAATCCACTCTCCACGTACTGTGCTAGTAGTGACCCAGAGACTTCCTAAATTATTATTCAATTAACACGAACCATACGCCAAAATTGGCCACGCTGGACCCCAGCAACCCCAATTGAGTACTATATACCTCCATTAGTTTGGCCGACTACGCATGACATAAGTTCCAGAATCAAATCTAGTCTCGGAGGAAAGTGTATGATTACTAACAGGCGCAAAAAATGAGGTGACTGAAAAAAATTATAGTTGGGGTGGGTATGGAGGTCACATTCCACACCCGTCAGCTACAACCCTTCCATGACATTACTTTAGAAAACTTTATATTGGTAAGTATCGAATGGACGGTTATTGTAACATCAGCGTTTGTTACAGGGTTGTGTCAGGGAAAGATTTTAACCATTTACCCAACGTAACGGACAAAACCGCCCAGCATTAGTCACTAAAATCGTCATTCAGTTTTCATTAATATTTGTCTCAAACCCATAACTTATGACCCTTCATTGGAACCAGTCCAACGAGTGGTCATAAGCTGTGGTTTTGACGCACAACATTTAAACAAATGTTACTTAAGAATTTTGGTTGCAAGTGTCGTCTGCCTTTCTTGTTAGGTAAAAGGGTTGAATAAATTTGACATATCATTCTGTACGTGGAAATAGAAACCGATGCATGCAAGAAAACACGTCGAGCGATTTGAATGAACGGTCCATTTATTATTTAAGAATTTTTTTGCGTTTAGTATAAGGTCGCAAGCACTCGTGGGTCTATATATAAGATGTATGTTAGAGTAGACAATTGGTGTACCTAAGGCAATGTCTTATTAAATAGAAATAAATTAGTTTCCACCAAATTAACCTTGTATTGATACTAAATAGTTGTTATCTTAAATTCAAAACCTGACAGGATTTATTTCCTCGTTAACTGGTAGAGTGCTAGAAGCCCATTTTTGGTTCCATTCTGAAGTGCAGACACCGCCGTAACCTAAAGGGTTCACGTCTTGTTGACGCACTGTATTATCTTTGAAATGAGGTTATTTAATCTTCAAGTATAGATTTGCCTTGCTACGATTGATGGAAGAGTGCCTGTAGGCACTCTCCCCACAAACCATAAATTGTGACAAGCCAAAGACTCGTGAAACAAATTTTAATGACATAATTCAGCCCTCTATGATTAACCCTTAACCCAACGAATCGCGCGCATCCGCCCGCGTAATATCCAAATTCAGCAGTTGAAAAATATTATTTTTCAAAAAATTTCAACAAAACCATATCATGTGACCCCTCGTTGGAACGAGCTCGTCGAGCTCGTTCCAACGAGGGGTCACATGATATGGTTTTGTTGAAATTTTTTGAAAAATTTAAAAAAGTGATATTTAAAATAATAAATTTTGGTATCGTCTGCGTTGGGTAAAGGGTTAATTTATGAAAGACAGACCAGTAATAGTTTCTCCGTTCGAAGTGCCTAAAAGGATGACGACACTAGACCAGTTCCCTGATAGGTTGATGGTATCATCGACAGACAATAAATGAAGGCAATTTTTAATTCACATTTCACATGTCGTCTGTTTTACCTCCATACATTGCCTTCATTTATTTATTGAGTTTTAATCACACTTTCGACAGTCGATGTCACTTCGTGTCGAACATTTTTACAGGTGGAGGAAGCTCCCAGCGAACTCCCAGCGAACTAATTCCGCACAAGCAGGGTTAGCTTGCATTGGTTGAAGACAATTGCACCATCGACGTGCAGTACACATTGGTACACAGCGTCACCGCACCCCCCCCCCCGACCCCCATGCGGGCAATAGGAAATAAGTGCCTCGGCCAATGACACAATGCAGTTACCCTTCGAATGAACCGTGGACCATTCGGTTTGAAGTCACTTGCCATAATCACTGAGCTCGTATAGGCAGGAAGTGAACTGAATTCTTCTTCCGTTGTATTGCCAGCATTTGGTGCCAGCAAACAAGTTCGCAATTCAAAGTTTCCGGCGCTAAGCTAGGTTAATTAATTAATTAATTAATTTGGTTTTACCAGCACTTTCGATAGCCAGGGTCACGTCGTGTCGGACAGGCACTCTCCCATTAATTGTGACAAGCCAAAGTCCTGCTAAACAAATTTTGATGACCCAGCATACCTCAGAACTCTATCACTCAACTCAAAAAAGACAGAACAGTGTTAGTTTCTCTGTTTGGGGTGACTAAATGGATCACGGCACTAGACCAGTTCCCTGATAGGATGAAGGTATCTTCGACAGAAATAAATGACGATTATGGTCTGAGATCAAAAGATTTCGAATGGTCGTCGGATTGTGTGAATCTTTGGTATTTATCAGTCTTCTACATGTAAAGGACACTGATCAAGAACTAAGTTTGAGACTGAATGATTCTGTTGTGAATTCGGCGCAACTAAAACGTATTAGAGACGATCCGATTCATCAACACACTGAACCCATTTTTCATAATTGGGAATGAATGACCTTTTCAGTTTTAGTGAGATGCATCTAGTTGATATAGCGTGACCCAATCGTTTGAATGTTAATGCACTTCGTCCCCTGAGTTCCAACGTGTTCTATGTGCCAGTAGGCACATAGAACACGTTGGAACTCAGGGGACGACTACCCGACACCCACGCGCAAGTCATATCAGCCGAGTTTGATAATGGGTAATTCCGGAAAAGAAAATCGAATCTAATAAATCTCTTTCCCCCAACTGGAAATTCACTACCGAGAAAAAATTTGAAAATGAATCCATGAAAGGGGGCATAAAAGTGATTCTTTTAACTGAAATGCCAACACATTTTTGATAGAATTATCAGGTTGTTATTATTTGGTATTATTCTGAATATGTGCTAAACAAATTCTCATGCTGATAACTTTGAGCAATTCACACTCTCCTAACATTAAATGAGATCTTAGGCAGGAATGATAAATGTTCGATGTTTCATCATTTTGGAACTGTGAATGATGGAATTAACTGAGGATAACGATTTTACATGAGGCGCTTTGCATTTCGATGATTTTTTTTTTATTACGATAAGTAAACGTACTATAGAAATCTCGTACCAATTGATATCATGCATAATTATGAAGCGCGATATTGCGTATACTGTAGTTTTAAATAGTAACTTATTTATTTATTTATTGGTGTTTAAGGTCACATATTTCTGCACAATGGCTAACCATGACCGTGACAGTTTTACGGATGGAGGAAGCCGGAGTACCCGGAGGGAACCACCGAGCAACGGCGAGCAACTGTCAGCTCCCCAACATACCAACTCCACACAAGCAGGGTTAGCATTGGTTGAAGACAGGTGCACCATCGAGGTGCAGTACGCTTTAGTACACAGCGTCACCATACCCCACGTGGGCAATGGGGGAGGGGGGAGTTTTAAATAGTAACAGTGGGAATTTTTGACGATTTGAAACCGAGTTGGAATTTTGGGAAGTAAAGGAGACATCAGCATCACCAAAGAAGCTCTAAAATCCAGATAGATGGAATTTCCAGCTATTCATGCTCTCCGAATTTCCAACTGTAGAAAATTTTTGCCAGGATTGGGAGGGGGGGGGGGGGGGATATTTGCAAAATTTCACCATTACACGAATATCAATACAACAGTTCGCTGAACCACCCAATTCGGAGAAAAGCTTGTCCATGAGTTTCCCTTGCACCGAAAAAAAGAAAAAAAGAAAAAAAACAAAACAAAAAAACAGAAAGAGAATGAAAATAGTAAATACAATCATTACCCCAATACATTATGGCAAACATAGATATTTAATTTCGTTATCGTTTGATAAGGCCCCACAAAGTAGATCTTCTGATTCTCAGGCTATTGTTTGTAAAATTGCATGTGGGCGGGCGGTTTTTTATTTTATTTTTCGTTCTGAACTTATTTCTTTACCATCAAATGTTCATGTTCTTGGTTTGTTTTATGTTTTAGGCCTCACAATCTACAAAATAGCATGAGTGGTGGTGTATTTCGTCGCTTTAGTGCAAGAAAGCTTTTCAATTCTGAGGCATTGCAAAGCCTTGTTGCACTCAAGGGACAAAGTTATCAATTTTATTAACTTGGGTAAAATATCAGACATATACCATTCAATTTTAATTTTTTATTAAAATTTGCATTTGTTATAAAACGAGAGCATACGACAGCCAACAGGACCATGCAAGAGGGCCCGAGAAACAGATTTTTAAGTTTTCTGGACCTAACATCGTTGCAAAGTTACATCGGTGTGATCCAAGTCATGAATTTAACTCCCCGCAGGCGTACGAACCATTGTGAACTGAATGAGATAATTGACAAAACTGAGGCTATTAGTAATTATTTTAATCCTATTTTATTTGTATACATTTCACCGAACAAACCAGTTCGAGGTGCATAATTAGATGACAAGTAAAGAATGCATCTCATTGTAACTGGATTTATTTCATTTGTTCAAGGTAAGTAACACATGGTGATTGAACTGACTGCTAAAATAATTTGATGCTATGTTTCAAATCTCTCAAACAAACACCACCAGTGCATGACGTACGTAACGTTAATGAAGATGCGCTAGTGTGCCTTGGGGATTCGAAATGCGTCACATGTTCAAAGCTGTCAAATCAAAAGCATGTCTGGGCATTGGATCAATCGCGCAACTTTCATAGGACAACTTTGATCGTGCCCGTTGCCAGATAATATTGTTAGAATGTACCCTATTTGAATAAGTACGGCGCTGCTGAAAACACTTCCTTGTATTAATAACAAATTTCATTTTATATCTCAAAAACATAGCTTATGACTCCTCATAGGAACGCACGCTTTCCTATGAGTGGTCATAAGCAACGTTTTGGATGCAAACATAGGCAGTTTGATGAGCGATGTTTATAAACATATGTAGCCCGATCATAGCCGTTACGTTATGAGAAGGGTTATATACTGTGATAGAAGGCTCATGGTGGTCTATTGTGTATGAGGTGGACTCGAAACTCGTTGATATTCATGGAGGTCTAACCTCTGTGGGAAGGTTTTTTCTGGACTCGACCCCCCCCCAACCCCCATCTCGCCACTATAAGGTACATGTAGGGTTTCTCTCTATATTAGCATTTTTTTTAAAAAAGCGAAAACTTATCGAGTGTCAGTATACCAATAATATGATCTTGGAGAGGCAATGGTTTTTATTAATGGTATGTCAGAAGTAATTAATGACCCGATAGCTTATTAGTGGCCCGAGAAGCATGCTGTGAACCATGTCTGGTGCGCTTTTAATAAACCGTAGTGCCAGACAGGGTGATTTTATTACTATTATTACCACTCCTACCAGTAAAACACAGTAAATAACTGACCGTGGAGCTAAAATGGAATTAGAGAATGGAAAAAGTTCACACAGCATCATTTATAATATCCTAAACATGAAGAACAATAAGCTTCAACTTCGTGTATAGACAGATCTGTTGTCAAACAGAATTCGAACTGTCACGTAGATGTCACCTGTCCGGTCTTCCGAAGATTTCGGGAATTAACAAGTGGACAAACAGTTGTCGGGACACATAGTTTAGGGGGGCACATGTCTAACAAAACAAAACCTCCGTGTATTATCCCCCCACCCCGTGACATGACGAAAACACTCTGGCATAAAACTTGTTTTCACAATTCCACGAAGAATCGAATTTCCAGCGAAACGCTAGGAATCTTCGTTGAATCGAATCGTAACGTGTCAGGCTGTTATTGAGATGTTATCTCATTAACGATCCAAAACGCCACTTGATCTATTGAAGTGTACGGAGTTTTAATGTTCGAGTAACCTGGAACGCCCTAAAAGTGGAAATAATAACTTTTATTTAATGCTCAGGCATCAATTCACGCTGAAAAATTAAGTCATATTCCCCTGTCGGTCGGCAAAACGAAATATCAAAATGATATTTAGAAATCGATATTTCACCGTAGGTTCGGATGACGAATCACATGTACTTTAAACGAGTCAGCACATCAGTAATGAATTCCAGAGTCCCAAATACAAACGAATTCGAATAATTGATAGTGACAGTGACTAAATCAATTCATTAAATCAGCGGTTTCAAAGTTTGACTTTCTCATTCACCTTCCAGCGAAAAGCCGAAATCACTTTCAAATTTCTTCAGTTCAACTTCACACGTCTTCAGTGCATTGAGTTCAAAAAAAAATAAAATGACGTGTCTTGTTATTGAAAATAAGAAAGTGGTGTTTTTTGTTATTGTTCTATTTCTTCGAAACACATTGCGATTATTTCAATTCGCCAGCCTTGGTAAATCGTAAAGTTAGGGGAGAAATAAGACGGGACTACTTTTTGTGCGGATATTCACACATTCCAATGGTTGGAGTTTGGTTGTTGTAATTTTTGTATGGACGCCGGTTCGGAACATAAATTTTGCGCCTTAATGGCAAATAAAGGCCACAAATTGGAGAGTTTGTAGTCGTAGAGCATTAAATAAAAAGAAAATTCACGAAAATTTGATGAATACCGAAAATATCTCGTTCGTGGCTACAAGAAATATGAGGATCTTCACTCGCGACTGCGTCGCTCGTGAAGATCCTCATATTTCTTTGTAGCCACTCACGAGATATTTTCGGTATTCATCAAATTTTCGTGAATATCCTCTATTTATTATATGTCAGCCTGTAAATTATCGCAGATTGTCTAAAAGCTATTTCTCGATATCTATCGACTCCAGCGACTGTGGACCTGAAAGTTTTATTTTTCAAGAGCGCTTGCGCGAGTGAAAAATAATATTTTCAGGTCCACACGATGAATTTTTTCAGTAGGTTCCTAAATGACGTTACGCTTCGACCCATGACGTAGACTTGAGCGTCGCTTTGAAGGAACAATCAGTAGGTTTTTTTGTTGTCTTGAAATTGTTTGCAGTCGAATTAGGCTGAATATTGCTCAGTAAAATGTCACGTAGCATATAATAAAAAACAAATCTACACTATTTAGTGTGGACCTGAAATCATTAGTTTTCACTCGCACAAGTGCTCGTGAAAAATAAACCTTTAAGGTCCACGCTCATGCGATAATTCAGCGTAGATATCCTCTATATACATTTACTGCCATTACCACCCGAAAAGGATTAACAACGCACTTGCTTCAGCAAAAAAAATCGCCAGAGTCGTAAAATCAACAAAGAACTTTTAGGACTACAAATAATATTTTCTGTCTATTTTTTAAATATTTAATGTTGTAAATTAAAAGACACGGTTACATTCAAAATATTTTTGGTTCTTAAATTCTCTTATTTTGTTTCAATTCAAATTTGACAATTCCGAAGCGAGTGGAAATAGTAATGGCGGCTACTCACCCGATACCAAATAATATCAGGTGAGTTTCCTAATACAGCGGAACCCTTACATGGTATTTCAGCCTTCTGAATGGACAAACTAACTTTGAGACATATTAAGAACCATGGTAGAGTTTTCCCCTTGATGCGTTACTTTGAACAACCAGTGTGTCTACATTTTTTTTACCGTTTTCGCCGAGCGAAATCAGGAAAATTAATGCGACCAGGCAAAATGGAGTGACTTGAAGCTGCGTTTGTGCATGATGAGGAATTACAGATGGAATAAGTAAGGATGTGGCGGATTAAGAGAAGAAACATGAGAGTTGTATTGAAAATTCAACGAACATTAAGATTTAGAGTCAAAAGTGGTGATTTGTCAAAGTAGGACAAGAGGTAGTTCAACTACTCGAAAGTCGCGAATTCCCCACGTTTGGATAGCTGGAGAAGGGAAAACTTTGCATTGTATGAACAGAATGATTCTGGAATAGAACTATTGCACCCGCTCATGCGCAATATTCCAACTCCCATTCCAGCACGTAAAACTTGGTATTGCCCTTTACCCAACGAATCGGCCGTATCCGCCCGCGTAATATGCAAATTCAGCAGTTTAAAAAATATTTTTCAAAAAATTTCAACAAAATCATATCATGTGACCCCTCCTTGGAACGAGCTCGTTCCAACGAGGGGTCGCATGATATGGTTTTGTTGAAATTTTTTGAAAAAATAGTATTTAAAATAATAAATTTTGATATCGTCTGCGTTGGGTGAAGGGTTAAAAGCTGACTATAAAAACGATTACCCAAAATCAACCAGTTGTAAAGAACTCTTGCACAATCAAATGACAGCACAAACAAAACTAAACAAAATCAAGCTGAAGAAATAACGCGTTCGCCTTTATTAACGTATTTCAATTTTGGATTCTCCAACTAAAACGGACAAAAGCAGAGGTGACACTCAGTGAAAGTAATACATGTTTAGAAACCTTTAAGATAGGATTAAAAATCGAGTATTCATTAGCGATACGTGAGGCGAATACAGAAACTGAATGTACAGATGGAGCAGAATAAATATTAAAACCCTTTGAACCCTCGTTTCCTGGAATGGTGTCGCCTTTGTGTCACATACAGTGAGATGGATCAGTCCAATATGAATATACAGGGAGGATAAAATAATAACTGCAGTCTGCAGTCGTCTGACTGCAGATTGAAGTTATTAATTTATCATCAATGCATCGTGTATAGACCTCTTACAATGAGACAAAAAAGAGACGAAATTATGCCTTGGACCGAAATATCCGTCTTACGAGTTCAAAGGGTTAAAAGCGCTGAAATCGTGTAAACACCTGAAGCTAAGAAGCGATCAGGGAGATCTTTGGACATTAGTTTACATGTCCACCACGTACCGGTAGTCCGCTGATTCCATAAACTCGCATAGATAGCACAACAGGCTTAGATTGTGTAATTCGGCAAGCCATTGGCGTAGTCACTACTCCACCACCGCATACTCCGCCTCAGGTAATCGCCGACCCGACAATTAAGTCATTTTATTTGTTTTATGGATGACAAACTGAACAACGAGCATTTAATCCTTTGAACACCAGAGGCCGTTTTTCCGGCCGAGCCACAACCCACGTCATAATGTCATTAAGAGTGATGGCAACAAGGTAAATGTGTGGTATAAACCAATCAACATTTCCTACGTGCAGCCCTATGGCTGCACGTTGAAATATTGTTTGGTCTAACCCCAAATAATAAATAAGGACTTTTCCAATTCTTCCATTGAACAGACAAAGAAGATACAACCGGGGTTTAAAAGGTTAACTAAACACACCTCGGAACCTTTCCAGAAACTCATTCCTTTAATATTTTCAAATATTTTGAATATTGTTGGCCAATCAAGTGATGGGGCTGAAGCTCCCTCAGCCCTCTCATTAATGACGAAGTACACTCATTAAATAGCAAACTCGAAGTTCGGCGAATTGCCATATCTTTTAAAATGATAATGATTCATTTCCGTCCTTTATATTCACTTGTCGAAAATACAATTCGAGAAAATACAATTGTAAACTTTTTATACTATTGGTCACTGATCATCAACAGTAGGATAGTTCAGGTCTATCGACCGCACGTCTGCTACCACAGACCAAATCCAGGCATTAAAACAATGGTCGCAAATAATCATATGATGTTTGTCAGGGCTGCAATGATTAATCGTGAAACGAATGTATCACGATTCATTCTCTGACGATATGTATAACGATTTGCTTATACTGTATCGCGATACACGTGGACCCAGAATTTCATGAATATTTTGTAAATGACACTTCAAAAATGACCTCATTGTTCACTATTCGCATCCATTATTTGTATTTTTCCTTTGAAATCGAGATTGTAGAAGTCTGAATTTGCATTGCTCTCAGGTATTTGTCAGCATGGAATAGCACAAACCATTAACCTCACTCTTGAACCTTTATATACTATGATCCAACGAATCACAAATTCCAAGGAACGAGAAGAGTGTGTCAAGATATTTTGTTGTCAAGAAGTTTGAGAAATCTAATTTCATTGAAATGAAGATGCTTGACCCAAAACTGTATAATTATTTTTTATTTGGCCATTGACGGTGGGGGAGGAAATTAGACTTTTCCATCTACCCACCAGCCCAATAGAAAGTGAGGACTCAGGAAGCAAATCTGCGGGTCAACCGGTGGTCCAAAACAGCAGATTTGCTTCTTGTGTCCTCGCTTTTTGATGCTTGACAAGTGTATCGAATCGTGTGGATCGTATCGTGATATGAACTGTATCGTGAGAAAACTATCGTTGCAGCCCTAATGTTTGTAATATTTTGCAGTTATTTAAAATAACGGATTTCAAAGATTCTCGGAGAAAAGTGAAATTAACGGAACTAGTTGAGTGAATTGGGTTTGAACCTAGTCATACAGAAGTAGTTTTGTAAATTTCATTATAAATCGGGTGTCTTGTTAAAATGCTCGTTATAACTTCATTAAAACAGAATAAAAAATGCCGAAATGGACAGCGAAATAAACAACGCTTCCTATAAAACATCGAATAACGATATTAAAAGATACGTGTTCTCTGACGCGACGTCCGCTCAAAAAAATAGTCCCCAATGCTGTTGATAATTTGAGGTATTCAATAATAGAATTCTATTAAAACTACAGTTCAAAACTCATTGAATAGTACCAAGCCTGGAAATATGTAGACTGTCATCTGCAAAATGAGGGAACCCCAATCTGGATCAAGGTGCCAGGTCTAAACAGAAAGAGGTTCCCAGAGGATAAATTCGACCATTCTATGGGTAGCGTAAGCAAATTCACCTCATTCTAAAAATGTTTATTTCCAGGCTTGAATGGTGTCACTTAGAATTGTTTTTATTACGAAATGTAAACAGATGACCGAAGGTTCAAATTTCGAGCAAGAAATACAATTACGAACATCTGTAGCGACTTCAAGAATGTTAATTAACGAAGGTGTGTTGCCGTTTTTAAAATAAAAAAACCCAGCTCGTATGATAAACTGAAAACAAGAGGGGGCAACGCCCCGGCGCATACTCCCACGGTGCATACCACCAAGTAATGAGAATAGAAGAAATGAACCATGATACTTTGAAAGCTATTCCGATAAACAATCTTTATTCCATATTTCATTGAGAGCCGCTAACCCCAAACCCGAGATACGCGCCGAATAGGCCAAACATTTTAAGAGGCAAACAGCAAAATTATTATCTTTGTTTTACAGAAGGTAACTCTGAAGGCCAGAAACACCTGTTACTGAAGACTAGTGACAACATAAGAGATGTAGAACAAAGGCATAATGCCAAATGTGGGGATTTGCCTGTATTATATTTGTTTTACTGCAGGGACATGACTCATTTTAAAGTCTTTCCCATAAACAATCTCCATTCCATATTTCATTGAAATCTGATAACCCAAAACCTGAAATATGAGGCGAACAGACAAAAATTGGCCATTTTACGCGGTAAACAGCTAAGTTAAAAAAAAGGGGGGGGGGGGGGAATAAGTCTAAAGAGTTAAAAGTAAGAAATATTATTCGAGACTCATTTGAAAGCACTTCCCACAAACAATCTACATTCCAAATGTCATTGGGATCCAATAATCCGAACCTGAGATATGAGCAGAACAGACAGAAATAGCCTATTTTGTATATTCAAAGGGCGATAACTCACAGACAAATATTCCAACAGCACAACGACTGGTGCTCCTTGAAGACCTCGTGATAGTGAACATCTGTATGAAATCTCATCGAAATCTGACCAGTAATGTTGAAGTTATAACGCGAACACTCATCTGGGTGTGGACAGACGGACGCATGGACAGGCGCAATCCAGTATACCCACGTTTTGAAAAAAGTGGGGATATAAAAATACTAAAATACACACCTGTTTCAAAAAGTCGGGATGAATGAAGTTTTGAAATGGAATTAAACGACACCGTATATACCATATTATGTCATTAAAAACTGAGTAACGAATATATCTTACAGACCACATTTTTCACTAGCAACTACTGAACTATCTACTGCGATTCACAATAAATGATAGCAATATTACTTGTTTAACTTGAAGCATTTATCGCCCGCAGATATTTTGATACTTAAATTACAAAGAGGTGATCACTCTGACTGCCAGCTGTTTATTGATGAGTTATACAAATCGTCGCGTGAGAACCATGAGGTTCTATCTTCCAGTGGAAGGTGGAACCTTATGGTTCTCACACGACGATATATATCTATCTAATTATGTGTGTGTTGTTATCTTTGCAGTTGTGCATTGGGTTAACAGCTATAGTGTTCTACGGTTCAAGGAGGATTTATTCAGAGAATATGATACCGACCTTAGGCCAGACTGTAGTGTCACAAATGTGACCCTTCAAATGGCGCTACGTCAGATACTGTATTTGGTACGTCTACTGCTATATATAAAGATTATATATAAAGAGTATATATAAAGAGGATTTCAAATTTATTCCAAGTTTTTCGAAATTTAAAAGCCAAGCTCACTAAAGTGGACGTGAGCGGATGTTTGGGTCGCTAAAAGGTTAGGTGAAAGTGAGGAAAATTTTGTAATATTTTCATCCACAGTGATATTTCAAAAAATATTTGGACAAAGTATTGAGATGCATACAGTGTTCGAATGTACAGAGCTTTTGTAGGTTATTCGCCATCTTTTATACTAGACTCATAGGGTCCAACAAAATAAATCTTCTGTTTCTCATGCCAATTTTTGTAAAATTGCATGAAGCGGGCGGTTTTTATTTTATTTTTTATTTTTGTAATTATTTCTTTGCCATCGAAAGTTCATGTTCTTGATTTGTTTAATGTTTTAGGCCTCATAATCTACAGAATAGCATGAGTGATGGTGTTTGTCGTACATTGAGTGTAAGAAGGCTTTGTAATAAATAAACTGCAGAATAAAATCATCAGTCAGCAATCAATCAATCAATGCTAAAGCATTACAAAGCCTTATTGCACTGAAGGGAGAAATTTATCAATTTTATTAACTAAAATAAAAAAGAAATATCAGACGCAAAGTAATTAATTTAATTTTTTTTAAATTTGCATTGGTTATAAAACGAGAGCATGTGGCAGCCAAAAGGGCCACGCGGGAGGACCCGAGAAACCGATTTTTAACTTTTTTTTAGACCAAAACGATGATTATTGAGTACAACAATGCTTTAGCATTGAAGATGGCACCTTGTTGCATTTAAGGATTGATCTGAAGTTTAGTGCCGATTTTCAAGATCATGTTAGCAAATTGCCATATCTTTTAAAATGCTAATGATTAATTTTAGTCAGTTATATTAATAGGCAGTAAATACAATTCTAGAAAATACAATTTGTAAAAGTTTTATTCTATTAGCTCCTGTAGGTATAATAACTGAAGCATAAGCAGTTAGAAATACTTTTACATTTTACCGGCAAGCAAAATTATGTATTTACTGGCGTTTAAGGTCACCCATTGCTGCACATTGGCTAATGGTGACCACAACACATATATAAAGTCAAGTCCAGGCAATCCTTCATATCCATGTTGTATATTGTAGAGGACATCCACCCCAGGTATTGGCGACCGAGTCCTATTTTACCAGAAGAACAGAGATTGCTTACCACAGTAAACAAGCGTTGCTTCACGATCAGGGGTTCCCATGGGGACGACAGGCAAACTGCCTCATCTTTCAAAATATTAACGATACTCTACAACCAATTATAGAAACTGGTAGCAAATACATTTCTGAAGAATGTATGTATTGGTTTCGTAACTATGTGTAACGGAAGTGGAGATCTGCTTGTTTACTGCGGTAGACAAGTTCTGCTTTACAGGTAACATAGGACCAGGACCTAACGCCTGGGATGGAAGTAATTTTGACCCTCTACCCAACGCAGACGATATCAAAATTTATTATTTTAGTTAATTACTATTTTTAAAAATTTTCTAAAAAAATGAACAAAACCATATCATGTGAATCCCCATTGGAACGAGCTCGATGAACTCGCTCCAGTGAGGGGCCACATGATATGGTTTTGTTGAAATATTTGGAAAAAGTTTTGTTTTCAACTGCTCAATTTGCAAATTACGCTGGCGGATGCGGGTGATTCGTTAGGTAAAGGGTTAAGTAGGCAGCATAGGTGTAATCGATTGGCAAAACTTAACTTCATCCTGAGGAGGCGGTCATGAGATCGCCAGAGATGCTAAAAGTGACCTTAAACACCAATTGATAAATAGTAAATAACTACATATTGCATTCAGAATATGATTGGTGTGGAGAATGACCGTCATTTGGCCGTAAGCAAAACAAAATAAGGCAAAACATACTAATACGCGAATATTATTATGCCTTTCAGGAAGAACCCACCCAACAGATTGCCCTGAATGTGTGGATGCGAATGGTAAGAAAATCAATTCCATTTAATTTCATTTACTCTGCTGCTGCGACAATGTGTTTTCTTTCTTTTGGTCACTTTTTGTAAAAGAATCTCATTTGTGCAACAAAACTGTATGATGACACAAAATTAAACAAAATGTCGGACATCAAATGGTATTTTGCATTATAAAACCTCTTTTGTAGCTGAGTCGTACACGAACTTTAGCCATTCAAGAAAATGTGGATACTTGAGGAGGGAAAGACACGGATACTTCAAGAATTACATACTACATCGGAGCGAGAAAGTTAATTTATACTTTTTCTGGATATATACTGATAATTGGTACGAAGTAATCAACAGAAATATGTATTATCAGTAGTATGTGTTTGTACAAAATGTTGTATAAGAGTCCAGCTATTGTCTCTGTGTTCATATCTCATCGAGTCGAAGACTGCAATATTATTAAATTAATACATGAAAAACTCGTCGAGATACAGCCTTCGAAAGAAAAGCGAGACGTTGATGCCACAGCTTGTACATAAACATAACGCTGATGATAGATCTTACTTACATTTCTCAGCTGTTGTGCCAGTGATTCAATTAAATGGTCTTTTAGTTAAAGATTTTTTTCACACTCATAAAATGTATGTTGTTTCTCTGGAAACTATAAGGCTGCCCCGAACATTTCCGAGCATTATGAGCGTCTGCTCAACGTTTAGAAAATACTTCGTTATGAACGACGTGTCGTTTCAAGAAGGAATGCCGTTTATTTCTTGAGTTATGAACCCCCCAAAACAAAGGCCAAACTATGTTTGGCCTTTATTTTGGGAGTTTCATAACTCAAGAAATAGACAGAAACAAACGACCATTCCTTATAATTATACTTGAGGGGTAATAAATTTAAACACTCTCTACTTTACGGAGTCAAAATAAAAACCAGATCGCATAACACTTCCTAATGATAACTGAATATAAAAGGTAAAGTTTTCTAAAATTCTGTTTGAAATCACGATACATTTCACATAAAATTGTTGTTGTGTCATTACAATTTTTATTGACCAATGAATTGCGTAAGTAAAATGAAACGTCATAGGCCGAACCCACACAAAACTTCAATCTCCTTTTCCACGTGACGCGAGGGTGCTGTCATTCAAAGCAACACTGAATTAAATTTAATTCTGATTTTGACAATTTCCCGAAAAACTGAAAACACATTTTGTAAACGTGGAGTTCGATATAAACCCAGATGACATGAAGTTGGTTGAACTTTGTCTCAGACAGAGTTCATTCAGGCTATTTGGAAATTAGAAAGTTTTGTTGGCGTGAGTTTCGTTTGTGGATTATTATGACCGGCCATTGTTTACGTTTGATTTGGGTAAACGATGAACTTCTATTGCGTGTAAACAAACTGAACATGGAATAAAAAGCATGATATATTAAATTTCATTTTGAAAGTCTGTTTAATATGATTGGACAAATATTAATTACTTTTCATGTTGAAACAATATGAGCGTGCAGGGGTTCTTTTCCATTCACCCTGTGCAACGCAATCTTTAAGATAGAAATTGGGGTGGGGGTGGGGGTGGAGTGGTGGTGGTTTACGGCTGGCCTATATATGTTTTTATCGGTTCATTGTGTTATGAAAAGGAAAAAAAAAAGAAATACTTTAGCAAATCATTTTGCCAGAAAATGCATGAACAGAAACAAAGTTTTAATTATACAGGAATGCTTCCAATGATTCACAAACAGAAAATAAAAGCCATGTGTTTCAATAATTTAATATTTATGCTTTTGAGAAGAGTTTTTCCCCTTTCATATGTCGAAATGTATTCTGTCTCTCACAAACGCTCTTCAACGACGAAAGTTTATAATGATCTATATATGGTAACGTAAACAAATCATAACAAAGCAGACACTTGGATACAAATTTTGTATTAGAGTCCCCTGATAATGATGTATTAAGGTAACTGCAGACTTTTGTAAGATAAAAGCCTTTGCATACCGGGTGGAATTCTATAAAACGTTTACAATTGTATTTTCCAGAATTGTATTTCTAGTTTTGACTTTAAATGGGTTAAAATGAAGCATTAGCATTTTCAAAGATGTGGAAAATTCCTTATCTCTTGAAACGCTAATGATTCATTTTAGTCAGTTATATTAAGAGACATAAAATACAATTCTAAAAAATACAATTGTAAAAGTTTTATAATATTGGCTCCTGTGAGGATGAATGATTGAATTGAATCATCAGTAATTTCAAACACGTGCCAATTTATCGGTAAACTGCCACGTCTTTTAAAATGCTAATGATTCATTTCAACAATTTGTAATGAAAGGGAGAACATACAATTTTGGAATTGTAAAAGTTTTCAGACATTACCCCTGCACGCAATGCTTGTGTCGATATGGTGGAATATATTTTCTTCTCAGCTTGGAATTTTACATGGTGTGATGCTAATTTGAGCCTTGCTATGGAACAAAGACACGCATGTAATAAAATTATACCCAAGAATGAAAGCGGAACATTCATTCATTCATTCATTCATTCATTCATTCATTCATTCATTCATTCATTTATTCACGATTATGAGAATGTACAGAACGTGGAGAGTGTGTTACCACTAAATCACCCACAGAGTGGAGATTCAATAATTGCAAATTTGTTGCAAAGCACAACAAGCACAAGCAAAGTTCCAGCCGATGGACCTCCGGGTTATACCCGGAGTTCCATTGGCTGAAACATTGCCTGTGTTTTTGTTTACATGCACAGAATTTGACAGTGATGCTTTGGGTGATAAGTCCACTCCCCGGATGATTTAGTTACAATCCACTCTGCAGGTAATGTACTTTATTTAAAACTCGAAAAGCCGCAAGATTCGATTTGGGGATTCGATTCCACATTTCATCATTCCATTAAGGATTCGATCCGACCGGAAATTTGATATTCGCAGAGCCCTAATTCGTGAATGTCTGTTTCAGTACTGGAAAGACTGCCGACTAGTGTGGAATGCATCAGAACTTGGCATAAACCACTTACAAGTGCCATATGAGCGAGTATGGATACCAGATATAACCTTGTTCGACAGGTGAGGAAATATTCACTGTCCATACCAACATCCCACATTGTTGTTTCAAATTTCATATTTATATGTTACCAGATATACAGCGGGGTCAGAGGTACGTAGCGTGTACTGTACGTCCGTCGTGGACTGGTGACTTTGCTCGAGTGGGCAATATTTCCACGGACGAAATAATATTAGGTTTCAAACACTAATTATAGAAACAATCATCAACAATTCAATCGATGAAGTGCCGAGTGCGACCAAGCATTTCCTTAATTAAACTTTTGCTGATAGTGATTTTTATTACCTGATAAAGGCATACGGATATATCACTGCGCACGCGTGGATTACGACTAGTTTATGGCGATTGTACTGTATCTATAGTTTAGAGATTTGTCGTTGAACACCAAACAACACATAAAACACCACTACCAAGCTTTCTAACGAAGACCGTCATAAGCCCCGAAGACCGCCATGAGGGTACAACCCCCCCTCCCAAAAAACCCTAAACAAAACAAAACAAACACACAAACTACAGAAGATAAGAGAGATATAGAATAAACGTATAGCGTTTTCAAGTAAAATAAATATTCTTCGAGTTGGATTAAGAACAAAACCGACACGCCTCTGGCGAGTCGGTTTCATTCTTAATGCTACGAGTACAATAATTTTTTTATTTGAAAACACTATACGTTTGTTTTATTTATCCCATAAATCTTTTACAGGGCAGTCGCGGCGAAATCTTGCTGTTACTCACTACAAAACACAGCGAGAAGAGAGGAGCACATAGGTCCAATTCGAAGACAAGCAAAATTGCCCAAAATAAAAAAGGCGCAGTGATACATTTCTGTCTAAAAATAATTCCCCAACAAACCTGAGCTAAACTTGCAAAAATACTTTATTAAATGAACAATGTGTAGTGTTTTCTACTGGCATTGTGTAATACTGTCGAACAGGTTTAAAGAAAATAACAACTGAACTGTTAATTATACTACAGGAATGCGGTAGAGATCAGAGGTAAACAAGCCCGTCTCTACTGTAGGAATAAATTCTTTTAGTGTTAAACCTATGGCGAAAATTTATCACCCCACTAGGTTAATAAAGCAAAAATGTATCCATGGCTTTTATTGTTCGAATAAAACTGACATAACCGAGACGCATTCGATACCTTGTAAAGGAAGAAGACAAAACAAGTCGTTCTAAATTGACTACTAAAGTTTTAAATTACTGATATTCCCTCATTTCTTATTCACTCAATTTATTCTTGTTATATTTATTTGTTGATGCGGCACTTCTCAGTCACTTCTCAGTATACATGGCTACAGAATGCCCACAACAAAAGTATAATGTTAGGTTGAGTCTCTTGTCTACATGAACATCTATACTACCACTTTATACTTTCCTAAAGTCCATGATGATCCTAATTTACAGGTAAAATGGAATTTGATTATCACAGTAGACAAACACCAATCTACATCCAGGGGTTTTCAGGCGGAAACTTAATCTTGTGGATCATCTGTACGAAGTCTAAATATCAAATGAATAGGGTTTAACCCTTTACCTGACATGAAAAGCAGACGACACTTGCAAATAAAATTCTTGAATAACTCTTTTTTTTTCATTTTTTGTCTCAAAAACATAGGTTATGACCCCTCATTGGAACGAGCTCGACGAGTTCGTTCCAAAGAGGGATCATAACCTATGTTTTTGAGACAAAAAATGAAAATATCATGAAAATTAAGTGGCGATTTTTGAGAATAGCGCTGGCCTTTTTGGCCGTTACGTTCTGTAAAGGGTTAATACGTACTTATCTGCATTTCTGATACATCTCTTAGAGGTTTATTATGTTCCAATGATTACATGGCTTAAAAAGTTATCTGCGCTTGTCACATGTGTTGTTATTTCCGCCATTCCACCGTACCATGATTTGTTCTGAAAGGTTAGATTTCAGTCATGTGAACTGATGTTCAAACCTTTCCTTTTCCAGTTCTGAGAACTGAAAAGTGACAATGTTACATAGTTATGCGTGCTTGCTGGCGTTCCGGGTGAGTTTGTTTTGCAGGTCCTGCGCGCGAAATACACATGTTTGATTCCACAAATTTATCACTTAACAGTTGTGGGCAGGCGAAAGTAAAAACATAAAAGCAGACTGTCTCAAGCGCTGGTTTACTGGGTCTTTGTTGCAACATACAAACTCTTTAATATGAGTTGGCTAAATAACAAATGAATAACCGTTACGCACTAATCTGTAAGTAGGTCCCTACGAAGTTTCGCAATTCGATTCGATTCTAAACTGTCTCGATAATTAGATTTGATTCGATTTGCGCTGATTAGGAAATTTTTGGAATCGTTCAGATGTTCTCAAAATCCCTGAAGTGTCACCATTTGAACTCGACTTCTATCATCAGGTCTCCTGAGATCCCGCTTTCGAAACTGCTTTGATTTCGTACTGGAATATTCCGGTTTTTCATTTATTTATTTTTATTTATTTAATCTTGTTTGTTTTACAAGGATTGACGAACAAGTTATGCAACTTATATTAACTCCTCTTCTTGGCCCAATGGCGTAGGTGTGTGGAATTACCTTCATAGAGGTAAATTCGTGGCCTAACTCTTCTCGAATACTACGAAGGGATCTTTAGCCTACACGGAGTGTGTCTCTCTCCACACAGAGGACAGCCATTTTACGTCCCCACCCGATAGGACGGTACTGGTTTTTATTTATACGCTCAAAAAGCTGAGACGCCGTTGTTACTACAAATCGAGTGAATACTGAAAATGTGTACTCTTGTAAGAAGGTGCTATATCTATATCTTGAAGAGCGGCGAGATTCAATTCGAGATTAGATTTGATTCGAATTCCGTGCACTGTATATAGTCGGGATTGGACTTGACCTGTATTTTATTTGGTATGCGTTTTATGTGTGTATGTATACATTTTTTCCCCACTTTGTAAAGCCTGAGAGCACTTTATGTGGATTCATGGCTCTAAACTGTATTATTATTATTATTATTATTATTACTATTATTATTATTATTATTATTATTATTTTGAGATTCGCAAGGAGGGACCTGTCTCTAAAATCTGTAAGTTACTTTATTTATTCGCGTTTACCGACACTTCCGACAGACAGGGTCACCTCGTGTCGGGCAGTTTTATGGGTGGAGGAAGTCGAAGTATCCGGGGAGAACCAACGAGCAACGGCGAGCAACTGTCAGACTCCCCAACATACTAACTCCACACAAGGTAGGGTTTGCATTGGGTGAAGACAAGTGCGCCATCGACGGGCAGTACACCTTTGTACACGGCACCAACGTGCTCCCACGTAGGCAATTGGGATGAAGTGCCTTGCCTAAGGACACGTCGCAGTTACCCCTGGCGGTCCTTTCGGTTTAAAGTCCAAAGTTGTAACCACTGAGTCACCGCGCATCCTGTAAATTAACCCTTTACCCAACGAATCGGCCGCACCCGCCCGCGTAATATGCAAATTTAGCTGTTAAAAAAATATTATTTTTCAAAAAATTTCAACAAAACCATATCATGTGACCCCCTCATTGGAACGAGCTCCTCGAGCTCGTTCCAACGAGGGGTCACATGATATGGTTTTGTCGAAATACTTTGAAAAATGTAAAAAAAAGATATCTAAAATAATAAATTTTGATATCGTTTGCGTTGGGTAAAGGGTTAATGGGCGAACGACAAATATTTAATGATTATTACTTGGTTAGTTTCATATCGGCCGAGATATCAGATCGTGGTAACTTCATATCACCCTGGGCCGAAGGTCGAGGGCTGATATCCGGGCCGATACGAAACTAACCAAGTAACAACGTCTTTATTTATTAAACCGAACAAATAATTACAAAATGTTATCAGATGTGCAACAGTTTTCTGACAGTGTTATTGTTTATCATTCTTTTCATGAAGTCCGAAATTTCCTCTTCACCAAGTTCAGCTATCGGAACATCTCGGTTTCCCCAGTGGGAAAGCCGCGACGTTCGGGTAGCTTAACTGTCTCTTGTCCCACCTCGATAAATCTCCACTTATGAATCTGAATATTAGTTTGTGATGCATTTTCTGTACACCTCTCTTCTTTCTTGTCTTGATCCGGGGAGCGCGGTCGTTCAGTGGTTACGGCATTGAACCTCAAACCAAGAGGTCCACGGGTCGATCCCCGCCAGTGGTAACTGCGTTGCGTCTTTGGGTAAGGTACGTAATCCAGACTGCCGACGTGGGGGCACGGTGGCACTGTGTACTAAGGCGTAATGCACGTCGACGGTGCACCTGTCTTCAACCAATGCCAACACCGCTTGTGTGGAGTTAGTACATTGGTAGTCTGACAGATGCTGGCCGTTGCCCGGTGGTTCTCTCTGGTAGTCCGACGTCCTCCACCAGTAAATCACTCTGGGTGTCGTAAAGTCCAATAAATAAATAAATAAATAAATAAATAAATAAATAAATAAATAAATAAATAAATAAATAAATAAATCAATCAATCAATCAATAAATAAATAAATAAATAAATTCTCTTGATTCCACCTAATTATTTCTTATTGCAATTATGAACGCCTCATCATACAAAACCTTGTTTCAAACAACTCCACCATGCCTGGTAACACCTGTTTTCATGATTGCGTTCAACGAATAACTGTGAACATTTCAATGTAAACAAAATGGTAGTTCCTTGTAACACGTCAAGGGAGAAAAATCTATATTGATTAATATCGGCCGAGTTCGGCGTCATATCAGCCGAGTTTGAAGTCATATTAGCCGAGTTTGATTATGGGCAAGTCTGGGAAAGAAAATCATATCAAATAAATAACAGGCCATACTCTAATTTTTCTTGTTTTCTCTATTTTTAGCACGACTGGTGAAACGTTCCCAGGATTAAGGGAATACAAGGCAAAGATCTTATCTGATGGGAGTATGTCTTACGTATGGCCAACCGTGGTGAATACTTTCTGCAAACTAGACGTAACCAACTTTCCATTCGATGCACAGAAATGTGCGTTCGTCTTCAGTTCGTGGATATACGACGGCACAGAACTGGACTGGAAAACCCCTGAAGTCAGCGGGGATTTAAGTAACTATCAGCAAAACGCTGAATGGGTCGTGGAGAAGTATTTGCCCGAGAGACACGAAGAGTATTACGTATGCTGCCCTCAACCATTTGTCGATCTGACCTTCTACCTACATTTGAAACGCAGAGCTCTTCATTATGTAATAAGCTTGGTATTCCCGTGTATTCTGATTTCCGCATTAACCTTACTCGGGTTCCTGCTGCCGGTTGAATCGGGAGAGAAAGTTTCTTTACAAGTGACAGTCATGTTGTCATTAGCGGTATTTTTGTTGATAATATCAGACAGTCTTCCACCTTCGTCCGATTCTGTACCGCTAATAGGTAAGAGGAGACTACTAGCAGCAATAATTAATGGACAACCTTCGTATAATGAACGACGACTGATAAAAAATACGAATGGTTAATAGTAGTCATAAATTCGCCGGACGGTTAAAAAACCTTTTCGCAGGATTGACGACTCCGACTCCGTTTGTGTTTCGCAATTTTCTCGTGTTGCGCGGCGACGAATGATTTGATTGCCCAGTAAGAGGTGGAAATTTAGACCACATGGCGCTTACAGTTTAAGGACATAATCTTAGTGTGAATCCCCACATTAAGTGCCTGAGAAACTCTCTAACAAATTTTTGCAATATCTGCGTGTAAAAATGAGAAATCGTAATCGCAACTACGGATAAGAGAAAACGACAGCTGACAGAAAGAACACAAATTCCAGTAGTACCCCATTCGTAATTCTCACCAGTCGTCGTTCACTGCGCGAAACGCCTCTATTGTTGACTAGAGTAGGACTTTCATGATTAATCGATTAATCGATTGTTGATCGGTCACGTCGAAATCGATTAGTATTTTTCTTTGTCGAATAATCGGTAAATTGTATCCCGCTTTAGACGTTTAATAATTAAAAGAAAATTTGATGAAAAAACTATTGTTTCTAAAGGTAAAGAGTTAAGAACATCGATGTTAAACTCCAAGAAGCCGTTGGAAGCATTTGTCTTTCAGGAACATTCATCAAAGCTTCGATGTTCTGAACTTTTGAACCGTCAGTGTAAAAACCAAGACCGGTCGGCAGTTGCGAAGTTCGCAACTGCCGACCGGTCTTGATTATTACACTGGCGGTTCAAAAGTTCAGAACATCAAAGCTTTGAATGTACATAAAAGAGGATCGTCTTCGTTGTTTACCGGAGGTAGGTCAACTGACTTGAACTTCATTTTTTATCGACTTCAGAGATAGGGAGAGATGGCCATCTAGGTACGATTAATCGATTATTTGCGAGGATTAATCGATTCCTCAATTAAAAAAATCGTGACAGCCCCAGACTAGAGCCATTAGTATATCTAAAGTATTCAATGGCAAGTATATTATGAGAGTGGAAGAATCCAACAGAAATCGCCAGGGCGTAGCAATTACCAAATTCATTTATTTATTGGAACTTAAGTCGAGTTTAGTCGATTGTTTAAACCCATGTTGCCCATTTTAGAGGACATTCGCCCAAGCATTGCTGACTGGGACCTATTTTACCAGAAAACCAGCAATTACCGAATATCATTGTTGATAATTATATTGCCGATGTGGCACTGAACCACCTTTCAATGGGGATTCGCGAAGCCTCAAAATTCGATTCGATTAAAAATCGTCCCGATATTTCGGTTTGATTCGATTCGATTCTAGTGTACTCAAAATCCTACCATGTCTCCCGTACAGGAGACCTGGAGCCAATACCATAAAAGTTTTTTATCTTATTTTCTAGAATTGCATTTTCTACCTATTAATAGAACTACTAAAATGAATCAGCATTTTAAAAAAGTATGGCAATTTGCCATTTGGCAAATTGCCAGATCTTTGAAAATAGTACCTTGAGATACATAGTATCTTGGCTATTTATTTTTTATTTATTTTTTAATGAGCATACCCGTCCGAGGGAAAATTTCTAGCTAGATGGAATGATTAAGCACGGAATCAAAGACTTATTTATTTATTTATTTATTTATTTATTTATTTATTTATTTATTTATTTATTTATTTATTTATTTCTGTAACTTGCGTCTGTGATTATGTCATTACCTCAACACAATCGAGTTTATCTACTCATTTGTACCTCTGCTGCCCACATTATTGTACTCCCACCCAAGGCATTTGTTGTTGGGTCCTACGACGAGGAGATGCTGACTGGTAAACATGTCTTTAATCTCTGATAAATAATGAGCCCATTTGGTCGATGATGTTACAAGTGTAGTTAATTCATGCTGATTTTTTTCTGTTTTGTCATTTTGACAGGTATTTACTTCGCCTGCACGATGGTTCTAGTAACAGTATCGTGTGTATGTACAGTGGCCGTGATACATACCCATTTCATAACAACAAAGACGATGCCACAGTGGGTCAAATCAAAGATAATTGGACGACTAGGAAAATTTCTTCTTGTTTCAGGAAACTTCCAGCCGAAGGTAAATCGAATATCATGAAAAAATGCGTTTAGATAATACAAAAACTACACCATTAACATGATTAGACGTGGCACAATCGAGGATTGGTGGAAGCAATCAGGATTTACCAAAATAGGAAACTAATTTTTCACAGATCAAAACGGCGGAAGGCTGGAGAGCTGATGATGAAACAACGTGTTGTTAAGTTTTCTATAGCAAAAATGTGACAATGCAAAGGTGTTGAATATTTCGATGCTCATATGAAATTGTCGTCTGGGGTTTCCAAAAATAAAATTAAAACCTGTAACCGTTGATTGCTTGAATAGAACACTTAAAACATTTTTCTTCAAAACTGTGAGAAAGGATAACAAGCTTTGAGTGAGAGCGCTATTGTGGACAGGAACAGACAGCTGGCCGCCAAATGCCAACTTTTTGCCCAACCTCACAGTCGTGTACAAAGTCTTTTTCTCTGTGGTTTCTGATAGAGGATTATCTCCTGATTCAGAAAAAAAAATTACTGGACGTCTGACAGCATTAAGCAATTTGAGATATTCGTCGCAAAAAAGGGGTACCCAATTTCAATTCGCATAGTTAGCCTTGGTACTGAAATTCCCATATATAATCGGCATTTACGAGAACAAATCTAGAAGTATTACTCATATAGACACAAATGATTTGTTCGCCAAAAACTGTTATTTTGTTTTGAAAACAAGCGTTTTAGGGTGGTTAGAACGGTTATGAAGTGACATGTTCATAGAGACAACATTTATGAGATATGGCCACGATAAGTCGGGCACTTTGGAGATTACTCTGAAATCAGAAACCCTTAAGGTATGGACTCTAAGTCTGCGTGCCTGTGGATCCTTAGCTCATAGCTTATAAGATATACGTGAGGACAAGATCGCAGAAAGATCTCAAATTTTCTACAAAGAGGAGGACAAAGAGCGAATTACGTCCGATACTATTGATCGTAAAGGTTTCCGCCCCACACTTGACATGGGTACAGATCCTCTGGATCCGTCACAGCACCCCGAAACCATTGTCAATATCGTAACCAGAAAGGTAAGTCCGTGGACAAGGTCCTAGAGTTAGGTTCAGCACTGATGATCTAGTTCGAACGGAACCTTCCTGGGGAATTCTACGATCCTCTTCCAATGCCGGTCCAACTATGGCTGTGTAAGGAAAATCTATCAAGGTCGGTGATGTTAATGTTTATGATACGGCCCTCATATACTCCAGAGTAATCGGACTACAATCAAGCACTCGCAGCTTTGATGTTAAGGGACTTCTCTCTTACGAATTGTCGCCACTGCCTACATAACTCTTTGACGAGACTGGTGACATGCGAATTTGTAAGTCAAAGTCGAATATAAAAACAAGAGCAACGCAAAGCGTGGCATATGCTCCCGAACGATGCCATAAAAGGGAATGGAAGCCTCTCGGGGGTATAACCAAAATCAAAAGAAAGCTTCCTCGAGACACCAATAATGCATACCCCCCTCCCTCCCCCCCCCCCCCCCCAAAAAAAAAAAAAAAAAAAAAAAATAAATCGATTCGAGTCAGTATTCATTACTTATTGGGCGGAAACCAAATTCAATATGGCTGCCATGACGGCCATATTGAATTGGCTTGCTGGACCAAAATCGAAAGGAACCATTGTCTGGTCATCCACAAGTAACCCCTAAAATAATGATTTGATCAAATAGCTGTTCTTTAGTTACTTGACGGAAAACAAAACTTAATGGACGGACGACGGATGCCGGACGCTGGACGCCGGGCAGCGGACGACAGACGATGGACGGACATGTGAAAACATAATGCTCCCGAGAGAATCTCTCGGGGCATAAAAATAAGACGATGGTTGTTTCGTCTAACATATTGGTTGGCAGGGGCATACAGCAGTGATGATAGATGACTGTGCATTGTTGTGGATTCCACATTGGACAGTTTCAGGCAAAACGCACGAAGCGACAGTTATGGACTTTGTAGAAAAGTTTAAAGATCATATAAATCAGCTCTTGCAGTCGAGTGACGTCTATTTGATCTTTGACAGATATGTAGATATGCAGAATGTAGATTTCAGCACCAACTCCGTAACCAGGTCTGATGGAAGTTCTTCTGCTTGCAGAGTGCTCAAACTAGCTGACAAAGCTATTCTCCTACAGCAAAAAAAAAAAAAAAAAAAAAAAAAAAAAAATTTGAGGGTCGCTGCAAACAAGGTGCAGTTAATAGACATAATATGTGAACAATTTGCCACTGACAAGTTGTTTGAGTTGAATACAATGAAGCACAAACTGGTGATAACGGGCAAAAATGAAATTGAGCAAAGGATCAGCGAGGAAACAATTCGATCTGACAACGACGCATGAAAAAGCAGACAGTATTATCGCTCATCAAGGCGTCAAGGTTGCTTCTGATGAACAGAAGGGTCTAGTTGTGCTTGCAGACAACACCGATGCGCACGTGTTGTTGCTGCAACACTATTTACATCAGAATTTAGTTGCTCCGATGACTATGGAATCTCCTGTTCACGGACGAAGGGGTATTGGTACACGGGAAACTGCTAATCGGGCTATGATCCCAGATTTTCTCGCTGTTCATGCCATTTCGAACTGCGACACAGTTGGAAGCCTGTTCTGAATAGGGAAGTGTCGAATCCTAAAAGTCCCCCAAAGCGGAGCTTCGTTGAAATCTTTGGGCGAGGAAGACGCTGAGGGGTCATGTACTCCGTCAAGCAACCCAATTCATTTCTCTCTGTTACGGTTCCAAGGTAACCACATCAATGACTGATATACGTATTGATGCGGAGGTTTCGAAAATCGGGTATTCCACGGCAACTAATTCACCGGAACTGTGTTCTCTGTCTCCTACCACAGCAGCCTTTGGGGGAAATATCAAAGCGCGCACCTTCAAACATGTGTGTGAAAGAACGCCCTTCAACCGAGACCTCCAAATTTAGATCGATCAAGTATGGCTTCGAGAAGGAATTAGAGACTAAGTCGTTCCAGCCAATAACAGTTCCGTCCCATGTTGATCTGGGCTCAGATGAAGTATTGAAGTTAATAAAATGTTCTAGCTCAAGCCAGACGTCATGAAGTACAAACAGGTGCTAATGTAATGCTGCTAAAATGGCGTGCACATTTTTCTGCTCATGCCACGCCACACTAGAGTGTTGCAATGAACAAACAATGTTAGCAGATATATCAGCTATGAATGACACTGATGAAAAGAATCACCAAATACTCAAAACACCCCTTAAAAAAGGTATATAGGCTAGGGTGCAACCTGTGGTATGCGCCCAGAATGTTGTATTAATTGCAGTCAAACATTACAGTCCGCGAAATGACGAGGTCAACTTAAACGTCGATAGTTCAACTTGTTCAAGGCTGCCAGACGTCCAGTACACCTTTCCGTAGTCGGGAGATGTTACTCTTACACATTCCATCGAGAAAAAAACTTTGGACGCCACCTTGAGTTTCAGTGTCCTGGCGGCCGGGATAAGACACAACCAAATGCATAACATAGGTTTCTGGATAATTTTGTTGATGAACGTGCTAAGTAACACACAAATGAACTGTGGTTTATTTCTTTCTTGATGGGGTGGGTGGGGGAGGGGCTGAATGGGGATCTGTACAAAAATAAGAGAGTAGATGAACGAGGGATAGAAATTCTTTAATCATTTACAACACAGAAAATAATGGGATACGGCGTACCACAAAGCAAGGGTTACTGCTAAACCCTTTACCCAACGTAACGGTCAAAACCGGCCAGCGCTATTCTAAAAAAATCGCCAATTAATTTTCATTATTTTTTCCTTTTTTTGTCTCAAAAACATAGGTTATGACCCCTCGTAGGAACGAGCTCGTTGAGCTCGTTCCAACGAGGGGTTATGACCCAGGTGTTTGAGACAAAAAATGAAAAAAGAGTTATTCAAAAAATATTTTTTGCAAATGTCGAATTTTCATGTTGGGTGAAGGGTTAATGATGTTTCCTGGGGGACCACTACCTTGGCATAGTCAATGACATGCCGTGAAATAATAATTATATTTATTTATTGGATTTAACGTTAGTTTCGACAGCCAGGGTCACCTCGTGTCGGACAGTTGTACGGGTGGAGGAAGCCGGACTACCCGGAGAGAACCACCGAGCAACGGCGAGCAACTGTTATACTCCCTAACATACTAACTCCGCGCAAACAGGGTTAGTATTGGTTGGAGACAAGTACACCGTCGACGGGCAGTATGCCTTGGTACACAGAGCCACCTTGTCCCCACGTGGGCAATCGGGAAGTGCCTTGCCCAAGGAGACAACGCAGTTACCCTGGCGGGGATCGAACCGTAGGCCGTCCGGTTTGAAGTCCAATGCCGTAACCACTGAGTCACAATTATTATATTATATCAAAGAAACCCAGGACGATTCTTGTTACCCATCAGCATTCTAATCCTAACTAGATTGCTATTGTCAAGGATCTGTGTTAGCCATGTGGATGAGTGTCATGGCGTCTTTTGAATGGCAACTGTGTAATGGACGCCGTGACTCCATTTGAAGAATGTTTTTAAGTTTTTGGTGACTCCATTACTGTAGTCTGTTTTCTTGTGCAGATTGTACCATACTTTTCGGAACATTTAAACATTTATTAACACTGTGCTGGAAAAGATTGATGGAAATAAAAACACCCACAAATTCTATTGAGTTTGTTTTTACTTTCATCAAAATTTCTTGCATAGTATCATTCTATCAAAGCTATAGATGGCACATGACTCATTTTTTAAAAATAAAATATATGTAGTTCCTTAAAAAATATCAATTCATCTCTGAACACAAATCAATTTTCAACCATTTTAACTCACCTTAAATTTGGTTATTTTTTTTTAACTCTTTGGACCCGAAATGCCGCTTTCGCTGTCCAGGAACGTGATACTGCGTGAACTCATAAAGTAGATAATTGCGTAGTGAATTTGTGGGGTGGACCAATCAATATTTTCACGTTGAAAATATTGATTGATCAACCCACAAATGACGAATATAGACTCTACCAGATGAAGTCGCTGAACTGAAATGGAATATACCATCAGGGATAAAAGGGTTACATATTTGCTTCAGATACACAGCTTATGACCTCTTATTGAAACGGGCTCGTTGGGCTCATTCCATTGAGAGGCCGTCAGCTATGTTTCTGAGGCAAACAATGGAAATTCATTAGTAATTCAACATTTTTTTAATCAAATGTTCCTTATTCGCGTTAGGTAAATTGTTGACAAAACCAAACACACAGAAAATGTTTTCATTCCAACAGATCATGGTAAATAACAGAGTGAGTTTTCTCACAGGTCATTAAGCGAATTTATCAACTTATTTGTCGATTACTGTACTTTTTTCAAACAATATTTTCCAGGGTAGTGGAATAGCCATGCCTTCTGAAATAACATTTTCCTCGAAGATCCCGACTCAAACGGCGCACGAAAAGATTGATGTCCAGCTTGCTGGGGTGGTGCCATATATGAAACAGCAGATAGTTTTACTTCAGAAAATTGAACAACACTTCGCAGGTGAAGTGAAGGATGCTGATAATTGTCACGACTGGAATACACTTGCTACTGTGATGGACAGAATATTTTTCGTGATTTGTTTCTTTTTTCTTCTTGTTGCCACCATAACTGTTTTTACTCGGATTTCTTATTAAGTCTAAGTCAGTTTACGTAAAATGATCAAAAAGGTCGCCTATTCTCCATGACAAAGTATTGCTTGGCTATTGAGTGCAAATGATAAAGTAGTTTACTTATGCTTTCCTTGAGTAGCTCATAACCGCTCATTGGAACGAACTCGATGAGCCGTGTCAATGAACTAAAACTATGCTCGTGAGGAAAAATGGAAAAAAAATAATAAAATTTGAAAGGCGAGTGTTGTGAATAACGCTTGTTGGGTACAAACGTTGCCTTAGGTAGTTTGGTAGTTAGGTAGTTGGCGAATGCGCACGAGTGTTTTACAATATAGTCCCGCACCTCGAATGAATTATTTCACGTACCAGTCCAGTCAAGCGATTACTCTGTTTATTACTTTTCACTATTAACGATAGTTATATTATTTAACCCTTTACCTAAAGTAACGGTCAAAAACGACCAGCGTTATTCTCAAAACTCGCCAATTAATTTTCTTCATTTTTTTCATTTTTTGTCTCTAAAACATAGGTTATGACCCCTCATTGGAACGAGCTCGTTCCAATGAGGGGTCATAACCTATTTTTTAAGACAGAAAAATGAAAATAATAGTTATTCAGATGTTTTTTTGCAAGTGTCGTCTGCTTTTCATGTTAGGTAAAGGAGTAAAAACCCCCAAAAAACAATGAAGTCGCCATTACACCCACGGCAAAGCATAATTCACTTGTGAAGTTATCGTTTAAAATCAAACCCCGAAATCCGAGTAAATCACACTTTGGAAAGTGATAAACAGGTTTCATCACACTTTCTGGTTATAATGCTTTTTCATTATTAACTGAGTAACTAACTCTGTGCACTGCACAGCCTTATTAACTGAGTAACTAACTCTGTGCACTGCACAGCCTTAGTGTAAATCTCATTTTCATCAACTGTTTACCCAACATATTGGCCAAAACCAGCCAATGCTATTCTCAACAAGCATCCAAATTCAGATTAAGACCTTTTTTTAGAATGGATTAACAAAAGTTTTCTTTTAATGAATTCCAAAAATGAAAACATATTCTATTTTCAATTAATAGCTTGTTTAACCCTTCACCTAACATGAAAAGCAGACGACACCTGCTAATAAATTATTGAATAACTAAATTTTTGTCATCAAAAACATAGCTTATGACCCTTCATTGGAACGAGCTCAACGACCTCGTTCAAATCAGGGGTTCATAAGCTATGTTTTTGACAAAAAGAATGGAAAAAATAATGAAAACTGAATGGCAATTTTTTTTGAAAAGCCTTGGCCGGTTTTGATAAATGAAGTTTCTGGACAAGCCCCAGGATATTCCCATCTTACGGTTTTCATTGGTAATGGGAGCCCCTGATCAATTTGGGGGAAATCTATCAAATGGATTTCACAAAAACTAACCCAAGTGAACGAATTCTCACATGCTTCCTCCGGACCTGTTCTCATTTGTGTTATTTTGTAAGGCATAGCTCCTGACACATTACTTAACAAATTTAGTACATTTCATATTTTTAATTAGAAATCCTATTTTTAATAAATACAAGAGAACATACTTGCTGTTTATCATTTTCATCTTACAATCAACGTGTAGTTTGTCTGTATTAACTCCGCAACTGTCGTATATCCGACCGCCTCATACAGGTGTTTGTATCAGGGGGTCGGATACAAGCGAGTTCCTTTCGCATGAGTTCCATTTTTTTCTTTTTGTTCATCATTACGAATAAATAGTTCGTTATATATTCGTCTACATTCTTGACTTATCCCAAATATATTGTAAGATAAAGTGATTATTACCATTATGTGGATGTACAAAATATGTATCCGAGTCTCGCTCCGGGTTCTAAGGGTAGATCACGACTCGTCTTCGACTTGTCGTGATCTGCTCTTAGAACCCGGAGCTCGACTCGGATACATATTTTGTACATCCACATAATGGTAATAATCTCTATTTATCATTAATCTGTATTAAGGGAAATAAACGTCACGGAAGGAGTTTTTTGGTAGAATCTCCCGAAAAATTCAGTTAGTCCCATCGTCAGACGATATAGTGGTATCACTGATCGGATAATAATCCCTAACCAATCACTTTCCTGGAAGTTAATCTAAATCGGGAATAATGTTCCTATGGATATCTCAGAGTATACGTCACCGATCGCCACATTTCGTCAATAGCTACCTTTGCATTCATAAGAAAAGACAAGGGGAATGTTTCAGGACAATAAAGTGTGAAGCTTGTTAAGAAGACTTCTTAATGATAAATAACTTATAAGAGGAATTTATGATTTCGTGACATGTATTCTGCGACTGTAATGAATTTAGGCAAGCTGACAGCTTCGAATCTCAAATGACATAGCTCATTTGCATAAGACATATTGTTCCGTACTTTCTGTTTTCTGAAGCGATGCCTGTTTGGTTCATGTGGAATGTAGACGGGTGTGAGCTCGACAAACCAAATCCCTAATACAACCCTGACTCTCTAAATAATATAATTTTTTATCAGAAATACTTCATAACAAACATTTCGCAACAGTGACTTACTCCCAAGTATTACATGTAACCTGCGTTTTATCGAAAATTACTTTGAGACCAGACCAACCAGAAAATAGGTTTACAATTTCTAATGCTCTGTTTAAGGAGGTGGGAGTCATCGCTTAGAAAACGTGACGAATCGCCTGCATACTGACTAATCAAGTATTCTGAATCACTTACTTTCATGTCTTTGATCTCAGGGTTGAATTTTAATGCAGCACTCAAAATGTCCGCACTAAGAATAAACAGGTACGAGGAGAGGGGATCGCCCTATCTCCCACCTCGTTGCAGATCAAATTTCTCTGAACAATTACCATTGTTCAATACATAGCTGTAGATATTTTTGTAGAATGTTTTGAACCATTTAAGGATAGAAGCATAAAAATGGAAATGTCTTAAATTTTTCTCAATGAAGGGCCACTCTAAGAAGTCGAATGCTTTCTCAAAATCTAACAAAATTAAAAGTCCAGGGATATCTAACTCCTCGCATTTGTTAATTAAATCAAAAGTTAAACGAATTGATTCCTCGATATGTCTTCCGTTCATAAAACCAAGTTGAGTCTTTGATATCAAATTTGGTAAAATTGTCTTCATACGATTAGCAATTACAGAGGAGCCTATTTTCATAGCTACGTTAATAAGTGATATGGGTCGCCAGTTTTTAATGTACACTTTAGGTTTGTTTGGCTTAGGAATACATGTTATTATGCCGCCTCTTTGAGTAATGTAATGGAGAATTCTCCTGAATCATAGCCATGATTTAAGGTTCTAATTATTATTCTAAGATATTCATCTAATTGTTTTTATAAAATTCTGCCTTGAAGCCGTCAGAGCCAGGACTTTTATTATTTTTCATATTCTTTAGGGCACTGAGGCATTCATATTCCCATACTGGGTCTTCTAGTGACTGAATTTCGTCTTCATCGAGCAGGGAAATTGGGGGAAATGCGCATGTACGTGATGGAGTGAAGACCTTTTTTGGAATGTCTTCTGTTAAATTGTGATTTTTTTCTATTTAAAAACATTGTAATATCACATGGACAATTGATGAGATTAAGCCAATATATAAACACAAGGGTAATCCATTCACACAGACAACTACCATAAAATAAGACTTTTAAGTAAGGCCCCAAGAAGTTAAAAATATGTTTCTCAGGCCCTCCCGCATGGTCATTTTGGCTACCACATCCTCTCTTTTTATAACCAATACAAACTTCAGAAAATAAAAAATAAATGGTTTATATCTGATATTTCACCCAAGTTAATAAAACTGATAAATTTGTCCCTTGGGTGCAACAAGGCTTTGCAATGCTTTAGCATTGCAAAGCCTTCTTGCACTCAAGGGACGAAATACACCACCAGCCATGCTGTTCTGGACGGTAGATATAAGGCCTAAGACATAAAACAACCAAGAGCATGAACTTTTGATGGCAAAGAAATAATTACAAAAAATAAAAAATAAAAAATCGCCCGCATGCAGTTTTACAAAAAAATAGCATGAGTAACGGAAAAAATACTCTATGAGGCCTAACATCTCTAAATTATTCACCAACATTTTAAGAGAGCGAATATATAATTTCTCAGTGACAATAACCTGTTAAGTGAAGTACAAGCAGGGTTTCGCAACAATAACTCTACAGTTGATCATATATTCTCTCTACGGGCAATCAGGGAACTATTACAACTTAAAAAAACCTTTATTGTGCATTTACCGATTTTTCTAAAGCTTTTGACATGGTGTGGCGCACAACGTTATGGAAAAAACTAACAAGCTCCCATATAGATGGGAAAATATTATAAATAATAAAAAATATGTATAATAATATTAAATCAATGGTTATGATTGATGGACAAAATTCTAAGTGCTTTCCAAGCAGCGTTGGGGAAAGGGGAGGGAAAAAATATCACCGATTCTCTTTGATATTCATTTAAATGATTTAGAAAACTTTCTGATTGACAAACGTTTTAATGGTTTGGTCATAGACTCCTCTCCGCCACAATCAGATAATATCCAAACTTATTTATAACTTTTGGTGCTCTTATATACTGACAATACGGTCCTTCTCCCTTGTTCAGGCAATGAGTTACAAAATACACTAAATAACTTCCATATACATTGTAATAACTGGAAAATGGAAATGAATATAAATAAATAAAAAATACTAAAATTCGGAACCCACGCTGGTAGAAATGAAAATTTGATGAATACAAATACCTGGGCGTAACATTCGCAGGAAGTGGAAAATTTACAACCGAACAAAATTACCGTTCTGCAGCAGCAACGAAAGTCATGTTCTCAATTATAAATAAGGCGCCCAGAGTCCAATTCAAACCCGATATTGTTTTAGAATATATGAAAAGTCGATACTCTCAGTTCTAACTTATATGAAGTTTTGGGCCATGAAAACTGTGAAACTGTCGAAAAACTCGAATTATGGTTTTTAAAATTCATTTTAAGACTTAAAAGGTCTACCGGAGATAATTTATATATGGCGAACTTGAATAATACCCATCGGAATTAAAATAAAAATATGATGCTTAAACTTTTGGGCAAAATTAATATCCGGTAAAGAAAGTAAAATACCAGTCTCCCTATACTCTTTGTTGCACGCCTATACTTTTATTTTTATAAAATAGACGCTTCTTGTGCAAAAACCGAATCGAACAATAATGTTTGTTTTGTATTGTCCTTGAACAATACGGATCACGTGCGCGGACTATTTAACTATTTCTTTTTTACGTTTGGGTTATTTTTGACGATAATTTGTGGTTTTTATGTTTTTTAGTAAACTGTAGGCGTGCAATAAATACAGAGCAGCACACGCGTTCGCAATGTCATGTTTTACAGCACTCTGTCGATTTCGGCGGAAGGATAATATTGAACAAGAAGCCGAAGGCTTCGAGTTCAATATTATCCCTCCGCCAAGATTGATTAATAATATTTTAGTAAACTCTAGGCATGCGATAAATACAGAACGGCATTCGCATTCGAACTGTCATTTTTACCGTTCTCGATCGATTTTGGCCGAGGGATAATAGTGAACTCGAAGCCTTCGGCTTCTCGTTCAATATTAGCACCTCGCCCAAATCGTCCTTGTGCGACACAAAATGACAGTTCGAACGCGAATGCCATCCTATCTGTATCCTGTACCTAAATCACATCCAAGGATTATATTCATCACCGCGGATCCAGTTAATATCGACACTTTTGAATAGTTTGGGTTTGGGCTCACAAATCACACGACATGCACATAATCATAATAATCCGTTTGTATAGTTGACCCTATATGATAATGTCAAGAGCACGAAATGAAATAGCAAATAAATATTCCCACACTGATCTTGACATTTTACAGTAAAAAAAGCTTTTGTGCCGACAACGTTACAAGAGAGGAGAACAAAAATTTTCTCCCACCACTAAGGCACTGAGACATATATAAAGTCGTGTGAGACAGCTGGGAGAGATATGCCTGTCTCACCCCACCCATGTGACAGATATCTCAACCCACCCACGTGTCCAACCCGTTTGCATATTTAATTAGTGCCGGAACTAATTTATTCATCGCAAATCACGTCTTCACGTGTTTGAACAAATAAAACGGAAGGCCGTTTTGCTTCCGTAAATAGGACTGACCTTATGAACGAAAATCGAAACCAGAAAACACTTTTATTTCCATTTCTCAACTGTAATGCTCTGACAAACAACTGATATCATTACGCCCTGTCAAACCGAAGTACATGTCCGGAAATGACGTATGCAGACATATCGATTTCATTTGAGATTCCTTCAGTGCAGTAACCATCAACATGCAGTAAAAGTCTGCGTGTTTTGAAGTATATATCTCAAATACTTCTCGACAAGCTTTCTGAATATCTTATTGGTTTTCTTCTAGAATGAACGCACTAAGAATGATTTTTTCCTGGAAAATATGGTATTTTCGTATTAATGGCGTCGCATCCCTAAAATGGTGGGAGAAAAATCATCCTTGATGGGTACCTGGGTAGGATGGGTAAATCTCACCCCAGGGCAAGATTTTTGAGCCAGACACTCGGTAACCCCAGTGTCTGGCTCAAATATCTTACCCCTCGAAGATTTCCCCATCCCACCCAGATACCCATCGAGGATAATAATACCCCCACCCCCTACACAGCTATCCGTATCCACCCAACCCATTATCCAAGAGTTACATTCGTCCCCCACCTTTTATCGGATATTCACATTCACATTAGTGATTACATCAGATACGGCGATATAATATTTGACACACTGCCCATAACATCATCTCTGATATATATATGCAAATATATATACATGTGTGTGTATGTATGTGCGAGCATGTGTTTGTGTGTGTGTGTGTGTGTGTGTGTGTGTGTGTGTGTGTGTGTGTGTGTGTGTGTGCGTTTGTCTTACCAACTTGACGAGGTAACTAGACAAAAGAGTTTGCGTGTTTCGCCTTACCGAGGTACAAAAGACAAAAGAAACCCTTTACCTCGGTTGTTTTCCCAGAACTGTACCGGTAAAACGAGGTTGAAACCGTTAGTCCACACAAAGGACAAACAATGGGGTACCTCGGTATGTAGGGAAGACAAGACTGTGTGTGTGTGTTTGAGGTTAAAAAATCGCACTGGCACAGACATTTCATACTGAAACGTTTTTTTCTTTTAATATGCCGCCGAAAAATTGTTTTCATTTACTGAACCCTGATGGGTTTCAAACATGACAAAAAAGTACATAAAATTGATTTAAACTAAGTGATGAGCTTAGGAACTGGTTAAACTGACTGGCAATAATTGATGTTATTCACTGATGGGCTCTAATTTAGTCCTTACAAGGATGTTACGCAAGCTTTTGTTTTTCTTATAGGCGATGACAGGTCGAAGATTCAAAGGTTCATTTAATTTAGCATTGGTAAAATTGAATTCATCTTTTAATATTTTTGCTATTTCGATATTCATTCTGTTGTACGTTAAAGTGAAAGGAATGATGGACCTCCTTTCGCATTCGCCCTCTGATATGTTCATACCAAATGGCCAGAGGGTTTGAAGCGTATTGATCCAAAAAGCTTCACGTTTTTTTCTAAATTCATCCGTTTCTTCTAATGTGTCTTTAATTGGTGGTTGTTCAATTGGGTGGATTTCGAAATCGTCCAAAGAATGGCCAGGAAGGTTAAAATGTTGTGCTACTGGGGCATCAGCATTATGTTTTATATCCTGTTTGTGTCTAGTAGCACGTTCTCGGAAAGGATTTTGACTTTGACCAACATACTGTTTCCGACATCGCTTACAAGTGATAAGGTAAATAATGTTTGGTGAATCACAATGGAGGGGGTTTCGGATCTGATAATGATTTTTCGTTTGTTCGGAGGAAAATTCCTCTTTCTGATCAGGCATAAATGTATGCAGTCTACAACGAGGCTTTTTGCAATTAAATACCGCGCCACTACTATTTTGCAACGGTCTGTTGTGTTCAATCTTCAGTGGTTCGAAATCGGTAGTTTCAGCTGGACTTTCGAGCTTTTTCAGGGTTTGGGATTTCAGGCTACGCAAAAGGCGCAGCGAGTACCCTCTCGATCTGAGGGCGCCAAATAGAGTAGAACAAGCCTCATTGAAATTTACCTTATCACTTGAATTGCGGTGGAAACGAATGAGCTGTGATTTGATGATACCTTTAAATGTATGTTGAGGATGAAATGATTTTGTGTGCAACAATTGATGTGAATCAGTTGGTTTAAAATATACTTTATAATCTAAATGACCGGACGCCTGAAATTGCTTGCCTTTATACACGGTCACATCGAGAAAATCGACAGAATTTTCACTGATAGTAGCTTTCAATTTAATATTTGGATCGTGATTGTTCAAAATTTCTAAAAAATCATCAAAATCTTCTTTTGAATGTTCCCAAATAATAAAAATGTCATCTAAATATCTGAGATATACGAGAGGATGCTTTGCACATTTGCTTAAGGCATTTTCCTCCCATTCCGCTACATAAATGCTTGCAAAATTAGGACTGAATCTTTTACCCATAGGACAACCCATTATTTGTAGAAAGTATTCTCCATTGAATTGAAAGTCATTACCTTTTAAGCTCAGCTCTAAAAGATCCAAAATTTGTTCATCCGGGCGTTTCGCATCCGGATATTTTTCAAATGCATTTTTAACTGATTTAACACCTTTATCAATATCAATGTTCGTATACATACTGTCGATATCCAAAGTAGCCAGAATTGCATTTTTCGATATTTTCAATTTCGAAATTTTTGACAGGAAATCCTGTGTATTTTTTAGATAGCTCGGATGTCTATTTGCTATAGGTTTCAGATGATAATCAATTAATTCCGAGATCGCATAAGATTCCGAATTACAATCTGATACAATTGGCCTCCCGGGTGGAGTTAAGTCATCCGTCCATGAAGAACGGTCCTTGTGGATCTTTGGTAGGATATAAAATTGTCTTGTTTGAGCACTGAGCTTAGCCGTTAAATATTTCAATTGTTTTTTGGTAATGTGACCTTCGTCGAGGAGAAATTTTAAGATCTTATTGAATTTTTCGATATTACTAGGCCAAATAAGTGAATCTATTTTCTTATAATGTTTAGTATTGCTGAGTTGTCTCATGGCTTCCTTTATATAATTATCCCGAGATAGAACAACTACCGACCCACCTTTGTCGGCTGGTTTAATTACTAATTTCTTATTTTTTCGAAGTTTCGTGAGGGCTCTCCGTTCACCAGCTGTTAAATTGTCTTTATCGGAGAGTATGTTCATGCTGAACACCTTTTGGATGATTCGTTTGCTAGCCTCAATAATTTCGGGATCTACTTCACTATCTGGAGGTGACCAACCAGATGATTCTGTAAAAGGAAGTTTCCGACCGCTGGAGTTTCTAAAGCGGTCTGCTAATTTCATTTGCCTAAGAAAATTACAGTTGTATGATGGTAAATTTGTTTGGTTATCAGTTTTAGGCTTTGGTGCAGGTACAAAAGTTAAACCGCGATCTAAAAGAGATTTCTCTTGGGTTGTTAGGTCATTGGTGCCAGACAGGTTAACCACATTAGTTCCTAATCCCACATCTGTTAGGCGGCTGTTACCTTTGCCTTTACTTAGTTTAAATTTAGGTGGTTCAACCAGTGATCGTACATAATATTGGCGGTTCTCGTGGTCCAATGGATTAAATCCTGAGCAACATCAAACCTCGCGTCATCAATTTTTGGTATCACGTTAACGTCCTTCACTTTCCGAATGGTTTCGTTGATGATGCTCAGGGTTCTCCTCTCAGCCTGAGGGAGTTTTTGCGAAAAGTTTAGTTCAGCGAAATAAATTTTTGCTGATCTAAACTTGACCCTGATATCGCTAAGCATATTCCGCAACTGCTTAACTACGAGATCAGAATTATCGTTTCGAGAATTCACGCCAATATTTAATAATATTTTTTGGGGACTGGACTGGCCCCTGTGCCCTTTAAACATAGAGCGCAGATGATTGAATTTGGCGCCGGGGTAACACTCCACCTGGATGTCCGGATGGGGATTTCGATCAATGCGTCCTAAATTTGAACTTCCAATCATAAGGATGTTTTTACAAACATCGGGGAGGCGCCAATTCCTTTTGTCAAAATTAACTCCGCTTTTATGCCGAAACTGGGAGAATTTAGAATCAAATGAGCGGCCCGAGTTGCGGCTCGGTGATTTGACTTTCTCTGAGTACGATATACCTGGTTGAACCACACTAGAGGCAGGAGAAGGGGGAGAAGAAACAGGAGCAGGAGAGGAAACAGAAACAGGAGAAGAAACAGAAGGAGGAGGAGGAGTTCTAGTGAGAGCACTAGGAGAACTAGAGAAGAAAGGCTGAGGAGGAGTAGGAGGTAGAGGAACAAGACGAGGCGAGACAGCGTTACTCAATTTGCGAGCATCTTCAGTCACAATATGGACCGGAGATGTTTGCAAATTGAGGCGCTTACTCTGAGAGAAAGAAGAAGTAGAAGGAAAAGAAGAGGGAGAAGTGCTTTGCCTTGATCTTTTCTTATTTTGCTTTTCGCGTTGGGGTAGAGGGACAACACGGGTCGGAGTTTGCTTGCTCCCTCCCGTATTGTTCCTTACTCCAGACGCTGGGCGAAGTTCCGAAATGTAAGACTCATAGGCCGAAATCGTCTTATCTGTCAACTTGTTTTTAAAGTTTTTTTGAGCCCAGATCAAGGCACGCGCCGAAGCGCTGTTGAAGTCTATCTTTTCGAGTCCAGGAGGTGGTCGCATAGCCAAAGTTATCTTAGACTTCAACTGGTTTAAATTTATCTTATAATGCTCAATTAAAGCATTTAACGTTTGATTGGCCCATCCCACACTAATCTGTCGAAAAACAGAAAAAATGTGTGGGGTGGGAAGAGCCGGCTTTAGAAAGCCCCCTAACTCATCTACTTTCTTCTCCAACTGCTTCGGGAAATCCCGGTTGGCCAAATGCTGCTCTAGGAGCCCAATATGGTGCATACACTGAATCACCTGGAAAAGGGCCTTGACCAATCTAGAATAGGCCTGGAACGATTGTTCCTGGCCCCTTCCAGACTGGGCAACTCTCTTTCCCTGATGCTTCTGTCTTTTTTGAGCCATTTGAAGAATAAGTAGATGAATTTAAAATGAAATTAAAATGAAGAAATGAAATAAATTAAAATGAAATCTAGATATTACCTATTAGAGAAGATACCTGGATTGGTTGTAGTCTTCAGCAAAGGTAGAAAATAATCCGTCTGTCTCGACGCGTTTCGCTTGGTTTGGCTTTTTCAAAGAGACTTTGAGGAAAATGATTCCCTGTGTGTGTGTGTGTGTGTGTGTGTGTGTGTGTGTGTGTGTGTGTGTGTGTGTGTGTGTGTGTGTGTGTGTGTGTGTGTGTGTGTGTGTCAGTATGGATACCCGCGTGTGTGCGTTCCAGTGTCCATCTATATATGACCGTGCGTAAGGATGCATGCGCGTGTTTGTGTTTGTGCCTGTGCGTAAACAGACATCAAAGCTGACGTGCGTGTAGATAAAATGGAAATCTAACAACGTAAGGAAAGGCTGTTACGTTTTTAACATCTAGCATTTCTAGCCCTCTTCCTTGCATTATGGTTCGATGTAAAGGCAGCTTTGCCCTTACTACCTTTCGCTATAACGTATACATGCATGCATGGAAGGGACACGCCGGGTTAACGCCCCGTGTCGATGATTGTGGGAGTACGTGATGATAAAATATTAGAAAGGAAAACGTGGAAATATATTTCTTGTAACATTAGGCCAATTCATCTAACTATTCCTATTCCCCATATTATTCACAGAGGCATTGCCTAATCTGAAGGTTGCTTAGTACAAATTTAATTTTTGTGTGAATATATATATTATTATATGCTAGCCTGTGAATTATCGGAAATTATCTAAACTATATTTCTCGATATCCATCGACTCGATGGATATCGAGAAATATCCATCACTAGCTTCATAAATGAAGTCACGCTAAGACACATCACGTCGCATTGGAGGAACAATCAAAAAATTTACTCTATTTTAGTCAGTATCTGGAATTATCTCAGGAGTGTTGACCTGAAAGTTTTAATTTAAGCTCTCGTGAAAAATAATATTTTCAGGTCCACACGATGAATGTTTTTCAGTAGCTTCCTAAATGACGTCACGCTTCGGAGAATTACGTCGCCTTGAAGGAACGATCAGCAGCGTTTTGTTATTGTTTTGAAACTGTTTGCAGTCGAATTGGGCTGAATATTGCGCAGTAAAATGTCTCGTAGCATATAAAAAAAGAAAATATACCCTGTTTAGTGAATATCTGGAATTATCTCATTCGTGTGAACCAGAAAGTACTATTTTTCACTCGCGCAAACATCCATGTCCACACTCATGAGATAATTCTCGATATTCTCTGAAACAGCGTAGATATTATCTATACATAAACTCACATGCACACATTACATATATACATACACATAATATGTATGTGTGTGTATGTATATGTATATACTATATAATTTAATCTCGCACTCGCTTTCTCAGCAGTGTATGTTGGGGAGTGTTAGTACACTTCAAAAGTGAGTCTACCTGACTTTCAACAAAGAGACGTAAATGGTAGAGGGAGGTAGAGAGAGAAATTGAGATGTGGAGAGGGGACGTGAGAGAGAGAGAGAGAGAGAGAGAGAGAGAGAGAGAGAGAGAGAGAGAGAGAGAGAGAGAGAGAGAGAATATAGAATAATTACTTGTTGCTCTATTATGTCACGGACATGTGCTGTACAATATATACCCGTGTCTTCTTTATGCCATTGTAACTGAAAAAGGAAATAAGTTAGAAAAATAAATTATTGTGATGGAGAAAGGTTAAATAAGGGTTTTGTGGATCCAAAAAATATCTTCATAAGGAATATTGTTTTCAGAACTTTTAATCTTTGATGAGTATAGGTTGTTTTGTAGAAGCTTGGTTGTTTAGAAATAATATCATTAAGGTCACATATTTCGGATCCAGGAGATTTAACCAGTTTTGCTATCATCGTCGTTTTTCAAAATTGCAAAAATATTTTAGTTGGTTTTTCGCCTTCAACTTTCCACCTGGATTTGGTTCTCGGTATCATACCTTTTAGTTTTTTATCATTTATTTCTTTTAGATCGTTTTCGAGGGAATTGATGCCTCTAATGGCATATAAGTCCTCACGATCTAATTTTATTAAAAGCTCGTTCGGTTCATTTTCAATTTCTTTCTTTTTTCTGTGTGTCGTTTTTTATGATTTGCATATTTCCCCCCTTATCATTATTTTTAGCGTCTCCCAAAACAGTTGGTCATTCATCGTGAGCTTTATTATTATTATTATTATTATTATTATTATTAATTATTATTATCATTATTATTTTTTTTTATTAATACTGCACTGGCCTATTGTTTCTGTTGTAATTAATTTTACTAAATTTATATATTCAGGGCCGTTCTTTGATAAATTTCCTTTTCCTTTTTTTTTTGCTCCACGAATGAGAAGTGCATACTTATTGGATTGTCATCTGATCTTCATCTGTGTATGTCAGTTTTTTTATAAGCAGCTGTAAGAAGAGAGTGTGAAATAGTATGGCAATGCCATCTTATTTCCCGACCTTCTCCACGTAAACCGTTTTGACTTATGTTTTCGAATCCCCAAACCTCACGCAAGTCCATTTTTCCATTCGTTGTAAAAAACTTTCATTTGATCGCATATTATTTCTACGTTTGTAATTACAGGTATCCAATTCATAATTTCTGGGGGATTCCGATCAACACCGATTATAACCAACGTGCTACCAATATCTTAAAATTTTGCAAAAAAATTATCGAAAAAACATGGGTTATGTTCGTTTGGTCCGTATTAGGCTGCCAGAGTGACAATTTGATCATGGATATCTATGTCTAAGATAATGAAGTTACCCTCAACGTCTTAAATACTCTTATTTATGGTGTACGTAAATGTGTTATTAAAAAGAATGGCCATCCCCCAACTATAGCTTGTGTTATTGAAAGGAATGGCCATCCCTCAACTATAGCATTCGTTTCTCCACATATGCTCCACATCCTTGGTGGAGTGAGTGTCTACCAAGAGAGAAATGTCGAATTTTTTCCTGTGCTGTGAACAGATTTCGCGGAGCTTCAATTTATCTGCTGCGATACTCCGACAACTCATGCTTCCAATTATTAAATTAGCCACATTTATTCCGTGAGGGAGTAAATTTGTTTATACCAACATATTTACAATAACGGTTACAGTTTGTCTTAAATACATATAAAATTAATTTATCTTTTTCCTTACTACAATCATATCTGAAAGTAAAAACCTTTAACAACAACAACAACAACAACAACAACAACAACAACAACAAAAACAACAACAACAACAGTCTCTCCGAAGACATTTGGAGGTGCAATTCAAGAATTGGATGAAACTGTCTTATTCTCTACAACAAGAAGGAACATTACGGAATTGTGGAAATCATGATAAGTAAAGTATTATATATGTGAGTAATTCCCATCCCTGACCTTCTGTACGTGTCTCCAGCCACGGCAAAAATGGTACACTTGGATTTTTTAGATCTGGCCAACGATATAATTAATCATGCAACACTTCTTGCAAAATTGGAATTTTATGATGTAAGAGGTATTGCAAGCTCGTGGTTTCAAAATTATCTGAACTAGAGGGTACAATATGTAAAATAAGCTGGCGACAGATCAGCTGATGCACAAATCACCAGTGGTGTCTTCCAGGGATCCATCATGGGACCCGTCCTGTTTTTCATCAATATTAACGATTTTGCTCACGCATCAGATTTAAATTTTCTCTCATTCACTGACGACACAACAGTGTATGCATCTGATAGTGATATTGATTCAGTATTATCTAAGGCCAACGGTGAACTAGAAAACATACAGACATGGTGTAGAGCAAACAATTTACTTTTGAACGCCTCTAAAACTAAATATATTTTAATTAACCCCCACACTCCAACCCATATATAGACAGACAACTTATTATCGACAACAAAAACAATTACCAGAAGTGGGAGTGCACACTTAGACGGAGCAATTAGGTGCACAAGTATATACTTTCAGAAAAATGCATTAATTTTTGACTGTCGTTTCCACATATTTAGGGATCCACCCGCAAAATATGCCCTTATTGGACGACACGTGGCATAGACCCGTATAATCTCCCACCTCCTGTGGGATACGTTGTGGCGAAATGAAGTACGGGCATTTGCCCTTACAGTCGAAAAATGTATCTGTGCGTACCTGGATGCAGATCAGAAGAGCAATTTAAGAATCAATATCGAATCGAAACTCGAACTTCGCAGGAATCTATAAATTTCATGAGGGCACCTTAATGTACGGCGAAGAAAATCCATGTCTGACGAAAAAATAAAAATAAAACAAGTCCAACGATCTCCAAAAGTCATTCCACCTTCGTTGGATGACTTAACCCTTGGACCCTCATTTACGGTATGGCATCGCCTTTGTGTACACTTACAGTGATATGGGCCTGCCCAATATCAATATACAGAGATGATAAAATAATAACTGCAGTCTGCAGCCTGACGGCTGCAGACTGCAGTTATTATTTTATCATCTATACCCCGTGTATAGTCCTCTCATAATGAGGCAAAAATGGGACGAAATTATGCCTTGGACCAAAAAATCGATCTTACGTATACAAAGGGTTAATAAATAATGTGAAATCGCACCTGTCGAAAATTAAACACGAGACTGCTGATTCAGAGAAGCCATTCTCGATTGTCTCGATGCAGTATTGAACTTGCAGAATTTCATTTAGAATAACTCCACCCACTTCGTTTAGAGGAGAATTACCCAGGTAAAACCGTCAATATCGTGTCCACGGTAGCTGTCTCCAATCAAACCGCCCCAGGATAAAAAACATGGAAATTAAACATTTCCTAATCAATACGTGCTCGAGAAGAAATTATTTTCAAATTCATCGTTCTACTCATTGAAGTTAATATCCAAGATAGATTATTCAATATATTTATACAAAAGCAGTTGGCAGATATTCTCAAATTATTTCTAATTCTCATCTCATTTCTCCACCTTACCTGCGGAACAGTTTCTCGGCACACACACAATCTATATTCACTCGGTGCTAGAATGGACGTACCACTCCTTTTATCTTTGTTTGATCCCTTCCTCTTTAAGTCACAATACCCTGTTTGATTGTGGGCTTTAATGAACTGCAATGTATTTGTTGATTATCAGCTTGATTTAAATGCTTCTCTGGAACGACAATATCTATTTTATTCTGAGATGACAGTTCAGTGTTACAATTGTATCACTCTAACAATTGATTGCCTCTTGAAAAAATGTATCAGATTTCCTATTACACCTTTTTATCTTACAATCAACATGTATTTTGTCTGTGTTAACTCCGCAACTGTTGTGTATCCGACCCCTGATACAGATGTTTGTATCAGGGGGTCGGATACAAGCACGTTCCTTTCGCGTGAGTTCCATTTTTTTTTCTTTTTGTTCATCCGTACGAATAAATAGTTCGTTATATCTTCGTCTACATTCTTGACTTATCCCCAATATATTGCAAGATAAAATGATTATTACCATTATGTGGATGTACAAAATATGTATCCGAGTCTCGCTCCGGGTTCTAAGGGTAGATCACGACTCGTCTTCGACTCGTCGTGATCTGCCCTTAGAACCCGGAGCTCGACTCGGATACATATTTTGTACATCCACATAATGGTAGTAATCTCTATGTATCACTCTCCTCTTTCACTGACCAGCACTCAGAGGTGAGGTTTTTTCTCCTCCAAATTATGTTATAAACAGGCATCTACCGACCACTTTATTTATTTATTTATTTATTTATTTATTTATTTATTTATTTATTTATTTATTTGTGTTTAAGGTCACATATTTCTGCACATTGTCGAATCGTAACCTCAACATGGAAAAAAAAGTCAAGTCGAGCCAATCGTTTGTACCCATGTTGCTCATTTTGGAGGATTTCTACCCAGGCATTGAATACTGTATCCTATTTAACCAATAACCTAGAGCTTGTTTTCCACAGTAAACAAACGCTACTTCACTTTCCGAGGTTCCCACGGGGACTCTCTTTTAAGACACGTAGCCTTTTTATGATCAAAGTAAAACGTGACGGTGTGCAAATTTTGTACACACTCGATAGTTTGCTTGTTTGTTTATTGATGTTTATCGATGCTTTCAACAGCCATGGTCATATCATGTAGGAGGGTTTCGCGGGTGGAGGAAGCCAAAGAACCACCAAGCAGAGTCGAGCAATTGTTCGACTGTTCAAATTACTTGGGAGTGCGGTGGCCCACTGGTTACGAACATCAAACTGAGAGGTCCACAGTTCAATCCCGCCAGGGATAACTGCGTTGTATCCTGGGGTAAGGCACTTAATAATCCAGACTGCCCACGTGGGGGCACGGTGGCGTTGTGTACTAAGGCGTAAAGTACGTCGGTGGTACGCCTGTCTTCAACCAATGCTAGCCCTGCTTGTGTGGAGTTAGTACGCTGGGGAGCCTGACAGTTGCTCACCGTTGCTCGGTGGTTTTCTCCGGGTACTACGGCTTCCTCATCAGTAAAGCCTGCCCTACTTGGGAAATCTATCTGGATTAGATGTCTTGCCCAGAGATACAACGCAGATGGCGCGATTCAGGATCGAGCCGTTAGCCTTTCGCTATGAAGTCCAGTGCTCTAAACAGTGAGACCATTTTCAATTGCTTAACTGCTGTGTGTTGATCCGTGTAGGCCTACGACCTACAGGGATCAATTCACAACAATAAAGCCACCCCAAGCTTTGGATTGATTTGAACAGACAATACATGTTCACCCGAGATTCAAACTTGAAAGTCGTCATTTGTTTTTCAATACGTCACTGTTAGCACTTTGGTTTCCTTTCGATGGCGATGCGAGTATTAGGGAGGGCACATGCACGTGGTTCCCATCCTGATACGTCAATGATTATACGTCCTTTGTCCCCCATGGTGTTGTGGAAGAGATCAAGTGTATGTCTCTTAACATCGCCCTTCATGCATCAACAAACTGAAAACCATGAACATTCGCCTCTTCGGAGAACTACTAAACTGCTGGAAAGTGGCAGGTCGCACATTTTTATGTCCAACAGTTTGTTTTCCAATAATGTCAGGCGCTTTGGTCTCTGATGTTGAGATATATTGATAGTATGATAAATACAGATTATAACCGGCGAGTTGTGATCCCATTTTTGGACACCACCGAGAATCTGATACAAATCACAGGACATGCACATTACCATGCTAATTCATTCATCTAACAATTTTGTCACATAAACAGATTAAATCTTAACCCTTTACCCAACGTAACGGCCCAAACCGGTTAATGCTATTCTAAAAAAGTCGCCAATTAATTTTCATTTTTTTTCCATTTTTTGTCTCAAAAACGTAAGTTATGACCCCTCGTTGGAAGGAGCTCGTCATAATGAGTGGCCATAACCTATGTGTTTGAGACAAAAAATAAAAATAAATTAGTTATTCAAGAACTGTTTTTGCAAGTGTCGACTGCTTTTCATGTTAGGTAAAGGGTTAATTTATTTTAAAACATTTTTGGGACATAATGTTCGGTCGATCACTGAAACGCACATAGAATGTATCCATGTACCTGTTAAGATAGTCCGTTGCGTTCCCAGAAACGAGTCATCTATATGATACGGAATCAGAATGAGTCATCTATATGATACGGAATCGGAACACATTATGTGATACGTACCGTTTCTCGTGGTTTTCAAGCCAAAACGTATATGATTGTTAGATAAAAAGACAGGTCTCACATTTTTGTGTTGAACAGTTTGTTTTCCAATAGTGGGAGACGCTTAGGGTCCTGATGTTGAGTTAACATTTTACCCAACGAATCGCCAGCATCCGCCCGCGTAATATGTAAATTCAGCAGCTAAAAAAATATTATTTTTCGAAAAATTTCAACAAAACCATATCATGTGGCCCCTCTTTGGAACGAGCTCGTTCCAAAGAGGGGTCACATGATATGGTTTTGTTGAAATTTTTTGAAAAAATTTAAAAAATGATATTTAAAATAATTAATTTTCAAATCGTCGGCCTTGGGTAAAGGATGCATCAAAAGATATGATCGATGAGAGAATTCATGAACATTTCATCTACAAGCCCTATCGTCTCGTCACATACCATGCAAAATGGTGCAATTTCAGAACGCTGAAAGGCGTGCTGAAATGGGGAGCCAATGAACGCACCGATTTCTTACACAGATTTGTCAAAGATTCGAACCAACAGAAAGGCTATAAGACACTGTAGTTTGTAATCTTCAGAAGACTCTCCGTAAAGGAGCTTGCGATGTTAATTGTAGTGGAAGTATGCCATAGGACGGAAGGTGGAAACAAGTGGGAGGAGAGGTAGAAGCATGGTAGAAGCACGGTACACCAATTATGATCCCATCAGGGCTGACTCAGAAAACTTTACAGTTTGCAGCTGAAAATCGAGAATAGCACAATGTCTGATGGGATCCCTGCCTGACATAGGCGATATATAATATAATAATTTTATTCCACAAATTGGTTTGATTATTTAACAGACAAACCTTGAGCTGAGCTAATTAATTAATGCAATCATTTTTAGTGGCGTAAAAAATATTCAACCCTCTATATTTTCATTTTACTGATCCACAACGTCTTTTGTTTTCGAGAAAAAGATCAGGACCCAAGGCTTATACAGTCACTGATCTCAATACGACTGGATTGCTGGAACGTCAGCGAAAAACAGAGGAACTGAATCCCCCACCCCTTGAAGATGATGCCATGTCAATCAAGACGAGAACTCCTCCCAATCAATGACGTTTGATGACGTGAAGCTGTTACGTTGTGACTACACTTTCTCTACGCTTTCACTTCATCATACGCTATTTATTTATTTATTTATTTATTTATTTATTTATTTATTTATTTATTTATACCATGATTACCTATTCTACTATATTTGAAAAGCCTATGACATAAATTTCAGCTTTACACACCACCATCGTCCCCTGAGTTCCAATGTGTTTTATGTGCCAGTAGTCACATAGAACACATTGGAACTCACGGGACGAACTGTGGTGAACACGACAGCAATGGGATTTCAGTAGTTAAAATTTACACCTACAGTGGAACTATATCCAAGTTGACCTTTGCGACGTCGGCCTGAATGCGAAATTGTCTAAATTTATCGCACGTCGCCTCGCGAAGAGTGAAATGAAAGTGGCAATTATTTATTATGTTTTCAATGAGTTTACCTCATAAGACACCAAAAATTAACAAACATGCGTTGTCTCATGTTAATAAAGTATCCACAACTCGAAATAGTATGTTATTATGTTATTAAAAAAGGCCCCGCTTCATTTTTCTTTTCGTTTCGGTGATAAAATTGACAGTAAAAGTACCACCCACCGATGCTCATGTAAACAAAAACAGATTCGCACGTATGTACGTCTGCTGCTCAGTAAATCAAGAAAAAATAATAGCGACTCATAATAATTTGACGAACATGGTATAAATAAAATATACCCAAAGTAGCTTGGTGTACGAAATGTTCATCACTGGTGGTGTTAACCGCGCGTCAAAGTCTTGTGGTTAACATTTGGCACACCAAGCTACTATGGGTATATTTATTTATTTATTGAGGTTAAAGGTCACATATTTATGTACAATGGTTAATTGTGCCCGCAACATGGAGATAAAGTTAGGATAATTGTGTATTCCCATGCTGCCCATTTTAGAGGATTTTCACCTCAAGCATCGGAGACCAGTAAAACAGAGCTTGTTTCCCATAGTAAATAAACACTGCTTCAGGTCCCGAGGATCCCACGGGGGTGGGGGGGGGGGGGCGTGGTTTAACCGAATACGAAAACTTTTTACACGGTATCAATTTCCCAATCTCAGCACTTGTTTTTTGGCAACAATAACTAAAATATTGTAAATGTGTAATTTGTATTGCCTCACAAACCCAACATATTTACTTTGCACAGACATCAAAGTCTATTATGTTACCCTTTCAACCCTCTTGGTATCTTCCGTGTCAGTTCTATGGTAGCAATTGGAGTTTAACGAAACTTTCGGCAGCCAGGGTCACGTCGAGTCGGGTAGTTTTACTTGTGGAGGAAGATAGAGTACCCGGGTAGAAACATTGAGCAACGGAGAGCAACTGTCAGACTCCCCCAACATACTAACTTCACACAAGCAGGGTAAGCATTGATTGGAGACAGGTGCACCATCGCCGTGCATTACGCTTTGGTACACAGCGCCACCGTGCCGCCACGTGAGCATTCGAGATTAAGTACCTTGCCCAAAGGTTTGAATTTCAATGGCATAACAACTGAGCCACAGCCATTTATTTGTCTACCGCACACATTCACATTGCAATCATACAATTTAATGATATTATGACGGATCATGTTCCTGGAACGGAAAAGCGTCTTCCGCGTGCAAATGGTTAAAAAAAACGATCGACGATTACGAGGCCTTTCAATAATATTTTGTGTTGAAAAATCCAAAATGGCGGCGGTTGATACTTTTCTCTCGAGTGACCAATGCACTTCCCAGCAATCCACTTGTATGGAGACTCGGTGAATGCAATATATTTATTTATTTATTTATTTATTTATTTATTTATTTATTTATTTATTAGGGTTTTAACGACACATTAACAGCCAAGGTCATATCGTGACGGTGATAGTTTTACGGGTGGAGGAAGCCGGAGTACCCGGAGGGGACCAACGAGCGACGACGAGCAGCTGTCAGCTCCCCAACATCGTAACTCCGCGCTGCGGCACAGGCCGGGTTAGATTGGTTGAAGACATGTACACCACCGACGTGCAGTACTCCTTAGTACACGGCGTCATCGTGCCTCATGTGGACAATCGGGGTGAAGTGCCTTGCTCAAGGGCACAACGCGAGAGTCCGAATCGATTGCTTAGACGGTAACCCATCCAAGGAAGGACTAACCGGGCTCGACGTTGCTTATTTTCGGTGATCTGACAAGCACCAGTTACTGCAACGCCACGCGCCCCCGGTAGATGCAATCAATTTTCGTCATGTTGTGCTATAATTGAAGCGTGACGTCATTGTAAAGGTGCATTGACGCGAGTGAAGTGACAGCTGCGTTTGATATAAACTTGTTCAGTGTTAATCTACGGCCGACATTCATGACTCCAGTAAGGATATAAGGCTGACAAGTATTTCTAGTATGTTATCCACACGGTAGGTGACATTTTAACCCTTTATCCAACGTAACGGCCAAAACCGGCCAGCGCTTTTCACGAAAATCGCCAATTAATTAGTCATTCAAGATTTTTTTTTGCAAGTGTCGTCTGCTTTTCATGTTAGGTAAAGGGTTAAGGAGTACTATGCAACAAATGCTCATTTCATCAATTAACCAATTACTTGGGGGCGCGGTGGCTCAGTAGGTAGAGGTGCAGGCTGCAAGCCGAGAGGTCCTCGGTTCGAATCCCACCTGCGGCAACCGCGTTGTGTCCTTGGGCAAGACACTTCACCCCCCCCCCCCCATTGCACACGTGGGGGCACGGTGACGCTGTGTACTAAGGCGTACTGCACGTCGATGGTGCACCTGTCTTCAACCAATGCTAATCCTGCTTGCGTGGAGTTAGTATGTTGGGGAGCTGACAGTTGCTCGCCGTTGCTCGGTGGTTCTCTCCGGATACTGCGGCTTCCTCCACCCGTAAAACTGTCACGGTCACGATTAGCCATTGTGCATAAATATGTGACCTTAAACACCAATAAATGATAATAATAATAACCAATTACTTATCTATACTATATTTTGTAATGTCTGTATGTATGTCTGTCCGCTATAAAAATGAATATGGGGCCACCCCGAGTGTCCAAAATGGGTCTACTTGGAGTACTTTGTTATGGCGGAGGTCATCGTCAGGTTTAAAAAAGTGTGTGGGGTGGGGTGGAGGTGTAGGGGGTCACCAAAAGTTATGACCAAAATTTTTTTTACCGATATATGTCTTCAAAGGGGTCTACTAGGGGTACGTTTTTATCAGGAATCTAATGGTGAGGTTTAAAAAAGTATCGAGGTGGGGATGGAGGTGTAGAAGGGCACCAAAAGTTATGACAAAAATTTTTCTCACCGATATAGGTCTTCAAAGCGGTCTACTAGGGGTAATTTTTTACCGGGAATCTAATGGTGAGGTTTAAAAAAGTACCGGAGTGGGGTGGGGGTGGGGGTGTAGAGAGGTACCAACAGTTATAATACTCTCCTTAGCCGGATCAACGCCGGGTAACCCTGCTAGTATATTATAAAAGATTGAAAGAAAAATCGATTTCGTTTTCGCATCTGTTTGAGAGGCTAAAAACACTATATTCAAACAAAAAGAATTCCGTAAATAATTTATCTGCGACTGATAGATAAAACTGCGGTGATAGATAAAACTGCGGTTTAATGGGTGGTGCACGAGTTGAGTTCAATAAAGCAAAATGCATATAACCCTTTGACCAACACGAATACCCGGAGATAAACCACCCAACGGAACTTCATCATCATTTCGTCTCCCGAGTGCAACAAGGCGCAATACGCAATGCCTTGGCATTGCAGATGGTGTCTTATTGAACACAAGGTACGATTTGTTACATAACTAAAATTTGAAATTGTTCGCCTCAAAAACATAGCTTTTAATCCCCTATTAGAACGAGCTCGATCTTCCCATCGGATGATTGTTTGTTTGTGTTGAGGGACTTAACGACACTTTGAACAACCAGGGTCATAACGTGTTGCCGGGAAAGTCTTACCGATAGAGGTAGCCAGAGAATACCCAGAGAGAACCACCGAGTATTGGTCAACACCACACATTTACTGAACAGCCATCATATTTATTGACGTTATGACTTGTCATGTTCCTGGCCGAAAAGGGGCCACCTGGGTTCAAAGGGTTATGTGTCTAGTCCAACGACACACCACCGGTGGCGCCCGGTCAGAATCGAACCGTCGATCTTTCCGTTTCAAAGTCCAATGCTGTAAGCAATGAACCACAGAGCTCTCCTTCCCATCGGAGACAAACTGTTGATCCCAATCGCTATGTTTAAACATGTGAAGTTTTGCAAAAGTGTGTGCTGTTACAAAAGAGGAAGACGCATGCGTCTGAGATTTTGACCTCCGTAACCTGTTTAGCATAAATTTGTTGCGTAAAGATAAATATGGCTGTCCAAGAACAGGCAGGGACGGAAATACCAAACTGGGAATGAGGTACTCCAAAGTACCACATGACTGTAGGATTTAAGTATTATGAAACCTGCTACAAAACACGAAATAGACTCGTGCATTTATACACATGAGTAGTAGGACATAAGATAATGTCATTCGGGGCGCTGGTTTTGAAAGGGTAAATGCATTTAATTTTAATAGGTTTCCTTTCCGAACACTGTGTTCTGCGTGTGTTAAATGATTCTGTCTGATCGATCAAGTAAAACCTAGTTATATATACTGGAGCACACATATTCAAAAACCAATAAAACGGGTATCACCAGGAGTGTGCTCTTCTGTTGTGTACTGATAAGAGACAAAAGGGGTAGATAATAACACTCTGACTTGTCGCTGAATTGTCTCAGTACCCCGTTTAATTGTTTTCAGAAAGAAAAGTGAAGAAATGTCGAGTTGGCTGACCAATTTTCAATTTTTACTGGCAGGTAAGCATTTCTTATACATTTATCTAACAAGCATATACATTGTGGCTTGAAAACCACGAGAAACGGTGCGTATCACATAATGTGTTCCGATTCCGTATCATATAGACGACTCATTTTGATTCTGTATCATACAGACGACTCGTTTCCGGGAACGCAGCGGGCTATCATGATAGGCGCATAAATACATTCTACGTGCGTTTCAGTGATCGACTCAGCTGATCGCTTACAAAACAAAACAAGATTCCTTACAATTAGCGACATAACTATAAATAAATAGAAACTGCACAATTAAATATAGCGCTCTTGTAAATTCAAGAGTATCATCATAGGAAGTGACATTGAAAGTGAATAATTTTACAACGGAAGTTTGAAAATTTGCGGTGACCGCGTTACTCATTGTTCGTTAAAGTGCACAACAATATTGTTCCATAAAATATGGGTTTTTTTAAAACTTTTTCTCGCCCAACATTATGTCCCAAAACTGTATTAATAATTTAAGATTTAATCTGTTTATGGTACATAATTGTAAGATAAATGAATTATCATGATAATGTGCATGTCCTCTGATTTGCATCAGATTCTCGATGGTGTCCAAAAATGGGATCACAACTCGCCGGCAAAGCCGGCTTGTTGAGATCCCATTCTGGACACGACCTCGAATCTGATACAAATCACAGGACATGCACGTTATCACGATAATCCGTATTTATCATCTGACTCGTCTCAGTGATAAATAAAGCCTTCCGGCAATTTCATTGGTTAATTTCAAAACTAGACAATTTGATTGGTTGAACAAAATACAACTGGGCCACACTTTCATAATTTGCCTAATTAGAGTTGGGAGCTATCATCGGTCAATTTCAAAACTGGACAATTTGATTGCCTAAACAAAATACAACTGGGTCACATTTGCATAATTTCAGTAGGAAGAATTTACGTTATTTGTCCTATTTAAGGTGAGTTTTCTTGTATTAATCCTTTACCTTTAAGAAAAAAGCCATTCATTTTTTTTATATTTTCACTTTTTGCTTCCAAAACATAGGTTATGACCCCTCATTGGAATGAGCTCCACGAGCTCGTTCCAATGAGGGGTCATAAGCTATCTTTTGGAAGCAAAAAATGAAAATTTTTAGTTATACGAGGATGTTTTTTCCAACTGCCGTCAGCAACTCAAGATAGATGATGAGTTAAAAAATTACACTAAGTGGCTAATTTGTGCGTGTGTGTGTCATATGATAAATAGAATATGAAATGAGTGTTTTTCTCACATAATATTTATGAAACTCGTCCGAATTTTCCGTTTAGGCTCGCCAAAACCGAAAATTCTTAGACTCGTTTCATAAATATTATATGAGAAAAACACTCATTCCATATCCTCTATTTATTACACGCCTGTTCTACGAAATCCCTATCTACAGTAATACTAAACCATGCGGAAAATGAAAATCCTTTCCATACGTATATGCGGAACAAAAATCGTTGACGGACTGTGTTAATAAAGAAGCGACATTTCACTGGGAATTTCTTCAAATGGTGCACTGCAATTACAGTTTAAATCGCTGGTGATAGCTAAAAATAGTCCACTGAGTGCCAATGTGTTCTATGAGCCAGTAGGCACATAGAACACATTGGAACTCAGGGGACGAAATAGTAACGCGGGTTCCGCCAAATTTGGTTGGCTAGAAAATGTGCTCTTTTTGTTGATAGTTGTCAAATGAATTGCTGGATGTCCTTCTTATCATTGCTTTTATAGACGTGAAGGCGTGTAAAAACACAGAACGACACACGAGTGTGAATGGGTTAATCAATATGGCACGAGTGCCAGCGCAGAAGAATAAAATGAGAGGCCACAAGCAGTATATGCCAGTCGTTCAACAAAAGCTCGTGCGCGGGTTTTCTGGGGTCCATTATAAACTGACTTCTCATTTTCAAAATTTGAATGAATGGAAATAAAGAAATTTGCTGGAAATCATTGTTGTTTTGTGCAAAGAAATCAACACTGACCTTCCTTTTCCGAACATTATTCCGAGAAGATCCCCCGAAATCCCCCTTCTCCTGTTCGCTTCCACCTCTCAGTAACGCGCGGCGTTTGATGCATCGAATCATGTCCCATGGTGGAAATGTGTTTCCTCTCCCATCAAATGCAGAAGCCCAGATCCGCCACGTGAAGCTTCGATTTCTCTTTACCTTTTCAATTTTTTAAAAATTTATTTTTAAGTTCATTAACCATTTACCCAACGAATTGGCCGCATCCGCCCACGTAATATGCAAATTCAGCAGTTGGAAAAATTTTTTTTTCAAACATTTCAACAAAACCATATCATGTGACCCCTCGTTGGAACGAGCTCGACGAGCTCGTTCCAACGAGAGGTCACATGATATGGCTTTGTTGAAATGTTTTGAAAAATTTGAAAAAATGATATTTAAAATAACAAATTTGATAACGTCTGCGTTGGGTAAAGGGTTAAAGGTCACTTTCAGCACTTTTGGCTATCTCAGGACCGAAACATCAAGATGAAGTCAAGTATAGTCAATCGTTGATAACTACGCTGTCCAGAGACCTCCACCACAAGCGTTGGTTCCGAGTCCTATTTTAGCAATAAAGCAGAACTGTTATACCATGATTACCTATTCTACTGAATCCTATGATATAAATTTTAGCTTTACACACCAACAGTGGTGAATACGCCAGCAATGGGATTTTAATAGTTAAATAGAATCTACACCTACAGTGGAACTAAATCCAAGTTGACCTTTGTTAACCTCGACCAGAATTCAAACTTGTCTAAATTTATCGTTCGTTGACTCTCAAAGAGTAAGCGGCAATTATCTAATATGCTTCTAAATGAATAGATTGATAGATATTTTATTCACCAGTATACTGAGCAAAAACAAAACTGACAAATGTGTGTAAATCTACAGTATCCAATTAAAATAATAAAGCATACACACAATCAGAAATGATATCATTTTTTAAAATGTATACTGGCGGGGAAAGGCATAACCAAATTGGCTGTCTTCCTGCCTTTCCCTATAGCATTTACCTCATAAGTTATCAAAAATTAACGAACACACCAATAATTAAATAATAATTATTACCCTGGTTGTCGTGTTAATGAAGGATCCATAAATCGAAATGGTATGTTATTATGATATTAAAATGAAAAATGCCCCGTTATTTGCGCGTTTCTTTTTCCATTTCGTTTCGGCGATAAAATTGACAGCGGACGTACCGCCTACAGTAGGGAGAATAACCAAATTACCCTGAAATAAAAATGTTACAAGGTCACACATTTTTCATTTTGAAGCCCAAAGTCAACTTTTGGACTCCCCAAACATGGATGTAGAAACTTGTGAACAAACTTGAATGTGTATGAGTCAGACATGCTACTTGCAAAAACTCGACACTTTCTATAGAATGACAAATTGCATGATTTTCACAAAAAATAAAGATTATCAATTTTCTAAAAAAGTTTTCCCAGGTAATCTCCCGATCTCAAGCATGGCACGATATTCGATGCATTGACATTGGCAGCAGTGTAAATAACCAAATCTTTCATTTTCAAAGACCTCAGATCTGCAAACACTTTATTGCTGTTTACCAATCTGCAAGGCGATGTAATTGAAAACCCAGGAAACATTCACCGAAAAATATTCAACTGACAGTGTAAAAACTGTCAGATAATTCCTCAGTTGCAGTGTTGAATCTGAAAATTGGATTCCGGGTACATAAAGTTATGCAAATTTCAGCAAGGGATCAATACTAGGGTTTAATCCCGGGAACCCGGCTCCTAAAGACGGCCCGATGCCCGGGAAATCTACAGCACGGAACCCGCCCGGAATGAAGCGTAGTACGGTTTGTGCAAAGAACAGAAGTTTTCTGAATCAAAACTTTGTAGGATTTCGTCAGCCGTTCCACGCCTGAATTTTTTACAGTCCTGATTCCTGACAAACCATTTTCAACGAATCACTGCAGGTGTCAACCAGTTCTGGAGGACCCCCTCCCTTTCAACAGCAAAATCTTCTTCATCCGCTTCAAAGTGCAAACTCATCTTCATCTTCAGAATCACTAGTATCACTATTCACTACCTCCTCCAGCATCAACACCCTCTTCACTTACAGCAGAGGAGACTGGTGACGGCAGTGAAGAGGAGCGTGTTGATGTTGGAGGAGGTAGAGGTGATAAAGCGAGTGATTCTGAAAATAATGACGGGATTGAAGCGGGTTTGGGTTTTCATACTTATCTTAGGAAAAGAACTGTTCCGTTTGGAGATGGGAGATTGCCAATGATATATGCACATTATCATTAAAATAAATGCGCGATGTTACCCTCGTAAATTTACTTGATATTACCCGGGAAATTTCTCGGTTCCCGATTCTGAGAGTAATTTCATTCCCGTTCCCGGTTCCTAGAAAACCAGGTGATGTATTAAACCCAAATAGAAACCCCACCCAATCGAACTACCGTCGTTTGGTTGTTATCGGTATGCAAAACTTGAAACTGGAATAATACGTTTGTAAATAAACTTAAATTCGCATCAACAAAAATGGCAGTCTGCCCAATTATATCGTCCCTTGAGTTCCAATATGTTCTATGTGCCTACTGGCACATAGAACATATTGGAACTCAGGGGACGATATATTTACGAAAAACTCCTTTGATTGACGTCGAACTATACTTGTGACGTAAAGGAAGCTTTGTGAAGTCCGCTATCGAATAGGAAGACCAAAGTTTAACCCTTTACCTAACGAATCGCCCGAATCCGCCCGCGTAATATGCAAATTGACCAGTTGAAAAAATTAAATTTTTCAAACTATTTCAACAAAACCAGATCATGTGACCCCTCATTGGAACGAGCTCAGTGGGCTCGTTCCAATGAGGGGTCACATGATATGGTTTTCTTGAAATTTTTTGAAAATTTAAAAAAAATTATATTCAAAATAATAAATTTTGATATCGTCTGCGTTGGGTAAAGGGTTAAGAAAGATATTTTTCTGTTCACCAAATATAGTAAAAATTTAGTACCATCGTAAATTTAAATGTTCTTTCTTAACTGGTAGAGGTGGAAGTCCAAATTTGGGTTTTATTGTGAAGTGTAAGTACCACGTCTTAAAGGCTTCATATTCAGAGGATGTGCTTCGTATCATCGACGGAGGAAAATTAGTTAGCGCGCGTTATATTTGGGACCAGTTTTGACACAGTGTATCACATCCATAAGAAAGATGAACTATGAAAATGGACCTCTGCAAAAATCTGAAACGAATATATGTAATTCTCTTTTATTTGGTTTTGTTTTATTTTCATTTCCGTGCACAGGTTTTTAAACTATACACGCAACGCAATCTGCAATACATATATATACTTCCATGCCCTCCGCTAAAGCGTTTTAGCAACAGTGAAACAAAAACAATTCGACTAGAAAGTCGGACACACTTTCTTTTGCAGGTGACCATTGAATACCAGATCGTACTAAAATAAGACCACAGGTAGAAAACAATGAGACTTGCAATACTAAAATAACACCGCAGGTAGAAAATAAGATCGCAGGTGGCCGCAGACAAAGAACAGGAGTTAGAGTCCCCAAATGAACACTATCTGGTTATATGGGGTACAATAAATATATATCCGAAGTTTGGTACCGATATTTTTAATTTCAACCTTAAAAAATGTACTTTTAATGAATAGCGTGACACTCCGACTTGCGATCTCACTGTTCCGCAACTAAGGACAGAGAGACCGCAAGTAAACTTCTGATCCCCAAAGCACCTTATGACCACTATCTGGTGATTTGGGGTACATCCAATGTATATCCTAACTTTGATATTGATGTTTTAATTTTAACCTCTAGAATTACACTTTTAATATAGAGCGACTTCCGATTTACGGACTCAATTTTCGCAAGCAGGGGTAATGAGACCAGCAAGTAAATTATTAGTCTTGAAAATATCAAATAAACGCGAAAATATACGCTATATATGATATATAAAATTTATATCAATATGGTGGTAATATCTTGATTTTAACCTCCACCCACGTGACGTTATACATTTATAACATTATTATGACGTCATACATATCGTGTCAGTTTCTTGCTACCAACTAATTCATACTGACGTCATCGGAATGCAGTGTGATAAAAGTTCGATGCTCTAAGACTCTTCAACCCTCAAGCTGCCACCGTTCCTAATCGATTTCGTGGTATATACCTTTCGTATATACATAACGTGTGCATGCTCTTTCCGATGGTGTCATCAGTTTCTCAAAACAAAGAATACAAAATGAGTTTATTGAATCAGCTAACGTAATCGCTGCATGGTGGGGGGAGAAAAATCATCCTCGATGAGTCTGAAGGTGGGAATGGTGAAATCTCACCCTCGGGGCAAGATATTTGAACCAGACCCTCGGCAAAATATCTTGCCCCGATGGTGAGATTTCCCCATCCAACCTCCAGACTCATCGGGGATCATAATAATCAACACTCCCCATCTTTTACTCGGGCTTAAGATCAGCATCTATAATACTTGACAGATTTAGGGGGTTTTATAAAGTGAATTTCGATACTGTTTTTTCTTTCTTTTTTAAATTTCAACTCCCAGCATTCTTTACCCGGCAATTATAATTTTCTCTCATTACGTTACTCTGATTATCTGGTTTTATTGCTCCGAATCATGTGGAACTGAATTCCTAGGTCGATTCAGTTGACTTGGAAAACAATGCAAAATGGAACTGTATATATACTGGATCCACTAATGTGTGGAATTCGTTACTTAATTTGGGATTCACCGTATGCAATGTTAGCAATATTCGTATTGTGTTATGTCACCTCCAAACTTATAAGTACTTTATAAAGCAATTTTTGTTTTGATACACCTCCCTCGATTACATTAGATGGGATGTCTGCTAGGGCTGCACGATATTCAAAACTGAATACCGGTATCGGTATTCAAAAAAATACCGCGGTATACCGGTATATCGAAAACTGTTCAGATATATGAACAGAAGTACCACAATCGAGACTCGAGGCATCACAGTCGGAACGAATTAGCGTTCCTTGATGATGCGGTTCGAAAAACCTTTACCAAACGCAGACGATATCAAAATTTATCATTTTCAAAATAAGTTGATCAGATTTTCTCCAAAGATTTCAACATAACTATATCATGTGACCCCTCATTGGAACGAGCTCAACGAGCTCATTCCAATGAAGGGGTCACATTATATAGTTTTGTTGAAATATTTTAAATTTATTTTTTCAACGGCTGAATTTGTATATTACGAGGGCACGAGCAGACGATTCCTTGGATAAAGGGATAATATTATTCATTGGGGCTGCAGTTAAAAAACTCAAGACATCTTGAAAATTAAATTGTGGGTAAATAAATAATGACGATAAACCGATATTTTTGTAATTGCACTGGTATTCAATCGATATTGGTTTGAATACCGGTATACATCGGTTTATCGATATACCGTGCAGCCCTAATATCTGCATGAATATTTTTCACCAAGTCGTGAAATGTCTGTAGCCTACATTTAAGTATTCTGCTTTGTTTATCTTGTGTGAAGGAGATGGGGAACTTTTTCTCAAGTTCTTGCGAATGGAGATATTACTCCCAAAGTGTAGCCACCACCGCCCTTGTCCAACAAGCTGGGAATTCTTTAAAAAGAATTTTCGAGTACCCCCACTGACAATATTTGGAGATCGGCCGGGGCAGTTCCCATCTAAATCACCAGAGTTTTGATGCAAGTCGAGTTTCGTACTAAGCTAAGCTAAGCTAAAGCTAATTTTCTTGGATGGGTGTGCGTGGGGGTGGGGTGGGGGTGGAGGGGTGCCTTTTCAAGTGTCTTGGAAAGGACATATTAGCCCTCATAACCTAGAACCCTGTCCAATATACTTGAATGTATTTTAAACTAATTCCTTGTGGGTCACCAGTCATAATGTCTTGAAGTGTGGTATTCATCTCCTTTCAGTGAGAGGGATTCAACGTTGTTCCCAGAATGTTTCTTGCTTCATCTGTAACGATTTGCCTTGTTACCATAAGCACTCTCCCATAAATTGTAACTATGCAATGACATATGTATAATGTGTTATGGTCTTGTACTAAAGCAAACCTCCATTTCTATCCCATATTTGTTAATAAAGTATCACAAAATCTACACATACTCCAGAGAAATGGAACACCACATTAGATGAAAAGATTATCAACACATTTACAAACAAACTTTTAGGGAAAGAGCTAATACATATCTACAAAGTTTACAATATAAGATTGCCCACAAAATCCTATTCACAAAATCTAAACTCTTTAAATATGGGATTTCGGATCGAGAGCTGTGTTCTTTCAGGGAAATACGAAGGAAACGATCGCACATCTATTTTACGATTGTTCTTTCTCAAAAACAGTTTTACTTTCACAAGTGGAAAAGATTAACCGTAATTCGGATCTGAAAGTTCAATTAAACATAAATAAAAGAGAAATAATTTTAGGCACAACTTCCGTGCATGCCTATCCAAATGTCTGGAATACCTGTCTCCTCATCTAGAAAAAGTATATTCACACCTGCAGTCGAAGTAATACCCTCCCCTCTTTCTCAGGTCAAGCAAGAGCAAAAAAATCCTACAAAATATTGAAATCCATTCTCTATACATGTACTCAATCGGCAAGGCTGAGCGTATTAGGGAAAATGGATCTACCCACGCATTTGTTTAATAATTGGAGAACTGCTCTCTATATATATCACATGAAACGTCATTAATTTCGACGTAACAACCCATGTCTTATTTCCTGATTATCAACTAGTGTCTAATCGGCGCTTGGTCCCATAACAGCAGCATTGTATTCTTGACATGACGTTCACATGACGTCAATTACGACAACAGGTTCAAGTAAAGCGCATTCATGACGTCATGGGGTGAAGCGTCTGAAGCGGTTGTTTTGGGAGAATTTAGCGACAATGAATTAAATAAAAAGTGTAAAAACATTCGAAAACTCATGTGATATACAAAATCTTTAACTCGTGATGTTTGGATATAAGATTTTTTGAAACTCGTTTGATGAATTCGATTCACAACTCGCCTAAAGGCTCGTGGTAAATCAAATTCATCAAACTCGTTTCAAAAAATCTTATATCCAAACATCACTCGTTTGAAATCCTCTATATATTATACTGTAAAAGTTCCATTTTCTTGTAATCTTATATAATGTACTGTTCTTCTAATCATGCAATAAAAAATGATGTCTTATGATAAAAAATAATATAGCACTCTCCCAGCTAAAGACGGCACTGGGTATAAAATAAATTACTATCGATTTTGATCGCTGTTTGGCACCAACAGCCTATGCTTATTTTAACAACTGCAACAAGAAATAGCATCAAATCACCTGGTTGACAATAGCACACAAATTACCAAAATGAGACCAAGACGTTTCGGCAGTTTTAAGATGAATGAATTTAATAATCAAAATAATGGCGATATTATCCAGGCCTGTAATGTGCTGCCTACCAAATTGGTATCTTTTAAACAGATCAGTTAGTAAGAATCTTAAATGTCAAGGTGTAAGCAACAGTCAAGCCCTCCCACACAACCACCACAGAAGGTCGATCGTTTCAAAACAAATAAAGCATACAAAACCATGTACACAATTTGGCGCAGCTGGAACAGATATCTGTTATATAGGTCCATGGTCCCAGCTTTTAAACACGGGAATCTCAATTAATGGAAGATCTATGAAGATGCAATTGCTTGAATTTAATTTTATATCGCCTATGTCAAGCAGGACATCAACCAGGCATTGTCACATATTATTGCCATGGTATATGAGTTTGTTTATGTATGTGTTTATGCTAATTGGTGGTACATCAGGGGGTGTTTCGGGTGCTGATTTGGTGCCCTACAGCAAGAGAATACTCACTCTGATTGGAGTATTGTTCACTGAGTCTCGAGTTGGAGTTCATACCCTAATCTTATAATCCTTGTCACTTGAAAACCAATCTTCTCTTGAGTGTTTAATTTCTTCTTAAATTCCCATAACTTTAAAATGTTTAGTATCAGAAGATTGTATCACTTAATTCTACACTTCATTGGAAAGTCTCTTCAAATTCCACAAGTGTCTTAGAATCAAAAAGGGTATATTTCAAATGGCTCTAGGGCTGGAGAGGGGGGATTGAAACCACGCCGAAAGGGTTTCCTTATGCATTAACCGGTTGGCAAGGCTATACTTAAACAAGTATACCACTCAAATACAGACAAACTCTAAAGTGTGGTGTGTGTAGCTTAGTATAGTTTTACTAAGCGGTTGGTGTAGAAAAAACTCTGTCGGTGTGGATTAAACCTCCGTTATGACGTCTAAATGTTCCAATTTCTCACTCAGTAATCATCGAGTTACGGCTTTACAACATGCATGTGCTTACGTAATTCGAATACTGTATTACTCCTATGAAATTTAATTGATGATAAATTTTTCTGGTCCACAATTCAACGATAAATATTCTATTTATTGTTTTTTGAGGCCACATGTTTCTGATCGCAAACATGGATACAAAGTCAAGTCCAGCTATTTGTTTATACCCATGTCGCCAATTTTGGAGGTCCTCCATCCCAGGAATTGGTGACAGGGTCTTATTTTACCAGTAAAAAGAACTTGTTTACCACCGTAATCATGCACTGTTTCACTTCAGCATGGACTCCTTCTAGTCAGTTAATCATTTATTAACCCCCTGCACACTGATGTCAAAATACCAAAATTTCAAGTAGCCATTATTCCCATAATGCAACTAGAAATTTAATCAATTCAGTCTTGTTTGACAGAGCTCAATGAGCTCTATCAAACAAGACTGAACTGATTAAATTTGTAGTTGCATCGTGGGAAAAATTAGGAGCCTGAAACTTTGAGATTTTTACATCAGTGTGCAGGGGGTTAAGATATATATATATTTGAACATTTGTGCAGTGTCTGTATTAATTAAAAATACAATTATTAAAAGTTATTTTTAACTTCAATAAAACAACAAAAAATAGTATTAAGATATCTCATATGATAAAAGGCGTCAACCATTTACCCAACGAATCGCCCGATCGAGCTCGTTCCAAAGAGGGGTCATATGATATGGTTTTGTTGACTTTTTTTGAAAAAATTTAAAAAATGATATTTAAAATAATAAATTTTGAAATCGTCTGCGTTGGGTAAAGTGTAAAGCTGTTTTTGATCCACTGGCGGAAAGAATTTTCCGGTAACCCGTCACGTTTCCGGCACCATCAGCTGTGTCGTTTATGCCTTCACAGCTTACCACCATATCGCAATGACGTAAATAATGCATAATGTGTACGATTTTATCTTTGTAGTTGTGCAATGGGTTAACGGTTATGGTGTTCTACAGCTCAAAGAAAAACTATTTAAAGAATATGATACTGACCTCAGACCCCCTTGTGGTGTCACAAATGTTACGCTCCAAATGGGCTTACGTCAGATACTGTCTTTGGTAAGTGTTTGTATTTTACTTGTAATAGTTTCGGTTGTCATGGCTGACAAATTTCGTCATTGAAAGAGATCTATATGGCAGTTATGTTCGCTTAATTTTCTAAAGCTGTCAGTAAATTTAACATTAATGGTATGGGAAGTTCATATAAAAGTTAAAATTTCGAAATGTTAGCGAATGTTGTATCATCGATGTGCACATAATTTCACAAACTCCAGGTATTTCCTGTAGAGTAGTATAAAAATACAGAAGCTGGCTTTTTACGTTTTCCAAAACAGTCGGGACATATAACTGTTATTATCAGTTGGGACAAATATAAAAATAAGAAAACGTCGTTTTCGCCATCTTTTGAGGTTCTGTAACTTTTTGTTTGTTCATGGTACCAGCAGTGTTTCCATTAATCCAAAAGTCTAGGAGGTGAGATTTGCTAATATTTTTTCCAAGGCAGAACAATAGCTTGCAAATTACTGTAAAAATACATTCACTAAGAATAGATCCAATGTCGACACTGATTTAGTGTTTTTCAAATGACACAATCATGTTTTAGAGGAATTTTGAATGTTGGTTTCTAATCCTCCGCCGGGATTCGAACCCTCGGCAACACCGTCTGGCAATCGGGAGTTCAGCGCCTAAACCACTAGACCATTGCATACCATCAAAAACGATGGCTGGAATCTAGCTTTTTAGATGAAGTCCTCATGATTACTTGGTTCCTTTCTTTTTACTTCCTTTCGGCAGAAGCATGAATGTGTGGAACGTGCTGGCTACAGTACGACGAAATTGCTGTGGATGGCCTCAGACGAAGATTGACACGGGCTTGTGTGTGTTTTTCAAATGACACAATCATGTTTTAGAAGAATTTTGAATTTTGGTTTCTAATCCCCCTTCGGGATTCGAACCTTCGTCAACACCACCTGGCAATCCGGAGTCCAGCGCGTAGACCACTAGACCATTGCACACCGTCAAACAACGATGGCTGGAATCTAGTTTTTTAGATGAAGTCCTCATGATTACAATGTCGACACTGATTTAGTGTTGGTAGGTGTGGCTTTCTTAATGACGGATTGTCTGCGAGGTAGTTGCTATAAATAGTCGTGTCATAAAAAAAACAAATTTCCTTTTCAAACCTTTAATAAACGAAAACAACAGACAGCTCCGAGAGCTGTCTGTTGTTTCGTCTATTAAAAGTAACAAAAGGAAACTTGGTTTTATTTCAACAATTGCTTGCTTCCAAGGTGGACCTTCCAAGCTCGTCCAATAATTTCAAGGGCATAACTGTATCGAAAGTCGATTTTCATAAGTCAGGGATGGTTTGTTTGTTCGCTTATTTGTTTATTGGATTTAACGGCACCTTCAACAGCCAGTGACATATTTTATCGGAAAGTTTTATGAGTGGAAGACGCAGAAGTACGCGGCGAAAACCGCCATCAGCTGCGAGATACTATCGGACTCTTACTAGCCCCTGACAAGCAGGGTTGACAGTGGTTAAAGGCAAGTGTATCATCATCGTGCTCTCCACCCCAGCACACCGAAACACAATCGAGATTAAGTGTTTTGTCCAAGTCCACGATGCAGATAACTTGGGTCAGGATCGAATCTTCGATCTCTCGATTTGATGTCCATTGCACCAACAAATGAGCCAGCAATCTACCGAACGTCCCTTGGCAGTTTAGTGCAGCCTTCGCTAGTGAAACGAATTGGGTGATGGAGTGGGTTAAGGACTCATCGAAACCGTTCACACAAACCCCAAACCGGGGCTCGCACGGGGAATATGAGTGTGTACCCTTATTTTTGTTACTGCTGTTCTTATTTGATACACGCGTGGAAAACCTCTCGCCGATTGTTTTAACCAGTCAGTGAATTATGTAAGAACATACCATCGGCTTAGATGTGAAACACTGTGGACGTTATGCCGGATATTCTTCAAGATCAATTCTGCCAAGGTAGAAAAGTGTTGAGAGCTTATGCCACAAAGTACATTACATAAAGTGAACCCATATTCTAGAACAGTGATTAACTGGTAGGCATCAGTTCAGCTGTTATAATGTCACGATGTCTTGTTCTGTTATAGACCTGTCCAAGGAACTGTTCTCCAATAGTGTTGGGCGGTCAGGTATAATACCCGATCCTAAGGAGTCGGTCACAACACTTGAACAGACAATGTTATGCGATAACAATAGTTATCAAGAGAGAGGTGTCTAATAGTTTCAGCACAACGTGTTTTTTTAAAGAAAATTTTATTTTTCGAGAAATACAAAAGAATACACAAATTTTGTTGCATTGAACTCTTATTAATAAGACAGACCACAACGAAGGTGGAGCTCGGGGAGTTCGTTCGATGTCCTGGAATCAACGACCCGGGTTGGAGTTTTTCGTGTATTTCACGTGCATCGAAGACGCGCGTGAAATGCAGGGAAAACTCCAACAACAGTCAATGCTTTCTACCCCCCCCCCCCCCCCACCCCGTAATCCAACCGAGTTGTATTGTGTTTTTATACTTCCGTTAAACTTGAATTAAGTGAATCAAACTGATATTTTTAAAGAAAAATATCACATTCAGCAATCTGTTTACTTTCCTGCTTGACGCCGTTTTGTATCAAAGCAGTCCAATCGCGTCATCACATCAAAGAGATATGTACCGACCAATCGAATGCGTTCTGACATAACGTTTATACACGTAGTCCGTACTCCAGGCGTTGTCTATCATACATGTTTCTCAATGTCATATTGTATCGGGTAACATTGAATAGAAATAATAATCGTGGAGAAATTGTGCTTAATCAATCTTCTCATGCATCTCATCTACTCAGAAATATATGTTACTGAACCAGCCAGAATTTACAAACAAGTTTGCATGTTTAGTAATGAGCACGGTGAATGTACAAACGACAAAAAATGTCTTAGTGTTATCCCAGTGTTATCAAAGGGGACCAATTGTCAGATTCATACTACACCGCATAGTACATCTTATGTTGCATAAATGTTTGGATAGCACCGACAGTACTCCGAGAGGGGGTTACGACCAAAAACACTCACAGAAGGGGCGTCCCATCGGAACGTAAAACGGATAAGAAGGGAAAGCGAAGGCCCAATGGCTAAGACTTTATCGTGCACCTTGCATGGGTGAAAACTGAACTCTATGTGTGTGGTTGTGTCAGTCCACTCTCTGCGTATTGTACACGTAATGGTGTGTGTGAAGGCCATCATACAATGAGCGCGGAGCGAGTATAATTAAAAACATTTCCTCAGTTTGCAGTTTCTTTTCAAAGTGATACTTCGAGTTTTGTCCTTGCTGTTAGATAAACACAGACACTGACCCCACCAGTGTTTCGTTTTTGTTAATGTATGTTCACAGCAAACATGGGAGTGAATTCGAAAGTTAATTATTATTCCACTGCACAGGCGGGGGGCATAGCTAAGAAAAGTATAAGGAGGGGTCTTACCCCCTCCCCCAATGATTTCTTAAGTCGGGGTATACTACTCAAAGTTGGCTAAGCACCAAGTATATCCAGCTACCTGTTTTACGTTTCAGTTGAAATATTGTAACGAAAAGTGGATATATTTTTTATTTAATTATATCTTTAATGATTTAAGTACAGCAATTAAGATTTTATTTGTGTTTGACATTATTTTTTAGCTTTTGAATACGATAACCATGGAACATGGATATTATTGGTCAAAGAGGAAATTTTTCAAATTTGCCAAAAAGTTGACGGAGTGAACTGGTATGGGTTCAATGTCGAGTATGAGACCCATTACTGTTAATTAAAGCTTGAAAACGCCTCCTCATGCTCCCAATCAGGTTCCTGGTGGTCCTTTGTAGGATGTTGTTCCATTCTTGGACCAGCATGGCACCAAGCTCCTGGACACTTCTTGGTTGGACTCGACGGGCTGAAATTGCAAGCTGCAACTCATTCCAGACATATTCGATTGGATCGAGGTCAGGGGATCTTGCTGGCCCGTCCATACGCTCAATCCCCTTCCTCTGTCGTTACTCTCCGACAGCACGGGCAACATGAGTCCACGAGAATGAATCTATCACCCACCGCACCTGCATACAATCTGACGTGAACATCCAGGATCTCATCAATATACCGCTGTGCTGTCAATGTACCACGTTCAAGGACGCAGAGCTCTGTACGTCCAGCCCTGCTCCTGCTGATGCCGCCCCAGACCACGATTGACCCTCCACCATAGCGGTCATGCTCAGCAATTTTGGCTGCATAGAATCGCTCTCCTGGTCTTCTCCATACCTTAGAACGCCTATCTGTGTGATCTAGGCAGTACCTTGACTCATCTGTAAAAAGGGCATGTCGCCAATCTTCTCTGGTCCATCCAACATGGTCCATGGTCCATTCATATCATGCCTGGCGGTGGTTCTGGGACAGCGGAATGCGAATACATTGTGTTCTCGATCGGAGACCACCTTCCTGCAACCTTGCCCGGATAGTCTGCGTCGAAATATTTACCCCGGATGCATTCTGAAGGTCACTGCAAAGTGGGTTGCAAAGTGGTTCCTACGGGCCTGAATGATCAAAAACCGGTCTTCATCTGCAGATGTTGCCCTGTCTCAGCCACCACCATGCCGTCGTACTGGTGTGCCATACTGCTGAAATCTTGCCCAGGATCTGGTGATCATCGTGTGGTGCACACCAAGGGCTTCACCAACCTGACGATGGGTCGCCCCTTGCTCCACCATCTCTACATCCCGCCACATTTCTGCTTCAGACAAATGTCTTATTGCATTTGTACTTGCCATATTCAATCATTAAATCACTAGGGTTTGTGTTGAAATGAAGATTGAATACACATGTCATGTACATGTAGACAGGACACAAAAACATCATGAAAATCAAGGGGTACATGCTTTCCATGACTGTCAAGAAAAGTCTGCCTGTCAAGAGTGCTAATGTAAACACTGGTGTGCATCTCAATACATTCCTCAATCATATCCACCAAAAATATCGCAAATATGTAACAGGCAAATTTCACAATGATGTGTCAAATATTTGGTGCTTAGCAAACTCTGAGTAGTATATTTATATCTGAGTTGGAGTTTTAGGTAGCTATTCGCTTTTGTTAGTGAGCGTGTACTGTCTCATCATACACGATATTGAAACTTGGATTTATGTCACACACACAGTCATTCATACAAATGGAGGTCTGTGTCAATACCACTGACAAAGTGAGAACATCCTCACCCAATCAGTAACTCTGGTGAAATTCCTAATTGTATCGCGTTCCAATCTGGCAATCTTGCCCAATGCTCACATCGTTAAATTCGTTTTCTGTGTGAAAAGGCTTTAATGTTGTTTGTAATATGGACCAATATGTAAGACCCAATAAATTGTCATTATGGTTTTTCAGGAAGAACCCACTCAGCAAATATCGTTGAATGTGTGGATGCGAATGGTAAGTTAATTAATTTTTAATATATTTTTTGAGCGCTTCGAATACATAAACAGTATCTTTCCATTTGCATTTCTTTTTATGATATCTGCTGTTCACGTAATCGTTATAGTCGTTGCGCGATTGAATAGCATCATTACACAAAAGCAGTATAACTTTTTGAACAAAAACAATGGAAGGCTTTCGGGTACTCAAGGAAGAATTGTAGTTTAACCCTTTCCGACTACGGTTATCGTGACGTTTAAACGTCACGAAGAATCAGGTTTTGACGACGTCAAACGAAATCGTTAGTCCTTTGAACCCTGGTGGTATCTTCCATATCAGTTCAATGACAGCAATAGGAAGAGTCTATATTCATTATTTGGGGATAGACAGACACATGCCATACAAATGGAAGGCTGTAGTATCCGATTCGGCATGTTGTGGACACTCACATCAATATAAAAATACCGGGACGATCTGTCCAAGAAAGCTGATCTTCTTGGATGGGGTCCATTTTGCGGCCCACAAGTATAAGTTTGCTCTTGCGTTCATTTAGTTCGAGTCTCCATTTGTTCCCATATTTCCCAACAATTCCCAGCATTTTCGCTTGCCCATCTTCGCCTTCTGACACTAGCACCATATCGTCTGCAAACAATAGCCCTGGGATCGTCAAGTCTCCAGCTGACACCCCCTCGTCGCTACACAGGAGTTCATCTTCTGAACCTTTGATGTACAATGCAAAAAGAATTGGAGAAAGGACACACCACTGTTTTAGGCCTGTCTCCATAGAAAAACGTTTTGTTGTTGTTACCCAGGCTACGTTCTCTCCGTACATCTTTATATTATGCTTTCAGAATTCCAACAAACTCGCCTCCCAATCCCAGAGCCTCAAGCTTTCCCCACATACTCTCCCTCCATACTCTATCGTATGCCCTTTTAACATCTCATAAGGTCATAAACATCTTTTTCTGCCTTCGCAGATTCTATCATTTGGGATAGTGTGAAAAGATTGTCAGTGATTCTCCTCCACTTCCTGAAGCCATTCTGAATTTCTCCCCCAAAAACCTTCTCCTCAATCACACCCTCTAATGTCCCATGCAGGACTTTACAGAAAACTTGTCCTATATTGCTATTGACACAGATCCCTCGATAATTATCCAAAACGTCTTTTTCCCCTTTTTGTGAATAAATGTCACTTTGCTTTCTCTCCACTCTTTTGGGACCTTTTGTTTTTCTATGGCTAAATCGAATAGGGCAGTTAGGCTTTCACAGAGTTCCTCCCCCTTGTTTGATAAACTCGTTAGGAATTACGTCCACCCCTCCCGTTTTTCCATTCCTTAATTTTGAGATCACCTTTCGCACCTCCTCGGTTTTAATTTCGCTGCACATGAAGTTCGATAGATTTTCCTCGACCTGGTTCGGACACACCAGTAGGTTCCCCATGCCCCATCACCTATCGTTTACCCTTTCCCAGTGTTTGATTAGTTCTGATGCGATTTGAACTTAATCGTCTGTATCTCTGTCATCTATTTTAATACTCTGTGGGTTACTTCCTTTGTTACGCTTATTCACCCATTTCCAATATACGTTCGAACTCGACCCCCCCCCCCCCACCCCACCCCCGCCTTTCTTATCGCCCTAATAAGACTGCTATTTCGCACTCTTCGATTATCGTCTTTAATCTTATTTACTTTATTTTGTGCATGTTGGTATTCTTCCTTTTCTACTGTGGCCTCGTCGCTTTCCGCCCCCTTGAGTTTTCTATATCTCCTGTATGCAGCACATTTAGCTTTTCTACCCTTTGTGGCACTTTTCAGTTCTTCGTTCACTCTGTACCCAAGTTCACGTGTTAGCACCCTGATCTTTCCTACACTTTCCTCCCCTGCCTTCACTAGGCTCGCAACTATGGCGTCGGCCATTTTCTGGACACTGCCACCCCCCCCCCCCCCCCTTGTGTATGGTTGCAAGCTTTAGTTTTAATGTTTCTCCCTGATCGCCACTGTAATTAAGTTGTGATCACTATCCATTTCCCTTTTACCCTCATCATCCACTTCTATCCCTATCACCTCCCCCCATAAATTAATATCTGTAAGAACATAGTCGATTATTGATTATGTACTATCTATTACAGTACTGGGAGGACTGTCGACTGACTTGGAACGCTACTGAGTTTGGAATAGACAATATTCAAGTGTCCTATGAACGAGTATGGATACCAGACGTAACTGTGCTTGACTGGTGAGATAATCTTTTCTATATCAAATAATGTAGATTCCTTCCAGTGGGGATGGTTGAAACAGTATGCAACCAAAAATTACATAATATTTTTTTTTGTAAAATGTCGTTCATTCGTTCGTTCGTTCATCCGTCCGTTCGTCTGCACGTCCGTCCACCCATAACCACCCAGTCACCAAACATACCCATCCAAATCACCCACTCACACACTCGCCCACCGACCCAACCACCAACCTCCAAAAACCCACCCACCCACCCACCCACCCACCCACCCACCCACCCACCCACCCACCCACCCACCCACATAATCCATCCATCCATCCATCCATCCATCCATCCATCCATCCATCCATCCATCCATCCGTCCGTCCATCCATCCATCCATCCATCCATCCATCCATCCATCCATCCATCCATCCATCCATCCATCCATCCATCCATCTTATATTGGCAGCAATTGCTACATATTAGCAGCAGTTGATATTTATTTATTTATTGGGATTAAACGACACTTTCGACACCCAGGGTCACCTCGCGTCGAAGCAGCAGTTGATATATTGTACCGATCTTTGAAGACGCTAGATAAAAACACATTTCACACGATGAATTACAGGTATCCATAGAACCCTCTAAGAACAAAACAGGTATCCATAGAACCCTCTAAGAACAAAAACAGAAATGTTTTCCCACTTGCCATAAAAAATTAACTTAAAAATAATTAAATGTCCTTTTATAATTGTTATTTGCGATCTTTTATCTTTTTAGCACGACTGGTGAAATTCTTCCCGGATTAAAAGAATACAGAGTTCGAATTTTCTCAAATGGGAGAATGTTTTATGCTTGGCCAACCGTGGTGAGCACATTCTGCAAACTTGATGTGACGAATTTTCCACTCGATGCACAAAAATGTGCATTTATCTTCACCTCATGGATACATGATGGAACGGAGTTAGACTGGCATTCTGCTCCTGATATCGAAGGAGGCTTAGATGCCTACCAACAAAACGCGGAATGGGTCGTAGAAAAATACGTGTCCGAAAGAGACGAAGAATATCACATTTGCTGTCCTCATCCATACGTTGACTTGACGTTTCACCTACATTTGAAACGCAGGAGTCTTCAATACGTGATATATCTGATATTTCCGTGTATCCTCATTTCGGCATTGACATTATTCGGGTTCCTGTTGCCGGTTGAATCTGGAGAGAAAATTTCTTTGCAATTGTCTGTCATGTTGTCACTTACTGTGTTTCTGTTGATAATATCCGACACCCTTCCACCATCGTCAGAGTCTGTTCCACTAATCGGTAAGTAGGTAATATTCAGTGTTTTATTTTATTATATACCTACTGACAGGGCAGGGGAGAGGGTCGGGCCAGGAGTAGTAACCCGGTTGGCAGGAACTTTGGGGGACCCGAGTTTGGCCAAGGAGTCCAGGATTCTTGGATTCCCCCACCCCCCCGCCCAGTTCAAAGATGGCCTGATAGACTGCGTTTTAATTTTTTGGGTTTGGTACATCCTTTCAAATGAAGTACCAAACCCAAAAATTAAAATACGGGCTTTCAGGATTTGAACTAGCCTCCCCCCCCCCCCCACCCTCACCCTAAGGTTCTGCCTCCTTTGCCAACTGTTAAGAAGGGGGCTGTATCGAGGAGCTCTGCACTTGATCAATGGTTGTAATTTGGATTCTTGAAGTAATAACTTTATTAAACTGACTTGACAAAATATAATATATCACTTCACACAGTCAAAAACTATAACTATAGGAGTGGTAGTGTATGTTCCCCTACAGGTAAAGGTTGTAGGATCTCATTGCAGGATCTCATGTGACGTCATGGTCACGTTACCTAGTGGCGCCATGTTTGGTTGTCATGGTAACCCGCGTGAGCGGCCATGTTGGGACGTCATCCCCATAGTGATACATGGTGTTAGTACGCATGCGCAGCGCGTGTTGTTAGGGTGATATGTGTTTCCGTCGTCCATTTTGTATACTGGAAGCCGCCATCTTGGTTTCTATGGTAGCACGTGATTGCTATGTTACCCAATTTTTCTGCAATAGGACGGAGTATGTTCGGAGGGTATGTTCCTTTGTAGAAGAGTATTTTCCCGATTCGCAGAATTACCACAAACAACCCGACAATCCCTCCAAGTCACCAAAATCTATCCCAACTTTTACTATTTCGAATTCTGTGGGGTGGGGGTAATGCTTGGTAGTTTAGAACGGTAGTATAGCATAGGCTGTACATATCCCTCTAGGTCTCTTGCTGGCCCTTGGTACTACTGATCCACCAGGTGCTTCATATTATTGAGCGGTATTCTGGGGTGAGGTCAATGCCGACGTCATGACGTCACATGAGATCCTGCAATGAGATCCTGCAACCTTTACCTGTGGGGGAACATACATTACTACTTCTAGGTCACTGATGAACTTGGAAATTTGAAACATATACACAAAAAACGAAATTTGGACGGCCAATAAATAACGTAATTTTTTTTTTATCCCAAAAGCAGCCGGAAGTCTCCATTTAATAATTGATTTAACTCCTAACATGCTGCTGGTGGATATTCCTGCCCATCACAGAATTTTGCTTGCCACTGAAATATGTATAATTTGGGCATATTTAATCCAATTTCCACCTCAAAATTGAATGGAGATTCTCACCAATGATTTCTTGAGTTAAATTTAGGTGAACTTTTCATCAAAGCTAGTCATGGCTGCTTCACAGCAGCCATGACTAGACTTGATGAAAAATATCTTAAAAATACTCAGCGGGTTAAGAGTTAACAATTTTCACCCCCACCCCCCAAGCAAAAAAAAAAAAACTATCATCGCCCTTGCCTTCGGCACTTGCATCAGTATCCCGTCACTTTTGAAAGGGGGCCGTCACAGAATTTCCTCTCGCCGGCCACGCCTATTGATGCGGACATGATTCCCGTCATCAAAGCTTTTCTGCATTATCAGATGTCGAAAAGAAATGGGCAAGCGAACCGATACCGATATCATAGGGATACCGACAAACCGAATCGAACGAACCATTGAATACCGAAACCGTCTGATAGCAGTTGAGGGGTTCATTTTCATGAAAGATGCGGCTGATTTTATTTTTTTTTGTTAACCCTCAGGAGACTGGGAAATTGTCCGAAATTATCACTAGACTGCAACCTATACATGTCCAGCTCATTAACAGTGATTAACAATTTACCCAACGTAACGGCCAAAACCGGTCATCGCTATTCTCAAAAATCGCCAATTAATTTTCATTATTTTTTAATTGTTTGATCTCGTTCCAATGAGGTGTCATAACCTATGTTTTTGAAACAAAAAATGAAAAAAATTAGTTATTCAAGAATTTTATTTGCAAGTGTCGTCTGCTTTTCATGTTAGCTAGAAATAACTGTTAACCCTTTACCTAAGTAACAGGCAGCCAAAACTTGCCAAGAAATCACTGACCAGGTGATTTGTTTATTGTCAGTAGGACCTTCTGAAGATGCCATGTTCAGGGCAAATCCCCTGAGATTGTAAATGCCTCACATAGGCCTTTACAGTTTAAGGTGGGGGCGTGGTGGCGTTGCAGTAACCGGTCCTCGTCAGATCACCGAAGTAAAGCAACGTCGAACCCGGTTCGTCCTCGGATGGGTGACAGTCTGAGCGATCGATTCGGACTCCCGCGTTGTGTCCTTAGGCAAGGTACTTAACCCCGATTGTCCACAGGGGGGCACGATGACAACGTGTACTAAGGCGTAATGCACGTCGATGGTGCGCATGTCTTCAACCAACCTAACCCTGCCCGTGCTGCAGTGCGGAGTTACGATGTTGGGAGCTCGTCGTTGCTCGGTGGTTCTCTCTGGGTACTCCGGCTTCCTCCACCCGTAAAACTGTGACGATTAGCCACTGTGCATAAATATGTGACCTTAAACACAAATAAATAAATAAATAAATAAATAAATAAATAAATAAATAAATAAATAAATAAATAAATAAATAAATAAATAAAGGTTAAGGTGTGTTGCAGAAGTCAAAGAATTACTGTAGATATGATTTGGGTTTGTAAAAGAATGCGACTGATGGCATTGATGGAGATGTGGTAGAATGTTACAAGAACAACTTATTCTGCATTTTCCTGGTATGGAATTCCCATTTGGTATTATCGGCAAATCTCAGTCAAGTCAGATACCGAATACCGAACCGATAAAGGTGTAACCCCTTAAAAATACCGCCCATCTCTTATGGAGGATGATGCTGCTGGTGCCCATAAAACGCACGCAGTGTGATATTCAAAAAATCGAAAATGAGACTGGGTGTGAATTATATCCTCCTCTTCCATCTTGCGTTATAAAATATACTGTAAAGCCACAAATCATAAATTAAGATTACTTACTTAGAGAAGCATCAATTCATTTTGCAACGATCCTTGTTGAACCTACATTAGATACGTATCTTACACAATGAAAGGACGAGATAGATCGAGTCTACTCAGTCCGGAATGGAGTAAAAGAATCCACCGCAGCAACAACAGGAACAAAAGTTTTGTCGCTTACATACTAAAATAGATGTGACAGAATGATTCCGAAATTGAGCGCGCATACTATTTACTTATTACCTACGGGAGCAGGCTTATAAGAATAAAATCACCAGTACAGGGATGTTTTCTGGTGTTCTGTCTCGCATATCATTGGGGACGTTTATCAAGCAATATGGCACTCGACGGATTCACCTTCTGGTGCGAGACTGCATGGTTGAATGTCCTCAACAAGATGCGACCTATAGCACTCTAAAAGCTTCACGCATGGATATCCCCGACTTTTCAAATCATCTGACATTTTCAGAGCACTAAACTCAAACTCAACTAGCTATTCAGACGAGGACAACTCACAGCAAATGTTAACCATGGCCATTGAGACTTCATTCTCTACAGTCGGGACAAATGGAGTTTACACCCCCATCCCAATCGGCCATAGTCGAGACGCCACTAATCGTTGGTAATCACGCACAAACAATAGATTTTCCTTATATTATGCGCGCTTCAGAAAAAGTATTGGCCAATCAAAAAGCGTCATCGTCGACTCATTCAAAACAACAATCACCAAGGACCGATACTATAAAACGTTTACAGTTGTATTTTTCAGAATTGTACTTTCTATTTAGGAAATAACTAATAAATGTTATAACATTGGTCCGTGGTCGTTGTCTAACATTCACTGCTGTGTTTGCCCTTTTAAAACCAAAGTGGTACATTTTAGATCCCCAGTTTTCTCAGTACAACGTTAACAGTTGGTCGAAATTGTTTTAAAATGAGACTTTACTATAAATTTAATAATCAGAGAAACACCATAGAATAATATTTTCAATGCAAATTCAACAATTATACTGAATGTTCGTAGGCGTCACGCCGGGTAATCATCCGACGTGAAGTCCTGATGTGTAGCGACGTCGTGAAACAAGTTCTATACATTTCTGGGAGATGGTGAGTTCTATAATTTTATCTTACAACAATATATAATATGTAGTAGGCCCGTAATTACCGGAATACAGCATACACGAGGGGCCTCTGATGCAAACTCTTTATCCCGGGACGTGGCGGGGGGGGGGGGGGGGGGAGGGAGGTCTCACCCCACCCCCGATCCTGGCCAAAATATTTCCTATAGTTGAAAATTCGGAGGGCAAGTCATGAGTAGCTAGAAATTCCATCTATCTGGATTTTAGAGCTTCTTTGGTGATGCCTATGTCTTCTTTACTTCCAAAAATTCCAACTCGGTTTCAAATCGGCAAAAATGCCAACTGTTACTATTTACAGCTACAGTCTACGCAATATCGAGCTTCATAAGTATACATGATGTCAGTCGGTACGAGATTTCTATATTACGTTGAGCTACATTGTCATTGACACTTTCATTAATTTAAACATCACTTCATTTGGACAAGGCGTGAGGCGTGTTCAGTTCTTGTTTATGGTAGTGTTGAGATTTTGTTTTGTGCACACGCTTTATCATTGAAGCATTTATTGCGTGTACCTCATTTCAGATGTTTCGCGTGTGACGCCCCAACGCAACATATGCTACTGGAGCCGCAAACATAGAAAAACTACGCGAGCTTTCGTCTAGTAAGAGGGCTAGGATTTTAGTTTTATTGGAACATATAAATATATTGTTGTATTCACAGGTATTTATTTCGCCTGCACGCTGGTTCTAGTAACAGTATCATGTATATGTACAGTCGCCGTTATACATACTCATTTCATAAGATCAAAGACGATGCCTCAGTGGATCAAATCGAAGATTATTGGACGACTAGGAAAATGCCTTCTTGTTTCAACAAACTACCAGTCAAAGGTAACCACACATATATCTACCCGTATTTGATATATATAGGGATTAAGGACCAGTTGTTTGATTAAAAAATAAGTTTTATGTAATACAAAACTACCGTGGTTGATTTACCACTTCGATTGAAAAATATCTCGTTATAAGGTGGCAATTGTCGTTATAACAAGAAACTAAGTCGTGATAATGAGAAAGCATCTTTTTATAACGGGAAAACATTTCCTTATTTTTTTATAATTGGTAAAAGTTCTAGTTGCACTATGGGAAAAATGTGCAGCCTAGAATTTTTATATTTCATCATCAATGTGTGGGGGATTTAAGTAACTGTCCTTGTTGGAAACCTGAGAGATTCGGGGTTATGTGTTATTTAACTGTGACAGAAAAGCATTGTTTCCATTGTATAAAAGAACCCGACAAACACCAAATGGGTTGGTCTCTAAACTTGGAAACACGCATATAAAGAATTTTCAAAACTTTGCGTTGACACTTGTATTGTAGTAACGATAGTCATAGTTAGTGAATGTGACTCTAAACCTCATTAACAATAGAACAAGCATTTCGAATCTGTTGTGATGTATTAACTCTTCGTCCAGCGCACACGATATCAAAACTTGTTATTTTAATTATTTGTTTTTAAAATTTACAAAAAAAAAAAAATTCAACAAAACCATAAAATTTGTCCCCTCATTGGAACGAGATTTCAATTTTGTTTTTCACTTGCTCGGTTATGGCCGATTCGTTAGATAAACTTGAGTGATAACAATCTTTATCTATTGACTAAAGTGAATTTTTTGATTTAATTGGTTGATAGACACGTGGTATGAGACCATATTCATTGAAACCCACGATACGTCCGCCCAGCCACTGACAAATTTCCCATACCCAGTGGAAGCCTCGTTCCGAAATCTACAAATTGTCCATACCCCGTAGAAGACGCGCGTCATTCCAGTTTTACAGTGTACATGTATTATATTTTAATTTTTTATCTCCAAAATATAGCTCATGACCACTTATTGCAATGAGCTTGTCAAGTACCCTCCGATGTGGGGTTCATAAGCTATGTTTTTGAGACAAAAAAAAAGAAATTCAATAATTTTTTTATACTAGTCATATCGGCATATTTTCACAAAAACTCTTTTGCACAAAAATTCCACAGAAACCTGTATGGCTCAACAATGGAAGATAAAATATCTCATGCTGTGTGTGTTCACACATGAAATAGATTGTACTTCTAAAACGGAAAGTCAATAGATAAATTCGTTACACCGTGTCTGATCACGTGGTACGGTTTTTTACCTTCCCGAAGCCAGCAGTATCCCATGAGGCCGAAGGCTTCGGGTAGGTAAAAACCCGTACCACGTGATCAGACACGGGGTAACTAATAGTATAATGTGACAGTCACTGGGCGCTGCCGTAGCTTTCCACGTCATCAGAACTACAATACAACCGCCGTGTACTGATCGCAATCCACGCGTGGGCAGTGATGTCCAAGGGTGCGTTTACTAGGAAAAAATCATCATCAGCCAAATTTTAATTAATGAAGCACCGGGTTATATCTGGTGCTTCATTAATTAAATTTATAATGATTATTCCAAAAAGTAGTGTTTGGAATCTAATATTATTGCGTCCTTGGAAATATTGCTCGCCCGTGGAAAGTGACAAGTCCACGGCGGCCGTACTGTATCCGACAAGACGTAACCTTCGCTGTTATAAGCGTCGTTGCATTAATTTATTTATTTGGGTTTAACAACACTTTCGACAGCTAGGGTCGGGCATTTTTACGGGTAGAAGAAGCCGGAGTACCCCAAGATAACCACCGAACAGTGACAAGCAACTGTCAGACTCTCCAGCGTACTAGCTCCACCAAAGCGGGCTCAGCATTGGTTGGAGACAAGTGCACCATCGACGCGCAGTACGCCTTAGTAGGACAATCGGGGTGAAGAGCCTTGCCCAAGGACACAACGCAGTTAATCCCGGTGAGGATCGAACCGTGCACCGTTCGGTTTGAAGTCCAGTGCCGTAACCGCTGAGCCACCGTGCTCCCAAGCGTCGTTACAAGAAAAACATTAATACTATAAAATATGCCACATTAAATTTGCCGGAGCGAATACACGTTATTTTATCTAGTTACATACAATCTATGAATGTCCATTTTTATATGTTCATGTGGAAATTTCCTGAAACTTGCAATCATTGCATATTTGGATAGGACACTTGAAGGATAATAATGCAAGTGGGGATCTCAAGTTCTGGGGGAGAAGGGCAGTATGGAAGAGGGCCGAGAACAACAGAAGTGTAATGTGGTTGCTGGGAAATTCTTTAAAAACCCTTTTCCACGGGACAACGCAATGTAATTCACAAGCAGACTAAAGTGTATTCATGGGTCAATAGGAAAGCAAAATGTAGCTCAGAAAAAATACAATGGAAAATGTAAAAGAGAGGTTTAAAACAATGTTTCCCTGGCAACATCAAAAAATAAGGGGAGGTAATGTACATAAAATAACTTTCCTGTCTCCAGATGTGAGTTTGGATTTGGAGTAAGGGAGTTGAGGGATGCATACAACAAGGCTTTTAAGAGCATGTATCTACTGATCTGAGAACGTGTCAAACCAGAAGATGTACACAAATATAATAAGAAAAAATAATTATTAACCCATTACCTAACCTGAAAAGCAGACGACACTTGCAAAAATAATTCTTGAATAACTAATTTTTTTCATTTTTTTGTCTCAAAAACATAGGTTATGACCCCTCGTTGGAACGAGCTCTACGAGCTCGTTCCAACGAGGGGTCATAACCTATGTTTTTGAGACAAAAAATGAAAAAAATAATGAAAATTAATTGGCGATTTTTGAGAATAGCGCTGACCGGTTTTGGCCGTTACGTTAGGTAAAGGGTTAACATGAACTGTATGTAACTCGGTCTAACCTGCAGTTCACACAAACTCGTTACACTAATCCAATAAAAAATGTCGATTCTCATATATTTTATATTTCATCTTCCAAACTGTCGAACATAAGAGGCAAGTGAAAAACAAAATTTAAAAATATGATTCGGAATGAATGGCCAAATTATTTCAGTGAAAACCAGGAACCAATACTATAAAACTTTTATAATAGTGTTTTCTAGAATTGTATTTTATATCTATTAATATAACAGTCTAGAACGAATCGTTACAATTGTCAAAGATATGGCAATTTGCCAGTTAGCAAATTGCCATATCTTTGAAAATACTAATGATTCATTTCAACCCATTTGAGGTCGCAATCAGAAAATACAAGTCATGAAAATACAGTTGTAAAAGTTTTACAGTATTTGCCTCAAGTTGAATTATTGTAAGGTCACTTTCAGCATCTATGGCTATATCATGAACACAACAGCATTATAAAGTCAAGTGTAATGGTTTCTTAACATGGTGCCTTCTTTAGAAGACTTCCGCCTGAAAGATGTTTACCCGGTCCAATTGTAACTGTAAAGCTGAACTTGCCAGCAATAATAAACATGCATTGCACCATTTCCGGGTTTCAAGCGTGAACTCCCTGGAGGATTATCATACTAACTAACAACGGACAGGTATTGGTCATAGTGGCGACCAAAGTTCAATGAAAGTGGGGGTTGGTGTGTGTGTGGTAACTGTGGTCACAAATTGTGGGCGTTGAAAACGTGACGTGACTCAACTCTGAAAAATGAATCCCCGGAAATGATTGATTCCTTTGTAAGTTATGGTTTTGTGACCTTGAAATTTGACGTTGACCTTGCAGTTATGGATCAAGCTTGAAGTTGTAGACCCAGGTATTATCCTTTATTATTGTGTGAAGAATGATAATTGTTTTATCTCATAAATGGACTTCTTGTCGAACAATAAATGTCTTGGATACATTTTTGCTTCATTCGTCTAGTAGCAGCTGCTAGTAGGGTGATAAATTTTCCCCCTAGGTTTAACAATGAAATAATTTATTCCTATAGTAGCCACGGACTTGTTGACCTCTGACCTCTACCGCATTCGTGTTGTCATGACCTGTATTACGTTTGTGGGAGACATAATGAACCGACGTTTATCAAACGTTGACAGTCGCGGAAATGTTTAGTTTTAGAATATATGACACATTTCAGCTCTGTCTAACAATAAAACGAACAACAACCAGGAAAGGAAACACAAAGTAAATCAATCGAAACCAAGCGCTGAAAAGCATTCAAGTTCGATTGTGAAAGGCGAGGACATGATGAGTGATGTTTCATTTTCCAATTAGGAAAGTGTAAATAAACAAATGCACTTGTCGTCTGCTTTGTTTATATAGCTCAAGTTGAATCGACAACGACAAAACAACAATAAACAACGAAAATAGGAAAGATATGCAGTACTTGGAGAGTGGATTGTAACTAAATCACTCGGAGAGTTGAGTTATCACCCAAAGTATCACTTTCAAATTCTGCACATGTGGACAAAAAACACAAGTAATGTTTCAGCCAATGCATGTCCGGGTATAACCTGGAGGACCATTGGCTGGAACTTTGCTTCTGCTTGTAATGTTTTGCAACAAATTAGCAATTATTGCTTGGGTGGAATCTCCACTCTGCAAGTAATTTAGTGATAATACACTCTCCACGTACTGTACATTGTTCATTTAATAAAGTATTTTTGCAACTTTAGCTCAAGTTTGTAGGGGAATTATCTTTAGACAGAAATGTATCACTGCGCCTTGTTTATTTTTGGCAGGTTTGCTTGTCGATCGAATTGGACCAATGTGTTCCTCACTTCTCGCGGTGTTTTGTAGCGAGTAACAAAACGATTTTGCCGCGACTGCCCTGTAAATGATTTATGGGGTAAACAGGCTCGACGGTTTCATTCTTTATCCTGCTCGTAGAATATTTTTTTTTACTTGGAAACACTATACGTTTATTCTATATGTATCCCCAATAGTTTCTAGGTTATGGCTGAGACATTTCTTGTTACTTACACACACACACATATTTCAATCACGATATACTACCCGACTTAAGTTAGCGGGCTGGGGCGTCCGATAAAACGTAATCCATTAATCGGCCTCTATGATTAATCATTTTCTAACCGAAGGCTACCTTTAGAGTCGGAAGCAGAAGTAGACGAAACTGAGCGGCAGAATGAAGGTGAAATTCATTGGCGAAATGTAACAAACTTTATATAGTAATCTGGTACAAAAGCTACACCCATTTGGAAATATTTGCGTACTCCTAAATTGTACAGTTCATTGTTTAACTTATTATCTTCGGACATCTTAACATGCTTCGAACTTCTTTTAAAAAAGTTTCTCTCAGCTGTTTTGCAGATCTGCCTAAATTTGTGACGTCTGTGGACAGGTGTGTTTGGCTATATGCCCGTGGCTTGGAGAGATGGATGCGGGCAGAGGAGACACATTCGCCGTCTCTTGTGAGACACACTATCGAAAAATATCAATCCACCAACAAAGACAAACACTGATGAGATTTGTCGCAATTGTTACATGAATTTTCCAATTTGTGTTCCTCACTGAACATTTTTGTAAATATTTCCAGGTTACTGAGGCAGCAATGTCACCAGATGTGAAATCATGCTACAGGATCTCAGATCAAATTGTGCAGAAATATCATTATGGTCCACTCTCGGGGTTGACACCGTATCTGAAACAACAGATAGATTTACTACAGAAAATTGAACGACACTTCGCAAGTGACGCAGAGGAAGCCGATATTTGCCACGATTGGAAAACACTTGCTGTCGTGATGGACAGAATATCTTTCGTGATTTGCTTCATTTTTCTAATTGTTGCCACCTCTACTGTTCTTTCAAAGATATCGCATTGAATCGAATAAGGTACCGATGATTCGATTCAATTCAAGTCAAGCTGATCCGAACATTTTCAAATCGTTGAGATGGTCTCAAAATCCTACAAAGTGTTTCCTCTTGAACTCTTCAACTAGCATCATGGGCCAATACTATAGAAATTTTACAATTGTATTTTCTATAATCGCATTTTCTAGTTATAACTTTAAATGGGTTGAAATGAACCATTTGCATTTTCAAAGATGTGGCAATTTGCCAATTGGAAAATTGTCATATCATTTAAAATCCTAATGATTTATTTTAGTCAGTTATATTAATAGTAACAAATACAATTCTAGAAAATACAATTGTAAATGTTTTATAGTATTGGCTCCACGTCTCCTGTACAGGACACCCAATTACAGTATCGTCAAGTTTAAAGTGTAAGTTTACAGTGGAAGAATGAGTCAGTTCAGTTGCTTTCACAATAGCTGTTTGATTAATTTATGAATGCGTGGATTATCACATGAGGATGGTTTTCACCCCTGCAATAAATTACATTAGTACACGTCCATTAAACTTTAAACCCTTGTATTAAACAGAATCGTCGCTCTGACATAAATATATCTGTATTCAACTGGTGATGTACAAGTCGGAGCTTTTTTCCCAGCACCGTTTATACTATTTATGCTAGTTACCTTCCCGTCGAGTCATTAGTTACGCTTCGAAAGGTTTCCAAATTTCGTTATAAATTATCGATCGTCTGTCGCGTAGTGTAAAAATGAAAACGTCCAAAGCAAAATTCGGTCCACAAAAATATTAGTTAACCAAAAATGAGATAATATTGAAAAAAAAACAATCATTTCCAAGCACAACATTAACCCAGTCCCGTGGCCGTCTCGTCTGCGAATCCCGTTATATCTAAATTCAATTGGTCAACTTTTTTTCGGTAAATCTTCGGACATCTTAACATACTTTGAACTTCTTTTAAAAACGTTTCTCCCAGTTGTTTTGCAGATCAGCCTAAATTTGTACTTATATTTTTACTAACAGTAATAGCCACCAAATGGTTAGGCGTGAATGGACACCAGCCGAAGAGAAACAGCGATACGAATTTCAGCAAACACGTCCAATAGAAAAGATAACGAATATAACTTAGACTGGTTCCCAAAATATAGTTATGATTTTTTTATCGATCAAATTGATCAGTACAGCTTAAAAAAAACAAAAAAAAACAATAAACAAACTGACTCTTCAACTTTGTTTATTAACATGAATTATTATGCCTCACGTTTGTAATATCAGCTGTGATTGGTTCATTTGACACCTTCTAAAAGTCACGGTACTGCAGTTTTGGGGCAAAACACTGGTACTATCGGAACGTTCTTCCCTGGAGACATGAGAACAAAGAAAATGTAACCCCCACTTCCATTGATCAGCGTCGATTACGCACGCTCTGATTGGAATTTCTCAACACAAACGCTGGCGCCGTGTCCGTTTAACTCTTTTCGTCACCGATAGACACAAACTTACCAACAAATATGCCATCTTCAGTGGGTGTGTTTTCAATTTTAACTGCAAACAATGAATTCAAAAGAATCAGAAATATTAAAAATTCACGTGTTGTTCACCACTTCAGTGAATCCTGAGTTATGACTTTAATCAATTATCTTCCCACAAGTTTAGTACTCCCCGACCTCACTGAGCCTCCACCTCAAGTACAAAATAAATTGTTTCACTTCGCTTAATTCTGACAACTGTTGTCGTCCAAGAAACATGAATTTATATTCCATTAATTTATACCACTTATCACACAAGCATTAATAATGAATTATAACATGAACAGCATGATGCAGTTGTAAACACAGGCATTTGGTGATATAGAAACTCCCAAAGCGACGGCATTTGTAACAAGTCATTTTCGAATGTGGTGATCTGGAAACTCCAAAAGAGACGTCATTCGTTCGAAATGACGTCACTAAACGCATGTTTCTGGATTCGACTACATTGTTACAAGATTGATGACATGTTGCAGTTAACGCTTAACAATGAAAGCTATTTTTTGTTCGGCAAAATAAAACAATTAGAACGTTTCTTTTCATGTTCTATCGGTCGATAGTACCCGAGTTTGTGTGATTTCTAAAATAAAACCTTCAGCAGCTTCGCTGCTTCAGGTTTTATTTCAGAAATCACACAAACGCAGGTACTATCGACCGATAGAACATGACAAAAAACGTTCTAAAATTATATTATAATGCCTCGGATGTGTAATAAACACAGAACGCGATGTGTGTTTAAACATGCAAGACATACGATTTAATACAAATAGCGTAAATTCTTCTACGAGACACCTTGGATCATCAGACACTAACTGTGCTGCCCTAGAAGTTCTCTTCATAGCTCTTTCCTACCAGCAATGACTGTAGTGGTCGTGCTTTAAATTCGATGTTAGGTGAATTGATGTGAAATCTTAAACAATTTGAAATTTGGAATCATCTGCCTGGAGGCAGTGGATTTTAAAATTCAAATTGTCCACATCGTTCTAATTTATTTACCAAATAAAATTTTCCCCTTCTGTACTGAAAAGCATCGGTAGTAAAGGAGTTAACTTTCGATTTCTTGAAGAGGACTACCATACTGGGGCTAGCCCCCTTATAACTCATCTTGAGCTTATATATAAGACACAATGGTAAATTACAAAAACAAAAAGCGCATAGTATGGACAACGCTTTAAAGTTAGTTTTAATACAAATGGTTTTAGCGCATATGTATTTTAACTCTACTCTCTGTTTGGGAAGCGGGGTAAACACATTCAACTAAATGAGACCGCTGATGATCCGAGGTGTCCTAGGTCAAATGTGGATCAGTACCATAGTGTATTGATCCTTGAGTTGTGTCTATAAGCCTCTACGCAATGTTTAATTTAATGTAATTTTCTGCAACTATATGTTATGGAATATTTTCCAAATGCCATTTTAATGATAAAAGTAAATAAACATTGAATTGAATCGGAGGGTGTTTTACATAACTCGTTGGAATGGCGTTGTCATATTTCGCTTGGGCCTATGGCTCTCGCGAAATATGACTACGCCATTCCAACTCGTTGTGTAAAACATCCACCGATTCAAATACACATCGCGTTCTGTCTATATATCAACTTAATTAACACAGAATTCATTGCCACTGATAACTGTTGTTTTTATTTCAACTTACTCCTTATAAACTACACATATAAAAGACCGTTAGCCTTTTTACACAATTAATTCGGATAACTGGTTACCTACTCTCATCACGTGTCCCATTACATGTATGCCAAAATCCAGTGAATTAATTAGTTACATTACGTAAAAACGTATAGCCTCAGTACTTTATAAAGTGAAATCCCGGCACGGAATTATAGTCGAAACCGGTTGCCCGGTAGTAATAAAAGAATAGCTCAAGGACGCTCCGCTTCCGAAACTACTTTGATTTCGCTCCGAAATATTCCGCCCTTTTGATTGCTTTTCCAAAGCAAGCGATCGCCAAAGCTTGAATAGTGAATGACAATATTTATAGTTGAGAGCAGGGGGCAATATTTACAATCTGAAGAGCCATGAAATTCGATTCGTGATTTAATTGCTTCGAAATCACCTCTCTCTGATTCGAATCGATCCGAAATTTGTGGTTTACAGGGACGTAAAATCGAATCAACTTGTCCCTCAGAAGTGGAAGCGAAGTTGAAAATTACGTTTGTGTTTTATATGTTGCCCAGTATCATAATTCAGAAATTGTGACTTATTCCTTCACTACGGTTGATGAACCAGTTCCGAATTTTTACTCGTATTGAAATACAAATACGATAGACCTGTACTGGAACTATTACAATGTTTTTTTTTCCGGTTACGATTTCGCTAACGATTAATCGCTCTTCATAAAAAGGGTAGAGCCCTTTCGAATTAGTGACTCCAGACATCAAGAAATCGCAAAATATAATTTCATGCAAATCTTGCATATTGTGCTCGGACCCGATGATCAGGTCGAGTATTTTATGCGAGATTTAAACAAGTTACATCCTGGAAGTGCGGAGCAGGGGGCGTGGTAGCTCAATGGTTAGGGTACTGGACTTCAATCCGAAAGATCCACGGTTCGACCCCCGCCAGGTGTAACTGCGTAAAGGCGTACTGCATGTCGATGGTGCTCTTGTCTTCAACCACTGCTAACCCTGCTTGCGTGGAGTTGGTACGCTGGGGAGTCTGACAGTTGCTCGCCTCTGCTCAATGGTTCTATCCATGTATCCCGGCTTCCTACACCCCTAAAACTCTCCGACACTAGATGACCCTGGCAGTCGAAAGTGTTGTTAAGCCCAGATAAATAAATAAAATTAATGGTCATTATTTTTCATTTTTTGTCTCTAAAACATAGGTTATGACCCCTCATTGGAACGAGCTCGTCGAGCTCGTTCCAAAGAGGGGTCACATCCTATGTTTTTGAGACAAAAAATGAAAAAAAAATTAGTTATTCAAGGACTTTGTTTGCAAGCGTCGTCTGCTTTTCAGGTTAGGTAATGGGTTAACTGCATTGTAGGGATCGCGGTGGTTACGGCATTCAACTTCAAACCGAATGATCCACGGTTCGATCCCCTCCAGGTGTAACTGTGTAGTATTTCATAGGGAAAGGCACTTAATCCCTATGGCCAAAGTTGGGGGAGGGGGTGCTGCTGTGTACTAAGGCGTATAGCACGTCGATGGTGCATTTGTCTTCAACAAATGCTCACCCAGCATGTGTGCAGTTGGTACGTTGTGGAGTCTGCCAGTTGCTCATGGTTCTCTCCGGGTACTCCAGGTTCCTCCATCCATAAAACTCTCCGACACGAAATGAACCTGGCTGTCGAATGTTTTGTTATAAATAAATAAATAAATAAATAAATAAATTGAAGGGCCTAGTATTCTTTGCAAGAGATGTCTCGGTCATATTCCAAGTTTTCTCATTGTTTGAATGAACTAATACAAAATAGTTACCCCTGGGTCCTGACTACATTTTCTGGGCCACACAGAAAATTAGTAGCAGATAATTGGCACACGGGTTAGTGCGTTATCAAGCAACAGCTGTCGAGGACAAATGCGGGTCTTCATCAAACAACTCTCACCTGTTCACAGATCATGTGCCTTTAGTTGTTTGAGGTGATATGGGGGTTGTACAGTGGGTCCCATTTCATTTGATATCTCTTAATTGAATAATCCCGTTGGTTGAATACAACTTCCAAACTCAAAACTATTCCACATACCTTCACTACAAATTTGACCTTTCAACTGCATATAGCTTATGGAGTAAACTCATGTTAATTGAATAAAAATCGCGCAATATATGGAGATATTACCCTGCCAATCACTATATTCCCTGTGGTATACACCAATTTGGCCTCAGTACATCCATTTAATCCATTATATCTTGTTTGTCAAACAAGATTAAATAGAATAAATGCTCAGTTCATCAGTAGAATACTATGAAGGGGAGCAGATCCCTGTTAACTGAATACTCATGTTAATTGTATAATTTCGACTGGCACTTCGACTATTCAATTAACAGGGTTCCTATGTAGTTATTTAGTGCGTCCATTTCTACAACGTTTAGTCCTTTGAAAAAAAAGTAGATTATATATTGCTATTTTGACAAGATTTTTCACTCCCGGGAATCGCATCATGCTGCCAAGTTTACTAAAGTAGCCGAAAAGGAGGTTGTACAGTATACAACCATTGTTTTTGTAGTGTTTATTTTCTTCTGTAGTGTTGGTCATATTTACTATGAAATAAAGAATTGAATTGAATTGGATCATGTGATTCTAAACAGGACACGCAATTGGACAAATTATTGCTTTCTAGTTATTTAAAGCATTCTGGTAAGTACAACCCTCGTCCATTCCCCCCCCCCCCCTTCTTCACACGCACACGCAGAAGAATTCAGTTCCGCGGGTGGCCTGATAGAAATCTAATCTGATACACCATGGTATTATACCACCAAAGTATCCTGGTGAAATATTAACGTATTTTACTTGCGATACGATGGCTTTTTTATTTTTATTTGATTTTCTGGTGCATTCATGGCCAGCAGTTTCCTTGTATGTGAGATTACTGGCCTTGGTGGAAGTACATATTAGTGTTGGTGTGTATTATTATGCTTGAAGGGTTATTTAAGGTTTTTTTCGCCCAGGCAAGAATACTAGTAATACTATAGTAACGATCTATACTCGTTTCTGTCAGGGTAATCTTATAGGACAGAAAGGCGCCAAACAAATCGTATTTATTAACAAAAAATCAATAACTTAAATAAAGGTCGAGGCTACTACATCTCAGTTCAGTTCATGAACTTATAATTGGGTTGTGAATATACATTCATAGAATGATCAATGGCCTCGAAAAATACTATTTTATAGGCTGTATGCACTTTGACTCTCCTTCCATTGTTATCCTCTTTTCAAATATTTCGCTGGTAACGTCAGCTGGTAACATATCTTCGCCTGAGTGCTAGAATGTCCTATGTCCAATAGCACCCAGGCGACGATATGTCACCGGAGCCGTAAACAAAACAAAAACCAAAAAACAAAAACAAAAAAAAACAAAAAAAAAAACAAAAAAACAAGCCAGCCAGCGCTCGTCCAATCAGAGCCTGGGAATTTTAGTATTAACGGTACAGTGAAATTACACAAGTCTGGAAACGAAACTAGAAGCATAAACGCTTGCCTTTCACCAAATCACCGTGGTTTTAGAAACCCCCAAACAAAGGGCAATAACGCCTTTAATATTTATGAAACAGTACTGATGACGGACCTGTCGAAGGCATTACTAACATGAAGCAAGAACACAACATTATTTGAAATCCGAAGTATTATGGGGGGATGGACGGACGCATGTGCGGACAGAACGGACAGGATAAGCAACAAAGCTATTCACAGTGGATTGTAATTTTGTGTTGTTAAAATTTATTGAGATCTGATAATTGGTGTTCAAAGTAATTACACGAGTATTAACATTTCAAGACAAATCCAATAAACGAAAGACATTAACTCTCTTAGCGTTCGTGGAAATGTATTGGTGACAGAACTTACCTAATTATCAATAATATCAACAATTTATGTTATACACAACTGGAGAGAACCACCGAGCAACGGCGAGCAACTGTCAGTCTCCCAACGTACTAACTCCACACAAGCAGGGATAGCATTTGGATGAAGACAATTGCGCCATCGACGTGCAGTGCGCCTTGGTACACAATGCTACCGTGCTCCCAACGTGGGCTATTGGGATTAAGTGTTTTGCCCAAGGACACAGCGCTATTGTCGCAGGTGGGATTCGAACCGAGGACCTCTCGGCTTGCAGCCTGCATACCTACCTACTGAGCCACCTCGCTCCGACTCGGATTTATCCACCATGTCAGTTCGATGGCACCAAGTGTAAGAAGAGTCCATATTAATTTTTGGGGAGTGGGCCAATTATTATTTTCAACGTGTTGCCCTGGGGATGCACGTTGAAAATATTGATTGGTCCACTTCATTATTTATTTATTTATTTATTTATTGGTGTTTAAGGTCACATACTTATGCACAATGGCTAATCGTGACCGTGACAGTTTTACGGGTGGAGGAAGCCGGAGTACCCGGAGAGAACCACCGAGCAACGACGAGCAGCTGTCAGCTCTCCAACATCGTAACTCTGAACTCTGCACCGCAGCACAGGCAGGGTTAGATTGGTTGAAGACATGCGCACCATCGACGTGCAGTACGCCTCTGTACACAGCGTCATCGTGCCCCCATGTAGGCTGGTCCACTTCGCACATTCATTTTGCAACATCATACTTAATGACATTATGACATTTTATGTTCTTTAAACAGAAAAGTGGGCTCATGGGTTGAAAGGGTTAACCAAATATTAATAACAACTCTTCAAATTATGAACAACATATTGTATTATTAACTAAAATCCAAAATTTTAAAACAAATCAATGTGTTTCAGGCATGTCAAAGTACCGCCGATACGAACATAACCTGTGCAGAGCCCGTCCCACCGAAACCGGCATCGGTACCGGGATAAATCAACAATTGGATGACATATCGCTATCAGATGGCAGACATTCACATTTAAATCGCGCCAGTCCCCAAGATCGCAGTACAATACATGGCATCGACATTGTCCAATTATTCTGTCGTGAGATCAAAGTAATCATAAAGCACGAAGATCGTGCTTTATGATTACTTTGATGTTACCACATAATAATTTCTTTGAAGCATCCGATGACGGCGCTTCCAGTGTCTTTGATGTGACGTATGAAAAGTCAAAATGGTCAGCCTTATCGAGTAGTGGTGCAGACAGAACATGCACCTGTGGAGTGTTTTGATATGTTCACTCACAAACAAGTTAAAAGGATGTCGTGCAAGTCTGCCATACTCGATTATCAGCCCATTCACCCTCGTTCAATTAGGAATTTACCCATCAAATAATTTTGACCCTGTACCTGCAGGACAAAAGCTTCAGTACCGGTACCGGTTGGAGCTTAAGGGAACCGGCAGTACCGGTACAGGTAACGGTTGACATGCCTGATGTGTTTCTTTTTATTCATTGATGTCATTTTCAATATGAAGCTGTACAGTAAATGAAAGATTTATTGAATTATTATAAATACAGTTGAAGTTATCACAAAAAGGAAAACTTGCAAGAAGAACCGAAAGGAAAGGGCAATCCATTTTTCAATTTGTGACAAATATTCGTGCTTTTCAGACATGTCCAAGACGATGCTTATACACAGCCTCCAGAAAAGTGTATTGAAATTTGATATATGTTCCAGTTTTCACAAGCACATTGAAAATCAAGACAGAGAATTAACAAAGTGCGATAACTCTCTCAATTTTCGAGGAGCTGACAGCTGCTCGTCGTTGCGCGGTGATTCTCTCCGGGTACTCCGGCTTCTTTCACCCATAAAACTTTCCTGGTCATGCTTAGGCATTGAGCAGAAATATGTGACCTTAAACACTAATAAATAAGTAAATGAATAAATTTATCATATGACTCGTCCGTTTTGTTCACTTTAAAACATTTGATATTTTGCTTTCATATTAATAAGTGATAAATAAAGCCTTCCGTCGATTTCATTGGTCAATTTCAAAACTAGACAATTTGATTGGCTGAACAAAATACAACTGGGCCATGTTTTCATAATTTGCATAATTGGGGTTGAAAGATTTCATTGGTCAATTTCAAATATGGACAGTTTGATTGGCTGAACAAAAACAACTGAGTCACATTTGCATAATTTGAGTAGGGAGAATTTACGTTATCTTCCCTATTTAGGTTGGGTTATATTGCATTAACCCTTTACCTAACATAACGACCAAAACTGGCCAGTGCTATATACGAAACATTTTCATTTTTTGCATCCAAAACATATGTTATGACCCCCTCATTGGAACGATCGCATCGCGTCAGTTCCAATGAGGGGTCATAACCTATGTTTTGGAAGCAAAAAATGAAAATGTTTAGTTATATGATGATGTTTGTTCCAAGCGTCGTCTGCAACACACGTTAGGTAAAGGGTTAAAAAGTCATACTCAGTCGTTAATTTGTTCATATGTGTGTCATATGATAAATAGAATATGACATAAGTGTTTTTCTCATATGATATTTATGAAACTCGTCCGAATTATCCGTTTGGGGCTCGCCAGAGGCTCGCCCAAACGGAAAATTCTTAGACGCGTTTCATAAATATCGCATGAGAAAAACACTCATTTCATATTCTCTATAAATCACATAACAATTAAAATACCAAGAAAAGCAGAAAAATCAAAAGATTAATAACGCTTTCGATTCAATATGACAAATCACTGTGGTTTTCGAATTTTGTTCACGAGAATGTATATATAATGTAGCTAATCAAAATTTATTGTTGTCAAGTAAAGACTGTTCACGTAATCTCATAATTATGAACATTTCAAGTAAAACAGAATATACGAAAAAGTTTAACGAACGAAGAGAGAGAGAGAGAGAGAGAGAGAGAGAGAGAGAGAAAGAGAAACGGACAGGCGAGTGGCCCATTTAACTTAAGAGAAGTCCAATTTGTGATAGGTTTAATCTGCAGCCGTTAGACTGAAAGTTAAACCCATTAATTAGTCTACCTAATAAATGGATTCTTCCAAGATAAGTCGGCATAAAAATACCAAAGCAAGAACTCGCGACTAAAATGTCTCTGTTCCGGAAGAAAATCAGCATCTTCCATTTTCATGATCTGTTTCCTATCACGTGACCTTTGTTTACAAAAATATCTTGCCCAAGGACACAACGCGGTTGTCGCAGTTGGGATTCGCACCGGACCTCTCGGATTGCAGCCTGCATCCCTACCAACTGAGCCACTGCGCTCCCGAGACGAAGACGAAGATGGCTGATGCCACGCTATATTCCAGTGAAACGATTCGAATGGAAACGAATCGTGAAGCCGATTCGAATCGAACAGAAGAGCAATTTAAGAATCGAAATCGAATCGAATCTCGAAGCTACGCAAGACCCTACAAATTTGATGAGTGTAAGGAAATTCATATCGGATGAAACAGCAAATACACAGAACGACACACGCGTGTGAAAAGGTTAATCGATATGGCACGAGTGCCAGCGCGGGAAGATAAAACGAGAGGCCGCAAGCCTTCCGCGATGGCACAAGTTGGTCTGTGTTTATTACACGCCTTCGCATCTATAAAATAACAATTATTAGAAGGACACTCAGCAATTCGTTTGACAACTATCAATAAAAAGAACACATTTTATCGCCAACCAAAATTTGCGAGGGGAACCCGTGTTACTATTTCGTCCCCTGAGTTCCAATGTGTTCTATGTGCCTACTGGCACATAGAAAACATTGAAACTCAGGGGACGATTTTCAGCTATCGCTAGGGATTCAAATTTTAATTGTTTTGTACGATTTGTAGAACATTCCAGTGAAATGTCGCTTCTATTTAAAAACCGTCGGTCAACGATTTCCGTTCCGCGCATTTGTGCGGAACATATATCCATTTTCCGCATGGTCTAGTGTTGCTATAGATGGGGATTACTCAGAACAGGCGTGTAATAAAATAAAAAAAAAGACAAACGATCGCCAAAAGGCATTCCAACTTCGTTGGTTGACTTAATAAACAATACAAAATCGCACCCGTCGAAAAGGAAAAACCAGATGTGAAAGAAGCAATTTTTGATTGTCTTGATGCAGTCTTGAATTAGCAGACTTTTATTTAGGATATCTTCAGTCGCATCGTTAAGGGGTCGTCCAATGTAACTTTGGGCATTTGTTTGAAAATTTCCACAATGCACTAAATACGAATTAAAGCGGTGAAAAACGACATATTATATACCAAAATAATTACAAAAGTATACAAAACCCGAATTTATCCACTTTTTCCAATTTAAAAAAAAAATTTGGCTTTTAATGACAAAGAAATTGCCAGCCGCTTAAATAACCGTCAGGATTAATAAGGAATAGATCTGTAATTCGAACGTCTGAGTTGTAAATAAAAGACTCCACACTCTGTACTCGGAGAAAGCGTATTTATCATTTCATCACCAACGTGGTGAGAACGCCCAGGGGAAAATGGATGATCACAAACGCTTGGTTCGGTTCGGGTGACATGTTTGTTATGATCACGTGGGTTTGGTGCAAAGTTGGGAAATAATTTGATTTCCCACGATCTGAAATCTTCAAACATTTCACTGCTGTTTTTTAATCTGGGAGGCGATGTAATGTACAAGTCACGACACATTCATAGGAAAATATTTAACTAACAATGTGTTAATTGCGAGATACAGTCCATAGTTGCACTGTTAAGTTCAGAACCTGGACAATGTGACGCAAGTGTCAGCAAGGGATTAATACGCCACCGATTGAAACTACTACTATTTGGTTGGTGACGATGATCAAAACATACATGTAAAAATGGAAAATTATATTTGAAAACAAAAATATATTCACATCAACATACATTACAGTCCTCACAATTGTATATTTACGAAAAAATAATTTTACTGTCGCCGAACTATATTAGTGGCGTAAAGAAGGCTTGATGAAGTCTGCTACGAAAAAAGAAGACCAATGTCAAGGAGAATTATCAGAAAGGTTTCTTCCTGTTCGCCAAATACAGCGAAATGTCGTACCATCGTAAAATTAAATATCTCCCTCGCATTGTGTTTAAGATGGATCAACGTTCATTTTGAGCGCTGTTAGCATCAAAACTTTGCGGAAATCTATGTGTGTTGACACTGTGTGGACAGAAATAGAAAACAATCTGCAAGGCGGACAAAAACCGCATGAATTGCCGAAATGAGATCACAACGTGTCATAAGTGTTGAGATGAATGAATTTAATAACTAACACAATTCCGATATTGTTCAGGCCGGTAACGCTCCACCTATAAAATTAGTATTCGTAAGCAGATCAGTTATTAATGTTCTTAAATCTCACGAGAAAACAACCGTCAAGCCTCCCCAAACAGCAACTACAGAAGGCCGATAGTTCCAAAACAAATGAAGCATGCCAAATCATGTACATAAATGAATTAGAAGCCAGGCTTTCTGAGTAAGTGTAGCCGATTGGTGAAAGTATTTTGCACGCAGAACAGGTCATTTAACTCATTTTTGGTTGTTCTGGCAACACTTGGACATTCAAATGACCCTGTTGGCAGCTGTCATTGCTCATATAAACCCAGAAATGGACACATATAATACTAAATGAGGAAGTTTGACAGTTTGCCCGTTTTTGGTGTATCAGTCTCATCGTATTTTACCAATGTGATACAGATCTCAAGCAAAATGGCACAGGATTGTGGGGGATATGGTCACAAAGGCTCAGAAAAGCCACATTAGACATTCTTCATTTTTCATTGATACTCTCTCTCACGACCCCATACTTGTTCTTCTGAACTGTGTGGATTTGACCCTTGGTGAAATTTGTAAAAGGTATACAAACACAAGAAAAATGGCAGCCCATTTGAAATGTTGGCATCCTAAATTACAGTTGGTCTCGCAGTCCGTTCCTTGCAAGAATGATAAAAATATTTCTTCGAGTCTGTACTAGAAGGGTTGCAGAATTTAACTATTCAATAAATTTAAGGTATTTTATTGTATAAAATCTGATCTCTTACTTATGCCAAAGCATACTTTCAGGCAGTGCTTTATGCCAGATGGTAACGGTTCTATGGCAAATATTAGTTTCCACAAAATCTATGTTTCATTCCAAACAAATTGATATATAATTTATTGGGGTTATTCCTATCTGACCTTCTCTGGACTTTGGAGAAAATTACCTGAAATTTGCCCAAATTTACATTGGACGTCCCCTTAAGTAATGAATTACCCAGGTAAAACAGTCAATTAAAAACGTGTTCACGGTAGCAGTCTCCAATCAATCCGCCCCAGGATAAACACCATTGAAATTAAACATTTTCTAATCAATACATCCTCGAGAAGAAATTGTTTTCAGATTCATCATTCTCTTCATTGGAGTTCATATCCAAGATAGATTATTCAATATATTTGAACAAATGCAGTGTGCAAATTATTCTCTAATTACTTCTATTTCTCATCTCTTACTCTGTGTTACGGGAGGAATAGTTTCACACAACACAACAACAATCTGTGTCCAGTTGGGGTTTCAATGGATGTAAAGCTCCTAAGTCTTCATCTTTGTTTGATCCCTTCTTGTTTTAGTCACAAATTCCTGTTTGATTGCCCGATTTATAATTACATTGTTAATGTAGTTATACGTTTTGGGTCCAAATACTCAATTCCCATTGGTCAGCTGGATGAAAACGTCATGACCAAATGTAACTCATTTTCCAATGAATACATTTGGTCGATCTTTGACCCGCATTTACGGTAGGGCGCAGTTGACAGAATGTTATTCGGGCGGTGTTTGGGCGGGTTTTTAACTTTTAGCGCCTCTCGCGGTTATCAATCCGCTGCTGTTTCTTTGGTGACATTTCCCAACTGTGGCATAAAGCCCGTTACTAAAATACTCGTTTCCATTTCTAAAGTTGTGAAAATTAAAAAAATTGTGCGCTTTCTCTTTTGTGTAAGGGTGGTTTTTCGCCTCGTTCGTTCGTACATGTTTTATTTCGTCTTTCTGCTTTGTTGTTTGGTAAAAAGTAGTTTAGACAGTTGCGGAATGCCCGGGATTCATACATAATTTGTACCCATTCCCACACGTTCATACTCCAATAAAGATTATAAAAATTGCATTCAATTCTTAAATGAATTGCAATACCATTGTTTATTATGCTCACAAATGCTGGAGTATGTCTCGATTTGCTGGCTGCCCGACTTTTAAAAATTCTCGATCTGCCAGCCAGCTTATCAAATATTTTCTCGGCTTGCATTCAGCTCATAGAAAGTGTAACTATAGTTTGTTTTAAATAAGTAAACAGTGTAATACTATCAATAATTTCTGTTTATTAATGCTATTACTTCATTAACACGTGAAGTTAGCTTGCACTATATTCTGGAGTACAGGTAACACAACTTAAAGGTTTCACATTCTATCTATGCGCCTCATATTATCTGTGTATTTCGTATGTATGGATTTGACTTGTTACAAATTGTGCGAGAGCATCCACAGACACTCTCGCATATATTGAAATAAAGCAAAACCAAAGGAACAAATTTTGAGGACCGAGAATAATTCAGCACCCTGCCAGTTACTGAATGCATATACACACAATCGGAGGGCCTGGTTTTGCTGACCGTTTGTTTCACAGAAAATCAATAATAAGAAATAAAATCCCCTCTTCCGTCCCAATTAAAATAAATTCCGATAATAATCTTGGTATTGCTTTTATGATCTGTATTCGAAAGGAATGATTTCGCGCGCCGAAGGCGCACAGGGACGGTATGGGGAACAAGCCCCTTTCGGCCCTCGGTAACTGTATATGATTGGCTGTCACATGTCTAGGCGTGTTGAAGGAGGAAAATGTTCCGGTACTCAGCAGGTGTCTCCTGTTGCGGCGTGGCGGTCTCGTTGACTGATGTCGGTTGAACCCTCGGGTGAGGACTAGTGTGGGAGGTTGGGTCCTCTCACAAAGGTACTGCCCCTCTCCGAGGGTGCAGTCGGTCTAGATTTTCGGGCAAGTATAGTCTGCCACTTCGGAGGTGATTTTAAGTGATGGCCATCACTGGCAAGTATAATCTGCCTCAGGCAGTCTCTGTTTGATAGGATGTCTTTGAAGGAAACAACAACGACCCCTTTCGGGGACCACCAAGAAGAAGACCCGAACTTCCCTGGTTCGGGGGCAGACCTGCATTGTAATCCTAATGGGTTGGGACAAAAAGATGTGCAATGCGCTTACAAAAAGGGGCAGAGGCGGGACGCAGGACCAACGCTATGATCTGTATATTTCAACAAAACCTTTATCAATGAAGTTTGTTCATCTAATTTATTGTACTTATTAGAACTAGGCTTTAACAGTAATCCGTCTTTAACTTCCACAGCAAATGTTGTTTTTACAATCAACATGCATCACTGACCCCTACTTAGAAAACAAAAGAAGCTGGCAAATCGAGAACATCCCAAATGCTTCTCTGGAACGACACTATTTTTTTTATTTATGCGATGACAATTCAGTGTAACAATTGTATCACTCTAACAATCGATTGCCTCTTGAAAAAATCTATCAAATTTCCTATTAATCATTTTTACCACTCTCTATCAAGCCAGAAAATAAGCAGACTGACATCTGCAAAATGAGGTCCCCAGAGGTGAATTTAGTGATGCTACCCTGCATAGCAGGGTAGCATCACTAAATTTACCCTCTGTGGACCTCAATCTGAATCAAGGTCTCATAACTGAACAGAAAGAGGGGTACCCAGAGGATAAATTGACCCACTGTATGGAATAACATCATCAAATTCACCCTCTGGGAACCTCATTCTGCAAATGTCAGACTGCTTATTTTCAGGCTTGCTCTCTATCTTTCACTCATCAGAACTCAGTCGTGCTTTTTTTTCTCTCCCAAATTACGTAACAAACAGGCATATACCAAACACTTTATTAATTTATTTATTTATCTTATTGACGTTCAAGGTGACAAATTTCTGCACAATAGCTAAAAGGTATGTTGAAACACCATATATTTATTGCATATATATCTCCTACTAGAGAAGATATCCACTTAGGCATTGCGTTATGTTCAAAACTAAACTGGAGACTCTAAATTTTTCTGAAGTCAGCCCCTCTTCAAAACACATTTATCCCTGGCGGGGATTGAACTGTGGACCTTTCGGTTTGAATTCCAATGCCGTAACCACTGAGGCACCGTGCTCCCATCAAACGTCATGGTTTTATTTTTTTTTCTTGGTGTTTAAGGTCATATATTTCTGCACAATGGCTTATCATGACCGCAACATAGAGATAAAGTCAAGCTTAGGCAATCGTTTACACCCACGTTGCCCATCTTAGAGGACTCCCACCCTAAGCATGGACGACTGGGTCCTATTTATCAGTAAAATAGAGCTTGTTTACCACAGTAAACAACCACTACTTCACTTCCCAGCTTTTCAACAATCGTCATGGATTAACTTAGTACGAGAACTATTTACACGGTATCATCACTCTAATCTCGGCACTAAATTATCGTCGTGTGAGAACCATAATGTTCTATCTTCTAGTGGAAGATAGAACCTTATGGTTCTCACGTGACAACTTGTTTTTTTTGACAATAAGTAAAATATGTTGTAAATTTTAATTTGCATTTCCAGACACCATCAACATATTCACTTTGCAATGACATCAACGATTTCCTTTTAAACACGATTGGCAATTACGAGGAGTCACGAAGTTGAAAACATTCAATAATTTTATTTAGCGTTGTTTATTTAAAGTAGCGCTCCGCCCACCGCTGCTCCAAGATCGCGGCCGTTGAGACACTTTTTTCAATGTGACCAATAGGCCTACATATTCCAGGAATCCTCTTGTATTGAGATCTGTGAATAAAATCAACTTTCGTCGTTTTGCACTATAACTAAAAGATGACGTCATTATAAAAAGTGCAATGACGTGAGTGACGTAACAACGACTATAGATATAGACATAACGCGATGTGTGTTTGAATCTGCGGGTGTTTTACATGACTCTTTGGAATGGCGTAGTCATATTTCGCGAGTTTTGTAAAACACCCACAGATTCAAACACACATCGCGTTATGTGTTTATTACACATCCCGTGCATTAAAATACACTTAAACTTTTTGTGATCCCGATGATTAAACCCAAAGATGAAGAGTCCGTTATTTTCGTTTGAAGCGGTACTAATCAAATAGATCGATAGAAAAATCAAATCAACCTTTTGGGAACAAGTCTAAATTACATTCGTTATCTTTTCTCTTGGGTTTGTTTCGGCAGGTGTCCATTCACGCCTACCATTTGATGGCTATTACTGATAGTAAAAATATAAGTAAAAATCTGGGCGGATTTGCAAAACAGCCGGAAGAAACCTTTTTAAAAAGAAGTTCGAAGCATGAGAGGATGTCTGAAGATTTGCCGAAATAAAGTTGGCCAATTTAGATACAACGGGATCTGAAGACGACACGGCACAGAACGGGGTTAATTTTGTGGATGGAAATGATCGTTTTTTAAATATCTCATTTTTTAACTTATTTTTCTGTGAACCGTCTTTGTTTTGCTTTGGACATTTACATTTGCACACGACGCGACAGACGGTCTATTAATGTATAACGCACTTTGGAAACTTTTTGAAGCGTAACTAAAAAAGGAAACAGTAGGAACGGATCGGGAAAAAAGTTCCGGCTTGTTTTTCACCGGCTGAAGACAGAAACATTTATGTCATAGCGGCGATTCGGTTAAATACATGGGCTTAATGTTTAACGGGTGTGTAATAAATAACCTTGTCTTGTGTTAATCTACGGCTTACATTTATGACTCCAGTTCGGGTATAAGACTAACAAGTAACTAGCATATTACCAGCACTGGAGGTGACATTTCAAATAAATGCGCATTTTCTCAATGTGTTTTAATCAATTACTCATATTTATCAAAGATGAAATAAAAATCGAATTTGTTCTCACTTTTGTTTGACAGACAAAACAGCATTATATTCAACTAAAAAGAATTCCGTAAATAATTGATCTACGACTAACAGATAAAACTGCGGTGGAATAGGTGGGCCACGGGTTGAGTACATCAATAAAGCAAAATCCATTAATATAACCCTTTGACCAACTTGAATAGCCGACGAAACTTCAACATTATCTCGTATTTTGAGTGCAACATGGCGCCATCTGCAATGCCTCACCATTGCAGGTGACACCTTGTTGTACTCAAGGGATGATTTGTCAAATAATTAAAATTTGTAATTGTTTGCCTCAAAACATGGCTTATAATCCCTCATTAGAACGAGCTCGATCTCCCAATTTAATGTTTTTAATTGTTTGCCTCAAAACATGGCTTATAATCCCTCATTAGAACGAGCTCGATCTCCCCATTTAATGATTGTTTGTTTTGAGGAGTTTAACGACACTTTCAACAACCAGGGTCATAACGAGTCGAAGACTTACGGATGGAGGTAACCAGAATACCCGAGAGAACCACACAGTAGCGGGCGAATAACTGTCAAAGTGACCAAGTAGGAGCGCAGAGGCTCAGTGGATACGACGTTGGACTGCAAACCGAAAGATCCACGGAACGATTCCCAAGAGAGTTTACTGCGTTGTGTCTTTGGGCAAGGCGCTTAATCCTGATTGCACACGATTGAGCTGTGCACTGAGGCGTACTGCACGTCAATAGTGCACCTGTCTTCAATCAATGTTAACCCTGCCTGTGCGGTGTTAAAACGTTGGTAAGTCAGACAGTTGCTCGCCGCTGCTGGGTGGTTTACCTTAAAACTGTCCAAGATGAGGTGACCCTGACTGTCGAAAGTGTCATTAAACCCAATAGAAAATGACGTTTGATGAAGTGAAAGTTGTTACACTGTCACCATAGTCGCAGCGTAATATATTTCACGTCATCAAATGTTATCGCGTTGATTGATTTGATGCCATCTCCGTTAATTATTTGCTAAACCTAATAAAAAACAGACAGCACTGGGTAAGAAACGATCGAAGGCAAGTGCGCTATCGCCGTGCAGTACCCCTTACTACAATTGCTAACATGACCCATGAATTTAGTGTCTTGTCCAAGGGCACACCACAAGTGCGCGTGTCGGAATCGAATTGTCGATATTCCGTTTTAAAGATCTCGTCCCATCGGAGACAAAATGTTGACCCCAATCGCTATCACAAAACATGTGAAGTTTTACAAAAGTGCGTACTATTACAAAAGAGGAACACACATGCGTCTGATAATTTAACTTTTGAAACCCCTTTAGCATAAATATTTGCGTAAAGATAAACATGGAGGTCCACGAACAGGCTGCAAAGGAAATACCAAACTGGGAAGGAGGTTATGTAGTAATTTACTCAATAGCAACACTTGGCAGTGGGATTTAATTATGATGATACCTCCATACAAACACGAAATAGACTCGTCCATTTATACACATGGATATGTAGAATATACCTAGTAGCTTGGTGCACCAAATGTTCACCACTCGTGGAGAAGTGGTGTTAACGCCAAAGCGCCAAAGGCTCGCGGTCAACACAACTTCACCACTCGTGATGAACATTTGGTACACCAAGCTACTTTTGATATATTTTATTTATACCATGATCGTCAGATTATGAAGAGTTGCTATTATTTTTTCTCGATTTTACTGAGCAGAAGACGTACATACGTGCGAATCTGTTTTTGTTTACATGAGCATCGGTGGACGGTACTTCAGCTGTCAACTTTATCTCCGAAACGAAATAGCAAAAGAAACGGGAACTTTTTCATTTTAATAACACAATAACATACTATTTCGAGTTATAGATGCTTTATTAACATAATTGCCACTTTCATTTCACTCGTCGCGAGGCGACGTGCGATAAATTTAGACAAGTTCGCATTCAGGTCGACGTCACCAAAGGTCAACTTGGATGTAGTTCCACTGTAGGTGTAAATTTTAACTACTGAAATCCCATTGCTGGCGTGTTCACCACAGTTGGCTGTAAAGCTAAAATTTATGTCATAGGCTTTTCATATATAGTAGAATAGGTAATCATGGTATAAAGTGGAGTATAAGACGATGTCATTCAGGGAGCCAGTGTTGAAAGAGTTAATGTTTTTTTATTCGATTTTATTTTCGTCTTTCCTCAAACTGTAACCTGCGCGTGTCGATTTTGTTCTGTCAGATCGATCAAGTAAAACAGACCAAGTTGCAAATACTGGAGCATACATACTCAAAGACCACAACAACGGGGATCAGCTTGAGTGTGCTCCATTGTTGTGTATTGATAAGACACAGAAGGGGTGAATAATAACACTCCGACCTGCCGCTGGTTTGTCTTGGTTAACCGAATAGGTTTTTCTGAAAGAAAAGGGAAGAAATGTTCAGTTGGTTGAATTATTTTCAATTTTTACTGGCAGGTAAGCCATTTTTTCATGTACAATACAACCGCTACCGACGTGTCGTAATCTTGGCGTGGGCGGTGATGTCCTCGCATGCGTTTGTAAAGTATTACAAATCATCATAAGCAAAATTTTAATTGATGAAGCATTAGGTTGTACCCGGTGTTTCATTAATTAGATCTTTGATGAGTATTCCTATAATTAGCGTTTAAGATCTAATATTATTAAGTTACCAGCCCACTGCGGCTGTATTGTAAAGGATACCGAGCAAATGGGGATTCCTGGGCAGATATGGATCCCCCACCCCATTTAAATTTTGTAACTCAAATTGTTTTCACAAACACCGAGACCAGAGGGCATGGTATTATGTCCGGAGGTAGTGGTTTCCATGTCATAGTACCATATGCCAGTCGTGCAGCGAAAACTCATTCCGCGGATTTCCTGGGAGCCAGAATAAACTGACTTCTCATTTTCAAAAAAATTTGAATGAAATGTAAATAAAATAATTTGCTGGAAATCATTGTTGTCATGCGCAGAGAAGTTAACACTTACCTTCCATTTTCAAACATTTTCCCAAACAAATCCTCCGGGATCCCGGCGAGAGTTTAATACCCCCTCTTGTTCTCGCCTCCACCATACCGTAACGCGCGTCATTTATTTATCTTTATTTCTTTTCAGAGTTCATTGGTGTTTAAGGTCACTTTCAACATACTGTCTATCTCATTACAGAAACATAAGGATGAAATCAAATTTAGTCATTCGTTGATAACTATGCTGCCCAGAGCACTTCCACCCAAAGCTCTGGCTGTGGATTCTATTTTAGGAGTAAAGCAGAACTTGTTTACCATAGTAAACACGCACTGCTCGACTTCCCGGGATTCTCTCGTATCCTGGAGTCATATGGTCAAATGGTTAGCATTTCTGGAGGTGTTAAGAAAAAGAAAGAAAATAATTGGCCGGATAACTCCACCAGCCGAATTCTAATGTATATCAGTCGAGCCTCTTACTTTATCAGCCGAGTCTGTTGTATGTAGTGTGAAGCAAGCGGATATTGGTAGAAATTCTGGACAAATTCTTAGTTTCTAAATAATAGGAACGTTTACCCTTTGTGGAATGTATGTATCAAATCAATCAACGTTCACATTTTTTAACTACATACAGAAATATGGTCGTGGTGCTTTTTAGTAGGAAACTGGAGTTATTGCCGAGCGCAGTTCTTATTCATACCACTAATGTAGTAATGTACACCCGATAGAGTTCTGGACCTTCGAACAGAAGTTTGAAGGGAATGGCAAAAATGTACAGTAATACTTATTTGAACAAACAAGCATATTTATTTATTTTCTTAGCACAATACCTACTTTTGAGAACAGCATTGCGGATGGTGCCTTGTTCCACTCAAAGGGTGATACATGCTTAATTTATTCTCATTCACAAAAAGATTCAATTTGCCACTAAACCTTCCATTTGGCTCCATAAAATATGATTTGGCTAAATTTTGATGAGATGTGATCCACTTGTTTTATAAGAGGAACAAAATTTATGAATTTCCCCAAAAAATTTTTTGAAAGTTATCTCCCCTTTGGCAGCAAGAAAAAATACATGGTATACATAGTTGAGGCACTAAAATATGGTGCAGGATGAACAAACAAATTACCTCAAAACGAAAACAAAAAAAAAGTAAAAAGGTTACAAATTTTGCATTTTGGAGCCCAAAGTCAACTTTTGGACGCCCGAAACGAGCCAAACATGGATGTAGAAACTTGTGAACAAACTTGAATGTGTATGAGTTAGACATGCTACTTGCAAAAACTCAACACTTTCTGTGCAATGACAAATTGCACGAATTACACAAAATTTAAAGGTTATATCAATTTCATAAAACGTTTTACCAGGTTATCTCCCCTTAGATAGCCCGAACTCAAGCATGGCACGATATTTGGCTCCAACGATTATGATTTGGATAAATTGTGTTTAATTGTGATCCACATGTTTTACAGGAGACATTTTTTTATGAATTTCCCAAAGGATGTTTTTTAAAGTTATCTCCCCTTTGGGAGCATAAATGGAACATGGAATACATAGTTGATGCAGTAACATATGGTGCAGGGTGAAAAGAAGAAAAAAACTTACAACTTTTGCATTTTGGAGTAAAAAAAATCAATTCTGAGCTCCTCAAACGGGCTAAATGTGAATGCAGAAACTTGTCTTGAACAAACTTGAATGTGTATGGGTGAAATATGCTACTTGCAAAAACTCATCACTTTCTATACAATGACAAAATTGCAGCAATTTCACAAAAAGGAAAGTTTATATAAGCTCCATAAAAAGCAAGTTTTCCCAGGTTATTTCCTCTTGAATAGCCCAAATTCAGGCATGGCACACTATTTGTTGCACTGACATTAGCAGCAGTGTAAATAATTAGGGTTTAATACGGGAACGGGAATTGTCTGGTTCTCGCTTTTTGAAAGTCAGTCACGATACCGGTAATTTGCCGGTTCTCGTCTCTGAATATCAGTCCCGATACCCGAGAAATTCATAGGACACAACCGAGAATCAAAGGTTACGTTCCGCAACCTTTGATTTCCGATTCCATAGTCTATGATATTCCCGGACATTAGCACTGATTTCCAGAACCCGTAACCGACAAATTCCCGTTCGTGAGATTAAACCACACTTCAATGGCGATGCTGGTATCGGAAGATATAGATATTCGTCGTACACTCATAAACTATAATACGCAATCATTGATACCATGGTCTATGAATTTCCCTGGTATTGTGATTGACTTTCAAAACTTGAAGCCGGTGAGCTGTGAAATTCCTGTTCCCGGTATTAAAACTTATAAATAAACAAAATCATATTTGCCGCAAAAAACCCCCGGAAAACCCCAAAACACCCAGCTCTATCCCAGAAACCACCATGTATGGACTTTAGCTGCGCTACAAGACCGAAAAGATTCTGCACTTGGGGATGCGACGTGCATCCCATAAGTGGATAGATATGGGTCTTATGTTGCTCGTACTCCGCTCGCGGTGGACTGGTAGCTTCTCTGTTGGTCTTCCTGACCAATAAGTGATCCCCAGACAGGGCGTCGTTTCGCCCTGAAAGGTAGTGGAACTCCTCATTGGCCTTCTCTATCCTCTTCTGAAGGTGTTTTGGTTTTTGAGTCTGGACTGGTTGCATTGTTGCCGGCTTTCAAACAAACGGGCCTTTTAGGGCCACCTAACCTACCACCAGTTTCCGAATGAAATTTCGCTGGTGTGCGTTTTCGTGGTTTCGTGTGATATGCCTCTCCACTTCACCATACGTCACAGTTCCGGCCCCGAGCACAGTAACGTAAAGTCAATGTGACTTTCGTCGATTTGGGAAAAAAACATTTGTGCAAAAGTTGTGTGCTCTCAGGCTGGTGACCTAAATCTGTTACACTTTATACCAGTGTTCAGTGTTGCACGAGTTAAGTGGGTTGGGTAATATTAGACCGAAGAGTGTTAAAGGATCGTCCAACAAAACCTTTGACATATTTAAACATTTGTCACAAATACCTTAAATACCAATTTAAAGATATGAATATCGACATATTATATATGAAATTACGACGAAAGTACGCAAAGCTTGAATTTATCCACTTTTCGCCAAAAATGTATTTTTTTTTGTCATTGATGACAAAGAATTAATTTGCGAATGACATGAATGACCAACATGAATAAAACAAATTGAGGCATAATCCTAATTTCTGGACTGTGAATAAAAGACTCCATAAGAAAGCATATTTACCTTCTGATCGCTGATGTGTTGAAAATTCCTAAAGAAAACTGCACAAAGACGAAATATAATTTCGTTAGGAAAGACATGCTGGTTTTGATAAGGTGATTCTTGGGTCAAAGTGGGGGAACAATTTCTTTTTCAAGGATCTCAAAACTGCAAATAATTGATTGATGTTTTCAAATCTGCAAGGCGATGCAATTGAAAACACACGATACATTTACAGAAAAATATTCAGCTGACAAGGGTAAAAACTGCTAATTAAATTCCTCAGTTCCAATGATGAATCTGAAAATTGGATTCCGAGTACATAAAGTTAGGACATTTCAACAAGTGATCAATTTCCCACCCAGTCGAACTACTGTCGTTTAGTCGTTTAGTTGTTATCAGTATGCAAAACCTAAAACTGGAATAAGACGTTTGTAAACCAATATATAATCATCCAACATTATATATTTACGAAAAACACTGACGTCGAACTATATCTATGACGCAAGAGAGGCTTTGTGAAGTCTGCTGCCCATTAAGAAGATCAAAGTTTAAGAGAATTATTTTTCTGTTTACCACATATGAATGAATTCTTTATTTAACAATATACATCTTACAAAGCTATAATGGTGCACAAATATTAACAATGGTATCTTATGTTTTTCAATATAACAAATAACATGCCCATTGTAAGGAGACAATATAGCCAGATAGGTTGTCTTCCTGATACCTCCTAAAGAGCAAAGCTGGAAAGAGAATGGTGAAAGGGGGAATGCCGGGTCGTTTATGAGAGAGGCAGTGGAGGAGCTAAAAAACAACGGAGAAAATTAAACAAAAACAAAAAAAACAAAAAAACAAAAGGCAGCGATATGTGGATATTTGCATATATGCATCATAAAAAAGTATATGTTAGACTGTAAGATGCTTGCATTAATTTTAGCGAGTGAGATCTTGCGGTCATCACACAATTTGTATGTTCATAGGCAGTTGTGATGGGTTGCGACCTTTGACTCATGGCCTGAGAAGATGAAAAGCCATGGTGTCCCTCCTTTAATTATATTAAAATTAATAACTGAAGCCAAACAGTTAAGTGGCAAGAGCGGCTAAATGGCGAATGCTTGGAATTAACGTTTCCATCACACAACTAACCCGGCTACCACCCCCCCCCCCCCCCACACACACACACATCAAAAAGAAAAACAAAACAAAACAAAACAAAAAATAATAAAAATAAAATAAAGGAGACGTATGTCAGACAGTATTTTAGTTCGCGTTCAGAATCAACCCGTGTCGGGTATACGCGAATTGGCTATTGCCGAATGCTGTTTGTCCGATACACAAAATGGAAATTTTAAAACCTTCAGGGTAAGGCGACGGGTGCCGTTAGGTTCGAACCACACCGATGTTGACTGGACATGCTTTAGGTGCAAATCAGGCGCCTTACAAATAATCACTTTGATTGGAGTTTTGTTCACCGAGTCTTAAGCGGTGTGTGCATCCTAGTCTTATACCCATTGTAACTTGAAAACCTTTCGCCTCTTGAATATTTAATTTCTTTATAAATTCTCCAACATTTACATTTTGTAGTATTAGAAGATTGCATCACTCAAGTCTACCTTCTACACTTCACTGGGAAGTCCCTTCTTCAAATTCCACGAGTGCCGTAGAATGAAAAAGGGGCATTTCTTATATAGCAAATGGCATAGCGGAGGATTGAAACCACGCCGAAAGAGTTTCCTTACGCACTAATAGGTTAAATGGTGGTGTGTTTGGTTTAGTGTAGTTTTGCTGGGCGGTTGGAGCAGGAATAAACTCTATTGGTGTGGATTAACCCCCGTCATACCGCCTAAACTTTCTAATTTCCTATTCAGTAATCAGCAGAAAAGTCGATCGGAATTGCAGCTTCGTATGCTTACGTAACTCAAATCCTGTATTACTCCTATAGAATTTAATTGATGATAATATTTTCTGTTGGATATTCAAGTACATAAATCAACGATAAATCTTAGTTATTTATTGATTGATCGGTGTTTACGGTCACAACAACTAATCGTGACCGCAACATGGAGATACAGTCAAGTCGAATGTTTATACCCATGTCGCATATTTTAGATGAGTTCCACCCATGCATTTGTGGCTGTCCTTTTTTACCAGTAAAAAGAACTTGTTTACTGCCATAAACAAGCACTACTTCACTACCCAGGGTTGACACAGCAATAGAGTATTAACTGGTCGAGTGCTAGAAGCCACTATCATAGCTCTATTGAAAAGTGCTGAAAGCCACTCTAGTGGCTTTACATTGCATGCATTAGCTTGATCTGGACTTGGGAATACGAAAAATGGCTGTGTAAAATTGTTCTATTACAATTTAATGGAGAGTGCCAATTGGCACTCTCCAATAAATTGTAACAAACAAATTATTTACGAACAAAATCGTGCTGAGCTGAGACTCCCCTTCCGTCGTAAACAAGCAATGTGTCACTTCCGAAAGAAAATCTTACACTTTGTTGAACATTTATTAACCCTTTACCCAACGTAACGGCCAAAACCGGCCAGCGCTATTCTCAAAAATTGCCAATTAATTTTCATTATTTTTTTCATTTTTTGTCTCAAAAACATAGGTTATGACCCCTCATTGGAACGAGCTCGTTGAGCTCGTTCCAATGAGGGGTCATAACCTATGTTTTTGAGACAAAAAATGAAAAAAATGAGTTATTCGATAATTTTTTTTGCATGTGTCGTCTGCTTTTCATGTTAGGTAAAGGGTTAATATATACACAAAGACAAAAGGTAAGCACTCCCAAATGTAATGAATAAAAACATGCCACTGTTCATTGAAAGTCTGTTGCTGGTTATATGGTTGATAATATTATTGATCCAACAAATGGTTTTGAACGTGAACGATTGAATGAGTCCCATAAACAAGTCCCGGGAATCACATCGACAATGCAACCAAAGAATTTTCCAGAATATAGTTTGTGCATGACTCAGAATTGGGTATTTATAGTGCCTATTTGTCAATGTTCAATAAATATCTGTCACCATGACATGAAGAATGATGACATGTGCACAAAGATGGCAAATTATTGGTATGGTATCCACCGGTATGTTCTTTAAAGCAATCGGTCGTCAATTCGACACCCATTACACAGTCATCAGTCGTTTGGTGAGAAAAAACATGCAAACCAATGGGGCTGAGGACCGTCCACAGTCAGGATGACCCACTGTGACATCACAATGTGTAAAGAGGGTACATCTTAGGCTGGTGCGACAACAGACGTTTTCCACATGTACTGTTCTAAAGAGCCTGTGGCTACCAAATCGACGAATCTGTAAGACAATGGTCTGGAACTGCCTGAGAAAAGCCATACTGAGGTCCAGAAGGGCCATCAAACATCATCTACTAAAAGATTATCACCAAGGAATACGTTTGGCTTGGTGTTTAGCAATTTTCGTTCAGAGCATTGCATTGACTACCATTTTTTTGTCTACCATGAGGTCTGAACTGAACCCACATTTGGTACATTCTAGGGCGTCGAACACAAGCTCACGAACATCCAGTACGTACTCTGTGAGAATTAGAAACAGCTTTGCGTCAGAAAAGGCGTCAGTTACCTCCGCAACGGATACTGTGATTGACTGGAGGATGCGACGAATGATAGAAGCTTTTATCCGAGCACATGGAAGCTACAGTAGACATTGAACTGTAACAATGGCTCGAGTACTCTAGAGAATACAAATGACATTTTTATCAATTTATAGCCAAATAATGTTGCCTTATTGACTCCCCAGCATCATACTAACACGGGTATCGCATTGTGCTCCAGCAGTTACTTTTCTGGTCCATCATTTCTGCCATTGAAATGATGATGAAGACTTTGATTTTTGTGTGTTCGGACAGCCTGAATAGGTTCTTTCAAGGTAGCATTAAGTTTTTTTTAAATCTTACTTTGCGAGTACTTTACTGATATCAAGCAATACATTTACCATCGAAAAATATCCAGGGGGTACTTAACTTTTTTCTTTGTGTATATATATTTGAAAATATGAACACTATCTAAAATAACTACAAATACAATTATTATATACTTTATAAATAACCACATTTCTGTTGGCTGGATCTTATACACGCGACTGGTACTCACAAAATCCATGTCCACCGGTTTTCCAGTGAATATCAACTTTCTAAATATAGTTTTTTTGGAAATCCCCTCTCTAGTTCAATTTCAATCCAACCTGACTTCCGTCTCATTTTTGTATTATTCTGCAGATGATAACTATTTTATTGTTAAATAAAAGTATTTCTGGTTGAACTTTGAATTGACAAATAGAAGATTGTTTTTGGGCATGATGTATATAATAAAACAGTTATGGACTTCTGTGGTGATAAATATGATGTGATATGAACCTAAAACACTTATATTCACCTCGCCTAACGCCTCGGTTCATATTAGATCATATTCCCCACCACAAAAATCCACAATTGTATATTATTAAAACTTATTTTGAACTTCAATAAAAGAACAAAAAAATAATACGCTGACAACTCATATAATAATAACAAAGACGTTGTCGATCCTCAGGCGGAAAGAATTTTCCGGTAACCGGGTATGTTTCCGGCACCTTCAGCTGGGGTGTTTATGCTGCCACTACATGGTGTTTACTGCATATGTATACGATTATATCTTTGTAGTTGTGCAATGGGCTAACGGTTATGGTGTTCTACAGCTCAAAGAAAGTTTATTTAAAGAATATGATACTGACGTCAGACCCCCCTGTGGTGTCACAAATGTTACGCTCCAAATGGGCTTACGCCAGATACTGTCTTTGGTAAGCGTTATATTTAACTTCGAATAGTCTCGGTTGGCGCGGCTGACAATTTTCGTCTTTGAAAGAGATTTTCATGAAAGTTAGTTACCCTTACTTTACTAAAGCCGTCAAAAAGCTTAACACTAAAGGTATGGGAAGTTCGGATAAAAATTAAAATTTCAAAATGTTAGCGAATTTAGTATAATTGATGTTCGCATCATTTCACAAACTTCGGGCTTTACCTGCAGAGGTGTATAAAAATACAGAAGTTGGCTTCTGACAATTTTTTCCAACCGTTTGAATGTTTGACTATTATTTTCTGCTCAAACCCATTTAAAAATAAGAAAACGGCGTTTTCACCATCTTTTTATGTTCTGTAACCTTTTATCTGTTAACCCTTTGCCCAACGAATCGCCCACATCCGCCCGCGTAATATGCAAATTCAGCAGCTGAAAAAATATTAATTTTTCGCCAAATTTCAACAAAACCATATCATGTGACCCCTCTTTGGAACCAGCTCGACGAGCTGGTTCCAAAGAGGGGTCACATGATATGGTTTTGTTGAAATTTTTTGAAAAAATTTAAAAAATGATATTAAAAATAATAAATTTTGAAATCGTCTGCGTTGGGTAAAGGGCTAATTATGGCAACAGAGTGCGTATCGTATAATACATATACTGTCCTTTCTTTCGGAATAAAAGTCTAGACGGTGAGATTTGCTAATAAAGACTTGCAAATTACAGTAAAAACGCATTCGCTAGGCAAAGCGCTAAAGTGAACAATCAGTGTTGGGAGGTGGGATACTCATAGATAATCTTAATGACGGATTATCTGTGAACTAATTGGTTGCTTCTAAGTGGATAGAGATAAAAAGCCAAGTTTCCTTGGAGTGTGTCTCTCAGCGCTCGGACGAAAGTCAGTTTACGCTATACCCCCTCCGCCCGACAGGACGGCACGCTGTGACAGAAGCAACCCCATAATTGAAGCTGATAGAGTGTGTTAGGTCACCCTGAGAATTTTCCCCCAACCAGGGATCGATCCTGGGACCTCTGACACGAGAGAACAGCGCACTTATCCACTCGGCCACCACTCTCCACTCGCCCATCACTAATTACTGACCAGTCGGAATTTACAAAGAGTTTGAGAGAAACCATGTTTAGTAATGAGAAAGATGAAAGTGCAAACATCAAACATTTTCATTGTGTTCTCCCAGTGTTATCAAAGGGGACCAGTTGTCAGATTCATACTCCACCTCGTAGTATATCTTGTGTTACGTCAATGTTTGAATAGCACAGACAGTACCCCGAGAGGAGTACGACGAAACACCCACAGAGTGGCGTTCTACAGAAAGTTCCACTATGTAAATGGATAAGAAGGACAAGCAAAAGTCCAATGGCTAAAACGCTATCGTTGTTATCCACCTTAACAAAAATTGTTTTTTTTGTGTGAGTGAAAACTCCACCCACCCCGTGTGTGTTTTTGTATCAATCCACTCTCTACGTACTGTACACATAATGGTATATGTAAAGTCATCCATACAATAAAGGCGATGCGAGCGTAATTAAAAACATTTCCTCAGTTTGCAGTTTCTATTGAATGTAACACTTCAAATCTGGGGCTCGTTGTTGGATAAACACAGACATTGACTTCACCATTTTTCTGTTTTTGGTAAAATCCATTAAGCAATTCGTCCTCCGAATCCCATTGGAACTCATGGCACGAATCGTATGTTTACAGCAAACATGGGAGTGAACTCGAAAGTTAAATAGATGGTGTCAGTTGTGTATGCTTCTTGATCTTTGGTTTGGTTGATGCTTGATACAGAAATGAAAAGGTATTATAACATTACTAAATAATGGAATTAGTGTATCAATTTATCTTAATTAATTAGCGACATTCCATATAGTATTATACATCATACAGAATCAACCAATCCGAGTGTAAAATTATGGAATCGTGATCAATAATTACTGTCTAGTGTTGTACGGTTAACGTCACTACAAAGCTGTATTAGATGGTTTGCCATGTTTACACTGCCAGTGCTAACACTGCCCGATATCACTCCACGCGCCGCCAATGACTCACATCTTAATTCATTAATAAAAGTACATGCCCTTGCTGCATTCAGAGTTATAATGTCTGGTAAGCTAAATGTTGAACTGCTTCCAACAATAAAACTGATTTCTCTGGAACCACTTGTGGCCAAATCAAAATTACGAAACCTTTATGCACATCAGCATATGCTACCTGAACACCTTGGCATTGTTTGAACGTTTCGAATTGAACAGTCTAGGAGCCTTTCAATACCGATTCAATAACAATAAAAGTGATTCCACTGAAATCACTTGGGGCCAAATCAATGAATGGGCCATGGACCACGTTGGATGGACCAGAGAAGATTGGCGACCTGTTCCTTTTACGGACGAGTCAAGGTACTGCCTAGACCACACATATAGGCGTTCAAGGGTATGGAGAAGACCGGGAGAGCGATTCCATGCAGCCAACATTGCTGAGCATGACCGCTATGGTGGATGGTCAATCATGGTCTGGGGCGGCATCAGCATGGATGGACGTACAGAGCTCCGTGTCCTTGAGCATGGTACATTGACAGCACAGCGGTATATCGGTGAGATCCTGGATGTCCATGTCAGAATGTATACAGGTGCAGTGGGTGATAGATTCATTCTGATGGACGATAATACCCGTCCTCATGTTGCCCATGCTGTCTGGGAGTCCCTTCAAAGGGAGGGAATTGAGCGTATGGACTTGCCAGCAAGATCCCCTGACCTCCATCCAATCAAATATGTCTGGAATTAGTTGCAGCTTGCAATTTCAGCCCGTCCAGTCCAGCCAAGAAGTGTCCAGGACCTTGGTGCCATGTTGGTCCAAGAATGGAACAACATTCCACAGAGGATCACCAGGAACCTGATTGGGAGCATGAGAAGGCGTTGTCAAGCTGTAATTAAAAGTAGTGGGTCTCATGCTCGATATTGAACCATACCAGTTCGCTCCGTCAACTTTTTGGCAAATTGAAAAATTTCCTCTTTTACCAATAAAATCCATTTTCCATGGTTCTTGTATTCAAAAGCTAACAAATAATGTCAAACACAAATAAAATCTTAATTTCTGTACTTAAATCATTAAAGATATAATTATTTATTTATTTATTGGTGTTTAAGGTCACATACTTATGCACAATGGCTAATCGTGACCGTGACAGTTTTATGGGTGGAGGAAGCCAGAGTACCCGGAGAGAACCACCGAGCATCGACGAGCAGCTGTCAGCTCTCCAACATCGTAACTCTGAACTCTGCACCGCAGCACAGGCAGGGTTAGATTGGTTGAAGACATGCGCACCATCGACGTGCAGTACGCCTCAGTACACAGCGTCATCGTGCCCCCATGTAGGCAATCGGGGTGAAGTGTCTTGCCCAAGGACACAACGCGGTTGCCGCAGGTGGGATTCGAACCGAGGACCTCTCGGCTTGCAGCCTGCACCTCTACCAACTGAGCCACCGCGCCCCCTTAAAGATATAATTAAATAAAAAATATATACACTTTTCATTACAATAGTTCAACTAAAACGTAAAACGGGTAGTTGGATGCACTTGGTGCTTAGCAAACTTTGAGTAGTATTCTATGATAAGGCAGTGGGAATATTGTTTCAGTCGGTTCGAGAGCTATTAAAGTCGGAACAAATCATACTTATAACCCCCCTTTCACCCAATCAGTAACCCCGGTGAAACTCCTAATTGCATCGCGTGCCAATCTTGCAATCCGTGCCCTATGCTAGCATAGTTAAATTCGCTTTCAGTGTGAAGAAGCCTTTATGTTGTTTTCTATGTGAAAAAAATGTTTAAAACCCAATAAGATGCCATTATGCTTTTTCAGGAAGACCCAACTCAACAAATATCGCTGAATGTGTGGATGCGAATGGTAAGAAAATTAGTTTTTGATATATTTGTGAGTGATTCGAATACATAAACAGTAACATTTCATTTGTATTTCTTCTTTATCTTATCTGCTGTTCACGAGAGCATTTTGGTCGCTGCACAATTGAATAGCATCATTACACAAAAAACCAAAAAAAAAAAAAAAAAAAAAAAATGGAATGCTCTCATTTACTCTTTGGAGTACTGCAGTTTATAAAAAGCATTGGCCAAGAAAAATCACACAGAGTGTCAATGGAATACAACCTGGTATTCAAATTCCACGTTTCCTTCCTTGTTCTGAATAACACAAAAACCTTAGTTGAGACCAGAATAGACAAGATCCAAAGCTATCAAATACATGTAGAGAAAAGACAGTTTATATAAGAAGTCCCCAACGCAGCCTGTTTTGGTAAATTTATCAACTCGAATATGACTGTAAAATAAGAGTGAATATGCTGAAGACTGAAGCTACTGCTCACGATTTTTGCCTAGCGGGTGTTTCTGTTCAGGCAGACGACACTTGATTGGAAACAACCGTTCTGAAGACTCACACTGCTCACTACTACCCGAGCCGTCCATGCCAGATTACTTGCCGCATTACATCACTTCAGGTTTCTGGGCGTTGAACCGATTAGAAAAAAAAAAGTTTGGTAAGGTCTTATTAGGACAAATCGGTGTTTACATAGCAACAATCCTAAAACTACAGAAAGTTGTTGTTTCGTTGGAGTTTAGTAATGGTTCCAAAATTGTCAAGATCGTTTCGGACAGTTTACGGTAGCAGAAGCAGGTCTAGACAAAGAGAGCCACCCGGCAGCAGCGGATTACTGTCTGACTCCTGAAGTCACTGAAACTATACAGTGAGGGTAAGCATTGATTTAAAGCAAGTATACCATCAGCATGATGTTAGCCTGAGAGCACTATGTTACTCTGCTCCTACTTGGGAAGTTGTGGTCAAAAGCCTTGTCTTACGACATAACGTAGATGATGATGCTTATCGTTCTGAAACAAATGAGCTATTTCCAACAAATATACCATACGTATAAGACCGGTGGCTTTTTGAAATAAGATATGTTGCTTTTCTTACCCCGGCCGGAGATGACCGGTTGTGATAATGTAAACATGATTTGTCCCACCTGAGATGGCTCAAGTCCCGACTGACTTATATTTCAACTACATCATCAAGGCATGCCTTCGCCGAAGGCATGCCTTGGTGATGTAGATGGAATATTGTTATATTATATTATATTATGTTATATATTATTATCATATTGTATCTCATTATATGTGTTGCGAAAACGAGCAGTGATATCTGTCTGAACTAATTGTGCAATGCTCGTCACATCCGGAGAGATATTATCTTATATCTATCGGGACAATAGATATCGAAAAATATTTATTAGACAGAAATATGAAAAATGCAGAATAATATTATTTGTATTGGAAGCTGTTTTAAAGAATACCGCCTCTCAATTCATTTGGCGTCAAAAAGGAATTTCCTCATTAGTAGGGGGTTATTTGATGTTTATGTCGAAATACATTCTAGTTCAGTTTTAGTTTAAGCATATTTTATTTGCCACCAATTACAACAAAAAGGATTCGAGAACAAGTTATAACAACTTACGAGACTCCTCTCCTCGAAAATTAAACACACAGTTTGCAGCATAGACACATCAATAACAATATAGAAAAGTTATTTCACAACCAACATGAAAGTTGAGTGAAGGAGAATGAAAGGTTGCCGTTATCTAAATGAACCTGCTGACAATGTGATATTTTTCTCTCACCGCCATCATTGCATCAAATAACAATTCTTGATTCTTGTGATTCTAATAAACCTGAAGCACCGATGAATATCTATTACAGTACTGGGAGGACTGTCGACTGACTTGGAACGCTACTGAGTTTGGAATAGACCAAATTCAAGTGTCCTATGAACGGGTATGGATACCAGACATAACTGTGTTTGACAGGTGAGATGTCTTTCTACATCAAATAATGTAAATTCCTTCTTCACGGCTGCGTCGAGTCACAATGGAGATAGCTGCCACCGTATGCCACCAAAACGTACATTCGTCCGTTCAACTATCCGTGGGTCCGTCCGTGGGTCCGTCGTGGGTCCGTCCGTCCAAAACCCACGCACTCAACATTCCTAATCTCCACCCATCCATCACCCACTTACCCACCCATCCATCCCCAACCCATAGACTCACCACCTACCCACCTAAAACCCGCCCATACACGCATCCACCGACGCCCACCACCACTCAGACACCCACCACCCCCACCGGAATCACACCCACCTCCCACCCACCCGAATCACATCCACCACCCCACCCACCCGAAACCCACCCACACGCCCTCCCTAAACACACCCACTCAGCCACCCACCCACTCTAAACCCATCCATCCATCCATCCATCCATCCATCCATCCATCCATCCATCCATCCATCCATCCATCCATCCATCCATCCACCCATCCATCCATCCATCCATCCATCCATCCATCCATCCATTCTGTATTGTCTATATTGGCAGCAATTGCTATATATTGGCAGTAGTTGCTATATTGTAATGATCTTTGGAGACGATAGATAAAACACATTCCACACGATGAATTACGGGCGTCCATAGAACCCTTCAGAGCAAAAACAGAAATGTTTACTCACTTTCCATAAACAAATTGACATAAAAATAATTAACTGTCCTTTTTTTAATTGTTATTTGCATTTTTTTTTTTACTTTTTTAGCACGACTGGTGAAACTCTCCCCGGATTAAAAAAATACAGAGTTCGAATTTTCTCAAATGGGAAAGTGTTTTACGCTTGGCCAACCGTGGTCACCACATTCTGCAAACTTGACGTGACGAATTTTCCATTCGATGCACAAAAATGTGCGTTTATCTTCGCCTCTTGGTTACATGATGGAACGGAGTTAGACTGGAATTCAAGATCTGATATCACTGAAGGTTTAAATGAATACCAACAAAACGCGGAATGGGCCGTGGAAAAATACGTGTCTGTAAGGCACGAAGAGTATTACGTTTGCTGTCCTCATCCATACGTTGACATAACGTTTTACCTACACTTGAAACGTAGGGGTCTACAATGCGTGATATATCTAGTATTTCCGTGTATCCTCATTTCGGCATTGACATTGTTCGGATTCCTGCTGCCGGTTGAATCTGGAGAGAAAGTTTCTTTACAACTGACTGTCATGCTGTCATTAACTGTGTTTCTGTTGATAATTTCGGAGAGTCTTCCGCCATCGTCAGAGTCTGTACCACTAATTGGTAAGTAGGGAATATTCAATTTTATATTTCATTATATACCTATTGACAGGGCCGGAGAGAGGGTGGGGCGGGGTAGTAACCTCGGGACCCGGAACTTTGGGGGCCAAAATTTTGCCCCGGAGTTCAGGATTATTGGGTTAGGCCTGCCCCCATCCCCAGACCAAAGGACGTACCAAACCAAAGATTTAAAATACGGGCTTTCAGGTCATGTTTGGACTAGTCACCCGCACCCTAAGGTTCTTCCTCCTTTACCAACAGGAAGGGGACTGTATGGTGAATGGAGCTCTGAATTTGATCAACGGTTGGAATTTTGGACCGCATGATTCTTGAAGCAATAACTTTATTAACTCAACTTGACGCAATATAGTTATCATTTTAAGTAGTCAAAAGCTACAACTCTAGGTCACTGGATACTCACTGATGAACTTGGAAATTTGAAACATACACCAAAAGAGCGTCATTTTGACGGCCAAAAATAACGTATGATTTCAAAATCCCCCCCCCCCCCCCCCCACACACACACACACAACCCTCTATCAGCTCTCGGGTCTTCGGTACTTGCATCAGTATCCCGACACTTTTAAGAGGGGGCCCGTCACAGAATTAACCCCAGGGCCCGAATTTCCTCTCCCGGCCATGCCTACTGATGCGGGCACGATTCCAGTCATCACATCTCTTCTGCATTATCAGATGGAGACTTGAAATGGGCAAGCGAACCGATACCGTTATCATAGGGATACCGAAAAACCGAACCGAACCAATCATTGAATACCGAAACCTTTTGAATTTTTTAATTTTCCAACATTCACTATTTATAAGACCTTATTCAGGCGTTGAAAGGTTCCTTTTCATGAACGAAGTTGCTGATTTACTTTTCAGTTTTGTTAACCCTCAGGGGCCTCGGCAATTGTCCTGAAGTCTCACTAGACTACAGCCTGTACATGTCCAGCTGCTTAACGGTGATATCTTGCTAGGTGTTGGCTGCCTTAACCCTTTACCTAACGCAGACGATATCAAAATTTATTATTTTAAATATAATTTTTTTAAATTGTTCAAAAAATTTCAACAAAACCATATCATATGACCCTTCATTGGAACGAGCTCAATGAGCTCGTTCCAATGAGGGGTCACATGATATGGTTTTGTTGAAATATTTTGAAAAATTTGATATTTTCAACTGCTCAATTTGCATATTACGCGGGCGGATTGGGGCGATTCGTTGGGTAAAGGTTTAACAGGCAGACTAGACTTGACTAGAACTCACGGCCCAGGTGATTTGTTTATTGTCAGCAGGACCTCCTGAAGATGGCAAGGTCAAGGCAAATTCTCTGAGGCTGCAAATGCCCCAAATAGGCCTTTAAAGGTAGAGATGGGTTTAGAAGAAGTACAAAAAATACTGTCGATATGATTTGTGTTCGAATGTCCCTGTTGAGCGCGTTGGCAGCGGAATTTGTGGAGTGTGGCAGAATGTTAGAAGAACAACTTATTCTGTATTTATTTGATGTGAATTCCCCTTTGGTACTATCAACAACTCTCAGTCAAGTCAACTACCGAATACCAAACGGATAAAAGTGTAACCCCTTAAAAATACCGAAACCGATATTGAACTCAAAATTCCAATACCGGCCACCTCTTATGGGGTATGATAATGCTGGTGCCTGTGGAACACAAACAGTGTGATATTTAAGAATCGAAATGAGGGTGTGACTTATATCCTCATCTTCTATCTCGCGTTATAAAATATGCTCTGAAGCCACAAACCATAAATTAAGATTACTTACATCTCCGTCGTTTTACAGATGGATCAATTTATGTTGCAACGATTGCTGTGGAACCTACATTAGGTTTGTGTAATAAACAAGGAGAGGACGAGATAGATCGAGTCTGCCCAGTCCACGAGGGAGATAAAGAATACACCGTAGAAACAGCAGCAACAACAAGTTTGTCGGCTACATTCTAAAATTGATTTGACAGAATGATTCCGAAATTGCGCACGTATACTATTTACTTATTACCTTCGGGGGGGGGGGGGGGGGGGGGGCAGGCTTATAATAACAAAATCACAAGTACAGGGACATTTTCTGGTGTACTGTATCTCATATTGTTGGGGACATTCACCAAGCAGCATGGCACTCGACAGCTTCGCCGACTCGTGCGACACTGCATTCGTAGGTAAAGTGTTAATCAAGTTACTACAATTAAGAATTTTAAGATAACTCTATCATCATCATTATATTTATATATAAAAAGTTGTATTGGAGCCTCACACTTGTTTTTAAGGCTATATCTCAACTCTTTTCGACTCATCTAGATATAGCTTTAGAAACAAGAGCTCGGCTCTGATACAATAAAACTTCATTGTCCAAATAAGGGGAGGGTCGACAGAAGTGTAACAAAAACGCTCATTTAGCAGAGCTTTCGGCCCTTGGCCTTCTTCAGTGCTTAAGGCAAAGTAGACTTTACATTATTCCTATCACATAATACAACATATACTGAAAAACGTTAAGTACACAAATGATGACGTTCTATACGTAAGACCCATGACAGCGTCACAAATAGACGAGTCAATAATACGCCAATATTTATTGGAGAGAGAGGCTATTTAGAGAGGAAATGTGGATATGGAAGTTGGGCACGGGAACGGGCGTAGAGTTTAACTGAACAATGTAGGACTGGCGTATTAATGATTTGTTTATTTGTGACGCTGTCAGGGGTCTTTCGTATAGACCGTCATCCTTTGTATACTTAACGTTTTCTTGAGTTAATCCTTGATTAATCAGTATATGTTGTATTATGTGATAGGAATAATGTAGACGCTACCTTTGAATTAAGCACTGAAGAAGGGCAAGGGCAGAAAGCTCTGCTAAATGAGCGTTTTTGTTACATTTCTGATATAATAGTTTGTAGATAATAGTGGTAATAAATATGTAACATTTTCTCGATAACTTGTAGATGAGCTTTTAATAATTAGATGAAACCTACTAAAAGCCTCTTGTGAAATTTCATTGTAGACATCCACGAGAGAAAGATGGTTCCCCTTCCCAACAAGTCAGTATTCTTTTTAATCCATACATTCCGATGTTTTAATTGCTACTAAAACGGTTTAATTGCAATTAAAAACAACCAGACACCCAAACCCGGTAATATCGATCTGAACTTTTTGCGTAATGCGCGTCACATCCGGAGAGATGTTCTCATGTATATATCGTACCAATAGATATCGAAAGACATTTTTTCGACATTCCCGGCTACCCCATAAGGCAGCAGACAATAAAGTTAAACATCAACAGGCAAAAGAAAGGATAATACAGTTTGCGCGGAGTCTCGCTTGGACCTAAACTCCGAGCCGCAAACCTCAGACCAGGTTATCGTCAACTTTACCACAATTATGTATATGTTCCAACAAGACCAAACCATAGCCCAAAACCCGCGTCGTGAAACGAAGAAGGGACATTTTAACGGTATCAGGTTTAGTAAATAAATCTCTCGTGTACCCACGACGTCACTGGACAATTAAAGTTTAAATTAAAGCTCGAGGTCAGTCCATCTTAGGTCACAAGGTAATCCGATTTGTATTTAAACGACACATTATTCGGAGAGGGCGTAGGGCGTGCTCAATTCTTGTTTCTGGCTGTGTTGAGATTTTGTATTGTGCACACGCTTAACATTGGAGCATTTATTGCGTGTACCTTATTTCAGTTCTTTCGCGTGTGACATCACACCGTACCACATGCTACTGGTGCAGTAAACATAGAAAAAAACTACGCGAGGCTTCGTCTAATCAGAGAGCGAGGATATTTGACTCATTCGAACAAATAAACATATTGTTGTATTCACAGGTATTTACTTCGCCTGCACACTAGTGCTAGTAACAGTATCGTGTATATGTACAGTGGCCGTTATACATACTCATTTCATAACATCAAAGACGATGCCACAGTGGATCAAATCGAAGATTATTGGACGACTAGGAAAATGCCTTCTTGTTTCAACAAACTTCCAGTCAAAGGTAAACACACATATATCTACTCGTATTTGATATATCTAGGGGTTCTGGGCCAATTATTTGATTAAAAAAAGTTTAGGTAATACAAAACTACCGTGGCTGATTTACGACATCGAAAGAAAAATATCTCGTTATAACGTGGCGATTGTCGTTATAACAAGATACTAAGTCATGATAATGAGAAAGCTTCTTTTTATAACGGGAAAACACCACGTTGGATAGAGTGTCTCGTTACGACAGGAACGTTTTTCTCTCACAATGAAAATATTTCGTTGATAGAGAAAAGTGTCTCGTTATAACCGGAAAATATTTTTCATAAATGTTTCCAATGAGCTCTGTCAAACAAGATTGAATTCGTAAAAGTTCTAGTTGAACTATGGGGAAAATGCCTAGAATTTTGATATTTCATCATCAGTGTGTGTGGGAACTTTAAGTACATGTCCTTACTGGAAACCCGGGAGATTCAGGGTCATGTGTTACTTTACTGTGGCAGAAAAGCATTGTTTCCACGGTACAAATATAGAATATACCATAGTAGCTTGGTGTACCAAATGTTCACCACGAGTGGTGAAGTGGTGTTAACCGCGAGTCTTTTGGCGCGCTGTTAACACCTCCCCACGACGAGTGGTGAACATTTGGTACCCCAAGCTACTTTGGTTCTATTTTACTTAGAGTTTAAATGTTAAATAATACAATATTCACACGTGCGTATCTGTTTTTGTTTACATGAGTACAGGTGGGTGGCACTTCCGCTGTCAGTTTTACAGCCGAAACGAAATGGAAAGGAAAAATATCTCTTAAAAACGTGACATGTAACAAAATGCTAAGTCGTGATAATGGGAAAGTATCTTTTTATAACGGGAAAACACCACGTTGGATAGAGTGTCTCGTTATGACAGGAACGTTTTTTTTCTCACAATAAAATTTTTCCAATGAGCTCTGTCAAACAAGATTGAATTGTTAAAAGTTCTAGTTGAACTATAAAAAAAAATGTGCAGCCTGGAATTTTAATATTTCATCATCAGTGTGTTGAGAGTTTTAGTAAATGTCTTCATTGGGAACCCGGAAGGTGCAGGGGCGTGTGTTATTTTACTGTGGTAGAAAAGCATTGTTTCCATGGTATAAAAGAACACGGCAAACACAGAATGGGTCGACAGTCTCTTAACACGGTTGTAAACAGTTTTCTAAACTTTATTTATTTATAGGTGTTTAGCGACACTTTCGACAGCCAGGGTCACCTCGTGTCGGACAGTTTACGGGTGGAGGAAGCCGGAGTACAACGGCGAGCAACTGTCACATTCCACAACATACTAACTTTACACAAGCAGAGTTAGCATTGGTTGAAGACACGTGCACCATCGACGTGCAGTACGCCTTAATACACAACGTCACCGTGCCCCCACGTGGGCAATTGGGATTACGTGTCTTGCCCAAGGACACAGCGCAACTGCCGCAGGTGGGATTCGGACCTCTCGGCTTGAAGCCTGCATCTCTACGTACTCAGCCACCGCACTCCCTTTCTAAACTTGGCGTTACACTTGTATTGTAGTCACGATACACAATACCATAGGTGCTGAATATGACTATAAACCCCAGTAACAATAGAATAATAACAATAGCTTCGAATCTAGTGTGATGTGTTAACTCTGCGTCCAACGCACACAATAGTTTTGTTATTTTGTTTTTAATTTTCAAAAACATTTCAACAAAACCTTATAATTTGACCCCTCATTGTACCGAGCTTTTCATTTTTTTATTCAATCGCTCAATTTGTTATTTACTCTGGCGGATGCGGCCGATTCGTTAGATAAACTTGAGTTGAACACTCAATAATATGACGGTAACTGGTAGCTGCCGTTTCTCGTTGGGTATACCAGCTTTCCGCGTCACCAGAACTACAATTCAGCCGCCGTGTACTGGTCCTAATCCACGTGTGGGCAGTGATGACCACGCGAGCGTTTACCAGGTAATGAAAATCATCAGAAGCAAAAATTTAATTAATGAAGAATCGGGTTGCACCCGGTGTTTCATTAATTAAATTTTTGATGATTATTCCTATAATTAGTGTTTGGAATCTAATATCATTGCGTCCGTGGAAATATTGTTTACCTGTGGAAAATGACCAGTCCACAACGGCCGTACTGTATCCGACACGATATAGCCTTGACTGTTGTAAGCGTCGTTACACGAAAAGAATTTGTACTCCTAAGTATGCCACATTAAATTTGCCGGATCGAAAACACGTTATTTTTCGTGGATACATTCAATCTAATATGAATTATGTCAGACGAAGAAGAGAACGCAGCCACATAGGACTCCATTGTATTGTAAAATTAAAAGAAAATGATTTTTGTTGCCACTGGTAGTTTTGTCAACTTTTGATACTGGTAGTAAACCTAAAGAGAAAAGATTCGTGGTCAAAAGTAGGATTTTAAAATTTTCAACTAACAAAAATCAATTTAATACTGAATTCTAGGAAGCCAGTGTTCAAGTTAAAAGAAATATTAAAGTTTTTTATTCAGAAAGATTGACGCGGCCGACACACTGTGCGTTCTCTTGTTTTCGTTGCTATTTTTATTTTCAACTATCCCAGAATTCAATATCGAACGAAAAAATGGCCACACCCGATGAGCAAACCGGAAGACACATTTTTCGCTTTGCCAGATGTACTGATTTATTGGAATTACGGGTTTCTCTACATAGGCATGTGTGTTACCTATAGAGCTCACTGCGTTCTCTATAAATCTCAATTTTTATATGTTCATGTGGATATTTCCGGAATCATGCAATCATTGTATATTTGGATAGGACACTTGAATGATAATAATGTAATTTGGGATCTCAAGCTCTGAGCGAGAAGAGTGGTGTGGAAGAGGGCAGAGAAAAACAGATGTATAGTGTGGATGTTGGGGAATTCTTTAAAAAAATTGTCCATAGGAAAACATAATGTAATTCCCAATCAGACAAAAGTTTATTTATGGGTTGATAGAAAAGCTGAACAGAGCACTGCAAAAATACAACGAAACATGTAAAACAGAGACTGAAAACACCTTCTCCTTTGCAACATCAAAATATAAAGAGAGGTAATGTGCACAAAACAACTTTCCTGTCTCCAGATGTGAGTTTGGAGTTGGGGAACGGGTGATTACGGGTGAATGCAACAAGGCCTTTAAGAGCACGTGTCTTCTGATCTGAGGACGTGTCAAATCAGCAGACGTACAGCAATATAATAATTAATTTGAAGAGGAAAAACAGGACGCCGCAAATAATTATTAACATATACATGTACTATGTAACTCTGCCTGGCCTGTATTTCCCCAAAACTGGTTACACTAATCCATCAAAATATGTCGATTCTCATATGTTGCATTTTCCATCTTTCAAACTGTTGAATTTAAGAGGTAAAGTGAAAAAACAAAATTTAACAGTATTATTCGGAATGAATGAACAAATTATTTCAGTGGAAACCAGGAACTAATACTATGAAGCTTTTACAACAGTGTTTTCTAGAATTGTATTTTCTATCTATTAATATAACAGTCTAGAATGAATCATTATAATTTTCAAAGATATGGCAATTTGCGAGTTGGAAAAAACTAATGATTTATTTCAACCCATTTGAAATCGGAACCAGAAAATACACGTCCAGAAAATACAATTGTAAAAGTGTTAAAGTATTGTCCCCAGGTTGAATTATTGCAAGGTCACTTTCAGCATCTATGGCTATATCACGAACACTACAGCAATATAAACGCACGTGTTGCCAGTTGTTTACAAATATGGTGCCCTGTTTAGAAGACAACCGCCTGAACCTTTGGTTACCGGGTCCAATTTTAACAGTAAAGCAGAACTTGCCAGAAACACAAACAAGCATTGCACCACTTCTGGGTTTCAAGCATGAACCCCTGGAGAACTTTCCTGTAAACTAACAACAGACGGGTATTAGTCATAGTGGCGACCGAAGTTCAATCAAAGTGCGGGTTGGTGCGTGGGTGGTCACAAATATTGTGCACGCTGTGGACCTAACGTTACTGAACTCTGAAAAATGGATCCCCAGAGATGGTGTTTCTAACCTATGGCTGCGTGATCTTGAAATCTGACGTTGATCTTGAAGTTTCGGATCCAGCTTGAATCTAAAGACCCAGCTATGATGTGCGGCACATACACCTATCATCCTTTATAATGATAACTGTATCACCCAATAGTTTCTGGGTTATGGCGGAGACATTTCTTGTAATATATGGCACCCAAGTATCACCTTGATCTTGAAGATGGTCAGACAACTACACTGCAAAAAATATAGGTTCTCTTTAGAACCAAAAACTGTTTCTAATCTTGTCCCTGAGATGGAACCAGTTCTGTTTAAACAGTATTTATTTCAAATCAAATAAATTTATAAAGATTAACATTAAATATTAACAGAATTAAACATAAATTGAGGGGGTTTCAGCCGTAAGTTTAGAGCTCATACGAGGTTGTCTCAAATCATTATTAAACAAAGGAGATATGAACAGTTGGCATATCGAACCAGTTTTGGTTCTGTACAGAACCAAAACTGGTTCGATATGCCAACTGTTCATATCTCCTTTGTTTCAAAATGTTTGGCGACTGCGTTGAATAAGCTCCAAGTTTACTGCTGAATCTACTTCAGTTCATATAATATTCTGTTAAAATTTAACGCTAATCTTGGTAAATTTATTTAATTTGAAACAAATAATCATTAAACTAAACTGGTTCCATCTCAGGGACAAGATTAGAACCAGTTTTGGGTCTAAAGGGAACCTATATTTTTGCAGTGTATAATACGTGACACGCCTTCTGATTACGGATCCAGTTATGATGTGTGACACCCCCACCCCCCTTGTCCGTTATAAAAGTATAAAGTGTGCGGATTGCAGTCCCAATAGTTTTGAGGTATTGGTTCGGACCCCCCCCCCCTCCCATACCCTACCTTCCAAAAACACAAACCCCGCTCCTACACACACGCACATTTCAATCACTATATACTACCAGCCAGACCTAAGTCAGTGGGCCAGGCATAAAACGAATTGCAGGAATTTTCCAATTTATGTTTGCTTATTGAGCATTTTTGTAAATATTTGCAGGTTACTGAGGCAGCATTGTCCACAGATGTGAAATTATGCTACAAGATCTCAGACCAAATAGAGCGGGAAAATAGTAATGGTAAACTCTCGGAGTTGACGTCGTATATGAAACAACAGATAGATTTACTGCAGAAAATTGAAAGACACTTCACAAGTGACGCAGAGGAAGCCGATATTTGCAACGATTGGAAAACACTTGCTGCCGTGATGGACAGACTATCTTTCGTGATTTGCTTCTTTTTTCTGATTGTTGCCATCTGTACTGTCTTTTCAAAGATATCTTATTAAATCGAATAGGGTCATATAAGGCTTGGGAATTCGAATAGATTCGAAATCGTACCGATTATTCGATTCGTTTAAGTCAAGCTGTTCCGGACATTTTCAAATCGCTGATATGTTTTCAAAATGAAACAAAGTGTCTCCCCTTGAACTCTTCAACTGGCATCAGGGACCAATACTATAAAACTTTTGCAATTGTATTTTCTAGAATTGTATTTTCTACTTCTTAATATAACTGGCTAAACTGAATCATTAGCATTTTAAAAGATATGGGAATTTGCCAACTGGCAAATTGCCAAATCTTTGAAAATGCTAATAGTCCATTTCAACCCATTTAAAGTCGTAACTGGAAAACACAATTCTAGAAAATACAATTATAAAAGCTTTTTAGTATTATCACCTGCAGCCCACCCAATGACAGTATTTATTGATTTATATTTATTTATTAATGGTTAAGGTCACATACTTATGCACAATGGCTAATCGTGACCGTGACAGTTTTACGGGTGGAGAAAGTCGGAGTACCCGGTGAGAACCACTGAGCAACGACGAGCAGCTATCAGCTCTCCAACATCGTAACTCTGAACTCTGCACCGCGGCACAGGCGGGGTTAGATTGGTTGAAGACATGCGCACCCTCGACGTGCAGTACGCCTTAGTACACAGCGTCATCGTGCTCCCATGTCGGCAATCGGGGTTAAGTGCCTTGCCCAAGGACACAACGCGGGAGCGCGACAGTGACAGTATCGCCAGGCTAAAGTTTATTAGAGTATAAGTGTAAGTATAAGTTTAGAGTGAAAGGAAGGGCCAGTTTAGATGCTTTCATAATAGCTGTTTGATTAATTTATGAATATGTGGATTATCGTCTTAGGATATTTTTCACCACTGCAATAAATTATAATATCTTACCTCCTACAAGTATCTGGAAATTTCATTGGTTCAAAGACGTCACATGCAGACTGCAGATAAAACCGTATACTGCCTGTCAACATCAATATACGCTGACAGCTATGGGTAATCTCCCCTTTGTTCATTGATTATTCAAAATTGCGGCAGCCGATAAACGCTTCAAGTTGAAAGATTGAGTGTTGGAAGCCCATATTTGGTCTGAAGTGCAGGTTAGGCAACTTAAAAGGCTTCATTTCTGTGGATGTGTGTCATGTTACCTTCGAAATGAAACTGTTTGGTATATATGAATTTGCCTTGTTACAATTTATGGGAGAGTGCCTGTAGGCACTCTCCAATAAATTGTAACAAGGCAAAGACACGTGAACACATTGTGAGAATTCTCTCATTTAATTTTGATCGCAGTTGTTATTAGTTCTGTGCATCGATGCAGCAGTCGGTAAGATATATTCGTTACACAGTTTGTTGGTGACCTAATATGGTATATATGGTGTCAGTTTATTCCATATTGGACTCGAGCTTCGCTCTCGCCCAATATGAAATTAACTGACACCATATATACCATATGAGGCCACCAACAAAACTGTGTAACTAATAATATCCACTTAATTAATACGAGGTTTCATTTTTATTTCAACTCACTCCTCAAACTACACGTATAAAAGACTGTTAGATTTTTCAAACAATTAATTCGGACAATCTGTTGCAAGAACGTTTGGTGGAGGGTTTGGTTACCGATTCACTTCAATATTTCCTATTACATGTGTGCTAGAGTCCAGTGAATTAATTTGTTATATTGTGTAAAGACTTTTAGTCTCAGTACTTTATAAAGTTAAATCCCCGGCACAGAATTTTATTCGTAACCAGCTGTCCGGTAGTAATAGATGAATTCCTCAAGGATGATCCGTTCCCGAAACTACTGTGATTCCGTTCCGGAAAATTCCGCCTTTTTGATTGCCTTTCCCAAGCAAGCGAGTCACCGAACTTTAATAGAGACTGGCAATATTTCTGGTTGCGAGAAGGTACAATATTATCCCTTTACCCAACGTAACGGCCAAAACCGGCCAGCGCTATTCTCAAAAATCGCCAATTAATTTTCATTATATTTTCATTTTTTGTCTCAAAAACATAGGTCACGACCCCCCTTTGGAACGAGCTCGTCGAGCTCGTTCCAATGAGGGGTCATAACCTATGTTTTTGAGACAAAAAATGAAAAATTTAGTTATTCAATAATTTTTTTGGCAAGTGTCTTCTGCTTTTCATGTTAGGTAAAGAGTTAACGATCTGAGAAGCCATCAAATTCGATTCGTGATTTAATTTGATTCGAAATCACTGATTCGATTCGACCCGGAATGTGTGGTTCGCGGGCGACTGTCCCGGGGACTTAAAGTCGAATCATCTTATCCCTCAGAAGTGTAAGTGAAGTCGTAAATTACGTTTGTGCATTATCTAATCGTTGACGGACTATTTTTAAATAGAAGCGATATTTCACTGGAATTTTCTACAAATCGTGCACCGCAATTACAATTTAAATCGCTAGCGATAACTAAGCATAATAACTCAGGTTCTCCCGCAAATTTGGTTGGCGATAAAAAGCATTGTCCTTGTTGATAGTTCTTCCCTGAGTTCCAATGTGTTCTATGTGCTCTACTGGCACAAAGAGTATATTGAAAATCAGGGGATGAGTTGTCAAATGAATTGCTGAGTGTCCTTCTAATAACTGCTTTCATAGTAGGCATGAAATAGGGTAATAAACACAGAACGACACACGCGTGTGTATGGGTTAATCGATATGACACTTCTGCCATTGCGGAAGGATAAATCGATTAACCCATTCAGACGCGTGTCTAGTGCTGTGTATATGTTACCAGGAGCATAATTCAGAAATTGTGTCTCATTCCTCCACTACGCTTAATGAAACAGTTCCGAATTTTTACTAGTGTTGAAATGAAAATACGATTGACCTGTACTGGAACTATTACAAGTTGATTTTTTTCTGGTTTCGATTTTCTCTAAGATGAACCGCTCTTCATGAAAAGCATGGAACCATTTCGAATTACTGAATGCATACAACAGGGAACAGTAGAATGTAATTTATCCAAATCTTGCATAATGTACTCGAACTCGATCATCAGGCCGAATATTTTACGCGAGCTTTACACAAGTTACATCATGGAAGGGCTGAGTGGGGAGCGCAGTGACTCAGTGGTTAGGGTATTGGACTTCAAACCGAAAGGTCCATTAACCACTCTTCATTATAAACGTGGAACCCTTTCAAATTTAGAGAATGCATACAACAGGGAACAGCAGAAAGTAATTTATGCAAACCTTGCATAATATTCTCAGACCCGATCATCAGGCCGAATATTGGAAGGGCTGAGCGGGGGGGGGGGGGGGGGGGGGCGAAGTGGCTCAGTGGTTAGGGTATTGGACTTCAAACCCGATCCCCGCCAGGTGTAGCTGCGTTGTGTTCGTGAGCAAGGCACTTACGGTCGTGCTGTGTACTAATGCGCACTGCTCGTCGACGGTGCACTTGTCTTCAAGCAAGGCCCATCCTGCTTGTGTAGAGTAGATACGCTAGGGAAATTTACAGTTGCTCAGTTATATTCTAAGTTTTCTCATTGTTTGAATCCACTAATACAAAATAGTCACCGTTGGGCCCTGACTATATTATCGGGGTTTAGCATGGTGTCATAGGCATTTTCGCCATTACAAAGTAACGACAGTTTAACCGGTAACGGAATAGTCCTAACTAAACGGTTCACTGGTTACATAATTGCCTAACCGTTCAGCAATAACTTTAACCAAGTTTTGAATCAAGAGTCACGTTGCGGTGTGCATACTATCAGTAATGTTTAAGGAAAAGTCACTAATTTATCATCATTTTTCATTCTTTTTATCTGATAGTGCCTATTTTCTTGGGTAATTTTGTTGTTTCTTATAAAACTTTTAAAATAAAATGTTTTTATAACATTCTAAAATTAAAAGGTAATGAAAAAGAAGAACAAAAATCTGTTCATGATGCGATTATTTGTTTTTCTTTCTCACCTCATTTATTTTCCACTCTATGTTTGATGAATGGGTCGTTTTCATGAAAGTAGGTGAAAGAAGAATTTCACAGGCATAAAAAACACAACATTGGTCGACACTCTTACCTGTTCACAGATCATGTGCATACAGTTGTTTAATGGGACATGGAGTTTGTACAATAGAGCCCACACAATTGGACATGTCTTAGATGAATAACCCTTTTGATTGAATACAACTTTCAAACACAAAACCATTTTCCTTACCTTCAATACAAATTTGACCTTTTAATTGCATATAGCTACTCCTATTAACTGAATAAAAATCGTGTAATATGTCGAGATATTACCCCGTCAATCAATAAATTCCCCATTTTATTGACTAATATGGCCTCAGTACATTCATTACAAGCATTCAATCCACTATATCTTGTTTATCCCTTTACCCAACGTAACGGCAAAAACCGGCCAGTGCTATTCTAAAAAATTGCCAATTAATTTTCATTATATTTTCATTTTTTGTCTCAAAACATAGGTTATGACCCCTCTTTGGAACGAGCTCGTCGAGCTCGTTCCAATGAGGTCATAACCTATGTTTTTGAAACAAAAAATGAAAAAAATAGTTATTCAAGAATTTCATTTGCAAGTGTCGTCTGCTTTTCATGTTAGTGAAAGGGTTAACAGAGCTCTGTCAAACAAGAGATCATAGAATAAATGCTCAGTTTATCACTAGAATAAATGAAAGTGACCAGATCCCTATTAATTGAATACTCCTGTTAATTGTATAATTTCCACTGACACAGCGACTATTCAATTAACGGGGTTCCTCTGTAGTTATTTAGTGCGTTCATTGCTACATCGTTTAGTTCTTTGAGAAAAAAATAATTTATGTATATTGCTATTTCGACAAGATTTTTCACTCCCGGGAATCAAGCTATGCTGCCAAGTATATAGACAGAACGCGATGTGTGTTTGAATCGGTGGGTGTTTTACGTAACGATTTGGAATGGCGTAGTCATATTTCGCGAGAGCCGTAGGCTCAAGCGAATTATGACTACGCCATTCCAACGAGTTATGTAAAACACCCACTGACTCAAACATACATCGCATTCTGTGTTTATTACACACCCCATGCATTAAAATTTATTTAAATAAACACATTTTTATTCCGATGTTTAAACCCAAAGTTGAAGAGTCCGTTTGTTTTGTTTGAAGCTGTACTGATCAAAAGGATCGATCAAAAATCAAAACAACCTTTTGGGAACCAGTCTAAATTACATTCGTTAGTCTAAACATATTTTATTTGTCATAAAGTACAAAAAGGATTGGAGAACAAGTTACAAAACTTAGTTAATCTCCTTTCCCTAGATACATTACAGAAATTTGACATCGCGGCATGACAATACATATGAATCAGGTAAACTACAACGGTAAATTCCATGGATCAAAAAAAATTTGAAAATATCGTAACTGGAAAGACAAGTTAGGAAATTTATAATACAATAGTTGGCTAGATTATCGTCAGAGTATTTAGATGTTATTGTCGAATAAATAGCAGGTGATGGGGTACATTTGCTTCCACAGAATATTATATTTTGGTACCAGGGACCCATAGTAACGCTACATAACATAGGCCGTCACGAACACACTCTCGTCTTGAGAATTTGGCGTTGTTATTCGATATTTAAGGAGATTAATACCGACGACGTTAATACCGACGACGTGCACCCTGTTTCAGCCACGACATCACTAATTAGGGTAATTCAGAGTGTCGTTGGTCGGAGCGGGGTGCACCTCGTCGATGGCAATAGACAAATTTCGACATGTGATCTGGATAAAGGGGTCGTTTCCTTATCTGAAATATTCGAACCAAAATTGCGAGGTGGGGTTATAGTGCACGCACCCCAACAGACCCTCGGCCCCTGTCACGATGCGAATTTTTGATGTCCCACACAATACATGAGCTGGTTAGGCATCCTCACGGTGACCGAATGGTGGACCATCGCATGTCACATAATCTTAATTAGCGGGGTTGTCTGTTGATTTAACTGAAACGTCCACTAGACGTGATAAACCTTTGGACTTTCAAGAAGAGTGAGAAATTAAGTTTTACAGGGAGATCTGGGATTCCATACAATAAATCATCAACTGACGTGATATTGCAAAAGTTAAGACCGTTCAGTAGTTCTCTTCTCTGAGTATTAAATTTTGGACATTCAAAAAAGAAATGGGCTGCATTCTCGAGTGGGTGGCCACATGTACATTGGGGGGTCGAAGAGATAAAGTTGAGGAACTTGTCGTGGGATAGATCACTGCAACCATTTCGAAGCCTACAATGTAATATATTCACATTCCTATTTCCAGCACAGAAATAACTTGGCGGTCTAGGTGAAGGATCGTTGCTCGAGATTAATTGCTTGAATTCAAGTAGGGTGGGTGCATTCTGGGTTTCTCGGGGGAGTTCGTTCCATAGCTCTATTGTGGAAGGGAAGAAAGATTTTTTGAAATTTTCTGTTCGGCATTGGTATAATTTATATTTGGAAGGATTTCTGAAGTTGTAGGCTGCGTTATCCCCAGTTCGCCGTGGTAGGAGTTCTGTTAGGAAATCCGGGGCTTCATGATTAATAATTTTATATAGTGTACATAGTTTATGAAACTGTCTACGGTCGCTGAATTTTCTCCATCCAAGCTCGAGCAGAAGGTTTTCAGACGGTGTGGAGCGCGTGAGACCCGTTATAATTCTCGCAGCATCTTGCTGTAATCTATCAACTCTATTTAGGAGATATTTTGGCGCTGAGTCCCATTCGTTACCTTTTCTATTGGGCGTGTTTGTTGAAATTCTATTCAAGGCATCGTGATAAGTTCAACCCATCGTCCCCTGCCCCTACACGCACGCCCGGCAGTTCTGCGTGTGCCATAATAGAAGGATAACATGATTCACTATGGTATTGTACCAAAGTACCCTGGTGGATTATTAAGGTATTTTCCTTACGATACCCGAGTATTTTGTCACAATATATTGTCTACAACCGCTTTTTTATTGGATTCTTTCATGCATTCATGGTCGGCAATTTCCTTGCACGTATGACTACTGGTTTTGAGGGAAGTACGTATTAGTGTTGGTGTGTATTATTGTGTATGAATGGTCATTTATGGGTTCTTTCACTAATCTAGAGTGTTAGTAGTTCTTTAGTGACGACCTGTACTCGGTTCTGTAAAGCACATCTTATAGTGCGGAAAGGCGCCATACAAAAGGTATTTATTAACAGAAAATCATTAACTCAGATATAGGTCGCGGATACTCCATCTCAGTTCAAATCCTGAACTTATAAGTGGGTTGTGAGTATACACTCATCGATTGATCAATGGTGTCGAAAAATACTATTTTATAGGCAGTGTGAACTTTCAACCTCCTCGCGATGTTATCCTCTTTCCAAATATTTCGCTGGTAATGACAGCTGGTAACATATGTCACCGGAGCCGTAAACAACAACAACAACAAAAACAATTAAAAAAAAACAAAAAACAAAGCGAGCACTCGTCAAGTGAGAGCTTGAGGATTTTAGTCTAAATGGGACAGTGAAATTGCCGTAAGTCTGGAAACAAAACTAGAAGTAAAAACTCATTGCTTTTACCAAATCACGTGATTTTAGAACTTTTCAAAGATATTGTAAACTGTTGAAAGGTGTGGCACAAACATTAACATTTAGAGCAAAGTCGAAAAAAAAACAAAACAAAGGGCAAGGACTCTTTTAATATTTATGAAATAGTACTGGTTATCGGACCTGTCGAATGCATTTCTAATATGAAGCAAGAACACACCATTATTTGAAATCCGATCACTACTGCTGAAGTCACTGCATGAATATAAGCATCATGGAGGGATGGACGGACGCATGAACGGACAGGAAGGATGGATAAACAATAAAGCTTTTCACCGTGGGATTGTAATTTTGTATTGTTAAAATTTATTGAGCTCTGATAACTGGTGGTGTTCAAAGTAATTACACCAGTATCATCATTTCGAGATAAATCCAATAAAAGAAAGACACCAACTATCTTAGCGTTCGTAGAAATGTATTAGTGACAGAACGTACCTAATTATCAATATTATCAAGCAGCGCCCAACAATTTTTGTTATTCACAACAGGTCTGGCTGAATAGACGGAAAAATGTTCGCCAAGGAAGATAGATGGAGAAATCGATGGACAGATGAAGTTATTCGATATAAACCTCTCCAAAATGAAATAACATTCTCAAATTAACCCTTTGGACGGCAGTGGTTATCACATGTCAGCACAGTGGTACCAGTTTGAAGAGTCCATATTCATTTTTGGGGGAGGGGGAGGTTAGGCCAATTAATATTTTCAACGTGCAGCCTTAGGGCTCCACGTTGAAAATATTGATTGGTCTACTCGGCACATTTTCTTTGCAGCATCATACTTAATGCAGTTACGAGGGTTCATGTTTCCGGGGATCCATGGTGGTTCGACAGTATAACTCGACAGGGCTATAGGGTCGAACTAAGCCTCCTATGAAGACATGACAGACTTACACATTTCGTTCTTTCAAGTATTAAATAAAATGGTAATGTTACATAATAGAGGGGATTCGTGGATAGATTACAGAGCGAATACCAAATTGGGCAGGAGTAACCGTGGCAGATGAATCGTACAGCGTAACAATGAACTGTCACTGAACCTCCCTACGAATACAGGATTGACTTGCACTGTTCTAGGCCTAATAGTACATTATGACAAGTTGAAGTCCTCCGTGGCAGATCAATCGTCAGCCTCGCGGGGGTACAGCATTGATCTATCACTGAATCCCCCCTAAATACAGGATTGATTTGCACTGTTTAGGTCTAATAGTACATTATGACAACTCGAAGTCCTAAATTAAAACCTATCAAAATCCTCGATTTAATAATTGATTCCAACACAATGCTTGTTTTTGTCCAGCTTGTTTCACCTTATGTGTCATGGTAGTATGGTTAATAAAAGAAATAAACAAATAAACAAGAAATCACCATCTGTCATGGCGAAGGACAAAACTATAATTATATCAAAAAAATAGTGTTAACTGATAGAGAGTTAAATTATTTCTGGTCAGCAAAATTTGTTGACATGTCTTTGCCTTGTTACAATTTGTGGGAGAGTGCCTATAGGCACTCCTCCATAAAATGCGGTAACGTAAATCCATATAGACTACCATTGCAGTATTGCTTATAAGAGAAATAAACAAACGAAACGAAATGTTCCTGGACCTGAAAAGCGGGCTCACGGCTTCAAAGGGTTAACCAAATATTAATAACAAATCTTCCAGTTACGAACAACATATTGTATTATTAACTAAAGTCCAAAAGTTTAAAACAAATCAATGTGTTTCTTTTTATTCATTCATGCCATTTTCAATATGAAGCTGTTATACCAAATGAAATATTTATTGAATTATTATAAATACAGTTGAAGTTATCACAAACAGAAAACTTTGCAAGTAGAATACAAAAGAAAGGGCAATACATTTTTCAATTTACGACAAATATTCCTGCTTTTCAAACATGTCCAAGACGATGCTAATACACAGCCTCGTGAAAAGTATATTGAAATTTGATAAATGTTCCAGTTATCACAAGCACATTGAAAATCAAGACGGAGAACAAACAAAGTGCGATAACTCTCTCAATTTTCGAGAAATCACATTGATTTTTGAAGCTGTCCAACAGAATGTTCAAATAAAACTTAATTTCAAAATGTAAATGATTATGGTAATGTCTGTTCAAGTTATTGAATAAATAATATTCCAGGCAGATGGACGAGCTGACAGAAAAGGACGAATGGACGAAACTATTTACTCGATCGCTCATACCATTGTCAATGTTAAGCAGTTCAATGAAATTTATTAAACTGATAATTTATGTTCCAAGTTACAATATAACAGTTAAAATTCCGAGAAAAGCCGAAAAATCAAAAGATCAATAACGCTTTCGATTTAATATGACAAATCACTGTGGTTTTCGAATTTTGTTCACGAGAATGTATATATAAAGTACAATACACGGAGAGTGTATTATCACTAAATCACCCGCAGAGTGGAGATTCCACCCGAACAATAATTGCAAATTTGTTACAATTGATAACAATCAAAAGCAAAGTTTCAGCCAATGGACCTCCGGGTTCAACCCGGAGGTCCATTGGCTGAAACATTGCTTACGTTTTCTGTCCATATGTACAGAATTTGAAAGTGATATTTTGGGTGATTACTCCACTCCACGGGACGTACAAGCGGGCGACCCATCTGACTGGAGAAGACCAATTGATGATAGGTTTAATCTGCAGCCGTTAGGCTGAAAGTTAAATCCCTTAATTAGTTTACTTAATAAATTAATTCTTCCAAGATAAGTCGACATAAAAGATGCCATCATACAAAAGCAGGAACTCGTGACTAAAATGTCTCTGTTCTGGAAGAAAAGATCAGCATCTTTAATTTTGATGACGTGCATCCATCACGTGACCTTTGTTTACAAAACAAATAACACAGAATATGAGCAGACCACATACCTTGTCACAAACAGTGAACTCAATTAAAAGAGAAACAAATCCATTTTGGTATACAGTACGGCCTCCGGGGACTGGTCACTTTCCACGAGGTGGACAGTATTTCCACGGACGTAATAATATTAGATGGCAAACACTAATTACAGGAATAATCATCAGAAAATTAATTAACTGGTTGAGTGCAGGAAGCCCATATTTGGGCTTTATTCTAAAGAGCAGGTACTGAAACATAAAAGCTTCATATTATGTGAACGTGCTTCATATTATCTTAAAAGTAAAATTATTTAGTCTGTGTGGATTTTCCTTATTACAATTTATGGGAGAGTACCCTTTGGCACTCTCCCATAAATTGTAACAAGGCAAAGACATGTGTACAAATTCTGAGGACCAAAAGTAACTTAGCACTCTACCAGTTAATAAACAACCGGGTACGTGATGATTTTTATTACCTAGTAAATGCATGTGTGGACATCTCTACCCACGCGTAGATTATGACTAGTCCGCGACGACTGTATTTAGCGCTTGACAATTTATGTTCAAATTAACTCTCTTTCTCGATAATATCGCGATCGCTACACACTAACATCAGTTGGTCTAGACTTTCAACCTAAAATATTGTGAAATCAAGACACAGTCAATAAAAGACAAACAATATTAGTACTTGAGATTCAATGTTTTCACTCGTCTGTTTCTAAAAGTTGGATCAGCAGTGTTGAAGGTAGAAAAGCGGACAGAGAGCTTCAATTGGATCGTGACGCAGTCACACTCCGGTCGACAGTCTCTGTTCCCATTAGTACTCACGGTAATGTATTCAGATTTATGGATTATATGCACGGCGAAGTAGAACAGTTTATCAAATTTGTTATGATATTTAAAAAATCGGTGATGTGACACAGGTGTCTGTTTTTGTTATCTTTCCAGATATGTGTGTTTCCCTCCAAATAAATGCAAGTGTATCTGAAACAGCGGTGATTCCAAACGTTTGCTCACGAACGTACATCTTTGATCACACGTACGAACGTACAAAATAATTAACATTAGTACATCTCAAGTTTCTCATCTGACCACAGACGTTTAATGACGAGCGGGCAAACTTGACTACGAACAGGCGTTCGATAACGATCAGACAGATGGACAAACGAATAAAGAAACTAACACTAGTACCTTCTGACCTGCCGAACATTCGAACGCATCCCAAAATACCGTTTATATTACAAAAAATGTGTAATTTATTTTACTAAGAAAGAATGTAATTCCCAGCTAAAAGTACAAATATTGCTTATACAACAAACTTGACCACGAACAGACGAACGGACAAACGAATGTACAAACTAACACTAGTATTTCTTCAGCTACTCGACTTTCGATCGAATCTAGAAATACAGTATGTGCTGCACAATATGTGCAGTGTAATTTATTCTACTACGAAAGAAGTTCAAAGAACTTAATTCACAGTCAAGAGTTCCAACCTTGCTTATACGAAATTGGAAGCGTTTGTAAAGATAGATTGTTTCATATAGCGCTGTGTATTACGACTTGAAAACCATTCCCAGTTTCAGACAAACTAAGGGAGGTGGTTGGATCGATTGAAAGTGGTTAACAAGATAAAAACTACTGGTGTTTTTGGAAGGGCGGATAACTGCAAAACCGTTCGTTTTGTGATACAAACATGAAACTTGGCATGTGAGTTTGTATCAGGGCGCTAATCATTTCTATCCGATGTTCCATCAGAAAGTATCAAAACGGCAGCCAAATCCAAGAGATCTGAATATCCAGGGTTTCTCGATTTTGCTCTCAGGAACTGTACTTGACAGTAAATTTACAATTCATTTGTTCACAATGACTGACTTTTCAGTCTTTATTTTGATTAGGATCTGTGGTTAAATACTGGAACATTTTGTCCCATTTGTAATGTAGGAATCTTATCTAGTGTCAATGTTTCACATAAAGTATCATTGCTCTCCCATTAACCTAATTTTTATGGGGTTAAACGACACTTTTGACAAACAGGGTCACCCCTTGTCGGACCAGCAACCTAATTACAAAAAAAACAACATTACTTAGCACTATTTTTTGATATATATAGAGGATATCTACGTTGTTTTGGTGACTATCGGGAATTATCTTATGAATGTGGACACGAAAGTTTTATTTTTCACGAGCGCTTTCTTTGAGTTTCTTTTTATGATATGCTACGTAAGATTTTACGGCGTAATATTCAGCCCGATTCGACTGCAAACAATTTCAAGACAACAACAAAAAGCTGACGATCGTTCCTTCAAGGCGACGTCATGCGCCGAAAAGGAACGTCATTTAGGAAGCTACTGAAAATATTCATCTTGTGGACCTCAAGCTCTCGTGCAAAATAAAACTTTCAGGTCTACACTCATGAGATAATTCCCGACACTGGCTAAACTAGAGTAGATTTTCCTTTTTGTTATATGCTACGAGACAATTTATTGCACAACATTCAGCGCAATTCGACCCCAAATGCGTAGGTTTCAAAACATTAACAATGATCAGCTGATCGTTCCTTCAAGGCGACGTCATGAGCCAAGCGTGACGTCATTTAGAAAGCTACTAAGGAATATTTCTCGATATCTATCGAGTCAATAGATAATCGAGAAATATCTTTTAGATAATTTGCGATAATTCACAGGCTAGCATTTAATAAAAGTATGTATTTTTCCTTCGCCATAACAGATGGTGATTTTTTGTTTGTTCGTTTGTTTGTTTATTTCTCTTATAAACCATACTACAATGGTACATGAGGTGAAAAGGCTATACAAAAACAACAGTTGTGTTGGAATCAATTATTAAATTGAGATTTTTGGTTTGTTTTAATTTAGGACTTCAAGTTGTCTAACTGCACTATTAGACCTAGAACAGTGCAAGTCAATCCTGCATTCCTAGGGTGGTTCAGTGAAAGCTCAACCTTACGCCCCCGCGAGGCTGTACGATTGATCTGCCATGGATACTCCTGCCCAATTTGGTATTCGATCTGTAATCTATCCACGGATCCCCACTATTATTTAGCATTAAAATTGATTGGCGCACCATTTTATATAATATTTGAAAGAACGAAATGTGCACCACGGCTGTCATGTTTTCATTGGGAGGCTCGATATTAGTTCAACCCCACAGCCCTGTCGGTTTATACTGTCGAAACATCATGAATCCGCCGGTCCAGTCTGGTATTTGATTGGATCACCACAAAATCTCCTACGCAGTTTAGCACGCCCTGTCACCCCCCCCCCCCGCCCCATTCGCCACCACTGCTTATTTTTACGCAAATGGTTATGCGTACTGTGCTATTCACCAACTATATGCTACAGATAGTTCGTTTAAGTCTGCAGTGCTTTCTTGGTGTGGTTCCGTGACAATTCACCCCCACATCCCAGTCAGACAGCATGCAAGTTTCGTGGAAGCTAAACCTTGTGCTTGTTTCTTTGTTTTTTTTTACACGTTTTAAAAAAATTTGGAAAGATAGTCTGTTGCCACAATGAGGCAAGAAAAATTCTCGTTGTTTGACCGAACACATGTGGTTTGCTATTTCATTTGCATGTCACACCACCGGGTCGTGAAGTTTCCAGGGTCGGTCTCCATAAAAGAGTTGCATAAGAAAAAAATACAAATTGGCATTTTGATCGAATGTCTCCAAACAAATTGTTGACGTCAGCACAGTATGGCTAGAAATGGGTTTGACTTTAACACAGTCAACTCTGGCGCCCTAGAAGGTATTATATCTGTCAATACCTTCAACGGTGAAATGAGAGAAACCATCTCTGTCTGTTGGAAAGCTTCAGTAATAATTTAACCCAACAGCTCTGTTGAGCTGTTGGATTAAATTATATCCGAGCCTCGCTTCAGATTGGTTGCTCTTTATATCGTCTGTTCGTCCAATGCCAATTTTTGTTTCATGCACCATGTATGCCCACCGACTTGAAAGGGTTAAGAGAACATATCTAATGAACGTTTACATGACAAGTCTGATTTTCCTACAAGAAAATTGTTGGATGCAGTGCTTTATAATGCATTTAATGGCCCATAAAATTGACCGCTGTTAGTCTATAGCTGCTAACAAATTATCTGAAAAAAAAATGTATCCCGCTTAATGACATCTCTTTCACACCGGCATTGATTTCTGTAAATGCTAGCCCACCTTTGTTACTCAGTATGGATATGAGTTGATGTTTTCCGTGAACTTTTCAAAACATGCTGAGCTTTGCGTGCACGACTATAATGTGTACGAAACTGTGACGGAATGCCTTTGTGCATACATCCTTTGAAGATATCTTGCAGGTTAATGCTCTTTCCCGATACTAATCTGCTGGTAGCAATCACTTTCTCTTCGCATTAACTTTGTCAGACATTTCCATATCAAACATAAAGACGGATAAAAGAGAGCTTTCCTAAAACAAGAGAACAGACGGGTGGGGACTGACTTAACTCGAACATAGATAGTCAAGAACAAGCTCTCAAGTCACCAATAAAATTTTGTAAGAAATTCGTCATTGATATGGAACTTAGGGCCTGAGACCAGTTAGTTCCGATGTAGTCCATCGCCTACGCTTTAGGTTCAATCCACTGGGATTGTTATTTGCCCGAATAACGAACGTAAGTATGAATGTGCAAACATAGTCACTTTCTTTGAATCAACGCAAGAAATGTTTCCCGATCGAAAACTGATTTGGCCGAATCTTTAATGATATTACAATACTGTTAAGATATGCTTGTTAACTAATCAATGAAGACTCGCCTCGACTATAGTGTTATAACCACGCCGTGTATTTACACAGTTTATGTTAGTTTATGTTAGTATCTTGATGTTTTCAAGGCGATGAAATATTTGTCGGATAGAAGGTCTACAACTTAAACACTAAAGAATAGCTATATTCATTTATTGTCATTCCCTTTTCTACCCCCGAAACAAATGATATTCCCACTCTCACTCGCCTAAAATTATATTTCACTCCAGCATCGTATTCCACTCTCAGTGATGACGGACTATTTTCTCATCGTTGACAAATCGGTTGAGCTGAATCAGTTATAAAGGTTTGTTTTTGGAAAACAAATAAGAAGAAAATAAAATAAATAAACTTCATGCTCGGTTTCGAGAACCATTTTATCCTCTCGTTGGAAGCGCGGATTATATTTCACTCGGCCAACGCCTCCGGAAATAATCCTCTGCGCACCCCACTCGAGGATAAAATCGCACCTATTATCTACATCTTTGTGAATAAAGGATATCACATTAAATCAACGGTGCAAACGCCACGTGGGTAAACAAAAAGCCCATAACAGCGTTGGATTACTTACGGAATTAGACTGGTAGACTAAGACCGTGGGTCAAGATACACGGACAACATACAATGCTCTGATTGAGATTGTGGCCTCTCTCTCAATCCGATCACGAGTCGGTAAAGTCCGTTTCTCAGGCTCTCCTGCGTGGTCCTTTTGGCACTCTTTTTATAAACAATGCAAACTTTAAAAAATCAAAATTAAATGGTTTATGTCTGACAATTTATATAATTGATAAATTTGTCCCTTGAGTGCAACGAGGATTTGCAATGCTTAACACTGCGAAGCCTTCACTTCGTGGGGTCTAAAGATACCGGGATTTTAGTAGGGCGGATAACTGAAAAATCTTTCGTTTTGTGATACAAGCATGAAACTTGACATGTGAGTTTGTAGGACCCATATATTGAATGGAGAAAATATGCCAACTCTGAAAGCAATAGACCCCCCCCCCCAACACACACACATCAATCTTTTATAAAATGCAGGAAAAGCAGAATTATACTCATTTTTAATGTATCCATACTCCGAAAATAAATATGGAAAATACAACATTTTTCGACAAAAATAACATATAGGCAGGTGATTAGGTGATGAATCGTACTTTTCTGATGAGAGCATGAAATTTGGTGCGTAGGTCCTTGTAGCCACTGGTCATTTCAAGATAGAATCACAATCCCCTTTGCGATTACTTTGGCAACTGTTGCTAGGCAAATATTGTATCCAAAGCAACCACAGCTTAGATCGACGGGAGGAACATCTTTGAAACATAACTGCACAACCTGGTGCAGGTTTCGAAATGTTTACAATTACAGAACCGTCGAGGATAACAACATCAGTGTCCAGTCTTTCGAATTGGTAAATATCAATCATTTATCGCAGGCACCTGACAAGATCTGATTCACTGGGATAGAAAGGTGGAAATGACTTATTTTCTCGAGTAAATAAGCTGACCAAAACTCCCTGTCCTGTTTGACAAGATTTGTTCAGCTTGGCAAATAGGCCATATTCATTCTCAAAGGAAGACAATGCTATTTGGTCTCTTTTCAAACTTGAAATATTGACAGAATTCTCCATACTTGGTTGTGTAAATGACGCTTTACATTTTTGATCCTATCTTATATTAATTCTACATACTGTGTCCCTCCTGCCTGGAGAAAGAGTGTGGAAAGCAGTCTGCTTCATTTCCATGTACCCAGGATTTCAATGAACTAGACCGTCAATCAGGACAAATATTGATAGCTACAGTACGGCCGCTGTGGACTGGTCACTTTCCACGTGTGCGAAATATTATCATGGACGCAATGATATTAGATTCCAAACACTAATTATAGGAATAATCATCAAAAATTTAATTATTAAAGCACCGGGTAAAACCCGGTGCTTCATTAATTAAAAGTTTGCTGATAATGATATTTATCACCTGGTAAGTGCATGCATGGACATCACTGCCCACACGTGGATTACGACCAGTCTACGGCAACTGTACTGTACACATGGCAGATATGATCTACCCAACCTATAGTTTCAATGACCAAAAGGTTGCCTGAAAACGTATGCTAAGGAGACGCCCTTCGGGTTATGTCATTTGTCATGAAAGCTATCATCCAGAAGATGATGTGTCGTGTCCAAGATATTAAGACGTGATGATGTTCATTACGATCCGTTCAAGCTGTGAATGCTATGGCTAGGGGGGGGGGGGGGGGTAGCAACAAAACTGATATTTTAGCAGCAGCTCATATTATCTTCCTCAACAATCTGAATAATATGAGTGTGCGTCATATACTGCCCCACACATTCCAACATATTTGAAAAAATCCAACGCGTCATTTGCAATAATGAAAAAAATCATTTTTGGCCTATTTCAATAGATTTTTGGGACATTTTAGTCCTATTTTCCACGCATTTCACGTACAAAAGGAGACATATTTCATAGGCAGTGGGCATTTACAAACCTATATCAGACTGATTTGAACCAGGAAACCTATATTTTCTACAGTAATTGATATTTTAAATCACCCATCATAGAAATACATCGCGCGTGGCGGCCGTCTTGGATTTGGTGTCCATCTGGGATTTTTTCGAGTGACACATCGTGCAAAAATGATCAGTACTATTATATGAGGTAGCATACCACACTTCACGCTTGTATCAAGAAGTGATAGAGTAAAAGTAATATTTCAATAAGGCAGTAAGAAAAATCTCGCTCCTAGCGGCCATATTAGATTTGGTGGCCAACATGGATTTTTTCGAGTGGTACATCGAACAAAAATGATCAGCTCTATAACATGAGGTTACATACCAAATTTCACGCTTTTATCACAATGTGATAGAGTGTGAATGATTGTTTTAATCAGGAAGCATAAAATTGCCACGTCAGTAGCGGCCATCTTGGACTCGGAAGCCATTTTGGATATTTCTGAGTCGCGCATCGGAAAAAATGATCAGTGCTATGATATGAGGTAGCATACTAAAGTTCACACTTTTATCACATAGTGAATTTGGCGGCCATCTTGGATATTTTTGAGTGGTACATTGGGCACAAATGATCGGTTCTATTATATGAGGCCACATACCAAATTCCACGTCTGTATCACAAACTGATAGAGTGTAAGTCGTATTTTAAGCCAGGTGGCATAGAAATACTTCTGAGGCGGTCATCTTGAATTTGGTGGCCATCTTGGATTTTTTCAAGCGGCACATTGGGAAAAAATGATCAGTTGTATGACATTAGGTCACATACCGATTTTCACGCTTCGATCACAAAGTGAAATATTTTGCCTTAATTTCACATTTATCCGCACTATCATTTATAAATACTCATCTGTCAAAGCAAGTGCAAAGTTGGGTGATATTTGAATACCAACAGAACAGATAGTCGGCTGAGTGCTAGAATGTTCTCTGTCCCATAGGGACATAGAACATTCTAGCACTGAGGCGACGAGTCATATTGGATTATTTCATCATCCGTGAGGATAGCAGCATAAAGGACCAAAGGGCTAATTCAGTTTGCAAACGACCAAAACCGGGAATATAAAGCACTGACCACTCTTCGTATTTCATACGAGAACAACAACCAAAGCAGTAAAAAGCAAACACAAACATCTTCTCAGTCTTACAAGTTAAACGGGCTCGCTTCAGTCTCGCATTGTATGCCGAACAATTTGTGTTCGGCAGACATTGCAAAACGAACAAGCTCATCATATGAGTACAGTATCTGATTTAGAGATTTGAATATCCCTCGTGGACAGATTTTGCTATCAGGCACTGTAGCTGAATTTACTATTCCTTTGTTCACCATGGCTGACTTTTCTGTCTTTAATTTGATAATCATCTGTGGTTAAATATTGGATCACTCTGTCCCATTTGTAATATGAGAATCTTATCTGGAGTCAATGTCTTAAATAAAGTGTCATAACTCAGACGTTAGTCATAAGTTTTACTGGGGTTAAACGGCTCGACAACCAAGGTCACCTCGTGTCGGCCCTACAACTCAGTTATAAAAAAACCCAAAACACATAACACTATTCTAGACATATACTTTTTTTTCCTTCGCCATAACGGATGGTGATTTCTTCCGGGACACCTTTCAGAAATTAGGGAAGATAGTCTGTTACCACAATGAGGCAAGGAAAACTCGCACTGTTTGACCGAACACACGTGGTTTGCTATTTCATTTGCATCTCACTCCACTGGGCTGTGATATTTCCAGGGTCGGACTCCATAAAAGTGTTGCAAATACAAATTAGCATTTTGATCGAATATCTCCACAAAATTGCTGACGTCAGCATCGTACGGCACGAAATCGGGTTGTCCTTAACCCTGTCACCACTGGCGCCCAAGAAGGTATCATTTCAGTCAATACTGTTAACGGCGAAATTGGTGAAACCATCCCGGTTTGTTGGGAAGCCCAGTAATAATTTAATCCAACAGCTCTTTCGAGCTGTTGGATTAAATTGTTACAGAGCCTCACTTCAGATTTTTGCTCTTTGTATCGTCTGCACGTCCATTACCAATTTTTTTTCACGCAAAGATTTATGCACACGGACTTGAAAGGGTTAAGAAAACATACCTAATGAACTTTTACATGATGGGTCAGACTTTCGTACAAGCAAATTGATGGATGCAGAGCTTTATAATGCCTTTAATGACCCTTAAATTGCACCCCGTCAACTGTATAACTATAACTGCTTGCAAATTATCTGAAAAATGTATCCCGTTTAATAACATCTCTTTCACATCGGCATTGATCGCTGTTAATGCTAGCCTACCTTTGTTGCGCAACATATGTTGATATTTACAGTGAACATGTCAAAACATGCTGAGCTTCGCACGTCTGGTTTAAACGTGCTTGAAATTGTGATGGAATGTCGTGGTGTGAACATCCTTTGATGATATATTGCGGGTTAGTGTTCTTTACCGATACTAATTTGCCAGTAGCAGTCACTTTCTCTTCGCCTTACATTTGACAGATATTTCCATAGCAAGCGTGAAGACGGATATGGGAGAGTTTTCTTAAAACAGATGGCAGACGGACAGGGACTAGCTCAATCCGAACATGGACAGTCAAGACCAGGCTCTCAAGTCACCTGTAAAATTCTATAAGAAATTCGACATTATTATGGAACTTATGGCCTGCAACCAGTCTAGTCCTGATATTGTCCATCGCCTACGCTTTAGATTCAATCCATTGGAGTATATCAATTGGTCCGAAAAGTGAACGTAAATATAACATTAACATAAATAGTCATTTTCTTTGAATCAACGCAAGAAATGTTTCTCATCGAGAATTGATTGGACCGAAGCTTCAACCCTTTACCTAACACGAAAAGCAGACGACACTTGCACACAAAATTCTTGAATAACTATTTTTTTTCATTTTTTGTCTCAAAAACATAGATTTTGACCCTTAATTTGAACAGGCTCCACGATCTCTTTCCAAAGAGGGGTCATAACCTATGTTTTTAAAAATGAAAAAAATAATAAAAATTAATTGGCATTTTTTTTGTGAATAGCGCTGGCCAGTTTTGGCCGTTACGTTGGGTAAAGGGTGAATTACATTACACTAGTGTTAGACATGCTTGTTAACTAAATCTTATGACTGAAGACTCGCCACGACTATAGTTTTATCATAACGCCGTATAGTTCCACCATTTATGTTGTTATCTAGATGTTTTCAAGGAGAAGAAATATTTATCGGAGAGAATATCTGTAACTGAAACACGAAATTATATCTGTATTTATTTTATTTTTATCCGTTTTTCTTCCGCCAAAACCAATCGCATTCCCACTCTCATTCGCCGAAAATGGTACTCCACTCCAGAATCGTATTCTACTCTCACCGATGACGGACTATTTTTTATTGTTTACAAATCGGTTGAGTTCAATCAAATATAAAGGGTTGTTTTGGGAAACAAATAAGAAGAAAATAAAATAAATAAAGTTCACTGCTTGTGATTTTATCCTTTCGTGGGCCGCGCGGATTATTTCACCCGGCTAACACCTCGTGAAATAATCGTCCGCGCGCCCCACTTGAGAACAAAATCGTATTCGCATCCGAGTAGTAAACTATTGTCAATATCTTTGTGAATAAGGGGATATCAGATTAAATCAACAGTGGTCTGAGGGTACACGCCACGTGGGTAAACAATCAACCCATAACAGCGTCAGATTCCTTACGGAATTAGAGTGGTAGCCTAAGAACTTAGGTCAAGACATACGGATAACATATACAGTGCTCTGAATGAGAATGTGGCCTCTCTCTTGATCCGATCACGCACCGAGCCCGACACTTTTACACCAGTGGATCGAAATAAAGCCTGAAGCATGAATAGCCAATAATAAGGACATCTTAGGCCTAAAAAGTAATAAAAATGTTTTTCAGACCCTCTCGCATGGTCCTTTTCGCAGCCGCATGCTATTATTTTATAACCAATGCAAACTTAAAAAAATGATAATTAAATGGTTTATGTCTGATATTTTACCCAAGTTAATAAAATTGATAAATTTGTCCCTTGGGTACAATAAAGCTTTGCAGTGCTTTGAAATACGCCACCCACCATGCTATTCTTAGATTATGAGGTCTAAAACATAAAACAAACCAAGAACATAAACTTTTTATGGGAAAGAAATAATTACAAAAATAAAATAAAACAAAACGCCAGCCCACATGTGATTTTACAAGAGAAATAGCCTGAGAAACAGAAGATCTACTTCGTGGGCCTTAAATGAAATGTTTTCGCATTTTATTTTCGGCAGATGAGATTCTATAAGATAGTGCAGGAAAGCGTATATAATATTTTGACCAGATCATGACCATGCCGCGATCCGATCGAAATTTTCTTTCCTCTTTTATAACAGAGGTACAGTATATCAGCAAGAAAGTGTACATTTAGCTGTTGAAATCAACAGATTTACATATAACACATACACGGAACTCGGTTTACAAAAATACTAATTACCAATTAACAATTACTAATCTTAATTAATTTAATTGACAACAATAAGTCTCATTTGAAAATTCTTTCCCATTTTAACCTACCACGACAATATGACATGATAGTGTCTTGTTATTTCAATAACATATTCTTTTTATTTATGGACCTATCAAGGCCGCTGCATTATTTATTTATTTATTTATTTATTTATTTATTTATTTATTTATTTATTTAATTATTTATTTATTTATTTGTGTTTAAGGTCACATATTCCTGCACAATGGCCAATCGTGACCGCAACAGGCATATAAAGTGAAGTCCAGCCAATCATTTATTCCCATGCTGCCCATTTAAGAGGACTTCAGTCCCAGGCATTGGTGACCTGGTTCTAACCATATTTTTCAGTAGAAGGGGCTTGTTTACCACAGTAATCAAACACTGTTTGACTTCTCGGGGTTGATACTGGGAGACCGCTCCAAAAAGATGAAGTTGAGTTTACCCAATCGTTAACCAATACTGCACTGTTAAAGTATGTGTGCGAGACAAAAAAAAAAATTAAAAAGTGTACTAAAATTTGAATGATGGATTTTGTGAGTAGAACTTTAGTGAAAGGGTCAAGAAAGTCTCCACTCAGTTTAAAACTTCTCCGTTTAATATAATATTAAGTTTTGTTTAACTTGCTATTATTGTGTATTATGACTTTACCACATGTGTCATTGGTAACTTAAGATTTTGGAAAATTAACAAACATTATTTTCAACTGATTTTTAATTGAGAATTAGGCAAAAATAAACAAAAAATAAACAAACCATACTAACAAGGTTCGTGCTTAGAGTTCCAAATGGAATCAATCATACAGCTCAGCTAGAATCAAGTAAAAAATAAATACATGGATCAGAAAGGACTGAATTTTTTGTCATTTTTAGCTTACTTCTATGGTACAAATCATGGGAATAATTTAAACATATTTTATTTACGTCAGATCAGGGGAATGGGGGTGGGTATATCTTAGGCAACCATTCATACTTTCACGGACACTGAGCTGTTCTGGATGAATTTTTTCTGATTTCTGAAGCCCAATTTTGCAAACAGGAACGGAAACTAACATCTCTGGTAATAAAAAGTTGTAACAAGCACCTGGAATCACTGGTGGAACAAAACTAATCAGCGAACTATACTTCTTTCCTTACCTATTATGATGATTGTCAACCCAATCGTAATTTCAATGGGAAAGCGGTGGTGGGTGTCTGAAAATGGCAGTAGAAAAATTTCACAAGGTGTTGGGTGGGTGTGAAACAAGGCTAAACCAAAAATGGGATATGACGTCTGTAAATTTTCTACTGTCCCCACCGACCGATGAAAACTCTTATTTATCATCCAATCTCTCTGTATTAGAACAAAAACAAGAAGCATTCTGTAAACAAAGTTGAATCTCTCACTAAAAGAAGGTGAATACCACATCTCACAGCATTATGACTGATGATTCACACGAAATTAGTTTAAAATAAGTTCAGGAATATTTGACAGGGTTCCAGGCTATTTTGGTTATATCTTCCTTCGAAAACACTTGAAAAGGCACCCCCTCCAACACACACACCCAAAAGACCAGCTGTTTGAACGTATCGTCCCGATACGAAACTCGACTTGGGACAAAACGCAAGTATTGTCAGTGGGGGTTTTCAAAAATTCTTTTTAAAGAATTTCAAGCTTATTGGACAAGGGCGGTGGTGGCAACACTTTGGGGTTTAATATCTCCATTAGAACGACCTTGATAAAAAGTACCCCACCCCTTCCACACAAAATAAACAAAGCACAGTACTTAAATGTAGGTTATAGACATTTCGCGACTTGGGGGTGAACATTCACGCAGACATCCCATCTAATATATTCGAGGGTGGATGTATCAAAACAAAAATGGTTTTAAAAGGTACTTCTAAGTTTGGAGATGGCATAATGCAATACGAATATTGTTAACATTGCAAACGATGAATCCCAGTTAAGTTACGTGTTCCGCGTATTTGTGGATCCAGTATATATACGGTTCCATTTTTCATTGTTTTCCAAGTCAACTGAATCGACCTGGGAGTTCAGTTGAACATGACTTGGAACAATAAAACTAGACAATCCGAGTAACGTAATGAGAAAAAGGAAATGCGCTGTAAAAGCCCAAAGAGGCTGAAACAAAACAGTACTAAAATGCTCTGTAAAAGCCAGTCTTTCAGAGTCAGAGGAAAGAAAAACAGTAGCGAAATCCACTATTTCTTAGTCTTTATGTCTGGTAGAAATGAGACCATAAATGTGATTTTCTATGACTTTAAACCTAAAATAATACGAGGTTAAAATTAAGATATTACCACCATATTTGGTATAAATTTTATATCTAACACAGAGAGTAATCGCTTGACTGGACTGGTTACGTGAAATAATTCATGAGAGGTGAGGGACGTTGTACAAACACGAGTGCGCGAATGCGCACGAGTGTTTTACAATATAGTCCTTCGCCTCGAATGAATAATTTCACGAAACCAGTCCAGTCAAGCGATTACTCTGTTTATTACCTTTCATTATTAACGATAATCATATTATTTAACCCTTTACCTAACGTAGCGGCCAGCGCTATTCTCAAAAATCGCCAATTAATTTTCATTATTTTTTTCATTTTTTGTCTCTAAAATATAGGTTATGTCCCTCTTAGGAACGAGTTCGTCGAGCTCGTCCCCATGAGGGGTCATAACCTATGTTTTTGAGACAAAAAATGAAAATAATAGCTATTCAAGAATTTGTTTTGTAAGTTTCGTCTTATTTTCATATTAGGTAAAGGGTTAAAAAACAAAAACAAAACAATGAAGTCCCCATTTCAATCATGGCAAAGCGTCTTCGTTTGCGCGCCCGGATACATGACACAATTGTGCGATTGCATAATTCACTTATGAAGTTATCGTTAAAAATCAAACACGGAAATTCCAGAAAATCACACTTTGGAAAGTCATAAATAGCGTATACTTTCGCGTTTATTTGCTATTTTCAAGACAAATAATTTACTTGCTGGTCTCATTGTCCCTGCTTGTGAAAAGTGAGACCGTTAATCGGAAGTCGCGCTATACATAAAAAAGTGTAATTCTAGGGGTTAAAATTAAAATAATAATATCAAAGTTAGAATATACATTGAATATACCCCAAATCATCAGATAGTGTTCATTTGGTGCTTGGAAACCAAACGTTTACTTGCGGTCTCTCTGTCCCTAGTTGCAGAAAAGTGAGATCGCAAGTCGGATATGACGCTATACATTAAAAGTACAATTAATTTTTAGGCTTAAAATTAAAAATATCGGTACCAAACTTCGGATATATATTTGGTATTCCTCATATAACAAGATAGTGTTCATTTGGGGACTCTAACCCCTATACTTTGCCTGCGGCCACTTGCGGTCTCATTTTCTACCCGAGGTATTAGTTTAGTACAACCGGTCTCATTGTCTTCAACCCGCGGTCTTATTTTAGTACGACCGGATATTCAAAGTCAAAAAAGTGGGTCTGACTATCTAGTCGGATTGTTTGCGTTTCGCTGTTGCTAAAGCACTTTAGCAGAGGGCATGAAAGTACATATACGGAGTCAAAAAAGAAAGTATAATAAACTTCGAGGAGCATCGACTTTAATCCTAAAGAAATTATTGTAAATTCATATTTCGAGTCCATCTGTATGAATTTGCATAATTTCATGTTCTTATTGTTGCCAGCGTCACGTCAGGACGTCGCAATCCAGATATGGGGTGAAATGAAAACTCCACACATGCAGTCAATAGCGTGTATGTCCACCGTTTGCCTCTCAGTTGGCAAGACATCGACTGTCCATGGACCTGGTAAGTCTGTGGTGTTGCGTTCCACTCTTGCCTTAGAACATTACGTAAATCGCCTAACGTCTGAAGATCATGAAGTCGTACCCGATGGTCCACTTGATCCCAAAGATGCTCGGTTGGCAACAAATCTGGCTAAAGTGGGGGGTCAGGAAAGAATTCCGATGCTCTACTCCCCAAGAAAGTCACGATAGATACGCGGCCCTTTACATCGGGCATCGCTTTGCTGGAATAACTGCAATCCGACGTTAGCGTTCAACAACGGGTCAGCAATAGCGTTAAGAATTTTGTCCCTATATCGCTGTCCTTTCAGATTACTATCCATGAAGATGAACTGCGGCTGATGGTGCAAGGATATTCCTACCCAAACCATTACACTACCTCCGCCGAAACGGTCGCATTCCCGCATGCAAGCATCACAAAACTGTTCTCCTCGTCGGCGATACACTCTTGCCCTACCATCAGCGTGCCGTAGACACAATCGTGATTTATCACTAAAAAGAACTGTGCTCCAACGCTGCGGAGTCCAGTGAACACGCTGACATACCCATTCCATTCTGACAGTACGATGACGTTGGGTAAGGATTGGTCCGTGGTATGGACGCCTACTTTGGGTGCCGTGTTCAGCGAATCTGTTGAGGACAGTTTATGCACGGATTGTATTGTTAGTTCTACCAGGAGTAAATGATGTTGTTCTCGTCTCCGGAAGGAAGCTACCCCGCAAGTGAGACGGTCTGATGTGTCGGTCTTGTGCAGGTGGGGTCGTAACTATTGGTCGACCTGAACGCGGTCGGTCGGCAGTAGATCCAGTGGTTCTATACCTTCCAGTGAGACGGTAAATAGTGGCCACATTGACTCCAAACTCATCAGCGAGGTATTTTAGCCTCATGCATACCAATGGCACACACCTTCTGATTTTTGGTTAACCTTGGCATTTTTTAAAATGTCGGAAGACAAAAAACTAGCGTGTTTACTCAATAACCCAGGCCCTCGAGCACAACATAAGAAAATCGTCGGTCACACATTCAATTTGACATTCTCGGGTAGCACGTGCTATTTTGAAATCCGTAGCAAAGTTGGTTAGGTGGACAACAACAACATGTCATTAAACTCTTTGCACGACTTCTTCCCTACAAACATGCAACATTAGAACTATTATATTTCATCCTTTATGCTATTTTTTCACATTTGCTTCTATTATACTTTCTATTTTGGCTCAGTATAGATGTACTACAGATAGCCTTATTTGTATAGGTTAAAAACAATGCACGGAAATGAAAGTAAAGCAAACCAAATAAAGGATAATTACATATATTCGTTTCATTTTTTTTGTAGAGGTCCATTTTTCATCAACTCAATTCAATCTTCCTCATAGATGAGATACACCGTGAACTCTGTCAAAAATCGAACCAAATATAACGCGCGCACGCGCGGTAAATAAGTACAGTAATGTGTCCAATCTTTCCCAGAATACGGTGCGTGTGTGTTTGTCAAAATTGCAAGGGTAACTTCAGCATTTGAAGTAACCCTACCAAATCACCACTGAACCATCACGGAGCAGTAAAGATACATGTATAATACGAACACATTCGCAATCTTTCTTTTGGGAATACAAAAATGTTTTGAATACTAAATTGGAATACAAATGAAGCATTGAGATAGTTATATATTATTAGTTACACGGACTGTTGGTAGCCTAATATGGTATATATGGTATCAGTTAATTTCATATTGGACGAGAGCGAAAATATATCTTACCGACTGCTGCCTCGATGCACAGAACTAATAACAGTAGCGATCAAAATTAAATGAGAGAATTCTCACAATGTGTTCACGTGTCTTTGCCTTGTTACAATTTATGGGAGCGTGCCTACAGGCACTCTCCCATAAAATGTAACAAGGCAAATTCATACATACCAAACTGTTTCATTTCGAAGGTAACATGACGCGCATCCGCAGAATATGAAGCCTTTTAAGTTGCCTAACCTGCACTTCAGACCAAATATGGGCTTCCAACGCCCAATCTTTCAACTTGAAGCGTTTATCGGCTGCCGCCATATTGAATAATCAAGGAACATAGGAGAGATTACATACAGCTGTCAGCGTATATTGATGTTGATAAGCAGTATATGGTTTTGTATGCAGTCTGCATGTGACGTCTTCGAACCAATGAAATTCCCAGATACTTGTAGGAGATAAGATATTTATATATATAGAAGAGTCTATCGTCTAATGTTTCGTTTAAAAGATCTGTATATTCTAGCGCAATCCCAACTTCATGGGTATTTATTTATTTATTTATTTATTTATTTATTTATTTATTTATTTATTTATTTATTTATTTATTTATTTATTTATTTGGGGTTTAACAACACGTTAGAAAGCAAATGCACCTCAAGTTGGAGTTTTACGGGTGGAGGAAGACAGAGTACCCGGAGAAAACCATCAAGCAACAGGGAGCAACTGTCATACTCCCAAACGTACTTACCACCACATGCAGTGTTGGCATTGGTTGCAAGTGCACCATCGACGTGCAGTACACGAATTCATCGTACACCAAGCGGAAAATAGGTATTTAGTGCCTAGACAAGGACAGAACGCAGTTACCCCTGGTAGGGTTCGAACCGTGAACCTTCCAGTTCGAAGCCCAAGGCCGTAACCAACTTCATAGGTAGTATATAGGGGGCAAAACACATTTTTGACTTGAAACTAGAGCTGCAATTTCTTCCATTTATCGGTATATATTTTAGTGGTGTTTGGCTAAATCTGCTATTAAAATTGCAAAATGTTCTGCTGTGATCACAAATGCGGAATATTACACGATCTGATCGGGACATGATACGCCTGCCTAGGGAGTCGAGCTACCGCGAAGGAAATGGAGAGGAACAAAGACTATCTCAAGAAAAGCATATGAAAATGGCACGGGAACGCAATGATTCAGTGGTTTTGGCATTGGACTTCAAACCGAAAGGTCCACCGTTCGATCCCCACCAGGGTTAACTGTGTTGTGTCCTTGGGCAAGGCACTCAATTCCGACTGCACACGTGGGGGCACGGTGGTGGCTGTACTAAGGCGCTCTGCACGCCGATGGTGCACTTGTCTTCAACCAATGCTAACCCTGCTTGTGAAGAGGTAGTACGTTGGGGAGTTTGACAGTTGCTCGCCGTTGCTCGGTGGTCCTCGCCGGGAACTCCGGCTTCCTCCACCCGTAAAACTGTCATATACGAGGTGACCCTGGCTGTCGAAAGTCGTTAAACCCAAATAAATAAATAAATGATAAATGAAAATGGCATCTCAGATTCAATGTTCGCAAATTTCTTTTCTGCATGTGATATTCTATGGTGTTGCCGGGAGGAAAGTGGATCACAAAAGCGGTTGAGAACTTCGCGATCCGGGGTCTATCCTATAAATAATTACAATTGTAGTTTGCTACAATTGTATATTTCGCATGTCTTCACAAGTCAGTAATACCAGTTACAAGTGTGTTATAGGACGCACACATCTACGGCTGTGGAATTGTAATTAATATCACAATGGGATGCATTTGTCAATATTATTGTGTTGTGTCTGAAGGACTGTGTTATTGGGCAGAGATAAATTTTCCTGGTCGACGATACAATCATGCATTACATGCCATGCGTGTATTAGTATCTTGCATAAAACGATCGTTTGAGACTGATATCTCGTATGGGAGTGTTTACATATGAGAATACCAGTGGCGTGAGGACCGGGGTTGGGATTAGGGGCAGAGAATTCGTATTTGCATTTGCCCGGCAGTCCTCACCAGCTGCAGGGGTCTATCCTATTAACAATTGTACAAGTGCATATTTGTAGTATTAATTTTGACAAAACTTACACACAAACTGTGAGCAAGTCCAACAAAGCCACAAAAACATGGGAAAATACAATTGTAAAATCTGCCTGTAAATTCCTTACTTGTAGAAATATATTTCTGCTCGTCCTATAAAGCTAACTCACAAACCTACATGTGTAATTGTACTGGTGAATTCTGCTAATTATTTACACACGGAGAAAGGTGTGTAAGTTGATATATGTATTTGTAAAACATGCACCACGTGGTATACTGATCAGCAATGGCGTATTCGTCCGACGAAGAAATTGATTTCACAATATTTGACAGATCGAGAGTTTTTCAAACTAGAAGGTTTGATATGCTTTGGGAAAGGGAGTTCCGCGAGCGGTATCGAGTGCCGGAGCCAGGAGTTGATTATTTGGAAGAGAAAATAGGTTTGCTTCTGGCACCAAATACAAACAGGAATTTTCCGTTAACCGCACGACAACAGATACTGGTATTCCTGCACTTCCTTGGGACAAATGGCTGCTACCATGTAATACAGGACTGTCATGGCATCGGAAAAGATACCGTTAATCGTATTGTTCACAAACTGATCCCTATAATTTATGATCTTGGACCGGATGTAATTGTTTGGCCTGAAGACAGCCTTCGAGTTGCAGCACAGTTCAGAGAAATAGGCGGAATTCCAAGCGTTTGTGGGTTTGTAGATGGAACACACGTGTTAGTTAACCCCCCGGATAGTGACGAGGAGAGTTATATCAATAGGCATCACAAGCATAGCTTTAATGTGACATTGGTATGCGGACCCGACCTTTATGTTTATTTCTGTTCCAGCTGATCTCCCGGGCGCTGGCATGACTCGCATGTGCTTTCGGAATCATCACTCTGGCAAGCATTTGAGGTGAATGACAGAAGACCTTTTCCGGGGGCGGTCATTTTGGGAGACAGTGGATACCCTTGCAACAGATGGTTGATAACTCCGTTTCCAGGCGATGCTGATAATGCACGCGAGAAATTCAACAGAGCACACAAGAAAACAAGAAATCCGATTGAGCGGTGTAATGGTGTTATCAAGCAACGTTTTTATGCTCTGAAAACAGGCATCAGACTACATGAAATGGAAGAAGCCTCAAAGGCAATACAATGTGCTGTTATTTTGCATAACTTATGTTTAAAGTTTGCCGATGATGGTGCCGATTTATATGAAGATGTAGCAGATCAACGGGATGCAGAGTTCCTCCATCCTTACGGGGGCTTCAAGTTGATGGAACAAGACGAGAGCAGCTGCTCCAGCATTTTCATTAAAGTCCTTGATTCATACATAAAAATACATCTTTCATGTATTTTTTGGATATTAAACTGAATCGTAAAAGAAAGTACTTCATGATACATATACTGGGGTCCCAAGATATATGTTAACCCAATTCCTAATGGCGATTGTCCTGTACCATTTGAACGCAGTGGCGGAACCATGGGAGGGGAGGGTTGGGGCTCATGATGACCTAGTGAGATTTTCGCTGCCCCCACCCCAACCCCCCCCCCCCCAAAAAAAAAACAAACATTGGCCCATTGCAAGCTTTACGTAACAGAGCCCAACAATGGCCTCAACGATAGAGCTACACCAGATAGAATTACCTCAGAATCGCTATTACAGTGATAAGTTTTGGAAATTTTTCAAGAGGAGGGGGCGGGCGTGGGGGCAGTGTATCTGGTCCTAACGAATGCCATCTGGTCGTTACCCCATCCACCCACTTCCCTGAAGAGAAGTGGGGGGAGGGGGTAATGACCGAATGGTCATAGTACCGGGAGGAGGATCCCGAAACCCTACAACGATCTTCATAATATCATGGTTGGCTCTCTGAAAACTGCCTAGCCTCCCCCTACCCCCCCTTCTTCCCCCCTCCCACCACACACACCAGGTATAACACATTAGCCACGCCCCTGTTTGAACGGACAATCCTTATAAATATGGGCTGACGGGGACAAATGCTTCGATAGCATATGCCATACATTTTTTCTCATATCTTTCTTTTAAATTCAGCAATTTTGAACATGGAAATTGCAAACTTGTTCTGCCCATGCAGCGTTCAATTTTTATCGAATATGTATTGAAATCAAGGCATGGGCGACTCACTCAGCCATGCCTCAGTTTGATGAATTTTCAATAACTATTGAACAGTTCAGGACAAATCCGTTGGAAGGGTTAACACTTTTATTACTTCAAAATTTTCAAAACTATTATTCAACTTTTTTTTAATGACGCCATATATATTAGGATGTCATTCGAACAAGCTCGTCGGTTTTAAAACATTTAATTTTCCTGGCGGATTTTACGCTTGATTGGCGATATGGGTTGATAGAAAGATATTAAATAAATAGAACATTACATACATTTTGTCATGCAATTCTGGGCGAATTTTGACTACTTGGGTGTAGTTTGTTTGTAGTGGGACACCCTCGTCAAATACACTGCAACCACAGCATTACAATGCGGACTGTATCACAGAATATTGTGCTGATATCGTATATGCAATTCTTGTGGCTCCAAGTATCTGAGAATTTGATTGGTTGAGAAATGCCACATGAAAACTGCACATGAAACTGTGTACTGCAAACTTGTCAAGCTCAATTTACGCCGATGGCCATGAGTTGTCTCCCTTTTGTTCATTGATTACTCAAAATGTCGGCAGACGATAACTGCTTCACTTTGATTGATCGAGTTTTGGAAGCCCATATCTGTTCTGAAATGCAGGTTTGACAACTTAAAGGCTTTATATTCTGTAAATGTGTGTCATGTTATCCTCGAATTGATATTATTCAGGCTGCATGTCTTTGCCTTGGTACAATTGATGGGAGAGTGTCTGTTGTTACAAGGCAAACACATGTGAACAAATAGTGAGGATTCTCATTTATTATTGTTGATGTTGGCAGGTGTAAAGGCGAAGTAGTTCGTAAGATATACTTGTTTCACAGTTTGTTGGTGACCTAATTATGTGTCAGTTAATTCCGCAATGGACCCGAGCTTCTCTCTCTCGTCCCATACAGTCCTATATGGAATTAGTATGTGCAGGCATGGTGGGTGGGTTAGAATGAGACAACACAGATTAGGTCAGAGATTTGATTTATTTCTCGAAGCATTCCGATTTTTTTCGTAGTAACTTAATTCGGAGCTTCCTTTCCACTATGTCCAACTTCAGCACCTTCAGTTCTAGATCAATCTTGGCAGTCTTTTTCGCTACAAATGCTGGGGCAAGCAAACTGTCAATGCCTTTTTGCCGTTTTCGCCTGGGTACTGACTGTTGATGTAAATCCCCTGTAGTCTCTTGCTCTTGGTTGTTGCGCGGCACGGAGTCACTTGCCCCACCGGACGCTGCTGTCGCTGTCGTATCATTCGCTGAGGGCGTATTCGCAACGTCGTCGGCTGGTGCTTCAAAGTTGACGGGTGTGTCATTCACACTAACCGGCTGCACACTTGCGGAATCGCGCCCAACTGTGTCTAATATTAAGTTGTCTAAGTCTGTCAGTCTGTCGGAACCGCCACTGCCAGTGTTTTTACTGTTAGAAAACTTTTTTATAGAACTGCGCTTCAGGTTACTCCAAATAGTGTCCCGAAGACACTTGAAATTCGATATATTTGCACCAAGCCCAGTAAGCATGTCTAAAATTTCCTGCCATTTCTCTTCCTTTCGTTTTCTCGTGATTGTTGGACTCAGCTTTTCAAATAATATTACCTTGTTCTCCCGCACTTGGGTCGCCAATACAATTTTCTGCTCTTTTGTTAGCATATTTGCGTGTAAAGGAACTCTCAGTGAGGTGGCAGTGTGAAACTGTCCTTTTTATACACGATACCAAAACACGCATGGCATGCAACGCACGATTGGATCGTCGATCTGCAAAATTCATCCCTGTTCAATAACACTGTCCTATAAACACTATACAATTAACAAATACATGCCATTGTAATAGTAATTACAGGTACACATGGACGAATGTGTGCGTCCTATAACACACTTGTAACCCGAATTACTGACTTGTAACGACATGTGAAATATACAATTGTATTAAGCTGCAATTGTAATTATTTCTAAGATTTGGCCCCATCGAGCAGTCAGTCATAGTGGCATCAGAATCGCGGAGAGACACGAGATTTGGCGCTCATTCTTTTAATGATTTTCCTTGAGGAGCCCACCACCCCCCCCCCCCCCCTCACCCCACCCCACCCCCACCCCCACCCCTACCTTCCGATCCCCACCAAACTGAGAGGGGACACCCCCTCTCATACTGTTTTCCAACTCGCTACGGTGTGGCTCGTGTTCTGCTGCTCATGATACTGTGGGGGTAATTAGCGCTCATCCACCCCCTTCAACTTCCCGTTTCAAGAAAACTTCTCGAAACGAGACGTGGGGGGGAGTGGGGGTGGGCGCAGCGCTAACGAAAAGCTGAATTTGCCACTGAGGTGGGCGGAATTTACATATCTTTCTCGGTGTCTAAATATTTTCTGAATTCACAAGTATATTCACCTTCTTTGATTTGCTTCAAAGGATGAGCAGAAATATATTATTTCTACAAGTAAGAAATTTACAAGCAGATTTTACAATTGTGTAGTTTCATGTGTCTTTGTGGCTTTATAAGACGTGTTCCCACTTTTCTGTGTGATTTTTGCCAAATAGTACAAATATGTACTTGTAGAATCGGTTATAGGATAGTCCCCCGGTCGAAGTTCTCAAACGCTTTTGTGATCACAGTACTTAAGGTCCCACCTCCAACTAAATATGGAAATGTAAGACAGAATCTTTAATTCATTTCCTGTTGCGGTTTCGCGCTACCTGGTTTGATTGTTAAAAATGATTTTCCAATTCAATGTGCACTGTCGTATTAAAAATCAATATGATGAACAAAACACACATAGTTACATAGTTAAAGCTTGTGTGTTCAAAGACCACTCCTGAAGGTATTTAACTTAGTTTTGTCAGTGGCTGTTTAATGATAAGACTAGGATAAACGTGGTAACCATCAGATTGTCTTCTATAACAGAAAATGTGGAACTGGTTAAATTATTTCCAATTTCTTCTGGCAGGTAAGTTTTACTACAATTATTGAAAATCCATACACGAGGATCCCAACCATTTCGTGTACGTTTGTAGTCGCGTGTATAGCTTTATCCTTACGGGTATCGTGAGTCAAAATTATTATCAAACCATAGCCATGCTGACACGCTGTACTGCCTTCAAAGGACGTGGCGATGCCCTTCAGCGCTAATTTTTCCAGAAACTAAATGAACGTACCCTTCCCCAAATGATAAGCAAGCTAGACTTATTTTTAAAACGCGCGTCTTAAAGTGTATTTACCTAATGTCTATCACTTTTTCGGCTTTGGGTGAAAGAAGGATCGCGTTAAACAGACAGTAAATAAAAAAAAAAACGAAAAAAGAACACATTGTCCTCGAGAGGAGCAGCTGTAATGTAACTGTAAATTTGTAATGTATCTATATGTTTATGTTTATGAACCAAAAATCAGGCGTGTGCGGTTGAGTAGTCTTGACAAATCGCATAAGAAACAAAAAATTCAATTCATGAAGGTACTGTTACAATTCAACATTAGTGTCCAAGTCTTTACCAAACACGACGTGTTTCCAACAAACTCAATACTTCTTTAGGAGAAATTTACAATATCGTTTACATTTTGTCGACAGAAAAAGTATGTGATCCAAAGAACCTGTCCCACTGAGAGTTAAAATGCATAGTTTCGCGATGGGAATCAGGAATACTTGACTTTCTTATATTCTAGCCTGTGAATTATCGCAAATTATCTAAAATATATTATACAATTATGGACTTTTATGGTGCCTTTGTTATTCTTTGAAACGTACGTGTGTGTTGTCAAATTGGGCTTAATATTGGGCAGTTAAATGTCACGTGGGATATAATAAAAAGAAAATGTACTCTATTTTAGCAAATAGCGCAGATATATTCTCTGTGTTTTGTTGGTAATGTGAAGTTGTAGATGTGCCGATTGTTAGGAAAAAACGCCAACAAAAGTGGTTAAAAAAAGAAGCTAAATGTCATATTGATGTTTTTGTTTTGTGTCTATTTTTCCTAGTTTTATTATATCACACCTCTTTTCCCTCTTGATCAGTTGTAATTTCTTTTCGGTCCTTATTTCTCGAAATGGGAGCATAGTGGCTCAGTGACTGGAGTATCGGACTTCAAACCGGTCCCATCCTGACCAGGGGTAACTACGTTGTGTCCTTGGACAAGACCCTGAATATTGATTGCCTTCATGAGTGCACGGCGGCTCTGTGTACAAGGCATACTGTACCTCGATAGTGCACTTGCCTTCAGCCAATGCGAACCTTGTATGTGCGGAGTTAGTATGTTGGGATTCTGACAGTTGCTCGCCGCTGATCGGTGGTTCTCTCTAGGTATTTGGCTCCCTCTACCTGTAAAACTGTCCGACACGAGGTGATCCTGGCTGAATAAATAAAAAAATAAATGTTACTATATGGCCCAAAGTCAAGTGACAACGGCCCGATCGTTGGAATATACGCGAGAACGTCAAAACCAAACGTTCACGCTAATTGTCCATTCCAACACGGGTATGCGATTATGATTTTGGCCGAAGTGAAACATCGGTGAATATATACATAGCGGTTTGACTGGTTGCGTTAATGTTGGAGGACACAGGGGCGTAGCCAGGTGAGGTTCGACTGATGCGAACGCTCCTCACCGCAAATATGCAGTTCTACCTGTGGGACCATCTCACTTTTGTGATTTGAAATTTTTGCTAAATTGAGGCGACCTCACTTACCCAGATACATCGTACTCTAGTACAGTATGCTGTATCGCGGTAAATAGTTTTGAAACATAAATGTTCTCGTTTGAATGCAATGTATGCCAAACACCTTGATATTTTGTTATAGCCTCGGCTAAAAAAAGTATGAAAGTGCCTCTAAGAGTTTCACATAAACCAGTTGCATGGTCATAGTATTATAGGCCCTATGTTACACCCAGCACATAGCTGTTTAATTTCTGCCAGAAACACATATTTACATATATATGTATCAAGATATAATATTTAGGTGAAAAATAAAATATGCCTATCAACTTTATCGAATTATTCCCTATGTAATTTTCACATACAATTGTAGACAAATCCTTATATTTTTGATCCTACATTTTAAATAATATTTACCAAATGCTACAATTCCTGGCTACGCGCCTTGGCCAGTTTAACTGGGTATAGGTTGGACAATCCCGGTTTTAACAACTTTATGCTTTAAATTATATTTTTGTTTCTAATAAAAATGTTGTCTGTACCCTAAACGTGAATATGTTTGTATATTTGCGAATAGAGAAAGTTAGAGTACTTCAGGTCAAATGCAATTGTATTTGCGTTTGAAAAACGTCTAAAACAATAAATAGGTTAGAACGAAAATAGGAGGTGCAAATGAGCCCGAGAAGTGACACACTTCACTCTTATTTTTTCTCTCGTTTTAACGGATTTTTATTTCGTTTTAACGAAATATTATTTCTCTTAAGGAAATAATATTTCGAAATAAACGAAATAATATTTCGTTATTTCAAAATAATATTTCGTTAAAACGAAATAAATATTAAAACGAAATAAAATAAGAGTGAGGCGTGTAACTTCCCGGTCTCCATAGGATGCGAATCCGAGAATAGGGCTGTACGATATTCAAAATACTCGATACACAAAACTGAATACCGGTATCGGTATTCAAAAAAATACCGCGGTATACCGGTATATCGAAAACTGTTCAGATATATGAACACAAGTACCACAATCGAGACTCGAGGCATCACAGTCGGAACGAATTAGCATGCCTTGATGATGCGGTTCGAAACAACTTTACCCAACGCAGGCGATATCAAAATTTAATATTTTCAAAAATAATTTATCAGATTTTCCCCAAAGATTTCAACAAAACTATATCATGTGACCCCTCGTTGGAACGAGCTCAACGAGCTCGTTCCAATGAGGGGCCACATGATATAGTTTTGCTGAAATGTTTGAAAATTATTTTTTCACTTGCTGAATTCGTATATTACGAGCGCACAAGCAGACGATTCATTGGATAAAGGGATAATATTATTCATTCGGGGTTACAGTTGAAAAAACTCAAGACATCTTGAAAATTAAATTGTTGGTAAATACAATATGACGATAAACCGATACAAAACTAGATTTGGCTATTGGGTGAATATATTTTGTATCTCTGGGGATGTCCAGTAATAATTTAATGCATCAGCCATGTCGATATGTTGGATCAAATTGGTACTGACCCTCCTTAACAATTTACCTAACACAGTATTTTTAAAAAATAAATTAAATTTCATATTTTTCGAAAACAAATTTCACAATTGTTCAATAAAACCATACAAATACGGATATCATTAGAACCAGCACGTCGAGCTGTTTCCAATGATATCCACATTTATATGGTTTTATTAAGACACATCCGAGATACTTTAGGCTGTGGTAGGCTTATTCCGGTTAATGTTCTGGCCGGTTTTGGCCGCTATGATATGTAAAGGGTTAACTATATATATAGCTTCACTGCACCCCGCCTCATGGACTGTTAATCCGTTACCTAGCATACTGGGGACCACTCCTACAGAAAAAAAAAACGTTTCTGATGCGCACATCAAAATTCCAATCTTTATATGCAGTTCGCACACCCGGCAGGTTAAATGCACTGCATGCTTTGGTAAATTAAGGAGGGATAACTTTCCCGTAAATGAATTGCAATGCCGCAGATTGTTAGCCATATAGCGCTCCACAGCCAAAATACATTGGTGGGCAAAGTATGTTACTTTGCTGAACATTCATGAGCCCGCTAAGCCATTTGTACTGATTTCGATTCACAAAGGAGATTATTTAAGTGCTGTAAATTCTGAAAGCGGCTGAATTAATAAAACCAACACAAAGAACACGGAAAATACATTATCTCCACAACCTCACAGTTTCGAAGAAAAAACCTTGCAAAAGAACCACTAGAAAAGCCTGAACATGAATGGAGCTTCTGGTTCGTTATTTCGAAAATGGTGTTTAATAAAAGTACAATTATGTGAAAGAGGAACTATGAAAATAATCAAACCATTAAAAATATATCAGAACATGAATGTCACAGGAAATTAGTAATTGCGATATCCACTGTTCCGCAACATACCAAAACACCAGGCTTAGATTTATATTCCTGGCAACATTTTTGATTTTTTCACAGAAGTAGAATCAATAAATGTTTTAATGACGAGAGCGAACACAGCACACATTCATAGAGAACAATTATCCAGTATTTATTATGTAATACAGTGCGTGAAGAGTGGGTTGCAACTAAACACCCAAGGAGTGGAGTTATCAACCAAAGTATCACTTTCAAATTCTTTACATATGGACAAAAACACAAGCAATGTTTCAGCCAATGGACCTCGGGGTTTAACTCGGAGGTCCATTGGTTGGAACTTTGCTTGTGATGGTTATGCTTTGCAAAAAAAATTGTAATTATTGCTCGGGTGAAATCTCCACGCTGCGGGGGATTTAATGATGATACACTCTCCACGTACTGTAGTTTATATATTAGTGTTTAAGGAAATGTTCAGCATATATGGTTTTATCACATGACTATTGTAAAGTTCAATGAAAAAGTCCATCTGATATTCTTCTATATGAGAACACGTGTAATATGACCTGCAAGGATTTTCATTGGCTGAATTTTAAGCCTCATCACCTAATTAATATTCATATTGTACCACTCCATTGTTTACAAACAAAACATGTCGCGTGTACTTAACTATCGAGTGAACAAAATTGTGAAAATAGATGGAAAAGGAGAAGGGGAAATTGTTAAGATCATTGATTCCACAAAAGGCTTGTTATACACTGTGAAAATAGTAGGTATCGACTTTGAAGTGACTCTCGCGGCAGAACGTTTGAGCCCATTACACGATGAACGCTACCAGACGCTAGATTGCCAAGAAACTGTTGGCGTTGCTAAGCAAACGGACGCTACTCAACAGCGTCGTTTTGTTAATGTCAGCGTTGCAGATATAGATTGATTTGTTGAAAAAGAAACAAATAAAAACACTTTAAGCAAGACCTTTTATGATATGAAGTTAGTAAGACATTTTCTTCAAAGCAATGATATAAATGAGCATCGTGAAATTCAAAACATACCGCCCAGTGAACTGTGTGTTATTTTATGCAAATTTATCCTGTCAGTCAGAAAATCTGACGGCTCTGAATATGAACCAAGCTCATTGCGTGGATTTATTTCCAGTATTGACAGAAATTTAAAACGTTTTAATTATGGCCACAAAATAGTTAGCAGTGTAGAATTTGTGAAAGTGAGAGACATGTTGAAGGCCAAACAATGACAACTGAAACGAAGTGGCTTGGGCAATCGGGAAATGAAGGCGGAGCCAATAAGTGACAATGAAATTGACATTTTGTGGCAAAGCGGTCAACTGGGTTCTTCGACACCCGAATCTATAATAAACTCCTTGTGGTTTTTAAACACTATTCACAAGTAAACACTATTCACTTTGGTTTACGGGGCTCAGATGAGCACCGTAAAATGTGTTGGGAGGATGTTAGTTTGCACAAGGACCCAAATGGCCAGGAATATTTACAGTTTATAGAAAGACAAACAAAAACTCGCCCTGGTGACAATGTGAGAGATGTTCGAAGTGTGCCACCCAGAATGTGGTGTAACTTTGATTTACAAGAAAGGTGTCCTGTGAATATTTATAAAAAAAGTACTCTCTTTTAAAGCCCTCTGGTTACAGTGACGAAAGTGACCCTTTTTATATAGCAGCACATACTAAACAAGATATTATGAATGTCGGTGATCAGTGGTTTAAAAGACAGCCGATTGGAATAAATAAACTTACCTCCATCATGAAGCGCATGGCAAAAGCAGCTGGTCTGTCACCGGAAAAGAAACTTACAAATCACAGTGCTCGCAAACATCTTGTTCAGAAACTTAGTTAAAATAACATCCCTGCTCACCAGATTATGAAAATCACAGGACACAAGAATATCCAGGCAATTAACAATTACAGCCATATCAGCGAACAACAACACAAACAAATTTCTCGTGTGTTATCTAACTCCAATCTTCAAACTGAAAATAGGCCTCAATATCCTAAATCCATGGACACAGATGTAGTTTATCAAAATCAGTCAATTCCTAACACAAATGCCATTGATCGAAACACACAATTTGCGGGTAGACTGCAGAATATGTTCACAAGCAACATTTATGGTGGGCCCTTTGAAATAGACATTCATAACCTAGAAACACCATCAGCCCAACCCGCTCAGAAACGTAGGCGCATCATTGTGTCCGACAGCGACTCGGATTAAAGTTTATAAAATATAGAAATTACAAATCCCTTCTTTGGATTTGCTTCTCTTGTTGTTGACAATTGAATTACTAATGAGGGTTTTGTTGCAGTCTGTTTATTAAATGTCAACAAGACCGTTTGTTTTGAGAACTATTTTGTAAAGCGGAAGTATTGAACGCATTCAGTCAACATGGCGAAAGTAGGTTAATTTTCTTTTTCCATGTACGGGAACACAGACTCGTTAAAAATAAATCGGTTCAAGTTCGTTTGTGTGTGTCATGTGATGAAAAGAATCTGAAATTCGTTTCTCTTTCACATAAGATTTATGAAACTCGTTTCGACAATTTTATTTTAGCTCGCCAGAGGCTCGCTAAAATAAAATTGTCTACACTCGTTTCATAAATCTTATATCAAAGAGAACTCATTACAGATCCTCTATATATCATGACCCCATCAACAAATGTAAAGTCAAGTTTAGCCAATGGTATAAACACAGAACGACACAAGCGTGTAAATGGGTTGATCGATATGGTACGAGTTCCAGGTCGGAAGGATAAAACGAGAGGCACAAGCCCCTCGGTTTTATCCTTCCGCGATGGCACAAGTGTCATATCGATTAAACCATACACACGCGTGTGTCGTTCTGTCTTTATTACACGCCTGTAAAAGCAATTATTAGAAGGACACGCAGCAATTCATTTTACAACTAGTCCACTGAGTTCCAATGTGTTCTATGTGTCATTAGGCACATATAACACATTGGCACTCATGGAACGAACTATCAACAAAAAGAACACATTTTATCAACGCAATTTGCGAGGGAAACCCTTGTTTCTATTTTTAGCTATCGCGAGCGATTAAAATTGTAATTGCGGTGCACGATTTGTAGAAAATTCCAGTGAAATTTCGCTTCTACTTAAAAAGGTCCGTCAATGATTTCCGTTCTGCACATACGTGCGGAACGGATTTTTATTTTCCGCACGGTTTAGTGTGGCAATAGATATGAATTTCATAGAACAGGCGTGTAATAAGCTGCCCACTTAAGGAGAATTCCACCCCATGTGTTGACGATTCGACCATAAGTTATCAGTCAAACAGAACTTGTTTACTACTGAAACAAAAAATCCCCAAACCCCACCGTTCCACTTTCCGGGCATCTCTTACAGAACCCTATTTGACTGCAAAATTCCCTTCCTTCTTTTGGGCAGAAACCCACTTTCCAGAGCATATATGCAGTTATTTAGTTCCTCTCTTTTTGTTTAGTTATACAATAAGTTTATTGCAAGTTTCGCCCTCTATTGAGGTTGTTGGAGTTGTCGCTGAACATGATTTTCCTATTTTCGTTTCATTTTTTTGGAAAATTGCCAAACAAGGAAGTAACCTAAAGAGCCGGTTGCAAAAGATAGCAAAATAGCCGTCACATGGCGGAAATTGTCTACATTTTATCATTGTATTTATATGTTTTATATATCAGCAAATGCTTTATAAGATGTTCCAATAAACACGTTACTTCGACGATCAGTTTGTTTCTTTTCGTTGTATTAGACAGTTTTAGGGGTGGGGAGTATCCGGAGAGAACCACCGAGTGTCGGCTAGCAGATGCCAGGATCTCGAACTTACTAACGAAACAAGGACGGAGTTAGCAGTGATTGTAGGCAAGTGCACAAAGGCGTACAGTACAGTACAGTCGGCCATAGTACCTTCTATCACCACAATATCACCAACCCTCCTAATCTGTGGAGGCGGCAAGTGTAATATATACCAGCTCTGAGCTCTCCTCACGATTTATAGCGCGTCAGTGTGTGTGAGATGTCCAAAAGAAGGAGAAGAAGCAGAAACCTATCCACAAATTGTGATCAGGGAAGGGAGCGTTGAGTCCAATCCAAATATTCGCTAATATCGCCTTAAGATAGAGGGTTCAGCTTATCCCACGTACAAATATATGCCCAACAAACAATTTTTATCGGGGTTTAACAACACGTTTGACAGCAGGGTAACCTCCTGTCGGAAAGTTTTATGGGAGAAGGAAGCCGAAGTTTCTGAAGAGAATCACCGAGCAGCGGAGAGCCGGTATCTGACTACGCGACGTACTAAATTCACACTATCAGTATTAGTATTGGTTATAGACAAGTGCATCATAGGCGTGCAGTGTGCCTTAACCGTTCCCCCGTTGTAGGCAATCGAGACACTAACACTTTACCTGACGAACTGGTCGCGTACGCCCGCGGAATATGCACATTTAGCAGTTGAAAAAATATTAATTTTCAGAAAATTACAACAAAACTACATCATGTGACCGCCCCCCCCCCCCCCCCCCCTCATTGGGACAAGCTCTTCGGGATTGCTCCAATGAGGAGTCATCTGATATGGTTTTGTTGAAATATTTTGAAAATGATGAAAAAATAACATTTAAAATCATAAATTTTGATATCGTCTGCGTTGCTGAAGGGTTACCGTGATACTGAAGAAAATAACATAGCATACCAAGGCAATACCAGAGTAGTTTGGAACATTTCACGGTACTTAATAGTATTCTTTTATAAGGGGCTATATATTGCGTTGTTAGTAAATGTCTGGCACGTGATGTTACAAACGGGTGTGTGTGTAATGGGGGGGGGGGGGGTGTAGAGACAAATCTGATGCGATTACACAGTTTTATTGGAGAAACGTAAAACTGGAATATTAAGACAAGTTTAGAGGAAGTTAAGCAATGGGCTTTCCTGGCCGTACCTATCACTACGTCGGTTTCCATCACATTCGCAGCAGTTTTTGTGGCTTCCGGTAAAGGTTGCATTTGTATTAGTACGTGTTGAAAGACTTAATTCCCTTGAAAAGCTCCAATTAGAATCTAGTATAGAATTTTGTTTTACTTTTTGCAGCGCTGTTAGTGGTGTGTAATGCCGATGAGTGGACCGATTTGAAAGAAAAGCTTTTTGATCTTAATAAGTATGATCCAGGTGTACGACCAATGTGCGGTGGTGGAAGCAAAATAACTAATGTAACACTTGGTGTCGGTCTTCGCCAGATACTCAGATTGGTGAGTTTTTACAATTTCTATATGGTACACTGAATGCATAAAAATCGTAATATTCATTCTGAGCAAGACTCCGAAACTGAGACGACTCTCCGAACATGCACGACAAAGAGATGGTTTATTATGTTCTTCTAATATGGATTGTCCTGACTGACAAACACAGATTATTTCAAAAGTCAAATGACCTGGGTTGTCATATTCCGCCGATGTCGGGACCAAATCAAGCAGATCGAACAAGACGCCTTAGGCGTCTTGTTCGATCTGCTTGACCTGGTCTCGCCAGCGGCGGAATATGTCAACCAAAATCAATTTATTTTTGTAACGCGCGCATGCGCCTAAAGTGGAAAATTGATATGTCGATCTAACATGGATAGTTCTGACTGACAAACATAGATTATTTCTAATCAATTGATCTTGGTCGTCATATTCCGAGACTAGGTCCGTGAGATGGTGAGACCGGATCGGCCAGGTGGCTAGAGAAGGTCGGTCAGATCTAACAAGACGTCACAGGTGTAGTGTTTGAGCAGTGACGTCACGCCACATTTGAAACAGGCATGAGATGGATTTAGAAGTGTTGAGACACTCGTTTTCCGACGACCTAGAATGGATGGATAAGCTAGAGCATTAATGAGAAGCCACGGGAAACTATTTTGGTAATCATATAAAAATGTAAATGTCTCTCCATTAATTAATTAATTAATTAATAATAATTTTAAAACCTAGAATCCACACACGGTGCTCAATGGCTGTACAATAATTGCATACATACAAATACATGTACACACATACACATACATTTTCTCGGATACATTGATACATGGATCACTATTAAAGTTCGGACGAATAAAGAGGATTTAGATAGCAATTTCTCTTTATTTTGGAGCATAGTAAACTGGCTTCACGTAACATTAATTAAACAGATGTATGCCGGTCCTTTTATTTGCATATGTAGGTAAATACAGAAATTTCAACACATATTCCATCTTGTCAGAACGCAGCCTAAGAGTAACAACCATACATTTTGTCCACTTTTCATACTCACTCATCCAACATTCTCTGCATTCAACACACTTCATTTCCAGATCCATTCTACCTTACTATCCTCAAACGCGCCCCAATTTCTATCTGTACTTTGTTGAAATTCATAGATCTAATGACACTTCGCTTGTGCGTTTTAAATATACGGTCTATTATTATTCCAGCGGAGAGATTCACCAATGGACAGTCAAAATCAGTGGCCAGGAACTAAAGAATAAACCAACAATAATGGCTAACAATAACCCCGCATTAATTCAAATACTGACACATTAATTGACACTGCCCGCCATTTTATTTTTATCGCAAAACTTGGAGCCTGAATTCGGATAACTGGCACTTTAGAATGTTTGTTTTCAGCTCAAAGCGTCGGAAAGCAGGCACAATTCTTAATGCATCCAAAAATGCCGGAGGAAATAAATCAATAATCTTCTTTGCACTGAAGGAGATCTTGGATTACTCTCCTTGCATTGCATCACTACTCGTCTGCTTTTTGTAAACAAATGAATGCTGATAGAAACGTTTAACGAAAACGTGAAACGGGTTAAAAAACTACTGATGATGAAATGTCAAAGAGCAAATGGTTGGCATAATAAATACGTTATGTGACGCTTAGTTGGCGGATATGGTGTCACATCAGGGCCACCGAGAACAATATAAGGCTCGGATAAAGCCTCGCGTAATATTATTCCCACTTCATCGTATCCGAAACCGAATCCGAAAACTAAACGCCCCGAAATTTTTATTTTTTGCCTCAAAGTTAGTTTTTCCAATCAGAACGCTGGAAAACCATCTAAGGGTTCCGCCCTATCAGGTAACTCACCTGATATTATTTGATATCGGGTGAGTTGACGCCATTACTACTTTGATGCATTTCCACTCACTTCAAATTCTCAAAATTTGAATTCAAACAAATTAGGAGAATTTAAAAACCAAAAGTATTTTTAAGGTACCGTATTTATTGATTTGAAACATTAAATATTTAAAAAATGGACCTAAAATTTCATTTGTAGTCCCAAAAGTTCTTCGTTTCTACGATTCTATCGATTTCGTTTGCTGGAGCGAACATTTTCTTTTCAGTTTACTGAATAGATTAAAAAATGTTTAAACGTTCTTTGTTAATCTTTTTCAGGTGGTAATGATAGTAAATGTATGTAAGGGTATTTCAGACATGCTTGTAGCGATACATTATGTTGTGAAAACAAATATCGCACTTTGAACAGCGACGATTGTTTACTCCTACTATGGATACGTATCGGTGTCCGTTTCTGTTATGAATTCTACGCGGTGCTGTCAATAATGACTTCTAAAAACTAAACGTCCGGTCGTTCTTTCTTTCTCGTGAAAATTTATTAATTACTCGATTTACATTGACTTTCGACATAATAAGTATGATACAGGGCGTGTAGATAGCTGATACATTTCCATAGAAGGCTCTGAGTGTTCATATCAGGAGAGGCGAAATACTCATCGCCTTGTATGGAAATGTATCAGCCAGCTACACGCCATGCAACTTATAATATGTCCCTTTCGTCTACATAATCCGGATTTAACCCTCTGAAACCTGAAACTCTGAATGGTAGTGTATTACTCCTACTGTACACAGTGAAACTGCCCATTATGTACAGTATTTTTATGGAGGTTGAGTAATAGCCTAATCCTACAGCCCTAATGGGGTTGGATGATTATATTATTACTGACTCCATTCTCTCCAGGTCGGTGTTTATTGGTTTATCTACTCATGGACTATCATATCGTCCGTCGAATGCAACCCGGCGCCATCTGCAATGCTTAAAGAATTGCAGATGGCGTTTTTTTGCACTCGGCAAACGACATTTTGTTACAAGAAGATATACATGCATAACGAACTAAAAGGGTCAAAATGAAAGACTTGTCCCCCTGGCAGATCAACCCGCTATTGTTCCGATACGCAAGCCATTAATGAAACAGTAGTTTTTGTGAAATAATAATGATTATAGTGGAAGCTTACTTGTCGGAATATGACACTGGAAGAATCTATCGATTTTATATATCTGACGATCAAATGAGAAGACATAACAAATTAACAAGTATACAAAATACTGGAAAGCTTGTTGACAATATCGAAAGTGTAATTGAGTGCAGGTCTACGAGTCGTACGAAGGTATCAAAGCAACACCGTGCGCTTGGGAATAAATGGTGAAATGAACTGAAGTTAAACGTCAGATGGTCCTCTATTACACATCCATTAAACTTTAGACCCCCTGTATTTAACGGAATCGCCGCTATGACATATCTGTATTTAACTGGTGATGCCCAAAGCAAAATAAAGTCGGTTAAAAAAAATTAGATGACCAAAAATGAGATAATATTAAAACGCAATCATTTCCAACCTCAACATTAACCCAGTCCCGTGGCTGTCTTGTCTGCGGATGCCCATATATCCAGATTGGTCAACTTTACTTCGATAAATCCTAGGACATCCTGACATGCTTCGAACTTCTTTTAAAAATGTCAGCCCCAGCTGTTTTGCAAACCCGCCCAAATTTGTACTTATAGTTTAACTATCAGTAATAGCCACCAAATGGTAAGACGTGAATTGACACCAGCTGAAGATCGATCCATTTGATCAGTACCGCTTCAAACAAAAATAACAGACTTTTCACTTTTTTGCGTTTAAGCATCGGAATTAAATTTTTTTTATTTTAGTAAATTTTAATGCAAGGGTGTGTGTAATAAACAGAACGCGACGTTTGTTTGATTTGGTAGGTGTTTTACATAACTCGTTGGAACGAACGAACGAACGTGTTGAAACTGACTTTTGATATCGTGTGCGCCGGGTAAAGGGTTACGGTCATTTTCAACATCTTTTGATATATCATGTAAAGTCTGGCTAAGTCAATCGTATACTTCCACTATGACCAGTTTAAACGACATGCATTTCAGGCGTTGGTTCCGGTTCCTATTTCGCAAGTAAAGCAGAGCTTGTTTACTGCCGCAAGCATGCACTGCTTCACTTCACAGAGTTCCTACGAAGGACAGGTTTAGAGGACCCGTATGCCAGACGTTGGTTACCTGGAGCCAATACTATAAAACGTTTACAACTGTATTTTCAAGAATTGTATTTTCTACCTATTAATATAACTGACTAAAATGAATCATTAGCATTTTAAAAGATATGGCAATTTGTCAACTGGCAAACTGCCGCATCTTTGAAAATGCTAATGGTTCATTTCAACCCATTGCAAATCATGATTAGAAAATACCAATTGTAGAATAATCGAAATGGTTTTAGCGCGCCGAAGGCCTCAGTGACTGTTTGGGATTTGGAAGCTTCATGTCAAGGCGTTTTGAAGGAGGAAAAGGTACGGGTACTCGGCAGTTGTCCCTGGCTGGGGTATCGGCGGTGTTAGGTTGACTTCGTTGACTGACTCCTCGGGTGAGGACCAATTCTAGAAACGAACGAAATAGTTTCACGCGCCGAAGGCGCGCAGGGACGGTATAGGAAGCAAGCCCCTTTCGACCCTCGTTGACTGTATAATAGTTGGCTGTATAATTTTGTCATGTCAGAGCGTGGTAGAGGAGGGAAAGAGTAAAGGTGTTCAGCGGCGTCTGTGCCTCCTGCGGTTTTTCTTGGTGGGAGGAGGATGAGTTAGAGAGATTGATGTTGGTGGCGTTGTGGGATCTGGAGGATTAGTAGGTTCCTTGGTAATGAGTGGCCTGATCCTAGCTGCTGTTTCTTCTTGAGATTTCCTGTAGCTTTTTAAATTGATTGTGAGGACTGTCCTGATTGAGTGTGCTGGGAATTTTTTTGATACATAGAAGCTATAGTTGTCTTGGACTGTAGCTCGGGTGCTGTCATCCTCGATCTCCTCCCCAAGGAATGCCTCCGCGAACTCCGGGAAGCTCTCCTCCTGGTCGGACTCCTGGTCCGAAGAAGCCGGAGAAGCAAGAGATGGAAGGGTGGAAGGTGCGTCATCTGAGACAACTTCCTGTACCATTGACAGATCTTCCTCCTCCATCTCCTCTTCAGATGAAGAGTTTGATGGGTTAGAAAAAGAACTGTCACCTGACGACCCATGGTCCTCCGGACCCTCCTCCTGGAAGAGGGTTGCCGGGCTGGACAAGGGTTGTTCAGGGGTGACAGGTGTTGTCCCTTTGACGCCCTCACTTGCCTCCTTCTCTTCCTTTTCCTTCTTCTTCTTCTCTAGGAACTCCGTCATTCGGCGAACATCTCGTCGTCTGGCGGAGGGTCCCTTGTTTCTAATTCTCTTCTTCTTGGTGGTGGCTGTGGCTGTACTACTCCGTCGGCCTTCATCCAGCTTTTTCCGTGTCACTAGGAGAGTGACCAGTGTGAGGGGAAATCATCCCCTCACGAAAGGTGCTACACCTCTCCGAGGACGGCGGTTCCGATTCTTTATCAAAATCCACTGTCAGGTGAATTTTACCCTTGAACACCTGGATACTCCAGGTGGTGGCAAGGGTAGCCTTCACTCTGACAAGTGTCTCTTGGATTACAAGTGGGAGCTCCATTGTTTAGTTGTTAGCACCTCGGAGTCCAAGGTCTAAACCAATTCTAGAATGAATGGAATGGTTTCACGCGCCGAAGGCGCGCAGGGACGGTATGGCGAGCAAGCCCCTTTCGACACTCGATTCTAGAAAATACAACTGTAGCAGTTTTATAGTATTGACCAGTGGTCCCATTGTACGACTCAAACAGCTTGATTATCGCAGTATCGAACAATGCGTCACTTCCCGTTGTTTCACAGGGGAGAATTTAGCTTATGTCAAAACGTTTTTTCTGAAACAAAAATGAATGAATAACAGCAGAGCAAAGTTAATTGAGTGCATGATTACAAACAACGCCTCTTTAATAATAAATTTCCAATCTAATAATCCCAGGAGCTTTGCGTTTTATTATATGACACAATGAATACTCAGACCGTGATATCAAGACTGACGTATGTCATTAAATAGAAATTGGTACGTTTATAATGCTCGCACAACCGCCTTGAACATCCTCCGCTCCATCCCTAAAAGTGGTCAACCACTTTAAGGGAGGCGAGCGTTGGTCCTGCGTCCCGCCTCTGCCCCTTTTTGTAAGCGCAATGCGCATCTTTTGTCCCAACCCAATAGGATTACAATGCAGGCCTGCCCCCGAACCAAGGAAGTTCGGGTCTTCTTCTTGGAGGTCCCCGAAAGGTGTCGTTGTTGTTTTCCTCCAAAGAGTCCAACTATAACAGAGACAGCCTGAGGCAGATTATACTTGCCAGTGATGGCCATCACTCATTATCATCCTGGAAGCGGCAGACTATACTTGCCCGAAAATCCAGATCGACTGCACCCTCGGGGAGAGGTAGTACCTCTGTGAGAGGACCCAACCTCCCACACTGGTCCTCACTCGAGGGTTCAACCGACATCTGCCAATGATACTACCCATCCACAACTGGACACTACTGGAGACACCCGCCGAGTACCGGATCCTTTTCCTCCTTCAACACGCCTTGACATGTGAGAGCCATCCTATACAGTCACAGAGGGTCGAAAGAGGCTTGTCCCCCATACCGTCCCTGCGCGCCTTCGGCGCGCGAAATCATCATTTCGGTGCTCGCACATAACAGAAATGCACGAAGGGATGCCATCTCAAGAGGAGGTCATCAAAAGTAACCATCACATCAATTATACATTTTAATTATGAACAAACATATAATTCACAACACTCTTGTGGAAAATATCGTCTAGAAATTAAAATCAATATTTATACATTTTCCTTGCAGACTGGTTTCAATTTTCGTTTCACGAGAGAATATTTTATGCGTAACATTTTCTCTGTTTTTATAATATTTATTTATTTACGTTTTGGTGTTCAACGATACTTTCGACAGATTGGATCACCTCGTGTAGGACAGTTTTACGGATGGAGGAAGTCGAAGTACCCGGAGAGAGCCACAAAGAAGGGGCAAGCAACTGTCAGACTCCCCAACGTACTGACTCCTCACAAATAGTTTTAGCGTTGGTAGAAGACAAGTGCACTACCAACGCCAGAAAGTAAGCAGACTGTCATCTGCAAAATGAGGTCCCCAGAGGGTGAATTTAGTGATGCTACCCTGCACAGCAGGGTAGCATCACAAAATTTACCCTCTGTGAACCTCAGCCTGAATCAAGGTCTCAAGCCAAAATAGAAAGATGTGCCGAGAGGATAAATTGGACCACTGTACGGGATAGCGGCAGCAAATTCACCCTCTGGGGACCCCATTTTACAAATGTCAGACTGCTTATATTCAAGCTTGGCGACGTGCAGTACCCATTAGGACACCGCTCCGTCGTGCCCCAATTAAGAGGAATAACGAGACTTGTCCAAGGACACAACGCAGTTGCTGATGGTCAGGAGCAAACGGTGGACCTTTTGGTTTGAGGTTCAATGCTATAACCACTAAAGCCACCGCCCCACCCCTGCTTTTATGATAGCTTCATAATCAGACCACACACATATTACACGTAGTTATGCAGCGTCTTCATACACCAACTTCAACATCTCTATTTTACCCGGTACAGATTTGTGTTAAAGCACTTAAAAGGTGAAACTTTTATCTAACAATTATTAACAAGCATCAGTAAGGTCAAAACAGCTCAAACATTTTTCAGCTCATTGACAACCGAGATGGAATACGTCTAGCGCGTGAACATTTTTGTATGGAGTATAAGGTTTTTTGCACCATCTCTCAGGATTACAAGCCTGTCTTTTTGCTCTTTGAAACAGAGAGGCCGGCTTTCCGACCCAGAGACATGATACGCCAGTTGCTGTTATTGAACTGACATGGAAGATACCACCAGGGTCCTAAGGGTTGATGCTTGTTAAATGATATTACTTAGTCTGTGTGGATATGGGTTTTCAGCGTCGGTTAATTATATTGCTTTGAACGAAAGCTAAAAGTCGTTGATGTATTATCAAGAAAAAACAGACAATACATATAACGAAAGGAAAGAGCCTATGTTGTCGGTCGTGACAGTGCGTGTGAGTTACTGTTTTCCAGACTCACCCTCATTGTCGACCACATATACACCCTCCTTTGACGTTCTCAGCGAACAGCTTTTAGTGGGACACATACCTTCACGCAGGGTTGCAATCCTTGACACTTCTTCTGAGAAACGTATTGTGTCGTAATTTTGGTGGTGAAAAGCTGTGCCAATACAACTCCACCTGCACCCCCGTCCCAGGGCACTCTTGCACATACTTCTCTGTCTCCTCACCCATTCCTTACTGAACAATTGAGAAAGAATACAAACTTATAAGTTTATTTCATTTTTTAAAGATTTTGTACATTGTTTGTAACTCTCGCCAAAATGTATAACATATATGACGGAGACAGCTTACATAAGCATTGTGCTTGCCGCTGAATCCAATTCCATATTTTGGATTGCGCGACAAATGTATTTTTTATTTTTTTCTTATGTTATTAAATGTATCTATTCTAAACTGAAATTAAATATTGTTTAGACTAACAGTCGTTTGCCAGTTTACGGCGTTGCAACATACTGAATGACAAGGAATTAAGCCATGTTGGAAAATTTCCTTTTGCTCATAATGCAGAGGGGGTGGTTACATAGAGATGGTGGATGTGGGATAGTGTGGCTACCTCTCATACCTGACTTATATCACCATGAAAATCGCCTTTCGATAAATTTATCAGACTTGTAATTATTAGACGAGCGAGAAAGAAGTAATTAATTGAAAATCTATGACATTATCAGAAAATAAAGCCAAGTTTCCGTTTGTTACTTTTAATAAACGAAAAAAACAGACAGCTTTGATAATTGTTTCGTTTATTAAATGTAACAAAAGGAAACTTGACACTTTAAGTTAAAAGCAACCACGTCACAGATAATTAGTCATTAAGAATGTCTATCAGTATCACACCTACCAACACTAAGTAACTGTCCACTTTGTCAATTTGTTTAGCGAATATGTTTTTACAGTAATTTGAAAGTCTTTAACCCTTTACCTAACATGAAAAGCAGACGACACTTGCAATAAAAATTCTTGAATAACTAATTTTTTTCATTTTTTGTCTCAAAAACATAGGTTATGACCCCTCGTTGGAACGAGCTCGACGAGCTCGTTCCAACGAGGGGTCATAACCTAGGTTTTTGAGACAAAAAATGAAAAAATAATGAAAATTAATTGGCGAATTTTGAGAATAGCGCTGGCCGGTTTTGGCCGTTACGTTTAGTAAAGGGTTAAGCTTCCTAGGAATTTATTTATTTATTAATTGGAGTTTAACGACAGCCATGGTTACCTCGTTTCGGATAGTTTTACGGGTGGAGGAAGTCGGAGTACCCGGAGAAAACCACCGAGCAACGGCGAGAAAATACCAGACTCCCCAACATACTTACTTCGCATAAGCATCATCGTCGGAGGGTACGCCTTGGAACACAGGGATCGGGCAATCGGAATGAAGTGTCTTGCCCAATAACACAACGCAGTTACCCTAGGTGGGGGTCGAACCGTTGACCTCTTTCGGTTTGAAGTCAAAGCCATAACAGCTGAGACACCACAGTCCCTTCCCAAGAATAATAATAGCAAATCTCACCTCCCAAACATTTATATTAATGGAAAGGACAGTGTCTGTATTATATGTCACGATGCGCTCACTATGATATAATAGGGAGCACGGTGGCTCAGTGGAAGACTGTTGGACTTCTATGCTAGAGGTCCCGTGTTTGACCCCGTCAGGGACGACTCGCGTTGTGTCCTTGGGCAAGGCACTTTATCCCGGTTACCTACATGGGGGCACGATGACGCCGTGTACTAAGGCGTACCGCACGTCGATGGTGCACATGTCTTCAACCGTTGTAACCCTGCTTGGGCGGATCTTGATGTTGAGCAGCTGACAGTTGCTCGTGGTTGATCGGTGGTTCTCTCCGGGTACTCCGGCTTCCTCCACCCGTAAAACTGTCACGGTCACGATTAGCCATTGTTCACAAGTATGTGACCTTAAACCCCAATAAATCAATAAATCAACCACTATGATATAATGAACATAAAAAAGTCACAGAACATGACGAGATGGCGAAAGCGCCGTTTTCTTATTTTAAATTGGTTTCTATAGAAAGTAATCGCTTGACTGTACTGGTTACGTGAAATAATTCATGAGGGGTGATTACTCTGTTTATTATTTTTCATTATTAACGATACTTATATTATTTAACCCTTTACCTAACATAACGGCCAGCGCTATTCTCAAAACTCTCAAATTAAATTTCATTATTATTTTTTTTTTGTCTCTAAAACATAGGTTGTGACCCCTCATTGGAACGAGCTCATCGAGCTCGTTCCAATGAGGGGTCATAACCTATGTTTTTGAGACAAAAGATGAAAATAATATCTATTCAAGAATTTTGTTTGCAAGTGTCGTCTGTTTTTTCATATTAGGTAAAGGGTAAAAAAACCAATGAAGTTCCCATTACATCCACGGCAAAGCGTCTTCGTTTGCGCGAACGGATACGTGACAGAATTGTTGATTGAATAATTCACTTGTGAAGTTATCGTTTATAATCAACCCGGAAATCCCAGTAAATCACACTTTGGAAAGTAATAAACAGAGAACAATAGTCAAACGTTCAAAATGACTGGGAAAAAAGTAAAAACGCCAGCTTCTATATCCCAATACTACTCTACAGGAAAGGGGTCTGAGTCTGTGAAATGATGCGCACATCGATGATACAAAGTCGCTAACAATTCGAAATTTGAATTTTCACGTAGTATTCCCGTACGTTTGGTGTAAAATTTGCTGACAGCATTGGTAAATAAGGGGAGCTAACTTTCCTGTAAATCTCTTGCATTGACGAAATTTGTCAGTCATGGTACGTGAATGTGAGTTCAAGTGGGTTGTGGAAATGTGACATATCTATAGCTACGGCCGGTATTTAACAACTCGTTGTTTTCTATTTCCAGCACTCTCCGTCGCAAGAAATTTCAATTAACGTTTGGATGCGTCTGGTAAGCTATGTTTTCCAAAATAATGACAAGTTTCAGTTTTTGTTTTTGGTGACGCGCTTCTCAATTTCAATGTCACAAGACACCTTTCAAGATTTGTTCAACAAACTCCTTCTCCTCTTCATCTAACAACAGTCGAAAAAACGGCCACGGATAACTTTAATTTAATAGTTAATTTTGCCACTCAACCTTCTTATACGTTTCACTGCGAGGCCACCAATCCACTCGTAATCGTACGAAACCTACCAGGAAATGGTGATGGGTTGCACTTACCCCGATGCTATACATCTGCCATGCAAAGTTCCTTTCTAACTAATCTGGTCCACTGTAAAATCTAAAGCTCATCGTTAGAAATCATCTACCTTTCCATAAAATGACATTTCGCAGGCAGACTTTACTTCTATCTGCGGTGGTGTTAATTTGACCCCGAAGCCGTCACCACGAGCCGCGACCCATCACAATTATAATCAGCCGCTAATTTCTTCCAACCAGATGTCGTTAAATTTGTCAGCCACGAAACTATTCAGCTGCCTAGCCCCACAAATTCACAGAGCATTCAAGTGCAGACTCTCAAGATATACAGGGGCGTCGCGAAAATTGCCTTGATTTGACCAGACAGTGACGGGTCATGTTCAGACTGATGGAAAATAATTCCAATATTCCAACTGCATCATGAAGGCATGCCTTCGTCGTGGATAGCATTGCTGTGGAACTGGATTCCTTTCATTTCTAACGCTCGCGTCCTTTCTTTTTTCGAGAATATTTTAGAAGCAACTTTGCCTGACCATGTGCCCGTTCCGCGGGCTTATAATATTGAAGTCCATTTCAAATTAAACCTTTTTTCTCTTTATGCATTTTCATACAAAATGATTGGCTAAAGTATTACTTTCTTTTTTTCATAAAAAAACCGCATTTAGGCCCGCCCTAAACCACACACCCAATCTCTATCTTAAAAATTACGTTGCACAATGTGAATGGAAAAGAACTCACGCACACTCATATATTGTTTCAACATGAAAACTAGTTAATATTTATCTCATCATATTAAAAAGACTTTCAAAATAAAGTTTAATAAATAATGAAAACGTTATCATCCTTTTTATTCCATGTTCAATTTGTTTATACGCAATAGAAGTTCATCGTTTTACCCAAATCAAACGTAAACAATGGCCGATCATAATAATCCACAAACGATACTCACGCGAGCAAACTTTCCAATTTCCAAATAGCCCGAATGAACTCTTTCTGAGACAAAGTTCAACCATCTTCATGCCATCTGGGGTTATATCAAACTCCATATTTACAAACAGTGTTTTCAGTTCCTCAAGAAATGGTCAAAATCAAAATTAAATTTAACTCAGCGTTGCTTTGAATGACAACACCCTCCCGTTAAGTGGAAAAGTAGATTGAAGTTTTGTGTGGACGTGGCCTATGATATTCCTTTTAACTTACGCAATTCATTGGTCAATAAAATTTTTAATGACACAAAAACATATTTCAGTAAAATGCATCGTTATTTCAAACAGAATTTTAGAAAAATATGCTTTTTTTGTTCATTTATCACTAGGAAACATGATGCGACCAGGTTTTTATTTTAACCCCACAAAGAAGAGAGTGTTTAAATTTTTGCAACCTCAGGTTTAATTATAAGGAATGATCATTTGTTTCTCTCTATTTCTTGAGTTATGAACCACAAAAAAAAACAAAGTCCACACTGTGTAAATGGGCGTACATAGAGAATTATTTTCAAAATGTGTGGCCCCGGTATTTTTCGAAGTGACATAAGCGACTGTCATTTTTCGTAGTGATATGGACGATTGTCGTCTGGGGAGTATAATGATAGGCCACTGGAATTAACGTTTCGTAAATTTAAATCAGCAAACGGAGAAAGAATTAATCCACATTACACAATCCGCATATAGCGATAACATAACATACAAAGAGCGGATTACAATACCGCGTCTATAACGTGGATATACATTCAAACATCCATACCTAAACATGTCCACCTGAAAGTGTTAACCAGAAGGTCGTGAAACTTTTATGATTATTGTTTGTTATAAACAGAACAATGAGCGTTGCTATGGTTAAATAACCAGAGAAATTTACTTTTAAAGAAATGACTACTTATCTACGTGTCTTACCTTTCTAATATATTGATTTTGGTAAATTGTTTTTGATGTAAACATTGTGTATATGCCATTATGAGATCAGATAGAGAAGATTGCAGGTGGCCGAGTCAGGAGTTGATATAATTATATAATTATTTTGAGAACTTATATCAAAACGATTTCAATTCATAAGATAATTATATAAATGTTTCCCTCTTACAACGGCCTTCATGTTAACATCTAGAGAACAATAAAGTAAATGAATTAAAGCTGATACTTTGATTATCTGCGTATAGGAGAATGGGAGGGGGTGGTCAAGAGAAAGGAAGCCCTCTAAATCTTTGACTATCGACTTTTTCGGGCTCTTGTGTCCTATCTCGGGCAAAACCCGATGCATTAATCTGGGAAAGCATGACATTTATCAAGCAATTCCAATTCACGACGGACAGCACGCTCTAAAGCCGCCAGTCAAATTCTCAAACGAATTCGACGTTTTTTATGGCCTGCACCAGTCTAGACCTTAAATGGTCAATAGCCGTGTTACTTTATTAAACGAAAACGGCAGACAGCTCCGTGATTATTAAAAATATTAAAGGAACTTGACTTTACTTTCTACTGATGTCGTGGGATAGGTCTTTTCTCAACAGTTACTTGCGTCTCAAAGGGAACTCAAAGATTTCAGGGGAGATAACTTTATTGAAAGTCGATTTTCATTCAAGTCAGGTGTGAAAAGTTGGTATCAGCGTTGAGGAGTTAACCTGTCTAGTATCCCTCCGCTGTCCAGTTCAAAGCACCCACACCATTGGTTTTGATTACCGTGTTTTATTATATCAGTGAAATAGAACTTGTTCTCCACAGTAAACAAGTACTGATTCACTCCTCGTTATTAATCTTACCTGTGTTAGTACCTCGATTTTGGCGAGTTCTAATTGCTTGATTGCGAGTTTCACGAAAGTTGAATATAAGAGAATTGTGTACCTTTCCTGGTTCCAGCATTATATTTCGCTCATCGATAATTCACTTTTCAACATCGCAAGAAAATAAGCTCATCTTTTGTGTGATATTTCAGAACTGGATGGATTGTAGATTGACTTGGAATGAAACGGACTATGGCATACCACATGTACAATTACCAGTGGATCGAGTGTGGACACCCGATCTTACAGTTTATGATGCGTAAGTTTATAGCATAAATCTTTCCCCGGGGGAATCCTGGGAGGTGGAGCAGTTCCCTTGTTTATTGTGGCGAACAAGCTATATTTTACCGGTAAACAGGACCTGATAACAAAAGCCTCTAAAGTGGGAAATGTAGGTATAAAAACTGTTACTGACGCCATACATTGTTATTCATCGGTATATAATTTGACTAGCCAACGCTTAATGGTTATTATTATTATTTATTATTTATTGGTGTTTAAGGTCACATACTTATGCACAATGACTAATCGTGATCGTGGCAGTTTTACGGGTGGAGGAACCAGGAGTACCCGGAGAGAACCATAGAGCATCGACGAGCAACTGTCAGCTCCTCAACATCCTAACTATGTTCAAGTTCCGCTCATGCAGGGTTACAGTGGTTGAAGATACGTGCCCCATCGACGTGCAGTACGCCTTAGTACACGGCGTCATCGTGCCACCAGGTAGGCAACCGGGAAAAAGTGCCTTACCCAAGGACACAACGCGGGTCGTCCCTGACGGGGATCGAACTCGGGACCTCTACCATAGAAGTCCAACAGTCTACCACTGAGTCACCGCGCTCCCCGCTTAATAGTCAGATAGTTGTATATTAATTAATTAATTAATTAATTAATTAATTTTAAGAAGACATTTTACTACACAATGGCTATTCATATCCGCAACATGAATAAAAACGCTAAATCCAGCCAATTGTTTATACCCATGTTGCCCATTTAGATGACGTCCACCCCAGGAATTGGTTACCGGGTCCTACTTGACTTGTAAAACAGAGTTTGCAGCATTGTATGTATTTTCTGACTCGTTTAGAAAATAATTAAGTATAAAACCATCTTTGAATATCAAGAGCCCTTGCGATTAAAGAGACACGTCACAAACTTTGTCCCACATCACAACTCTTAAACACTGTAAAGAAAACAAAACGAATAACAAAAAACCAAACAAACAAACAAACAAAAAACCCAAACAAACAACCCCCACCAAAAAAAACCCAAACAAACAAAACCCCCAAAAAAACACAATAAGAAAGAATAAACTGAGAGAACTGAAGGCGAGAATCTTTAACCCGGATTGGTGTTTTCCGAGGCTCCCATGAGCTTCGATGGCGGTGGTTAAATACATTCACAGAACGACACACCCGTGTGAATGGGTTATTTTAAATGGCACGAGTGCCAGCGCGAAAGGATAAAACGAGAGGCCGCAGGCCATATCGATTAACCCATTCACACACGCGTGTCGTTCTGTTTTTATTACATGCCTTCACGTCCATAAAAATGTTTTATTAGATCGACAGTCAGCAATTCATTTGACAACTATCAACAAAAAGAGCACATTTTATCGCTAACCAAATTTGTGAGGGAAACCCGTGTTACTTTTTCGTCCCCAGAGTTACTGGCACATAGAGCACATTGGAATTCAGGGAACGATTTTTAGCTATCGCTAGGGATTCGAATTGTAAACCCGTGTTACTATTTGGTACCTTGAGTTCCAATGTGTTCTACTGGAAAGAACACCGTCGTGTTCCGTGGAACTCAGGGGACGATTTTCAGCTATCGCTGGCGATTTAAACAGTAATTCCGGTGCACGATTTGCAGAAAATTCCAGTGAAATTTCGCTTCTATTTAAAAATAGTCCGTCAACGATTTCCGCTCCACACATGTGTGCGGAGCGGATTTTCATTTAGTGTATCAGACAAGGGTAGTTGATTCCTGGTCCACGTGCTCTACCTGATTTGTGTTCTGTATTTATACCGTTTATAGTCGCGTCAGACGGGGATACGGATGACCTTGCGGATGGAGATACGTATAATAAATCTCGACCCCCCTCCGAACCGTGAAAATACCACGTATTTTGGAGAAATAGGCATATAATACGGATGAGATACGGATGGTCTGCGGATAAATACGGATAGATACGGATGTATGCGTGTCACTCTGAGGCCATACCTAAAACCTGCGGCAGGAGATACGGATAGATACGCATAGATAATCATATAAACGTATTACACGTATCTATCCGTCTTAGAAGGTATCGCAAGGTATCTATTCGTATGTAAAACGCATCTCTTCCCATCACAACCGCGTTTTATCCGCAGAAAAAAACGTATCTAAACGTATTGTATCCGTATTAAGTCCGTACTTTGTGGTATCAAACCTCGCGTTGGTAGACTCCCTTTTCCACCGTATTTATCCGTATCTGATGCGGATGAGATACGTATTAATACGGATCAATACGGATTAATACGGATTTTGTGCGGATTCGCCATCCGCACAGGGATGAAAAAAAGTTTTGAAATTTTCAAAACTTTTTTATATTGTGCGCTTCGTGATACGTTTTCACACGGATTGATACGGATGATACGGATGTCTGCGGTCAGATACGGATGTCTGCGGATAGATACGGATGGTCATCCGTATCTATCCGTATCAACCGTATTTCCCCGTCTGACGCGCTTTTTATATTCAACTTGAGTTAAATGAATGAGGCGAATATATTTGAATAAAAATATCACCTTTGGCCGTCCGTTTACGTTTTTGCGTCACGCCGTTTGTGTTGGAGTGTTTCATTCACGTCATAACGTATTTCAGATGCGTAACGACCAATCAGATGCGTTGTTACAAGACGTTCCACACGCGGTGTTCCGAGCACATTTCTCAATATCTATATTGTATCGAGTAACGTTGAAAACACACGGCAAAATCGTGGTATGCAAAACAAAACGGGGTTTCGAATTTGAACAATGGTCAACCTGTGAAATAGCTTACATTATTTTGAAAATATCACCTTCATGGTAGAAGTGCACTCTTTTTCTAAAGCATTTCCGTTAAAACAGCCATATATATCAACGGCGCGTTCATTTGGCAGAGAACGATCTCGAGTTAGTCGCGATTCCATACAGGCTTTCTGACTTCGTCCGCTGGATTTGGCCCCGAATTTCGTGAGCCTGGTCTGTCAATTTCACGTGGCGTCTAAAATCCTTGGGGAACCTTAAATACCTCTTGTGTGTTTTTGTGAGTATCATATAACGTCACACGTTGTCACGTGTTATTATTCTTAAAAATGTCTCGATTATGCTTTTTTCGCCATTTTAGACATTGACGGGAAAACAGCCTTTCAGGACATGGGGCTTCCTTACAGAAAATTTCTTTTAGATTGCCAAAATGGGTTAAAAGTGTCATTGATTTCATCTTTGCTGCAAAATAAATACTGGGTTTAATTTGATTAGTATTCTCTATTTATATCTCACTAGTGAAGAACAATATTTCTTTTGTTGACTGTGTAGTTGTTTTATGCTCTTTTGTTTTATCTTACAACACAGAGGTATTTTCACCAAATACAAGTAAATACGACAAGACAAAATAATACTGAATTTATATTGAGAGTGGCACCCGCACATGCGATTATTCGATTCAAAAATAGGAAATGTTTAGTCTTCACTCAATTGGTATCGAGTTATTACACACGTTTTGATCATAGTAATTAAATGATAAATAAATCACCAGCTCCACGAAATAAATTAGACCAGCTCACCCATTGCCATAATGATATTTTTATATAAGCCTACCATGTGTTAAACATAGAAAATAAAGCAACAAAACACACAGACGAAACACTTCTATAAACTTCAGCGGTAAAAGATTTGCACAAGTATAACAATGAATGGGTATTACGTCATGCAATGTCAAGAACGCAATATCATGACGTCATGATATTCATTGATAACAATTTCAATTGACAGAAGGTGAATGATTGTCAAACAGACGGCTTTAATAACTGTACTCAATCCCTTCACTATGAGAACAAATCAAGAAATGGGGTTGTGGGGGGGGGGGGGGAATATTGTAGGATAAATTAGTCGTTACCACCACGTGGAATTCCGAGATGGTGTATTGAAGTCTTGGCCTGGCCTCTGGGCATATATTGACCCGGCCTCTGTGGCATATATCCACGAGTCCTAGCAGACCCGTCGATATATGCCCCGAGACGAGGTCTCGACTGCAGCATACCATCTCAGAAATCCACATGGGGGCAATAACCTATTTGCAAACATACAATCTGTGTATTGCAGTACAGAAGTCGCATCACTACCGGGAATCAGAGAATACAGAGCAAAGGTATATTCCAACGGACATGTGTCTTACAACTGGCCATCAGTCGTAACCATCTTCTGTAAACTGCATGTCAAAAACTTCCCAATGGACAAACAAGTGTGTTCATTCATTTATACATCGTGGATATACAGCGGTGGAGAGATTGATTGGACTCCCATGTTCAAAACTGGAGATTTAAGCAACTTTGAGGAGAACGCCGAATGGACTGTTGATAGTTATGTCACAGAGAGACATTCCCTCTTGTACAAATGCTGTCCGTATCCGTTTGTGGATTTAACATTTTACTTGCATATACAGCGGAGGGCTCTGTATTACGTCATCAACTTGATATTTCCGTGCGTTCTGATTTCTGCATTGACTCAGCTTGGATTTATCCTCCCTGTTGAATCTGGAGAAAAGATTTCATTGCAAATTACTGTCATGCTTTCATTAGCTGTGTTTCTTTTGGTGATATCGGAACACCTACCACCCTCTGCGGATTCGATGCCTCTAGTGGGTAAGTTTATTACTGGTTATTCCTCATAGTGCAACGCAGGGTTCCTGCATTTGAGAGAGTAGTTAATTTAAGGTATATTTTTGAGGATTTCCAATTGAACTCGAGGCGTGAAAAGCAAGAATTTTCACAGATTTTCTTGACAAAATCCAGGCATCTCCTCTCCAAATGCGCCAGAATTTATATTGTAACTAGTTGGTAGGTTATGCTCTTTAGCATGGTGGTAACTTAAAGGAATAATGGTGTTGTGGTGTATCTGCACATCTAAACAAGATTTCTGCCAATTTAACTGTCAAAAATTAACACGCAATCTCACCTATGCGAGGTCGCACATGAGTTTGGGTATTTATTTTGGCAAAAATTCTTTTAGAAGGAAACAGCACACCATTCAATTCATAATGTGAAAGCAGTAATCAACCACCGACTCGAGATATTTCCAAGAGATTGTCAAGTCTTTCTGGTAAATCATGCATGATTAGTAATTTAATAACGTTAGGTTGTATGACTTTGTCATAACCCGTACAGTTAAAACTGGAAGTCCTGTCATGAAATGCGCAGAAATGGCACGTCGATCTGCGCGTTAATCTGCGCGTTATGACCATAGTAAGGCTATCAAATGTTGTACATATGGCATGTGTACAAGCAATGGTGCAGCCAATGGACTTCCGGGTAACCCGGAGGTCCATTGGCAGAAACATTGCCTGTGTTTGCTATGAGTAACCAGGAGAACCTGCCGTGCGTTGGATGTCATTCGATATGGCAATTGCGCGCAATTCCTACGCGCAATTAAGCCTAGATAAGCGCACAGTTCGTGACAGGACTTCTAGTTTTAACTGTAGTTTGTTCTCGTATTTTACGACTGACGGAACAAATGCATTTTCTGCAAGCATGTGGGCTAAAGAAAGTGGTGCTAAACTTGTCATGTTTAAATCATATCAATATCAGATCTCTTATCTAATGCACGGATTCATTTTGGCAGAAAAGACACATTCCGGCAATGTTCAGCTTGCTGTTAATATTGCTTAAATGATTTCTCTCTGATCGCCTGATATCTCATTTTGAAAGGACTTTAGAAGAAAGTTCAACTATTCATGGACATTCCAGGTCCTTACCAGGACATGGAGGGAATTTAATAAACTACGAGAACCTTGTAATGTACCTAACAAACCAGCATTCAAAAAACAAAAACAAAAAAGATTCTACAGTCACTGCCAATAAGTGTTTTCGCATTGCTGAACTAAGTGACGAGAGCAAATCTTTTATGTTTCCTGTTTCACGGGTTTGTCACACAAACCTCTCTCCAACACTTAAAATCTGAGCTGAAGATATTCGTGGATGTCAACAACCGGCCCACATGTGCTGAGTGATCAACAAAAGGCATGGCCCCGGGTATACTCTATGGGCGAAAGGTATTCTAGTAATGTTACTGGAACACTAAGTCCATTGTTGTCGCAGTAAACCCCAGACAACAGGGGCAGGGCTGTAACTATTTTCATTCAACTTAAAACCCATAATAAAAAGATGAAAAAAGTCATATTTACAAAGGAACCCCTGGGGTGGGAATGTCCTTGTGGGACACGTCCAACGCCCGCCCTTAAGTGTTTCCGAAGACATAAAAACACTGCGTACTGTGTGTTTGATGAAATCTTTTCTGAGAATCATTTCAAACACGATCTGAACACCAGAGATACCTTCCCAGTTCTGATACAGGGACCAGAAAAATATAATACGTTTCAAAAATATAAAGGTGATTCAAAACCCAAACACCAAAATAACAACTTTTAAGTGTGTCATCATTGTTCGAATCATTACAGGTAACGTTGGAAATACTCTATTCATCGTATACAGCGTTTAGTGACTGAAAACAGCGTTCAGTTAAATCGCGTTCACTTTTTGAGAACGAAGTCATCAACTCCTCTGAAACCGAAAGGCGGCATTCCGTCATCAGGGGCATGATATGTCAAGTTATTTATTTGGCATGGGCGTGCAGTACGCCTCAATACACTGCAGCACTGCGCTTCCACGTGACATTTGGGATCAAGAGTCTTTCCCAATGACGCAACAAAGATGACACGGCCCAAGATCAAACGTACAACATGTCGATCCAACGCACTAATAAACGAGCCACGATGTTCCAGTCTAAGTTACTTTATTAACCCTTTAAACACGAGAGACCGCTTTTCCGGCCCAGGAACGCGATACGTCATCTAATATATAAATGCGAATGTCTGTATCTCTCTTTCTCTCTTTCTATCTTTGTTCCAGGTGAACTCCGCCGTTTCTCGACCGATCGATCTCAAATTTTGTACACGGGGGTAATTCGTCCCTGCGAGTAACATGGGATGGGAGCCGTGCCCATACGAGGTTACCTTGACCTTGAAATTGATGACCTTGACCTTTTATTTCGAAAACGGCTGTGCCGATCGGGCTAAAATTTCATATGTGCGGGTATATTGACCCATCGATCATTTTGACTTTATGGGAGTGTCCGTGCGGTGTGACCTTGACCTTCAAACTGGTGACCTTGATATATTCCTCCGTTTCTCGACCGATCTGATATAACCATCTTCTCCCGTGCAACGCCGGGTATTCACCCTCTATAAATTCATAAAGTAGGATGGCGGCAAAGTGAATATCTGGGGTAGATTAATCAATATTTTCAACGTGCAGCCCAACGGCTGCACGTTGAAAATATTAATTGGTCTACCCCCACATAATGAATATGGACTCTTCCTGCTTCTGCCATTGAACTGACGTGTCATATACCACCAGTGTTCAAAGGGTTAACAGACTGCTCGGTATTTGTTTTGCTTGTTTTATTGGGTTTAAGGTTACTTTCACCAGCCAGGGTCACCGTCTCGGACAGTTTTACGTGTGGGGGATGCTGGTGTGCACGGAGAGAACCACCAGAGCAGCGGCTAGCAACTGCCAGACTCTCCAACGTAGTAACTCTACACAGACAAGGTTAACAGCTGTTGAAAACAAGTTCACCATCGACGTGCAGTACGCATTAGAACACAGCTTAACGCCTTAGACAGAGCGACACCGCACCGCGCGTGGGGAATCTTGATTTAAGTGTCTTGCCCAGTGACATAACGCAGTCACCGCTGATGAGGATCGAATCGTTGACCTTTCGGTTTGAAATTCAATGCTCTAACCACTAAGCCACCGAATATATATTGCTGCACGTTAAATAACTAATTGGTGTACCCCCACCAAATAATGAACATGGGATCTCCGAATTAATGCAACTGAACTGACATGAAGATACCATCATGATTCATGGGTTAATAAAAATTAAACTGTGTTTTGCAGGAGTATATTTCGCATTAACATTGGTTCTGGTAACAGTATCATGTATAATAACGGTGGTGGTAGTACATGTACACTTTAAATCAAGCAGTCGAGTTCCTGCCTGGGTAAAGAGAATTTTCATCAGAAAAATTGGAAAGATTCTTTTAGTCGCAGAGCGAAATAAGCGTGAGGTAAGTAGGTCTATTAATTCGTGAACTATAAATGTTAACAATAAGTTCTTTTTTAAACCACAACCAAAGCCTTTAGATACAAACAGTTGTGACTTAATGTAATTGATCATTATCAGATAATCGGACCTTTTTGTCGACCTTTAATCTCATACTTTAAAGATGCTAAAACACGATTAAAAGCTTCATGCTTACTGTCGAATCCATTCCTTACATTTTGTGCCTCTCTTCTTGTCTCTGTTATATTGTGTACAATTATTTAGTTTTTATTGTTTGTTATTCATTGTGCATGTTCTTTGATATTATTAGTTATCCTTGTGTTTTCCAGGGTGTATGGGAATTTACACCGGTTTGGGAACTCATACACACTGAGGCAAAGCCGAAGGGTGTATGGGTTCCCAAACCTGTGTAAATTCCCATACACCCTGGAAAACACAAGGATAACGGATTTATTTCCAAGAATTGTGGTTTACTTGATACTTTAACCTACACTGTGGGCAAAAACTGACAGAAGATTTGTACTTTGCAAGTTTCTTAAATAAAACCAGACAAATATGGATGTCATTGGAACTGGCTCAATGAGCCAGTTCCAATGACATCCCTATCTGTAATATTTTATTGCAAATAAATATTAAATTTCCTGTATTTTTATTTTTGTTCTAACATAACCGAGCAGAAGGTATGAATTAATAATTGAAAATAGGTACTTTTTTAGCCATACAGCTTGCTCTTGTATATTCTTGTTTTTACGCTGTGGTTAAACACTGTGTACAAGAGCCACTGTGGACTGCAAGTTACACCGTACCTCTAAGCCAATCAAAATGCAGTATTTTGTTTCATTTGGCAATAAGTATACATGTAACGAGACTTCTTGAAATAAAAATATTGTTTAAACTAAAACACGATAATTCAATAACAGCACCTGGTGTACGCAGTATTGTTGTTTTCGTGAGCGAAACTTAAACACACTCTGAAATCGACTGGGTTAACAATCAACCCAAAATCAACTGTGTTGAGTGTTGGAGTTCAAACATAAAGACATGATGAATTGACCAAGTGTGGAAGTTAATAACTAGTCAATGGAGATCTCAGACTTAGAAGTGGTCATAAACTAGGGTAAATAAATCGTCAGAGAAAGGGTTTTGTAACCTGAATGGACGAGAAAGGGTCAAAGTAAAACGGCTTTTGGGTGGCCTGCGTTATATAGAGCAGCCAGGTTTTGGAGAGTTCCTCGATGACACCTTTTGGGTGGGTGGAGGCGTCCATGTTGTACAAGCTGAGGTCGCGATCCCTAGAGCTTAGGGGAAATTGTGAAAATGAGTTCCAAATGTGTAATTTAGGCGTAGTTGAGACCCTGGAACACGTTCTGTTAGAATGTCCAAAATACCAGTCTAACAGAATAAGATTCACCGGACTTATGATGGGGAAGTGGGATAAGAGAATGTAGGACATGTGGTTAGTGGGTGACACAACGGAGAGGGTCAGTATGCTTATCGGAGAGATTGGAACACCGGATGTCATCAAGCAGCCCGTCTCCCAATGCTTGGAGGAGAGAAGAGGCTTGTGGATAAGGAGGCATTTGGGAGAACAAGACCAATCAAGGCTTTCTCATCTGAGAACCGAGACAAATCATCGGCCGGCCAAAGTGTTATTATTATTATAATATGAATCCAATTAGGTTCATATGCACTCAACCCAGTTGATTTGGAATAGTTTTTACACCAGCTGATTTTATAGTGTAGTGTAGTGAGTGTCTTGGTAAGTCCCTGATTATTAACCCAACGGATTTTAGAGTGTGCAGACCTTTGATCATCTGTTTACTTTTCGAACGCCATGTATCGAAAACAATGGTTGCCTGCAGTATCAATTCGATGGAAGTAAAAATTGGCGGTGACTGTGAAGGTCAGAGGACGATGACCAGTTATAGTAATGATGTGAATTGAGAGGTTTTCTGTGGTATATGTCCTGTTTTAACATCGCAGTTCGTAGACTTTTTGCAAGCACCGTTGGTTTCTCAAATGATTTATGTATCTTCTATTGGGTTTTGAATTGTGTAATAAATCAAATCTTTAACTCGACCGCGGTTTAAAATATACAGAACCACACATACGTTTGAATTGGTTAAAAATTATAGCACGAGATTGCTTTGGCCCATGAGATAACGAGAGCCGCGGGCACGAGTGATCTCCTGGTCCAAGGCAATCTCGTGCGATAATTCCTAACCCATTCAAATGTATGTGCGGTTCTGTATTTATCACACACCTCCCATGTAACAACCAGTCTACACGAAAATTGAACTAAAAGCACCTTTCAACTGGATAATTTCCACGTTTCCTTCGCTGTCAACAAGACATCACTGTTAGGTAGTGGGGAACCAACCTTAGTTTGCTTTTCAATTTTTACGGCATTCAATTGGTCGAAACCAATTGACACCGATCAGTGTCACGTTCACGATGATCGAACTTCAAATATTGTCTAAACTGCGGGGAATAACACAACGGAAAGTTGTTAAAATAGCTAATAAGTTTATAACTATATGACAAGTTGTGAAAGTATTTATCAAGGACCAAGCAGTCAGAATGTTATTTTTATTTTGTAGATTTTTGACTCAAATTTGACTGTTTAAATATCCCGTGTAAACAATTCTAAATGAGGAACTTGGAATTTCCAAGCAATCTCTACTCCGTTGCATTCGACCAATGATTGACGTGATATATTCAGATGGGTTCCTTCTCTGTTTACGTTGGAAACGAAATCGACCGTGTTTTGTACCACCCAAGTTTATTTTTATCGTACAGGCAAAACAGTGGAAATCCCATGTTTTACATTAATAGGTGTGTGATAATATAATTTATAAAACGTACCCAGTACATTTGTTCTGAAAAAGCCAAAAGCCTAACTTGGATGTAACTTACTTTACACTTTTTAGCAATTTCACTGTAAGCTGGGTATCATTAGATATCCTCAAGCTAAGCCATGCTATCGAGGTTTCGGTGATTGTATCAACCGAATTTACTCAGCTGACCGAGGCCATTAAATTCTGTTACTGAATGCAGTTTAAGAATCACCGAGTCATTTGGTCCAGCTTCAGTCATCAAGTTATGAAAACAATTATAACACCAGACAGATAGATTAATCAATCGGCTGTCGGTGGCCGTGGTCTGAGGAATACATAGACAATGACCCCCGTCTTAATTCAATATACCGACACTGGCGGTATATTAATCGTCACTGTCCGCCATTTTGTTCTTATCGCCAAAAAACAGTCGGTTAATCGGCAGTTTAGAATGTTTTTTTTCAGCTTAAAGCGTCGAAAATCAGGCAGAATTCTAAATGCGTCCAAAAATGTTGGAGGCAATAAATCAATAATTTTCTTTGCGATCAATGCGATGCTTGCATTGTATCACTGCTCGGCTTTTATAAACAAACAAATGGCGATAAGAAAATTTAACGAAAATATGAAACGGTTTCAAACAAAACTGATGATCAAATTTTGGAGAGAAAAGCCTGGCATAATAAATAACTTAAGGGGTGTTTAGTTGACGTACACGATGTCACAAGAGGCTAACCGAGAACAATATTACGCTCGATTTAAAGACTCGCCTAATATTGTTCTCACTTACCCTCACCTGACACTGCATCAGCCAACTATAAGTCCCGTCACTTGAAATACGAGTTTCGATTAAAATTCGGTGGCTTTAACTCTCTACAGGTACACAATTTAGTTGGAAAAGGAGGATTCCAACTATTTTGGTTGCTTTTCCTTTTTTTTGGTAAATTATCATCTACAGTTCGACCGCCGTAGACTGGTCACTTCCCATGGGTGGGCAATACTTCGACGGACGTAATAATTAGATTCCAAACACTAATTCCAGGAATAATCATCAAAAATTTAATTCATGAAGCACCGGGTACAACCCGGTGCTTCATTAATTAACATTTTGCTACTGATGATTTTTATTACGTAGTAATCACGTGGACATCACTGCCCATGCGTGGATTGCGACCAATCCAAGGCGACTGTACTGTACAATATAAACTAAGTTATGAAGAGAATTTTAGAAGAGCCCTACGCCTGAAGGCTTTCCGGAATAGGAAGAAACAGGTGAGCGAGAGGATGGAGGCCCTGGAGGCAGCTGCCAGTTCTCCTCCTAGTCCCACTAGTACACCCAACCAACTGCCAGCTCCCCCTGAGCCGGTATTGTTGGATTAGGAACGTCTGGTGGAGACTGAGGAGGAACCGGAGGTTGCTTTTTCACCACCTCCCACCCCTCACTCCCCACTTCCTTCTATACCGGACAGCCCGAGTGAGTCAATCACAGCAATACAGCCACCCCAGTCTGCAGTGATCATCGAGGACATAAGTATAAGGAGAGCACTAGTGTTGGCTAAACGTGAGCTTGAGTTGGGAAAACAAGCCGTCGCCGTAAGCCGCGAGTCGAGGGTAAAATCCAAGGCAAATTCCAAAAAGGCATCTGAATTTTAGTAACGCGTTGACAGCCGTACTGTGGCGAGAAGAAAAAAAACTACAGGAAAACATAAAAATACTTTTGCTAGTACCTTTTCGCCACAGGTGTGTCCAGTGAGCATTATGACACTAAAACGTAAAATCTTGTTGACGGTAGGGGTGCACGGTATTTCGGTATACTGCTTGGTACCGGTATCAAAATCGTAACCGATTGAATACAGTCCTTCAAATTTGATTAGAGATATACCGCCACTAACTGTATATAATTTACGGTACAGTAATATAATTTTAGAGTACGAGTTTTCTTGGAATAAAAAATATATATACTAAGTGAAAATAGGGAAAACATAGATAAAATACAAGATGTTTTATCGATAGAAAAATAATATTTTTCGAACTGCAGAAGTATTACTCACTACAGGAAAAAAAGGTAATAAATAAATAAATAAATAAACATTGCCAACTCTGTACGTCAACTTGACGGACAGAGTTGGTAATGTTTTTTATTTATTTATTTATTTATTTATATGTTCAATGTCACATATTTCTGTTCAATAGATGATCGTGACCGCAACATGGATATAAAGTCAAATCCAGCCAATCATTTATACGAATTGTGTCCCTTTTAGAGGACTTTCGTCCCTGGCATTGGTTATCGGTTCCTATTTTACCACAGTAAACAAGCACCGCTTCACTTTCCGGGATTCACACAGGGAAATGTTCGTTACCATCCAGGATTTAAACACAGATAACAGGGTGGAGTTTCAACAGGCCCGTCATAAGTTTTTGGTTGCAATTGTCAATTTACCACAACAAACACGCCAAACGATGCATCGAACTTTCAAATGTTCTTTTGATATCACTTGCTAAAATAAATGTCCTCAAAACTTTTACTTGAACACTTGGAAAAAGTCCGATTCGTTTTGTAAATAATTCATTGAAATGATTCTTTGAAGGAAATATTTAACTTGTAAGAGTGATTTACTTTAATTATAACCGTTTGTTATGCCCACTCTACTGGCGACGCTTCTACCAGAAATGTTTCACAAATGCTTTTCCAGAACTTTCCATCATTTCTTGTCGGTGAATAGAAATGACTGAGATCTGAAATTAATATTTTAAAAAACGTGGCAATTTACCTTCTCGGTAAATTGCCAAGCCATTAAAAATATTAATGAAATGTTTTTAAGATTTTAATGGTCATGAACAGAAAATATATTTCAGGAAAAAAAACAGTTGCAAACACTTCATAGAATTGGTCCGTTCGTGTACAAAAAAAACGAAAGGATATAAAGAAAAAAAAATATGGGAATATATTCCCAAATAAATCAGTACCTTTCACAACAAACGATGAAAAAGGTCATACACAATTCACCGTCCTCCTGTATTATTTTTCAGACCAATAAGCCATACTCGTTATCATCATTGTCACAGAATTACATGGCTGATGGTACTACCATCCATAACAACAACCTTCAGATGGATAAGATTACGAGATGTATGGACCAACACATGGAATTACTGCGCAGGATGGTAAATCTCTTCGATGCCAATACTCATAGTGAAATTCATTCTGAATTTCAAAAGTACGTCGCCACCATTCCAAACGGATTGTCCTTCGACGGAAGCAACGGGGTACAGCGAAATGGGAGTGACACTGAACAACACTTGAGTGAACATGGGACATATTTACGTAAAATAGCCAGACATTTTGAAGATGCGGATAATGAAGACAACTTACGTAATGAATGGCATGTTCTTGCTTGTGTGATTGACAGAATATTCTTTGTTATTTGTATGTCATTTCTTGTGGGTTCAACTGTTTCACTTTTTGTTCAACTTGATGAGTAGATTTGGTTAATTGGGAGAAAGTTTTAGTGTATGTTCATTTATTTATTTATTTATTTATTTATTTATTTATTTATTTAACAACACTTTCGACAGCCAGGGTCACCTCGTGTCGAACAATGCTATGGGTGGAGGAAGCTGGAGTACCCGAAGAGAACCACCGAGCAACTGCCAGAATCCGAACGTACCAACGCCACGCAAGCAGAGTTAGCATTGGTTGAAGACAAGTGTACCATCGATGTGCAGTATGCCTTAGTACACAGTGCCACCATGCACCCACGTAGGCAAACGGGATTAAGTGCCTTGCCCAAGGACACAAAGCAGTTATCCCTGGCGGGGATCGATCATTTTGTGTGTGAGTGTGCGCATGTTTGTGTGGACGACGGGTATCTTCAAAATTTAGGTGAGCCTACAAAGATTTTCTCTGTTTTCTCCAAGGCGTCGCGAAGAAAAGTATGGGATAGGGTTTTTCTTCCCGATTCTGTTGGGTCTGGGTTCTCGCCGAGAACAAAAGAAAAAACCCACCAAGATCCCACAAAAACTTCCGAACAACACTTTCGGTTCGTATAACGTACACCTGCCGTGGACTGGTCACTTTCCACGGGTGGGTAATTTTTTCACGGACGCAATGATATTAGACTACAAACACTTATTATAAGAATAATCATCAAATATTTTATTAAGGAAGCACCGGGTTACCCAGTGCTTCGTTAATTAAAATTTTGCTGCTGATGATTTTTATTCCCTGGTAAATGCAAGCGTGGACATCACTTCCCAATCATGGATTACGACCAGTCCATAGCGAATGTACTGTTGGTGTGTGTTTATCGTGAAAATTAACAAACAAAATCAAAATTGGTTCACGTGACTTTGTCTTGTTACAATATATGGGAGAGTGCCAACAAGCACTATCGCATGAATTATAATAAAGTCCATGCAGATATTTATTTATTGGTGTTTAAGGTCACATATTTCTGCACAATGGATGGCTTATCATGACCGCGACAGTTTTAAGGGTGGAGGGAGCCGGAGTACCCGGGGAGAACCACCGAGTAACGGCGAGCAACTGTCAGCTCCCCAACATACTAACTCCACACAAGCGGCAGGGTTAGCATAGGTTGAAGGCAAGTGCACCACCGACGTGCAGTACGCCTTAATACACGTCGCCACCTTGCCCCCCCCCCCCCCCCACGAAGGCGATGGAGGTAAAGAGCCTTGTCCAAGGACACAACGCGGTTGCCGCAGGTGGGATTCGACATTTCGACTTGCAGACTGCATTTCTACCTATTGAGCCACTGCGCCCCCAGTCCATGCAGATTAAATAACTTCATTATTTATTAAATGACTCGTCCGTTTTGTTCAGTTTAAAGCATTTGATATTTTGTTTTCATATTAATCAGTGATAAATAAAGCCTTCCGCCAATTTCACTGGTCAATTTCAAAACTAGACAATTTATTGGCTAAACAAAATACAACTGGGTCACATTTGCATAATTTCGGTAGGAAGAATTTACGTTATCTGTCCTATTTAGGATGGGTTACATCGTGTTAATCTTTTACCTACAAGAAAAACACCATTCATTTTTTTATATTTTCACTTTTGGCTTCCAAAACATAGGTTATGACCCCTCGACGAGCTCGTTCCAATGAAGGGTCATAATCTATGTTTTGGAAGCAAAAAAAAAATTCTAGTTATTTCCAAGTGCCGTCTGCAACTCAAGTTAGGTGATGGGTTAAAAAGTCATACTAAGTGGGTAATTTGTGCGTGTGTGTCATATGATAAATAGAATATGAAATGAGTGTTTTTATCATATAATATTTATGAAACTCGTCCGAATTTTCCGTTTGGGATAGCCAGAGGCTCGCCAAAACGGAAAATTCTTAGACTCGTTTCATAAATATTATACGAGAAAAACACTCATTCCGTATCCTCTATACCAATGATAATATGAAGCACATTCAGATATTATGAAAGCTTTAAAAAATGCTAAATGCCCAAATGTGAGCTCCCTGCACTTAACAAGCTAAACCCGTTTCAAGTGTTAATGAAGTAATGGCATTAATAAATAGTAATTATTTATTAGATTTGATGTTATTTCCCAGAATGCCCATTAAGAAACTCCGTTGATGACTTCAAACCTTGCTGATATGACACCGATCTCGGACGATATGAAACATTCTAGAGTAGACAAAATCTGACAAGAAGGACAGAAAATGAAAGAAGAGTTATCTTTACTCATCTATCTACTTATTTTAACAATATGTGCCACAAAACCATATTCTTAGATCAATCAATGAATAATAACACTACACTAATTGTGTGATTGTCCTTGATCTATGAATAAAAAAAACTATTAACAATCGCTTGACACAATATACTTTTGAAATTACGACAGCAATCGAGAGTATTGTTCTGTGATAAAAAAAACTGATATGAATAGAGTAGTTTATTGTTTAGGATGTTTGGATGCTTGATTTAACAAGACAACAATTTCATCTAATTCACCAGATACGAAATGATTTTTTCTGTGATTAATTCTCCACCCTCATCAGTGCAAATCAATATTTCTTCCTGTTCGTTACACTCAGTTCATATGAACGTGAGTGATTATGAATTAAAGTGAGTGATTTTATATTTTGAACGAAAGACAGAACCGATCAATTCAAGAATAAATAATACATTTTACTCGAAACCTTTAATCCTTTGAACCCTCGTTCCCTGCAATGGTATCGCCTTTCTGTACACTTACGATGAGAGAGGTCAGTTCAAAATCAATATACTGGGAGGATAAAATAATAACCACAGTCTGCAGCCGTCTGGCTGCAGACTGCAGTTGTTATTTTATCATCAATGCTCAGTGGTGGCGCCAAGGGTGGGTGGGGGGTGGGGTGGGGGTGTCAGGGGGCTAGACCCCCCCCCCCCCGTCGGAGAGGTCCAGCCACCCCCTCCCCCGTCGGAGATTTTTAGTCAGTCTGTCGGAGAGTCTCGTAAACCCGACTTCACGAGAAATTTCCGACAATCGAAAGTAGATATCTCGTCTTGTGTCGATCAAGAACGAGGTATAGTAACACGAAATTCTTTAATGTCGTTCGTCAACCTGGCTTTGTAGATGAAATATTTCCCGACTTTATTATAATATGTTTACGTTAAATAATCAATAAACATACTCAATGTGCTTCTATTTTGGTTCTCCAATTTACAACTTTTCACTCATTTTCCTTCGTTTGGGGGGGGGGGGGTCAAATATTATAGCCCCCCCGTCGGAGAGGTCAGCCCCCTGTTGAGAAATCCCTGGCGTCAGCCCTGTCATTGCTCCGTGTATAGACCTCTTATAATAAGACAAAAATGGGATAAAATTATGCCTTGGACCGAAAAATCGGGCTTACGTAAGAGTCCAAAGGGTTAAACGCCAAATACGTTTCATTATCGGGCAACTGATTTTTCAAATAAACGAGGGAGAGAGAGCTTTCATTTTATATTCTACTTTTTGTTTTGATAATTGGTAGAGCGCTAAATTATTTTTGGTCGGAAAAATATGCTCACTTCTTGTTGCGTTGTTAAACTTTATGGTACCATATATAATGTTAACAAGGCAAGCACTCTCCCATAAATTGTAATAAGGCAAATCAATACAGGCAACATCATTTCACTTCACAGATAATATAAAATATATTGTGGAGTGCGATGGCTCAGCAGGTAGAGAGGTCCTCGGTTCGAATCCCAGCTGTGGCAACCGAGTTGTGTCCTTGGGCAAGACACCTAATCCCAATTGCCAACGCGGGGCAGGCTTGGCAATTTCAGGAGAGCGATTTTTAGCTCTCCTTACTGCCCTCCTGAAAGAATTAAGGAGAGCGAAAAATTGCCCTCCTAAATATTTTGGTCTGGGATGATTGAGATTACATGTATTATGCTCACATTAATTTTTTGTTGTAAAGCAAATATGTAATTTAACTTCGAAGTCACATAACATCACGTAATTTCATTTTGAAAGTGGTTTAGTGGTAAAAGGTAATGGCTGCAACCATACCCAAACACAGTTGCAATCATTTGAAGCAAAATGGGTCACAGCATTTTTTTTCTGTCAGTTTCAAGTTCAACAACTGACATCACAGTTTGAGGGGTAATTATTCAAGGAATATTGACACTATAATATACTACCATTACTACTATCCTGTCACTTGAAGCACTTGCACCAGGATGTGACTGTAGACTCAGTAAAACATCCACCCGTAAAACTGTCCGACTCGAGGTGACCCTGGTAGTGGTAGGCGTATGACTTTCTTGGACAACAGGTCTGGGTACACACACAGGTCTTGTCAAGTGTGTGTTCGGTTGTTGAGTGAGACATCTAGATGTCTAAGAGATTTCGCTTTACCTTAATCACTGATGTAGTCTGTTGGTTTCAGTTTCAATGAGTTCGTTCAATTGGATACTTAAAATGCTGTGTAAAGCTAATTGCTCTCCTGAGCTGATTGAGGAGCGCGATTTTTTGCCCTCCTGCATTTTTCAGAATGCCAGGCCTGGCGGGGACACAGTGGTGTTGTGTACTAAGGCGTACGGCACGTCTATGGTGCACTTATCTTCAACTAATGCTAACCCTGTATGTGTGGAGTTAATGCTTGGGGAGTCAGATAGTTGCTCGCAGTTGCTCCTTGGTTCTGTCCGGGTACTACGACTTCATCCACCCGTAAAACTGTCCGACTCGAGGTGACCCTGGCTGTGGAAAGTGGCGTTAAACCCCAATAAATAAAGAACTTCCACAGAATATGAAACCTTTAACTTTAAGTTGCGTTAAGTTGCGGCCAGCATCAAAAGCTGTATCATGACTGCAACATATGTTTAAAGTGAAGTTTAGCCAATCCCTAATACCTATGCTACCCACTTTATAGGACTTCTACCCAGGGGTGTGGTTCTGAATCCTATTTTGCCAATAATGAGAATTTGTTTACAACAGCAAAGAAGCACTGCTTCCCGAGGTTCCTCCATTGACTCAGAACTATTGAACAGCCCTCTCGTGTAATAAAGCTACAACAAATATAAGTTCCTTTCGGTTGTGCTCATAGGTCGAAAGCAGATCACTATTGCAAAAAATACAGTTTTGGTACCGTAAAAATTTTCGACAGTAATGCAGACATCCAGTCTTTTCACCACATTTCAACGGTAAAGCCACACAAAATAAATGAATTGCTTCTCAAGCATTTTCTTTCAAATCAGTGAGGGAGGGAGGGAGGGTTTTATTTTTAATTTTTCTTTTGCAAAAAGTGAGCAAACATGGAGAGATTTTCGCCTCTCTTTTTACCTAGAAATATAGAAAGTGCATATCTATACAAATAAATTCATTTTTAATTTGAAAAATAAAACTTTCCTTTAAAAACAAACTATAGGTACTGCAATTCAAATGCTTCATATTCTTTCAATGCTTTTCATCCATATTATCTTTGAAGGAAAAGTATTTAACCTATGAGGATTTGCCTCGTTACAATTTATGGGAGAGTGCCTATACTCCCGTGAATTGTAACAAGGCCAACATATTGGAGACGCAACATAATAAATATGCATCAATCAAAAAATGTAAAAAGTTTTTGCGTCTCCCTGAGTTCGTACTAATATTGGAAAACACTCAATGGCAATAAAAATGTCCAATGAGGGGGTTTAAATCCAACGAGGGATTGCCTGAGAATCAAAACACTTTTCTTATAGCCAAATATTTTAGGTTGTATTTCTAGAACAGGAATGCATCTATTTATTTGTTTATTTATTGGTGTTTAAGGTCATATACTAATGCACAATGGCTAATCGTGACCGAGACATTTTCACGGGTGGAGAAAGCCGGAGTGCCCGGAGAGAACCACCGAGCATCAACGAGCAACTGTCAGCTCCTCAACATTCTAATTCTATTCAAGCTCCGCTCAAACAGGGTTACAGCGGTTGAAGACATGTGCACCATCGATGTGCAGTACGCCTTAGTACACGGCATCATCGTGCCCCCATGTATGCAACCGGGATAAAGTGCCTTGCCCGAGGACACAACGCCGGTCGACCCAGACGGGGATCGAACTCGGGACCTCCAGCAGAGAGGTCTAACGGTCTACTACTGAGCCACCGTGCTCCTCCGCCGTTCCTTTAACCCTTTACCCAACGTAACGGCCAAAACCGGCCAGCGCTATTCTTAAAAATCGCCAATGAATTTTCATTATTTTTTCATTTTTTGTCTCAAAAACATAGGTTATGACCCCTCATTGGAACGAGCTCGTCGAGCTCGTTCCAATGAGGGGTCATAACCTATGTTTTTGAGACAAAAAATGAAAAAAATTAGTTATTCAAAAATTTTTTTTGCAAGTGTCGTCTGCTTTTCATGTTAGGTAAAGGGTTAAATATATAAAGGTTTAAAGTAATTTTAAAAGGTTAAAAGGAAACAAACGGAGAGTGACAGGTTCTCGTGGGAACAGACCTAGGGCACGCCCCGCCAAAATTATCCCTTTTTTAATTAATGCAAAAGATATGGATATTATTAAGTATTTTGCTTTATTTTGTTTTAATAAACTGCTTTATCAACTTTATAATCTTGTTATTAACAAAAGTTATGTACTATATATATGTGTGTGTGTATGTCTAAAGTATAGTGGCGATGCTACAAACATTTTCCAGAACGTGAGATCATTATATTACGAGTATTTATGATATGTGTTCCAGTGCCGATAACGACTTGATAAAATGATGCAGATACATGTAAGTTAGCTAGTAATAACACTAAGACCGGTCTCTGATTTGACGAAGTAAGGTAATGTGGTTGAGTTTTGAAAGCACACTTCGCATTGAAGTCTGTTGTTTTTTATTTTTTTTTATGGGCGGGGGCCGTCATTTTTGTGTTGTTTTTTTTTTGCCACACAGACAATGTGCATAAGAATTGAAACGAAGATTGATAAAACCATTAGCCAGTTTTAATAAATTTCGTACATGGGCCAAAGCAACCGTCTATTGAAACTTTTTAGGACAAATTGGCGACACAGCCTTTACTAACAATGGAATTCACAATTAATTGGTGGAAGGGCGGTGGCACAGTGGTTAGGGCATCAAACCGAAAAGTCTATGGTTCAAACCCGTCCAGGGGTAACTGCTCTGTGCTCTTGAGAAAGGCACTTAATCATGATTGTCCACATAGGGACACAGTAGCCCTGTGTGCTAATACGTACTGCACGTCGATGGTGTACTTATCTAATTCTGACCCTGCTTGTGTGGAGTTAGTGCTTGTGGAGTCTGACAGTCGCTCGCCGATTCTAGGTGGTTCTCTGCGGGTATTTCGGCTTCCATCACCCTTAAACTTGTTTGGCATGAGGTGACCATGGCTGTCGAAAAGTGTCGTTAAACACCAATAAAAAAATTGGTACGTGGCTTTGTCTGATACCAAAGTTATTTGGTATGTACCTGTGTTATTGATAGGACAGAAGTAATGTTTTCTTAATAAAAACTATCGGAGTGGCAGGTGGCTAGCAACCTTTAAAGCTATTTATTTATTTTTATTTATTTTTGGTTTAACAACACTTCCGACAGCCAGGGACACCTCGTGTGGGAAGTTTTATGGGCGGCGGAAGCCGGAGTAATCGAAGAGAACCACCAAGCAGCGACCAGCAAATGGCAAGTCTCCCCAACGTATTAACTCCGCACAACCAGGGTAGCATTGGTTGAAGGCACGCGCACCATCGACGTGCAGTGTGCCTTAGTACACAACGCCACAGTTTCCCCACATGGACAATTGGGATTCATTGCCTTAGCGAAGAACGCAGCGCAGTTATCATGAGTCAGGACAGAGTCATGGACATTTAGGTTTGAAGGTTAATGCTCTAACCATTTTTCTAAGTTAAAGCATTATCTGATTCACATTTACTCACACAATACATATCGTTATGCGCCGAAATAGTTGTGTTTACGAGAAAAAATGTCAAGTGCAACTGCCAGAGTCCATGCAACATTTTTGGTTGTTTTCAGAAGTTTGTTAACCTCTGGTCTAAGGGAGAGAACTCTATATGTTCAACGTTTGCTCTCGAATAAGATGTTTTTTCACAACGTTCGTTATTTATTTATTTATTGGTGTTTATCGAAACTTTCGACAACCAGGCTCACCTCGTGTCGGACAGTTTTACGGGTGGAGAAGCCAGAATACCTGGAGAGAGCCACCGAGCAGCATCGAGCAACCGCCAGCCTCCCTAAATCCTGCCTGACTCCACACAAGGAAGGCTTGCATTGGTTAAAGTCGACGTGCAGAACGCATCAGGACACAGCACCACCGTGACCACACGTGGGCATTTGGAATTAAGTGCCTTGCCCAAGGACACAACACAGTTACCCCTGGCGGGGATCGAGCCGTGGACTTTTCAATTCCACACAAGGAAGGCTTGCATTGGTTGAAGTCGACGTGCAGAACGCATCAGGACACAGCACCACCGTGACCACACGTGGGCAATTGGAATTAAGTGCCTTGCCCAAGGACACAACACAGTTACCCCTGGCGGGGATCGAACCGTGGACTTTTCGATTTGAAATTCAATGCCGTAACCAGTGAGCCACAGGGCACTCGCGCTATCCAGATAACTCATGGACGACAATACCTTGTGCGTGGATGTTTCGAAAGAAAATCTAGGTAAAATGTTGGTTAGGTCGGATTGAATGTTTGTATCAGAACAACAACTATGTATTATTTAACCCCCTCACCTAACATAAAGGAAATATCGGCCAGCGTTATTCACAAAAAATACCATTCAATTTTCATTATTTTTTAATTTTTGTCTCAGAAACATGGTTTATGACCCCTCATTGGAACGAGCTCTTTGAGCTCGTTCCAATGAGTGGTCATAAGCTATGTTTTTGACGCACAAACTGAAAAAAATAGTTATTTAAGAATTTTGTTTGCAAGTGTCGTCTGCTTTTCGTGTTACGTAAAGGGTTAAAAGAATGCGGTCATTCTTAAAAATAATGCATATTTATTGTTCGTGGTGGTTATTCTTTGGGATAAAACCCAAGGTGAAACAAAGAGTGTTTGGGCAGTGGGTTTTAAAATTATAAAAAAAAAACAAGCAAAGCCAGACAGATCCCCTTGCAAAAATAAACACGTGTTCTATCACGGATGCATGAACTGAACTTCCTGATGCCTCTTCTTCATTTTGTTTAACGTCACACTAAAACAACTCACATGAGGGTATTAAATACACGATTAACCCTTTCAACACGTAGGCCCAAGACTTAATTTCATCCCAACTTTTGTCTTATTATAAGAGGTCTATACACGGGGCATTGATGATAAAATAGTGATTGCAGTCTTCAACCAGACGCCTGCAGACTGAAGTTATTATTTTATCCTCCACGTATATCGATTCTGGACTGACCCATCTCACTGTAAGTGTACACATCGGCGATACTATTTCAGGAAACGAGAGTTCAAAGGGTTAAACGTCGACCCCCCCCCCCCCCCACACACACACACACACCACTAGAGGACACCATTTAGGAATTTTAACATTTCAATTTTTATTTTCTGTCTGCCTCAGTTACAAGCTTATAACTCCTTTTTGAAACGCGCTAGTTTTATAAATTATACGTTCAGCCAAATAGTGAGAAAAAATAATACAATTGTCATGTCCATGTTAGTGGGTAACCATGAGCATCGGAAGCGTCCGGGGAGGGGGGGGGGGGGAGAGGGCGAGGGTATCAAAAAGGGTTCTGGACTGTGGGTATGAGTTACCACCAGAATTCACAGCGTATCATAAAATGTAATGTGACACTCAATAGTATTGACATATATATATCGTCCGTTGAGAGGAACGAGGTGTCATCTGCAATCCTTTAGGATTGCAGATGGCACCTTGCTCCACTCAAGAGACAATATAAAGCTTTCAAAAACACCCCCACCGGTTGTATAACCTCTTTGTTTGGTGATTATCGACCAAACTCCGACATTATACCTGATACACGCCCCACCCCACCCCACCCACCCCCATTGACATTAGCACACGTAAAATCTAGTAGAAACGATTACTCGAGAGTATCTCAGTTACAATTTTCGGAATGTAGAGTGTTTTCAACTTGTGCACTTCCAGCGAAAGGACACGGGGCGTCCCACTCCACCCACATTCAAAGTAAGGGGGAAGTTAACCTTGTGGATAGCGTTGATCGATTATGGCCGTTTCGTCATATGGAGTGTTAATGTTCAATCTCCATAATCACATCATTCAAATATGGTGGAAAAATAATTTCAAGGATACGTTATGGATTATCTGAATGTTATTCTCAAACATAAGCCTCCGGTCTTTGGAGTAGTTCAGACACCTGTGGTATTTTTTATTAGCTGGGGTGCGCTTTGACTCAGTCATTAGAGCATTGAACTTCAAACCGCCAGGTCAGTGGGTCGACCCCCCACTGGGGGCACCTGCGTTGTGTCCTTTACCCCAATTGCCCACATGGGGTCACGATAGCGCTGTGTATACTGAGGCGTACTGCACTTCAATGGTGCACTTGTCTTTAAACAATGATAACCCCGCTTGTGCAGTGTTAGTACGTTGGGAAGTCTGACAGTTGTTCACCGCTGCTGGGTGGTTCTCTTTGGTACTCCGGATTCCTCTACCCATAAAACTTTCCGACACGAGGTGGCACTTGCTCTCGAAAGTGTCGTTAAAACCCCAACAACAACAAAAATCATCCCGATTGCCGACGTCTGGCACGGTGGCGCTATGTAGCAAGTCGTACTGCACGTTGATGGCGCACATAGCTTCAGCCAATGTTAACCCTACTTGTATGGAGCTAGTACGTTTGAGATTTTGGCAGTTACTCGTCTCGGATCGGTGGTTACCTCCGAGTACTCCGACTTTCTGTACCCGATAAACTGCTCGACACGACTTGTCGGAAGTGTCGATAAACCCCATTAAATCTATAAATCAATTATTGACCCGCGTAATATGCAAATTCAGCAGTTGAAAAAATATTATTTTTCCAAAAAATTCAACAAAACCACATCATGTGACCCCTCGGTGAAACGTGCTCGACGAGCTCGTTTCAACGAGGGGTCACATAATATGGTTTTGTTGAAATGTTTGGAAAAAATTCAAAAAATGATATTTTAAATAATAAATTTTGATATCGGCTGCGGTGGGTAAAGGGTTAATTAGGTAATGATATTTTGCCATGTGGCGTACTGCTGCGAAGGGCTTTCTGAACCCTCTGCAACAGTGTGCAACAGCTTAAATGAGAAAGAAGGCACTTTTCTTTAGTTCGGAGGCGAGACAATCATTTTTCGAAAAACACAGAGCAGACGACACAAAACATAACGGCATTTCCCACCTGGCATACTGCGATGCTTTGCACTGCTAAATTATTTCGGAATATTGAAGGCGCAACCCTTTTCTACACTGACAGCAAAGGAAAACAGCCTTACCCTCCCTGCTTAATTGGTTTGCCTGAGTCTGCCTGAAAGGCATGTTTTTGTCTTTTCTTACAAAAAAGTGTCAATTATTGTTAGCTTGAGTGAGTCACAGTGTAAATGTGAGAAAAAAAAAAACATTCGAGAGAACTAAATTCGCCACAAAAGCATTCGTGTATGGGGGGGGGGATCTATTGCCCCTCCTCCTTTCATCTACCCGTTCTGACAACTTTGCATCAGCTATAACCGATGCCATAAAGATTGTTTAGTTTCGAAATAGAACGTGTGGCCCCATAGTTATATGTTGAAGAAACACAAAGTCAGAGGCACAAAAAAAAATCACTGAAATCAAAATAGACAAAAGTCTACTCACCATTTTCCATCGAATGTGAAAAGTTTTGATCCGAAATGTGTCAGTTATATAGGCTGGGCTCACATGATCGTGTTGATATATTTATGTAATATTCAGCCTCGTCTTTACTGGAAATCACATGCTTTTCCAGGTCTGTTCTCCGTGTATAAAACGACGTCACTAAACATTAATAGCCTTTTATCTGTAGACATAAGCAAAATATACCGATACCCTAAAATGTACGCCCATCATTCTGGGAGACAAAAGCATTGAATATTTTGTGTAACGAATATACAAACAAAATCGGATACAACTGTCTCAATACCCGTCTGCGTCATCTCGTCCAATCAGTCAATTGCAATTATAACCCGCAATTATAAAAACAAACTGGCCGCGCTCGTGCAGAAACTGATTTCAAGACTTGATAATTTAAATTTAACGACATTGTTTGTTCAACGTAATTGTCAGTTAACTGCACTATCTGCATGTCATAATTCCATTTGATTTGGAGAAGCCCCTGATTTGTATAAAGATTCTCAGCTCGCTGCCCCTCCCCTCCCCTGCCTCCTTTCTCCATTTCCGCATTATACTTTCAACGAATCGTATTACGTTTAACCCTTTATCTAACATGAAAAGCAGACGACACTTGCACAAAAAATTCTTGAAAAACTAATTGTTTTCATTTTTTGTCTCAAAAACATAGGTTTATGGCCCCTCATTGGAACGAGCTCGTTCCAACGAGGGGTCATAACCTATGTTTTTGAGACAAAAAATGAAAAAATAAAGAAAATTAATTGGCGATTTTTGAGATTAGCGCTGGCCTGTTTTGACAGTTACGTTGGGAAAGGGTTGACGAATATTTGGGGCATTCCTAAAGAAAATGACTCGGGGTCTCGACTAGGTCCAAGCTACACATGTGGTGTCCCTCATCACCGTCTTTATCAGTTCCTTCCATGAACCTCTGTGACATCGATCTCAAATTGATCAGTAGTTGCCCGCCACCCCACCCAATGTGCCACCCAGGTACTCTCCAAATATCTTTATTCCACAAACCACCCGAAGATCAATTTCACTGGGCCCGCCTGTCCAATTTTGATTACCGTGAATTTTTTCTCTAATGAATTTATTTCTTGTGTCTTCCTCTCTTCTTGGTCTGAGACCTCTACTTAGTAATTCTCCATCACCCCCCCTCCCCCTCCCCCACCCCTCCACCCCTCTATTCACACACCTGCTTTACCCATTACAGTCCCAAATGTTCACTACCAGTTATTAGGGAGACTGATCAACTATTTAAGACAACGCAGTTTCGCCGCATATGTTCTGTGACGGGAAGTGGGGTGGGGAGGGGGGGGGGGCAGGGGATAGGAGAAGCAGTTGGGGCCACATGGGTAACATGCACGTTCTCATTTGAGAACTTCTGCACAAATCAGCGGATTGTTCACGTGTTATTATCAAATTAAATTATGACATGAAGATAGTGCAGTTAATTGACAATTACCTTAAACAAACACTGTCATTAAATTTAACTTATCAATTCTTGACAGCAGTTTTGCACGAGCGCGGACAGTTTGTTTTTATAATTATGGGCTATAATTGCCTTTGAGAGATCGGACGAGATGACGTAGACGGGCTTTGAGTCAGTTGTTTATGTTGTTGTTTGTATATTCGTTACTCGAAATATTCAATGTCTTTTGTCTCTTAGAATGGTGGGCGTACACTTTAGGGTATCGGGATATTTGCTTATGTGTGTATATATTTATTTATTGGGGTTTAACGACACTTACGACAGCCAATGTCTATAGATAAGGGACCATTAGAGTTTAGTGACGTCGTGTTATACACGGAGAGCATGCCTGGAAAAACTTGTGATTTCCAGTGGAGATGAGGCTGAAAAATACATAAATATATCAACGATTTGAGCCGAGACTATGTGACCGAAATTTTTCTGGGACCAAAACTGAATGGTGAGTAGACTTTTGTCTGCTTTGATTTCATGTAGTTTTTTTGGTGCCTTTGACTTTGTGTTTTTTCAACATATCGTCCCCTGACTTCCAATGCGTTCTATGTGCCGGTACGCACATAGAACGCGTGGAACTCAAGAGACGATATAACAGAGGAAGCGACGCGGTCCATTTCGAAGCTGAACAATCTTCATGTATTCTAGTTAGAGGTGATGCAAAACCGCGTAGATGTAGGAAGGAGGGGTAAGAGAGCCTCCCTTCCCATACACGAAAGTTTGTGTGGCAAATCTAGTTATCTCGAATGTTTTATTTTATACTTATACACGGTGCGGTGGTCCAACCACGCTAACAATAATTGACACTTTTTCACTAGACTCGACGAAAACAACACTTTTCAGGCACACTTTTTCTACAAATATCCAAGTAAGCAGGGAGAATGAGGATGTTTGCTTTTGCTATTAGTGTAGAAAAGCGTTGTGCCTTGAATATTCCAACAGAATTTAGCAGTGCAATGTATCGCGATATGCCAGCGGGCCATGTCGTGATGTTTTGCGTCGCTTAGTATCTGTCTAAAATTGATTGTTTCTCTTCCAAACTAAATACAAGTGCCTTCTCCCTCACTTGTGTGCGAAACATTGTTGGGAAGGTACATCATCAACAGCATATCATTACCTAATTAAAAATTTATTGATTGCTTGATTTATTGGGGTTAAACGATACTTTCGACAACCAGGGTCGCCTCGTGTCGAACGGTTTTTCGGGTGCAAGGAGCTGGAGTATCCAGAGGTAACCCATTGAGCAGCGACGAGTAGTTGTCAAACTCTCAAACGCACTAACTCCGTACATTTACAGTTAACCCTTTATCTACCATAAAAAGCAGACGACACTTGCAAAAAAAAAAAAATTTGAATAACTACTATTTTCATTTTTTGTCTCAAAAACATAGGTTATGACCCCCTCATTGGAACGAGCTCGACGAGCTCGTTCCAATGAGGGGTCATAACCTATGTTTTAGAGACAAAAATGAAAAAAATAATGAAAATTAATTGAAGATTTTTTAGAATAGCGCTGGCCGTTTTTGGCCGTTACGTTAGGTAAAGAGTTAACATTGGCTGAAGATAAGTGCACCATCGACGTACAGTACACCTTACCGCACAGCGCCACCGCCCCCACGTGGGCAGACGGGATGTTTTAAGGGTTGAGGAAGCCGGAGTACCAAGAGAGAACCACCCAGCAGCGGCGAGCAACTGTCAGACTTCCCAACATACTAACTCCGCACAAGCGAGGTTAGTACTGCATGAAGACCAGTGCGCCATTGTTTTGAATTACGCTCAAGTGCACAGCGCCATCGTTACCGCAAGGGGGCAATTGGGATAAAGTGCCTTGCCAAAGGACACAACGCAGTTGCCTCTGATTGGGTTAGAACCGTGGACCTTTCGGTTTGAAGTTCAATGCTCTAACGGCTGAGCCCCCGTGCTTCCCAGCTAATTAGAAACACCTTCAATTATCTGAACTACTCCAAATCCAGTAGTTTATCCACCAGATAGTTGCATCTAAGTACTTAATTCTACGAACTGCATCTCAGAAGTCGGTGCAGTTCGAAGTCGGTGCAGAAGTCGGTGCAGAAGTCGATGGCCGAGTGGTGTGCGTGGTTCAGTATAGTTTCGCTAGGCGGTTGGTGCCAAAGGAAACTCTCTCGGCGTGGGTTCGAACCCACGCCAGGCCAGTAGTTTATGTTCGAGAAGAACTTATTCAGATAATCCATAATGTGCCTCGCCGTTATTTTTCCTCCATATTTGAATCATGATGTTTGTTGTTTGCGTCAGCGGCGTAACGCCCATACAACGAGGTGGGGGACGTCTCCTAAGGTCCCCCAACAATTGTACGATTTTAGGGGCCCCAACACAACATTTGGGCAAAAATCAGTATTTATGGTGTCAAACAGCGTTGTAGTTGAAGCATTGAGGTTGGATGCTCAATACCAGCTTGCATTAGGAATTGGGGCGATATTCACTGAAACCAATTTCGGGCTTGTGTAGGTGGCACATGACAACATGAGACATTAGTTGAAATGTCGAAACAATTTTAATTCATTTACTTATGTGGAAGCATTCTGTATAAATTGTTACAACAAACCGTCGAATCAGTATCCGAAACCAACCATTGCCAACATGACTCCTTCTCGGTTAAGGTGCTGACCACCTAACGAAGGAACGAACACTTAAACGAACGAAAGGACGAATGGAAATCACCATGCAGGGGGAGGGGGGGGGGGGAGGAAAAAATTTGCAGACACCGATGCCGATGTTTTGTTTTTGACCGGTCGGAGGACCCACCCACCCACCCCCATGTACTTTTTTCCAGTTTTACCATTTTTTTCCGGCGTTATCTGAACCACCCACCCCCACCAAATACATGCTTTTGCATCATCCTTTCCACCATACTGCACCATAACCAATTTTATCATATAGTATTGAGTGATTGACCTTGTACAGTTGGACAGGTCTAGAAAGAACATCCGTTTTATCAGACCAAAGTGGTCTTTTAAGGCAGATGGTCTCCTATAACATATCAAATATAGAGTAAAGCTGGTATGTCCATATAAAACATGGTCTCCAAAGACATCGGTCTCTTAAGGCATGTTCTATTGAAATTCATTAACATTCTTGAAAGTCAAATCATTAACATTTTACCTATAGTTATCTCTCCATGTGTTCAGACATGTTGTAGAAACCAACAATATATATGGTATTCGACAGAGTTCAGAGAACTTTGTAAAATATCATACAAATTGTTGATTTTTTGACGAAGGTTTGGGTGGGGCATGGCTGGGTAGGGGAGAGGGAGGGGATTTATTACTTATTTTAAGTCCAGCCCTAGAAGGTTTGGTACATGATTTTGTTGACACCTGTGTTCTCAGATGTGTTCGAAATAAATTAACAGTTCAATAAGGTTCAATGTTTAGTAGTTTTTGTGTTACATACTTCCTACAATGGCAATAAGAGTCATTGGTGTTTTCGTAATAGGTCTGGATACATCGTTGTACAGAACTGTTCCTGCAGCTGAAATCTGTAACTGTCCTGACTTCACATAATTGTCTTTGCTCCTCATCTAAGCCAGCCGATCTCACCAGTGTGAACATATTAGAAATGTAATCAATCGGAACACCCTCAAGATAACTTATCCTTTAAGAGTGCAGTGTTTGATAATTGCAATTAGTGATGCATTTTAACTTGCATTATTCGATATGTCATACATTGTATCACTATAAGTCGAATCATAGCTCAGCCACAATAACAGTTTTTTAATCGTATATAGACCATGGTAGGTACCCCTGATAACTTGAGTGTCTTTTTATTGGTTCTTGAATGATACTTCACTGATTACGGTATACAATTTTGCCCAAAAGTGTCTGAGGAAAAAATCGGCAAGCATCGGAATTTTTTTTTTGTCCTCCTTGACCACCCACCCACCCCGGCATCAGTGTTTTGCAATTTTTTTCCAACCCCCCCACCTCCCCCCCCCCCCTGCACCATGAGGAAAATTTTAATTAATGAAGCACCGGGTTCTACCCGGTGCTTCATTAATTAAATTTTTGACCATTACTCCTATAATTAGTGTGTTTGTAATCTAATATTATTGCGCCCGTGGAAAAATTGTCCACCTGTGGAAAGTGACCAGTCCACGGCGGTCATACTGTATCCACTAACCATCAATAGAACTTATTAAGCTAGTCAAGGCGGGGTGTATATTTTTCTGAATAGAATGCTTGCACCCAGTGAGTGTGCTAGAATATAACATTATAATGTACTGAATAATTACACTATGTGGCCTAAGCGCCCCCAATATTACTGTTACGCCACTGGTTTGAGCGACTACTATTTTCTTCTAGGAGACCAATTGTATTGAATTTTTTTACAATGTGCGCCTTGCTTCAAAAATAAAATAATAGTACATAAAAAATTCTTTCTTTACTTTAAACTAAAGTTAAAGTATACCACAGTAATAGTACAGTACCAGTCAAAATAAGTTGTAGAATACCCACTGTAAACTATGTATCCTTTTTGTACACATATAATGCAAAGATCTGACATCATTTTCTGGAAAGCTTTCAGAGAGAACTTTCCATAAAAGGATGTCATTTTCTGGTGTTATCAATATTGAAGCAGAAGGATACTTAACCCTTTACCCAACGTAACGGCCAAAACCGGCCAGCGTTATTCTCAAAAATCGCCAATTAATTTTCACTATTTTTTTCATTTTTTGTCTCAAAAACATAGGTTATGACCCCTCGTTGGAACGAGCTCGTCGAGCTCGTTCCAACGAGGGGTCATAACCTATGTTTTTGAGACAAAAAATGAAAAAAATTAGTTATTCAAGAATTTTTTTTGCAAGTGTCGTCTGCTTTTCACGTTAGGTAAAGGGTTAAGCCCCGTTCATGTGGCGAGATTTACACACGTGAGTATCAATACACACGTGAGTATATATACTCCCGTGAGTAAATGCGCCACATGAACGCATTTACACACCTAAGTAAATTTGCGTATGGAGCAAATTTGCACCGACTCTGGAGGTAATGTAAAAGTATATTTACATAGCGTGTAAATTTGCATGCTATGCAAACGTGGCATATGAACGCAAATCATCTTTACTCCTGTGTGTAAAAGTAAACGGTTTCAAAAGCCAATTCTTTATCGGATATGCAGGATCGCCCAAAAGAACTATGGGCATGTAAAACTCCTTATCTGGCAAAATAATTTTCTTCATCCATTGTGGGAATAATTCGTTGGTTTCAGCTGTGTGATATATTTCCGACTGGGCAAAGACTCTTGCATCGTGCACTCTCCCTGGCCATCCTATGTTGATATCAGTGAAAATGTACCTATTGTCACACACTCCCTGCATTATTAAAGAATAATAGCCTTTTCGGTTGATGTAATCTCCGTGGGCCTCGGTTGGTGCTATTATCGGTATATGTGTCCCGTCTATTGAGCCGGCACAATTTGGGAACCCCATCTCTCCTCATATCCATTCAGTACATCTTTGAGATCTTCTCCGCCAGGAAACTTAACAAATTTCTCAGTCAAATGTTCTGCTATGGCCGAACACACTTCATGTACACAGTTGCATACGGTGGATTTGGCAACACCAAATAGATTGTCCACTGTGCGGTATTCTGCTGAGGATGCAAGCCAGTATACTGCAATGGCCACTTTGTGGTCAACATCTAAAGGTTGTATCACATGTTTTTCGGATTGATGTTTTAGTGATGGCTCCAATTGACTGCACAAAAACTTAAATGTTTCTTTCCGCATTCGAAAATTCTCAATCCATTGGTCATCATTGAATGTTGTTTTTGCGATGTCATGCCACCAAACTCTTGATTTTGGTCTTGAAAGCACAGTCTTTTGTTTTGTGAGGCCCAGAACAAGTCCAGCACTAACGACATAAGGTAACTGTCGCCTTAACCGTAGCTGTCTGTCCATCGTGAATGACAATAATGATGCTAAAAGTTATGATACGACAAAATTTACGTAGGTGCTGTTTTTGTCACGTGAACGCAAAGCAAATTTACATTTGCATACGTGAGTAAATTTGCATATATGCAAATTTACTCACGTAAGTAAATCTCGCCACATGAACGGGCCTTTAGTTTACTTTGGTTTTGCTACAACTTATTTTGATTTCTACTGTAGTTTGTATTATTTCAGAATTTTCTTTGCTAGTTCCATAACATAACATATTTTATGAATTTTTATTTTTCTATAAATTAATTATGACCCTAAAGAACTGCTGTTTCATGTATCACCACATACATGCAGTTCAGTTCATACTGGGGGTCTAAGACGAGATAAATCCTCGGGTAAATATTACGAAGGGGTAAGAAAATATATTACACATTGCAACTTGTGGACTAAGCTGCGATCTATATGATTTCACTGGAATTAGACTATTGTTTGCTTCTGTGTTTCCGTACGCATATTAACAGCGTGGACACATATCACACCGTATGAAAAGACTATCACTTGATCTAATGTAAGATAATAAAGCCGTTGTGTGATGGCCAGTCCGACCTACGGAATTGCACCATCACAACAAAATTAGTTGCCAGATATCGCAAAAGATCCCGAATCAATCAACTTTAGATACGTCATGCAAGACTACACTGCAGACCAAGCATTGAATTGCTGCCAAGTTTGACATCCTACCCACAGATAATCGGCACAAGCTGGGAAATCGAAAGAAAAATGATATTTGATACCATTTTTGAATCTATGCTGACGTGCCCCATAATGGTATATAAATATTAACAAGGTAAACAACTCGCTTTTCGAAAACGATAGCACTCATCTTCGTTTTTCCCACCTCAAATTTGATTCACAAAACGTATCCATCAATACCCAGTATCAATGGAAAGGGGAATGAATAAGCTTTACAGTGGTGTATTACATGATCGTTGGGAGTTCTTGGGTTGTTCATGATAACTGGGAGAAGTCGCAGAAAAGGCCGAAAAACATTTAGTCGGGCAAGAAAGTGCACAGTGAAATGAGGTTTACGAGCGACAATTATCCGATTTATTATAAATAATTCGAGGTCCTGTTGTATATGGAGGGCAGATTCAAATATTAACCGTATACCTTTATCAATTACTAATCTCGGATCCACATTTATTATTTTCTGGAGTTCACATTTAACGTTTATACACTTTTTAGCCGTAACTGTGACATTTTTCCCAAACTGACCTGAGTAGACGGCGTCCTTAGATACGCGACTTCCGCAAAAGCTTTCCCCATTCTCCCATTGGCTTATTTTCATCGATGATTTTCTCGGCATAAATAGTAGCCAATGGGATGTCATTGTGCTTCTACGGATGCCGCTAGCTTGCTCAAAGCCAAGGGAAGGTTAAAAAAATGTATAAACGGCAAATGTGATCGCCAGAAATGGATAAATGTGGATCCGAGATTAGTAATTGATAAAGGCATACGGTTAATATTTGAATCTGCCCTCCATAGTCAGTGGGACCTCGAATTATTTATAATAAATTGGATAATTTTCGCTCGTAAACCTCATTTCACTGTGCACTTTCTTGTCCGACTAAATGTTTTTCGGCCTTTTCTGCGACTTCTCCCAACTGTCATGAACAACCCAAGAACACCCAACGGTCGTGTAATACACCATTGTAAAGCTTATTCATTCCCCTTTCCATTGATACCGGGTACTGTTGGATACGTTTTGTGAATCAAATTTGAGAGGGGGGAAACACGAAGATGAGTGCTATCGTTTTCGAAAAGCGAGTTGTTTACCTTGTTAATATTTATATACCATTACAGGGGCACATCAGCATAGATTCAAACATGGTATCAAATATCATTTTTCTTTCGGTTTCCCAGCTTGTGCCGAGTACCTGTGATCCTACTGGGTTCCTTCTACATTTCGGCGCCTGAGTGCAAGAATGTCCTATGTCCCATTGGGGACATAGGACATTCTAGCACTCGGGCGACGATTTGTGTAATGCTGTATCATATACGTTATGTAGCATTGTGCAGGGGTGGAAGGAATTTGGTTGGAGGGGGGGGGGGGGGGGGGTGGAGGCAATGAGTGCTTTTATATAATGCATTGGTTGGTATCCCCCTCCCAAGTAACGAATAAAGGCTCTACCAGCTGTTGGCTCTTTTCAGTTGTAGAATATGCGCGCGTTTATTTGTATTTGTGGGGTCGTTGAGCGTGAACGTAAGAGTGAGTGTGCGCGCGTGGGTGGGTTGGTGGGTGAGTGAGCGGGTTTTGGGTGGCTGCGTGGGAGGGTGTTGGTGTGTTGGTTCGTGGTGCGTACGTGTGGGTGAGGTTGCGCGTCTGCGTCTGTGTCAATGTGTGTGTCTGTGCGAGGAAGTATGGACATAAGGCTATGTGTGAGTGTGTGTGATTTTTTTTTAAATGACACAATCATGTTTTAGAGGAATTTTGAATGTTGGTTTCTGATCCCCCGCCGGGATTCGAACCCTCGGCAACACCGCCTGGCAATCAGGAGTTCAGCGTCTAAACCACTAGACCATTGCACACCGTCTAAACCGATGGCTGGAATCTAGCTTTTTAGATGAAGTCCCCATGACTACTTGGTTCATCTGTTGGCTGCTGGGTAGTGGGAAGAACGAGGATGCATCCATCGCAACGTGCGATTACTGTAACTGTATTTTGAAGTTTCTGTATCTTGAAGCACACCACGGACATGTGTATATATTCATTCCTTTTTCACTTGTATATTGTAACCTCATTACCAAAACTATAGGGAAAGGTTGAAAATAAACAACAATAAACAAACTAGCGCTACTGTCAGAAATTTGTCTTTGAACGATTAAAATTATTATTGCTAGTTATGGAAAAACAAGTCAGGATTTTTGTTTTCGATTTCTCACACAGTGTCGATACATTCTTCATCGTCCGAAAACATTTTGATTATATCGCTACGGTTAAGACTGTCTGAACCAGTTTTTTTTCTCAATATTTTCAACTTATGTCAGTTCAATACTCATCAGTCTCTCATAAACCTCTTCCGCCTTAATATTAAAATTTCCAGCCTTGTCCATATTACTTACAAGGCAGGTAGAAAACGTTTTGATTTACAAAATGTCAAAGCGTTTGCTGCGTTTAGTGACCTTGGATACGATAGTCAAGGTCTGCAGATGGAACGGAACTAGAACGCACATGAATACATCATACCTGAAATAGTTTTCGACAACACAAAAATTCCGACAGGTTCACACCGTTTTCACAGTCGCCAATTTTTGCTGTCGCGAATTTTAATGATTAACCAATCAACTTTCGAGATTTATAGTAGTTGTATTGGAATATCAAGTTTATGACGTAATGCAGAGCCCTTCGCTCTTTTTGCAAGTAAAATGTTAAATCCACAAACGGATCTGGACAACATGCGTACAAGAGGATAGGAAATATCTCTCTGTGACATAACTTTCAACAGTCCATTCTGCGTTCTCGTCAAAGTTGCACAAGTCTTCTGTTCTGAACATGGAAATCCAAACAATCTCTCCACCGTTGTATATCCGTGATGTACAAATGAATGCGCACGCACTTGTTTGTCCATTTGGAAGTTTTTGACATGTAGTTCACAGAAGATGCTTACGAATGGAGGCCAGTTGTTGGACATGCGTCCGTTGAAATATACTTTTGCTCCGTATTCTCTCATTCCCGTTAGTTATGCGTTTTCGTTGCTGCAATATACAGATTGTATGTTTCCATATGGGTTATTACCACCATGTGGGTTTTCTAGATGGTGTATTGAAGTCTAGACCTCGTGTCGGGGCGTTTATCGCCGAGTTCGTTAGGCGAGGTCGAGACTTCAATACATCTCGGAAACCCTCGAGGTGGTAATAATTAATTTATCTTATAATATTCTTGACTTGCTCACATGATGAAGGGATTGAATACAATTTTTAACGGCATCTCTTTGACAGTCATTCAGCGTCTATCAATTGATTTTTTATGAACGAAGACCATGACTTCATTGTATTGCATTCTTGCGCTATGCATGACGTAATCCACATCCACTGTTATACTTGTCCTAGGCTATAACCGCTGAAGTTTATAGTAGTGTTTCGCTTGTGTGTTTCTTTGTTTTATTTTCCATGTTTAACGCATGGTAGGCCTATATAAAAATATCATTATGGCAAAGAATGATCGGGTCTAATTTATTTCGTTGAGCTAGTGATCACCTCTTGACGGTCAGTTTTACGGATGGAGGGAGACGGAGAGAACCACCTAGCAACGACGAGAAACTGTCAGGTTCCCCAACGTCAGATTCCCCGACATACTAACTCCGCTTACATTTAGCAGTGTTAAATGTCTTCATAGAAAGTTACTTTGTTTTAGAAGAGACACATTTTAAGATAGACTAATATCATGAGGTAGCGTGGCTCATTGTTACGACCGTAGACTTCAAACGGAAAGGTCGACTGTTCGACCAGGAGTAACTGCGTTGTGTCCTTGGGCAAGGCACTTAATCCCTATTGCTCACGTGGGAGCACGGCGGCGTTGTGTACTAAGGCGTACTGCACTTTCGGCTGTGCGCTTGTCTTCAACCAACGTTAACACTGTTTGTGCGGAGATAGTACGGCGAAGAGTCAGACAATTGCTTGCCGCCGCTCTGTGGCTCTCTCCGGTTTCTCCGGCTTCCTCCACCCGTAAAACTTCCGGTACGAGGTGATCGTTGCTGCAGAAAATGTCGTTAAACCTCAATATAAAAAACAATATATAAAAAATAGTATATTTAACCTGCAGGCATGCGATTGCGGGTTAAAGATACCTTTGAACCCTGGTGGTATCTTCCATGTCAGTTCGATGGCAGCAATTGGAAGAGTCCATATTTATTATATGGGGATAGACCAATTAATAGTTTCAACGTGCAGCCCTGGGGCTGCACGTTGAAAATATTGATTGGTCTACCCTATACATTCACTTATTTATTTATTGGCGTTTAAGGTCACATACTTATGCACAATGGCGAATCGTGACCGTGACAGTTTTACGGGTGGAGGAATCCGGAGTACACGGGGAGAACCACCGAGCATCGACGAGCAACTGTCAGCTCTTCAACATTCTAACTCTGTTCAAGCTCCGCTCAAGCAGGGTTACAGCGGTTGAAGGCATGTGCACTATCGACGTGCAGTACGCCTTAGTACACGGCGTCATCGTGCCCCCATGTAGGCAACCGGGATAAAGTGCCCTTGCCCAAGGACACAACGCGGGTCGTCCCGAACGGGGATCGAACTCGGGACCTCTAGCACAGTCGTCCAACAGTTTACCATTGAGTCCCCGCGCCCCCTATACATTCACTTAGCAGCCACCATACTTAATGAAATTGTATGGTGGCTGCTAAGAGGTCTTCTCTACGTGACAAATCAACAGCCATCTCGAAGAATGTAGAGAAAAAAATAGTTACTCGGTTTTGCTGCGCGATGGAACAAAACATAGGTTCAGTACTGGAAGATGGTTGTCAGTAATATTACCGTAGTTCTAACAGTAACCTATTACAGTGCACAGAAATTTTATTTTTCCTTCTTTGCTTTCAAAACATAGCTTATGACCCTCATTTGAACGAGCCTGACGAGCTCGTTCCAGTGAGGCGTCATGGGCTATATTTTGGAAACAAACAATGGAATTTGTTATTGTGGGGTATAAATGTTAATGTCTTTTAGTCGTAAGGGATTATGGATAAAATTATGCCACTAACATGTCGGAAATTGTAACTCATCCTTCATTTCATGGCTAATATTTATTCTGGGAGCGTGGTGGCTCAGTGGTAGACTGTTGGACTTCTATGCTAGAGGTCCTGAGTTCGATCCCCGTCCAGGACGACCCGCGTTGTGTCCTTGGGCAAGGCACTTTATCCGGTTGCCTACATGGGGGCACGATGACGCCGTGTGCTAAGGCGTACTGCGTTGGCGCACATGTCCTCAACCGCTGTAACCCTGCTTGAACAGAGTTAGAATGTTAAGGAGCTGACAGTTGCAAGTCGGTGCTCAGTGGTTCTCCCCGGGTACTCCGGTTTCCTCCACCCATAAACCTGTCACGGTCACGATTAGCCATTATTCGTACCAGAACTGACGATAAAATAATATTTCCGCAGAACAACGATGCAGAGACAGGACAGCATTTGTTGAAAAGGTTTCACAGCACTAAATATTTTCCCATAGGCGACCATTATAACGTTCAAGTGAAAAAAAATTATGATCGCATCACTTTAATTTGGCATTCAAATATCTTTTATCTTTGTCAAGTATAGCACTTCAGACAACATTTTTCTGACTCGAAAACAGGGGGTCATGCAAGAAATAAGAGAGGAAAACTGATAGGAAGGGAAGTACCGGTCACGTGCACATATTGTTCAGGGAATTCTCAACAAAACCACATCAAAAGTCAATTATATTTTTAGGTTCAAAAATACAATTGACTTTTGGTGTCATGTTTCAAAGATAAACAAATTGTACTACGCATGCGCACAGATACTTGCGCATGTGCAGTACAATTTGTTTATCTTTGAAATCGATGTTTTTTAACGTGGTGGAGTCGGATATTTTTCAACATTTCTTGAATTTGATGCTGTGTTTGCGTTAAAAAATGATGCAGTCGCGTAAATAAATTATATTTGGGCTAAGTACGACAAGTAGAATGTTGATTATGTGATTTTTGTCTTCGATATGAAGCGTGAACTGAGTCGACCCAAATGCGGCCAGTTTCTTTCAGTTTTAGTCAGATGAAATTTGACCGGGTCTCTCAAAGACTGTGAGGGCCAGGAGGGCCCCGGGTTAACAGTCTTACAAAGACTACCACTTATCCTGCATGTTTTCGTCCAATTTTTCATCAGATTCCAAGGGAGTCCTGTTCTACTTGGTAAATATTTGGTGCACTCTGAAATGGAATGTTCCAGCGTCTCCGTTACACCTAAGTTACACATTTGACACACTCTTTCTTGGCCTTTCCCAATTCTCGACCTCAACTCCAGTGACTTCGATCAACTCCAGTGACTTCGATCCTCTACAACTGAAGTAAGTGGGTTGGCTGATTATTTGAGTCATATTTTGTTGACGTGAGATTTGCTGGGCCGTATCATTATGAGACGTGAGTTGGTTCTCGTTGAATTCACCATTATTCTATGCGTAATTGGGATTCAATGCTTTTCTGTAGAATTTGAAATTAAATTCCACAGTTCAGACTCGAAGTTGGGCGGACGATAGAAAGCACCAAGTACACACTGCCAATCGATATACAAAAATTCTACCAGACTCCTCTAGGTTTGTGCAGCCTATTTTCCTGTTTAAAACATAACCTACGTCTCCCTCAGATGAACTGAACCTTACTCGATAACCCCGCTATTTGATAAATGCAAGAGGGTTGATACATGCCCCTCCATCTTACTCAGGTGACTAGAAATCTGCTCTGCGGAGTGAAAAAGACAGCAACAGAGAATCCTCTGATTGCTCATAGAAACAGAGAACCGATTGGGCAGTGTGAAGCAGGAAGGATGTTAATTGATGGTCCAAGTGTGGGAGCTAGTAGAAAACTACTCATTGGAGATCTCGGACCTTGACGGTGGGGCAAACCAGGGTAAAAAAATCGTCAGAGAAAGAGTCATGGAGGATTGTAACCGTAATTGGCGAGAGGGGGTCAAATCAAAGAGGTCTTTGGGTGGCCTGCATGATAAAGAGAAGCCAGGTTTTGATGAGTACCTTGATGCCACCTTTGGGGGGTCACTGTTGTTCAAGCTGAGGTCGCGATCCCTGGAGCTGAGGGGAAAAATTGGGAAAGACGGTGAAAGGGAGTGCCAGATGTGTAACTTGGACATGGTGGAGACCCTGGAGCACTTTCTTCTAGAATGCCCAAAGTATGAGCCTAAAAAATGAGATTCACTGGGAGTATTATGGGGAAGTGGGATGGGAGAATGAAGGACATGTGGTTAGGGGGAGACTCAAAGGAGAGGGTTAATATACTAATCGGAGAGATTGGGAAGAATGGGACAAGGGATATCATCAAGCAGTTCGTCTCCGAGTGTTGGGAGGAGAGGAGAAGCGTGGGAATAGGGAGGCAGTTGGGAGTACAGGGGTAACCATGGCCTTCTCCTCCGAGAACCGCGACAAATCAGCGGCTGGCCAAAGTGTTATTATTATTGTTTGTGATTTAATTTGGAGCTATATACATTCATTAATAGGAATTTATAGATCATGACGTGATGCGCAGTTTGGAACTCAATCTCTTTTCTTGTGAGTTTCTCAGCTTCACTCTGCGAGCTAGATCCATCACACGACCTCGTAGGAGACGCCGGATGGTTGCAAGGGGAGGGATAAGCCAACTTGAGAGGCGGCCTGAACTAGAAGACAGAATGTTCGCCAAACTGAGATTTTCATCAATTTGACTTCTGCACGAAGAAATCCAATCTGCCAAGAACACGTATATTTTGATAATTTTATTAATCGAACTGCCCCGACGTTCCGCCGTTCATTCCAACCGAATGGTGCCTGAAATGTGCCAAATGACAATTACACTACTATATGCCAAAACAGATCCAAATCTAGAACTGTTTTCAGTTTGCTTAAAGATTGCAAACTGTGTATTCTTTGGAGTTTTTGTTATCAGGCATACATTTCTTCCCAATGGAAAATTACTCTCAGACCTTGGAGGGAGGAAGACACAAGAAAAAATCATTAGAGAGAAACTCACGGAGGGCTGCAATCAAAATTGGACAGACAGGCTCAGAGAAATAGATTTTCGGGCAGTTTGCGGAATAAAGAAAAGCCTTATTTGGAGAGTACCTGGATGGCATATTGGTGGGAGGGGGGCAACTGCTGATCAATTTGAGATCGATGTCACAGAGGCTTATGGGAGGAATTGATAAAGACGATGATGAGGAATACCAAATGTGTAGCTTGGAAGTAGTGGAGACCTGGATCATTTTTTCTTGGAATGCCCCAAATATTTGTTAACCCTTTACCTAATATGAAAAGCAGACGACACTTGCAAAAAATTTTCTTGAACAACTATTTTTTTTCATTTTTTGTCTCAAAAACATAGGTTATGACCCCTCATTGAAACGAGCTTGACGAGCTCGTTCCAATGAGGGCTCATAACCTATGTTTTTGAGACAAAAAATGAAAACATAATGAAAAATAACTGACGGTTTTTGAGAATAGCGCTGGCCGGTTTTGGCCGTTACGTTGGGTAAAGTGTTAAAAGTATTACAATTCGCTGAGAGTATAATGTGGAATTCGGATTGGAAAATCAAAAATATAAGATCAGAGATCGTTTCTATGCGCTGGGGGGGGGGGGGGGGCAGGGGAGAGGAGGGGGAGGAGGAGCAGCCAGGGGGAAACATATACTCTCTCATCCGAGAATCTCTAAACAAATCAGCGGCTTGTCAAACTGTTAATATCAAACGAAATTATGACATGCAGATAGTGCAGTTAATTGACAATTACGTTCAACAAACACTGTCACAAAATTTAACTTATCAAGTCTTGAAATCAGTTTTTGCACGAGCGCAGCCAGTTTTTTTTTTTTCATAATTACGGGTTATAATTGCGCTTGACTGGTTGGACGGGTACAGAGTCAGTTGTTTATGATGAAGTTTGTATACTCGTTGCACAAAATATTTAATGTTTTTTTGTCTCCCAGAATGATCGGCGTACACTTTAGGGTAACGGGATATTTAAGAGACCATTAATGTTTAGTGACGTCGAGTTATACACGGAGCAAAACTTGTGATTTCCTGTAGAGAGGAGGCTGTATATTATACAAATATATCAACATGACCGTGTGAGCCGAGACTTCATAACCGACATTTTTTCTGGAACCAAAACTCGTCATATTCGACGGAGAGTGGTGAGTAGACTTTTGTGTCTATTTGATTTCATGTAGTTTTTGGTGCCTCTGACTCTGTGTTTCTTTAACGTATATTACGTGGATAGTGTATTATCACTAAATTATCCGCAGTGTGGAGACTCCACCCAAGCAATAATTGCTAATTGGTTGCAAATCTTTATAAACACAAGCAGAGCTCCAGCCAATGGACTTCCGGGTTATACCCGGTGGTCCATTGGCTGAAACATTACTTGCATTTTTTGTCCACATGTACAGAATTTGAAAGTGATACTTTGGATGATAACTCCTCTCCCCGGGTGATTTAGGGACAATTCACTCTCCACGTACTGTATAACAGTAGAAGCGACGCGTTCTCTTTTGAAACTGAACAGATTCATGTGCATCGGTTATAGCTGATGCAATTCAGTTCAATTCAATTACATTCAAAGTTATCCGCTCATCAACCCGACATGGTACGTGCGGTACAAATAACATATCTACATAAAAACACTGGTAGTTTCATAATTTAGATATAAACATACAAATGGCAGAGTACATTGTGATAATTAAACTGAATGAAGAGAGGAATATGAGTGTTGCATACCAAGACGTCGTATTGTCCCTTGAGAGGAAAAGGGTGCCCGCTGCAATGCTAAACATTGTAGCAACCACTCTTTCACTACCAAGGGACGTCGTGTTACTCTGAGGTTTGAGTTAATCCCTCCCCAACCCGCGCAACGACTCCGTGGCACAATATGACCATGGTTTCTTTATTGGAGGTTACTGATGGAGATTGAGTTCACTTTGTTGCAATGCTGGGCCCTTTTTCCCAGAAATTCGTCGAAAGGGGTAAAGATGAGAAAGACATAGGGAACACTAAGAGGTTTCCTTCTTGCTCCGAAAGAGGGAAAAGGTGGGGGCGTGCAAAGCTGGTACAAGATAGACAGTGTCGTTGTGTTTCATATATAGTGGAACTTGAAGGTAAAAATAGGACCACACCTGTATCCCGAAATTTCCCTTCCGCAGAATCAAACAAGGAGTGAATATCAGGACCGATAGGGTATTGAAGAAACTCCATCAGTATCCCTGCTAAAACCGGTCGTTTATACTGAGGTCTACCTTTGTCGCAACCAGTGAATAAATAAAATAGATTTTAAGGACTAGGTTGAAATTATAAATTGCAACCGTTCTGAAGAGAGGAATGTATTAAATAGATAGCCTTCATCATACGCGGAATGATCGGTTATCCTTTAGCCCTTTACCCAACGCAGACGATATCAAAATTGATTTTTTTAAATATATTTTTTTCAAATTTTTCCAAAAATGTCAACAAAACCATAACATGTGACCCCTCGTTGGAACGAGCTCGATGATCTCGTTCCAACGAGGGGTCACATGATATGGTTTTGTTGAAATTTTTGGAAAAATAATATTCTTTCAACTGCTAAATTTGCATATTACGCGGACGGATGCGGGCGATTCGTTGGGTAAAGGGTTAGAACCTTTTACCAATTTAAGAATATATCAATATTATTGATCACCCCCTGTCCCTTCATGGATTCATTGCGATGTCCGGAGGAATATTTTTATTTTTGTCAACTGTAACGGAAACTCGGAAGTTCGTCACCTGAATTACATACTTTCCTATCTCCCGGAAGGAGAGAGAATAGCATGGAACACAGGCGGCGAACCGCAAAGGGGTGGGGTGGGGTTGATTTTGATCGGGTAATCTGTGTAAAACACATGCATCATATGAACGTTGAATTTATTTTCTCGATAAAAATGCAGAGCTGCTTCAGAATTTTCAAGCTTGTCACACACATTAATTCCTGGAATTTACAAATGTTCGGTCGGTTGTAAGACCACACTTTTGCGCAATTCCTTTAAGCAAGTACACTCGATGATGTAATGATATTCATCAGCAACTGTATTGATGTCGCGCATCAGACATATGCACTCATTTCTGGGAATATTACTACAGGAAGCCGATTATTTGTCAATCTGAATTTGTCCAAAGTAGATCTGTTTTTGGGTCCAAGTTTTATCAAATAGGGTTCTAGAAAAAGGGTACTTTTGAACTTTTTATAGGTATTACATTTGGGACAGGCTGTCAGTTTGGTTTGTCAGTCCTGTCCATACTGACACGTTAATACATATTTAACTGTATGGACTGATACAGATTTATGGTCCACTTGTTGGGAGAACCAAAGCCCAGACAAATCGACCGCATTTAAAATCATTTCAACGAATACAGTCCATTTACTATCAGTTTTGACAGGAATATGCTGGTGCAACAAATACTGATAAAAAACTGAAGTAAGTTTGGCGGGATATATAATATTGGCCCAGAAAGATACCATTCTTACCTTAACACTTTGAACTCGGAAGACCGATTTTTCGGTCCAAGGCATAATTTCGCCCCATTTTTGTCTCATTATAAGAGGTCTATACACGGTGCATTGATGATAAAATAATAACTGCAATCTGCAGTCAGACGGCTGCAGACTGTAGTTATTGTTTTATCCATCTGTATATTGATACTGGACTCACCCATCTCACTGTAAGTGTACACAAAGACGATACCATTCCCGGAAACGAGGGTAACTAATTTTTTTCATTTTCTGTCTCAAAAACATAGGTTATGACCCCTCGTTGGAACGAGCTCGACGAGCTCGTTCCAACGAGGGGTCTTAACCTATGTTTTTGAGACAAAAAATGAAAAAATAATGAAAATTAATTGATTTTTGAGAATAGCGCTGGACGGTTTTGACGTTACGTTGGGTAAAGGGTTAAGAGGTTAATTACTACGCTCGGTGGGTGACGACCCAATTCGCCATACACCATAAGATTAGGGGTGCTATTTTTAAGTCCGAGTATAAAATTCATAAATTTTAAATGAACTTTCTCAATAATTTCTAAATTTTCGAAACCCCACACTTCGCAAACATAGGTTAAGATTGATAGAACTGTTTTATCAAAAAGGTCCAATCAAAGTTGCACGACCGCGAAGATGTAGGAAGGAGAGCATCCCTTCTCATATATATATATATTCCTGCAATGTCACAAAGGCACACGGGACACAACTAATATGCATCTCTGTGTGGTTACTCGAGTATGATCGTCCCCCAAGTTCGAAATGCTTCCTATGTCCCTTGTTTCGTTCAGACTGTACATCTACAGGTTTCGAATAAAGTAAAAGTAGAGCAGAGGCGGACAAGCCATATGGTCTACCAGGAGAATTCCCGGTGGGCCCCTATTGGTGGCCCCCTGGGGCATCGATTGATGCAGCCCAGCACGTATTGGGGCATTGAATTTTGTGAAATGGATCTGATTGCATAGACTGCTGGAATACCGAAATGCCCTCTATGTGGACTGCCATTGCAGTCCACATGGAGACATTTCGATATACAGGAATCCAAACTACGTGATCTTATCAATTCAATGAATTTACGCCAACATGTTCGGGGCACTACCCATAGAGATGGCCACACATTAGATCTGCTGATCACCAGAGAATCCGAGGCTGATCTTGTTAAAAATGTATTAATTGTTGATCCTGCAATCTCTGATCATTTTATGATTATCTTCGATTTGGCACTTCCTCGCCCCTCCCCTGTCCGGAAGAAAGTCTCATACTTCAAGTACCGAAGTACTTACCTTGCTAAGTTTGCGGATGCTATTGCTTCGTCTTCCTTCGCTAAAATTAACGAAATGCAAACTGTTGACAGCATTGAATACATCCTCACTGGCTCACTTCGAGAGGTTATTGACAAGTTTGCGCCTAAGCAAACACGCACTTTTAGCGTACGCCCTTGCTCACAGTGGTTCAGTGATGAGATTAGGCGTGCAAAAGATTTACGACGCAAACTAGAGCTTCAGTGGCGGCAAACGAAACTATGTGTTCAGAGAAATGTTTGTCAACTGGCGAAATGTTGTTAACACACTGGTCAAATCCGCGAAACAGAAATACTTTTCGGTCTTATTGTCAGCTAATGTTAATTCCCCTAATGTGCTGTCTGTCGTTCTTGAGAAGACAACCTTACTCCCAGATCATTCGTCATCCAAAGACCTTGCGAATAGATGTTCTTCTTTCTTTTCTGAAAAAATTGAGACTATCAGAGCTTCGCTTGATACAAACTCACAATCCGATCTTCGACAGATGGCTGACATGCCATGCACCTGTGTTGAGGCTGTTGCACAGTTGTCCCAGTTCAAACCGTTGGCTACAACAGATATGCAGAGGTTAATATCCAAGGCACCATCTAAGCAATGCATGCTAAATATCGTTCCAACTTGGTTGTTAAAAGCATCTCTTTCGGAGTTAACTACACCGGTCTTGAAACTGGTCAATGCCTCCTCCACTCTGGCGTCTTTCCGACAAGCATGAAACACGCTTTAGTAAAACCGCTTCTCAAAAAGCCAACACTTGACCCAGAGGTTCTGAAAAACTACCGACCGGTCTCTAATCTTCCATTCCTATCAAAGATTATTGAGCGCGCGGTGGCTTCTCAGCTGAATTCTCATTTGGCAGCCCACGGCCTAGACGAAGTTAACCAATCTGCATACAGATCAAATTCCAGTACAGAAACGGCGCTTCTAAGGGTCCAAAATGATATCCTCATATACACGGACAGGTACAACCTAACATGTCTTGTTTTGTTGTATTTAAGTGCCACTTTTGACACAATAGATCATAACATACTTATTGAAAGACTGCCAGTGAGAATAGGCCTTACTGACGGAGCACTTAATTGGTTTTCGTCGTACCTTAATGGTCGCACACAGAGTGTCCTTATTGGCAGTGAGTCGTCAGACAAGGTCACACCACATTTTGGCTTCTCTCAAGGATCAGTGTTGGGTCCCCTACTATACACTGTCTATATCTTACCTCTCGATGACATTATCCGAAGCCACGGCCTTGACTTTCATTTTTATGCAGATGGCACACAGCTATATATTAGTTTTACTCACGCCTTTGAGCCTGAAGCATGCATTAAGATTGTACTTTGTATTTCAGACCTCAAGGCGTGGATGACTAAAAACTTCCTTAAATTGAACGATGACAAGACAGAAGTAATATATATAGGTCTACCTCATCAACGTTCAAAAATATCCAAACTGTCCCTCAATATTGGAGATTCTGCGATAAAACCCAGTAGCTGTGTTCGAAACTTAGGTTATTTCATGGATGAAAATTTGGCCGCTGATGAACATATCAAACATGTCTCTCGCAGTGCATTTTTTCATCTTAGAAATATTAGCAAAATTCGACCCTTCATTGATAGGCAGACGTCACAACAGCTTGCCCGCGCCTTTGTTACCATTCGCCTCGACTACTGCAACTCTCTTCTGATTGGCTCTAAAACATCTATTCTTGAAAAGCTACAACACATCCAAAATTATGCTGCACGGGTCATAACCAGAACTCAAAAGTACTGCCATATAACACCAGTGCTCTCTGAGTTACACTGGCAACTCGTAAAGCAAAGTATTCAATTTACAATTGTCCTTTTGATGTTTAAGTGTATCTCGGGATCTGCACCATTCTCCCTGTCCGATCTGATTACCATCCAGAAACCACCGAGGTCTCTTAGGTCATCAGGTCAACTCAATCTGGTTCAGCCCGTATCTAAATTTACTAGTGCTGGTGATAGGGCCTTTACGGTTGCTGGCCCAAGGCTTTGGAGTTCTCTTCCAATCGGCATAAAAAATAGTAAATCACTTGAATCATGCAAGTCTGGTTCTAAAAATTACCTTTTTCGAAAGGCATTTCCTTCAGTGGTCTTTTAATTTTGGTCATAAACTGACATTTCCAGGTGCGTGGGTGTGAATGAGTCAGTGAGGATTGCCTCGTTACTCGTCAAGTCATATTCGCTTACCAGTTTTGGTAAAGTTGAAGTTTGTTTTTTTGTTGTTTTTTTTTTGTTGTTTTTTTATTTTGTTTTAATTCAATACCCTTTTTCTTTTCGGTTCTGTCGCTTATCGCCACGATATTGCCACTGACTCAGTCATACCCATTCACCTGGTAATGTCATAAACTGACATTACCAGGTGCTTGGGTGTGACTGAGTCAGTGAGGATTGCCTCGTTACTCGTCAAGTCACATTCGCTTACTTGTTTTGGTAAAGTTGTAGTTTGTTTTTTTTTTGTTTTTTTTTTTTATTTTGTTTTAATTCAATACCCTTTTTCTTTTAGGTTCTGTCGCCTATCGCCACGATATTGCCTTGGTTGCTGATGTGGCGTTGGGCACCAATAAATGATAATAATGATCCATGTATCAATGTATCTGTGAGAGAATGAATGTATGTGTATGTGTGTATATGCGTGTATACAATTATTGTACAGCCATTGAGCACTGTGTGTGGGTTCTAAGCTTTAAAATTATTATTATTATTATTATTATTATTATTATTATTATTATTATTATCTAGTCTGCATTTAATCGCTCAGGTGCAAGGAAACAGCGTTCTGTCAGTTTTGAAAAATCAAAATTGTCTCCCATTAGGGCGAACATTGGTCGACTCAATGGGTCCAAGCCATGCAACCATTTTTTTCTGAATGAGCGACGAAGATGATAGAAATATCCCATAGAAATGTCCTCTTTGTGACCTGCGATTAATGATAGTTCAGATGCAGGGAAGCAGCGTTCTTTCAGTTCGACAAATCAAATTTTCTCCGGGTCTGGGACTGACCTTGGTGCATTTGCCGGTAACTGTTCTTGGCCCAGTCCGCCCCTGAAGTAGGGCGAGCTACTATACAGTAACACTTACAGAGCTATATGATACTGGGTTTACAAAGTTTAATGGCAAGTACAAAGGGCGCTGGAGTTCTTCCTTTCAGAAAAATGCTACTGATGAGAAGTAAAAACAGAACATTGGTAGACGAGTTAAGGCTTGTTGACTGGAAGAGATCCACTCGAATTCAGTATGTAGCAATGTCGATCATGGGTTTTTGTTTCATGTAAATGGTGCATAACAGAACATCATGAGTAGATCCGCAATGGATAATATAAGTTATCTCCGCCAACATATATGGTTTGTAAACACTGAGCCGCAGGCGAGGTGTTTAAATGAGACATCCAGGTATTAAATCTCCATATGCCATAAATGTTGGCGGAGATAACGTTTTTGTCCCGTTTGAAATACAATACAAACATAGTGGAAATAAATTTGTGGACGCATTTCTCAGCTCCACAATCACTTGGACCGAATTCGTGATAATTATTTTGTTTTTATAATCCCAGAAGACAACAGATAGAGTTATATCCCTTGGGTCGTCTAGGAAACGAGTAAACAGTATTTTTTTGACATTTCGTCCTCTGAGTTCCAATGTGTTCTGTGTGCCTACTGGCACATGGAACACATTGGTACTCAGGGGACGAATTATTTGCTCTTATTTTATTTTTCTCAAGTTGTTTCATTTTAATTATTCGACTATTTAAATTATGACGACAGAACATGACCGAATTGTCGGAAATCTGATATTTGTGACTATTTTCAGTTTTTTTGCTTCGATTTTTATGTCGAGGCGAGCAAACGCGGAAAGCTTTCGTTAAAATCATATACCCCCGGTGTTTCGCGTGCGCTTATACCCTGGATGTTGCACGCTCTCATAAACCTTGGATGTTGGGTGCACCCTTTGGCATGGCTATTTGTGCAAGACATTCTGACCAATCAAAAGACAGAATTTATCGGGATATAGGGACAAGTACATGTATGCATCCATGTTTTAAGTACACCTGGTATGGTGTGAAGGGTGGCATTTTTAATAGTCTACAAATGTGTAAACTGCATGGTCAAACTGGCCGACAGAAGGCATGTAGCGACAGGGGGTGGGGGTGTGGAGTCCCCACCCCAATAACCAACCTAATTATCAATAGTTAGAAAATAGAAGGTACAAATCCCAATAGTTGGAAATAAAAAGAAATCAATTTCCTTCTTGTTTTCAACTTTTAAGACTTTTTCGACCCGTCGATATGAATTTTTTCAACCCGTGATTCCAGTTTTTTTCTGACTGCGATCAGTGAGTTTATGCGAGTTTGTATCAGGGCGCAAATCATTTCTGTCCAATGTTCTATCAGAAAATATCAAAATGGCAGTCACATCCAAGAGATTTGAATATCCCAGTTTTGTCGATTTTGCTATCAGGTACTGTTCTCGACAGCAAATTAACAATTCCTTTGTTCTTCATAATGGCTGACTTTTCAGTCTTTATTTTGATAATGATCTGGTGTGGTTAAATATGGGAACATTCTGTCCCATTTGTAATGTGGGAATCTTATCTCGCGTCAATGTTTTACATAAAGTATCATAACTCTCCCATTGGTCTAATTTTTACCGTGATTAAACGACACTTTCTACAAACAGAGACACCTCGTGTCGGCCCAGCAACCTATTTAAAACAAAACAAAACAACACTTAACTGGTTGAGCGCTGGAAGCCCAAATTTGGGCTTTACTTGGAAGTGCAGGTACCACAAGTTAAAGGCTTCGTATTCTGTGGATGTGCTTCACGTCACCTTTGCAGTGAAATTATTTAGTCTGTATGGATTTGCGTTGTTGCAATTTATGGGAGAGTGCACTCTCCCACAAATTGTAACAAGGCAAAGACATGTGAACAAATTTTGCTGACCAAAAATAATTTAGCACTCTTCCAGTTAACACTATCTTTTTAATATAATTATACATTTTTCCTTCGCCATAACAGATGGTGATTTCTTGTTTGTTTGTGTGTTTGTTTATTTCTCTTATAAACCATACTACAATGGTACATGAGGTGAAAAACAGCTGTAGAAAAACAAAAATTGTGTTGAAATCAATTATTAAATTGAGATTTTTGGTTTGTTTTAATTTAAGACTTCCATTTGTCTAACTGTACTATTAGGCCTATAACAGTGCAAGTCAGTCCTGCATTCGTAGGAAGCTTCAGTGACAGCACAATCCTACGCCCCTGCTGGGCTGTACGATTGATCTGCCACGGATACTCCTTCTCAATTTGGTATTCGCTCTGTATTCTATCCACGAGCCCCCACTATTTATTAACATTAAAGTTTATTTGCGCACCATTTTATATAATACTTGAAAGAACGAAAGGTGTAAGTCTGTCATGTGTTCCGGGAGCGCGGGGACTCAGTCGTAGACTGTTGAACTTCTCTGCTAGAGGTCCCGATTTCGATTCCCGTCTTGGGCGATCCGCGTTGCGACCTTGGGCAAGACACTTTATCCCGATTGCCTACATGGGGGCACGATGACGCCGTGTACTAAGGCGTACTGGACGTCGATGGTGCACATGTCTTCAACCGCTGTAACCCTTCTTGAGCAGAGCTTGAACAGAGAATTTTGGGGAGCTGACAGTTGCTCGTCGATGCTCGGTGGTTCTCTCTGAGTTCTCCGGCTTAGTCCACCAGTAAAACAGTCACAGTCACGATTAGCCATTTTGCATAAGTATGTGACCTTAAACACCAATAAATAAATAAATAACTGTCATGTCTTCATAGAGAGGATTAGTTCGGCCCTACAGCTGCACGTTGAAAATATTAATTGGCCTTCCCCCAAAAACTTATATGGACTCTTCCAGCTGGTGCCATTGAACTGACATGGTGGATACAACCAGAGTTCAAAGGGTTAATTTCAGAATGTTATTTCATTTTGGAGGAGGTTCATATCGAATAACTTCATCTGTTCATCGATTTCTCCACCCATCCATCTTGGCGTCCATCTTTCCGTCTATTCAGCCAGACCTGTTTTTTATAAGATAAATTGCTTGGCGCTGCTTGACATTATTGATAATCAAGTAATTTCTATCACAATACATTTCCACGAACGCTAAGAGTGAATGTCTTTTGTTTGTTGGATTTGTCTCGAATTGTCAGTACTCGTGCTTTTAACACCAGTTATCAGATCTCAATAAATTGTAATAATGCGAAAATACCATCCCACGGTGAAGAGCGTCATTCGCTTATCCATCAGTTGTTATGCCAGCATCCGTCCGTTCATGCGTCCGCCCATCCCTTTATAATACTTATGTTCATTAAATGACTTGAGGAGTAGTGATCGGATTTCTGTTACAAGTGATGAATGAAAGGTTTTCGGGTGCCGAAGGCGCGCAGGGACGATGTGGGATTTACAAATCCCTTGCGACCCGGTTAACCTTATTTTATTTCATTTGGATCACACAGGCCTAGCTTTCTTATTGCCTCAAAAGGGGTCTGAAAGGGTATGCACGCGGTTAGAATTCCCGGCAATTTACGTTGGAGTGATAGATTGTCAATACTCAATCATGCAACGCCATTAAGATTATAAGAGAGTGGGCTCTATTCGGTTCCAGCTCGGCGATGGTAGAGGTTTGAATTCCACCATGGTGACGAGCCAGAATATAATGTAGTGCGATGGCAAATTTAAGGGAAGAAGAGAAAAGAAAACCAAAGAGCAACGCCGGTTTGGTAGCGGCCCTGGTATATGACCATAGCGGTTACAAACAAGGAGTGGAGAAAACTCCAACAGTTTAGTTTTGAAAAACTGGGAGTCACCCATCAAGCCTTTTGGGAGATAGGATGCCGTATGTGATTATTAGGTGTCTGGTTATTCCTCGGGAATTCCAAATGACCTCCCCCCCCCCACCTGCCCCCAAAACAAAACAACCCCCCCCCCAAAAAAAAACAAAAACAAAAACAAAAAACAAAAAAAAACAAAACAAAACAAAACAAAAAACAAAAAACAAAACAAAAATAAATCTCACTCTCATAGACACACACCATCAAGCCCTTAAAAGGGCTGTTAAATCTTTATTCAAATGTTTATTTATATAAAATGCACAGTCGTCCCCAGCCAGACAAGCTTGTTTCAATCCTTGCCTGGTGTTTGATGGTTTGTTGTGTATGTTGCAGAAAGGTTGATTGCACCAATTCCTCCTACGCTTTGTCTGCCATTTCATGCGTCTTCTTGATAAGAGTGTTGCAAGAAAATTTGAGAATGTTCAATTAGAAAAGTTATAGGTAGAGAGAAAGATAGGTATCCGCTATTGTATATTGTGACTGTTGTGTAATTGTTGCTATAGATGGGATAATGGGGTGTGTTTCTTCGGAGCCCACTCCTCACACGCAGAGTTGCGAGACAATCCTCGCAGACTCAATCGCAAAGATCTCAATGAGTAGCGAGGCAATCCTCACTCACTCCACGCAGTTTAATTCTACTGAGTAATTTTAATTTACTGTGGCTTATTTTGTTTTTCTGTTAAAGGTCCGGTGTTCGTTCAGCTTCATCATTGATTCACTATCCTGGAGTATCTGGAAGGGTTTTGTTATATAGATCTTATTAAACGCATTTCAATCGCGCTTCAGCAGAGTTGCGAGGCAGTCCTCACAGACTCTATCCTAAAGTTCTCAATGAGTAGCGAGGCAATCCTCACTGACTCCGCGCAATTTAGTTATATTGTATAATGTTTTTTTTTTTTTTTTTTTTTTTATTTTCTGGAAACTTATTTTGTTTTTCTGTTAAGGGATCGGTGTTCGTCCAGCTCAGCCATTAATTCACTATCTTGGAGTCTGTTGAGGGATTTGTTCTGTAGGTCTTTTAATCGCGTATCAATAGTTTCTATTTTTGCTAGCTCGTGAGGTTCCTTTATCGGTGTCCATTTCGGTTTGCATAGTGCCACACGCAGGGCTTAATTTTGAACCCTCTGTAGCTTCTGAATGTTGGTTTTCCTCAGGTCACTTGTTATAATGACACCGTATTCTAGTACCGGACGTATAAATGTTTTGTAGAGTTTGAGAAGCACATCTCTGTTTGCTCCCCGATTTCTACCTCTGATCATCTTCAGAAAAATGATACGTTTAGTAGCTCTAACCGTAATGGAGTTTACGTGACTGTTTAGACTGAGATTGCTATCTAGGATAAATCTAAAAAAATTGGCCTCTTTGTTTGCTTCTAATTTGTGGTCGTATAACTGGAGATCGATACTAGGGACTGTTTTTTCCTTTGCTCCTTGAAGATCGTAACTTTTTGAGTTTTGGCGGCATTGAGTTTGATGCGCCACAGGGCGCACCGGCTCTCAAGATCGCGAATGGTATCCTGTAGACGATTTTAAATTATGTTTCGGGACTTGCTGGCCGTCCAAATGCCTTTGTCGTCTGAGAACTGCGATAGTTCAACACAGTTTTTCCCTACTTTTTCTATGTCATTCACATATATTATGAAACGAAGCGGACTTAGAACCGACCCTTGTGGTGTTCCCGCTTCGAGTATTACTTCCTCTGACACCTCGCGATTAACCCTCACCTTGATTTTTCGGTCAGTTAGATCCAGGAAAAGAGCGGTTCCGATTTCGTTTTGACTAAATGCTGTTTTTATATAATCGACCAGTCTGTATACGTGTTCGATTCCCTCTTTCTGACTCCTATACGCTCTGTGCCATTTGTTGAAAAAGTTGATTGATTCGAGATAGCTGCGAAGTCTCGTAGTGAGAATCCGCTCAAATATTTTTCCAACACAGCTAAGCAAGCTGATTGGGCGGTAGTTAGAAGGGTTGGTAAGGTCTTTGTCGGGTTTAGGTATCATGACTCCTGTGGCCACTTTCCAGCATTTTGGGAAGTACCCACAGGAGAGACAGCAGTTTAGTAGTTTGGTGAGTCCGCAGTAGAAGATGTTGGGGCACTGTTTCATTATTTTGTAAGAGACTTCGTCTTCTCCTGGGGACGAAGATGACTTGCATTTTCTGATTATACCTATGACCTCCTCTACGCTTATTGGTTCGGTTAATTCATGATCGTCCCCGTCTGCATGCTTTTGGTCGAAGTTCAGTTCATTGAAAATTGAGTTGTTATCTTGGACAAATTTATTTACTTTTACCTTAAAATCGTTGTCATATCTGTTCCCTTTTCGTGGACGATGCGCTTTCTTTAGAAGTTCGGCAAAAGCGCTGGCCTTTGCCTTGTCGTCCATGGCCATAGTTCCGTCGCTAGTCTTCAGCGCATTATTATTGGCACTTTTGCTCTTTTGGCCAGTAAGAGTTTTAAATGGATCCCAGAACCTCTTGGGTTCTCTCAGCCCATTTAGGTTTTCTGTTGCTTTTTCCCATCTCACGCGATTTTCGTTAGCTATGGCCTTTTTTACTTCTCCATGTAGGCGATTATACGCAGTTTTAAGTTCTGCTCTTTTCATTTGATCATTCTCTGACTGGTAAACCCGGGAGGCTTTTCTTTTTTGTTTGATTATTTGAAGAGTTGTTTGGGTTGTTCTGTTTATCCGCGTCTTTGCTGTTTGCTTGGGACAAATTTTAACTAGTGTACTTTTGATAACCTCGTTAAAATGGGTGCAGGCTTTTTCTAGTTCATGAGCATTTAAGGGGTCATTTGCCTCTATTTTTACTTCGATAATGTTTCTGAAGAGGGGGAGCTGCGGCCGTGTTGGTGGCTCCTTCTACTATGGAGGTAATTAGATCTGAATCTATTTCAGATATCAGCGCCAGTGAGCCGACGGACGCAGGTCTTCTCATTTCTGTAGCGGCGTCAATATATGGTGAATCAGGAGCTGGATGGGCATGGTCCTCCTTACCTGGTTTGGCTCTCAGAATTGCCTTTTCCAATTCCCTTCTCAATTTAGCCTTTTCTTTATCTACCTGCCGCTTCTGGGCTTGACGCTCTGACCGCAAACCCTATATTGTGTCATTCAATTTGGCTATTTCTTTCTTGAAGCCAGACATTATCGACATCATCGATGCCATGTCAATGTTAGTGGAATTTCCACTGTTGCTTAGACTGCCAGAATTAAAGACAGAACTGTTTACATGAACTTGACTTTGTTTATCCATTGTTTATATATTTGTAAATAATTCTAAAATTTATTTTTAGGTTATTAGAGATTTTAATTTAATTGTATTGACTTAAATATTCGTTTTTAGCGGAAAAATACAGATAGAAATAGCAAGAGAAAAAAGTAAACACTTACAGTGATACAAAAAGATACACGATAGAAAAGTTGAATGTTGTGTTGTCGCTTCATATTTATAATGCCATCGACAGGTCCGATAACCAGTACCATTTGATAAATATTAAAAGAGTAATTGCCCTTTTCTGAATTTTGCTCTAAATGTTAATATGGTTTAATCCCGATTGTCCCACTTTCGGATATAGTTGATGTCCCGACTCTCTCACTCTTGGGTTTGAAAATAGTTATAGTCGTTATCATAATTTGAACACAACTCACCGCTGCTTATCGATCACGATTAAAACAACTATCAGTATTTTTATGAGTGTTTACGTTTCGTGATTAGCAATTGTGATAGTGTATCTGGAAGGCTAGCAAAACAAAATAAAAAACAAAACAAATACGAACCGCACATACAAACATTTTCCATTTAATTGATCACCTCAAAGAAATCCAGGCCTACAATGAAGTCACGCAAATGCTGCATAGTGCAGATGGACCCTCCACCCCTCCACCAGAAAAGATGAGGAGATAAAGAAACATTCATGGTAGACTACAGGTCCTGAAACAGAGCTTCCCCTGAGTTCCAATGTGTTTTATGTGCCATTATGCAGTGCCAAATTCCCAGGCTAGTAGTGTGAGTCGGGGGCGAAAAGGCGTATTCTTTTAGAATCGGATAGTGAGGGAGATAGCGATGACCATGTGGAGTCAGGGCAGGAGTCAGAGAGAAGGTTAGGAAGGTGGTAAACGAGGACAAGGTGGCTTGTAGTGGGAGTGGGCAGAAGGTGGAGTGCAGTGTCCAAAATAGATTCAGTGTGTTAGGTAATTTCGAGAATTCTGAGGAGTAGGTTGGGTCTGAAGAGGTGGAGGTGGAGGTAGGCATGGAGGTTAGTGTGGCGGAGTGCAAGATTGCGAGCCGGTCCAGTGGGAACAGAGGTGGTAACAGGGGTAGTAGGACAGGAAAGAGGACAGGAAAGAGGCAGTTGGTGGTTGCAGGGAGTAACATAGTGCGGGGGTTAGATAGGGTGGTGTCTGGACCCGACAGTGTCAACGGGACCAATTTGTGCTTTCCTGGGGCTAGGGTGGAGGGCCTAAGGGACAGAGTGGGTGGATTAGTAAAGGGGTCAGGTCCAGACCCTGTGGTTGTTGTACACGTGGGGACCAACAACATCAGAGAGAGAAAATGAGTTCAACTTATTGAGACTTACAAGGACTTAATAACTCAATTGAATGCCAAGAATGCACAGGTAGTGGTTTCGGGGCTTCTCCCAGTACTAGGTGGTGGGGCCGAGCGTAATTCGCGGATCATTGGGACCAACGAGGAATTGGGGGAGTATTGTAAGGAACTTGGGATACCCTTTGTAGACAATTGGGGATCGTTTTGGGGCAGAAAGGACATATATGGAAGGGATGGTCTCCATCTTAGCCCAAGGGGTACAGATGTTTTAGGAAGAAATATGTTGCAGGTGGTGGAGCCTTTTTGGTATAGCGAGGGGAGGGGGGATCAGTGAAGGGGGGAATGAACACAGGAAATGTGTCACGAACCATAGGTGTAAAAATTGGGACAAGGGGGATAAGGAAAAGGGACCAAAAATCCAAATCAATAGGAATAGCTTTTTTAATCAGTATTTTATTTCTTTAAAGTGAAATGGGTTCAGCTAACAGGCTAAGCCTATAAGCCGCCTCACCCTACAGTAATTATCATTACAGCATTTTAAAAGAGAAAAAAAAATGGTGTAAGTGCAAGATGGAGATATCTCAACAGTCATGTTGTAATATTAACAACAATATATTGTAATGAAAATATAACAGGAGATAGTAGTAACCCTTAAACAAGACACACGAAGCCTAGAAGTTTTGTAGTAATTGTTACCTATCTTTTCTTTTAGGTGGAATAATTGCGCCCTACTATCTATACACAGAACCCCCCCCCCCCCACACACACACACACCCGCGCACACCAACACACACACATATACATATACATACATATTACATACATACATATATAGATATATTTATATATTCGCATATATATATATATATATGCACACCCATACACACCCATACATACACATACATATACATATGCGCGTGCATGCACGCGCGCGCGAGTGTGTGAGTGAGTGTGTAATTGGAATCATGGTTGGACAAAACGTTTAGTGTTGGTAATGTACATAAGTACATTATGCACAATGGTGTCATTATCCTCCCGAGACAAGTGCTCATTACCGAACAACAGATCGGACATGCATACGGACATATTACGTAGACTGTGAATTAATACGTTCCTATGGTTAGCATATTGTGGACATTGTAGGAAGTAGTGCTCTGGGGACTCATAAATGCATTCGTAATCACAACTGGGGTTATCTATGAGAAATATTTCGAATTTATGAGCCCTCAAGTCACTACAACCCAGCCGTAGTTTACATAATAAAATTTGATTTTCTCGGCTGCTAGATCGATAGTATGATGGAACGCAAATGTCTCCATTCGCTAATTTCTTCTTGAACGAAGGCAGAGTTAAACTGTTACGGATCGAGGGATCAAGAGCGCCCCATGCTCGTACAGTCGATGGCAGGAAAGAACGATAATAACTTACCGTGCGGCAACGTATTTCTCTAAACGACTCGGACGATCTTAATGAATATGTGGTAAGACTGGAAACCTGCTCTGGCAGTAATAGCGATAAGTATCTTGGGGGCAATGTCCGTTTTCATTTTATAAAGTATTGTTAATTTGTGACGACTTCTGCGCTCTCTCAACGTTATGAAACCAGTTTCTTCGTATAAAAGACGATGACTAGTACCTCTTGTAGCCCCGCAAAAAGTGCGTAGAGCATCTAGTTGCAGGGCCTCAAGTTGGTCCAGTTTACCTGCTGAACAGTTATCCCAGATAACATCAGCGTAATCAAATAATGATAATATGAAGGATTTGTATAGAGTCACTAACCCAGACCCAGAAATGCGTTACTTTAAACTGCGAAAGCAATTTATCATTGGCTTAACTCTAGACAAAATCCTATCGACGTGAGTGTCCCAGGTGCCTGATTTGTGGAAAATTAATCCCAAGTGTTTATGCATATCTGTTTCTGTTATTGGGGTATCTAAAAGAAATAAAGTGGGATATACCTGTGGGGTGTGTCTGCGACTAATACACATTGATACTGTTTTCTCGGGACTGAACAGAACTTGCCATGTTTTTGACCATAAGCTTATTTTGTTCAAGGCCTGATTCAAAACAATAGTTGCAAGTGCCGGGTTATCAACTGTTAGGCATAGCGAGGTATATATCATCAGCGTAGAGACGGATATTAGATGTAATATTATTAACAATATCATTTATATACATATTAAAAAGCAAGGGCCCTAATACAGAGCCCTGTGGCACCCCAGCGGGAATATGTTTAATCCATTAACAACTACCTGCTGAGTTCTGTTTTCAAGATAATTTTCGAACCATGACAACAAAGCGCCCCTTATACCAATAGCATGTAATTTATGTAGTAACCCTTTATGCCACACTCTGTCAAATGCTTTACTTATATCACAGAAAACAATCCTAACATCTTTGCTATTTTCTAAGGAAATGTTTATGTAATTATAAGTTAGTAATAACTGATATATTGTTGAGTCCCCGGGAATAAAACCTGATTGTAGGTCTGTTAACAAATTATTATTTTTGAGGAACGAGTAAACATCGTTGAACACGGCCTTTTCAAAGACTTTGCTGACGCTACTAGTCAAAGATATGGGTCTGTAGTTCTTTTTATTATTAACGGATTCCTTTTTATGAATAGGCTGCACGTGGGCATGTTTCCAAGCAGTTGGAAAATGCCCTAATGTCAAAGACAAGTTAAAAATACGAGTTAGTGGATATGCTAGTTCTGAAAAACATTTTCTCAAAATGGTGTTATGTATTAGGTCAGGACCAGTAGCCTTATTAATATCTAATTTATTTAGTATAGATTTAACATTTTCCTCCTTAATTTCCAACTGCCCAATAGAAAGATCATTAACAGGGATAATGGGTAATGGGATATCTTTGACTGTACTGCTCTGACTTACAAAATGATTATTTAAGATATTGGCTAGTTCATGTGGATCATCAGCAACAGAATGGCCCTCAAACAGTGGAGGAAAGAGAACGTCAGAATTACATTGTTGCTTCGAGAAGTTTTTAACAATCTTCCACAAATGTTTAGAGGCAGAGCTCTTGGTAGACACATAATTTTCAAGTTTGATATCATATTCCCTTTTAGCCGCTCTGTTGGAATTAATCGTTTCATTTCTGATTCGACGAAAACTTCTCCAGTCCTGAGGGCGATCATTGAATTTGGCCACTTTATGAATTTTATTACGCTTTCTCATTAATCTTCATATATGGTTATTCATCCAGGGTTTATCACTAGGTCTTATTGTAACAAGTTTAGAGGGGGTAAACCTTTGGGTTGCTTCTGTGATATAAGTAGACACATTTTTTACCGTCTTATCAACATCGGTACATTCGATGAGGCTTGTCCACTCTGTATGGGCAAAGACCTCATTTATATCATTGAAGTCAGTTTCTTTATAGTCATAAATCTGACGCTGGTATGACTTAAGTGTAGATCTAGTGGATTTTATACGCACAAACGTCGCGTGGTGATCACTACATACGGGTGGTATTACATCGCACTGTGTCACTGAAAGTGGACATGAAACAAGTACCAGATCAAGTAATGATTTTGTAGTTTCTGTGACACGAGTGGCCGAAGTTATCATTTGCCGTAGACCATTATTGTTTTGAATAAGTGCAATTTTAGGTTGAATATTTATCAAGCAGTCTGCATTAAAATCGCCCACAACTACTGTTGTGTGCCACCCCCACAATGAGGGGGTTAACAACCCTTGAAAGACGAGTGTCTGAAATATGAACTTATTTCACTTTTCACACCCTGGTGTGCATACAAGACTTGTTCAAAACAGCACAGACCCTCATTTCTCAAGAGCTGGTGGCATTTGGAATTTTAATGAATTTGCTCTTTCCAGCAACATGTGATTGGGTTCGCCTGGTGCGAGATTTAGGTTTGACTTATAGGTTTGTCAGGTAATTGGAATTCAACAATAATACTTGTATAAAGTTCCACAAAATAATTTATTTATAACATTTCCATAACAGTAATTTAATATTGTGCAGCTATAATAATAGCTAGATTTTCTGGATACAAATATTGTATAAATAATGGAGAGTTGATATCGCTCAGGATGATTCAGAAGTTGGTTTATAAATTAGTTCACCAAGTTGGCCTTCAACCGATTGTCAGGTGTATTGTGGCTATGTAATTCATCATTTTCACAACTGTCGTGCATTTGGGTGACTGGCCATAAAACAATGTCAAACAGAATATCCCCAAAGAGAGTTAACACCAGATCTGGAGAAATAGTTGAGCTCCCAGATCTGGAGTCGGGCGAATACGTTTGGACGTTATTGGAAAGCTCCCCCAGATCTGGGGCGACGGACTGACAGTGACGCTTCCAGATCTGGAGTTTAAATTAAGCAGTTCTAATCTCGTCAATACCACCAGATCTGTCGCAATCAGCTTTATAATGCTAATAGCTCATGACAAATTGATTCGGGTTTAATTAGATTAATATTTCAAAGTGCTTTAATTGCTTAAGTGTTTTGACAGGGGAAAACTCCCTATCAAGACACGGAAGAAATGAAAACAATCTGAAGGCACACAGAAATAAATAGTGAGGCTACCGGAAGGTGCTCTCAGCGACAGATCTGGTGCATCTATTTGACAAACACAATACTTTGGTCACACTTCTGGTGAACCTACCATTCCAACTTGTGATTTAAGTGATGCAGTACTCATTATTTAGTTTTTGCAATCACCAGATCTGGAGTTATGGTTTTATTGTGTTTAATATTGGCAGAATGTTTTTAGCGTTACGCTCTGACGTCTGCGTATCAATGGCTCAGAGACAGCACACCATTGCGGGCCCCGCTGGCTTTTATACCCTCTGGAGTCTGGATTGACCAATCAGATTCCAGTATTACATTACGTCACATAGCCTTGAAAACATTTCGAAAAATGTTTAACATGGAGACGAACAATTCGTGATGCTTGCGAGTTGCAAATAATCAAAATATAAACATATTCGATGGATGACAACACTGGAGGGTTATCAGCCATAGAATACTGGTATTCGATGATTGAAAATATCTTTGAATTAGGCTACAAAAATGTGATAATTGTTGGAACGAAGCAGTTGAAGTGGGTGACGGTGACCGCAAAATTCGACCAGAATGGACGAGATTGCAATTCTCAACGAAAGAAAATAGATTGATACAGGTGAACTGTTCGTTCTAATGTTTACGCATATATACAAATGAGGAAACGATGATACGTTGATTTTGGAAATGACAGTAAAATGTTGCAGGTAATTCATTAATTTCGGCGATTTGAATTTATATGTTGTTGTTTCCCAATTTCGTGTGGTGAGTTGCCGAGTCGATTTTTATGTACTGTAGGCTGTAGGCCTACAGTTGCGACAAAAAAAGGTCGTCGCAGCACTGCCCCCGCCTTAAAAGAATTTGGTCTCCAAATTTAATGATTTTAGGAATTACAGTTGGCTAACAAAAACGAAATAAATATAAGTTTATGAAATTAATTGGGTGGCATGTACTAATGTGATTGGTCATATTTTGTGTACTACCTGGGCAACATTACTCTGGAGGCATGAGTTATGTCCCCAGAAATAAAATTGCCCAAGCCATACTTTTATTATTATCTGGGTTCAACTGAATCTCTAAGGGTTCGGAATTTGGACTGCAATTCACCATTCATCCGGGAAAATTGATTGGCTTGTTTGGAATAAAAATAATTCCATTTGGTAATGGTACTAGTAACTAATCTCATGGAGATTAAGTATTTCAGGGTTGCAACGATACACATGATAATGATATGTATAATGATACATGAGGACCATATTCGGCTGGGATTTTTTTTTTTTTTTTTTTTTTTTTTTTTTTAAAACTCCAGTGCATGCATATTTATAATGCAGAGATGGGTTAGTAACTTAGTTTTAACTTGTGTGCCGCAGATTTGACCCTGGTCCAGAATATGTTAGAGAAAGGCAGAATAAAATCCTAGGCTCTGGGCTATAATCGGTTTGGTCTATTTTATGTGTATGAGGTAATTTGTATCATGATCCACTCCACCAGATAAGCATGTTAGGCATTGAATTTGTGATGAATCGTTGCAACACAAGAAAATTTACTCAATATGAGTAGGTAATGAGGCTGATTTTTTTTTTTTTTTTTTTTTTTTAACCTCCCTGTCTTCACAGAAGACGAGAATAACTCCCTCCTGTAGATTTTTGTATTACTGCAAATTTGTAAGAAATTTAAAAAAAAATTAGTCTGTGATTGAAATGTGCCTCACTGCATTCTGATGGAGATTTCTTCTTGAGATTACTTCATCAAAATGATGTGAGGGCCATTTTTTTATATATATATATACCAGTATATATATATATTTTTTTTTTCTTTTCTACAGGAAAAAAGTAAATTTATGCAAATCCACAGGACCGGAAAAGGAGAGACTAGAATTTTGAAATTTGTTTTGTTTTTAAATTTTATGAGTAATTACTCCTCTGAAAGCTGTGCTATTCGTTTCTCAACCAAAATTACCAAATCTTTCAGCCAATAATACTCAGCTTCCCGCTTTACTTCATCTAAAAATCGTCTCTCCTTTGGGAGGGTGGACATTATGATTAAGCCACCGTTCCTCAGGTAGTTCAGAATGTGGCGAAAGTGAACTGGGTCACGATCGATGAAATAGGCGGCAGAACCGCCTTCTTTCATGGGTCGAACCCCAGCCACCTTACTGGTAATAACCGCCAAGAGCGAGGACGGGTCAGTGGCCAATGACACGCGACTCGTCTCAAACCTCTGGCCTCCCACATTCAGAACTACCCTCTCGTCCTGCGTATACTGCATGGCATCCACATATTTTGCAATGGGGTCAGCCCCCGACATAATTTGAGAGTCCTTCTCAACAAGTGGTGGTGTGGATGGTCTGGGCGATGTGGAATTCTTCTCTTCCTGCACGTCATATAGGCTGGCTACATCACAGTCGGATAACTTATCCATATTCTCAGAGAGAGTTTTCTGGCTGCTGGTAGAGGATTTGCTAGTGAAGGTATTGCTGGAACTACTGCTGTCCGACTCTGCCTCTGAGGATAATGGCGATATCAATGGAGGTGGAGCTGATACCTCAGGGAGGTGAAGGCGCTCAGGCTTTTGTAGAATGCTTTTTCGCACAGTTGGCACCTCCACCTCTGGTTTGCTAAATTTAACACTTTTCTTATTTGTTTTACATGCTCCTCCAGCTTGTTCAAAGCCAGCTGAGGAGACTTTTGTACCAGTATCATTATTACTGGGCTTCTGTGAGATACAGTCTTTGGGCTTCTTACTCACGTGTCTCACCGGACTTCTAGAGATGCTTCGACGTGTACTCAGGGTAGGGCTTCTTGACCTACCACGACTATGTGTTTCTTGTTCTGTTGTGTCTTCTGTATGTTTCCTTTTATTTGAATATGGTTTCTTTATCACCTGTATTTTGTTGCTGACATATCGCTTACTTTCCTCAAATTCACGTTCTGCCTCTCTGCCTGAGGTCCCTGTCAATCGGTTAAAAACTGGCATTTCCTGCCCACTGTTACCTTGAGGACATCTTTGGTGCTTTTGAACACTCCGACTGAAGATTTTTCCACACCCAGGACAACGATATCCAAAGCCCGAGTGTTGTTCCATGACGTGTCGGTCAATGGCGTATCTCGCTTTTGCCGTATAGTCCTGGCATACTTTACAACTATATACACTGATCTGGAAATAAAAATATCAGTATCTTGAGTACTCGGCATTCAGTTCCAGAATAATAATTAAGTTTTATTTTCATTTTATTTACATTTAGTTATTTTAATATTATTTGTTTGTTTACACAACTGTGTAAATGAACAGCAACAGTCGCATTTACTGTTGCGGTTTGTTTGCATTATTCTCAAACCAGGTGGGTATTTTCTCACCTTCATAACGTTTAAGTCGATCATGATGAACAACTTTTGGAGCTGCCTTTGCAGACTCCTGTATTTTATATATCACGTCATTCAGTTTAGAAATGACGATGAAGGGGCCTTTCCAGGGTTTCAGAAATTTCGAGCAATTCCCCTTCCTCCTTTGTGGATTATAGTACCATACTGGGTCCCCGCAGTTGTACGCATTATGTTTGACATTGTGGTTATACTGACGCTTCATTTTCTCACTATTCAGACTCAAATGCTCTCTAGCAAACTCGTGGACAGATTCCAATCTAGCAGATAGTTCATATGCAAATTCTGTGGAATATTCCTTATTAGTTATTGGTTTTCCCAGTATCAAGTCAAGTGGGAGATTTATCTCCCTCCCAAAAGTCATTTGACAAGGGGAGAAGCCTGTGGCTTCATGTTTTGATGACCTGTATGCCATCATCAATAATGGAATATCCCTGTCCCATTCATTTTGATTAGTTTTAATGAATGACGATATCATATTCTCTATTGTTCGGTTCGCTCTCTCAATCATGCCATCTGATTGAGGGCGCATAGCAGTTGTTCGAGTTTTCTCGATTCCTAATATTCCACACATTGACTGGAAAACAGCTGACTCAAAGTTGCTTCCTTGGTCTGAATGCAATTGTAAGGGTATGCCATGGATTGATATAAATCTCTCAATCAATTTTGAGGCTACAGTCATTGCCTCCTGATCCCTAATTGGAAATGCGTCTATCCACTTAGTGAAGTAGTCCCCCACTACCATTAAGTATTTATTTCCCTTCTTACTTCGGGGAAGAGGTCCCATAATATCGATGGCGATTCTCTCCATTGGAGCACCAACATTGTACTGTTTCATGTGTGCCTTCGGCTTCTTGATTGGCTGCTTCCTTGCAGCACAAATGTCACATACCCTGCACCAATGCTCCACATCTGACCTCATATTGTGCCAGAAAAATCTTTGCTTGGCTTTTTCCAGGGTTTTTCTAACTCCTAAATGACCTCCTGTCTTATCATTGTGAAGTTGGTGAAGTACCATATTCTTCAGCTCTAATGGCAAAACAACTTGCCACTCAAAAGAGTCGCCTTTGGCTGACTCAAATTTTCTCTGGAGCACATTTTCATGTATTTCTAAGGAATCCCAGCGGGACCAGAAATATTTCAGTGTGGTGTTACTTGAAGATATTTGTGCCCATTCTGGCCTTTTATTTTCAAGTTTCCATTGAATAAGTTTGCTGATATTTGGATCACTTCTTTGTGCCTTACTTAGCATATTATTGGACATAATATTTATTTCCGCAGCTGTTGATTGACTCTTAAACCTTGTGTTCACTGCAGTGCATGGGAAGCTGATTCTAGGTTCTCCGGAATCAGTGCCGACCATAGAATCATGGGACAAAGTTTCTGCAGTTGATGAAGTTTTTACATGGCACTCTGATTTAATGCCTTGATGTCCTTCAGTGAGACTAGAATTACAGATTTGGTCACTTGGATCTCCATCATCCATTTGACAGGAGCATGCTTTTCGGAAAGCATCTCTGCTACCAGTCACTTGGGAATTTTGGTTCCACTTCAAATCTGTTTCATTAGGCTCTACATCATGCAGATTGCATGTTTTGTCCTGCTCCTCAACTTTAGTGCAGTGAGCACATTCATTCTCATAACAGGGCCTCCGAGACAGAGCATCAGCATTTGAATGAACTCTTCCAGCTCTGTGTTCAATTTCAAAATCATATGCTGCCAGAGTTTCTAGCCATCTGGCTGTTTGTCCTTCCGGCTTTTTAAAGTTTAAAAGCCACCTTAAGGCACCATGATCAGTTCTTACTCTGTAGTGTCGGCCATAGAGATAATGGTGAAAATGGCGAACTGAACTGACAATAGCCAGTAGTTCTCGTCTAGTGACACAGTAACGCCGTTCAGGTTTACTGAGAGTTTTACTATAATATCCAATGACCTTTTCGGTACCATTCTGAACTTGAGACAGTACACATCCTAATGCAAACCCACTGCAGTCGGTATCTAGTACAAACATTTCATCCCTAGTTGGGTATGCAAGTATAGGTGCAGTGATAAGGGATTGCTTTAGTGTATCGAATGCTGCTTGACAAGCGTCTGTCCACACAAACTTTGAATTGAGTTCAGTGAGTTTGTGTAGGGGTCTTGCTATCTCAGCAAAATGACAGACATATTTTCGATAATAACTGCATAAACCAAGAAAACTTCTTACGTCTTTGACATTTCGTGGTTTTGGCCAGTCCTTCACAGCTGCCACTTTTTCAGGATCAGTAGAAACACCCTGATCACTTACTATGTGCCCCAGAAAAGCCACTTGTTTTTGAAAGAGACTGCATTTCTTGGGACTTAATTTGAGTTTGGCTTGTTGAAGTCTAAGAAAGATGTCTTGCAAGTTTTGTATCTGTTCTGAGAAAGTTTTGGAGTGACACACAATATCATCCAAATAAACAAGGCATTTCTTCCAGGATAATCCTGACAAAACCTTTTCCATCAGTCTTTCAAAACTGGCAGGCCCGTTTGAAAGGCCGAACGGCATGACAGTAAATTGCCAGAGGCCGCTTCCAGGTATGGAGAAGGCTGTTTTTGGTCTGTCTTCCTTTTTGACTTTCAATTGCCAAAAACCACTTTTGAGGTCCATGGTGGAAAACCACTTGGCGCCAGATAACGCGTCAATGGTATCATCTATTCTAGGAAGAGGATGGGAGTCTTTTATAGTCACATTATTCAGTTTGCGATAATCAATACAGAATCGCGTACTTCCATCCTTCTTAGTGACAAGTACTACAGGCGAGCACCATGGGCTATCTGAGGGCTCAATGACCCCCTTCTCAGCCATTTCTTGTATTTCCTGGTCAGCTTCATCCATTTTTGCCAGGGGTATCCTCCTGGGATTTTGTTTAATTGGTCTTGCCGACCCAGTTTCAATTCTGTGCTCGACCAGGGAAGTTCTCCCGATGTCATGTGAATTTTTAGAAAATACATTCTGATTCCTTATCAAGAAAGAGCTCAGCAAGCTCTTTTGCTCTTCATTCAGATGTTCAGAGCTCTTTCTGAAAAGTTCTATCAAGTAATCTGGCATTGTGTCAGATTTGTCAGATTGGGTAATACTGTTTACACCTTTAGTTTCAGTATTATCCTCTAAAACATGAACTTCATCAGCTAAATCTAAAATACCTAAAACTGTATTTTTATGAACAGTTAGCATTTTCTTGTTCATATTTAATAACCAAACTGGTATCATCTCAGTGCTAAGGCTGACAAGAGTTTTGGCAACTAAAATACTGTTTTGTTCAACAAAACTCTCTGTGGGTTCTACTATTCCACAGCCTGTGTGGTATATTGTATTCATAGCTCTCCCAGGAACTATCATTTCACATTCTGGGGGCACTTGAATATCTTCTGTTACCACCACTTTACAACACTGAGCTTCGAGGTCAGTAAGGGTTCTGTGGCAGGGCACTTTACTGCCTTTAACTAACAAATGATTCTTGCTTAGTAAAAGGTCACAGTTATAACTTTTTAGGAAATCCATTCCCAGAATTCCTTCATTGTTAATATCTGCCACAAGTACTGCATGTTCAAACTTTTGGTCAGCCAGTGTAATGGTCACTGTTGCCTGTCCAACAAAAGGTGAAGTTTCACCAGTAGCAGTAATTAAGTTAACCTTCACAGGTTGAATTTCAGGGTGTGCTTGAGGTGAAAGAGCATCAACAAACTTGGTGCTCAGAATGCTAACATTTGCACCTGTGTCCACTAACCATATAATCGGTGTATCTTGGACTCTTGATGTGATAAAGCACCCCTCAGCATTTACTCCATTTAAATTATTTAATTTGATCATGGGCCACTCGGCTTCTGCTGACCTTTGGCCCCCGAGGTCAACTTCCATCCGTTTCCCTTCTCAATAGCAATAGAAGGGGAAGGTTTTTTCCATTCTTGGGCACCATCTTGCCTGTTACTTTGACTGGCTTGCCCATTGTACTGCCATTTCATACCTTTTTGATTACTATTCCATTTCGGCTTGCCATAAGCCTTTTGCTTGTCAAATTTTCTCCCATAGTCATTTGACCATTTTGGTTTACTATTGAACCTCTGACCATAATCAGACTTGTGCAGAAAATTTCCAGAATCACTTCTGCTGGAATTTATTTTCTGTATTTCTTTGGTAAGGAAATTGATGGTGTTACCAAAGTCACTCAGCTGTGATTGAATGTCACAATTATCATTACTTGTTCTAGAGGAAGAAGCTTTAGTATGATTCTCCAAGCATAACTCATTTGGGTTCACACTTCTCACCGCTTTTCCTCGTTGGCGATCAGCTAGTCTGTGAGTTTCCAGTCTCACAGCTATGTTCTCGGCTTCATTGATATTTTTAGGTCTAGATTCACGTAGGCGAAGCCTCATGTCCCCATCGGGAATGGCATCGATAAAATGATCTAGAGCCAAAACATCAGTTAAACTGGCAGAGGCCTCAGGATAGGCTTGCCTTGTGAGTTTTTTTATGGCCTGAGCCAAATCTGGTAGTGGCTCATCCTTGCCCCTTATCCTAGACTGCAACTGAGCTCTATACAACTCTGCTCGGTTCACAGAACCATATCTAGAATTTAAAGCATGAACAAGACAATTGAAGTCTCTTCTTTGTCCAGCTGACAGCTCACTGAGCAAAGCTCGTGCTCCTCCTTTTAGGCTGCCTGCTAGGTATAGAGACTTAGTTCTATAACCCCACTTGTTAATCTCAGCCAGAATATCAAATTGAGACAAGTATTCCTCTAGGTCTTCTGACCCATCGTAAGGCTGTGGTCTCATTGCTACTCCACTGACACCTCTGTCAGCATTCTGTTGGTTAAAGTAATAAGGGTTTTTCCTATCTATAGGGAAATGAGGTGATTCATTCACAGACACATAATTTATTGGAGGGTTGTGATCCCTGCTTGTGATATTGTGAAGATCATAGGCTTGATCTGCTGAATTGTTTACCCATCCCTGTTTTGGAGGGAAGTTCATTTCCTCTGAAGGCCCCCACCTTAGCCCTTTGGTAATGGAAGGTGGAGTAGTACTGTCAGAATTGACAGGGCTGTACTCTGAAACATTAGATGGACTTGTCACTTCAACTTTAGAATCTTTCACTTGTCCACTAGAGTTGTGAATGGATTCATTCTTTCCAGATAAGAATCCATCCATTTGAGTCTGAAATTTTTGCCAAAAGTGTTCAAACTTTTTGTCCATCTCGCCCTCAAATTTGTTCATTTGAGAAGCCAGCTAGGCATCAAATTCACCAGAACATTCAGTATTTTGGGGTGGATGTTTTCCTTTGTTTTCACTCATTTTGGGATATTCATATTCAATTGTATCGTCAAGATCTTCAGATTCAATTGAATTTTTACCTAAAGTAATTTCCCCAGAATCATCCATCCTAAGCTATTTAATTTATTCAATTATTTAGTCTTTATTTATTTCAATAAATTATTTGAAGTCAAAACCACTCAAACCAGGTTTTCCTATATATATATTTTAAATTCTGACACCAAAAATTCAACTGAAATTTATCCCACTTGTTGACACCAAATGTTGCGTGCCACCCCCACAATGAGGGGGTTAACAACCCTTGAAAGACGAGTGTCTGAAATATGAACTTATTTCACTTTTCACACCCTGGTGTGCATACAAGACTTGTTCAAAACAGCACAGACCCTCATTTCTCAAGAGCTGGTGGCATTTGGAATTTTAATGAATTTGCTCTTTCCAGCAACATGTGATTGGGTTCGCCTGGTGCGAGATTTAGGTTTGACTTATAGGTTTGTCAGGTAATTGGAATTCAACAATAATACTTGTATAAAGTTCCACAAAATAATTTATTTATAACATTTCCATAACAGTAATTTAATATTGTGCAGCTATAATAATAGCTAGATTTTCTGGATACAAATATTGTATAAATAATGGAGAGTTGATATCGCTCAGGATGATTCAGAAGTTGGTTTATAAATTAGTTCACCAAGTTGGCCTTCAACCGATTGTCAGGTGTATTGTGGCTATGTAATTCATCATTTTCACAACTGTCGTGCATTTGGGTGACTGGCCATAAAACAATGTCAAACAGAATATCCCCAAAGAGAGTTAACACCAGATCTGGAGAAATAGTTGAGCTCCCAGATCTGGAGTCGGGCGAATACGTTTGGACGTTATTGGAAAGCTCCCCCAGATCTGGGGCGACGGACTGACAGTGACGCTTCCAGATCTGGAGTTTAAATTAAGCAGTTCTAATCTCGTCAATACCACCAGATCTGTCGCAATCAGCTTTATAATGCTAATAGCTCATGACAAATTGATTCGGGTTTAATTAGATTAATATTTCAAAGTGCTTTAATTGCTTAAGTGTTTTGACAGGGGAAAACTCCCTATCAAGACACGGAAGAAATGAAAACAATCTGAAGGCACACAGAAATAAATAGTGAGGCTACCGGAAGGTGCTCTCAGCGACAGATCTGGTGCATCTATTTGACAAACACAATACTTTGGTCACACTTCTGGTGAACCTACCATTCCAACTTGTGATTTAAGTGATGCAGTACTCATTATTTAGTTTTTGCAATCACCAGATCTGGAGTTATGGTTTTATTGTGTTTAATATTGGCAGAATGTTTTTAGCGTTACGCTCTGACGTCTGCGTATCAATAGCTCAGAGACAGCACACCATTGCGGGCCCCGCTGGCTTTTATACCCTCTGGAGTCTGGATTGACCAATCAGATTCCAGTATTACATTACGTCACATAGCCTTGAAAACATTTCGAAAAATGTTTAACATGGAGACGAACAATTCGTGATGCTTGCGAGTTGCAAATAATCAAAATATAAACATATTCGATGGATGACAACACTGGAGGGTTATCAGCCATAGAATACTGGTATTCGATGATTGAAAATATCTTTGAATTAGGCTACAAAAATGTGATAATTGTTGGAACGAAGCAGTTGAAGTGGGTGACGGTGACCGCAAAATTCGACCAGAATGGACGAGATTGCAATTCTCAACGAAAGAAAATAGATTGATACAGGTGAACTGTTCGTTCTAATGTTTACGCATATATACAAATGAGGAAACGATGATACGTTGATTTTGGAAATGACAGTAAAATGTTGCAGGTAATTCATTAATTTCGGCGATTTGAATTTATATGTTGTTGTTTCCCAATTTCGTGTGGTGAGTTGCCGAGTCGATTTTTATGTACTGTAGGCTGTAGGCCTACAGTTGCGACAAAAAAAGGTCGTCGCAGCACTACACATTTCATTGATAAATCGTTTCTTGCCAGTGATAGCGATTCATCAATGAGGCCCCAATAAAGAGAGAGCGCAGAAGGTTGTCTGTAAAAAGTGCCTAATAGAAGTTTTTTATTAGTGTGCCTTATTTCAGCCCATACGGCTTCAAGACCCGGGACTTCTAAGTCTGGATGGGTTTTAAAATATGGGTTATGTTTTATATAAACAACAATGCCTCCACCCTGATCGCAGGTGCGGTCTTTCCTAATTGGGGGGAAGTGATACCCAGGAATATAAATATTTGTGTCATCTATGTCTCCATTTAGTTGGGATTCAGTCACACAAATTATGTCATAATCACTAAATTCCGCCTGGATTAAATTAACTTTTCGACGGAGGCCATTGACATCAATATGGACAATGGAAATATCGGAAGTTGGCCCAGGGTTAAGTTCCATGTCGCCACATAATATAAGTAGTAGGAATAGTACATACTGTAGCCCAAGAATCCCGAATCTACTAACCATGAGTATCAGATACAGTGTATGCGCATCTAAATGCGACGCATTCCTTCCACTATTAAAACGACCAATACGAACGCGGTATGTCATCAAGTCAACCGCCATCGTCGTAGTTAATAAGATGAAATACAAAGTGAGATGAGTATTGGTCGCTTTTGATAGCCATATTCCACGATTCCAAAAAGTACAAAACTTTTAGGCGTGTCTCAGGAAGGGTTTCCCTTAATTTCGTACTTATATTAACGTATCTCCATCTAAGTGCTGGTGCAAAAAATATTGCTACAAGAATTATATACAGTGTGTATGTTAAGAACATGAGTTGTGGAAGCGGAGTGAAGAAACGGTCACAAGGATATGTTATGTGACCCAATCGGCGTCTGGGTTAAGGACCATGTCATGTTAAATTCCCAAAAGTTGAATCACAAAAATTGAAAAATTATTTTCAGAAGTTTATATGTTGGGAAATCTGGTATGTAGGCATGCCCTATAGATTATATGCATTAAATAAACACTAGGCCTGTACTCTTTCCAATTGGAATTGCATTTTGAAGTCTGAGTATTGGTGAATTGTTTACATCTAAATACCGCTGTCAAGTTGACATGACATAGTCCTTAAGGGAACTCAAAATATATGGCATTCACTCTGACACACAAAAACAAAAGGAAGTCAATGGGTAATGATGACGTTGACCTATTTTCTCTGTTGCACGATGCAGTCGATTGACGGTACTTATTTGGCAGGTACCTGGGTTCATCATAGACAATCGATGACCATAACAAGCATCTATATTGTCAAAATAATATTAATTTTGCACGTGGCGATCAACTACCGCCCACTCAGGAAATTCTAATTTCCCGTAACGAGACCGCTGTACTGACAAACAAAAGATTCACTATTCTGTTTGTTATCCAGAATACTACTCAAGCATTACACACCGGGGTACAGATATGGGTTAGAAAAAGACAATATAACACGATGAGTGATCTGTCTGTGCTCTAGGCAATAACATCCACATTCAGGCATGTATAGGTTATCCAAACTGATGCATTCACCACACGTACATCCCCGCACACACACACACACACACACACACACACACACACACACACACACACAAACGAAACCCACACGCGCACGCTCGCTCATCACCCCCCCCCCCCACACACACACTCACACTAGACACACAGACGTGTCCGCGGATACACGTACCCACGACCCCCCCCCCCCCCCCCCCCCCACCCCACCACCCAAGTCCCACACGGGACTAGCTAACCACCTTCCAAGGGGAGAGTGGGTTACACATATCATTTACCCGGAACTATTCTGCCTTATGAACGTGCGTTGCTCGCGAAACTCTGCGTGTGGCAAATCCACCCACTACGAAAGTGTGCCAACTCCAGGTTCACAAGACAGGATTCCAGGAATGATAGATGGACACATGCACACATGCGCGCGCACATAGCATAACTATGTGTTTACAGCAACATCCTGATCCCATGGGATCAAGGTGTTACTATATCTACACTATAACATTAAGCCCACAAGTACATAGAATAGAGTTAGTAGATAAAATATCTATATATCCATAAGTAAGAAGGGAAATTAATTATATTAAGTACAGTTATTTCTGTAACTATGTGAATAATATTTATATGTATTATCTCAATTGTATAAACAGACACTTACGGTTATGGGTAAGGTGGGTAAGTGTGTTTAGTACAGTTATTGCTGTATCTATGTGTATAAGACAACACAGCTCTAACTACAGCTGGTGTCATAACTATATGTATATGGCAACACCCTGATCTCATGGGATCCAGGTGTTGCTATATATACACTATTACATTAAGCCCACATTGCATTTAGGTAGGTAATTGGGTTCAGTACTGTAACTATGTGTACAAGTCACCACACCTCTAACTACAGTTGGTGACATAACTTGATCCCATGGGATGTATATGTCAATACACCTCTAACTACAGTTGGTGTCATAACTATATGTATATACCAACAATAGGAAAGCACAGGTACACAAAGTAGAATATACAAACATACAGGGACTAGATAATAATGGGACCAGCAGGCGGAAGCCAATGAACCTTAATACCTTGAAAGTGGGTTATAGCAACATCCAGGGTCTCCACCGGAAAGTAAGTGGAATTGCTACATTGATCGAGGTAGAGGAGTTTAAAGTCATGGGCTTAAGCGAAACGTGGATAAGACACGAGGAACGGGTAGACCAAGTAAGGGGGTACGTATGGATAGGTGTAGGGCGAACGGAAGGCCAGAAAAAAGGGGGAGGGGTAGACATGTACATTAAAGAGGATTTAAAACCGTCCCTGATCACAGACCTGGAAAACATCAGCACCCCGGTTGAGGTATCGAAAGAAATTAGATGGGTTAGGATCAGTCTGCAAAACAAAAGTATTGCCCTTGGGGTTGTGTATTGTGCGGTGGGGGGAAGCAAACCCGAATGGAATGATTCGATATACTCAACACTGAGGTCTAATATCACCGAACTACAAAACAAGGGGCTCGGTATAATGCTGATGGGTGATTTTAGTAGCCACATAGGTAACGATGAAGAAGGCATAGAGGGTGGGGACAATAAAGTCAACAGGAATGGAAGGAAGCTTTTGAACTTCACAAACGAGCTCGGTCTGAAGATTCTGAACAGGGACGCGAGGTGTAAGGGGAAATGGATCTGGGAGAGGAACGACAGAAAATCAATAAACGTCTACATCCTCACAGATATTAATTTATGGAGGGAGGTGATAGGGGTGGAAGTGGATGGTGGGGGTAAAATGGAGGTGGATAGTGATCACAACTTGATTACAGTGACGATCAGGGCCAAAACTCTAGTAAAAAGCAAAGGAAGCTCTAAGGAGAATTGGGAACTCAACAAAAGATGCTGACTGGGCGAAGTTCAATGAAAAACTGAAACCAAAGCTTGCAACCGTACCCAAGAGGGGCAGTGTCCAGAAGATGGCCGACGTCATAGTTGCGAGCCTGGTGGAGGCAGGAAAGGAAAGTGTAGGAAAGGTCAGGGTGCCAACACGGGAACCTGGGTACAGAGTGAATGAAGAACTGAAAAGGGCCATAAAGGGAAGAAAAGCTAAATGTGCTGCATACAGGAGAAGTAGAAAACTTAAGGGAGCGGAAAGCAACGAGGCCACAGTAGCAAAGGAAGAATACCACCAAGCACGAAATAAAGTAAATAAGATTAAAGACGATAATAGGTGAGTACGAAATAGCAGTCTTATTAGGACGATAAGAAGGACGGGGGGGGGGGGGGGGTCGAGTTCGAACGTATTTTGGAAATGGGTGAATAAACGTAACAAAGGAAGTAACCCACAGAGTATTAAAGTAGATGGCAGAGTTACAGACGAGCAAGATCAAGTCGCATCAGAACTAGTCAAGCACTGGGAAAAGGTAAACGATAAGCGATGGGGCATGGGGAGCCCACCTGAGTGTCCGAATCAGGTCGAGGGAAACCTATCGAACTTCGTGTGCAGCGAAATTAAAACGGATGAGGTGCGAAAGGTGATATCAAAATTAAGGGATGGAAAAGGGGGGAGTGGATGAAATTCCTAACGAGTTTATCAAAAAGGGGGAGAGGAACTCGTGGAAAGCCTAACTGCCCTATTCAATCTAGTCATAGAAAATCAAGAGGTCCCAAAGGAGTGGTGAGAAACAAAGTGACATTTATTCACAAAAAGGGGGGGGGGGGGGGGGAAGACGTTTTGGATAACTATCGAGGGATCTCTGTCAGTAGCAACATTGGAGAGGTTTTCTGTAAAGTCCTTTATGGGAGACTAGAGGAGGTGATTGAAGAGAAGGGTTTTTTTGGTAGAAATCCAGAATAGCTTCAGGAAGGGAAGGAGGGTAACTGACCATCTTTTCACGCTATCCCAAATGATAGAATCCGCGAATGCAAAAAAGAAAAAGATGTTTATGACCTTTTTGGATGTCAAAAAGGCATACGATAGAGTATGGAGGGAGGCTATGTGGCGCAAGCCGGAGCCTCTGGGCTTGGGGCGAGTTTGTTGGGATTATGAAAGCATTATATAAAGATGTACAGAGTGAACTTAGCCTGGGGAACATTACAACAAAACGTGTGCCTATGGAGATAGGCCTAAAACAGGGGGTGTATCCTTTCGCCAATCCTGTTTGCATTGTACCTCAAAGGTTTAGGAGATGAACTCCTGCGTAGCGACGAAGGGGTAGCAGTTGAGGACTTGAAGATCCCAGGGCTACTTTTTGCAGACGATATGGTTCTAGTGTCAGAAAGCGAAGAGGGTCTAACGAAAATGCTGGGAATTGTTGGGAAATATGGGAGCAAATGGAGACTCGAACTTAATGAAAGCAAGAGCAAAGTTATAGATGTGGGCCGCAAAGTGGACCCCACTCGAAGGTGGAGAGTGGGTGAGTTCTGCATTAAAGAAAAGTCACTAATTCATCATCATTCTCCATCCTTTTTATCCAACCAATATAAACATCACAGGAAGGAGCATCTACCGAAACCACACAAATAAATTGATTCTGAAGGGGAAGCGAATCCTTAACCAAATGAAACTTATAGGGAGAAACAGTTTCAATAAGATTTTCGTGTGGAAAACCATTTGGGAAATGGTGGGTCTGTCAAGTATGACATACGGTACGGAAGTTGTACCCCTAAACCAGACAGCTGTTAAGAGCTTGGAAATCCTGCAGAACGATGCAGGCCGATGGATAACAGGCTCGAGTAATGCCGTAGCACTAGAAGCAATCAGGGGTGAGCTTGGATGGATGAGGATCAAGGGCAGGATAGACCTATTGAAACTCGGTTATCTTAATTATTTGGTAAATCTCCCCAATAGCCGATGGTGTAAAGTAATGTTCCTGAGAACTTTCAACTCAAATATCAAGACGGGGTGGATGGTCCAAGTGAGGGAGCTAGTAGAAAACTACTCAATGGAGATCTCGGACCTTGACGTTGGGGCAAACCAGGGCAAAAAGATCGTCAGAGAAAGGGCCATGGAGGATTGTAACCGTAATTGGCGAGAGGGGGTCAAATCAAAGAGATCTTTGGGTGGCCTGCATGATAAAGAGAAGCCTGGTTTTGAAGAGTACCTTGATGGCACCTTTAGGGGGTCACTGTTGTTCAAGCTGAGGTCGCGGTCCCTGGAGCTGAGGGGAAAAATTGGGAAAACAGTGAAAAGGAGTGCCAGATGTGCAACGTGAGCGTGGTGGAGACCCTGAAACACTTTCTTATAGAATGCCCAAAATACCAGTCTAAAAGAACAAGATTCACGGGGAGTATAATGGAGAAGTGGGATGGGAGAATGAAGGACATGTGGTTAGGGGGCGACTCAAAGGAGAGGGTTAATATACTAATCGGAGAGATTGGGAAGAATGGGGCAAGGGATGTCATCAAGCAGTTCGTCTCCGAGTGTTGGGAGGAGAGAACAAGCACGGGAATGTGGAGGCAGTTGGTAGAACATGGGTAACCAAGGCCTTCTCATACGAGAACCGCGACAAACCAGCGGCCGGCCGAAGTGTTATTATTATTATTAAAATTACTCTCCTCATAAACATGAAATGTCTACTGCGACAACCCTCACTTCCCCGACTGTGTTATATGAGGAATAGAACCCTTAGCCTATCTGGCTATTATTTTGTGAAAAACCAAACTTTATTTTTTATTATTGTTATTATTATCATTATTATTATTATCATTATCTTGATCTAGATATACTTCCGCTATATATACCTGGAATGTGTCCAAATCGCTCCATGCTTCATGCTGCCGTAGGTGATAGGTGATCTTCGCTTTGCACAGCACGTAAAGTTAATGGTGTCCTACAATTGCTTAACCAAGATAAGGTCTGGACAATCTCGTAATCTTGACTACTCATGCCCGCTCTCAGATACGTAGCAACTAAATTTGACATAGACGTAGAATATTTTGTTGACCCACCAACTCACTGCTATCTTAGTGAATGTTATACAGCATGTTTCCACCGTTATATTATACAATTCATATGACTCATACTTCTGGGTGGCAACAGGTAGACAGCCAATCTGGCTATGTCGTCTCCCTGTTGTATATTTGCTATGTATTAATGTAATTAATGTATATCTGATATGTGAATAACCAAAATGCTTGTATACTGCAAAATAAAGTATCTATCTATATCTATCTATCGGTACGATTTTGATTCTAATCGAATTTCGAAGCCTTGTATGACCCCATTCGATTTAATAAGATATCTTTGAAAAGACAGTAGAGGTGGCAACAATCAGAAAAAAGAAACAAATCACGAAAGATAGTCTGTCCATCACGGCAGCAAGTGTTTTCCAGTTGTGGCAAATATCGGCTTCCTCAGCATCACTTGTGAAGTGCCGTTCAATTTTCTGTAGTAAATCTATCTGTTGTTTCATATAAGACATCAAGCCTGAGAGTTGACCACCATTATTTTCCTGCGCTATTTGATCTGAGATCTTGTAGCATAATTTCACATCTGGGGACATTGCTGCCTCAGTAACCTGAAAATATTTACAAAACATTCTCTGTAAGCAAACACGTGTCCGCGCCCCTCTCTCCCAGCCACATACGTACAACCACACACACTTCTGTCCACGGGCATCACACTTCCCGAACAACGAGTTATACAATTTAGGAGTATGCAAATATTTCAAAATACATGTAGTTTTTGTACTAGATTAACTATAAATAAACTTTGCCAATGAATTTCATCTTCGACCCTGTCGGTCTGTTTCATCTACTTCAGCTTCCGGCTCGAAAGGTGGCCTTTACCTAAAAAAAGGTTGATCATTCGGTACAGGTCGATTAAAGGGTTACCTTATACGGGACAGTAGCGAGTTTTTATGTCCGGTCCGCTAACGTAGGTCGGGTGGTTATAGTGATTGACATGTGTGTGTGTGTAGAAGCGGGGTTTGTGTGTGTATGAGAGGAAAGGGGGTGGGGTAGGAATTATGCCTCGAAACTATTCGGGCTACAATCACCACACTTCACAGTTATAACGGACAATGGAAGGATATGCCACACATCATAGCTGGGTCCGTAACGTCAAGGTAAAGGTCAGCTTTCAAGGTCAGGCTTAAAAACTGTCGACATTCGTGTGTTGGTTATAACTCAAGAAATGAAGCATTTATCAACATCATATACACGTTAAAGGCAATCAAAAGGTGTGTCGTGTATAATAGTTGCCTGAGAATCTTCAAGGTCAAGGTGATACTTGGGTGTCATATATTGAAGGTCACAAAAAATGTCTCAGTCATAACCCAGAAATTTTTGGAGATACCGTATTATCATTCTTCACACAGTTATAAAGAATAATGGGTGTATGTGTCACACATCATACCTGAGTCGATAACTTAAAGCTGGATAGGTAACTTCAAGTTCAACGTCAAATTTCAAGGTCACTCAGTTATAATTTAGAAACGAATCAATCATTTCTAGGGATCCATTTTTCAGAGTTGAGACACGTTTGGTCCCCAGCGCCCACAATATTTGTGACCAACCTACATTGAACTTCGGTCGCCACGATGACAAATACCTGTCTGTTGTTAGTTTATATTTATTATTTATTGACTGCTGTTTAAAGTCACATATTTTTGTGCAATGGCTAATCATGACCACGACAGTTTTACGGGTGGAGGAAGCCGGAGTACTCGGAGAGAACTACGGAGCAACGGCGAGCAACTGTCAGCTCCCCAACATACTAACTCCACACAAGCAGGGTTAGCATTGGTTGAAGACAGGTGCACCATCGACGTGCAGTACGCCTTAGTACACAACGTCACCTTGTCTCCACGTGGGCAAGGGGGTGAAGTGTCTTGCCCAAGGACCCAAAGCGGTTGCCGCAGAGGGGATTCGAACCGAGAACCTCTCGGCTTGCAACCTGCACCTCTACCTACTGAGCCACCCCGTCCCTTGTTAGTTTATAGAAAATTCCTCTAGGGACTCACGCTTGAAACCCAGAATAGTGCAATGCTTGTTTAGAGTTGCTGGCAAGTTCAGCTTTACTAGTAAAATTGGACCCGGTAACCAACGTTCAGGCGGAAGTCTTCTAAACAGGGCACCATATTTACAAACAAATGACCACACTTGAGTTTATATTGCTGTTGTGTTCATGATATAACCATAGATGCTGAAAGTGACCTTCAAATAATTCAACTTGGGACCAGTACTGTAAAGCTTTTACAGTTGTATTTTCTTGACTTGTATTTTCTGGTTCCGACTTCAAATGGGTTGAAATGAATCGTTAGTATTTTCTAAGATATGGCAATTTGTCAATTGACAAATTGCCATATCTTTGAAAATTATAATGATTCATTCTAGACTGTTATATTAATAGATAGAAAATACAATTCTAGAAAACACTGTTGTAAAAGTTTCATAGTATTTGTTCCTGGTTTTCACTGAAAACATTTGTCCATTCATTCCGAATCATACTGTTAAATTTTGTTTTTCACTTTACCTCTTAAGTTCAACAGTTTGGAAGATGAAAAATACAATATATGAGAATCGACATATTTTGATGAATAGGTGTAACCAGTTTTGGGAAAATACAGGTCGGACAGAGTTACATAGTATATGTTAATAATTATTTGCGGCGTTCCATTTTTTCTCTTCAAATTAATTATTATATTGTTTTACGTCCGCTGATTTGACACGCCCTCAGATCAGAAGACACGTGCTCTTAAAAGCCTTGCTGCACTCATCCCTCACCACACCTTCCCCAACTCCAAACTCACATCTGGAGGCAGGTAAGTCGTTTTACGCACATTACCTCCCTTTATATTTTGATGTTGCAAAGGAGAAGTTGTTTTCAGTCTCTGTTTTATATGTTCCATTGGATTTTTACAGAGCTCTGTTCGGCTCTCCTATTAACCCATATTAAACTATTGTCTGCTTGGGAATTATATTGCGTTTTCCAAAGGAAAAAAATTTTAAAGAATTTTCCAACATCCACACTGCACTTCTGTTTTTATCCATCCTCATCCACTCTGCTCTTCTCACTCAGAACTTGAGATCCCCAATTTCATTATTATCCTTCAAGTGTTCTATCCAAATATACAATGATTGAATGCTTCAGGAAATTTCCACATGAACATATAAAAATGAATATTTATTGATTGTATGTATCCACATAAAATTACGTATACCCTCCGGCAAATTTAATGTGGCATATTTTAGGTACAAATTATTTTCTTGTAACGACGCTGACAACAATCAATGTTATATCGTGTCGGATACAGTACGACTGCTGTGGACTTGTCACTTTCCATGGGTACAGTTAAAACTAGAAGTCTTGTCAGGAAATGCGCACAAGTAGCACGTCGATCTACGCGTTAATCTACGCGTTATGACCATAATAAGGCTATCAAATTATGTACATATGGCATGTGCACAAGCAATGTTTCAGCCAATGGACCTCCGGGTAACCCGGAGGTCCATTGGCAGAAACATTGCCTGTGCTTGCTCTGAGTAACCAGGAGAACCTGCCGTGCTTTGGATGCCATTCGATATGCCTAGATAACTGCACAGTTCGTGACAGGACTTCTAGTTTTAACTGTAGGCAATATTTCCACGGACGCAGTAATATTGGATTCCAAACACTAATTATAGGAATAATCATCTGAAATTTAATTAATGAAGCACCGGGTTACCCAGTGCTTCATTAATTAAAATTTTGTTGCTGATGATTTTTATTACCTGGTAAATGCATGCGTGGACATCACTGCCCACACGTGGATTAGGACCAGTATACTGCGGCTCAATTGTAGTTCTGATGACGTGGAAAGCTGGTATACCCAAACAGAAAGGACAGTAACAATTACTGTTCATATTATTGAATGTTAAACTCAAGTTTATCTAACGAATCGGCCGCATCCGCCCGAGTAATTAACAAATTGAGAGACTGAATAAAACAAATTAAAAGCTCGGTTCAATGAGGGGTCAAATTATAAGGTTTTGTTGAAATGTTTTTGAAAATTTGAAAAAAAAACATAACAAAGATATCGTGTGCATTGGACATATAGTTAATACATTACTCTAGATTCGAAGTAATTGTTCTATTGTTACTGAGGTTTACAGTCACATTCAGCACCTGTGAATGTATCGTCACTACATTACAAGTATAAAGCCAAGTTTAGAAAGGGAGCGCGGAGGTCAGTAGATACAGGTTGCAAGCCGAGAGGTCCTCGATTCGAATTCCACCTGCGGCAATCGCGTTGTGTCTTTGGGCATGACACGTAATCCTAATTGCCCACGTGGGGGGCGCGGTGGCGTTGTGTATTAACCCTTTACCTAACGTAACGGCCAAAACCGGCCAGCGCTATTCTCAAAAATCGCCAATTAATTTTCATTATTTTTTTTCATTTTTTGTCTCAAAAACATAGGTTATGACCCCTCGTTGGAACGAGCTCGTCGAGCTTGTTCCAATGAGGGGTCATAGCCTATGTTTTTGAAACAAAAAATGAAAACAATTAGTTATTCAAGAATTATTTTTGCAAGTGTCGTCTGCTTTTCAGGTTAGGTAAAGGGTTAAGGCGTACTGCACGTTTGTAGTGCAGTTGTCCACAACCAATGCTAACCCTGATTGTATGGAGTTAGTATCTTGGGGAGTCTGACAGTTGTTCGCCGTTGCTCGGTGTTTCTCTCCGGGTACTCCGGCTTCCTCCACCCGTCAAATTGTCCGACAAGAGGTAGACCTGACTGTCGAAAGTGTCGCTAAACCTCAATCAATAAACGAATAAGTTTAGAAAACTGCTTAGAACCTTGTTGCCCAGTTAAGAGACCGTCAACCCGTTCTGTGTTGGCCGTGTTCTTTTATACCATGGAAACAATACTTTTTTACCACAGTAAAATAACACACGATCCCGCACCTCCCGGGTTTCCAATGAGGACATTTTCTTAAGGGGTCGTCCAACATAACCTTGACAAATTTGTTGACATTTTTCCTAATGCCCCAGAATCAGATAAGGGAAGTAAGGAAAGGCAAATTTTTATCAAAATAATGAGTAAAGTGCATAGAAAAGGTACATATAACTTTTTTCAGGAAAAAAGGTGATTTTTATGATTTTGAAGAACATTAATTTGACAATGGCATAAGTAACGAACCAGTAAAACCACAAAATGATCGGTAATTCGAAAGCCTTGTCCTCAATATAATGATAACATACTACAGACTCGGAGAAAGCATTTTTATGACACACACTCTGGTGTGTGTTGATGTTGGAATGCAATACCACCAACACAGATTTTGGATGTTCGGATGTGGCCATGTTTCATTGATGTTTTTTTCCGGTCATGTGATTACAATCTGGTTCTTGCAGGAATACTCATTTCGGGCGATCGTAAGAATGAAAGGACGTGATCACGCCGTTTATTTGTTCGAGACAATGTACGAGCGGATTTGCAAACACGTTACAGCAAATACTTGAGCTGTTAATGTCATAACTGCAAAATATGCTTTGAAATTCCCTCCAGCGACATACAGTGTTTACAGGCCGTCTGAACTTTTTTATTGACAAAAAATCTGAATTATTGCGCACTAAAAAGACAACATGAACCACTGGTAAAAAAAATAGCCGAGTGTATAAAATCGGGACGATACACATACAATAAGGTAATATTCATGAAAAAATAAGCTGAATGCTTCAGAAATCACTTTTTTCTCGAAGTATATTCCAAGTGACCTGGAACTGTATTGAGCGTATTGATTTCCCCCGATGTTGTGAAGTTATTTACTTCCTAGTAACCATGGATCTTTGCCGCGATTGTGTTAATGTCCACAAAGGACCGATTGAAAATGGGTTGAAAATGATGCATTCGCGCTTTTAAATAAGGTGCGATTGGACGATGCTGTGAATTTAGTTTTTTCTTGTAATCAACCATACCAACACAAGAGTTGACCAGTGTCTCTTGTCATCGTTTTAGGCTGACAAATGTGACAAATCTCCTTTACCAGAAACTATCTCCCAATTTGTATATCATAATAAACATAACAGCGGTTAGCGTGACCATGATGGTCAAAACCCAAACGAATTAGCGAATCCGCGGTCAAAATTGGCCGCAATTGGCATTTAAACAAGTGAAATACACGAAATTTTCGCAATTTCTTCATTATCCGTGTCGAGTTACTTTTTAACCTGACACACCTGACCACATGCGTCCAGTATCGTTTGTCGGCATCATACTGCCTGCAGATGTTTGTGGTAATAGTACAAGAAGGCGAAAGAAGCCAAATATTTTCCCATCATCTATGAATTAATTAAAAGTGATAATTCTGTTTATTTTACTGAAATTATGAATTGATAAGGTGGATATGTTGCAACAAGCTAATGAATATTCTGTAAAGCCACCAATCTGATGTTTGACACTTTTATCAGAGCTGTTATGGAGGCTTCTGGAACTCAACATGTTGATTACGGCAGGGTTTTTCTATTCACCCATTAATCGGCAAATTAAGTGTTATATTTGGAAGTAAGAAGCATGAAAGGTCCAGAACTTAAAGTCTAAAAAGAATGTTTTGCAATGTAATATGATTTTTGCAGATGCACTTATTTGGGGTGTTACCTGTCTGAAAGTGTTTGGAGCACGTGTGTCGCCAGGATCTTAAAAAAAGAAAAAGAGTTAAACTTTGATGAAAAAGGCATATATGCCATGAGTGCCGAAGATACAGACATACAAGGGAGGGAGCATCCCCCCGGGAAATTTTTTTTCAAATGGCGCTCACTTGTCACCTTTTGGGGATTTCTTTGCGTACTGCGTTCTTGAAAAAATATGTGAACACCTATGAATGGGAGACCTACTGGATGTGCCTTCCTGATCTCAATATGCCAACAAGACTATTTTGGAAAAGTACATGCAATAATGGATATGTATGGTTGATTTGATGTGTTTTGAATAACAATGTACTTTTATGTACATTTGATGGTTTATTGCAGGGACAGGTTACAGTTACTCTTATTCTTCTCCAACAGATAGCATCAGTGTATTGGTGTCCAAGAGTAAACCAAGCTATGTTACTTATTGATAAACCAGACAAATTTAACAATTTAATCACTATCAAATTGATGCATGGGATAAAAGGGGTTACAATGCAAGGGGTTTGCAAATATATTTGTTCAACTATAATGTATGACTTTGTAGTACATTCTACTTAGGAGAATATCATAGTTTCTTTCCAAACCACCACAGTGACACATACATCTTTATATTGGGAGACATTCTTTCGTTCTTCCATACTTCTTCTAGTGGACTCCTTCAAGTTGACCTTTGTTGAACTTCCCCAAATCAAAACATAAACAAAAGAAAATGTGTGTCACCAATCAGGGAGCACTCCACGTATAACATTTGGTCCCAATCTTTATTACTTTCAAGAACTGGGAAAAGATTTCTTCGGGTATATACTTCAATGGTTATAGAATACAGCTGTTATTTTATTTTGCGGTATTTTATTGTAAAAAAAATGTTCTCTTACTTATGCCATAGCAGACTTTCAGGCAGTGTTATCTACACATGGCAGCAGTTCCCTGGCAAATTCCAGTTTCCACATATTCTATGTTTCATTCCAAGTATTTTGGTATACAATTTATTGGAATTACCTGAAATCTGACCAAAGTTAGGTTGGACGTCACCTTAAACTCTCAACACACTGATGACGAAATATCAAAATTCCAGGTGCACAGTTTTTTTCATAGTGCAACTAAAGCTTTTACCAATACAAGCTTGTTTGGCAGAACTCGTTGGAAACATTTCATTGTGAGAAAAAAACCGTTCCCCTCATAACGAGACACTCTATCCAACACGGTGTTTTTCCATTATAAAAAGATGCTTTCTCATTATCCCGACTTGGTATTTGTTATAACGACAATTTCCACGTTTTTACGAGATATTTTTCTTTCAATGTCGTAAATTAACCACGGTAGTTTTGTATTACCTAAACTTATTTTTTTATCAAATAATTGGTCCAAAACCGCTTGAGATATCAAATGCGGGTAAGTATATTTATTTTACCTTTGACTGGTAGTTTGTTGAAATCAGAAGGCATTTTCCTAGTTGTCCAATAATCTTCGATTTGATCCACTCTGGCATCGTCTTTGATCTTATGAAATGAGTATGTATAACGGCTACTGTACATATACATGATATTGTTACTAGAACCAGCGTGCAAGCGAAGTAAATACCTGTGAATACAACAATATGTTCCAATAAGTCTAAAATCCTCGATCTCAGATTAGACGAAAGCTCGTGTAGTTTTTTTTATGTTTACAGCTCCAGTAGCATACGTTATGGTGTGACGTCACACGCGAAACATTTGAAATGAGGTACATGCAATAAATGCTTCAATGATAAGCGGGTGCACAATACAAAATCTCAACTCCGCCATAAACAAGAATTAAACACGCCTTACGCCTTATCCGAATGAAGTGTTGTTTAAATTACAAATCGGATTACGATGTGAACTAAAATTGATGACCTCGACCTTATTTGATTTATTGATTAATTATCCAGTGACTTCGTGGTGTACACGAGAGGCTTATTTACTGAACTTGATATCGTTAAAAGTTGCCTTGTTAGCTCACCTGACTGAAAGTCAGGGTGAGCTATTCTGATCACTTTTTGTCCGTCGTCTGTCGTCCGTCGTCCGGCGTCCGTCGTGAAGGTGGTGTTTGGGCCTTTTTCTCCCAAACCACTAGCCGCATATTAATGAAATTTCATGTGAGTAGGGGTTATATAAGGGCATTTTGATTTTTTGTCAAATTAGGTTTCGACTCACATTGAGCAGAGGGATGGGGAAAAAATGCTCCAATTCTTAAAAAATCTTCTTCTCAAGAACCAGCAATAGCAGAGACTTGATATTTGGTATGCAGCTTCCTTTTCAGGGGTAGACTCAAATTTGTTCAAGAGGAGTTGGAGGGGCTATATTTGACGATGTTAAAGGAGGGGCAAAAATTTTGGCCCCGCCCCAAATTTCTATTTTCCAAACCGCGAGGCCGATTTGAACCACATTTTACGTGAGTGCTTATTGGGTCATAAGTACCTAATTTATGCAGAATTTTTTTCTCCATAGCCCCGTGGGAACCACAGGAGCTAAAAATAGAAAAAAATGAAAACGCCCATATCTCCAAAACTACACGGCACTGAGAATTCTTATTTGTTGTGAAGCTTCCTTAGGACCAACTGAATGGAATGGTAAAAAAAATTGCCATCGGTTTTATCATGGGGTACTTTTTGGGGACTTTGAAAAAGTGCTGAGTCAGCATTTTTTAACACTGTGGGTAATGGGAAAAACATAAGACTACTTTTCTCCGAAACCACTGCTCCTAAAGCTTTCAAATTTGACATATAACATCTTTGGAAGATTGTTTCACAAGGTTATTGAAATCAATTGCCTGGGTCGATATTTGGGCTCTCTATGGGAGCCCAAATGTTTAAATTAGTGCAGTATAAGGAGTATTTTTGAAAAATCATCTTCTTCAGATCTACCAATAAGAATGTTTTGATATTTGGTGTGCAGCATCCTTAGGGGGGTGAGATTCAAGTTTGTTGAAGCGAAATCTCTGGGTTCATATTTAAACTGAAAATTTGGGGTCCCGTTGCGGACTTCGAAATTTTGGACCAAAATCCGAAAAATTTTTTGGGTTTTTTTTTCTGCGTTTCGGTCAATTTTAAGACAAAAAAAAATTATTTTTCTTTCCCCTGAAAATTTCGGGTGCGGGTGGGACTTAGAAAATTTTGGACCAAAATCCGAAATTTTGTTTTTTTGTTTTTTCTGCGTTTCGGTCAATTATAAGACAAAAAAAACAATTTTTTTTCCCTGAAAATTTGGGGTGCGGGTGGGACTTAGAAAATTTTGGACCAAAATCCAAAAAAAAAAATGTTTGTTATTTCTGTGTTTCAGTCAATTTTAAGACAAAAAAAAAAAAAAAAAAAAAATTTCCCCTGAAAATTTGGGGTGCGGATGGGACTTAGAAAATTTGGGACAAAATCCGAAAAAAAATTTTGGAGTTTTTTCTGCGTTTCGGTCAATTTTAAGACAAAAAAAAAAAAAAAAAATTTTTCCCCTGAAAATTTGGGGTGCGGGTGGGACTTAGAAAATTTTGGACAAAATCCGAAAAACTTTTTTTTTGTTTTCCAGCGTTTCGGTCAATTTTAAGACAAAAAAAAAAAAAAAATTTGGACCAAAATCCGAAATTTTGTTTTTTTGTTTTTTCTGCGTTTCGGTCAATTTTAAGACAAAAAAAACATTTTTTTTTCCCTGAAAATTTGGGGTGCGGGTGGGACTTAGAAAATTTTAGACAAAATCCGAAAAAATTTTTTGGAGTTTTTTCTGCGTTTCGGTCAATTTTAAGACAAAAAAAAAAAAAAAAAAAATTTTCCCCTGAAAATTTGGGGTGCGGGTGGGACTTAGAAAATTTTGGACAAAATCCGAAAAGCTTTTTTTTGTTTTTCTGCGTTTCGGTCAAATTTAAGACAAAAAAAAAAACAATTTTTTTCCCTGAAAATTTGGGGTGCGGGTGGGACTTAGAAAATTTTGGACCAAAATCCGAAAAAAATTTTTTTTGTTTTTTCTGCGTTTCGGTCAATTTGAAGACAAAAAAAACAATTTTTTTTCCCTGAAAATTTGGGGTGCGGGTGGGACTTAGAAAATTTTGGACCAAAATCCCCCCAAAAAATGTTTGTTTTTTCTGTGTTTCGGTCAATTTTAAGACAAAAAAAAAAAATTTCCCCTGAAAATTTGGGGTGCGGGTGGGACTTAGAAAATTTGGGACAAAATCCAAAAAAAATTCTTGGAGTTTTTTCTGCGTTTCGGTCAATTTTAAGACAAAAAAAAAAAAAAAAATTTCCCCTGAAAATTTGGGGTGCGGGTGGGACTTAGAAAATTTTGGACAAAATCCGAAAAACTTTTTTTTTGTTTTTCTGCGTTTCGGTCAATTTTAAGACAAAAAAAAAAAAAAAATTTTTTTCCCTGAAAATTTGGGGTGCGGGTGGGACTTTGAAAATTTTGGACCAAAATCCGAAATTTTTTTGTTGTTTTTTCTGCGTTTCGGTCAATTTTAAGACAAAAAAAAAAAAAAGGTGGGTGGGACTTTGAAAATTTTGGACCAAAATCCGAAATTTTTTTGTTGTTTTTTCTGCGTTTCGGTCAATTTTAAGACAAAAAAAAAAAAAAATTTTTTCCCTGAAAATTTGGGGTGTGGGTGGGACTTAGAAAATTTTGGACCAAAATCAAAAAAAAAAATGTTTGTTTTTTCTGTGTTTCGGTCAATTTTAAGACAAAAAAAAAAAAAAATTTCCCCTGAAAATTTGGGGTGCGGGTGGGACTTAGAAAATTTTAGACAAAATCCGAAAAACTTTTTTTTTGTTTTTCTGCGTTTCGGTCAATTTTAAGACAAAAAAAAAAAAAAAAATTTTTTCCCTGAAAATTTGGGATGCGGGTGGGACTTTGAAAATTTTGGACCAAAATCTGAAATTTTTTTGTCGTTTTTTCTGCGTTTCGGTCAATTTTAAGACAAAAAAAAAAAAAGGTGGGTGGGACTTTGAAAATTTTGGACCAAAATCCGAAATTTTTTTGTTGTTTTTTCTGCGTTTCGGTCAATTTTAAGACAAAAAAAAAAAAAAATTTTTTCCCTGAAAATTTGGGGTGTGGGTGGGACTTAGAAAATTTTGGACCAAAATCCAAAAAAAAAATGTTTGTTTTTTCTGTGTTTCGGTCAATTTTAAGACAAAAAAAAAAAAAATTTCCCCTGAAAATTTGGGGTGCGGGTGGGACTTAGAAAATTTGGGACAAAATCCGAAAAAAATTCTTGGAGTTTTTTCTGCGTTTCGGTCAATTTTAAGACAAAAAAAAAAAAAAAAATTTCCCCTGAAAATTTGGGGTGCGGGTGGGACTTAGAAAATTTTAGACAAAATCCGAAAAACTTTTTTTTTGTTTTTCTGCATTTCAGTCAATTTTAAGACAAAAAAAAAAAAAAAAAAATTCCCCTGAACATTTAGGGTGCGGGTGGGACTTAGAAAATTTTGGACCAAAATCCGAAAAATTTTTTTTCGTTTTTTTATGTGTTTCCATCAATTTTAAGACAATTTTTTTTTTTTTTTTTTCCCCTGAAAATTTAGGGTCCTGGACCAAAAGCCGTAATTTTTTTTTTTTATGCGTTTTTGTCAATTTTAAGACAAAAAAAAAAATATTTTTTTTTACACCCAAAATTTGGGGTCCGGGTGGGACTTCGAAAATTTTGGACCAAAATCCATAATTTTTTTTTTGTTTTCTATGCGTTTCTGTCAATTTTAAGATAAAAAAAAAAAAATTTTTTTACACCGAAAATTTGGGGTCCGGTTTGGACCAAAATCCGGAAATTTAGTTTTATCGTTTTTTATGCGTTTTAAGAAGAAGAAAAAAAAATAGGCTGAATGTATTTTGTTTGGGAAAAAAATCTGTTTTGTATGCGTTTATCTCAATTTTGAAAAAAGTGCAGGAACTGAAAATAGAAGGAAAATCCTGTGTATTGTGTGGGCACAATTGCTTCATCTAGTTGGTATATGCTTTTCTTGGGAGGGGGCGTATGCAGCTTATTCAAGTCAAGTCCCTGATTTGATATTTAGACTACTATGTCAGGTGAGCACTCTCAGGCCCCCCGGGGCCTCTTGTTCATTTCACGATGTGGGTTTTGGGCTATGGTTTGGTCTTGTTGGTACATATTGTAATGGTGATAAAGTTGACGATAACCAGGCCTGAGGTTTGCGGCTCGGGGTTGATGTTCAAGCGAGACTCCGTGTCTCGGTTGAACAGAAACTCCGAGCCGCTAACCTCAGACCACGATACCGTAAATTCATCACAATAACTTATAATGTATTAACTTTTCTTTTGCCTATTGATGTGTAATTTTATTGCCTGCTATCTTATAAGATAACTGGGAATGTCGAACGAATGTCTTTCGATATCTATTGGTACGATATATATATATATATCAGAATATCTCCCAGGACGTGACACGCATTACGCAAAAAATTCAAGTCGATATTACCGGTTTTTTTAGGTGTCTGGTTGTTTGTCATTGCAATTTAAAAAAATTATATTTAAAATAATAAATTTTGATATCGTCTGCGTTAGGTAAAGGGTTAAGACAGCCAAGACTTGACTAGATATCACCGCTAAGCAGCTGGACATGTACAGGTTGTAGTCTAGTGAGACTTCAGGACAATTGCCCAGGCCCCTGAGGGTTAACAAAACTGAAAAGAAAATCGGCCACTTCTTTCATGAAAATGAACCCTTCAAATGCTATCAAGCCTCAACAGGGCCTTATAAATAGTGAATGTGGGAAAATTAAAAAATTCAAAAGGTTTCGGTATTCAATGATTGGTTCGGTTCGGTTTTTCGGTATCCATATGACAACGGTATCGGTTCGCTTGCCCATTTCTACACTCTATCGGATAATGCAGGAGAGATTTGATGACCGGAATCGTGTCCGCATCAATAGTCAAGGCCGGGGAGAGGAAATTCGGGTCCGGGGTTAATTCTGTGACGGGCTGTCTTTCAAAAGTGTCAGGATCCTGATGCAAGTGCCGAAGGCCCGAGAGATGATAGGTGGGGTTGGGTGGAGGGGTTTCTTCCCCAAGAAAATTTTGACATCAGTTATTAAATGGAGACTTCTGGCTGCTTTTGGGATAAAAAATACGTTATTTTTTGGCCGTCAAAATGACGTTTTTTAGATGTATGTTTCAAATTTCCAAGTTCATCAGTGAATATCTAGTAATCTAGAGTTATTGTTTTTGAATGCTTAAAGTGATGACTATATTACGTCAAGATGATTTAACAAACTAATTACATCAAGAATCTTGCGGTCCAAAATTACAACCTCTGATCAAGTGCAGAGCTCCATTCATGATACAGCCCCCTTCTTTACTGTTGGCAAATGAGTCAGAACCTTGGACTGCGGGGAGGGGGGGGGGGGGGTAGTCCAAACATGACCTGGAAGCCCGTATTTTAATGTTTTGGTTCTTTGGTCTCGGGGGGGGGGGGGAGGGGCGGCCTAAATCAATAATCCTGGACTGCTGGATCAAACTCACGCCCTTAAAGTTCTGGGCCTCGGCGTTACTACCCTGTCCCCACCTTCCCCTGACCCTGTCGATGGGTATATAATGAAATATAATATTTAATTTTTCCTACTTACCGATTAGTGGTACAGACTCTGACGATGGCGGAAGACTGTCCGATATTATCAACAGAAACACAGTTAATGACAACATGACAGACAATTGTAAAGAAATTTTCTCTCCAGATTCAACCGGCAACAGGAACCCGAATAATGTCAATACCGAAATGAGGATACACGGAAATATCAGATATATCACGTATTGTAGACTCCTGCGTTTCAAATGTAGGTAAAACGTTATGTCAACGTATGGATGAGGACAGCAAACGAAATACTCTTCGTGTCTTTCGGACACGTATTTTTCTACGGCCCATTCCGCGTTTTGTTGGTAGGCATCTAAGCCTCCTTCGATAACAGGAGCAGAATGCCAGTCTAACTCCGTTCCATCATGTATCCAAGAGGTGAAGATAAATGCACATTTTTGTGCATCGAGTGGAAAATTCGTCACATCAAGTTTGCAGAATGTGCTCACCACGGTTGGCCAACCGTAAAACATTTTCCCATTTGAGAAAATTCGAACTCTGTATTCTTTTAATCCGGGAAGAATTTCACCAGTCGTGCTAAAAAGGTAAAATATTGCAAATAACAATTATAAAAGGACATTTAATTATTTTTAAGTCATTTTTTTATGACAAGTGCGTAAACATTTCTGTTTTGTTCTTAGATGGTTCTATGTATACGTGTTTTGTTCTTAGAGGGTTCTATGGATACCTGTAATTCATCGTGTGAAATGTGTTTTTATCTATCGTCTTCAAAGATCGTTACAATATATCAACAGCTACTCCGACGCGAGGTGACCCTGGCTGTCGAAAGTGTCGTTAAATCCCAATAAATAAAGTAATAACTGCTGCCTATATAAAATGGATGGATGGATGGATGGGTAGTGGGAGTTGGGTGTTATGTGGGGGTTGGGTGGTGGGTTTTATGTGGGTGAGTGAGTGAGTGGGTGTCTCTGGTGTGTGGTGTGTGGGTGAGTGCCTGGGTGGGTGGGTGGGTGGGTGGGTGAAGGGTGGGTAGGTGATTTAGGTGGGTATGTTTAGTGAATGGGTGGGTATTGGGTGAACGGAGGGAGGGACGGACGAATGAATGACATTTTGCAAACAATTATATTATGTAATTTTTGGCAGCATACTGTGGCAACCATCCCCACTGTGACTAGACGCAGCTATGAAGAAGGAATCTACATTATTTGATATTGAAAGATTATCTCACCTGTCAAGCACAGTTACGTCTGGTATCCATACCCGTTTATAGGACACTTGAATATTGTCTATTCCAAACTCAGTAGCGTTCCAAGTTAGTCGACAGTCCTCCCAGTACTGTAATAGATTGTTATCAGTGCTTAGGTATGTTTATTATAATCACTAGAATGTATTTCTACAAAAACATCAAATACCCTCTGCAAATGTTTTATTTACTTTATTCTTAATAACAACCCCCAATACAAATAATATTATTCTGCATTTTTCATACATCTCTTCAATAAATATTTTTCGATATCTTACGGTCACGCTAGATAAGAGATTATTATGCCTCAATGTTAGTTTGTCCAATCAGAACGCTGGAATACCATCTTAGGGTTCCGCCGTATCAGGAAACTAACCTGATATCATTTGATATCAGATGAGTAGCAGCCATTACTATTTTGATGAAACTGATGTATTTCCACTCGCTTCGAATTTTCGAAATTTGTATTATAGAAAAATAAGAGAATTTAAGTACCAAAAATATTTTCAAGGTTCCGAATTTATTGATTTAAAACATTAATTATTAAAAAAGGACAGAAAATATTATTTGTAGTCCCAACACTGTCTAAAGTTCTTTCTTAATTTTACGGCTCTCAGAGCCCTTTCCAACAATGTTTTATATGGCAGCATATGTCCGCATATATCTTGGTCGAACTATTTTTGCTTTGGTATTGAAACTGCGCAACGCCTCTTAAATGCCAGCACTACACTGCAAAAAAATATAGGTTCTCTTTAGAACCAAAATTGGTTCTAATCTTGTCCCTGAGATGGAACCAGCTCTGTTTAAACAGTATTTATTTCAAATCAAATACATTTATAAAGATTAACATTAAATATTAACAGAATTAAACATAAATTGAGGTGGTTTCAGCTGTAAGTTTAGAGCTCATACGAGGTTGTCTCAAACCATTATTAAGCAAAAGGGATATGAACAGTTGGCATATCGAACCAGTTTTGGTTCTTTTCAGAACCAAAACTGGTTCGATATGCCAGCTATTCATATCTCCTTTGTTTCAAAATGTTTGGCGACTGCGTTAAATAAGCTCCAAGTTTACTGTTGAATCTACTTCAGTTCATGTAATATTCTGTTAAAATTGAACGCTAATCTTGGTAAATGTATTTGATTTGAAATAAATACTGTTTAAACAGAACTGGTTCCATCTCAGGGACAAGATTAGAACCAGTTTTGGTTCTAAAGAGAACCTATATTTTTTGCAGTGTATCTGCCGACTATAATTGTCACAATAGTCTATCGATTTTTTATACTGAAGCGAACATTTTCTTTACAGATTTCTCAACAGATAGAAGTGTTTTTTTAACATTTAAAAGTGCTTTGTTAACCCTTTTCAGGTAGTAATGGGAGTAAATGTATGTAAGGGTATTTCAGATATACTTGTAGCGATACGTCTTATTTTGTAAACAAATATCGCAATTCGAACAGCGACGATTGTTTTCTGTCATCATGGATACATATACATTATAATGACCATGTGCATGTCCTGTGATTTGTATCAGATTCGAGGTCGTGTCTACAATCAGATCGCAACGAGCCCGTTAGGGCGAGTTGTGATCCGATTGTAAACACGACCGAGAATCTGATACAAATTATAGGACATGCATTTGGTCATGATAATACATTTATCTAACAATCCCGTTACATAAAGCCCGTTTTTCAGTTTAAATTGGGTGGAATTGGTCAAAATTTTGAATTTCATATTTTAGTGCGTAATAACGATGCATATAATGATATTATTTGTCATAGCGCGGTGTTTACCGGAAGTTGAATCTATATGATACGGGATCAGAATGAGTCGTCCATATGATACGGAAGCAGAACACATTATGTGTTACGTACCGTTTCTCGTAATTTTCAGGCCAAAATCTATATGATTGTTAGATAAATACCAGTGCCAGTTACAATTGATGATTTTGCGCGGTGATGTCAGTAGTGGTTTCTAAAAATAAACGTCCCATTGTTCTTTGTTTCTCGTGAAAATTTATTAATTCCTTGATTTACATGGACTTTCGACGTAATAAATATGTTACACGGCGTGTTGCTGGCTGATACATTTCTATACAAGGCTCTGAGAGTTCGGAAGTGACGAGCATTACACAATCAGTTTAGATAGATATCATTGCGCGTTTTCGCAACACATATGATGAGAAACAATATAAGTCATTGTGATGAATTGACGGTAACATGGTCTGAGATTTGCAAACCTCAGACCGTCAATTCATCACATTACCGTATATGTTCCAATAACACCCCACACATAGACTAAAGCCCACAACCTGATATGAACAAGGAAATTTTTAACGATCACAAGTTTAGTAAATAAACCTCTTGTGTAAACGACGACTTCACCGGACAAATAATGAATAAATAATACTGGGTGAAGTCAATCCATGTTACTTCAAATCGTACACTGATTTGTAATTTAACCATTTACCCAACGCAGACGATATCAAAATTTATTATTTTAAATACCATTTTTTTAAATTTTTCAAAAAAATGCAACAAAACCATATCATGTGACCCCTCATTGGAACGATCTCATTGAGCTCGTTCCAATGAGGGGTCACATGATATGGTTTTGTTGAAATTTTTTGAAAAAAATAATTTTTTCAACTGCTCAATTTGCATATTACGCGGGCGGATGAGGGCGATTCGTTAGGTAAAGGGTTAAACGGCACAACGTATGCTGCACGTGTGACGAATCTACAAAAATAAAGCGGTCTGCAAGTCGTTCCTTTGACAGAATAATTACGAAACGGGCAAAGTCAATTCAAATATTTTGCGTGGTAACGTCAAGCTCGTTCCAATGAGGGGTCATACCCAGTGTTTTTGAGACAAAAAATAAAAAAAAAAATAGTTATTCAAGAATTTTGTTTGCAAATGTCGTCTGCTTTTCATGTTAGGTAAAGGGTTAACAATTTTCATCACTGGAAGTGATTTACAGTAAAGTAAACTCCCCTTAATTTCAAAAAGCTATTGGTTAATTTAACAATAAGGCTATGGGAATTTCATACAAAAACTGAAATTTCGATGTGTTATCGAATTTGTATCAACATCATTTCACAAACTTCATCCATTTTCCTGTAGAGTATAGTGTAAAAATATAGAAGCTGGCGTTTTACAATAATTTTCCCAATCATTTTCAACGTTTGAAGTTATTCTCTGTTGAAATCCATTTAAAAATAATCACCATCTTTTGATGTTCTGTAACTCGTTTTTATTGATTATGTCAGTAGGGTGTACATAGAGGATCTCAAACGAGTGATGTTTGGATATAAGATTTTTTGAAACGAGTTTGATGAATTTGATTCACAACGAACCTTTAGGCGAGTTGTGAATCGAATTCATCAAACGAGTTTCCAAAAATCTTATATCCAAACATCACGAGTTTAAGATTCTGTATTTCACATGAATTTTCGAATGTTTCTTACACTTTTTATTTAATTCATTGTCGCTAAATTCTCCCAAAACAACCGACAATCAGTTCGTGGGCTCAAACGCTTCACACCATGACGTCATGAATGCGCTTTACTTGCAACTGTTGGCGTAATTGACGTCATGCGAACTACGCACAAGAATACAATGCTGCTGCTATGGGACCACGCGCCAATTAGACACTAGTTGATAATCAGGAAATAAGACATGGGTTGTTACGTCGAAATTAACGACGTTTCATGTGATATATGGTGATATATGATACAGACACTCCCCTTTCCGTTAATTTGAAAGTCCAGGAGGTGACATTTGCAAAAACAGGCAGCTCCTAGAGAAACAATAACACTGTCAGAAACCTGTAACAGATCGGAGAACAATTTGTAATTATTTGTATTGATTTAATAAATAAATAGGTTATTACTTTGTTAGTTTTATATCGGCCGAGATATTATCCCCGTTGGTATCTTCACATTAGCCTTCGACCTTTGGTCTCAGTCTGATATGATGTTACATCTGGATGTAAGTTATATAGGGTGTAGCTGGCTGATACATTTCCATACAACTCTCAGAGCTTTGTATGGAAATGTATCAACCTGATACACGCCATTTAACATGTTTATTATGTCGAAAATCCATGTAAATCAAGGAATTAATAAAATTTCACGAGAAACAAAGAACGACCGGACGTTTATTTTTTAGAAACCGCTGTTGACAGCACCGTGCAAAATTATCAACACCGGCATGCATCCATGGTGACAATAAATTTCGCTGGTCGAAGTGCCATATTAGTTTACAAAATAAAACGTATCGCAACAAACATAACTGAAATAACAATACATACATTTACTGACATTACTACCTGAAAAAGATTAAAAACGCACCTTTAAATGTTCCAAAAAACACTTTTAACCTGTTGGGTAAACTGTAAAGAAAATGTTCGCTTCAGCATAGAAAATCGATAGACTATAGTACAGACTGGTATAGTCGTAAAAACAACAAAGATCTCTTGAGACTACAAATAATACTTTTTGTCCATTTTTTAAAAATATTTAATGTTTTAAATTAATAAATACTTTGCCTTGAAAATAGTCTGGGTATTTAAATTCTATTATTTTGTTTTAATTCAATTTTTTAAAATTCGAAGCGAGTGGAAACGCATCGAAATAGTAATGACGGCCACTAACCCGATTTCAAAGAGTATTAGATGAGTGACCTGATACGGTGGAACCCTTAGATGGTATTCCAGCGTTTTGATTGGACAAACTAACTTTGAGGCATAATAAGAAACTAACCAAGTAATAGCCTACAATTATCAGTCGGAGTAATGACGGGTTATCAGTCGGTGATGTCGCATTAAGAAGTTTGCTTTTGAAGAAACGGTAGTAAATGTCTTGGTTTACAGTTTGACTTTAACATAGGTCGGCTGGCGTTAACTCGCGGACTTCGTGATGATTCCGCTTTAGTTCCCAATTTACTGAGACTGTATTGCTAACAGTTGAAATGTACTGAATTGCCAACCGCATCTTGGGCGCAACAAGACGCCATCTGAAATTTACTGACGGAAAAAAAGAAACGCAAGTTCAATTTGGGTAATGTGATTTCTTTTCTCCACAGACCAAATGTAGTAAAATTTGACATATAGCTACCTCGGTGTTCTGTCTAAAGAGTCTCTGGTTAAAATTCGGTCAACAATGACCACGTGCGACGCTACATGCTTTCAACAGAATTTTCGACAAAGATTTATCCAGGGCACTCCCACGTGCTATGGACTTGAAAACCATACCAAATCGAAGCTTTGAACAGTGCACATCGATTGCACAACATTTCATTTCAACTCGATTGAAAAGCAAAATGCAGCGAATGTCCGAAGTTAATAGGGGTAGGGCTATTGCTCTAATTATGCAGGGCCAATCGCAACGTGTCGACGCCCAGCAATTTGGGGTCCATGAGTCAACGACAGCTAGTTTACTCGGACGTCTCAGCGCCACAGGAAGATTAGCTGACCGTCCCAGGAGCGGACGTCCGCGCGTTACGTCGCCTCGTCAAGATTGAGGCATACGTCTCTCACGCCTCCCTAATCGATTTCAGACGGAGTCGCCGTGTCAGGTTGTAAGCACTCATGGTCGCCGAATGTGTCAAAGGACAGTTAGTAATCAGTTGCGGGAGTTCAGTTTAACGTCCCTACGTTGGTCCGCAATTTACACCCAGGCGACGTCAACATCGATTGCAATGGCTGCGGGGACATACACCAGATTGGTTTCACTTGGCCTACTGGAGACGTGTGTTATTCACTGACGAGTCTCGGTTCACGCTTTACAGGTCAGATGAACGACAACGTTGCTATCAACGTCGAGGCGAGCGATATCCTAACGCGTGCGTTAAGGAAAACGACAGATTCGGGGGGAGGGTCTGTTATGTTTTGGGAGTGTGATTTCTCATGGCGTGAAAACACCTCTCGTGGTCATCCAGGGCAATCTTACAGCCGTAAGATATCGGGATCAGATCCTCATACCCCACATCCTTCCACTTATCAGGCCGCAAGTTGCTAGGATTTGTTAGTAACTTTCTCAGCCAAACCCCAGTTCTCGATTGGCCACCCTACAGTCGAGATTTAACACCGATGTAGCATTTATGGGACGAGCTGGATAGGATGGTCAGGAAGCGAGTCAACGTCCCAAACAACGTAGCTCAGCTCAAGCAGGCCTTTCTTCAGGAGTGGAATAACATGCCACAAAGGACCACAAACAACTTGATTGATCAATGGTAAGGAGAGATAATGCAGCGACTGAGGACCGGGGTGGGCACACCCGCTATTGATTTTAATCAGGAAATGGCGAAGGGTACCCACGTTTGTACGTTAGCCATGCAAACGACGCCTGTGTTAAGACAACAAGACTCGTCAAAATATCAGTAATAAAGAAATAACATCAAAATCCAAACAATTAAAATAATCATCCATAAATATTTACCACAAAAATTGCGTTTCTTTTTTTTCGCTGGTATAGTTTAGCCATCTCTGACATATATATCGTCATGGAAATCGACTTTCGATAAAGTTCTCCTACTTGGAGGTATTAGACAAGCGAGGAGGGTCCAATTAAGAAGCAAGTAATTGTTGAAAACATGTGTTACTTTTAATCAAGGAAAACAACAGACAGCTCTGGGAACTGTCTACTGTTTTCGTTTATTAACAGTTACAACAGCTAATGACAGCTTCGGGAAATTAGGGAAACTAGTTTTTCTATTCTCTTCCAACGGCGAAAATTGTCAGCGATGATTGCAGATGTGTTGCCTTATTATTGAAGAAGCACATTAAATATGCGAGGTGGGTTCAATGTATATTTTTTATGTTTTTTGTTTTTCTTGGGTTTTTATGATTAACGTTTGGTAAATGGGCTGAATTCAGTATGACATTTCTGAACCCTTCCAAAGACCTATATAACGAACAAGTCATAATGGAAACATAAAGTTATATGTTCCGAATGAAGTTATTTTCTAATTTCCTTCCTTGTATCCAAAGGAAATGATGACTACTTATCACATCGCTCTGTTGAATAATATTCAATGATTATGTCAGGCTTTTTTGTCACTCAAATATTCACAAAAAGTTAGAGCTGTCGACTTATTTGTGTTAGCTACCACGAATTTTGGTCTACATGGTTCACATATCTTCTCACGTTTACTTGTTTCTTCACATTTCAAACCATGAGTAACCTTGGTTCTGGACGTAATCAGGTTCTCGATTCAATTGGCCAAGTGGTATGTATCTCCCGTGACTATGTAGAACGTCGCGTGTTTTTATGTACCCGGCAAAATCCCGAACATTGCTGTAGGTAGCCCAGCAAAGTGACCAACCACAAGTTGTTTTTTTGCAATATGACAAAGGGTGTTGTTGGAGGATCAATATGAACTACCATGATGGCAAACGTAGTCTGTTTCTCCTTCCGATTGCGATCTGGTCGCGACACACTTATTCTAACTGGTCGAGATTTCTTAAATAACATATCGCGCACTGAAGACCGAATCAAGAAAAACAAATAGAAAATCTGAGATTCAATGTTCTCGCAAAGTCTGTGAAGTTAGATTAACGTTGGTCATTGGACATGCGTTTGACATTCGCCTGAAGTTAGTTTGACGTTCGGCGTTTGACTTTCATTTAACATTCGCCTCCAGTCAGTTTAACGTTGGGCATTCGTTTGACACTCTCCTGTAATCAGTTTAGTGTTTCACATTCGACAGCAGTCAGTTTTATGTTTGGCGTAAAACTGTCGTGGTCATGATTAGCCATTTCAGAGATATGTGACCTTGAACACTAATAAATAAATTACCATTTACGCTAGGTATTTAATATCAAGCAAACTTGACGAATCCATAGAACTCAAACCAAACCGGGTGTTACTCTTCTGATTAACACGATTCCTTCATTTTTAGTGCACCAAGCACTGCTGTCAATTAATTTACCATAGTTGTCTTAACGCGTTTAACATTAAAAATCGTCATGGATTTGTCAATATAAATTTAGTGAACACCGTTGTATTTATTTATTTATTTATTTATTTATTTATTATCTACTGGGGTTTAACGACACTTTCGACAGCCAGGGTCACCTCGTGTCGGACAGTTTTACGGGTGGAGGAATCCGAAGTATCCCGAGAGAACCACCGAGCAACGGCGAGCAAGTGTCAGACTCCCCAAAGTACTAACTCCACACAAGCAGGGTAAGCATTGGTTGAAGACAAGTGCACCATCGACGTACAGTACGCCCTAGCACACAGCGCCACCGTGTCCCCATGTGGACAATCGAGATTAAGTGCCTTACCTCAGGACACAACGCAATTACCTCTGACGGGGATCGAACCGTTGTTCTTTCGGTTTGACGTCCAATTCCGTAACCACTGGACCACCGCCCTTCCCAACATTGTTGTAATCTCAATGCTTTGTCAGTTGTGCTCGTAATGCTTGTTTTTGGTTCAAAAAATTATACTGTTTTTGTGTAATGATGCTATTCATTTGTGCTAGAGTTGTAGGTTAACCGAAACCGAACCGAGGTTTTTAGGTTTTTTTTAAAAACCGAAACCGAAACCGTCGACATCCAGTAATCTAAGGTTTTTCGTTTTTTATTAAATACTCTCTTGCTGTAGAAATTCACAGAATGTAGCCATCCCAGAGTAGTGAGAGTACCCAGACACTGCCAATGGCAGTGTCTGGGTACTCTCACTACTCTGGGAAGGCTACATTCTGTGAATTTCCGACATTTCAGCTTAGTTGTGTTTGCAGCTTTCCTCAAGTTGCGTGTAGGTGACAGACCTCGAAAAATGGGCAAGCACAATAAAGGTTCTGTATATTTAGGTAATTATTATATTGGCCTTCCTGATTCTTCATGTATTATAGCTTATTTCGGGCACTCATTGAGTTTCTCCCAATTTCACTGCTATTCAGTTATGACTCCGGACATACGAATGAGTTTTATTGAATTTTATTTGGCCTCATGAACAAACCGAAAACCGAACCGAGGTTTTACTCCACCTGAAAAACCGAAACCGAAACCGAACAAGAAATTTAAAAGCCTACAGCTCTAATTTGTGCAGATAAGATAAAGAAGAAATGAAAATGAAAGTATGCTGTTTATGTATTCGAATCTCTCTAAAATTATATTAAAAATTAATTAACTTACCATTCGCATCCACACATTCAACGATATTTGCTGAGTGGGTCCTTCCTGAAAAAGCGTAATGACAATTTATTGGGTCTTACAGTACCTGGAGAGTGGATTGTAACTAAATCACCCGCGGAGTGGACTTATCACCCAAACTTTTACTTTCAAATTTTGTATATATCAACTAAAAACACAAGTAATGTTTCAGCCAATGGACCTCCGGGTTTAACCCGGAGGTCCATTGTCTGAAACTTTGCTTGTACTTGTTATGCTTTGCAACAAATATGCAATTATTGCTTAGGTGGAATCTCCACTCTGAGAGTGATTTAGTGGTAATACACTCTCCACGTACTGTATATATTGTTCCATATTACAAGCAACATTAAGGCCTCTTCACACAGAAAGAGAATTTAACGATTCGAGCATGGGGCATGATTGCCAGATTGGCACGCGATATAATTAGGAGTTTCACCAGAGTTACTGATTGGGTGATGGTGTTCTTACTTTGGCAGCGGTATTGCTATCATAAAAAGGTGTTAATAACTTAGACAATGGAGATTTCCATTTCCATTTTCATTGTACTCAAAGGACGATATATCGTTGAAATTAAAATTTTAAACTTTTTTCATAACGCAATTGCGAATTTAACCAATGCATTACATTCTTGACAGGCGGTGCAAGATTTTGCACTGCTTAAATTTAAATTTTAAATATAAACATATCTTTGTAATGATTGTATTGCTTTGTGCTAACTGCGAAGTAAGTTATCATATTTGTGATTCCCAGCTCATTACCAGTTATCGCCCATTCACATAGTAAACACTGCTAACAAATAGAGGACCAACCACTGTGGATATCTGTCACCAATACTAAAACAGACTCTAGCAGAGGCGTGAATATTTCTTACACCAGCCTGCTGGCAAAGTGAGAACTCATCATTGGGTGAGAGTGGGTTATAAATCTGATTTGTTCCGACTTTGATGACTCTCGTGAAGCCTGAAAAAATATTCCCACTGCCTCATCATAGTATTAGTTATCTGTTTATTGGGGTTTAACGATACTTTCGACAACCATCATAGGATTGGGTCATAGTAGGCAATCCTTGATGATTTAATAGAAATATCATTTTTATAATTTATTATTTATTATAGTTAACTGCTCGAGTGCAAAATTGTTTTTTAGTCAGCAAAATTTGTTCACATGCCTTTGCCTTGTTATAATTTATGGGAGAGTGCCTACTCTCCCATAAATTGTAACAAGGCAAATTCTTACCGACTATGTATTTTCAGTTTAAAGATAATATGAAGCCTGTCCACAGAATAGTAAGCTTTTATACTTGTTGTACCTGTACTTCACCGAAGAACACAAATTTGGATTTTCAGCACTCAACCAGTTAATAAACTCCAGAATACTCTGCTCTTATTTGGTTCCACGCGTCTTAATACAGTAGAGAACCATATGGTTTTTGAAGCAGTCCAGGGCTATATGTTTTACCACATAGGTTATCGTTATTGAGATCACACTGGATTTAACTGTTATCCAGCAGCAACCAGTGCTCTGTTGTGAAGAAGACTCCATGTGTGTATATGCATGCACGTAAGTGTGAATATGAACACGCTCGCGCGCGCGCGCGCGCTCGTATATATATATGTATGTATATAATTTCAAATATGCTCTCGCGCGATTGTCTCTCTGTGTGTGTATGCGCCCGTGTGTGTGTGTGTGTGCGTGTGTGTGTGTGTGTGTGTGTGTGTGTGTGTGTGTGTGTGTGTGTGTGTGTGTGTGTGTGTGTATTTAAGTGCATGTGTATGCTCATTCTCTCTCTCTCTCTGCTTGTTTTCCCTCTGTAACTGGAAGATCACATGTGTGAGGAAATATCCTCACCCCCACCTGGCTTTTAAAATATATTCATAATTCACTCGCTAGCTCGGTGATATGCCAGTGCCGCCCTCCAGACGAACCCGTGAATGTTTAGTGATAATCCTCTTTTTCCGACGCCTTCTCTTTGATCCCTCCTTTATCAAGAACTTAGTTTGACGTGTATTTTTTCCATATCATTCCCGTAATCAGCGTGTGTCGTCATCACTCCAATATGTTACATGCAGAAGAGAATGTGAACATACTTGATACCTCTGTCATCATTCAATTATTTTTGTAATTTTATTCTACCTGGAAACAACCTCAAAAAAGCTTAAAGCTTACTGTCGGATCCAATTTGTTGTACCGATGTGCATACTATACAAGTTTAATGGAATACCTATTGTTTAAACTAATTCTCTGCTCCTGCGAGAGAGGGGTTGCAAACCAGCTTTAAAAGCTTTTATAGAAGAACCTAATTTTATCAAAACCTGGAAATGAGGTGCAGTTACATGTATTCATCTAAAAGCCGAGAATATAAAAGAACGATGGAGTATTCTGAACCACCTTTTATAGTCATAAATATTTCTCTTTATATATTTTCACCGCAAGAAGGACACCATCAGTTTGAACCAATTGATTCTCTAATTTGAACAAGCTGGTGGTGCCCCATCAGTGTCAAAGGACATTCGAGGATACTTCCTGTGTGTGGCCAACCGTTTTAATTATCCTTTATATCAAATTAACCGACAATGGATGCTCTTTTCTCTTTTTGTTGCACGTAAAATCAAAATTACAATTCTCTCTGCAAAGTGTCCATGCCGTAATAATCTGATCTAATAAAACTGGAAGTTAAATATTCAATCTTCAGTGAAAAGAATGCATTGCAGAGAATAAAATCTTGAATTTTGAGATAACCTATTTACCGTTTATCTGGATATAATAAAGAGGACTGATTACAGTACAGCCATCATGGACAGGACAAAATCTACATGTATGGGTGGGCATTTGTCCACGCATATCATTCAGAGATGATCCGCTATGACACCTAGCGAAATGACCACCAATGAAGCACCGGGGTTACCCCGGTGCTTCATTGGTGGAACTTTTGCTGGGTGTCATAGCGGATCATCTCTGAATTATAGTAGTAGTAGTAGTAGTAGTAGTAGTAGTAGTAGTTCTTTATTTACGTGACATGTGCATACACTGAGTACTTAGGTATTCAAATATAGCATAACAAAAAGCACCCGGCCATTTTGGCCTATATGTCACGGGATTATCAGAAAGAAAAGAATAGGCATGCTCTCTCTCTCTCTCTCTCTCTCTCTCTCTTTCTCTCTCTCTCTCTCTCTCTCTCTCTCTCTCTCTCTCCCCTCTCTCTCTCTCTTTCTCTCTCTCTCTCTCTCTCATACTTTTGATCATCGTCATGAGACATGCAGAGACCATGAAACCATGAAACGTATTGATCCTATTCTAAAGGTAAACACACCTGAAATGCCACCAAGTGGTGGTTTCATTCAATTTTCAGCCTCACTTTTGAGCTTAATTCAATTGTCTGTCATCTATAAACATAATCTCTGCGTCTGTTGTAAGCATTAACAAGATATACAGCACATTGTCTGGGGTAGTGTTCTAACAAAATACTTAGGGTTTCGTTATCTGAGCTATGAAATCTAAGCTTATGATATGTGGATACACCTCTCATGAGCTTCTCTCTTAAATCCGAATAAAATCGACATTCCAAAAGAAAGTGATTCTCATCCTCAACTTTGTTTCTATCACATAGAATACAAAGTCTGTCGAGTGCTAATTCATTCCTATATCTCCCGGTTTCTATTCTCAGGGGTAAAACACCGCATCTAAATAGTGCCATTATTGACCTCTGATAGCGGTTCAAACCCATTCGAATATATTCTTCCGTGTCAAATAATTTTTTAAGTATTTTATATGTTCTAAGCTTGGGGACAAATGATATACTATTCAACCATTTCACATTATTGTGACATTTTAGAGTATTCTGGCATTCTTCAAGATTATAGGGAATTTTCTGTTCATATGTATCCGTTAGATCCAAACTTTGAAAAATATTTTTCATTTCTGAACTCCACCCCTTCGCGCAATTTTCATAATCCCACAAAAATATTGTATGTAACAGGCGGTCTTCACTAAGACTAACTAATCTATTCCACAAACGGAGCATATTAACCCATCGTCTTTCTGTTGATGGGCTAATCCCCATTTCACCATTCACGGCCAATGTCGGTGTGTATCTATGAACTCCCAAAATAAAAGCGAGAAGCTTTATTTTGCACAGTATCAATGCATGGGTATTTTTTGAATCCCCATACCTCCGAAGCATAATCGAGTACCGATGCAACACAATTGTCGTATAGTTTTTTAAAAGTTTCAAATGCAATATCTTTATACGGATATATTTTTGATATCATGCCCCCCAAGCCCCAAGGCCCTACTATCAGCCTTTGCCAATGTATTAACAGTGTCATTGTAATTCTTAAATTCATTCAGAACAACCCCGAGATACTTATAAGTCCCGACTATATCCAATCTGCTGTCGCCTAGTTTAAAAATAAAGTTAGTTTGCTTCACCCTCGGCTCCCTAAAGTGAATAATTTTGGATTTATCTTTATTAATTGACATGCGCCACTTCCTACACCACTCATTCAATAAATCGAGCAATGTTTGCAAGTCATTCGGATTTTCACTCAACAATACAATGTCATCTGCATGCATTATATGTGTGGAGAAAATGACAACCCGTTGAATTCGATCCGTCCACGATGGCCCAACTGTATGACAGTTCACAGATTTCGGAAGCATCTGTGGCAAGCACAGGAGGCGAGGTATCAACTGTCTTAGGGAGTTTGAGCATTGAAGAGAGGGGTCTTCCCACAGGAACATTTTGAACAGTGCTATCAAGTATGGTGATAAGACACAACTTTTTTATGAACTGTTTGTAGTTCCAGACCAACAACATTTCGGTTATCTCTTTTTTTCATTTAGATAACCCCCAGAGGAACAATAAAATCTTTCCTCTCAAATTTTATGGCCTGCATCTATATATTTTCCGTTATAATACAGTAATTTTTGTTATTTGTTTATTATTTGTGCATTGTAATATATATACTTCCCACAAGGTCTCTTGTAAATAATACTATGTTTATATGAATAACAAAATTTAAAAAAATACAAAAAAACTCCAGAATACTTGATAATGTATGTGTAGCTAAATAAAATATACATGACATGTAGTAGCCGTGACTACTTTTTGTTTATTTAACACACAAACTATACAACATTGGTCATGCTTGGGCCCAACAGCACAAATCGAATACTACAGACCTCCATTTGTATGAATGACTGTGTGTGTGACATAAATCCAAGTTTCAATATCTTGTATGATGAGACAGTACACGCTCACTAACAAGAGCGAATAGCTACCTAAAACTCCAACTCAGACATAAATACCCCGACTAAAGAAATCATTGCGGGAGGGGGTAATACCCCTACACACTCTTTCCTTAGCAATGCGACCGCCTTTACAGTGTAGTGATAATTAACTTTCAAATTCGCGTCTATGTTTGCTGTAAACATGCAATAACAAAAACGAAAAACTGGTGAGGTCAATGTTTGTGTTTATCTAACAGCAAGTACTAAACTAGAGAATTGTAATTTATTGGACAAATTACCTGCTTTCCCAACTTTCCAATGTGAAAATACAGACTACATAGAGCAAAGCAAAGTGTTTGAAATTAACCATTTCCAAAATGATAGACAAAAAGCATCCAACGTTGGTTAATTTTGGCATTCTCTCACGGTTCTCTTATTCACGCCTTCATTTTGCTTGGCGGTTAAATCTTGAGATTAAAAAGTAAACAGTAATTGTCTTCTACAATCATTGTTTCATCTATTCATACCAAAATAATTGCAACAACAACCTTGCAATTAGAGGAAATGAGTACAGATGTTTGCAAAATTCACTGAAAATCAATTTTTGTCGGACAATACTATTCTGTATGCCCCAAAGCATAACTTACAGCAGGGGATTTGTGCATTAGGCGTCTCTACCTATAGCAAAACAAAGTGTTTAGAATTAACCTTTTCCAAAATGACAAGAAGATGCAACCACAGTTAGCTAATTTTGGCATTTTCGGATAGTACTCTTACCCTTGCTTGAGGGTTAAATACGAGATTAAAATCTAAACAGTAATTTTCTTCTGCAAGCATTGTTGCATCTATGCGTACAGAAATATTTGTTACAACAACCGCGCAATTAAGAGAAATTTGCATTCGAAGTTAGTAAATCTTGAAGATAAAATGATATATTTATATCATTTGTGGCCAATAGTGGTTAATTTTGAAATATTTGTGTGGTGATTTTAGTGTATCATATTATACTCTTAATGTGTGAACATCAATCACAGACTGAGTGTCTGAAAAGAGACATGGACTAATCTTGAATCTTGGTATTTGAATGAGCATGTACAAGTTGAGGGTACTCCAATTCAAGGCCTGACAACTGGGTGAGGGTTAACACTTGGAATAAAACATATAACAGCAAAATTGTTCTTGGATGAATGTCCTATCTTCTCATGGAAAAGGTTTTGAGACAATATGGCTCCAGTGCTGAGAAATTGTATGTAAAAGTTGGCAAAAATAACATTTATTCCGACAGTACCCTTATGGGATGTCTCAAATCTGCCAAGGGTTAAACTTTTAATAATAACATACAAAACAAAATTTGTCATACTTTGACTGCTGCATGCAGCTATATAAAACATTCAGAGCTCAATTAATTAAAAATGGAGTAAATCGTCACCTAAACTTAGTCAATTCTGAAAAAATGAAGTTTTTTTGGACGGTACCTACTTTTAGGCAACCGGAATGTGATAGGGTTAAACTTCACAATCAAACTTACAACAGCAAATATGCTCGATAGTCATTTGTGAATACATATATGAAAAGTGTTTGAAATTAAGCCTTTCCAAAATGATAGAAAATGCAACCAAAGTTGGTCAATTTTGGTATTTTCAAACGGTATTCTTATTCTCGCCCTCATTGTGCTTGAGGGTTAAATCTGAGATTAAAAAGTAAACAGTAACTTTCTTCCACAATCATTGTTGCATCTATCCATACAAAAATAATTGTTACAACAACCTTATAATTAGAGAAATTTGCCCTTGAATTTGGTTAATTTTGAAGAAAAAAGCTATATTAATGTCACTTTTGGCCAATGTGGGTTAATATTGAAAGATTTGAGTGGTGATTGTGGTGTATCATATTATGCTTTAAATGTGTGGAAAATTTGAGCTAAATAACTGTAAGCAGTTTTGAGACTTTCGAAAAATGTTAAAATTTTGAAAGTTTTGGCAGAATATTTTAAAAATACGCGTTTTCACAGACATGATGATAACGCATTTCACTAGATTTTATGACATTACATAAGTATGCCAAATTTGGTTAAAATCGAACAGCTTGTTTTTGAGCAGTTCAACAGACAAAATTCACGGAGGAAAAAAAATAAAAGAAAAAAAAGAAAAAGAAAAAAAAATAGAGAAGAAAAATTTTGAAAAAGAAGAATAACAAGAGTTTTTCCAAAACTGGGTTTGGGAAAGCCTAATTAGAAGATCCACATTGAAAAGAAACTGCAAACTGAGAAAAATGTTTTTAATTTTACTCGCACCGCGCTCATTGTTTGATGGCCTTCACACATACCATTACATGTACAACAACACACACAGAGTGTAGTTTTCACCCACGCTAGATGGTCTTAGCTATTGGACCTTCGCTTGCCCTTCTTATCCGTGTTCAATGAAATGAACAGTTACTTTCCTGTGGAACTCCCATTCTGTGGGTGTTTTTGGTCGTAATCCCCTCTCGAGGTACTGTCAATGCTATCCAAACATTGATGCAACATAAGATGCATTGTGCGGTGTAGTATGAATCTGGCAACGGGTCCTCTTTGATAACACTTGGATAATACTAAGACAATGTTTGTCGTTTGTATATTCACCGTGTTCATCATTAAACATGCAAACTTTTTTTTGAAACTTCTGACTGGTTCAGAAACATATATTTCCATTATGAATAGACGATGGTGGATAGGATGGTTGATAGGACTGATTAACCCTTTGATACTTTTGTACGTGTTGTTACGTACGAAATAAAACAGCGCGTTGATACTTTTGTACGTCTTCTGACGTTCGAAATCAAACAACACGTTGATACTCTGTGGTCATTTGTTTTGCTATTATTTTTCGATTTTTTAAAGTTTTAACCTCAAATTGCTATTTTTTCCCAAATAGTGCTCAGTGACAACCGTTAAGCCAAATGTTATCGCAGCTTAAAATACTAATATAATCCTGCTGTCAAGACTTCTCAACTGATTGAGTGCTAGAAACCACTATCGGGGCTTTCAAAAAATGAGGATACCAGAGCAAAAGCCAACACTTTTCTTTCTTAAATGTAAATAATATTTTGTTTATATACATTTGTTTTATTACAAATTATTGGAGAGTGCCTTTGGGCACTCTCCAATAATTTGTAATAAAACAAGTTTTGAATAACAAATAAAGACCACAAAAAATAATCTAGCCGTCAACCAGATAATCACTAATGTGAAAAATATCTTGTTATTTGTACTTTCTGACGTTTGACGTCGCATTTTGAAAAACGTTGAAGAAACTGAATTCCCAGTGACGTTTGAACGTCAGGATAATTAAAGTCTCAAAGGGTTAAACCCAATTTTTCCACGATTATTGTTTCAATTCAATGTTACCCGATACAATACATTGAGAAACGTGTCTGATACATAACGCTTGGAATCCGGACTACATGTATAAACGTTATGTCAGAACGCATTTGATTGGTCGTTACATATCTCTTTGATGTGATGACGCGATTGAAATGCTTAGATACAAAACGGGTACGTAAACACATTGATGAGTGTGATATTTTTCTTTAAAAATATCAGCTTGATTCACTGAATTCAAGTTTAATAGTTGTATAAATACGTAACACAACTCGGGTAGATTATTGGGATAGAAAGCAATGACCGTTGTTGGAGTTTTCCCTGTATTTCACGCGCGTCATCGACGCACGTGAAATACACGAAAATCTCCAACCCGGGTCGTTAATTCCAGTACATCGAGCTCAACCCTTGTTGTGTTCCGTCTTATTAATAAGAGTTCAATGCAACAAAATTAATGTATTCCCTTGTATTTCTCGAAAAATTAAATTTTCCTTACAAAAACACGTCGTTCTGAAACTTTTCGACACCTCTGTCTTGATAACTATTGTTATCGCATAACATTGTCTGTTCAAGTGTTGTGACCGACTCCTTAGGGTCGGGTATTATACCTGACTGCCCAACACTATTGGAGAACAGTTCCTTGGACAGGTCTATAACAGAACAAGACATCGTGACATTATAACAGCTGAACTGGTGCCTACCAGTTAATCACTGTTCTAGAACAATGGGTTCACTTTATGTAATGTACTCTCAAAGCTTTTCTACCTAGGCAGAATTCATCTTCAAGAATATCCGGCATAACGTCCATAGTGTTTCGCGACTAAGCAGATGGTATATTCTTACATAATTCACCGACTTGTTAAAACAATCGTCGAGAGCTTTTCCACATGTATATCAAATAAGAACATCAGTAACAAAAATAAGGACACACTCTCATGTTCCCCGTGCGAGCCCCGGTTTTGGGTTTGTGGAAAAGGTCTCGATGAGTCCTTCCCCACCCCATCACCTAATTCGTTTCACTAGCGAAGGCAGTACTAAACTGCCAAGGGACATTCGGTAGATCGTTGGCTCATTTGTTAGCGCGTTGGACTTCAAACCGAGCGATCGACGTTTCGATGCTGACCCAAGTTATCTGCATTGTGTACTTGGTCAAAACGCTTAATCTCGATCGTGTTTCGGTGTGCTGGGCAGAGAGCATGTTGATGATACACTTGCCTTCAACCACTGAAAACCCTGTTTGTCACGCGCTAGTAAGCTGGAGAGTCCGACAGTTACTCGCCACTGATGGTGGTTCTCGCCGCGTTCTTCAGCGTCTTCCACTCGTAAAACTTTCCGATAAGATATGCCTCTGGATGTTGAAAGTGCCGTTAAATCCAATAAACAAATAATCGAACAAATAAACCATCCCTGACTTATGAAAATCAACTTTCCATACAGTTATGAACCTTGAAATTATTGGACGAGCTTACAAGGGCCAACTAGGAAGCAAATAATTGTTGAAATAAAATCAGGTTTCCTTTTGTTACTTTTAATAAACGAAAACAGGAGGTTTCTGTTGTTTTCGTTTACTAAAGGGTTGAAAAGGAAATTTGTTTTTTATGACAACACTATTTGCAACAACTACTTTGCAGACAATCCGCCATTAAGAGAGCCACACCTGCCAACACTAAGTCAGTGTCGACTTTGGATCTTTTCTTAGCGAATGTGTTTTTATTGTAATTTGCAAGTTTTTGTTTTGCGTTGGAAAACATATTAGCAAATCTCATCTCCTAGACTTTTAGATTAATGGAAAGAACAGTGTATTATATGCCACTATACACTCACTACTTATACCATATACAAACAAAAAGTTACAGACCCTCAAAAGATGGCGAAAATGACGTTTTCTTACTTTTATATTTGTCTCAACAGATAATAACAGTCATATGTCCTGACTGTTTGGGAAAACGTAAAAAGCCAGCTTCTGTATTTTTATACTACTCTACAGCAGGCTTGGCAATTTCAGGAGAGCGATTTTTTAGCTCTCCTTACTGCTCTCCTGAAAGAATTAAGGAGAGCGAAAAATTGCCCTCCTAAATATTTTGGTCTGGGATGATTGAGATTACATGTATTATGCTCACATTAAATTTTTGTTGTAAAGCAAATATGTAATTTAACTTCGAAGTCACATAACATCACGTAATTTCATTTTGAAAGTGGTTTAGTGGTAAAAGGTAATGGCTGCAACCATACCCAAACACAGTTGCAATCATTTGTAGCAAAATGGGTCACAGCAATATTTTTTTTTTCTGTCAGTTTCAAGTTCAACAACTGACATCACAGTTTGAGGGGTAATTATTCAAGGAATATTGACACTATAATATACTACCATTACTACTATCCTGTCACTTGAAGCACTTGCACCAGGATGTGACTGTAGATTCAAGCAGACCTGTTGTCCAAGAAAGTCATACGCCTACCACTACCACCTTCAACCCCCTTGGGGGGTTGAAGGTGGTATTGGTAGGCGTATGACCTTCTTGGACAACAGGTCTGGGTACACACACAGGTCTTGTCAAGTGTGTGTTCGGTTGTTGAGTGAGACATCTAGATGTCTAAGAGATTTCGCTTTACCTTAGTAAAGTTAATAAAATCACTGATGTAGTCTGTTGGTTTCAGTTTCAATGAGTTCGTTCAATTGGATACTTAAAATGCTGTGTAAAGCTAATTGCTCTCCTGAGCTGATTGAGGAGCGCGATTTTTTCCCTCCTGCATTTTTCAGAATGCCAGGCTTGCTACAGGAAATATCTGGAGTTTGTGAAATTATGCGCACATCGATGATACAACATTCGCTAATATTTCGAAATTTTAACGTTTATATGAATTTCCCATACCGTTGTTAAATTTACTGACAGCTTTAGGAAATTAAGCGATCCTAACTGTCATGTAAATCTCTTTCAATGACGAAAATTGTCAGACATGACAAACGAAACTATTAGAAGTAAAATACAAACACTTACCAAAGACAGTATCTGACGTAAGCCCATTTGGAGCGTAACATTTGTGACACCACAGAGGGGTCTGAGGTCCGTATCATATCCTTTAAATAGTTTTTCTTTGAGCCGTAGAACACCATAACCGTTAACCCACTGCACAACTACAAAGATAAAATCGTACACATATGCAGTGTTTACGTTATTTACGATATGGTGGTAAGCTGTGAAGGCATAACACCACAGCTGATGGTGCCGGAAACGTGGCCGATTACCGGAAAATCTTTTCCCCCTGTGGATCTTTTACGGCTTAATGCCTTTTATCATGTAAGTTATCTTCATACTGATGTTTGTTGTTTTATTGAAGTTCAGATAGTGCACATATGTTAAAATATATATATTAATAAATGATTAACTAACTGTAAGATATCCATGCTGAAGTGAAGCATTGCATGATTACGGTGGTTAACACGTTCTTTTTACTGGTAAAATAGGAACCGGTCACCAATGCCTGTGGTGGAAGTCCTCTAAAATTGGCGGCATGGGTATAAACGAATAGCTGGACTTGACTTTATATCCATGTTTTCGGTCAGAAACATGTGACCTTAAAAGACAATAAATAGAAGATTTATCGTTGAATTGTGGACCAGAAAATTTGATCATCAATTAAATTTTATAGGTGTAATACATTATTAGAGTTACGTAAGCACATGCATGTTGCAAAGCCGTAACTCCTATCAATTCTAGCCTTTACGGATGATTAGTTTTTTCTACACCAACCGCTCAGCAAAACTATACTTAACCACATTCACCACACTTCAGTGTTTGTCGCTCTTTGAGTAGTGTACTTGTTTAAGTATAGCTTTGCCAACCGGTTAGTGGAAACCCTTTCGGCGTGGTTTCATCCCCCCCCCCCCCCCCGCTATCTCATTTGAAATATACCATTTTTGATTCTACGACACTCGTGGAATTTGAAGAAGAGACTTTCCAGTGAAGAGTAGTATGTAGAATTAAGTGATACAATCTTCCGATACAAAACATTTCAAATTTATGGGAATTTAAGAAGAAATTAAACACTCAAGAGAACATTGGTTTTCAAGTGACAAGGATTTTACGGTTAGGGTACAAACTCCAACTCGAGACTCAGTGAACAATACTCCACATCTCTTGCTGCAAGGCACCAAATTAGCACCCAAAACACTCCCAGATGTACCATCAATTTACATAAACACATAGTCATACATAAACAAACTCATATATCATGACAATAATATGTGACTATGCCTGGTTGATGTCCTGCTTGACGTAGGCGATATAAAATTAAATTCAAGCAGATGCATCTTCATAGATCTTCCATTAATTGAGATTCCCGTGTTTAAAAGCTGGGACCATTGACCTATATAACATCAATTTGTTCCAGTTGCATCGAATTGTGTACATGGTTTTGTATGCTTTATTTGTTTTGAAACGATCGCCCCCTGTAGTGGTTGTGTGGGGAGGTTTGACTGTTGCTTTCTCAATGACATTTAAGAATCTTAATAACTGATCTGTTTAAGCGATACCAATGTTTCAGGCAGCGCATTACAGGCTTGAATAATAGCGCCATTTTTTTATTATTAAATTCATCCATCTCAAAACTGCCGAGACATTTTGGTGTCATTTAGGTAATTTATGTGCTGTTGTCAACAAGGTGATTTAATGTTCTTTCTTGTAGCAGATGTTACAATAAGCATAGGCTGTTAGTGCCAAACAGCGATCAAAATCGACAGAAATCTATTTTACACTCAGTGCCGTCTCTTAACTGGTAGAGTAATACTTTATTTTTTATCCTAAAAAATTATACACATGTCATTGCCCAGTTACAATTTATGGAAGAGTGTATGCCTATGGAACACTCTTCCATAAAATGTAACAAGGCAAATCATTACAGATGAAATATTTCCCCTTCATCGATAATGTGAAGCACATGTTCTGAATATGAAACCTTTAACCCTTTACCCAACGCAGACGATATCAGAATTTATTTTTTTAAATATCATTTTTTCAAATTTTTAAAAAAAAATCAACAAAACCATATCATGTGACCCCTCGTTGGAACGAGCTCGACGAGCTCGTTCCAACGAGGGGTCACATGATATGGTTTTGTTGAAATTTTTTGAAAACTTAATATTTTTTCAACTGCAGAATTTGCATATTACGCGGACGGATGCGGTCGATTCGTTGGGTAAAGGGTTAAGACGCGGTACCTACACAGATCAAAAAGGGTTAATTGCTGTTTTGGAGTTATGTTTATCCACCGTTGTTATGAGTAACTGTTTTGTGTATAATGTTATAATTTTCTTGAGACCAGTAGTCTAGCTACTGACTTTGAGCTGAAGTACGACAGGTTACCGTCGTTAAATGTACTAAATGTTAAAAGTTGACAAGCGCTTTTAGTGAGCTAATTTTCCCCCAAAAGTTACGCTTTACGACAGTAGTTCGATTGGGTTTTGATCCCTTTCTGAAATTTGCATAAATTTATGTACCCGAAATCCAATTTTCAGATTCAACACTGCCACTGAGGAATTAATCTCGCAGTTTTTACACTGTGGCTTGAACGTTTTTCGGTGAATGTTTCGTGGGTTTTCAATTACATCGTCTTGCAGATTGGAAAACGGCAATTAAGTGTTTGCAGATTTGAGGTTTTTGAAAATTAAATTATTACCCCAACTGAGCCCAAGAATCACATTGTCAAAGCCAGCATGTCTTTCCTAACTTTCGTCTTCGAGCATTTTCTCTGGGAATTTTCAACACATCGGCGACAAAAAGGTGAATATGCTTTCTCCGATTTTGGAGTCTTTTATTTACAGTCCAGAAATTAGGATTATCGATCTTGTCTTTTTATTCCTGTTGAACATTCATGTCATTGGCTAATTCTTTGTCATCAAAGACAAAAAATGCATTTGTTTGAAAAAAGTGGATAAATTCAAGCTTTGCGTACTTTCGTCATTATATTGGAATATAATTTGTCGCTATTCACCTCTTTAATTCGTTTTTAGAGCATTTGTGAAAATGTTTTAAAAATTCCAAAAGTTTTGGTGGACGACCCTTTAACACTCTTCGGTCCAAGATTACCCAATCTACCTAACTCGTGCAACATTGAATACTGGTGTAAAGCGTAACAGATTTATTTAGTTCACCAGGCTGAGAACACACTACGTCTGCATAATTGCTCTTTTCTCAAACAAACGAAAGTCACATTAAATTTACGTTACTGTATTTGGGGTGGGAACGATGGCGAGTGGTGACGCGAGAGTCCCTCACAAATCGTCAAGAGGCATAGCGCAGCTAAAGTCCGCAGATGGAACGTTCTGCGTTAGAGCTGGGCATTTTGGGGATTTTCTTGGATTTTTTTGCGGCAAATATTTCGAAGATATCTACGCTGTTTTATCTTATGAGTGTGGACCTGAAAGTTTTATTTTTCTCTAAAATAGCGTAGATTTTCTTTTTATTATATACTACGTGACCTTTTACTGTGCAATATTCAGCCCAATTCGACTGCAAACAGTTTCAAGACAATAACATCTGCTGATCGTCCCTTCAAGGCGACGTTCAAAGCGACGTCATGCACCGAAGCGTGGCGTCATTTATGAAGCTCTTGAGGAATTTTTCTCTGTCGATGGATATCGAGAAATATATTTTAGATACTTTGCGATTATTCACAGGCTATCATATAATTAGATTTGGTTATTTACACTGCCGCTAATGTCAATGCATCAAGTATCGTGCCATGCGTGAGTTCAGGCTATCCAAGGGGAGATACCCTGGGAAAACGTTTTATGTAATTGATATAACCTTTCATTTTTGTGAAATTCATGCAATTTGTCATTGTATAGAGAATGTTGAGTTTTTGCAAGTAGCATGTCTGACTCATACACATTCAAGTTTGTTCATAAGTTTCTACATCCATGTTTGGCTCGTTTCGGGCGTCCAAAAAATTGACTTTGGGCTTCAAAATGCAAAAATTGTAACCTTTTTACTTTTTTTTCTTTGTTTTTGTTTTGATGTAGTTTGGTTATTCACCCTGCATCACATTTTAGTGCCTCAGCTGTGTATACCATGTACTGTTTCTTGCTGCCAAACGGGACATAACTTTCCAAAACATTTTAGGGGAAATTCATAAATTTTGTTTCTCTTGTAAAACAAGTGGATCACATTTCATCAAAATTTAGCCAAAGCATATTTTCTGGGGCCAAATGAAAAATTTAGTGCCAAATTTAATCTTTTTGTGAATGAGAATAAATTAAGCATATATCGTCCTTTGAGTGCAACAAGGCACTATCCGCAAAACTAAAGCGCCTTGTTGTATTCAAAGTAGGTATTTTCCTAAATAAATAAATAAATAAATAAATAAATAAATAAATAAATAAATAAATAAATAAATAAATAAATAAATAAATAAATTTGTTCAAATCAGTATTACCGTACATTTTTGCCAATTCCTTCAAGCTCCTATTTGAAGGTCCAGAACACTATCGTGGGTACAGCACTACATATGAAAATGAACTACGCTCAGCAGTAGCTCCAGTTTCCTCCCAAAACTGCATCACGGCCTCATTTCTGTCTGTAGTCAGAAAGTATAAAGGTTGATTAGGGTGATATATTCATTCCATGGAGGGTAAACGTTCATATTTTTTATTATTTAGATACTAAGAATTTGTCCTGAATATCTACGAATATCCGCTTCCTTCACATTACATACAGCAGACACGGCTGATAAACAAAGAAGCTCGACTGATACACATTCGAATTCGGCTGATGGATTCATCCGGCCAATTATTTCTTTCTTTTTCTTAACATCTTCAGAAACTGCTTGCCATTTGGCAAATATACAGAATCCCCGGGAGAGCTCCGGAACACGAGGGAATCCCGGGAAGTAGAACAGTGCTTGTTTACTTTGGCAAAGATGTAGAATATACCCATAGTAGTTTGGTGTACTAAATGTTCACCACGAGTGGTGAAGTAGTGTTAACCACGAGCCTTTGTGAGCGGTTAACACCACTTCACCACGAGTGGTGAATATTTGGTACACCAAGCTACTTTGGGTATATTTTATTTATACCATGGTCGTCAGATTATTAAGAGTCGCTGTTATATTTTCTCGATTTTATTGAGCAGCTGACGTACGTCTGTTTTTGTTTACATGAGCACTGGTGGACGGTACCTCCGCTGTCAATGGAAAAAAGAAACGCGCAAATCAAGGGGTCTTTTTCATTTTAATAACATAATAACATACTATTTCGAGTTATGGATGCTTTATTAACATGAGACAACGCATGGTTGTTAATTTTTGGTATCTCATGAGGTAACCCCATTTAGAAACATTAAATAATTGCCACTTACATTTTACTCTTTGCGAGGCAACGGGCGATAAATTTAGACAAGTTTGCATTCAGGCCGAGGTCAATAAAGGTCAACTTGGATGTAGTTCCACTATACGTGTAAATTTTAACTATTGAAATCGCATTGCTGGCGTGTTCGCCACATACAACACACGTGTTTACCGCGGTTGGTGTGTAAAGCTAAAATTTATGTCATTGGCTTTTTATATATAGTAGAATAGGTAATGTTGGTATAAAAGTTCTGGTTTTCTGCTAACATAGGACTCGAAATCAGAGCTTGGGGTGGAAGTCCTCTGGGCATCATAGTTATCAACGATTGACTAAACTTAACGTCGTCTTTCTATGTTGGTCCTGAGGTAGCCAAAAGTGCTGAAAGTGACCTTAAACACCAATGAACTAAAAATATATATTAAACATTTTTTTAAAAAGGTAAAAAAAATCGAAGCATCCCAGTGGCGGTTCTGGACTTCTGCATTTGATGGGAGAGGCGACATATTTCAACCATGGGTCATGATCGATGCTCAAACGTCTATCGTTACGGTGAGGTGGGAGAGAGCACGACAAGGGGTATTCAACTCTCGTCGAGATGCCAGGGGATCTGCTCGGGATAATGTTTCAAAATGGAAGGTCAGTGTTGACTTCTTAGCACATAACAATAATGATTTCCAGCAAATTACTTTATTTACATTCATTCAAATTTGGAAAATGAGAAGTCAACTTATTATGGCTTCTGGGAAATACGCGCATGAGCTTTCGCTGTACGTTGGGATATGGTATTATGACATGGACATCCACTAACACCGGTCGTAATATCATTTATTACACACCTATTCTATGTAATCCCCGTCTACAGCAACACTAAACCATCGGCGGAAAATGAAAATCTGTCCCGCACAAAAATGCGGAACGGAAATCGTTGACGGACAATGTTTAAATAGAAGGGAATTTTCGGTGGAATTTTCTACAAATCGTGGAACGCAGTTACAATTTGAATCGCTAGCGATAGCTGAAAATCGTCCCTTGAGTTCCAATGTGTTCTATGTGCCAGTAGGCAGCCAGTTGGCACATAGAAAACATTGGAACTCAGGTGACGAAATAGTAACACGGATTCCACTCGCAAATTTGATTGGCGATAAAATGTGTTGTTTTTTGTTGATAGTTGTCAAATGAATTGCTGAGTGTCCTTCTAATAATTGTTTTTATAGATGTGAAGGCGTGTAATAAACACAGAACGACACTCGTGTGAATGGGTTAATCAATATGACACGAGTGTCAGCACGGAAGGATAAAACGAAAAGCCTTCTGTGTATATCCTCAGGTTTGGGTGTTTGTGAAAACAATTTGAGTTACAAAATTTTCATGGAGGTGAATGACCCATATATGCCCATGAATCCCGACTTGTTCGGCATCCTATCTCTCAGAAGGCTTGATGGATGACTCCCGGTTTTTCAAAACTAAACTGTTGGAGCTTTCTCAACTCTTTTTTTGTAACCGCTATGGTCATATACCGGGGCCGCTACCAAACCGGCGTTGCTGTTTGGTTTTCTTTTCTCTTCTTTCCTTAAATTTGCCATCGCACAACATTATATTCTGGCTCGCCACCATGGTGGGACTCAAACCTCTACCATCCCCAAGTTAGAACCGAATAGAGCCCACTCTCTAATAGTCTTAATGGCGTTGAGGGATTGATTATTGACAATCTAACGTAAACTGGCGGGAATTCTAACCGCGTGCATACCCCCCCTCGGACCCCATTTGAGGCAATAGGAAAGCTAGCCCCGTGTGATCCAAGTGAAATAAAATAAGGTTAACCGGGTCGCAAGGGATTTGTAAATCCCACATTGTCCCTGCGCGTCTTCGGCGCGCTAAAACCTTTCATTCATTCATTCATTCATTGTTCGGGTTCATTTACCGTACAGTCGCCGTGGGCTGGTCACTTCCCACGGGTGGGCAATATTTCCACGGACGCAATAATAATGGATTCCAAATACTAAATACAAGAATAATCATCAAAAATTCATTAATTAAAATGTTGCTGCTGATGATTTTTATTGCTTGGCAATTCACTGCCCACGCGTGGATTACGACCAGTTCACGGCAGTTGTAGTGTACATGTATAAACATGCTTACCTGCAAGTAAAATCTGAAGATATTTCAACCAACTCAACATTTCTCCCACTTTCTTTCAGAAAATAACTATACGGGTTAGCGAGAGAAATCAGCGACAGGTCAGAATGTTAGTATCCACCCTTCTATCTCTTATCAATACACAAAAATGGAGTGCACTCATGCTGATACCCATATGAATGGTCTTTGAATATGTATGCTCCAGTATTTATAACTAGGTAAGTTTTAATTGATCGATCAGACAGAACCATTCAACACACGCAGAACACAGTTTACGGAAAGGAAACCTAATAGAACATTAACCCTTTCAACGCTTGCGCCATCAATGGCATCGTCTTATGTTCTGCTACTCATGTGTATAAATGGGCGAGTCTGTTTCGTATTTGTAAGGAGGTTCCACAATACTTAAATCCTACAGCCATGTTGTATTATGGAGTGCATTATTACAGAACCACCTTCACTGTATGGCATTTCCGTTCCGGCCTGTTCTTGGACAGCCATATTTATCTTTACGCAATACATTTATGCGAAACGGGTTGCAGAGGTCAAAATATCAGACGCTTTTGTCTTCCTCTTTTGTAATAGTACACACTTTTGTAAAACTTCACATGTTTAAAAATAGCGATTGGGATCAACATTTTGTCTCCGATAGGAAGGGGAGCCCTGTGGTTCATTGGTTACAGCATTGGACTTTGAAACGGAAAGATCGACGATTTGATTCTTACCCGCGCCACCGGTGGTGTGTCGTTGGACAAGACACTTAACGCTTTGAACCCGGGTGGCCGTTTTTCCGGCCAGGAACATGATAAGTCATAACGTCAATAAATATTATGGCTGTTCAATAAATGTGTGGGGTAGACCAATCAATATTTTCAACGTGCAGCCCCGAGGCTGCACGTTGAAATATTGATTAGTTTACCCCAAATAATGAATATGGACTCTTCTAATTGCTGCCATTGAACTGGCATGGAAGACAATACCAGAGTTCAAAGGGTTAATCCACAATTGGCCACATGGGCATGTTAACTCCTGTACTGAGGGGTATTACACATCAATGATGCACTTGTCTTGAACCGCTTCTGGATCTGCGTTGACTGTTTTTATTAGGTTTAACGAATATTTTTTTTTCTTTTATTAGGGTTTAACGACACATTAACAGTCAGGGTCATATCATGTCGGTGACAGTTTTACGGGTGGAGGAAGCTGGAGTACCCGGAGAGAACCACCGAGCAACGACGAGCAGCTGTCAGCTCTCCAACATCGTAACTCTGAACTCTGCACCGCGGCACAGCTAGGGTTAGCTTGGTTGAAGACATGCGCACCTTCGACGTGCAGTACGCCTTAGTACACAGCGTCATCGTGCCCCCATGTAGGCAATCGGGATTAAGTGCCTTGCCCAAGGACACAACGCGGGAGCGCGAATCAGTCGCTGAAATGTTCACCCATCCAACTACAAACCGCGCTCGACGTTGCTTAACTTCGGCGATCAGACGAGAACCGGTTACCGCGACGCCACCGCGCCCCTAACGAATAATTAACGAAGATGGCGTCAAATTAATCAACGCCATAACTCCTTCAATCGATGACGTTTGATGACGCGAAGTATGTTACGTTGTGACTGTGGTCACAACGTAATAGCTTTAACGTCTCCAAACATCATTTTTATTGGTTTTAACAACACTTTCGATAGTCAGGATCACCTCATGTTGGAAGGTTTTACGGACAGAGGAAGCCGAAGTAACCGGAGATAAACCACCCAACAGAGGCAACTAACTGCCTGACTTCCCAGAATTCCATGTAATTTCGACTTTCATTAAAACCGTTCATAAAATAGAGTCCCATTTACCAAACAGAAATTGTCTATTAGACATTTTATTAACCAACAATAGGTCCCTAACGCAGAAGAGCTGATTAACTCCAGTGGGCTAACTTCGCAACACGAGCAACTGCCTACTGCCCAGCATTGATTGAAGATAAGTGTACTATTGACAATACGCCTTAGTACAGAGCGCAGTCGTGGGCAATTGGGATTAAGTGCCTTACCCAAGGACACAACGCAGTTACTCCTGGTGGGGATCGAGTCGGGGACCTTTCGGTTTGATGTCCAACGTCGTATCCACTGAGCCTCTGCGCTCCTGCTTGGTTCCGGTTGAACACTTTCACAGTTGTTCGCCTACTACTCGGTGGTTCTCTCTGGGTATTTCGGCTACCTCCATCCGTAAGACTTTCGATACGTTATGACCCGGGTTGCTGAAAGTGTCGTTAAACACGGAATACAAACAATCATCCGATGGGGAGATCGAGCTCGTTCTAACGGGGGATTATAAGCTATGTTTTTGAGGCGAATAATTAACAATTTTAATTATGTAACAAATCGTACCTTGAGTACAAAAAAGCTCCATCTGCAATGCTAAGGCGTTACATATGGCACTTGTTGCACTCATGAGACGTAATGATGTAGAAGTTTCGTCAAATGGTTATATGGATTTCTCTTTATTTTGCCCATCTGTGCATCACCCATTCAATCGCAGTTTTAGCTGTCCGTCACAGATCTATTGTTTACGGAATTCTTTTTGTTGAATATAATGAATTTAGCCTGTCAAAAAAATTCGAAAACAAAATCGATTTTTTGTTCATGTTTAATGATAAAAAAGTTAAGACAAATGGAAAAAAAATTTACTGCACAGAGAGCAACTGTCAGACTCCCCAACGTACTAACTCCACACAAGCAATTTGGCATTGGGTGAAGACAGGTGTCCCATCGACGTGCATTACGCCTTAGTACACAGTGCCATCACGCCCCACATGAGCAAGGACACAGCGCAGTTTCCCCTTGCGGGGATCGAGCCGTGGGCATTTCGGTTTGAAGTTCCTTTCGGCGTTCTGAAATTGCAACATTTTTCATTAAAGGTGACGAGACCACAGGGCATGCAAATGAAATTTTCATGCATTCTCTCATTGATCACATCTTTTGGTGCATACTATCAATTTAAACGAAGATCAGAAACCAAAGCGTCTCTCATTATCAAAAAACAAACTGTTGAACATAAAAAATTGAGACCTGCCATTTTATTATATTCTATTAAAAAAGATAGGGGATATCCAAACTGATGTTGATATTTTCTCAAAATTGTATTGGATACGCCTAATCGATTGGACACATCAGTATGTTACCAAGTTTAGTGTGGATCACGAATGTCACCAGGCCACGAAAGCTTCCTGCAGGTTTTTCGCACGAGCTCTGCGTTAATGTCTGTGGGGTACGTTTTGTAATTTTCATTTGTACTGGAGGGGCTTTCACGGAGGCCTCATCGTCCTTTTCTTGGTATAAACTTGTTCATCAATAGTTTCTGGTCGAAACGTAACTTTGAGGTATGCGAAGACTGACACGCGACGAACGTTTACGTGCCGTTGGCATGTTGGAAGCTGGCAACAGACAGACTGCAGTGGCTCAAATTCTCAACCTTTCTCAATCGGTGATTAGCAGGTTGTGGTCACGCTACCGTCAGACAGGCAATGTTGATGACAGACGTCGGTCAGGTCGTCCAAGGGCGTCTACTGCTAACCAGGCTAGATTCATCCGAACCACACCATTACGTAACCGCCATCAAAGTGCCTCAGAAATTTAACAGCAGCTGAACCGAGCTACAAATCTGCGAGTCAGTGGTCAGACTATCCGAAATCGCCTACACAACTGGCATTTGTGCCCTCGACGACCTCGAATAATTCCACGTTCGCCTGATCGTCACATCGCAGCAAGGAGGAATTGGTGTGGAGCACGACAGCGCAGGGACAATCGTCGGCGGAGCAACGTAATATTTTCCGATGAATCGAGGTTCACTCTCGACTTCCACGACAGGCGAAACAGAGTGTGGCGGCGGTGGAACGAACGATACCATGACGTAACCGTTAGGCAGCACGATCGTTTTGGCGGTGGATCAGTTATGGTGTGTGGCGGCATAACCATGACAAGCAGAAGAGCATTACATTTTCATGCAAGGGCGTGTCAAAGTGCAGTACTACCGTGACAACATGTTAGCAGCTCATGTGGTGCCATTTGCACAACGTCACGGCCGTCGATTCATTTTCCAAGATGACAATGCAAGAACACACATGGGCCGTGTCGCTACAGAGTTCATCCAAGAGCAGAACATCACTACACTGCCTTGGCCAGCACTAAGTTAAGTCCAGACCTTTCACCAGTCGAGCACTTCTGGGATATACTTGGTAGGCGCCTACGACAACGCCAACAGCCTCCTACAAATGTCCAGGAGCTCGCCGCTGCAGTGCAGGAAGAATGGAAGTCAAGCTGATATTGGACGTTTGGTGAGGAGTATGCCACGCCGTATCCGCGCTAGTCTCGCGAACCGAGGAGGATTTGCAAGGTATTGAGGTCTTGGACTGAATGTGGTAAATTCTCTGACTGACCGTCCATGCCTTCTACAGCACAGTGCGTGGAATGTGTGCTTGTCAGAAACCCAACTATCGCTGAAATCATTCACCAGATGTCACAGTGCAATTCCTCAACTGTCTTTTTGACGACAATATAAATATATTTCTTCATATATCTCACTTTTATCAAATATTCCCTACCTTTTTGAATAGTATAATATTAATTTAACTTAACATCAGTGACCTAAACGTCTGCCATTATTAAAAAAAACAAACTATAGAACATAACAATGCGAGACCTGCCATTTTCCAACAGTTTAGCAGTTCATTGAAGAGGCGAACGGACATGATTATGAGTGCTTACTTTGTTAATGCATGAAAAACGATATTGAGAGGCACACTCTTGATCTCTTCTACAGCACTGTTATCTGAGAAGAAGGGCAAAGAACGTATAATCAAAGACGTATCTGTATGGGGAATTAGGAGCACGTGGCTTCCATAATCCCCACACCAGCGTCGAGAGTAACCAAAGAGCAAACAACAGTGACGTCTTAAAAAACAAATGACGAGCTTCATTTTACTAATTTGTTAATTGGTGTGATGAATGGAGCTGTGTGTTGCTGTTTGATCAGACCACGGGGAAAGGCCATTTATTTGCTGCGGTCGAGATAAAATGACCAGCGATCCCGTTGGCACGCGTTCAAAACAGGTGGTTCGACACCAGAGTTGTTTGGGCAAAACATTATTCCTGTCAACGATTTCCATTGAACGATGTAATTCGATAATTCAGCTCCAGGCTATTTAGCGAAACCAACATATTTATCTGTGATCTCTACCGCTTCGCCCGCGGCGCACCCGAGATCTTCATTTATCATTTTCGATGTCCAAAGACATCCAGTTTAATTATAAACCGCATGCCATTGGGCCGCCGTTCGATATAACTTGTCTCTATGTACTGCCCCCCCCCCCCCTCCACCACCCCCACCAACTTCCATCAAAGGCTCTTAAACACGTTATCACCCATTTATCCGGTTTGAGAACCAATTCACTAGTTGGCTCAGTTAAGAAATGACCTGACGCTGACCCCCCTGTTCCCGTGCTTCCGGCGCCCCTGGCTTCAAGTCTGAATCTCGTGGGAACGAGTTTTGACTGTTCGAACGAGTTCTAAGCTTCGGGTGGCCGTTGGCCTACGGGATCAATGCACAGCAGTTAAGCCATTGAAAACTATGTCGTACTTGGCCAGCATTACGTTCAGAAAACAACGTCTACCAAAAGAGTAATGTCTACTACTGGCTTATCATCTACAGTTATCGGTGATCGTGCGATGTTTCATTGATTAGACATCAAAGCGAAAGGTCAACGCTTCGATCATGATTCACGCCTTCTGCATAGCGCCTTTGGATACGACACCTAGATTGCTCATTTGGAGGATGGGGATGGGGTACGTTGGCGCTGTGTATTTAGACGCACTGCATGTCGATGCTGAGGAAGCTCTGTGGCTCAGTGGCTATGGCATTGAACTTCAAAACGAGAGATCCACTGTTCGATCCCCGTCAGGGTTACATGCGTTGTGTCCTTGGGCAGGGCACTTAATCCCGTTTGCCCAACGTGGGGGCAAGGTGACTCTGTGTACTAAGGCGAAATGCACGCCAATGGTGCACCTGTCTTCATCCAATGCTAACCCTGCTTGTGAGGAGTTAGTACGTTGGGGAGTCTGACAGTTGTTGCCTGGTGGTTCTCTCTGGGTGCTCCGGCTCCTTCCACCCATAAAACTGTCGGATCCGAAGTGACACTGGGTGTAGAAAGTGTCGTTAAACCCCAATAAATAAATAAAGTCAACGGTGAACATGCCTTCAACCTCTGCTAACACTGCTTGTGTCAGATTATTAATTTGAATTATAGGACAGTTGCTTGACATTGTTTGGTGGTTCTCTCCGGGTACACTGGCTTCCTCCACACGTAAACCCTCCGACATAATATGACCCTGCCTGTTGAAAGCGTCATTAAACAAGCTCTATTTTATTGGTAAAATAGGAACCGGTATTAAATCCCTGGATAGAAATCCTCTAAAATGAGCAACATCGGTACAAACAATTGTGGGATCATGACGTTATATCCCTGTTGCGGTTACAGTTACCATTGTGCAGATATAGGTGACCTTAAACACAAATAAATAAATAAATAAATAAATAAATAAATAAATAAATAAATAAATAAATAAATAAATAAATAAATAAATAAATACAGTGGTCGGTACATGACTGTTTATAACATAATTTGGTGGAGGAAAAACCCACGTTTGAGTGCTGGTCAATGAAAGAGGAGAGTGGTAAAAATGTGTAATAGGAAATTTGATATATTTTTTTCAAGAGGTAGTCAATTGTAAGAGAGATACAATTGTAACACTAAAATGCCATCGCAGAATAAAATAGTGCCTTTCCAGAGACGCATTTAATTCAAGCTAATAATCAACAAAGATATTGTAATTCATAACGCGTGTACTTAAACAGATAATGTGATTATAATAGGAATTGATCAATCTGAGATAAAGACATAGGAGTGGTACGTTCATTCTAGCCAGGAGTGGACACAGATTCTTTGTGTGTCGAGACACTATTCCGCGCGTAACATGGATTAAGAGATGAGAAATAGAAATAATTGGAGAATAATTGCACACTGCATTTGTTCAAATATAATTAATGAGGAAAATGATGAATTTGAAAATAATATCTTCTCGAGGACGTATTGATTAGAACAATGGTTTTTATCCTGGGGCGGTTTGATTGGCGACACGTTTTTATTGACGGTTTTACCTGGGAAATTCACCACTTAACGAAGTGGGTGGAGATGTCCTAAATAAAAGTCTGCTAATTCAAGACTGCATCACGACAATCGAGAATGGCTTCTCGGAATCAATATTCTCGTGTTTCATTTTCGACGGGTGCGATTTAATTTTATTTATGAAGTTATTCAAACTTCTCCAACGAAGTTGGAATGACTTCTGGCGACCGTTGGCTTTTTTTATGTTTTATTTTTCGTCAGACATGGATTTCCGTCGCCGTACATGAAGCAACATTCATGAAATTTTGTAGAGCTCTGCGGAGCTTCGAGATTAGATTCGTTTTCGAATCTTAAATTGCTCTTCGGTTCGATTCGATTCGAATCGGCTTCACGATTCGTTTCCATTCGAATCATTTCATAGGAATATAGCCTGGCATCAGCCACCTTCGTCGTCTCACATTGCGTATAGTTCTGGTGGAAATTGTAAAAAAATAATATTGAAAATAAAGAGCGAATGCAGTTTCCGCTATCTTAGCAGAAACAACATCTGTACCCACGCCACAAGCCATGTTAATTTCTGTCTCGCTAGAAACAGCCACTGTTCAAAGAAAATGTAATGTTTCCAGGCAGTATCAAAGATGAGCTGTTGCTGCCGGCAAGGCCCGTGGAAGATAGACTGTTATTAATCCAGTCATTGATAAAAATTAGTAAGCTGACCCTATGTAAGTCATGTGTTTTTAGAATTATGTTTTGTTTAAGGAATAACGGCCCAGTGTGGGAATTGTACTTTTTATTGTTAATGACGCTGATTGCACAGTTTCTGCATTAAAAATAGCTTGTTAATTAAGAATTGAATGCAATTTTTATAATCTTTATTGGAGTATGAACGTGTGGGAATGGGTACATATTCATACATAATCTGTACCCATTCCCACACGTTCACACTCCAATAAAGATTATAAAAATTGCATTCAATTCTTATAATTACATTCCGTAACTGTTTAAACTACTTTTTACCAAATAACAAAGCAGAAAGACGAAATAAAACATGTATGAACGAACGAGGCGAAAAACCACCCTCACACAAAAGACAAAGCGCACAACTGTGAGTTGTTGTCAAAAACCCGCCCAAACACCACCCGAATTACATTCTGTCAACTGCGCTCTACCGTAAATGCGGGTCAAAGTTCGACCAAATGTATTCATTGGGAAATGAATGGTCATGACATTTTCTTCCAGCTCACCAATGGGAATTGAGTATTTGGACCCAAAACGAAAAACTACATTAACAATGTAATTGTTACATTTTGAATGGCTTCATAACTGGATGGCATATAACATATAACTATGAACTAGAGTGTAGTATAATGATAAAGGAGCCCTATGAGGCAAAATCTTTTGTACTTTGTTAATTAAATAATTTGCTCTTGCCTTTTCAGAGCACAATATAGAGACATGGTATTTATAAAACAGATTATCATGATAATGTGCATGTCCTGTTGTTTGTATCAGATTCTCGGTGGTGTCCAGATTGGGATCTCAATGAGCCGGCTTTGCCGGTGAGTTGTGATCCCATTTTTGGACGCCACCGAGAATCTGATGCAAATCACAGGACATGCACATTACCATGATAATTCACTTATCTAACAATTCTGTCACATACACAGGTTAAATCTTAACCCTTTTAGCCAGCGTAACGGTCAACGCTATTCTCAAACATCGCCAGTTAATTTTCATTATTTTTTCATTTTTTGTCTCAAAAACATAGGTTATGACCCCTCGTTGGAACGAGCTCGTCGAGCTCGTTCCAACGAGTGGTCATAACCTATGTTTGTGAGACAAAAATGAAAAAAAATTAGTTATTCAAGACATTTTTTTGCAAGTGTCGTCTGCTTTTCATGTTAGGTAAAGGGTTAAATTATTTTAAAACATTTTTGGGGCATAATGTTCGGTCGATCACTGAAACGCACATAGAATGTATCCATGCGCCTGTTATGATAGCCCGTAGCGCTACCGGAAAAGAGTCGTCTATATGATACGGAATCAGAATGAGTCGTCAATATGATACGAAATCGGAACACATTATGTGATACGTACCATTTCTCGTGGTTTTCAGGCCAAAATCTATATGATTGTCAGATAAATGAGTTTATCATCTCTAATTATCCTAAAAATTTCATCAAAGAACCAGACTCCGAAATTCTGGTAATTCGTTTGTTATAGATAATAAGTTGTTTGTCTATATATGGGTTGAAGTGTGGGGGTTAATTAATACATATTTAGTTTTAGAGGCGGTCAAAGGTAAGCTGTTCGCTGTACACTGTGTTTGCAGGTTTTCTAGTTCATCGTTTGCCTTAAAGAGTAATGAATCAATATCATGATCAGATGCATACTCTGTTGTGTCGTCAGCGAATGAGAGACAATTTAAATCTGTTGCGTTAATATGGATCTAAAACAGGACGGGTCCCAAGATGGATCCCCGGGGACACCACTAGTGATTTGTGCATTAGGTGATCTGTTGCCCGCATATTCTACATATTGTACACTCTCGCTCAGATAATTTTGAAACCACGAACTTGGAATACCTTTTAGACCATAACATTCCAATTTTGCAAGAGGTGTTTAATTGTATCGAATGCTTTGGAAAGATCTAAAAAAAATTCCAAGTGTACTGTTTTTATTTGCTTTTTTATTTTCTTCTGCTATATGTTTTATCAGTTGCATTATTGGCTATTTAATATTATGGTCTAGTCTAAAACCACACTGGTGTGGATAGAAAACACTGTTTTCACCAAGAAAGCATGAATTTTCTTGTTTGTCAGAGATAATAGGGAGAATACTAATAAGTCAAAAGTTATTAAGAGCTTGCGCATCTCCAGATTTAAACACTGGAACAACCTTTGCTAGTTTCATTTTGTATGGAACAATGCCTGTTGCAAATGATAAGTTGATTGTATAGGTTAAGTGAACTGCAATTAATCGGATTGTCGCCTTCATTATATAAGAAAATAAATCATCACAATCTTTTGTGAATTTAGATTTAATAATATTAGCCCTGTGAACATTTTTGGTATCTTCCATGCCAGTTCAATGGCAGCAATTGGAAGAGTCCATATGCATTATTTGGGGTAAACCAATCAATATTTTCGACGTGCAGCCACGAGGTTGCACGTTTAAAATATTGATTGGTCTAGCCCACACATTTACAGAATAGCCACCACATTTAATGACGTTATGGCGTATCACTGTTGTTCCTGACCGGAAAAGCGGCCGCTCGGGTTTAAAGGGTTAGTGACACTGATCAATTCTTCTATTGTGGTTGGGGCAATAAAAAGACTATGTGAAAAACTCCCCTTCAAAATTTAGAGAAATGCTTGTTTTTTATTTATTTATTGGTGTTTAAGGTCACATACTTATGTACAATCGCTAATCGTGACATTTTTACGAGTGGAAGAAGCCGGAGTACTCGGAGAGAACCACCGAGCAACTGTCATTCCTAAACATTCTAGCTCTGTTCAAGCTGCGCTCAAGCAGGGTTACAGCGGTTGAAGACATGTGCACCACCGACGTGCAGTACGCCTTAGTACACGGGGTCATCGTGCCCCCATGTAGGCAACCGGGATAAAGTGCCTTGCCACAACGCTGGTCGTCCCGAATGGGGATCGAACTCGGGACCTCTAGCATAGAAGTCCAACGTTCTGCCACTGATCCACCGCGCTCCCCGAAAAATGCTTTTTAGATTCCCGGATATGCGACTTGTGCTATTACTAATACCAGAAAAAATTGTTGAATTCCTGAGCTATATTAACTGTATCGGAGATATCCTTATTATTTTCGATAAATATTGAGGGGAATGTTGAGGACGTCCGTGCCTTGTTTATTGCCTCGTTCAAGTTTTGCTAGGTTTTCTTCGTTTTATGCTTATTCGAGCAAGTGCGTCAGAATAATAGTTTGCCTTGCATTTCCTTTTGGCCTTGTTAAAGACCTGGAAATAGATTTTATATCTGTTTTTGTTTTCTGTTGTAGACTGTTTTAGCTGTTCATTATATAGTTTAGTTTTATCGAAGGAAGAACTCAATAAGCCATTTGTCACAGTCCACTATGACAAATAAGCCATTTGTCATAGTGGACTGTGTCCAGAACAAACTTCACAACTCTGCACTTGTTTTCGCACCGCTGTTGTTAAAATAAAAATGTATGTTTTATGTATCAGTGAGGTATATACATAGGCATATGCCACTTTACCAAACCCATGTCATGACGAATAAAATATTGTTTATAAAAAAATTGTTTTCAACAATGGCACAGACTAGTGAGACAGGAATTAACATGGAAGGTGGCATGGATCGGATGCTATTTATGTTAATAAAGATGAAAATACACTCTGTCTTTATTTTCAGTCTTATTTCATCTGATTCCATCTGAATTATACATTTTAGGAGTTGATGACAATGACTAATACCAAGCTATATTCACGTGCGACAATTCGAAAGGAAACGAATCGGACAGCTGATTTCTAATCGAATATCAACTTGAGATGCGAAATCGAACCGAATCTGGAAGCTTCGCTCGGCCCTAATTCAAAATCAAGTAAGTAATATTCTCTTTCGGGAAAGATCACAAACCCATCATCTATCATACTAAGGTAATTGTTCATCGTGTTTTACCTACTTCACCTATGTCACATTTATTTGTGTACTTTCTTTCCATGTCATAAATAGAGTTGAGAAACGCAGATCATATTTGAAATACATGCCAGCTGTCTGCACCTCTGAGCAGTTACCTCCCTTCGTAATAATCGGTCGACCACTGTCGAAAGTGACCGAACTAATTTTATCCAAATTTTGATTTACTGTATTTCCAAAAACAATAAAACTTAAAGCATGGGAGTAAACGTGGCAACGTGTGTTCAACAAAGTCGCCAACGAATTCAGCGTAGCGAATTTTTTTTTTCTGGTTTGCAAATGAGTATTACAACCTATTTTAAATTAACTCTTTGAACACGAGAGGTCGGTTTTCAGGCCCAGGCACATGATACGCCATAATTTTATTAAGGAGGGTGGCTTCTAAGTGAATGTGTGGGGTAGACCAATCAATATTTTCAACGTGCAACCTCAAGGCTGCACGTTGAAAATATTGATTGGTCTTCCCTCAAATAATGAAAATGGACCTTCCAATTGCTGCCATAGAACTTACATGGAAGATACCACCAGGATTTAAAGGTTTAAACAAATCGCCGTACAAAACAACAGTGTGAACCATAAGACCAATTTTACTCATTACTTGTAATGTGTTGATGGAATGGCCATCGAATCTGGAAGTGACATAACACCAATAAATACACAGAACGACTCGCGCGTGTGAAGGTGTTAATCGATATGGCACGAGTGACAGCGCGGAAGAATAAAACAAGAGGCCGCACATTTTATCGCCAACCAAACTTGCGAGGAGAACCCGTGCCTACTGGCACATAGAACACATTGGAACTCAGAGGACGATTTTTAGCTATCGCTAGGGATTCAAATTGTAATTGCGGTGCACGATTTCTAGAAAATTCCTGAGAAATTTCGCTCCTATTTACAAATAGCCCGTCAACGATTTCCGTTCCACACATGTGTGCGGAACTGACTTTCATTGTCCGCATGGTTAAGTGTTGCTGTAGATGGGGAATTTTATAGAACAGGCGTGTAATAAATAAAAAAATACTAACATTACCTTTCTCGCGGTGGGGCAGTGGTTAGAGCATTGTACTGTACCGTTGGAGTCGACGGTTCAATCCTGGCCAGCGGTATCTTCGTACGTTCGCATTTCTGACCAACTGAAAGATTCAAGACGATTGTATTGAAACATAGGCGATAGACTATTTAAGAGTTGGTTTCAGGACATGACAGTGTCGAATTCTGTACAGAATTGGTCTGGTGTCTTGAGAGCTTGGAATTCTTCATGGCTCCTCTGTCCCTCCAGTGTTCTCATCCCCTTCGTGAAAAACTACCACAAACGATGATACATTTTAGAACACTTCCATGGAAAGGAGCGAGAGAATATAAAGGCACTCACTTTGATTTCCGTATCAGTCTGTTGAGGGAGCCCCGTGGCTCAGTGGTTACGGCATTGGACTTCAAACCGAAAGGTACACGGTCCTATCTCCGCCAGGGGTAACTGCGTTGTGTTCTTGGGCAAGACACTTCATCCCGCTTGCCCACTTGAAGTGCTCGTTGGCGATGTGCACTGTGTACGTCGATGGTGCACTTGTCTTCAACCAATGCTAAGCCTGCATGTGCGGAGTTAATATGCTGGGGAGTTTGACAGTTGCTCGCTGTTGCTTGGGGGTTCTCCCTGGGTAATCCGGCTTCCTACATCCGTAAAACTGCCCCAACACGAGGTGACCTTGTCTGTCGAAAGTGTCGTAAATCCGCACAAAATAAATAAATCACTTGGTTGAAGTGGATCAGGTTTTGTCTCTATTCGGAAGACAGAGATTTAATTAACCCTCTAGAAGCCGCGTTCGTTTCCCAACCAGGAACATGATACTCAATAATTTTATAAAGTTAGATGGCTGATAAGTCAAGGTGTGGGGTAGACCAATCAATATTTTCAACATGCAGCCTTGAGGCTGCATGTTGAAAATGTTACTTGGCCCACCACCAAACAGTAATGAATATGACCTCTTGCAGCTGCGGCCATTCAACTGACACGGAAGATACCACCAGGGTTTAAGGGTAAATCTGGTAAATTCATCAAGCTGTTCTCGTGAACTGTCTTAAGCTACGTTCACACTATAGATTTCTGTCGTACGTTTTTTTGTGTAGTCGATAAAGTTAAAGTCGTAAGCCAAAAATCCATAGAGAGAATATCCAAGATGGATGGCTTTCTATCGACTTCTGTCTGATGCAATAATTGGTCGATAAAATCAAAAGTGTTTGATTTGTACTTGTTTTGTCTATGTTTCTCTACGAATTTCGGAGGGATAACGGCTGCTGATTGGCTATCATGTGATGATCATGTGATCAGTCTGCAGTTTCAAAAAACTTAATGATTAATCTGTAGATTTTTATCTATAGTGTGAACAGATAATTTATTTCTGTTGATGATACCATCATCTTACCAGGGAACTGACATAGTGTCGTGATTCTTTTAGTCACTCCAAACAGAGAAACTATCACTGTTTTGTGAGTTGAGTGCTGAGCGCTGAGTTATGCTTCGTCATCAAAATTTATTTCGCAGGACTTTGGCTTGTCACAATTAATGGGAGAGTGCCTACTGTCCGACACTAAGTGACCCTGGCTGTCGAAAGTGCTGTAAAACCCAAATAAATAAATAAAGTAATTGTAAAAAATAAGAAGAAACCATAGCTTTGCGTCAGAAGCTTTGAATTGCGAACTTGTTTGCTGGCACCAAATGCTGGCAACACAACGGAAGAAGAATTCAGTTCCAATGAAAGTCATCAGCTATGGGATTGAGACAAAAAAAAAATGAAAAAATAATGAAAATTGAATGGTGATTTTTGTGACTAACGCTGGGCGGTTTTTGTTGTTGGGTAAAGGGTTAAAATCTTTTCCCTGTAACAAACGATGATGTTACAATAACCGACCATTCGATACTTACCAATAATCAATTATAAGTTTACTAAAGTAATGTCATGGAAGGGTTGTAGCTAAGGGTGTGGGATGTGACCTCCACCCTCACCCCAACTATAATTTTTTTTCAGTCGCCACATTTTTGTATGTTTTAGAGTCTTAAATATCGCTTCGCGCCTTCTACTAATCATACACTTTCCTCCGAGATTGGATTTAATACTGAAACTTATGTCATGCGCTGTCGGTCAAACCAATGGAGGTCTATAGTCAGGGCCGTGGCGACAGGGGGATGTGGGGCCGGTGTGTCACCCCCCCCCCCCAATCTTGGCAAAAATTTCCTATAGTTTGAAATTCCGAGGGCAAGTCACGAGTAGTTGAAAATTCCATCTATCTGGATTTTAGAGCGTCTTTGGTGATGCTCATGTCTCCTTTACTTCCAAAAATCCCAACTCGGTTTCAAATTGGCAAAAATTGCAACTGTTACTATTTACAACTTCAGTGTACGCAATGTCGAGCTTCATAAATGTGCATGATGTCAATCGGTATGAGATTTCTATAATACGTTACTTATCGTAATAAAAAAAAATCCTCGAAATGCTCTCCAAGAAACTCACATCATGTAAAATCGTTAACCTGAGTTAATTCCAACATTCACAGTTGCAAAATGCTGAAACATCGAAAACTGATCATTCCTGCATAAGATCTGATTTAATGTTAGGACAGTGTGAATTGCTCAAAGTTCTCAGCTTCAGCATTTGTTTAGCACATATTCGTTTCCCAGAATAATATCAAATAATAATAACCTGATAATTCTATCATAAATGTATTGGCATTTTAGTTACTAGAATCAATTTTATGCCCCCTTTCGTGGCTTCAATTTCTAAATCTTTCTCGGTGGTGAATTTCCAACTAGGGGGAGGGACCGGGAGGGGGTCCCCCTCACGGCCCTTCCCCCTAGTTGGAAATTCACTACCCTACATCCCCAATCGGAAACCTCTAGCCACGTCCCTGAAGGCAATAGTGAATCCGCTATAGAAACATGTTGTAACAGAGTATAGTAAGGCACCATACCATCGCCAAGAGCAAATATAGCATTACGTGTATAGTCTCTGTAAAAAGGAGATGGACATCCAACAAACAATATTGTCATGTTGGGTTGCTAAATTAGGTCATTTGACCTTATATAATTCGGTAATTCTGTGTAAATTCTTAGAATAGGAGAAAAGGTGTAAATTGGAACCGCAGCAATTGTGAAAGGAAACCGAGGGTAAGTGACTATTTTTTGGTTTAACCCTTTACCTAACGAATCGGCAGCATCACTCAGCGTAAGTGACAAATTAAGCAGTTGAATATAAATTATTTTTCAAAATGTTTCAAGAAATCCAAATCTTATGACCCCTCATTGGATCGATGTCGCTCCAATGAGGTGTCGCATGATATGGTTTTGTTGACATTTTTTGAAAGATTAAAAATAACAAATTTTGATATCGTCTCAGTTTGGTAAAGGGTTAGATATTTACCGTACGTTTCTTACTCTGAACTCCGTAATCGCAATTCAAAATCTGTTGTTTTCTTTCAGTTGTTACTTCCAAAACGTAGCTCCTTAACAGTTTTTGGAACGGGCTGGACACGTTCATTTCAATGAAGGGCCATAAAGTATGCGTTTCCACTGTTCCTATGCAATCCCCCATCCCCTCTCCAAAAATCCAAATCAATAAACAACAAATATACTGCCAATGAAGTTTTTCTCATACAATGACTAGTCGGTGAGACATTTATTGACACAAAAGTACATACCGACAACCTTGTAAATCTTAGAAAACAATAATTGTCCAGAAAATAGCATTGTATGGTTCAAATAAAGCGGTCACGTGGCCACCCAGGAAAAACCATAGATAACCCTATTATTTATAAATATATTTGTCAAAAGGGACACCACGGAAACCTGTTGTCCTAAGTAGTGCCGGCGTAACCATTGAGGCGCAGACATTCGCATGTTTTTATTTGAATAATTTATTTACTTATATCTTTAGTCTTGTGACACTTTCCATACTATAATCCTTCAAAAAACAACAGAAATTACAAGCGTTTTCAGTACATAGGCGAGAGTAACAAATTTTGCTCCACATCCTGTGACGCATTAATTTAGGCACGTCGCAAACTATTACGTCAACACAGCTCACAAACATATTGCTTTGCAACACGGAAGACCGTAAATGCCAAAACCGAAACAATGAAGACAACATTTTTCAGCTCCACGTCGAAACGCCGAAAAATACATTTCCTGTTCCAGCCCTTGTACAGGCCAACACATTGTACAAATAAGTTGTTGTTATCACTCCAATTCAGAAATGTTGTGTTGGTTATAGTTAAAAAGCATTAACATGGTCACACCAACGTGTGGATACACCTATCCTCACAGTCAGTATTCATTTATGTGAAGAGTTGCCTGTCTGACGTCTTGTTACTCTTATTCTATCATTTTGTTTCTGTTGTTACTGTTCACTTCCAAACTGCTAGACGAGGTGAAGTTTGATGGGGTATTTCCTTTGGGAAAATCCGAATCTGAAAAAGAATAGCTTTCAGCATCAAAACACTTGAAAGCATTTTTCATGTACAATTTATTAAACGTTAACCCTTTGAACTCTATTGGTATCTTCCACGCCAGTTCAATGACAGCAATTTGAATAGTCCATATTCATTATTTGGGGTAGGCCAATCAATATTTTCAACATGCAGCCTCGGGGCTGCACGTTGAAAATATTCATTGGTCTACCCCACACATTTACTGAACAGCCATCCAATATAATGACGTTATGACGTATTATTACCGCTCAATCTATAAGTTACTAGTCGATTAACATGATTTTGGAGGGCCATTAAAACTCCATAATTTCAGTGACGTCATTCGACGAAGCCGGGCCGCGGGCGATAATGGTATAAATAGCCATTAGCGGCCCGCGGTCCGGCTATTTTTAGATTCCATGGTCTAATGAATTACTCCCATTCGGATGACGTCCCTTTGTATTTCTGAACTGAAGTCGAACGCACGATTGAAACAGAAATATCGAACCGACTTTAGTGATTATTTCTTCCAGCAATTCCCTCGTGCGGTTCGCTTTAACAGGGAGTGGTAATAATAGTAATAACATGATTGTTGTAAGGCATCATCATTCATTAGCGGCCCTGCAGCAATGATGAACAGCCCTTGGGCTTATTAACGGCCCTCGACTTCGTCTCGGGCCTTTAATAAACCCTCGGGCTGTTCATCATTGCTGCAGGGCCGCTAATGAACCATAATGCCCTCCGAAATCCTGTTATTGTTATATTATGTTCTTGGCCGGAAAAAAACAGGTCGCTCGGTTTCAAAGGGTTAAAGAAACCAACTTTCTATATTTTTACACAGGGGAATCTCTCTGGCTTATTTTTCTACAAATGACCTTTTGTTACATTTTATTATTAAAATTCAGGGAGCGCGGTGGCACAGTGGTTATTGTATTGTACTTCAAGCCGAAAGGTCCGTGGTTCGATCCAAACCAGGGGTTACTGCGTTGTTCCTTGGGTAAGGCACTCAATCCCGATTGCCCACGTGGGGGTACGGTGGCGCTGTGTACTAAGGCGCACTGCTCCTAGATGGTGTACTTATCTTCAGCCAATGTTAACACTGCTTGTGTGGAGTTAGTACGTTGTCGAAAATATTGTTAAAACCCAATAAATAAATAAATTATTAATATTTACAAAAATTTGGTATAGGAAAGTGTATGAATAAGAGACATAAAAAATATAAGAGCAAGGGAAGCGTGAAACAATAAATTTGTTATTTACAAGATCATGCCATTTTTATCATGCAGACGTTTGGTGCTTTTTAAGTGGTGAATTGCTAGATTACTTTCGGTCATCATAATTTTCATATGTCTTTGACATATTGCAATTTATGGGAGAGAGCCTACATGCACTCTCCCATAAATTGTAACAAGGCAAAACCTTATAGACTAATTAATTCCATTCCTGCGATAATATGAAGCACATCCGCATTGGGTCGTTTGGTTTCGGTAACAGTACTTCAGAATAAAGTACAAATATACGCTTTCTGCTCTCTACCAGTTAAAATTTCCATTGCACCCTGTGTTTGCTTGTACCTTACTAGTATATTTTGGTGAACTTCTGGAGATAAGCGGCTGCTCCGCACATTCAGTAGCTGAAAATTAATAATCATACAGGGACAAATAAGAATCATACAGGTGGGAATTTTGTTCGAAAAATAATAATCATACATGTATGATTATTAGGCACTCAGGGGTAATAAAATATTACCCATCCCTATTAATATGACATTTGCTTAAAAATTCCTGCATCCACGAAACATTTTCATATTTTGCCTCAAACTATAACTTGGGGCCCCTTGTTGGGAGCTGGTAGGGGCCATTAGCTATGTTTAAAGAAAATAAATGAAACTATATTAGAATTCGAAACCTCAGTTTTGGGTGAAAACTGTTGGCCGTTTTTGTCTGTCTCGTTAGATATATAGAATAAACGTATAGTGTTTTAAAGTAAAAAAATATTCTACGAATAGGGTTAAGAATGAAACCGACGAGCCTCTGGCGAGTCGGTTTCATTCTTGATCCTACGAGTGGAATAAAGTTTTTACTTGAAAACACTATACGTTTATTTTAATTATTTTGTTATCCCACAAATCATTACAAGGTAGTCGCGGCGACATCGTGCTGTCACTCGCTGCGAAACACTGCGAGAAATGGGGAGCACATTCGTCCAATTCTATCGACAAGAAAAAATGCCAAAAATAAACAAGGCGCAGTGATACATTTCTGTCTAAAAATAATTACCCTGCAAACTTGAGCTAAAATCGCAAAAATACTTTATTAAATGAACCATGTTTATCTTTCTTGTCTTTTTTCGTCGTCGATTCGACTTGAGTTTTATAAGCAAAGCAGTCGGCACGTGCATTTTTTTATTTACACTTTCCTAATTTGGAAAATGAAACATCACTCATAATGCACCCGCTTTTCACGAATCGAACGTGTATGCTTTTCAATGTTTGGTTTCGATTGATTTACTTTGTGTTTTCATTGTTAATTTGTTGTTCGTTTTATTGTTAGACAGAGTTGACATGTGTCATATATTCTAAAACTAATCATTTCAGTGACGGTCAACGTTTGATAAACGTCAGTTCATTATGTCTCCCACAAACGTAAAACAGGTCATGACAACACGAATGCAGTAGAGGTCAACAAGTCCGTCTCCACTTTAGGAATAAATTCTTTCAGTGTTAAACCTACGGAAAATATATCACCTTACTAGCAGATGAATAGAGCAAAAAATTATCCAAGACTTTTAATGTTCGAATAAACGCCCATTTATGGGATAAGGTATGTTTATTGTAAACGAGTTCATGACTCCATCATAATATAGTGAATGGAATCCACGTTGAAGTGGTACACAATCCGTAATTAATGGATCCCATTCAAGTTAGTAAACACACTGATCATACCTTTACAAGCAGTTCGGGATGTGAATTGGATCAGACAAGCATGTATCATATGTTTGAATGATTAACGTCATCTCTTGAAAAAATGATGTTTCTAGCCCATTGGTTCAGCAGGAAATGACAATTGTTCTGGATGGAAATTTGGGACTATAACTGATGTCAAAACAAATGGATTGTTGGAAAGTCAGAGGAAAAGTCACAACTCAATCTGCTACACCCCCCCCCCCCCCTAAGATGGCGTCAAGTAAATCAGCGCGATAATGTTTGATGACGTGAAATCCCGCCGTGGGAACCACAGAAAGTGGAACGGTACTTGTGTACTTGGATAAACAGGTTCTGCTCTTACTGGTGAAATATGACACGGAAGCAACGCCTGGAAGTCCTCTAAAGTAGGCAACATAGTAATGATATAAACGATTGGCTAAACTTGTCTTCATACCTATGTTATGGTCATTATGTAGCCAGCGATGCTGAAAGTGACCTTAAACACCAATAAATACATTTGTCGTATGACTCGTCCGTTTTGTTCACTTTAAAACATTTGATATTTTATTTTCATATTAATCAGTGATAAATAAAGCCTTCCGTCAATTTCATTGGTCAATTTCAAAACTAGACAATTTGATTGGCTGAACAAAATATTACTGGGCCACATTTTCATAATTTGCATAATTAGAGGTGGGAGCTTTCATTGGTCAATTTCAAAACTGGACAATTTGATTGGCTAAACAAAATACAATTGGGTCACATTTGCATAATTTAAGTAGGGAGAATTTACTTTATCTGTCCTATTTAGGGTGGGTTATATTGTATTAAACTTTTACCTAACGTAACGGCAAAAACCGTCTCGTGCAATACAAGAAAAACGCCATTCATTTTTTTTTATATTTTCACTTTTTGCTTCCAAAACATAGGTTATGACCCCTCATTGGACCTAGAGTGTCGCGCTCGTTCCAATGAGGGGTCATAACCTATGTTTTGGAATCAAAAAATGAAAACTTTTAGTTACGAGGATGTTTTTTCTAAGTGCCATCTGCAACTCAAGTTAGGTGGTTGGTTAAAAAGTCATACTAAGTGGCTAATTTGTCCGTGTGTGTGTCATGTGATAAATAGAGTATGAAATGAGTGTTTTTCTCATATAATATTTATGAAACTCGTCCTGTATAAACGATGATGTGAAAGCTCTTACGGTGTGGCTGTTGTGAAACCATAGCAGATTTCACTTCACCAAACGTCATGTTGTTCACAAGCACAAAATCTATTTTTACGGTTTCAACTTTCCAAACTCAGAATTTGTTTTTTGCCAAAAATAACTAAAATATGTTGTAAATATGCAATTTATATTGCCTCAAGAAATAAATGGTCCCACCATCAACACTTTATTCACTGTCCATATTCTTTAAAATAAGATTGGAGATTACAAAGCGTCGGAAAATTGAAAACCTTCGAGAATTTCTTTTTGTTGTGCATTGCTTTTTTCTAGCAACATCCGCCTCCGTAAGATGCCGACGACTGGGACACTTTTCTGTATCTGCTCAATGAGCGTTCCAGCAATCCAGTTGTATAGAAAACAGTGGTACCCACCTGATGTACAAAACATAAATTATTTGAATTCTAGACTACTATCGGGTCGAATTCCTTTCTCCAATTGGTATATGAACCTGAGTTGAGGGGTTTCATTTATTATGGAGATGGCGAGATTCTACATTGATCGATCGTCATTTCACTTTCTGCCAGTGGGTAAGAAACAACATTATTATACTTACCATTTCAAACGATAAAGATTAATAAATTTTTTAACCATGCAATTTACATTTGTCTGATCAGACTTCCATTTGTTCTCCGAACTGTGTTTATAGGAATGGCATGCGTGGTGCATTACCTATTGTTATTAAGCCTATATCCACGTAATTCTTACATATTTTAGGCAAAACTTCTTGTTCTGAAATTTGATTAATATCGGAATAACAAAGGTATATTATACATAAAATGATGGTTGGGCTGTGTAGATCCCACGGGAATGCATATCCACCACTCAACTGGTACAGGTGGGTTCTAGTTATTCCTGAATGTTTGCTGTCGTATTTTGGTGATTGCTGTAAGCAGAGGCAAATTATAAGAGAACTGTCTATGGTTGAAGTAGTCTAGTGAAGAACAAGGACTGGACACCAAACAAGTTGAATTCATAGAATTGTTTCATGTTTCAACTAAGTATTCTAACTCTTTGGGTTTTCTTCAAGAAAAATGCCATATTTGTTTCAGTTGATATTACTTTGAGGTCACGTGTGATGCCATATTTAATAAATCCATGTGGATGCACGTTGACAAACATTCTTATTCCAAAACTGAAATATGGAATCAATCATCAAGTAAAATACTGTCACAAAGAAATGTAGAACATGTTTTCCAAGGGAAATTCCCATTTTGTTGATATTTTGTGAGAATACTATGGGTAAAATATATATAAACAAATGGTTTAAAGAATAATTTATCATTTGATCATCACATGCCGTGCGTTTGAGATAGTTGTAAGAAGAGAAGATGTCGGGTTGCAGCCATTTCGAAAGTTCAAATGGCATCTGAGTATAGGTTTTGTTGTAGGGTTATTTACCAACACGTGTACAGTATAGTCGGGGCGAGGTGGCGCAGTAGGTAGAAGTGCAGGCTACAAACACATTGTAGCACTTGAAGGTTCAACAACGAGTTTCCCATCTAGTAATATTTGCAAAACAATGCTGACTCAAGGTATCCATTTCAATATAGAATATGCATGGAGGGGTCACCGAATGGACGCATCATCAGGGTTACGCTGAGACAGCGCCGCCTCGGTACACAGATTGCACTGTCACGATGATAGTCAAGGTTGCGCTGTTTGTGGCCTACATCGCTGACACGGCGGTCCCCTTCCTCTTGTGTGCACCTGAATGGAACAAATGATATACGCATCTAAGCCACCGTACAGAAGGTGGGGGGGGGGGGGGGGGGTGATGATTATTCATATTAATTTAAACACATACACACATATATATACATACAAACCCTTTCAAATAGTTTATTTTACATTTATGAATTTCAAATACTTGTTTGTTTCGCCATTGTGACATTTTCTGAATTCACGTTACGGGAGCGAGGTTTCTACTAAGTGGAAAGCACTTGTCCTCTTATCCGTTTGTGCTTAATAGTTATGGCAAATAAAATATGCTTAACATAGAGATACAGGCGGTAAGCCGAGGGGACCTCTTTTCGAATCCCACCTTTGGTAAGCGCATTGTGTCCTTGGGCAAGACACTTCACCCCCATTGCTCACGTTGCGGCATGGTGGCATTGTGTGCCAAGACGTACTGCAGGTCGATGGTGTGCACTTGTCTTCAGCCAATGATAACCATGCTTGTGTGGAGTTAGTATGTTGGGTAGCCTGTCAGTTGCTCACCATTGCTTGATGGTTCTCTCAGGGTACTCCGGCTTCCTCCACCCATAAAGCTGTCTAACACGAGGTGACTCTAGCTGTCGAAAGTGTCGTTAAACCCCAATAAATGAATAATAAAGTACAGACTCCGTGGATTGGTCGTAATCCACGCGTGGGCAGTGATATCCACGCTTGCAGTTATCAGGTAATAAAAATTATCATCAGCAAAGTTTTAATTAATGAAGCACCAGGTTATTTTGTGTCTGGAATCTAATATTATTGCATCCATGGAAATATTGCCCACCCATGGAAAATGACCAGTCCACGGCGGCCGTACTGTACTACATTAATGTAAGTAATAAATGTTATTTCCATGTTGCAATCGCCCATTTGTTGTATTCGAAAATAAGCGACAAAGAAATAGAAACATGTTTTCTCAATTTCTTAAAAGTTACTAAAATGCAACTACAAATTAATTTTGCCCTCCCCATTATGTACTTTTGATGTTTAATCCCCCAATTTTAGCATCAAACTCAATCCTCTAGGTGCTTTCGATCTTTTTTTATCATTCAACTCGAATATTCTATTGTGTTACCTGGATGTATTCTTGCGTCATGAAAATAAGCCTCCAGGAAGAACATACTGTCAAATACGATCGCATTGAGCAAAGTTTAACCATTGCAGCATTGAGGGTATCCAAACTACCTTAGTGGTGTGAGAATCTTCGCTCACTCAATGTATTTCTGAAAAATATGATGTTCGACATTAACAGAACAAAAGGAGATGTAATCTTTCTGATTAGGATAATGTGAAGAATGATTGTTTCGTTGTATGGCAATTATTTTAATAATTACTGAACACTCCAGTGTGGCGAATCTGCTCATGGATTATTTATTTATTTATTTATTGGTGCTTAACGCCAAATCTGCAGATAAGGCTACATCGTGGCGATGAAAGTATACATTTTAAAAAAGACCATTATCCACTATGAGATAATTAAAAGAGTCATTGAAATATGAAATTTGAGGAATAAAAATAATGAGTGTTAACCATAATGAGTAAGTGAGACCAGTTGTACAAAAAATGCTGTGTGAATCAACCTGTGAAATAGATATGGTGAGATGAGAAGTTAAAAGATTAAAAACAATTAAAAATTTACTAAAAAGGCTGCTCATGGATAATAATATTTCTGGTAGAACCCACCCGCCCCTACTTAATTGGTGGAATAGTATCGTATGAATATTGCACTCTCTATGTCAGTTTATGGACATCCTGTTTCAAAAATGTTGGTCTGTTTAAAATAGATAGCAATAAACTGTGACTAGTATGATTGTATAAAATGAAAAATCAGTATTCTAATTAATTAATTAATTAATTAATTAATTAATTTATTTATTTATTATTATTATTAATGTATTAATTAATTAATTAATTATACCTGGCTTATAAATTATCTGTGTAGAGGAAGTGACTAAACTATATAGATTAATTTATTTCTTAATTATTAGAGTGACAAAGAGGGTACTAATGAAAATTAATGTTGATGTTGACTTGATTTGTTTCAAATTGTTTCTTTCTCTTGTTAACATCTGCATCATATATTTGACCAAACACTTTCTATCCATTGGATATAGATTTTTATACAATGATTACTGTGTGTATTCAACGTTATCTGAAACAATACAGATATTGATAAATGTATTGAGTATACCATGTGTAGAATCTGACCTATGTGTGAGAATGTCATGTAAGAGCACATCTGAATAGTCATTGTTCATCTGCGTGACATGACATGGATGAAATGCTTTGACACAAAAGAGTGTCCTGTAAGAATGTGAACAGACCTCTGAAGGAGATAATTGTCATTAAAAATAGCAGCTTCATTGATCTACCTCAGGTTATTTATGGTATAAATACAGGACGTCGTCTAGGTGCTAGAATGTCCTATGTCCCATGGGGGACATTCTAGCACTCAGGCGATGAGGACATGACTCCGGTATAGTAATGGAGACAGGAATCAGTAATCCTTATTAAGGTTTTCCTGTATTTTACGTGACTTTATGTACCAATAATTGTACAGTCAGGGACAGTGCCAAGAAAGTGGAGCAGTGCTTGTTTACTGTGGTAGAACAACTCTGCAGGTTATGTGGTCCTCTAAACTGGGCTACATAATTGATCGGCTACATTTCATTCTGTATTTGTATTGCTGTGATGATATAGATCCCGAAGGTAACTGAAACAAAAACGTGTATTAATAGACGCTTACCCATATTGATTTTGATTACCTGGACCAAGAAGTTATATTTTCCATATATATGGAAACTTACCCTATTTTGAAATATTATATATTCTTCTACAGTGCTGAAATATGATTCACCTTTTAAGTTGGTGTACTTTCTAATACATCCGATAATATATAAGGATAAATTATATAAACTGCACACTTGAAAAATAGGGATACTTAACACATGAAGGAAACATACGACCTTCATATTATTGTGTTTTTATGAAATTTGTAAACAGTTGTTTCCACACATTTGCAACATGAATAATATATTTCAACCTTCATACTTGGAGCATAAACATAACCTGCCGAACATGCTTAGTGCTAACAGGTGTAGTTCTGAGCATGTTTGCAGTTAATAAACTTCACCCAACATAATGGCCAAATTCAGCCAGCACTATTCTCAAAATCACAATTCAATTTACATTATTTTTTTCATTTTTGATTCAACTGTAGCTTACGACCCTTATAAGAACAAGCCCTTTCAAAAAATGAAATTTAGTATATCAAGAACTGTAATCTACCTTTCGTGTTAGGTAAAGGAGACTGTGCATAGGAATAAATATGACTAAACCAAGAATATCCATAGTTTACTCTGGTACAACACATGGTATGTGCAAAATGTTACTTAACATATATTTTAACACTTCAACCCCCTCTCTGGGGTAGTTTGTGGCGTGTTTGTCTTCGCGCTTTTATAGAACATAACACATGATGGAAACATTTTCCGTGATATATTTTGCAGGCCTGGACTGGCCTTTGGGGCTCGTGATGGTCCCACATATCTTTCACACATGCCAAAAATTAAAATAAAATAAAAGATGTTCGAAAGGTCGTCCACCTAAAATAACTAACGTTTCATTTGTTAACTACAGACATTGTGAGTGAGCGGCGACTGAGCTAATGATCCATATATTCAATAATACCATAGATCTGTATTTTTTACAGAGAATTTCAACCAATAGTAAGATTTGGTTCATTCCATGTGATGTACCACGGCATACTAGAACTGTAGGTTAACCGAAACCGAACCGAGGTTTTTAGTTTTTTAAAAAAAACCGAAACCGAAACCGTCGACATCCCGTAATCTAAGGTTTTTCGTTTTTTATTAAATACTCTCTTGCTGCAGAAATTCACAGAATGTAGCCATTCCAGAGTAGGGAGAGTACCCAGACACTGCCAATGGCAGTGTCTGGGTACTCTCACTACTCTGTAATGGCTACATTCTGTGAATTTCCCACATTTCAGTTTAGTTGTGTTTGCAGCTTTCCTCAAGTTGCGTGTAGGTGTCAGACCTCGAAAAATGGCTAAGCACAATAAAAGTTCTGTATATTTAGGTAATTATTATATTGGCCTTCCTGATTCTTCATGTATTATAGCTTATTTCGGGCATTCATTGAGTTTCACTCAATTTCACTACCATTCAGTTATGACTCCGGACATAAGAATGAGTTTTATTGAATTTTACTTGGCCTCATGAACAAACTGAAAACCGAACCAAACCGAACCGAGGTTTTACTCCACCTGAAAAACCAAAACCGAAACCGAACAAGAAATTTAAAAACCTACAGCTCTAGAGCATACTACAGCTATTCTGGGTCCAGTTGTTTTTTTTCTGTGCACAGCATGCATAGAGCACTGTAAATTAAGACATCATGGATTGAAGCCTCTGCTGATTCACAGGAAAAAGATGTGGTCAGCTTTGAAATTTCTATAACCAAGTGGAGGAGGAAGCTAAGGTAAAATTACAATCACTGTTGAATGAAACACTCAAGTTTTCCATAACCATAGTTCTGTTTAGATGAGTAAGGCTTGCCATTAAGTTTAGGATAGAAGCATTCACATACCCCTATGATGGATCTGTTTCAAACATTTATTTAGGCATCCAGTTAAGCAACTTACAGGTAGTTTCATAGTCAGTAATAACATACATGGTTGAATTTTAATTAAAAGCACTCCTCCAATAAAACTTCATTTGGGGAGTACAATCTCACTTCTAAAATTAAGAATAACTGCTATTTCCACAAAATTTCCAGGAGCTCCAGATAAAAAAAAATAAGCATGGCATTGCCTATAGATATCCCAGAAATGCATCAGTGCTTGGTGTCTGTGGTAAACCGGTTCTGTTTTACTGGATGAAGAGGACACCATAACCAATGCTTGTGCCAATACCTGGGTGCAAGTCCTCCAAATAGTAGGTCTGCTTAATTGTAAAGTATTGGTTTAACCTAAATGTATGCCTATGCAATGGTAAAAAAGTAGCCTTAAATACTAAAGTGGCCATAACTACATAAAAATATAGTCCTAAAGTAGTCATAACTATTTACATAAAAATGTTGCCTTAATACTAAAGTGATCATAACTACATAACAGTGTAACCTTAAATACTACTGTGGTCATAACTACATAAAATGTAGCCTTAAATACTAAAGTGGGCATAATTACATAAAAATGTAGCCTTAAATACTACAATGGTCATAACTACATAAAAATGTAGTCTTAAATACTAAAGTGGGCATAACTACATAAAAATGTAGCCTTAACTACTACATAAAAATGTAGCCTTAAATACTGAAATGGTCATAACTACATAAAAATGTAGCCTTAAATACCAAAGTCGTCATAACTACCACAAACAACCAAAAATATAACACATCATATATGTACTTACAGTTCTTCAGATTTGTGCACTCTGAAACGAAATCCTATATTATGAGTTAACTATTAAATAAAATGCACATACACTTATTACCAAATATTAAACCGCCCATAGCAGCAATACAGAGAAAGAGAACAGATCATTTAATGAAAGTAACCCTGTAAAAATGACAAATATACTTTGATTTAGGATCGAATAATAATTCTGTGAAGTAGAAACTAACATTTGCATTCCATGTTTGGCCCGATGTACACTTAACCCTTTGGACATGTAAGACCGATTTTTCCATCCAAGGCATAATTTCGCCCCATTTTTGTTTTATTATAAGAGGTTTATACATAGGGCATTGATGAGAAAATAATAACTGCAGTCTGCAGCCAGACGGCTGCAGACAGCCGTTTTTATTTTATCCTCCCTGTTTTTTTTATATTGGACAGACCTATCTCACTGTAAGTGTATACAAAGGCAACACCATTCCAGGAATCTATTGTTCAAAGGGTTAAGAACTCTCTGATAATTCATCAGTAAAATATCAGTGAGTACACCTAAACGTTTTTAGACACGTGACTGTGTGTGTGACATGTGACTGTTATAAAATAAACAGATATATATATTTCACCAGCCTGCTTTGTTCAAAACCAGTGAAGCGCGACACCAGTCTTTTCCTTACAAATATCCTTTGCTACACCATGGCATTTGAGCTGTTTGACCATGAGTGCCATCGATCGTAGCCTATATCAGTCTCGGTTACTGGACAACCTGAAATGTTTCCAATTACCAACAACTGGTATAGAAACTCGTATGGTAACTGTGAGGTGCGGCTGATTGGGCATAATTTCCATTTCTGAAAGATAACTGTTTTTGCCTATTGGTTGTTTTCAAGTTACCAAAATTTAATTTCACTGCATTGAACTGAAAATAACGCGAACACCAGAGGGTGCGTTATCCCATGTCATTTCACAATATAATACAACACATTTGCAATTTTTTTTGTGTTGAAAGAAATATTATTAACTGCGTAATGATATGGCTTCTTATTATGGTATATCAAATAGCATGCAGTTCTCCGTCCACTCTATATCTGGCTGAAAACGCTCGGGTAACATTTGTTTTTCAGGTGGTTATCGATAGCAACTAGTTCTACTGTGTGAAAAGTAGCCAGCAGCGTGATAGAGACATTCAGTAGTATTTCACTAATTGGATAGGATAATAATATATAGTCTGGGGGTTATGAATCTCTCTATGATACTCCATATACCCACACAACGAAATTCACTGCCATATTCAGTCAGTGAAACTATAAAAATCTAACATTATTAGATATTTCACACCAAACAGATTTCTGAGAATTTCATCATGAAATTCTCATAAATCTGTTGGGTGTGAAATATCTCATAAAGTTAAATTTGTATTGTTTTACTGACTGTACATAGCATTTAACTGGTATTTCATTAGATTTAAAACACCAAATGAAGTAATGTATAGGCAATACACAGTAGTAGAATACGTTCATGATTAAAAGTTAGAGTTATTTACCATGTGGTGGAACTTAAATGAACAAGTAAGAATCATGTCATGTACCAATCATTGCATTTGCTAATTTAATGTTTAGGAAGAGCATTTGAACAGATATATATTCATTAGATGGTCTTTAGTGACTTAGAGTAGCATTTGCGGCATTAGTTAATCACATATTGAGCTCTAGCTTCGCTCTGGTCCATTATGGATTTACACGTATCGTATACACCACATCAGGTCACTTTAGAAACAGCGAAGCGAATCATGTCCTTCGGGATATATAGGTAGTGAAATAAGGTTCCGATGGTGAAGCTATAAAAGTCAAATACATCAATGGTGGATACTTTTCAAATCTTCTTTGACAGAAAACCTGTCTTGATAATTGTGTTTAACTGTCTAAGAATTCAATACTCACATTTTTTCTGAAAATGAACTTTCATATTTGAGCATATATTGAATAAATGATATACATCTGAAACGTTAACGAGAAAAAAATGCTACTTACAGTTTGTAACAATTAGTTTTTACACTAAGAAAAACAACAAAAATAAATTGACATGTTGAAATTATTTTTAGAACTTCAAGACATAAAACCCTTGGGTAAGAAACGCATACATATACATCTGCATTTGGGAATTTTTTCCAAACATAAATTTGTAGCTGAAAACAAAAACATAATTTATCAAAATGTTCTGAGAAATCTGTTTTGTATTTTCCCAGACATATATCTACATTTCTGGGTTGTTAACAATAACATAGATCTTTTATTTTATATCTTTAACAAAATATATGAATAACCAAATCACTGTTACCACCATTAGGCTTTCTGTACTCCGCAAACTGAATACAGCAAAACATTCCTTTCCATAAAACTTACCTACAGTACACTTCACTGGTCGTAATCCACGCGTGGGTAGTGATGTCCACGCATGCGTTTACCAGGTAATAAAAATCAGCAGCAGCAAAAATTTTATTAATGAAGCACCGGGTTGGCCCGGTGCTTCACTAATTACATTTTTGATGATTAGTCTTATCATTAGTGTTTGTAATCTAAAATTATTGCATCCGTGGAAAAATTGCTCACCCATCGAAAGTGACCAGTCACGGCGGCCATACTGTACATTCTTTGCTATTTATTATCCAACTTAGTAGATTTATAAATTTGTAATCACAATGATACAACCCCATAGATAGAGGATATGGAATGAGTGTTTTTCTCATATGATATTTATGAAACGAGTCTAAGAATTTTCCGTTTTGGCGAGCCTCTGGCGAGCCCAAACGAACAATTCGGACGAGTTTCATAAATATTATATGAGAAAAACACTAATTTCATATTCTATTTATCATATGACACACACACTCAAAAATTAGCCACTTAGTATGACTTTTTAACCCATCACCTAACTTGAGTTGCAGACAACACTTGGAAAAAACATTCTCGTGTAACTAAACATTTTCATTTTTTGCTTCCAAAACATGGGTTATGACTCCTCATTGGAACGAGCGCGACACGCTAGTTCCAATGAGGGGTCATAACCTATGTTTTGGAAGCAAAAAGTGAAATATAAAAAAAAATGAATGGCGTTTTTCTTGTAGGTAAAAGATTAATACAATATAACCCATCCTAAATAGGACAGATAACGTAAATTCTCTCTACTGAAATTATACAAAAGTGACCCAGTTGTATTTTGTTTAGCCAATCAAATTGTTCAGTTTTGAAATTGACCAATTGAACGCTCCCAACTAAAATTATGCAAATTATGAAAATGTGGCCCAGTTGTATTTTGTTCAGCCAATCAAATTGTCTAGTTTTGAAATTGACCAATGAAATTGCCGGGAGGCTTTATTTATCACTGATTAATATGGAAACAAAATATCAAATGTTTTAAAGTGAACAAAACGGACGAGTCATATGATAAAATATTTTATGATGCACAATCTTGCAGGTTGTAGTTTAATGGTGGTTTCTATCGATTAATCAACTTTTAACCGAATAAATTTCTTAAAGTTTAAAAAATTTGTTCTGTAAAAAAAGACAAATTGATTGAAGGGAACTACCATCAAACTCCTACCAACGAACTTGTGTATCGTTAATTAGTTTAAGCTGTTGTATCATTGTGATTACAAAGTTATAAATCTAATTATTTAGACACAATTTTAGTTACACTCTTCTGATTGGCCTCATTCAGACCCTCACATAAACATCATAAAATACACATGCACGCATTTCATGCACAATGGATCGAATGAACGGCTTTTCTTGGAAATTCACCAATGAAGAAAGATCAACAGGGAGCACGGTGGCTCAGTGGTAGACTGCTGGACTTCTATGCTAGAGGTTCCGAGTTCGATCTCCGACGGGACGACCCGCGTTGTGTCCTTGAGCAAGGCACTTTATCTCGGTTGCCAATATGGAGGCACGATGGCGCCGTGTACTAAGGCGTACTCCACGTCGATAGTGCCCATGTTTTCAACCGCTGTAACCTTGCTTGAGCGGAGCTTCAACAGAGTTAGAATGTTGAGGAGCTGACAGTTGCTCGTCGATGCGCGGTGGTTCTCTCCGGGTCCTCCGGCTTCCTCCACTCGTAAAACTGTCACGGTCACAATTAGCCATTGTGAATAAGTATGTGACCTTAAACACCAATAAGTAAATAATAAATATATAATGATCAACAGATGTTGACACTAATATCCGTTTTTACTGGGTATAAATTGGTTTGGAATGCGACAGAGTTATCCGAAAAAAATTATGATAAATGTACACACGATCATATTGTCAATAAATATGTTAGTTTGGTGATGTCTCATGCAATCCAATAAACACAGTGACGTCTCCCTTTTATGGGCCCTCCATAATCCAGCGTTTGCCACAATCCAGACAAATTAAATAGTTCAGAATACCTGCCGCGTCACGTCGACAGTTATATGTTCTCTAATCTGCATTCGTTTAGTTCCAGATTGCAGAAAGACATTTTGAATTTGATTACCAAAATGGGGCATGTTTGATTCCCAAATCAGGACACGAGTAAATAATGTGTATTATGTGTTTGGCTTCACTAGAATATCATGTTTATACCATAATAGCCAGAAAACGCTTCGTCAACCGGGTTAGGATTAGCCCTATCAACACTGGCGACTTGGATGGTATCGTCAATACCATATAGTCTATGGTGAGGTGCGTAAATCCATTCTATATTTGCAGGGAAGTACAGTAATAATTTAATCCTACAGCTCTACAGAGCTGTAGGATTGAATTAGTACTGATCCTCGCTGCTGATTTATTATTCATTGTGTCGTCTGCTCGTCCATTGTCACGTTTTCTCTTCACGATAAAATATTATGTGTGCCAGCTGAAAGGGTTAATATGTTCATGTATTGACATTTTTTAAAATTAAAAACACACAATCATTGAATGCCTAGCAGCTGTTTTCAGTCATGTATCCCGTCCGCCTATCCAGATAGACAACAACTGACTAGAAACAACTGTGCAGGTTATGCGACTTTTTTGACCCAAATACTCTAAAGTTTCTTGACCCAGATACTCTAATCCCGATCCTTCCCAAATCTGGGCAATCCCAAGGGTAGTCAGATGAGAGAAGCGCCACTGTATCATAATGTAGTCGTATCATTGCCATCCACATCCACTTCATCGTGTGAATGGCTATTCGTGAAATGCCATTACTGATGTTCGATGAAAGGATTAATGGGCGTGCTTACACCACTATGTCTTGGTTTTGAAGGACGCAAAGCAAACTGAGAAATATGATTCGGACCTATATATAACATGATTTGTTTGCTTCAGTAAGTTGCACTGAAGTCCAAATAACTTCCGTAAAGTTTATAGGATCACGTGATACCTACCCCATATATTGGGCAAATGAAGACCACAACAACTATTTCGCACTTACATAATATCCAAATTCCAAACTATGTTTGGTTTTGAGCTTTGTGTCTTTTCTTTATGTCTTTATTGGTGTTTAAGGTCACATATTTCTGATATAATGACTAACTATGACCTCGACAATTTTACGGATGGAGGAAGCCGGAGTACCCGGAGAGAAGAACTGAGTAACGGCGAGCAACTGTCAGCTCCCCCAGCATACTAACTCCACACAAGCAGGGTTAGCATTGGTTGAAAACAGGTGCACCATCATCGTGCAGTGCGCCTTAGTGCACAACGTCACCGTGCCTCCACGTAGGCAATGGGGTAAAGTGTCTTGCCCAAGGACACAAAGCGGTTGACGCAGATGGGATTCGAACCGAGGACCTCACGGCTTGCAGCCTGCACCACCACCTACTGATCCACCGCGCCCCCTAGTTTTGTGTCTGTCAGTGCTTTGAAGCAAGGTTTTATGAGAACCTTCTGAAAAAACTTACTTATAACACTGGGTGGGAACGGGCCTGTCGAGTTCGTCCCATCAAGGTATTTCACGCTACGCTGTTTTTTTTTTTTTTTTTGAGAACACTGAATAGTAAGACTTCTTTCTACGGAGGTTTGGTGTTAATGTATTTGTCCGGAACATATCTCCGTTGAAGGTTTATGTTGGATAACTGAAATGATGGATGCATTCTTTGATTGCAGTATTCTTCCGCAACAAGGAATATATAGAGACCAAAAAGAATGCAAACTCCATTGTGCTATCGTCATAACGATATGAGCAACTGCCATTTAAAAGGTAAGTGGAATATAGAGCAGTCTTTTTCGTTAAACCTTTGAACCCATGAGGGCCGCTTTTTCCGCCCGAGGAACAAGATACGTCATAATTTCATTGAGTTGGATAACTGCTAAGTGAATGTGTGCGGAAGACAATCAATATTTTCAACGTGCAGCCTAATGGCTGCACGTTGAACATATTAATTGGACAACTCGCAGATGATGAAAATGGCTTCTTCCAATTGATGTCATTGAACTGACATGGAAGATACCGCCAGGATACATAGGGTTAATCCCCTGTACACTAGTGTCAAAATATCGAAATCTCGGGCAGCAAATATTCTTTCCACAATGCAAATAGGAATTGAACCAGTTCATTCCTTTGATAGATCTCACTGAGCACTGTCAAGATTGAATTGATTAATTTGTTTGTTGTATTATGGGAGAAATTTGCCGCTTGAAATTCCGATATTTCGACATGGATGTGCGTAGGTTTAAAAATATATGAAGTCTGCCCCCCCCACCTCCCCCCCCCCCCCTCCCCCAAATTAACTAATTACATTACCGCAAATATTATCCACGTCCACGTCAGACTGTACAACTTCAACTGCAATTGAAGGAGTTGCAGATCGAGGAGGTATTCCACCGTCTCTAATAATGATTGGCACCTGTTTTTGGAATAAAAAAAAAAAAACAATTGTTTAGCCATATCTTTTTCACCGACAAAATAAGATATCTTGTTACAGTGTGAAAATTGTCGCATTTGTGGTGTGGAATCTGATTTTGTATCAGCCTTCATTTATTTATTTATTTATTTATTTATTTATTTATTTATTTATTAATTTATTTATTTATTTATTTAGTACGCCAATGACGTGCAGTATACCTAAGTGCTCCGCGCCAGTGTCCTACGTGGTAAATCAGGATTAGGTGCCTTGTTCAGTGACATGATACTATTACCGCTTGTCAAAATCGAACCGTGAACCTTTTGGTTTGAAGTCCAATGCACTAACCACTGAGCCACAATCCGTCTGCAAGGCTAGATCTTGATTATATAGGTATAGATATACTTTATTCAGCAGCATTTGCATAATACAGAGTAATACGTTTGATATAAACAAAAACATTTAATACGTGTTGCTGGGAGATGGCATAGCCAGATTGGCTGTCTACCTTCCATCACCCTAAAAATTAGAACTATTTTAGATTAAATTTAATTCAATTCAGACCAGGCTACGTTTCCCCGTTGAACCCTCAAAACCTAAGGCTGAAGTGCAGCATATAGAAAATAAAGTAAGCGACTCTGAACTGGTAAGAGAAGTATTTTCAAAAACCTGGCTTACCCCACCAACTAAACGAGAATTTACGATAATAATAGGTCAATCTGACTGATATCTGCAAATAAGAGCTCAGAAACGAAGAGATTAATTTTGACTACAACAAAGATTTGAACGGCGTTATGTACCAAAGGCTGACGGATTCTGACAGGTATGATGATACAAAGGACGTTTTCAAACTGTGGCTGTTTTTTATGGTATTCTCAAGAAGACCCCTCGTTCTGACAACGTCAGCAGCAGTGGCTCGTCCCTCTTTTAACAGGATTTAAAGATCCAAACTATAAATGTTTGTACCGAAAAACTGAAAAGCGAAGTATAGGTCTTCGTCATTTAACCCTTTGAACCCTGGTGGTATCTTCCATGTCAGTTCCATTGTAGCAATAGGAAGAGTCCATATCTATTATTTTGGGGTAGACCAATTAATATTTTCAACGTGCAGCCTTAGGGCTGCACGTTGAAAATATTGATTGGTCTACCCCACACATCCACTGAATTGCCATCCTATTTAATGACGTTATGACGTATCATGTTGTTGACCGGAAAAACGGCCGCTAGGGTTCAAATGGTTAAGTTGGATTGAGGTTACAGTTTCAAAAACATTTCTATCCTATCTTCCTTTATCATATAACTGAGAGGTTTGGGTATGAACTTTGCGTGTTTTCTTTTCTAAGTCAGCCTTTAGTTTGTTTGGCAACTGCTGAAGATACTAACAGTTAAGAAACTGCACATTTACCTGAAATGTGTGACCCGTCTTGCCAGTGACGCCGGAGATCAGCCTCATTTCTCCCGTTCTGGGGTGTACGTAGAAATAGTTGAAAGCCTCAAAGTTTTTGTCGATCTCGTAAGTTAACGTATCCTAAAAAGAGATAGTTTTAATAATGGCATATTGGATTTACCTTGCAAGAAAATGTCCTTGTTTGTGTTTCAATAATGTCGAAAAAGTGGAAATAGGGTTACCCTTATGTATGCGTATACAGCTGTGGGTTAAATATTGCAGCAAACACACCTCGTGCCACGTTTTTCTGGGAAATAAAGGGACGTTATAAATTTCACGGAAAATTTCATCCGGTTTTACAGTTTCAGAGCTGTATTCCCAATTGGTCCCATCATTTAGAATATATTACATGCCCTATTCTAAGATAGCATGTTGTTAGGAATTGAGATTAACCCTTTACGTAACGAATCACCCGCATCCGCCCGCGTAATATGCAAACTGAGCAGTTGAAAAAATTAATTTTTTCGAAATATTTCAACAAAACCATATCATGTGACCTCACATTGGAACGAGCTCATTGAGCTCGTTCCAAAGAGGGGTCACATGATATGGTTTCCTTGAAATTTGTTGAAACATTTAAAAAAAATATATTTAAAATAATATATTTTGATATCGTCTGCTTTGAGTAAAGGGTTAAATCTTACTTTTATTAACGAAAGATGTAAGGAGGATTTATGTTAGTAGTGTTTTCTTCCATTGTGACGGCCAAATTCGATCAGCCACATTCACAAAAGCCGATAGTCAAATTACATTATTATTTTCAGTTGTGATTTTGGCATTCAAAACACAGCTTATAATTTTTTTTATTAGAATTTATTTATTGAAGCAATAAACACCTACTTGAGGCAGATTGCCAATTTTACAACCGCATTATTATGGTAATATCATGAAACAACATAAAACGAAATGAATGAAATAATAATTTGGACAATGAAGAAACGACGCATACACCCACGATAAGGTATATAATCATACAGTCATACATTAAGATGGCATCGCAGTGATTACCGTAAATCATAAATCACTGCGGGACTTGAGATTCCCGCAATATGAAGAAGCGCCGGATTATGTTACAGATCGGATTGCACAGTTCTGGGACGTTGTTCCTCATAATGTGTTGGAAGAGTGTCATATTATCCACCTGTATGTTTGGTGTATGATCAATGAACATTTTGAACAGTTCATCACGCAACTGATCATATGATGGACATTCTATTATAAAATGGAATTCGTCCTCAACCGCCCCCGAATCGCATCTGGTGCATATTCGTTCAGTGGCCGGAACGACAGGCTGTGAATGCGTCCCCGTTTCGATCAGTAAACTGTGGTTGCTGATTCGAAGACGAGTGAAGAGTTCCATTGCTTCTCAAGACGTAGTGTGAACTAAATACTGTTCTAAAACATATTCATTCTTGAACTTGCGATGCGAGTTCGTTCCAACGAGGGTCCATAAGGTTTGTTTTGGAGGAAACTAGTGAAGATTTTTAGTTTTTCAACAATTTGTATCGTGTGCTAATCGAGTTATTTTAGGGAGAAGAAACTTTCTCTTCTAGGTTACCAACTTCAAAATTGTTTGTTGCGTGGGAAACTCCGTCGGCATTTTTCGGATTGTTAGAAATTTTCAACTGATAAAAGATTGCAAATTTTGGCCAAACATTCACAAAAAGAAGTCAAATGACAAGTGGTAAAAAGATGGCGATTTGGAGACAATCAATACAGAGAGATAGCCAGAGGTATATAATAAAACGGGAATCTACACTTTTTCAGGCGAGAGAAATAACATGGTTCCACGTGTTACTTCACTGCTCCTAAAATATGTTAACTTTGTCATCACCCCGATATCCAAGTATTGAATTTATCAACACAATGCAGCAGGAAATGCTGTTTTATCCGTTTAAAAGAATTGCAAACACAACAAAAAACAAAACCTGTCTATTAACTCTTCAGTTGCGGCAGGCGGATTTCCAATAATAGTCTGTTTAATCTGTTGCCCGGCAACGGTATCATTAGGCGTCTTTTCCATAGAATATACCCATGTGAATTCACCCTTTGAACCTCAGAGGCCGTTTTTTCCGACCCGGTCACAGGCTACGTCATAATGTCATTAAGTAAATTTGTGGTGTAGATCAATTAATAATTTCAACGTGCAACCCTTTGAAAATATCAATTGGACTAACCCCAAATAATAAATGTGGACTCTTCCAATTGCTGGCATTGAAGTGACATGGAAGATACCACCAGGGTTCAAAGGGTTCAAGTAGTTTTGTCATCAGTGATTATTTTATACCAAACTCAACTGCGTTTCCAATCAAATAGAGTCATGGCTGCTTTACAGCAGCCATAATTTTATTTTACAAAAAAGTTAAGAATATACTCAGCAGGCAGATACTTTAAAAACAGATTTATAACAAAGGGAAGATAGGTTCAACTCACGCCATCTGAATCGATTGCTGATATCGTTGTTACTGAAGAGCCAGGGAAGTCCGTGTTCTTTATTTTTATACCGCTGTATAATCCCTGTAGGATAGGTTTATTCAGGTTTCTGACCGCATTAGTTGTTACGGTTGCTGTTGATGACCTGCTCACAGAAATTCCAGATTGTTCCACTGAATCTTCTGTATCGTAAGCAATGACTTTAACCTGCAAGAAGGAACTAGTTTTTATATGAGAAGCGGGAGGGGATGGGGAATGAAGAAAGAGAAAGCAGTGATTGGGAACTAGAGAAAAACACCGACCGTAAGAAAGGGATAGGCAGTTTGTTGGGTTGGATGGGCAAGCAGTCGTGTTATTCAGTTAGAGCTGAAACGGTTAACCGATTATTCAATGCGCAACATCTTGATCGATCCAAAAAGTAACTGAGTGATTAGCCGTTACTTTTGCACTACTGTATTATATATGGGTTAACAAAGGAACAAACTTGCTCCCAAAAGGCAAACATTCTCATACTGAATCACATCAATTATATGAAACAGAGTAAAGCATGCAAGTTATTTGCTGACATACTTGTTTACTTGCATGATCATCGTACTGTATCAGTGGCTGGAATTGTCATTCTTAACCCTTTACCCATTACGGGTAGCAGACGATACTTTCAAAATAAATTCATGAATTACTAAAATGTTTCAATTTTTGTCTCAAAAACATAGCTTATGACCCTCACTGGAACGAGCTCAACCAGCTCGTCCCAATGAGGGGTCATAAGCTATGTTTTTGAGACAAAAAATAAAAATTTAAAACATAATAATTTTGAATGGATATTTTTGTATTCAGGCCTAGTCGGTTTTGTTTGTTACGTCGGTCAATTGGGTTCATGCTGTAAATTATCAACGATATGTCAATTATTCAGATATCTATTTGGAGAAGTGATTAATCGGTTCACCAAGGTCGATCAAGAAAACCCCTTAACAGTTTCAGCTCTGTATCCAATAGACGCAGTACACACCATAACACACCTTACATACGCACGCATAAACCCTCAGACACCCCTCAGTCGCACACAAACACACATACGCCCACAGACACCCATTCCCGGTTTGGATAACTAAATGGTCCTTTTCAGTACACTAAAGACTTTCTGAAGATAAAATATTTTACTATAATCTGGCTTTATGCAAGACTTCGATTGCACGCAATGGTGAAAATAATATTACATGGTCAGTGCAAAATGGAAACGGCCCCAGTGTTCCTTCTTAACCACGAGTCTGAATCCATGACGGTTTGAAATAAGGAACACTTATACTTGTTTTCATTACTTCCCAAATAAATAAAAAATTATAATCTTGTAGTAGATCTGTAATCATTATTCGAGTATATATTATCCATAAATACACGGTAAAATGGTATTACCAATTACCGCTTCAAAATAATCTCGACCAATTTGACAAATGTTGGGCCGGGAACAGGGTTTCAAAAGAATCAATTTAATCTCAGCAGACTGATGGCAAAATATCACAGTTGAAGCCACAAATGTTTCCCATAATACAACTAGGAATTTAACGCCCTCAATCTTGTTTGACAGAGCTAATTGAGGCGTGTCGAACAAGACTGCACTGGTAAACTCTCTAGTTGCGATTTGATTTGCGAAAACATTTCTGCTTGGAATTTCAGTATTTTTTATCAGTCTGCAGAGGGTTAAAATCTCGGAACAATAGTGGGTCAGCACTGCCGTATTGTACTTCGATGAAAAATCTCCCACCTCGTCTACACTGTAAAATATTTGAAATAATATTCATTTGTTTGCAAGTCAAAATGTTAAATATAGTTTCAACAGGGATGACACTGATGGTAATGAAATACTAAATAAGTGAACAAGTGACTTTGAGCATTTGACCCCCAAAGTTGTGAGTAGGATTAAATAGAGCTGATCAGCCGATTGGTGAAATATATTTTGCCTTTGAAACCATCAAATAAAATTTTGATTCGTCCACTTTAGAAAGGATTAATAAGTTTGTTTGTAATTTAGTGCCGGAATGTGTGAGATTCTCTCAAAAACATGAGGCATGGGAAAAAAAGTGTCAAGGTCATTCAGTGTAGTTGTGAAAATTCGAAATTTAAACTGAAATTTCATGTGGCAGCATATATGTTTTTTCAGTTTAATTTTTTCAAGAGATGATGTACTTTGTAGATGTATAGGTATTTTTTTTTTCAAAACAACTTGGTGCGTTGTACAGAGAGTGAAAGGTTATCACTGCGGTCAATGGGATTTATTTGGGCGTTCATAACATGATCAAAACAGCTGTGTCAGTATCTTAGAAGTTATTTCCCTTGATGTGTTTCGTTTTCGTTGCTGGCGACGGACAACCGACGTCACTGTAGGGTGGAGGGTTTAATTTTTTTCAAACAGTTCTCATTTCGTGTGATATTTTCTTGTTTATCGACATTTGGGTGTGAATCAATTTCTGTTGAATTAAATGAATGAATCAATACGTTATTTTCGTTTGCAAGTTGTAATTTTCGCATCACGCTGTTGGAATGTTGTTATGTTACAGACTCTTGGGAAGGGATCCCAGACGTTTCTCTAAATCGTGTGTAACAAAACAACATCCGTGTCAACAAGAACAAATATCTTTTCTGTTTGATGCAAAATAAATGTCGACACTAAATACGTACAGGTGTTCATTTGTTCTGTTAAGTCAGTGAGTTTTAAGGTTGTTAATTTTACAAGGATAAGTGAGCAATTTCTACAAGATAATTCGTTGCGTTAGAACCGTTAGATTCTATCTTCCAGTAGAAGATAGAATCTTGTGATTCTCACACGACGCTGTATTAACCCTTTACCTAACATGAAAAGCAGACGACACTTGCAAAAATAATTCTTGAATAACTATTTGTTTTCATTTTTTGTATCAAACACGTAGGTTATGACCCCTCGTTGGAACGAGCTCGACGAGCTCGTTCCAACGGGGGTCATAACCTATGTTTCTGAGACAAAAAATGAAAAAAATAATGAAAATTAATTGTCGATTTTTGAGAATAGCGCTGGCCGGTTTTGGCCGTTACGTTGGGTAAAGGATTAACACCTCTCCATAGCCCCATGGCTTGGAGCGCGGTGACTCAGTGGTTACGGCATTGGATTTCAAAACGAAAGGTCCACGGTTTGATCCCCGCCAAGGGCAACTGTGTTGTGTCCTTAGGCAAGGCAATTAACCCGATTGTCCATAGTTGGGTACGGCGCTTCTGTGTACTAAGGCGTACTGCACGTCGATGCTACACTTGTCTTCGACCAATGCTAACCCTGATTGTGTGAAGTTAGTGCGTTGGAGTGTCTGACAGTTTTTCGCCGTTGCTCGGTGGTTCTCTCCGGGTACTCCGGCTTCCTCCACCCGTAAAACTGTTCGACACGAGGTGACCCTGGTTGTCGAACATGTCGTTAAACCCAAATAAATAAATAAATAAATAAATAAATAAATAAATAAATAAATAAATAAATAAATAAATAAATAAATAAATAGGATATGTCGGATGATCTTCGTAGCAGCATCTCCGTTAAGTGATTGCTACACGCATAACAATTACATGGAGGATACATTCTCCTTTGAGTTGGTTCCAGAAGTATCTCATTTGTGACTTTACGAAAAAATACGTTTTCACGATCGGCTGAAACAACAGTAGGTATTCTGTTTATTATATGCGTTGCGATGTTTTAATTGCAATTATAATATGTTTTAATCGCAGTTGAAACACATAAAAAACGAAAATACACAGTAATCGTTCGGTGCTTCTGCGTAAAAAGCGTAACTTCCAGAAAGATACATGTATTCTCTTTTATCTATGGTGAAATTTATGCATCCAAAAATATTTGTTAGACATTTTCCGCCATCTTACAAAGGTTGTATACAAGAAAACGCCGTCTTGTCAATACTCTGGTAAACAATCACATCATACGGGGCTTCCAGTTTCTAATTCAGCAGCCAAATAAACCGACACACTTCAACAACAAAAAAAAAAACACGCGTATGTGCAACGATCTGGTACGGAATCTAAAACATCCATTGACAGCCGACTGTACTCTCTCCTTTCTTTATCATTTTGTTTTAAAATTTAATATGTATTTTTGTTGATAGATAGAGAGGTAACCCTCTTAACACCCTGAATGGTATCCTTCTTCATAGCGAAATGGGCAAGTCTGTGTTGTAGTTGTACCGGTACGAAGGTTCAGTAATAACATTGTGAACAGATTCCTTTAAAATATGGTAAAACTACTGCCAACCAGCTGCCGATATTTTTACCGTAAAATATTATAGTGAAAATACCACATTAAACTATTTTCCCGTGGGAACCCCGGAAAGTGAAGCCTTGCTTGTTTACTGTGATAAGTAAGCTTTGTTGTACTGGGAAAATAGGACCCGATCACAATGTCTAGGGTGGAAATTCTTTAAAATGAGCAATATGGGTAAAAACGATTGGCTGAACTTGACGTTATATCCATGTTGCGGTCACAATTTGCCATTGTGCAGAAATGTGACCTTAAACGCCAATAAATAAATAAATAAATAAATTAAACTATTTTTGGCGAAACCGATCTTTTTTTCCCTTGTGCGATCTTGGAAAAAACGAATGACTGGCTTCTCTTCATTACATCAGAATGCTGTTGATTTGTCATGCAGAGAAGACCAATTGACATCTTTGATCTGCAGCCGCTGGATGCAGGTTAACTCCTTGCATGCTGTTGGCGGATATTCCTGCACAGGGCAGGAAGTCTATTGCTATTAAAATAAGTCAAATTTGAGGATATTTAACCAAATTTCCTCTATAAGTTGTATAGACTGTTCAACCAGTAATTTGTTGTGTCAAATTTTCTTTAATTGTTCATCAAATCTAGTCATGGCTGCTCGAGAGCAGCCATGACTAGATTTGATAAAAAATATTTTAAAGTTACTCAGAGGGTTAAGAGTTAAATGTATTACTAAGTCCACTTTAAAAATGAATCTTCTAAAACAAGGTGCCTTCGACAGGGGCGATAATCTTTTGCAAATGCAGGAACTGAGAGTTGATAGAATACGTTCGTTCTGAAGAAGACATGTTTCTATTCTGTTCGCGAGTATTCCTCTATAAGGTTTCAAATGACCATCATAACTGTAAACGTTACGGTTGAAGTAACGGTAACTGGAATACCAAGAATTCTCCCGTAATTTCAACGAAATTTGTTCAGCAAATAATACAGCTTCGAGTGAAATATGGAGACACAGAAATGTGTTCATGGAAATATGTTACAACTCATTTAAAGAAAAACAACAAAGTACACAACAGCAATAGAGACACGTGCTGGCTGTTAGATAATTGTGCTTACATTGTAACGTGTTTCTGTGTCATTAGTAACACTTTCTTTCAGTCGAACCTCACCAGTCAAGAGTTCCACTTCGAAGTATCTTAGCGCTTTTGTGTCTCCATCTATCTTGTACCGAACTTGGTTGAATACAGTCTGAAATGATAACAAAACATTATATTATACTCACAGTAAATTATACCTTAACTTTTGGTCTTCGCCGTTTCATTTTTATAAGATCAAAGCCAGGGTTGCTTCTAATGAACCATCGCCATAAATGAAAACATCAAGAAAATTTCAAAACCAGAGTTGGCTGGCATAATTTATGTAATAACACTACTAATAGGACATATGAATTATATGGATTATACATGTCAATAGATGGATGATTTTAGAGCTGAAACGGTTAACCGATTAATCGGTTAATCAATGATCAACATCTTGATCGATCCAAAAAGTAATTGATTGATTAACCGTTACTTTTGAACTTCTGTATTATATATGGGTTAACCCTTTACCCAACGTAACGGCCAAAACCGGCCAGCGCTATTCTCAAAAATCTTCAATTAATTTTCATTATTTTTTCATTTTTTGTCTCAAAAACATAGGTTATGACCCCTCGTTGGAACGAGCTCGTCGAGCTCGTTCAAACGAGGGGTCATAACCTATGTTTTTGAGACAAAAAATGAAAAAAATTAGTCACTTAAGAATTTTTTTGCAAGTGTCGTCTGCTTTTCATGTTAGGTAAAGGGTTAACAAAGGAACAAACTTGCTTCAAAAAAGGCAAAAATTGTCATACTGACTCACATCAAATATATGAGACAGAGTAAAACCTGCAAGTTACTTGCTGACATATTTGTTTACTTGCATGTTAATCATACTGTACCAGTGGCTGGAAATGGCCATTCTTAACCCTCTCCCAATTGCTTCCATTGAACTGACATGGAAGATACCACCAGGGTTCAAAGGTTTAACTCAAATTCAACGTTGTGAAGGATTTTTTAAAAAGCGAGTATGTATTTCGGTTTTGCTGTCACGTGACCGTTTCTGTTTGGAGAAGAAAATGGAGTATGAATGCTGAACTTACGTTAATGTCTGCATCGGTGGCTGTTGGTTTTGCCACTATTACTCCCTCTACACCTAGTTCCGACAGTGTAGCGGAAATGTCAGACTGCACAAACTCGGGACTATATTTGTTCCACTCCACATACACATGAACTTGAACTGTTTTAGTTTGTGGAGGTTGTCCACCATCCTTTGCTTGTACGGTAATCTGAAACAGTTAAACAGAAGAGTATCTGTAGATTCTGTAGACGAAGCTCCAGTGATGGTCAGTTATGAAACCAAGTTGAATTTTTTTCTTTATTAGTTTCTCCGTTCTACTAACTCCCCCAACATGCAGTATTGGAAATAAAAAGTTTACAACAGGCCACGATGTATAACATGGTGGCGTCCTATAGGAAAAACGTGTTGTCTGCTTTTTCGATGTCTCTGTTTTTACTACTCAAGTCATGCTGTTTACGTCTTGACAGAATTTCCGCCAAAATAAATAGCAACAACTAACGTTAGCTGTTGCTATTTGTTTTGACTGAAACTCTCTCAAGTTGTGAAAGTTATGTCACACGTGTATGCAAGATGCGAACTTTGACTCGAGTTTGTTCCGAAAGTTTGTCATATCTGACCGGCAAAACGTGCAGGATTAGGAAGTTGATATATACTATGTAACTTTATCGCAACCTGTACTGCGTTCGATTATTTTACAATATTTTACAACGTAACCTAAAAGATCGTTCGAGAGTCATTTCCAGACCTGAACACGCCAACCCGTGTTGCGACCAGTTCTTTTGTCTCACAGATGCGCATTCGATTTTTTGTTTCAGAAAAGTTTTGGTGTTGGTAAAGAAAATCGGCTCTGATGAGTTTTGAAACACCTTACTGTTTGGAACACCCCTATTTTGATGGTGGAGGACCTCGTTCCAATTTGGGGCTCACAAGCTGTGTCTACGGGGCAAAATATGTTTTTTTCTAATCAAATTATGTAACGTGTTAAATGTGCGAAAGAAGTAACAGATAGCCCAACGACACAGTGAACATTAAATATCTGAAAATGAACAAAAGTCTCATGCTTCAATTACGATCAAATGCCCCACGGCCCTGCTGGACTGTACGGTTACCCCGGAGAGATTCCGAAAGTAACGGAGCTGTGTCTAAGGTTCGAATATTTTTGTGTGTATCATTCTTATTTTTTATTTTTAAATCGTTCACATGAATTAACGTGTAAGCGAAATGTTTAAAACAAGTCTGTACTACATAAGTAGAAACGGTAGTACTCAGTGCTTTTAAGCATTCCACTCACACGTTGATTCACGTGGACGATTTCATTCAGTGTAAGGCGAGGAAAAAGGAAGTCACGAGTGGCTGCCGGTAACCGGAGTACCGTGGTAAATATATGATCGGAAGTTTAGGACATTCTGCTTTCATTCCACATATCGTTGTCATGAAGTGGCAATGTTATGAAAGTTCAATAACAATTTTATACCACGATTACCTATTGTACTATATATAAAAAGCCTATGACATAAATTTTAGCTTTATACACCAACTGTGGTGAACACGACAGTAATGGGATTTATATAGTTAAAATTTACACCAACAGAGGAACTACATCCAAGTTAACCTTTGGTGACGTCGACCTGAATGCGAACGTGTCTAAGTTTATCGTAGGTCACCTTGCGAAGAGTGAAATGAAAGTGGCAATTATTTATTACGTTTTTAAATGAGTTTACCCATAACACGCCAAAAATTAACAAACAGGCATTGTCTCATGTTAATAAAGCATCCATAACTCGAAACAGTATGTTATTACGTTATTAAAATGAAAAGGGCACTGTTTGTTTTTCCATTTCGTTTTGGTCATAAAATTGACAGCGGAAGTACCGCCCACCGATCCTGGTGTACACAAAACAAATTCGCACGTATGTACAGTAAAATCGGGAAAAATAATAGCGACTCTTAATAATCTGACGATCATGGTATAAATAAAATATACACAAAGTTGCTTGGTGTACTAAATGTTCACCACTCGTGGTGGAGTGGTGCTAAACGCGCGCCGAAGGCTCGCGGTTAACACCACTTCACTCGTGGCGAACATTTGGTACACCAAGCTACTATGGGTATATCCCATATTTATCCCATTAAGAAGCCCCTGGAAGTGAAGCATTACTTGTTTACTGTGATAAACAAGATCTGTTTTACTGGTAAAATAGGACCTGATTACCAATGCCTGGGATGGAAGTCCTCTAATCTAAAACGGGCAACATGCCTATCAACAATTGGCTGGACTTGACTTTATATGCCTATTGCTGTCACGATTAGCCATTGTACAGAAATATGTGAGCTTAAACACCAATAAATAAATAAATTACGTGGACTAAACTCGATATCTTTTGAAACAATTCGGGGTCTGGTGCTCCCTCTAATCTCTAGCGTCAGCGGTGCATGCTGTATGATTAAGATATCAATCAAATATTCTTAGTAGATATGCCTCATTTAATCATTTGCTGGCACATAGCACGCTGGATAACCGGGTAGTATCTCAGTGGTTACGTCTTGGACTTCAAACCGAAAGGTCCAGATTACTATCCCCGTCAGGGGCTAGTGCGTGGTGTCCTTGGGCAATGCACTTATCCGACTGCTCATGAAGGGGTACGGGTGCGCTATGTATTAAGGCGTACAGCACATCAATGGTGCACTTGTCTTCTACCAGTGCTAACCCTGCTTGTGCGGAGTTAGTACTTTTGGTAGCCTGGCAGTTGCTCGCCGTTGCTCGGTGGTTCCCTCTGGGTACTCCGGCTCCCTACACCCGTAAAACTGTCCGTCACGAGGTGACCCTAGCTGTCCAAAGTGTCGTGAAGCCCAAATAAATAAATAAATAAATAAATAAATAAATAAATAATAAATAAATAAATAAATAAATAAATAAATAAATAAATAAATAAATAAATAACCGGGAAAAGGCACGTAGGACTGGTTAAGGACTTCACGGGTGATTTTGGTGGAAGTCGCGGACACTGGTAAGCGTCGTATACAATCCTTTTATTACGTTTTCAAAACATTATGCACATGGTTTGTTAAAAACCTCGAGGTTTTTAACAAACCAAATTGCATAATGTTTCATTTTTTGTCGTGAATATGTGACAATAGCATTAAAACCTTACACTGTATTTCGGTGTTTCGCCGGTGTCGTTGGAAAATGGTGTTTTCAAAATGATTTCACCTGTGTCTTGACAGATCATGAAATGGTGGCTTGCCGAACCTGGATACCCATCGACTATGTGATAAGTAACTCTTGAATTCGCTGATTCCTGCAATTCAAAAACATATCAGATTAACTGTAATATGAAGGACTCTGCAGATCTACTAACCCTTTGAACGCAAATGGCCATTTTTTAGGTCCAGGATAGTGATACGACCTGGACTCATGAAGTAGATAGTTGCTCAGTGAATTGGTGTGGTGGACAATCAATATATTCAACGTGCCGCCTCAAATATTGATCGGTCTTCTCCCGAGTAACGAATATAGATTCTACCAGTTGATGACTCTGAATTGGCACGGAATATACCATCAATGTCCAAAGGGTTAAGGGGAATTCACAGCATTAACCCTTTACCTAACATGAAAAGCAGACGACACTTGCAAAAAAAATTCTTGAATAACTAAATTTTTTCATTTTTTGTCTCAAAAACATAGGTTATGACCCCTCGTTGGAACGAGCTCGACGAGCTCGTTCCAACGAGGGGTCATAACCTATGTTTTTGAGACAAAAAATGAAAATATTTTGAAAATTAATTGGCGATTTTTGAGAATAGCGCTGGCCGGTTTTGGCCATTACGTTGGGTAAAAGGTTAAAAAACAAAATCATTCAATCATAAACTAATTTTCGACTTCTTGACCTACGTCAAACAGAAATATGTTTCGTTCACTGTACAACAGCAAGGCTCGTTTTATTACTACCACAGATTGTCCTTGTAGTGCGTTCGGCAACCACTCTTCCTTTGGATAAACACTGGGGATCGGAAAATTGTGTGTAGCTCAGTGACTCTATTATTCTCGTCCATAGAGGCTGTTCATACAGTTTCGATATTGTATGGCACCTCTAATTTGAGTCCCCTTGTCGAACAAAGACCACTAGAAATTAAACCGATCCAATGTCCAAAGCGAATCGTACAATCCCTGAACATAATTCTAACGCAACGACTCGTTGCGTAAGAGTTATAATTAGTTAGTTTCGGCCCCTACAAAGTATATCGTCTCTAATGCAGGACATGTTTGTAAAATTGCATGTGGGCGGGCGGTTTTTTATTTTATTTTTTTTTTTGTAATTATTTCTTTGCCATCGAAAGTTCACTTTCTTGGTTTGTTTTATGTTTTAGCCTTATAACCTGCAGAATGGTATGGGTGGTGGTGTATTTGGTCCCCTGGGTGAAAGAAGGCATTGCCAAGACTTGCTGCATTCAAAGGATAAATTTATCAGTTTCATTAACTTGGGTAAAATATCAGACATAAACAATTTAATTTTTGTTTCAACTTTGCATTGGTTTTAAAACGAGAGCATGCGGCAGCCAAAATGGCCATGCGGGAGGGCCTGTCAAACAGATTTTCAACTTCTTTAGGTCTTATGTTTCACTTTGTGCATTAGTGCCAATGCAGTCTACACTTGTGTTTTTTTATATTTGTTTATTTCTATTTTTTTCCGTTCGTCTGAGCATGAAGTTAGCTTCGGCCATTGCCGGTATCAGCCGATATCACTCTCATCCTCTCCTCCCCTCTCCCCCACACAGACACGGAGGGAGAATGCGAAAGGAGGCCCATCATTCCCTTCATTTTAACATACAACAGAATGAATATCGAAGTAGCCAAAATATTAAAAGATGAATTTAATTTAACCCTTCGAACTACAGAGGCGTTTTTTACGGACGGGTCACAAGCTACGTCATAATGTCACTAAGGGGGGTGACTGCAAGGTAAATGTGTGGTGTAGACCAATCAATATTTTGAACGTGCAGCCCTAAGGCTGGACGTTGAAAATATTAATTGGTCTACCCCCACATAATAAATATGGACTCTTCTTATTGCTACCATGGAACTGACATGGAAGATACCACCAGGGTTCAAAGGTTTAACCAACTCTAAATTAAACGAACCTTTGAATCTTTGACCAGTCATCGCTTATAAGAAAAACAAAAGATTGCGTAACATCCTTGAAAGGACTAAATTAGAGCCCATCAATGAATAACATGAATTTTTGCCAGTCAGTTTAACCAGTTCCTAAGCTCATCACTTTGTTTAAATCAATTTTGTGTATTTTTTATCACGTTTGAAACCCATCAAGGTTTAGTAAATGAAAACAACTTTTAGGCGCATATTACAAGAAAAAAAACGTTTCAATAGGAAATGTCTGTGCCAGTGCGAATTTTTAACCTTAAACACACACGCACACACACCCTCACCCTCGCCTGGCACACATATGTACTTAGAACTATCTAGACCAGTCACTCGGTCGAAACACGAAAGAGTGTAGCTGTTGACAGATCAGAATATTCTTCAAAATAATTGTACCAACTATTGGAACACCGTATTATAAACTTGTGTGTCACAAAAATATAGCAGCTAAGCGGACAACGCAATGAAAACATACATGTAATTGTGCTATCGAGCCGTATTACAAGTGCTTCAGACTAAAATGTCATTGGAACGCCCAAGAAATACAAAAGTGTTCCACTAATCTCCAATGGACTTCATTGTATGTGGATTCATTTTTGACCTTGTACATTTTAATTAGGGCCCTGCGATGCTTCGAGATTCGATTCGATTACGAATCTTAAGTTGATATTCGATTCGATTCGAAATCAGCTGCCCGATTCCTTTCCTTTCGAATCTCTACACGTGAATATAGCTGGTATCAGTCATTGTCGTCGTCTCAAAAAACCTATAGTTGAGATGGAATTTGTACGTAAATAATACAGAAAATAAAGACAGAGTGTAATTTCATCTATATTAACATAAATAGCATCTGACCCATGCCACCTCCCATGCTAATTCCAGTCTTACTAGTCTCTACCCTTATGAAAGCAAAGTTAAAGTTTCCAAACAATGTTGACGATGAGCTGTTGCTAGAGACTAATCCTGTGCAGTGCTTAGAGCTGGTAAGTCTCGCACAAGTTCATGGATAATATTCCAACTACAACATCAAGGCATGCCTTCCAGGAAGGCATGCCTTGATGATGTAGCCGGAATATTTTATCAGTCGGGACTTACGCCATCACAGTCCAAATAATCACGTTTACAGTCCGCACCAACTTATCGTTCATCTTCAAGACGCCCAGAAAGCGATTCAAGATTCGATTCGATTTCCAGTAATAGACCCGATTCGATTCGATAGTCCATTAGAATCGAAAATGTGTGATTCGCAGGGCCCTAATTTTAATAGTATTTGAAAATCTGTGCATTTACTAAACTACTTACCGGAGAATCGTAGTCGTATGCCTTTACTTGTGCCACGATGTAGCCGACTGGTAGCATCTCTGTGTGTTTTCGATGGTAATGGTTGACTGTAACTGAAATATTTCCACTGCATTCCTACAGAATATTTGAGAGCGGTTAGATTGCAATTTGAAGAATACAACTTTTAATATGGATCATGGTCATCACGGCTGCCAAATTTCGTCGCTGGAGGAGATTTACGGGAAAGTAAGCGACCTGTAATTTCCTAAAGCTGTCAATAAATTTAACACAAGGGGTATGAGAATTCCATATGAAAATTTAAATTTCCAAATATTGGCGAATTTGTATCAACAGTGTGCGCATAATTTCATGGACGTCAGGCATTTTTCTCTAGAGTATTATAGATATACAGAAGCTGGCTTTTTACAATGCTATCCCTATCAGTTTGGACGTTTGACTATTATTCTCTGTTGAAACCCATTTAAAAATAAGAAAGCGACATTTTCATCATCTTTTGATGTTTTGCAACTTTTTTTCTGGGAGGCGTGGTGGCTCGGTAGGTAGAGGCGCAGGCTGCAAGTCGACAGGTCCTCGGTTCGTATCCCACCTGCGACATCCGCGTTGTGTCCTTGGGCAAGACACTTTACCTCCCTTACCCACGTGGGGGCACGGTGGCACTGTGTACTGAAGCGTACTGTTCGTCGATGGTGCACCTGTCTTCAACCAACACAAACCCTGCTGGTGTAGAGTTAGTTGCTCGCCATTGTTTGGTGATTATCTCCGGGTACTCCGGCCTTCTCCACCCGTGAAAATGTCGTGGCCATGATTAGCCATTGTTCAGAAATATGTGATCTTAAACACCAATAAATAAATAATAAAACTTTTTTCTGTTCATTATATCAACAGTCTGCGTATAGTAACATTTAACCCTTTACCCAACGTAACGTCAAAACCAGCCAGCGCTATTCTCAAAAATCACCATCCAATTTTCATTATTTTTTTCACTTTTTGTCTCAGAAACATAGCTATGTTTTTGACGCAAAAAATGAAAACAAATCAGTTATTCAAGAATTTTATTTGCAAGTGTCGTCTGCCTTTCGTGCTAGGTAAAGGGTTATCCCTTTATCCAACGCAGATGATTTCAAAATTTATTATTTTAAATAACCTTTTTTTAATTTTTTCAAAAAATTTCAACAAAACCATATCATGTGACCCCTCTTTGAAACGAGCTCGACAAGCTCGTTCCAAAGAGGGGTCACATGATATGGTTTTGTTGAAATTTTTCGAAAAATAATATTTTTTCGGCTGCTGAAATTGTATATTACGCGGACGGATGCGGGCGATTCGTTGGGTAAAGGGTTAATACAGACTCTGTCCTTTCCATTAATAAAAAAGTCTAGACGGCGAGATATGCTATTTTTTTCCTGAAAAGAATAAAAACTTGCAAATTGCTGCTGCCAAACAAAGAGCTAACATGGGCATCTGTTTTGGTAGATGTAATACTGATAGATATTCTTAATGCCAGAATGTCTGTGAACTAGTTGCTTTTAATTGGCTTTCCATAAAAAGCAAAGTTTCTTTTTGTTACTTTTAATAAATGAAAACAATTTCAAGGGACATAACTTTATCGAAAGTCGATTTTCTTGACGATACAGCCAGGGATGTGGAAATGTTCAACCAGCCGAATGAAGTAAATACTAACATTTTCAGGGATGATGTTGGAATACAATGCGTGAAAGTATAAATATCAATAGGACTTGTAGTGGATTTAGCACCCAATTTATATTCCAATATCTGAGAAAAAGCACCCCCACCCACCCCCAAAAATGAATAATAAAAATAGCATACGACAAGCGAACTTTCCACTCTGTTTTTACGGGATTCGTTCTCATCATTTCACAAGCTTCCTCGGTTCGAATCCCACCTGCGGCAACCGCGTTGTGTCCTTGGGCAAGACACTTCACCCCGATTGCCTACATGGGGGCTCGATGACGCTGTGTACTGAGGCGTACTGCACGTCGATGGTGCGCATGTCTTCAACCAATCTAATCCTGCCTGTTCTGCGGTGCAGAGTTCAGAGTTACGATGTTGGGGAGCTGACAGTTGCTCGTCGTTGCTCGGTGGTTCTCTCCGGGTACTCCGGCTTCCTCCACCCGTAAAACTGTCACGGTCACGATTAGCCATTGTGCATAAGTATGTGACCTTAAACACCAATAAAATAAAATAAATTTCACAAGCTTCAGCATCTTCCTATAGGATAGTGTTAAATTACAGAAGCTGGCTTTTAGAATGTTTGCCCAATCAGTTTATACGGTTGGTTATTATTCTCTGCTGAAACCCATTTAAGAATAAGGAAAAGGCGTTGTCACCATCAGAGAGGGGTCATAAACTTAGAAGCCGGGAAATCAGAATGAATTTATTGAACACGGCATGCCGCGAAAAACTTACAGTAAAGCAGGTGCTTCTAGTCAAGTGTCGTCTGCCTATTCAGGCAGACGACACTTGACTAGAAGCACCTGCTCAGTGTTTAATTTTCCCCCAGCCCAAAGATAGCCGAACCGTCACAGCCAGATGACCTGCCGGATTACATCACAGGCAAGAAAACTCGACGCCCGGCTTCTAAGAGTTAACGATAAGAAAAAGGCGTTGTCACCACCTTTTGATATTCGGTAACTTTTTCTGTTCGTTATAGCCGCATTGTGCGCATCGTGACATACAATACTGACACTGTCCTTTCCATTGATATAAAAGAATTGTAAGTGAAATTTGTTATTTTTTCCAGGGAAGAATAAAATTACTGTAAAAATATATTCGCAAAAGAAAGCGCAAAAGTGGACACTTAGTTTGGTTGGTGATACTGATAGATATTCTGCATCTGCGAACTAGTTGCGTCTAATTGGTTGGACATAAATGGCCAAGTTTCCTCTTGGTACTTTAAATAAACGATAACAACAGACAGCTTCAAGAGCAGTCTGTTGGTTTCGTTTATTAAATGTAACAAAATGTATCTTGCCTTTATTTTCTACTGATGCCATTGGCGTTTTCTCAACAATCACTTGCTTCTCAATTGGACCTTCCTCTCTCATCGGGGAGCGCGGTGGCCCAGTAGATAGAGGTGCAGGCTGCAAGCCGAGAGGTCCTCGGTTCGAATCCCACCTGCGGCAACCGCGTTGTGTCCTTGGGCAAGACACTTCATCTCCATTGCCCGCGTGGGGGCACGATGACGCCGTGTACTAAGGCGAACTGCACGTCGTCGATGGTGCGCATGTCTTCAACCAATCTAACCCTGCCTGTGCTGCAGTGCGGAATTACGATGTTGGGGAGCTGGCAGCTCTTCGTCGTTGCTCGGTGGTTCTCTCCGGGTACTCCGGCTTCCTCCACCCGTAAAACTGTCACGGTCATGATTAGCCTTTGTGCATAAATATGTGACCTTAAACATCAATAAATAAATAAATATTCCTCTCTCATCTAATAATTTTAAGGGAGATAACTTTATCGAAAATCGATTTTCATAACGATATCAGTCAGGGGTGTCTTGAAAATTACAGGTGAAAGTTGGATGGAAGGTCGACCCACAATGCCTTAGTAGTATGATGCCCTCCCTGTACAATATAATTGCCATGGACTGGTCGTAATCCACGCGTTGGCAGTGAGTGATGTCCACGTATGTATTTACTAGGTCATCATCAAAAATTTAATTTATGAAGTACCGAGTTGTACCCGGTGCGTCATGAATTAAATGTTTGGTACTTATTCCTATAATTAGTGTTTGGAATCTAATATTATTGCGTCGGTTGCAATATTACCCACTCGTGCAAAGTGACCAGTCCACGGCGATCGTACTGTACTAAATAGGGTACATTGTGTGGTTCTATTGCAGCGGTGAAATGTAGCGTCATTCACTCTGTTTTAAATTTACATCCTTTTTGGTTGTGATGATGACGTATATGAAATACTAGGCCATACTATTTCATCTTCTGTATCCAGTTCTATAAACTGAGGTCTGTGGTCATTCAAATCTAATATCTTCACTGTGAGATCATATATGGTATTCTGAAATATAAAATGTGGTATTTATAGAAATTATAAGGATGACCGAGGATGCAGGAATAATTTTAGGATTTACAAAGACGCCGAGAGTGTGAATGCGAAATTGGAACAAACCAGTGAAGAAGGTAGTTTATCCCTTCTTTCAAACATGATTAAATTGCAAAATTGGATTATATTGCGACACTCCAGAAAGCCATCTGTTTGATCATCTTGTCTCGAAACTTAATAGGGGAATCAGACATTTTTGAGCTTTCATCTCCAGAGTTTTAACTGGTCTTAGCTACATCGGCACGGCTGCCTTGCAGTATCCGGGGAAAATAAGATGGAAATTTTATCAAATATCAAAATTACTAAAACGTACGTCCTCGCAATTGTTTCCAATCGAGTGCTGCCTTTCTTTCCACACAACTCTTCACAGGAAAAGAGAACAGATGTGAGAGGCGGGTTTTTGTTTCCTTCTTTAACCATATATGAACGGTCAGAGTCATGTAGACTCGTTAATCTTACTCATCGGTAATGTGGCGTAAGATACTTACAGACGAATCCGCTACAACTGTACACGTGATTTGAAATTGTAGCTCGTCGATTGGATCGAAGTCTGTAATAATCTGCAATAGAAAGTAACGCTAATAAACGATGGAGCCGGAAGGGGGCAGCTTGTCCCCTTGCCCCGAGGCTATGGGATGAGGGGGCAAGGAGGCAGCGCGTTCTTTTTTCGCCAAAAGTTAGTTAGTGCATTTTCCTTTCCTTTCAAAGAACTGTAACTGAGAAACTCTCGACTACTCGTTTCTAACGCATTTTACGCATGATAATGCAAATGGAGAGGGATGGAGGTATATCATGGATGATGGAGGCTGGTAAATAATCACCGAACTAAGAAGCTATTCTCTCAGCAGGTTTATTTCTAAAGCTATTTATAGCTCCTTGGGTGGAACAAGGTGCCATCTGCAATGCTTTACTTAACCCTTTACCTAAAATGAAAAGCAGACGACACTTGCAAAAAAAATTCTTGAATAACTAATTTTTTTCATTTTTGGTCTCAAAAACATAGGTTATGTCCCTTCGTTGGAACGAGCTCTTCGACGAGCTCGTTCCAACGAGGAGTCATAACCTATGTTTTTGAGACAAAAAATTTAAAAATAATGAAAATTAATTGGCGATTTTTGTGAATAGCGCTGTCCGGGGTAAAGGGTTAGCATAAGTGAAGGGAACCCTTTAAAAGAAAATATCTTAAATAACTAAAAACGTTCCTTTTTGTACACAAAAAATAGCGTACGGCACGTTCATTGGAATAAGCTCGGCGATCTCGTTCCAATGAGGAACCATTAGTTGTGTTTTTGGGGCGCAAATTGAGAGAAGGACAAAACTTTGCTAACATTTGAATGGCGCTTGTGTGAATAGTGCTGAATGCACCCTCCGTTGCGTTAAGAAAAATGATTATTGTCCTCTTAACCTTCTATTAAACAAATCTAACAAATGGATCTTGCAAATGATTGAAAATTAACAGAGTTTATGCTTTTTTCTGTGTTGTAATGAATTGAATTATATTTCACAAAAGTGTAGACATCAACAGAAGATATTTTTCCTGTGTAGTTCCACTGGGGTGGACGAAGGCGGTGCCTTTTAAAATTCATTCCTTGTATACAGTTGTATTCTTATAAGTTACATTACCCCATCTTGTATCGACGTCGAATCTCGATCCAATGTTTTCACTAGCTGTAAATATACACCATTATTCAAAACAGTGAATCCAAAAAGGTCTGTCAGCTTTTCTCCCGTTAAACTCAGGTTGATCTCTGTATTCAGCAGTCCATAAAGTGGAATAAGTTCTCTGTACCTCTTTGGGTTAGAAACCACACTGGGACTAGAAATTGTGTCTGCGAAAATAAAAACAAAGATGTCAGGATTGAATATATCACCTTATTAAGTATTAAGGAGTGAGTATTTGTTTACAGTGCACTGTAAAATAATTTCCGTTAAAAATACGGTAAAAGATTGGAAATTAGCTGTTGGCACGACTATCGGAGAATGTACGGTAAAAATCTTGTTTACTTTGAAATGACATCCTTTTTGTTCGATCTGAAAGCAGAACCTAGGATCGCTAAAATGACCGAAAATGACTGATACGGTCATGCCCACAGGGCCCCGTAGTTTGATCATTATTCGTAAATACATGTACAGGTGACATCATCAAATATCAATACAATAAAAATGTATGACACTTCCGGAAACGATATTTTCTCTCATTGGTCAAAATGAAAAATATTAACGCTATTTGTCAGGAATTTCTGTTCTAAAATAGACCTTCAAAGCGTATTTTTTTTAATTTCCCGCACTTGAAACGGGGTGATGTCACAGCCAAACTTCAAATATAGTAACCAGTCATTGACCAATGAGAGAGCGGCAAAAAATTCGCCGCATTGCAACAAAACACAACGAGTCGTCGATCGTGACTTACATTGACTGAAGTGATAAAGTTTACGAAATTATGTGAGAACAAGCAAATTTGGACAAAATAGATGTCGTTAAGGTTGTTAGGATATGAGTGCCGTTTATTTTATCAAAATCGGTACAGTGTTTGTTATTTTTGTGGTTTTCTAAAAATATCGTCTCGGGAAGTGTCATACCTTGTTTTTTTATTGTATTGGTATTTAATGATGGTCCCTGTATTCAAGAATATTAATCAAACTTCGGAGGTCTGCCTTGATGAGTTTCATGGAATATTACTCAATCGGGACTCTAGATATAGTTAAAAATGACAGAGTTCTTGAATTGTATTTGTGGTAAATACACGCACTAGGTGTGACGCATGGGCTTCTTAACTTTCTGTTTCATTAACACCGCCATACCCCAAACTGGCCATAGTGATCCCGCCAATAGTGCGAATCAAGCACTACATGCCCCATTTGTATGAACTACTGTATCCAAGTATTAAAAATAGGGCCGCCCAAATGTACATAAATACCAACAAGAGCAAATATCTCTAAACCTCCCATCTCCAAGCTCTCCCGACTGGAAAAAAAATATTTGGGGGGGGGGGGCACACGCCCATACATCACCACCCTTAGCCACCCCCGTCGGATATTTGGCTTCAATAAACCAAACGATTGTTCAATATTCTTCAAGAGCTGACCCAAGCTCGCAAGTCACCAGTCTGAGTCTGTAAGGAATTCAATTCTGTTATTGTTTCTAACCTATCCAGGCCTTAAACAGACCATCGTTAACTGTTTACATCCATTCGTCCGGAATATTTTCGTTGGTCGGAAAAGCGAACCTGTGGTTCGCGTTTCTGTCCAACTGAAATATTCCAGACGATTGAATCTGAAAGTACCATATACTTGTATTTTCTTTGAATTAACGCAAGAAATGTTTCTCAATCGAGAATTGATTTGGCCGACCCTTTAATGTTATTATTATTATTATTATTATTATTATTATCATTATTATTATTATTATTATTATTATTATTATTATTAATCAGCGTTGTTCCTCCAGTTAGGTTAGCACCTTTATATTTTCAAGGCAAAATAAATATTTGTTGATTTGAATATATATAACTGGAGCACATATATACTGAGTCAAAAAAGAAAGTATTATAATAGAAACAAATGTGAAAAAATAGCATAAAGGATAAAATATAATAGTTCTAATGTGGCATGTTTGGGGACAAGAAGTTGTGCAAAGAGTTTAATGACATGTTGTTGTTGTCCACCCAAACGTATACAATTTTGCTACGGATTTCAAAATAGCAAGTGCTACCCGCGAATGTCAAATTGAATGGGTGATCGACGATTTTCTTTGTGTTATGTTGTGCTAGAGAGCCTTGGTTATTGAGAAAACACACTAGTTTTTGTCTTCAGACATTTTAGAAAATCCCAAGGTTAATCGAAAATAAGAGGCTGCGTGCCATTGGTATGCATGAGGCTGGGATACCTCCAGATGAGCTCGGTGCTGAGTTCGGAGTCACTGTCGCCACTATTTACTTTTTCATTGGAAGGTATAGAACCACTGGATCTACTGCCGACCGACCGCGTTCAGGTCGACCAAGAGTTACGACCCTGCACAAGACCAACACATCAGGACGTCTCACTTGCGGGATCGCTTCCTTCCGTCGACGAGCAGCAATTACTCCTGGTAGAACTAACAATAGAATCCGTGCACAAACTGTCCGCAACAAACTCGCTGAACACGGCCTCCGAAGTAGGCGTCCATACCATGGACCAATCCTTACCCAACGTCATCGTACCGTCAGAATGTAATGGGTTCGTCAGCATGTTCGCTGGACTCAGCAGCATTGGAGCACAGTTCTTTTTAGTGACGAATCACGATTTTGTCTACGGCGCGCTGATGCCGGGTAGGACAAGAACGTATCGAAGATGAGGAGAACGGTTTTCTGATGCTTGCGTGCGGGAATGCGACCGTTTCGGCGGGGTAGTGTAATGGTTTGAGCAGGAATTTCCCCTCACCATCGAACGCAGTTAATCTTTATCGATGATAATCTGAATGGACAGCGATATAGGGACGAAATTCCTAACGCTGTTGTTGGCCCGTTGTTCAACGCTAACGTCGAATTGCAGTTATTCCAGCAAGACAATGCACGATGTAACGTGGCGCGTATCTGTCGTGACTTTCTTGAGGAGCAGAGCATCGAACTTCTTCCCTGGCCCCCACTTTCGCCAGATTTGTCGCCAATCGAGCATCTTTGGGATCAAATGGACAGTCGGGTACGACTTCATGATCTACGTAATGTTTTAAAGCAGGAGTGGAACGCAATACCGCAGGGTGACATCCAGAGACTTATCAGGTTCATGCGCCGTTCATGTATTGATATCCAAGAGGCAAACGGTGGACATACACGCTATTGACTGCATGTGTGAACTTTTCATTTCACCCCATGTCTGAATTGCGACGTCTTGACGTGACGCTGGCAACAGTGAGAACATGAACTTATGTAAATTCATACAGCTAGACTCGAAATATGATTTTACAATAATTTGTTTGGGATTAAAGTCGGTAATACTAAAAAAATTGCTCCTCAAAGTTGTATTATACTTTCTTTTTTGACTCAGTATATGTGTATCTTTGTGAGCAAAGGAATATTGCATTAAATTAATGGATGACTGCGTGCAAACTCCATCCACGAGCCACGAGCGTGGGTAGACAAACTGCCCATAACAGAGTTTGACTCATTACGGAATTTGACTGGTGTCCTGAAAGCTTGGAGTTTGGTATGTCTGCAGACTCAGGATATTATTTAGTCTACCTTTACAGTGAATTACTCGAAAACTCGTCAAAACGTAACCACGCCAAACCTTAACATTTCATAACACTCCTCAGCCATGGGTGAGACGTGAACAGGTAACGAAAATAATATTCGGGGCATTGATAGAAATCTGATGCGGGCAAGTTGTTTTTGTGCCAACCGATGGCGCAATATTAATCCCACGTTAGCATTTTGTGCTCAGTTTCAGTTGTTTTCGGCATCTCGGACACTCCCACAACTCCCTTCTCACAGAGTAAAACAGAAATGCAATTAAGCCTGCCTTTGATCTTAAGTGCTCAAAAAAGTAAATTTGCTCTGTCTTATTAGTCCGGGACAGAGTCGGGCTGTCAATCATTCCTGCTATACCGCCAATAAAACACAGTGTCCCATAAAATCATGTTAGTAATTGATATACTATCTGTAATATTATTTCAGTTTTGCTTGCTGCAGTATCCGTCTGCACTGGGATAACGGGTTTGAAGTTTTACAAACCCATCTGCCCCAGTGCGGGACGATTGAGTAAGAAGTTCTGCCTGGAATTCAGGCAGAACTACTTGTTCAATCGGCTCATATTGGGGTAGAAGAATTTGTTAAAAATGAAAACAGGCTCAACAACAGTTTATTGGCATTGATTGCCTTAAATGCATTCCGTGTGGAGTGCACACCATTTACTCAGAATTTAGAGGAAGTTTGTGAATCAAACCAATGAAAATAATTCAGGAGAGCAATTTGATCGCCTCTGTAACTCCCACAAGAGCGATTTTTTGCCACCCTAGATTTTTTAAAAAGTCACCTCTACCGGGGAAAGCCTTAACCCTTCAGGTACAGGTTTGTCGATTAATCATTTCCATCCCGTTTGGCGGTATATTCTATAGTTTAGTTTCAAAGCAAATTCGCAGCCGTATAAAATCTTTCTATGTTAGATATGAGATTGAAGAGAGCCCACAAGTTTTCTACTGCTATCTACAGTATTTTTTCGGATTGGAGTGTGCATTATAAACAAAGACATTTGCTTCAAAACTGAGAGTGCGATCGTGCTTTTCCTCTGAATTTACACTCGATATCCACGTCTTTTACAGTTTACATTCCATGTCTACACCTTTGACAGTCGCCATTATCAGTTATTTTGGTCTTTGGTAGTGTGCACTGTCCCATATATCCCGTCAAAATGTTATGTACCCTGAGCTGCAGGTGAGGGATACATACATAGATCGACACACGCGTGTGAATGGGCTAAACGATATGGCACGAGTGCTGCCTCTCGTTTTATCATTTCGAGATGGCACAGGTGCCACATCGATTAACCCATTCACGAGCGCGTGTCGTTTTGTGTTTATTACACGCCTTCCAATTTATAAAAACAATTATTGGAAGGACACTCAGCAATTCATTTGACAACTATTCACAAAAAAACCCACATTTTATCGCCAACCACATTTGCGAGGGAACCCGTGTTGCTATTTCGGCCACTGAGTTCCAGTGTGTTCTATCTGCCTATTGGCTCACAGAACACAATGGAACTCAGGGGACGATTTTTAGCTATCGCTAGCGATTCAAATTAGAATTGCAGTGCACGATTTGTAGAAAATCCTTGAGAAATTTCACTTCCATTTAAAAATAGTCCGTCGACGATTTCCGTTCCGCACATGTGTGCGGAACGGAAATCGTCAACGGACTATTTTTAAATGGAAGTGAAATTTCTCAAGGATTTTCTACAAATCATTTTCATTTTCTGCATGGTTTGGTGTTGCTGTGAATGCTGTGGATGTGGATGGGGATTTCAAAGGACAGGCGTGTAACAAATACAATTATAACCGGGTACAAGGGGGGGGGGGGGGGGCTATGTGCCATGCCAAATACTTGTATAATGAATTTGTCATGAATGAAAGCTATCGTAACATGTTCCGAATGCAGTGACTCTCTTGTCTTCTTCGTAGCATCCAAGTGAGAAGTAGGACGAAGGCATTTTTATGAATACGCCCTGTGGAATAACATTCAAAGAAGATTTCTGGTTTTTTATCACTTAAATATTCACGAAGCGTTTCAGCTGCCGAGTTATAATTATTCTTTGTTTCATCTAGCACTAATGTTTTGCAATCTTTTCACGTGTGCTTGACTCTGCAAATTAAAAAAAATACGTAAATTATTTTTTGACGTAATCATCTTCTCGGTTCAATTTTCAAGCTGGATTTATTTCCCTCGACTCCGTAGAACGACTACATGAACGCCAGCAAATAATAGCTCTATGCACACCGGCAAGATGACCAACCACGGCTGAACATTTTTCTTTTCAATATGGCAATAAATTGTTGTACAAGTTGTAAAAACATAAACTTACCGGTACCGGGTACCTCGTATATTTCAAAAGTGAAACTGGTTCCAGCCACGCCATCAAATCTCGTGCATAAATCTGTAAATACATTACTAGAATATGGAAATAAGTCAGTATTATAAAACATTTCTAATTGTAATGTCCATAATGGTCCAGAACAAAACTAACATCTGAATTTTTTGAGTACACATTTGTTGCTTTTTGGGTAGGTCGATGCCAGTGTTGGCCGTTACTGCGGCCAGAGTTTTTATGTTATTTCGCCCATCTAGAAACCCAACATATATTCTCAAAATATCTCATATTACTAAATGAACAGCAATGACATTAGGTTTTAATTTGTCCTTCCACCACACATCCGTGACTCATGGACCAAAATGTGACAACTTATAATGGCCAACTCTTGCACCTGCCGATCCATAATATGACTGCAAAAAAGATAACATTCGCTGAATGAAAAAGCAAGCATCATTACAAGATCTTCAGTTATGTAATCACAAATGAAAAAGCCTTACTTGTCTTATATGCTGACATGACAAATGTGATCCTGTAAAGACATCTATACTTGAGTCACAGTTGTGTTTTTGAATTGACACTATATTCGTTTGTACGATAAACCCTCTACATCCAGATGTCAATTACCGACATTTCAACCTTCAAGAATTTTGCACAGTGTAATAAGCAATTTAACCAATTTAATCTGGAGTTTAATCAATTTAACCCTTTTACGTTCACGCCCACTTTATCCATATCTGGAGGACCTCTATGTACGTCTGTATGCGAGGAAGTTTAATAAAAATTTATGACATACTTGAAACTCTATCATCTGATTAATTGTTGGAAAGGGCTCTCTAAGCCCTTTCCAACAATTAATCAGATGATAGGTTTGATCTGCGCATACCACAACGTACAGATAATCATCATAAAATAGGTGACAATAGTCGTTTTCGGCAACTAAGTGTTAATCTTCCATTTAGCCAATGGGCCCTGTCAAACAAGACGAAATTTGTTAAATACCTAGTCTCTATATGTGACGAATTGCGGTCTAAAATTTGGGTGTTTTCATATAAGTGTGCACAAGATTGAAACAGGTTTTTGGATGCCAGTATCGTCCTCAGCCATGTGTTTTTGTCAATCTCAGTACATTTGCCTCAGGGCGCGCGATGGATTAGTGGTTACTGCATTGGACTTCAACTCGAAAGGTCCAGAGTTAGATCCCCACTAGGGGTAACTGCGTTGTGTCCCTCGGCAAGGAACCTTATCCCGATTGCCAACATGGGGGCACACTGCACGTCGATGGTGCACATGTCTTCAACCAATGCTAACCCTACTTGTGCGGCGTTAGTACTTTGGTGAGTCTAACAGTTGTTCGCCGCTGCTCGATGGTTCTTTTCCGGGTACACCGACTTCCTCCACCTGTAAAGCTATCCATCAAGAGGTAACTCTGGCTGTCAAAAGTGTCGTTAAACTCTAATGAAGAAATAATAATTAGCTCAGGCTAGGAAGTTTTGCTCTTCCATTTTCTTCCAAGATGATTCCAGATGTGTTCCATCATTCCAGATCATAACAGCTTTCTTTTTCTGTTTGAATTTACAACTTCATGCTCCCGTTGTAAACCAGCATTGTGACGCGTGCAGCCGGGCTGACTCTCGGGCGTGCGGGAAGGAAGACGAGGAGGAAAATAATATATTGAACGAACCAGTTTGAGATTACGGGTGCTCAGATAACTTTTCGCTAGAATCAGATATCTACTCCAGCCATCATCTCGATTCATCTCGATTCCATAGTTAACCTATCGCCTAATGGGTACACGTGCCTAAATATTTAATATTTAGCTCCAGTGGTTCAGCTCACTATTCGCCGGTATGAACGTGGGTAACATTCAACCTAAAGTGACTCGGATCTGATTACACCCCTCCCCCCCCCTCTTTTCAAGACCTAAAGGTCGCTATTTACAACTGTGCTCCACCAACCCAGTTCCACATCTTGTTACGTGTGCGTTAGATGGACCAGCATTATATCTTCGCTGCACAGTGCTAGCTAATACTTAACTATTGACCTTTACTTATTTTGAAGAACTCAGCCGTTAAGCATATGGGTACGTGTCCCACAATGTAAATCAATACACTTTCGTTCGGTTGCTAGTCTTGTTTCTCTGCCTCCTCAACTGTAGTTTGTTTTCCTCTCGACCATAAGTTTTCGAAAACATGTGCTATGCAATGACGTCGCAACCCACCCCATCCACCGGCATACACTCCCGGTGTCCACCTCACCTACGACATTGACTCAAACATTAATTTCAGTTATTTTCCGTATAATGTATGTGCATTAGTACCCCCATCTTGAACTTCCGTTCACAGTGATGAAAATATTTTGCATTTTGGGGGATTAAACTTTCAACATTTCTATCGCTGGGTCGAACCATGGATTGGCCCGGTGTGAGAATTGTTTTGATTTTAACCACCACCGTCTTTGGAACCATGAGGGGCCTTTCCAGTTATTATAATAATAATAACTCTTTGGCCAGCCGCTGATTTGTCGCGGTCCTCATAAGAGAAGGCCATCATTCCCCCTGCACCCCACCCCCTCTTCCCCTCCTCTCCTCCCAGCATTCAGATATAAACTGCTTAATAGTGTCCCTCACTTCCTCTTTTTCAATTTCTTCAATAAGCATTCCTACCCTCTCCCTCGTGTCCCCCTTCAGCCATCTATCCTTTGTTTCTTCACCCCACTTCTGCATTATTCTTCCAGTAAATTTTATTCTATGAGGTATATACTGTGGGCATTCCAAGAGAAAATGTTCCAGGGTCTCCACTACTCCAGAGTGGCACATTTGGCATCCCTTTTCTCCATCTCTCCCAATTTTCCCCCGAAGCTCCAGTGATATTGATCTCAGTTTGAACAGCAGTGACCCTCCAAAGGTGCCATCTAGGTACTTCTCAAAAGCTGGCTTTTCTTTATATTGTAACCCCTGCAGTGATCTTTTCACGCTAACCCCTGCTCGCCAGTTTCGATTGCAATCTTCCATGACTCTCTCTTTGACAAACCTTTTGCCTTCTTTCATTCCTACTTCTATGTTTGTGACCTCTATAGAGTAATTGTCCATTAGTTCCCTCACATGTTTTGACCACCCCGTATCTATATTAGAATTCCAAATGGTATCGAGCATCAGTTTGCACCACCGGTTGTCAGGCAGGTTTCTCAAGTAGTTAAAGTAACACAGTTTTCCCAAATCTACCCTGTCCTTGATTTTCATCCACCCAAGCTCCCCCCCTTACTGCTTCCAAAGCTGCAGCATTACTCGACCCTGTTATCCATCTGCCGGCATCATTCTGAGTACTTTCCAACTTCTTAATAACGGTTTGGTTTAATGGAATCACGTCCGTGCCATACGTTATACTTGGTAAACCCACCCTCTCCCACAGTGTTTTCCCCACAAAGACCTTGTTGAAACTATTTTTCCCTAAAAGTTTTAGTTGGTTCAGAATTCTTTTCCCCTTCAGAATCAGTTTGGCTGAGTAATTTCTGTACACCCCTCTTCCCGTTATATTTATGCTTACCCCTAGATACTCATACTCTCCCGTTTCTCCTACAGTGATTTGTTTGCTTTCCCCTTCACGGATTGAGAACTCCCCCACTCTCCATCTCTTCGTCATATCTACCTTGCGTCCAACGGGTATTACCTTGCTTTTATTTTCATTTAGTTCGAGCCGCCAAGTGTTCCCATATCTACCAACAATTTCCAGCAATTTCTCTAGCCCCTGTTCAGTTCTAGACATTAACACCATGTCGTCCGCAAAGAATAAGCCTGGTACCTTTATGTCTCCAACATTTACCCCCTCCGCACTCTGAATTAGTTCGTCCCCTAAATCTTTAACATACAATGCAAACAAAATCGGTGAAAAGATACACCCCTGCTTGAGGCCTATATCCATAGGGACTCGTTTTGTAGTGATACTCCCTAGACTGAGTTGGCTTTGCACATCTGTATTCAGTGCTTTCATGATTCCCACAAAGTCACCCCCCAGTCCGATGCCCTCGAGCTTTCGCCACATACCTTCCCTCCACACTCGGTCGTACGCTTTTTTCACATCTAGAAATGCCAGAAACATCTTTTTCTTTTCAGCCTTTGTTGATTCTATCAGTTGGGTGAGTGTAAATAGGTGATCAGTGACTCTTCGACCTTTCCTGAAACCATTTTGAATTTCTCCTAAAAAACCTTTCTCTTCAATAACTTCCTCAAGTCTACCGTATATGACCTTACAGAATACTTTTCCGATGTTACTACTAACTGATATCCCCCTATAGTTATCTAGAACTTCCTTATCCCCCTTTTTGTGTATGAACGACACCTTACTTTCCCTCCACTCTCTGGGGACCTTTTGCTTTCGCAGAGCCAGGTTGAAAAGGTTTGTCAGGACTTCAATAAGTGCCTCCCCTCCATTTTTGAGGAATTCGTTCGGAATTTCATCAGTCCCTCCCGCTTTACCATTTTTTAATTTCGAGACCACGTTCCGCACTTCTTCTGCCGTTATTTCGCTACATACACGATTGGATAGGTTCTCCTCCACCAGTGTATTTCTTTTTGGTGGGGACCCACTGCCCCATCGCCTATCGTTTATCTTTTCCCAGTGCTTGACTAACTCTGAAGCGATACGGCCTTTATCTTCTGTACTTTCCCCATCCACTTTGATACTCTGCACACTACTTTTCCCCCGTTTATTTACCCAGTTCCAAAATACGTTTGAGCTCGAACCCCCCGTTTTCTTTATTGTTCTGGCAAGACTGCAATTGCGCTCCTTCCAATTATTATTCTTTATCTCATTCACCTTTTTCCGTGCCAGTTCATATTCTCCTTTCATTAGTCTCGTGTCATTGTTATCCACCCCTTTAAGCTTCCTACTTCTTCTGTAAGCAGCGCATTTTACCTTCCTTTCTTTTATAGCCTTTTTCAGTCCCTCGTTAACCCTGTATCCGAGCTCTCTCGTTGGGACCCTCACCCTTCCTATACAATCCTTCCCTGCCTCTGTTAGGCTATTTACTATGCCATCTGAAATACTCTGGACATTTGCATCCCTAGGTATACATTCAAGACTTGGTTTTAGTTTTTCCCGAAACTGCTTCCAGTCGGCTCCTTGTTTAAGTCCCCAAACTTCCTTGAAGGTATTTCTGTCTCTATTCGTCTTTTTTCCCATAATCTTAACTGTTATCAGGTTGTGATCACTACCCAAGTCATTTTTTCCCTCGTCATCTATTTCTACATCTATAACCTCCCTCCATACGCTAACGTCAGTGAGTATATAATCAATTATTGTTTTCTTATCGTTCCTCTCCCAGGTCCATTTACCCTTACATTTCGCATCCCTGTTCAGGATCTTTAAACCAAGCTCTTTTGATAGGTACAACATCTTCCTCCCATTCGTGTTAATTTTCCTATCACCTCCCTGTATGCCCTCCTCCTTATCCCCGATGTGCCCATTGAAGTCCCCCATTAGGACAATACTGAACCCTCTGCTTTCAAGCTCTGTGATATTCGATCTAAGAGTTGTATATATTGAATCATTCCACTCGGGCTTACTTCCCTCCACTGCTAAGTATACAACATCAACGGCAACACTCCTGCTTCCTAACTTGATTTTTGCCCAGACTATTTCGTTGGATACTGGAATCTGAGTCCTTGCTTCTGTGAGATCTGTAATCAATGAGGGCTGTAATTCCTCTTTAGCGTAGATGCCAACACCCCCACCCCGTTTCTGACCCTCAGTTCGCCCAGCTCCTATCCACACGCAACCCTTCATCTGATCAACCCGCTCATCCCGTCGTATCCACGTCTCACTTAGACCCATTATATCGAAGTCTCCTTCGTCCATCATTGTTGATATTTCGCTTACTTTCTTGTGCAGACCCTGGATGTTGCAGTACCCAAACTTAATGAATCTTTGTTTTTTTGTTCTCACTGGCACATTATTATACCCCTGGTATGTCCCTGTGTTGTGCATGTTTGTTGTTCTTCCTATGTTCCCAGCATTTGTGCCCCTCTGGGTTATCGGCTGTGGTCCCCTACCCCCCTTTTCTCCAAAAAAGGCCCAGCCACCTGTAAAATTTTTTGGCCCAACAGGTCTGTACCCATCCTACTTAAATGCAATCCGTCTCGCCCATACAACTCTCCTTGTCCCCAGAATGAATCCCAGTGGTCAATGAAATGTATTCCCAAGTCTTTGCAGTGCTCTTCCAGCTCCTCGTTTAGTGCCATAATCCGCGAGTTCCTCTCATTCCCACCACCCATAACAGGGAGCACCCCTGAAACGATGATCCGAGCATTCCTGGTAAGTAGCTTACTAATTAGGTCCTTGTATGTGTCCACCAAACGAACTGATTTCCTCTCCGTGATGTTATTGGACCCCACATGTAATACCACTACCGGATCAGGCCCCGACCCAGCTACAATACCGTCCACTCTATTCCTCAGGTCCTCCACTTTAGCCACCGGAAAGCACAGAACTGTTCTATTTTTACTGTCCGGACCACAGACAACCTTGTCGATCCCCCGAACTATGCTACTTCCCGCAACCACCAACTTACTTTTGGCCCTCGCCCTATTTATCTCCTCTAGTCTCCTATTGTTTACAGCGTCCTCTTCCTCTCCAACAGCCCCACTCGGAATCACTATCGGTATCGGTATCTTTGACCTAGGATTACTCCTATCCTTGTCCCTCCGTCTCTTTCCAGGCCCTGAACTACCTGGACTACTCCCCTGGTCTTCCCCCAGATCCCTCCTCCTTTTTCCTGGCCTAGACCCCAAGCTACTATCTGTTGCAACTACCTCCATCCCCTCCTCTGACTCTTCCGAATCGAGCACATCAAATCTGTTTCTGGTGCTGCACTCCCCACTGCCTTTGGGCTTTACACCCCTATCTACCTGCTTCTCTGGCCCCCCTTTCCTAACACTTTTGATAGTCCACGCCAAACGCTTTACAGCATTGCTCCGGCTTGGGCCCCCTCATCTATCCTACGTACTTTTCTAGCAGCCCCCACCTCATCACCTACCTCATTCACATCAAAGGTTCTACCCCCATGTTTCCTCTTGGAACCACCGACAACCATCCATCCTTCTCGGAAAGCTACTTTCACAGGCGTAACTCCAGACAGCCCCGCCCTACCAAGTTTTCCCTTCAGCTCAGCAATCTCCCCCTCAAACTTAACAATTGTCTCAAGTAGGCGGAGGATTTCCTGACAGTTTGCACATACCTCTCCATATCCCATCGAACGACAGTCCCCATACATCATAGAACACTGTTTACAAACTTCAAGCCCAATATCGCCATCGGTGGCCCCACCAACCCGGCTCTGACCGACACCCCCAGTGACCTCTGTCTGCACACCAATACTTACCCCGTTGGCACCGTTGACCTGGACCGCGATATTACACGTATTTACCTCCATACTTACCTCCGTCTGAACAGACTTGCTCGCCATCATCAAAACAAAATTACGCGATCGGACAGGGAAAACTGTAAACACGCGACAAAAGGCAACACGACGAACCGTTCGACAACTTAGCGCTCACAGTTTTATTTAAGATCTCCTAACTTTGTCCCAGTTACTATACTAAACTACCTCCCCACAAAGTTGAATAAAATAACCTGAAAATGAAATATATATGATTAGTAAACAATAAAAATACTTAATTTCGATTCGTAGCCAAGGAAACTTCTGTATACTTGCGGATCGATCCAAGAATCTCCCCAGAAATGGAAAATAGACTCTTCCATTTCGGTGCACACAGTAGTAAGTGGTACCTTTGAACCAAATAGTTTAAAAAGTTTGGGAACGCCGAAGACGAATCCAAGTCGATGGGTAACCAGGACGGGTGAATGAAGCAAACATGTGTGTTTTTGGTTTATTAATGAGGCTTAACGATACTTTCAACAACCAGGATACCCAGAGAGAACTACCGAGTTGCGTCGGGGAACTGTCAGACTCACCAACGTACTAACTCCGCACGAGTAGGTGTAGCGTTGGTTGAAGGCGAGTGGACCACAGGATGTACAGTACGCCTTAGTTATTACACAGTGCCACCGTGTCCCTACGAAGGATATAGGGTGACACAAACTAGAGAGTTAATCCTTTTACTGCCAGAGGAACTCTATGTACGCCTGTGAGCGAGAAAGTTTAATAAAATTTATTACATACTTGAAACTCTATCATCTGATTAATTGTTGGAAACATCTCTCTCAGCCCTTTCCAACAATTAATCAGTTGGTAGGTTTGATCATCGTCTGCCAGAAAGTACAGATAATCATCATAAAATGGGTGACAGTAGCCCTTTCGGCAGCTTAAGTGTTAATACATGTATGCTTAATGTCTTCCATCTGATAATATATGAATGCCCAACATACCAGTCTAAAAGAACAAGATTCACGGGGAGTATAATGGGGAAGTGGGATGGGAGAATGAAGGACATGTGGTTTGGGGGCGACTCAAAGGAGAGGGTTAGTATGCTAATCGGAGAGATTGGGAAGAATGGGGCAAGGGATGTCATCAAGCAGTTCGTCTCCGAGTGTTGGGAGAAGAGAAGAAGCGTGGGAATAGGGAGGCAGTTGGTAGAACAGGGGTAACCAAGGCCTTCTCATACGAGAACCGCGACAAATCAGAGGCCGACCAAAGTGTTATTAATATGAGTTACCTACTTAATTTGATAAAAATACCCCGTCGTCGACTGGAAAATAAGTTCATTTGAAATAATAATTTTCTCAGCTGTGAGGATAAAATAGTGTCGAAAACATATTTTGTTATGAACGAAATGCACGTCGATTATTTTTTATTTGTTCTGCAGTGTCAATACAGACGCGGGACGCCTTTATCGAGTTAGTCACACGTGGGTATGTCACGTTCAAATGTGGACTATAAATGAGGGCAGCCATGAGAAAACTTCACACGCCCCGCGAGAATGACATATTTTTTATCTCGAGAACGATTAGATATTGTCAATAATCTGTCTGCATCGGTCTGTCAGTCATCAACTAGTCCGTCCATCTGCCAGTCTCCTTTAACCGAGCGAACAGTTGTTGTGACGTCCGAAGTTTTAAAAAATTCAGTTGTGTGGCGTAATAGGCGATTGTTATTAATTAGGTTTGGTTACGAAACCTCTACAAACCTCGTGTTTGGTTAAACAGTACGGTGTTAAATCGTGTGTAATGGATAGAAATACTTTAACTCTCAAAGTACCCCCTGCCTAACATACGATACTCCATTAATCTGTGGAGATGTCGTGAACTGCATTTCTCCCGAAACATAATTTCCCGTAATGTGGAATGGAATGGCAAACAATGTTAAAACACTACCTGGATCCTTGCTCAAAGGAATACATTTTGTGGAAAACTGTACTCAAATCACGACTCGCAGAAACATTAATGTGCCCGGATTGTAGACCAATATGATTCAAATATTTGAAAAACATCAGCCGTTATGTCCTCATACACTGCCCAACTGCCCCTATAATAGCTTCGAAATAGTTGCTCACAGGTGCATTCTTCCTCGAGAACTCTACCGTTAGGCTACATTTATCTTGACAATGTTTGTGCAGACAGCCAGCAGTGGTGTAAAACACGTTAAGTCACTTGCAGCTGGGCACTTGCATAATAGTACACGGTAGTTATTATCGTGAATATTAATCTGGGGAGTTGAATTAATATAACAATAACATGACTTTGGAGGGCATTGTGATTTATTAGCGGGCCAACAGGTGTGAATAACAGCCCGACAGCTTATAAAAGCTAAAGGGCTGTTATTTACACCTGTTGGGCCGTTAATAAACCACAAGGCTCGACAAAGGCATGTTATTACTATTATAACCACTGAAATTCTGAAACAAGTTTTGTCTCTGTATCTTACATGACATTTTGAAAGTTTTCAATTTCGACAGATCGTCTCCCGAGTTCCAATGTGTTATGTGTGCCAGTAGGTACATAGAACACATTGGAACTCAGGAGTCGAGATGATAATATCGTCTGTTGTCAAACAAATTTGTGTCACATGATTATCATGTGACCGGCATCGGGCCGCTTTCAATGGCAACGAAGTTAGAAAACTTGAAAACAAATCCTACATTTATCGTTTTTAAGTCTGGAATAAAGGCTTAAAATATATACAGACTTACTTACTATATACAGCTGCTTGTTTTTTATGAAGTTAGCTTTGCTGGACATTTTACATATTTAATAATTTAAATAAAATCACATTGTTTACAAGTTGAAGCCATTTTCATTTCCGAGTGTACGACAGCAAGGAACAAAAATCACCTGACGTGTCGGGCTGTTAATGGGAGCTTTCACCCATTAATGGCCCTACACGTCACGTGACTTTTTGAAGTTGAGCATTATGTTCTTGTAATGCCTTATTAAACTTTGTTAATGTATTAGAGAACGCCCGCTAAAGTGGTAATAATAATTGGTAAAGTGAGACATCCCATATTTTAGGGCATTACTCCAAAGATCTGGTCAATATTTGTTGTTGGGTTGGTGGAGTTTGTATTCTCAATATGTGAGAAATCCACCGATATATATGTCACCAGGTAAAACCCTAAATCTATTGAATTCTCCATGATATCTATGGAACACCATTTGGCAGTAATTCTTATACCATGATTACCTATTCTACTATATATGAAAAGCCAAAGACATAAATTTTAGCTTTGCACACCATCCGTGGTGAACACGTCAGCAATGGAATTTCAGTAGTTAAAATTTACACCTACAGTGAAACTACATCTAAGTTGACCTTTGGTGACGTCCACCTGAATATGCGAACTTGTCTAAATTTATCGCACGTCACCTCGCGAAGAGTGAAATGAAAGTGGCAGTTATTTATTACTTTTTTAAATGAGCCCCATTAAACACCAAAAATTAACAAACATGCATTGTCTCATGTTAAAAAAGCATCCATAACTCGAAATAGTATGTTATTATACTGACAGCGGAAGTACCGCCTACCGATCCTCGTGTAAACAAAAACAAATTCGCACGTATTTACTGCTGCTGCTCAGTAAAATCGAGAAAAAAATAATACATACTCTTAATAATCTGACGATCATGGTATAAATAAATTATACCCAAAGTAGCTTTGTGTACCAAATGTTCACCACTCGTGGTGAACATTTGGTACACCAAACTACTATGGGTATATTCTATATGTACCTCATTCGAGATATGATTGACGAAAGTAGGTTGTTCCGAATCGGAAATGTTCTGATCAAATAGAATCAAGCAGGATATTTGAACTTGAATCGAATTTCAACACAATGTGCCTACTCGCATTTATTATTTTTAATCTATACCACTGCATGTTTATAGGCTTAGGCCCCACAAAGTATATCTTCTGTTTCTCAGGCTAGTTTTTTGGTAAAATAGCATGTGGGCGGGCGGTTTTTTATTTTTATTTTTGTGATTATTTTTTTGCCATCAAAAGTTCGTGTTCTTGGTTTGTTTTATGTTTTAGGTCTCACAATCTACAGAATAGCATGGACGGTAGTGTATTGCGTCCCTTGAGTTAGGGCTGCACGATATATCGATAAACCGATATATACCGGTATTCAAACCAATATCGATTGAATACCGGTGTAATTACAAAAATATTGGTTTATCGTCATTATTTATTTACCCACAATTTAATTTTCAAGATGTCTTTATTTTTTTAACTGTAGCCCCGAATGAATAATATTATCCCTTTATCCAAGGAATCGCCTGCTTGTGCCCTCGTAATATACAAATTCAGCAGCTTGAAAATAATTTTTAAAAATTTCAACAAAACTATATCATGTGTCCCCCTCATTGGAACGAGCTCGTTGAGCTCGTTGCAATGAGGGGGCACACGATATAGTTTTGTTGCAATCTTTGGGGAAAATCTGATAAACTAATTTTGAAAATAATAAATTTTGATATCGTCTGCCTTGGGTAAAGGTTTTTCGAACCGCATCATCAAGGCATGCCAATTCGTTCCGACTGTAATGCCTCGAGTCTCGATTGTGGCACTTGTGTTCATATATCTGAATAGTTTTCGAAATACCGGTATACCGCGGTATGTTTTTGAATACCGATTCCGGTATTCAATTTTGAATATCGTGCAGCCCCACCTTGAGTTCAAGAAGGCTTTGCAATGCTAAAGCACTCAAGGGACAAATTTATCAATTTTATTAACTTGGGTAAAATATCAGATATAAGTCATTTAATTTTTTTTACGTTTTCATTGGTTATAAAAAGAGAACATGCGGCAGCTAAAAGGACTATGCGGGAACCCCCGAAAAAACAGATTTTTAACCTTTTTTAGGCCTTCACATATTGCGACTATTCATTCTGCTATTATTAACTGTTGGTACTCCTTTGAGATGGTATATTGTTGAATAAATGTCCATTCATTCATTCGAATTCCACGAAAAGTGGGGATAAAACAACGCATAACAGCGTCGGATTCCTTTCAGAATAGACTGGTGGCCTGATAGATTGGGACTGATCATTAAGCTTTTAGATAGAAAGGGCGCATGTCCTGCTAGTGGGTATAAATGATAAGAAGTGTGTAGGGCAAAGGTAGAGCTCTGGGAAGCTTCGAGATTCGATTCGATTCGATTTCGAATCTTAAGTTGGTATTCGCTTCGATTCGATCGGCCTTCCGATTCATTTTCCTTCGAATCTTTTCACTGGGATTTCGCTTGGTATCAGTCATCTTAGTCGCCTCACAAAACGTATAGCTGACATAGAAAAGCACCTGTAGCCGTGACACCATCCATGCTAATTCCAGTTTCACTGGTCACTACCACAGCTGAAAGCAAATGTAATGTTCCCAAGCAATATCGACGATGGGCTCACGCCTGCCAACGGCTTGCCCCGTGCAGTGCCCAGTACAGAATTCTCGCACCCGTTTCTGTTTTTGAACAAAAATCCTCACTGGTAACATACCAACTACACCATCGTGGCATGCCTTCGAAGAAGGCGTGCGGCATGCCTTGAATATGCAGTTGGAATATTTTATCAGTCGGCACTCCAAGACGCCTGTATTCGATTTGAGGTTCGATTCGATTTCGAACAACAGACACGATTCGATTCGAGATTTGATTCGAATCGAAAATATATTTGATTCGCAGGGCTCCAGGCAGAGGAGAAATTTGATCGAACGTTTTCTCCTTGTCCTTGTTGAATGTTGAGTTCAATAATTTCTTGATGTTTCTTACCTGGAGAAGAGGTTTCTTTGGGAGCGGGGATACCTGAAGCTGATGTTGAGGTGACGAATATACACAAAACTGTTAAAATGATTGTCGTGCGTCCGATTGTCATGGTAACCTACAAAAAACAATAAAATATGATATTAGATTGTAAGTATAACGCACTACATGGGTAATGGGAGTGAATTGTCTTGCCCAAGGTTTAATCATTTATAACAGAGAGTAGTATCACTATATCACCCGCGCAGTGTAGATTCCACCCAAGCAATAATTGCAAATTTGTTGCAAAGCATAACAAGCACAAGCAAAGTTCCAACCAATGGACATCCGGGTTAAACCCGGAGGTCCATTGTTTGAAACATTGCTTGTGTTTTTTGTCCATATGTACAGAATTTGCTAATTCCAGTCTCACCAGTCACTACCATTGTTGGATGAACACCCTCTTGGGCCGCCATCTTGGGTCCCAATAGGCTTTGGGTACAGGGAGGGAGGTGGAGCCCTCCCACTTTATGTATTATGGTAGCCACACTTATCATGGGGAAGCCGCCATCTTGTCATCCGCCATCTTGGGCACAGCGACCAATAGGGTCTGGGCATGGGGAGGGGGCCTAACAACTTTTGGGCGCAGGAAGGGTGGCTAAGGGACTTTGGGCAAGGGGAGGGTGAAGGTGGCCTAACGGGATTGGGCCCAGGGAGGGGTGCGGGGAGCCTAAAAGGTCCTGGGCGTTTTGGGCGCGGGGTCAGGGTGTCAGGGTGGGGGTCAGGGTAAACCTACATGAAACCGACATCTCCTACTACTCTTGCTCCTGAAAGTCCTTGATGTTTTGGTGATGCCCAGCTCTGCCTGATATATCTAGTTTCATTAGGCCCCTACGAAACACACATTTTCGATTCGGATCGAATCTCGAATCGAATCGGGTCTATTATTCGAAGTCAAATCGAACCTCGAATCGAATCAGGGGTGTATAGAAGGTGACCGATTGGTGGAGGGGCGGAGCGGTGTTGTAAACCGGATTTGTTATGACTATGACGGCTCAAGTCCCATGAGAAAATATTCCAAGTACATCATAAAGCCATGCCTTCGTCGAAGGCATGCCTTGATGATTTAGCTGAAATATTAGCCAGTGAGGGCTACAGTTCAAAAACAGAAACGAGGTAGTGAATTGCCCGTACTGTGTACTGCACAGGAAAAAGCCGCTAGCAGCAGTTCATCGAAATTGCTTGGAAACTTTAAACGTTCACCCAACAATGGTAGTGACTGGTGAGGCTGGAATTAGCATATTCTGTACATATGGACAAAAAACACAAGCAATGTTTCAAACAATGGACCTCCGGGTTTAACCCGGATGTCCATTGGTTGGAACTTTGCTTGTGCTTGTTATGCTTTGCAACAAATTTGCAATTATTGCTTGGGTGGAATCTCCACTGCGCGGGTGATATAGTGATACTACTCTCTATTATAAATGATTAAAGATCCGTGATTAAAAAAGTGAACAGTAAATTTCTGCTGGACCGCACCTGCAACAATGTATAAAAAGAAGGGTGGACACATAGTATCTTATACCCCATTCACATGACGAGATGCAATCCTATAGATTTAAAAAAATAACCCCAGGTCAATTTAGCGGGTACGTAAACGATTTTAATCCAGAATTTTAGATAAAATTTTAGGTAAAATCTTAGATTAAAAGTTTTAGAAATATTTCAGACAGCGAGGTGGTGTATTTACGAAAAACCCAGGACTAAATTGGAATTTTGCGACCATGTGAATTTAATTTCCATGCATCAAATCGAAAAATATCGTATTTGTATAAGCGCATGTAAATGCAGAGTGAATTACCCTTTAGGTGCTAGATTTGTTTGTTCAAACTGATGCATCCTTAATTTCGCAATATTTAGTTCATAAAATCTCAATCCTTTGGTTCAAATATGTCGCGATTTGTTCGACAAAGGGCCCGTTTTTGCATTCACAGTGTAGTTCTTGCGTTAAAAATTATTTTTTTAAGTGTTGAACACGTCGTGATCCGTTATTTTCTGAGAATCGTATTGGCTCCCGCTTTCTTTCTTACTTCCTGGATCGTGTTTTGTTCATTCCGAACGAAAGACAGGAGTAATCAGAAAGACGACATTATGTACTGCTTGATAAATTTAGTAATCATATGCGCATAATCGTTTATACTTCTGATTGATCCTTATCCCAACACATGTTCTAATACACATAAGGCCCCACAAAGTGGACTTTCTGTTTCTCATGTCATTATTTTGTAAAACTGCATGTGGGTTGGTCATTTTTCATTATTTTTTTTATTTTTGTAATTATTTCTTTTCCATCAAAGTTCTTTTCTTGGTTTGTTTTATGTTTTAGGTCTCATAATCTACAGAATAGCAAAGGTGGTGGTGTATTTCACCTCTCTAGTCCAATTCGGCTTTACAATGCAAAAGCATTGCAAAGCCTTCTTGCACTCAAGTGACAAATTTATCAATTTTATCAACTTGGGTAAAATATCAGACATAAACCATTTAATTGTTTTTAAGTTTGCATTGGTTATAAAAAGAGAGCATGTGACAACCATGGACCTGAGAAACAAATTTTTATTTTATAGGCCTAAGAGTAACCCTTTCTTATTTCAGTTTTGGAACAGAAGCAGAGTCATCCCTGACAAACATCGTCATGAAAATCGACCTTCAGTAACGTTATCTCCCTTTAAGTTATTAGACGAGTGATGAAGGTCCAATTAACCCCCTGCACACTGTCAAAATATCCAGATTTCAAGTAGCCATTTTTCCCATAATGCAACTGGGAATTTAACTAATTCAGTCTTGTTTGACAGAGCTCAATGAGCTCTGTCAAACAAGATTGAATTGGTTAAATTTCTAGTTGCATTATGGGAAAAATTTGCACCCTGAACTTCAGATATTTCGACATCAGTGTGCAGGGGGTTAAGAAGCAAGTAATTGTTGAGAAAAACGTATGATATCAGAAGAAAATAAATTATTAAAAGTTACAAAAGGAAACTTTACTTTTTTATGGCTAGCTCATTACAGGCGACCACCTCACAGATAACCCATCATTAAGATTACCTATTAGAATGACACCTACCAATACTATGTGAGCGTTAACTGTGTCTCCTTATTTAGCGAATGTGTTTTACAGTAATTTGCAAGTTTATCTCACCTCCTAGACTTTTATATTGATGGAAAGGACAGTGTGTGCGTCATATATCATGATTCACACACTGTTTATATGATGAATAGAAAAATAAGTTATAGAACATCAAACGATGGTGTAAATGCCATCTTCTTACTTGTAAATGGGTTTCAACAGAGAACAATAGTCTAACTTCAAACTGATTGGGGAAAAAATGTAAAAAAAAAAAGCCTCTGTATTTTATTTTATTATGCCTCACGTTTGTAACATCAGCCGTGATTGGTTAATTTGACACCTTCTAAAAGTCATAGTACTGGAGTTTTGGGCAAAACACGGGTACTATCGGAACGTTTTTCCCTGGAGACAAGAGAACGAAGAAAATATAAGCGCCACTTCCATTGATCAGCGTCGATTGGAATTTCTCAACACCAAACACCGGAAGACACAAACTTACCAACAAATATATCATCTTCAGTGGGTATGTTTTCAATTTTAACTGCAAACAATGAATTCAAAAGAATCAGAAATATTAAAAAACTCACTCACGTGTTGTTCACCACTTCAGTGAATCCTGAATATGAGTCTCAGTTATGATTTCAATCAATTATATTTCCACAACACAAGTTTAGTACTCCTCGACCTTACTGAGCCTCCGGCTCAAGTTCAAAATAAATTGTTTTACTCCGCTTAATTCTATAAACTGCTGTCGTCCGAGAAACATGAATTTATATTCCATTAATTTAAATCACTTTTCACACAAGCATTAACAATGAATTATAACATGAACAGCATGATGCAGTTGTAAACACTGGCATTTGTTGATATAGAAACTCCCAAAGTGACGGCTCTTGTGACAAGTCATTTTTTTTTCGAAGAGACATCATTCGTTCGAAATGACGTCATGTTTTTGGATTCGACTACATTGTTGTTACAAGATTGATGGCATGTTGCAGTTAACGCTTAACAATGGAAGTCATTTTTTGTTCGGCATAATAAAATAATTAGAACGTTTCTTTTCATGTTCTATCGGTCGATAGTACCTGAGTTTGTGTGATTTTTTAAATAAAACCTTCAGCAGCTTCGCTGCTTCGGGTTTTATTTCAGAAATCACACAAACTCAGGTACTATCGACCGATAGAACATGACAAGGAGCGTTCTAATATTATAATATGCTAGTCTGTGAATTATCGCAAATTATCTAAAGACTCGATGGCTATGGAGGAATATTCGTCAGTAGCTTCTTAAATGACGTCACGCTACGCCGCATCACGTCGCCTGGAAGGAACGATCAGCTGATCTGTGTCATGGTTTTGAAACGTACGCATTTGGGGTCAAATTGAGTTGAATATTGTGCAATAAAATGTCTCGTAGCATATAATAAAAAATGAAAATCTGCTCTATTTTAGTCAGTATCTGAACGTTTTTTTTTTCACGAGCACTTGCGCGAGTGGAAAATAATATTTTTAGGTCCACATGATGAATTTTTTCAGTAGCTTCCTAAATGACGTTATGCTTCGGCGAATGACATCGCCCTCAACGTTGCCTTGAAGAAACGATCAGCAGCTTTTTGTTATTGTCTTGAAACTGTTTGCAGTCGAATTGGGCTGAATATTGCGAAGTAAAATAAAACTGTCAGGTCCACAGTCGTGAGATAATTCCCGATATTCACTAAAACAGCGTAGATATCCTCTATTTTATACTACCCTACAGGAAAATGCCTGGAGTTTGTAAAATGATGCGCACGTCGATGATATAAATTAGACGACATTTCAAAATTTCAGTTTTTATATGGAATTCCCATACCCTTAGTATTAAATTTACTGACAGCTTTAGAAAATTAGGGGGAACTAACTTTCTTGTAAATCTCTTCCAATGACGAAAATTATCAGCTATATTGTACGGACTCTGAAACGTGCTGAAAGATTTTTGAATTTTAGTACTGAAATTCCAGCCCATCGATCGTGCTTGAAAATCTGAATTTGCTAAAAACTACCATGGAAATGCATTGACAAATATTGCATTACTCTTTTTTGGTAAAACTGTGTACTCGGACGGTCTAGTGTGGTCATAGTGTGTTTGGTGTGTAAAATCCCATTTTGGGAACTGTAAAAATGAGCTCTGTCCGTGCGCCCGCGCGTCAAGATTTTCGTCGTGTGATCAACTCCTCCTACAATTTTTGATGTGAACATTTGAAACTTTGGGAAATTGTTATTCACATATTGAATTAAGATATACAACATGTATACATATGATAGAGTTATTGCCCTTTAGACTCACCGTGGCAGCTCCAGGAAGGGTTGCGGCCACCATATTGCCATCGATGCTTGTCATTTATCGACTTAACAAATTTTTTACCTGATAGTTGCTGGGAACCTTCGCGGTGTAATCCTCTCCCGCTACAGTCTCTGATGTAGAGAATGAAATGTTAGGGCGTGGTACACACACAATGAAGATGCGATACATGTATTCGAATGACGGAAACAATACTTTTTCACAGATGCATTGCTCTTTATTGACTTGGAAAATGTCCCATCGTAGGGGGACTTTTGATCAGCGACCCATTTTTCTCCACTGAAATAATTCCTGAACCCGACACTGAACCCTAGAAAGCTCTCTCAGAGAGCTTCCCATGGATCAGTGTCGAGTACAAATACCAATGGAATGGACTGCATCAATAATAAATGGTAACTGATGGTATTGTGTATACAATTTCTTTTTAAATTTTCAAGTGCAGTTTCTAGAAGGTACCTGGAAATATACTGGGGTATACGAACACTCACGGAAGCCCTTTACTGTCAATTTTGAATAGAAACTTTTTTTAAAGGGGAAAGGTTTGCGTTATTTCACAAAATCGGCGTTAGCGTTATTTCTCAATATGTTTGCCTTATTTCGCATACCGTTTGCGTTATTTCGCAAACCGCTTGCGTTATTTCCTAAATCTTTGCGTTATTTCGCAAACGTATTGCGTTATTTTGAAAAAAAGTATTTCGTCATTTCGCAAAAGTATTGCGTTATTCCTCAGAAGTATTGCGTTATTTCGCAATAACGTTTGCGTTATTTCGCAGAGTATTGCGTATTTCGTAAAATATATATTGTATTATTGTAAAAAAAGGAGAGACAAGTTTTATAATGAGCATATTTGTTTTTAGTTCAGAATAGAATGCACCAATAATTAATGTTAACTGATGTGTGTATGTGTACAGATTTTAAAAATTATTTCAAGCATAGTTTCTGGAATGTAATTGAAAATATACTGGGGTATACACACACCCAAAAGACCAGTTTAATAATGAACTATTTAATTATTTATTTAGAAGCTTGTGACATGACTTTGTCGTCCAACAGAGCTTGGGCGGGGCATTTAATTTGGAGAGACGCTGAAACAAATTTTGACTGCCAGGGATAATGACTCTCACCACTCAAACAACAATACAACTTCTATCAATTGTCCGAGTATTTTTTTTATTCTTAATACGAGGTCGTCACCAAGTATTCACTTGCCTAAATATTCATGTAATTATTTTATTTCAAGTACTTCATACTACTAAGAAATGTCGGAGAGTTTCTTGTATCATCTGGAGCGGGATTTCGACAGTTCGTTTCTTTATCTCTGGGGTTTAGCGACACTTTCAACAGCAGGGGTCATACCGTGTGGGATAAGTTAACAGATGGAGGAATCCGGTGTTTCCGGAAATAACCACAGATGGTATTTGAATAAGAACCATCGAGTGGCGTTAATAATCTCCTTTCTTAAATGCACACTGCTACAGTGCGTGGAGAGTGAATTGTAACTAAATCACCCGACGAGTGGAGTTATCACCCAAAATATCACTTTCAAATTCTGTACATGTGGACAAAAAACGCAAGCAATGTTTCAGCCAATGGACCTCCGGGTATAACCCAGAGGTCCATTGGATGGAACTTTGCTTGTGCTTGTAATACTTTGCAACAAATTAGCAATTATTGCTTGGGTGGAATCTCCACTCTGTGGGTGATTTAGGGATAATACACTCCCCACGTACTGTATTTCTCTAGCAACCTAAATTGCCGCACCCACCAAACCGGACACATTAACAGCGGTGTATGTTTAAAATGTATTCAATACTGTTTTTAGCGGGGGAGGAATTCGTCACATACAGGTGAATTGTGCACTTGGTGATACCTTCTTGAAATTTGGCACACTGTTAGTGTAGGCTATGAGGTTCTCAAAAACGATCGGCTACAAGTTGACACCGACCGGTGGCGACCAGTAGCGGCACAATCCAAAATGGCCGCCAGCGGCTGAAGGGAACCTCCTTTTCGACGGTCTACCGACTATACATCCGATTGTAAGGGCGCGAAAGTGAACTCTGATCCACGCACGTGTTGGAAACAGACGTGGGAGATGATGTAGAATAAAACGAGATTCTCTATACGGACGCATCAATTTCTTGGAACTTGAAAAGAGCGTTGTTTCTCCGGGATCAGCGTCATTCAGGCAAACCTGAATGACGCTGATCCCGGAGAAACAACGCTCTTTATGAAGCAGTCTCTTTGCCATACAATCTCTTGTTTGGCGTAATTCCGCAAGCAATTCTGATTTGTCTGTCGAAATTAATTCGAGAACGCGATTGTTCACAAAAATCATTCACAGAATGAGTGAGAATCCTCTTCGTGTACGGACTAGTACTGACTGGGAACGTTGTTGCTTTTGCCAGCAAGACAGTTCCAAGAAATTGATGCGTCCGTATAGAGAATCTCGTTTTCATGACGCCTATAAAGCTATTGAGGAAGACATAACGCGCTTCCTAGATAATGGCGTTGAGCTTCCATATAATTTGACCATTGATTGTTTGATGAGAGAGAGTGATGAGTGTATGTCGATGTCACTGTTGACGAATAAGGCAATATATCATAAGACATGCCGTGACAGTATTCGGACTCACATCGTACAGCGCGTGCTACACAAGCGAGAGCGAAATGAGGCAGTGGCATCCTGCTCCACGCTGAGTCCTAAAAGAACACGGACAAGTTTTGAATCTGGCTGTGACAGGAAACTGCCCCAGTGTGTTTATTGTCACAAACGCGAAGGTGACAGCAGTGAGCCTATTTGCAGATCAATGTCTGATAACAATAAACTCAAAATTATGGCAAAGGAAGCCGAGAACTGGGTTGTTTTTTCTCGGGTCAATGCAGCATTTGATTCCGCTGCTAGTGATCTTTACTATCACAAAACCTGTTATTGTAAGCTTGCCAATGAAGCACGAGCGGCTAAATCTAAAAAGTCGAAGAACGCCGAACATTCCGCGTCAGGCCTGCCCTATGACCCTCTCGTTATGGCAGAGCTCATAACATTTGTTGAACACAACGATTCCGCGATGAAGCTTGTCGATCTCAAGAATCTGTACAGTCGGAGGTTGAAGCAAGTCGGTTCTGATTGGCTTAGTGAAGAAATACATTCCACTCGATTCAAAGAACATTTGTTGCAGAAATTGGGCGATGGCTGGGACGCCTTCACACAGGGTAGAGATGTGTTTATTTCAAGTAGGTTTCGAGTTGGCTCCTTGTTGTCCGAATCTTTAACTCGTATAGTGTCTGAGGAAGAGGCAAAAAAGATAGTTGATGTGGGTCTTCTTCTGCGTAAACACATACTCATATCTCAAGCTCCTTTCACGGGATCATTTTCATCTTATTGCTTGAGCGAGCCTGTACCCAACTCACTCCTGACTCTTCTTAGAGTTCTACTTGAGGGCACATGTAGTATACAGAACTTAGGCGATGATGAGACTGTTAATGCCAAGACTCGAGTGGCTTGTACTATTTCACAGATGTTGATCAGCAATTCAGCGAAACGCTCCGAACATGCACAAAATGTTCACCAGAGACGTGACAGAGAAACTCCAATGCCTCTTTATGTGGGTTTGAAGTTGCATGCCCATGATCGTATGAAAAATCTTATCAGAGATTTTCATCAAATGGGACTCTCTGTCTCTTATGATCGCGTAATGGATGTTCGCAGGAGTTTCGCGAGAGCTGTTTCACTGCGGTTCAAGAACGAAGGTGTTGTAGTCCCAGCTAACTGCAAACGTAATGTTTTCTCGATAGGAACCACTGATAACATTGATGTATCTGGTAGATCTGATATGCATGGTACGTCCATCACACTCATTGGTCAACTGAGCAGGGACAATGTGGGTACTGATCCCCCACCACTGAGTTTAGATGTTCCAGAAGACACACAAATTGAACTCCCAGACGACTATGCATTTGTTCCTTTCGTTGAAGACTTTGGTGGGGACATCAGGCTTGAATCTCCAGATGAATGTAATGTACGGCCCAATGAATATGCAGATTTGAACGTGGGAGAGAATGACTGGTTGTCTCATGTGTCACAGATCAGCAATAAAGGGAAGGTTGATGGCAGCTGGCAGCTTGATGAAGTCCCTGTGACCTTTTCAGGCTTCTTTTCAAAACATGAAGATCAAGACAATGTCAAACCTCGTGCAGTTATTGGGGTATTCCCTGTTTTCAGTGAGCAGAAAGCGGACTCACTCAGTATGCAGAAGCATGCTATGTATGTGGTCAGGGAAGCTACTGCTTTCGTAAACCCCGGCCAGATACCTGTCATTGAAGGTGACTGTCCGTTGTATGCCAGGCAGAAAAAATGTCAATGGCTGTTCCCAGAGGAGATAGGTGAGGATCGAATGGTGTGTATGATTGGATTCCTGCATCTTGAAATGTGCACCCAAGAAGCTGGTGGTAAGCTTATGGGTGGTTCTGGTTGGGAGCGAATGTTTCACCTCGCAAAGATATTCACACCCGGTGTAGCATCATCCCTACTTGGTGGGAAACATGTCAAGAGGACGCGACAGGCATATCTTCTCACTCTAGCTTGGCTTGAGATCCTCAGAAAGAATGCTTATGAGATTTACTGTCAGCAGACTGGGCCCCATGAGTCATTTGAAATGTGGGAACAGAGGATTCTTTCACAATCTCCAACTGCGCGCTATTGGGGTGAAATCGTTCGGAACTTTCTCTTGACAAGCTGTCAATTCGTTCGGAACCAACGAATCGGTAACTGGCCTGGTACACTGTGTTCTATCGATGAGTTGTGCAGTTACTTTTTTGCCCTAGGACATACAAATTATTGTCGGTGGGTCCCCGTATTTCTGAGAGACATGTCTCAGCTACCCAGGCGGCATCCTTCAATCCACAACAAATTCATGGAAGGCCATTTTGTGGTCCAGCGTAGTGAGAGGAAGTTCAGTATGATGGGTTTAGATCAGAGCCAAGAACATAGTATCCAACTACTCAAAGAAGACAGTGGTCCAAAAGGTCTCTATGGCCAGGCTGAAGAGAAAGTCGTTATTGAGCTTTCAAGGTCAGAAGTTCTGCGTGTTATAGATGAGTATGAATATGCAAGTTTCCACACAACATCATCAGATAACACGGAACACCCGGAAAGTTCGGTATCAGAGCAGAAAAAATTTCTGAATCAATTGAAATCTCTCCTCGATCTGGTGAATCAGGGACTCATTATCAACCCTTATGATGAAACTAGTGGTCAGCTGGTGACATTAGATACTGGTGAATATATGGACCCCGAAGTTAGTAAGAGTTTACGGTCATTACCCGAAAGGGGCAAGCATTTATATTCCACTTTCTTGAAGGAAAGGCTTGTGGAATGCACCGTACCCCTGAATGATGTTATTCCCAAGGCAAATATATATACCTTCCTTAACCCACCCCCAGCCAACCTGGACAAAGGCCGAGACAAACTCATGTCAAGTAAAGCAACTGCCGCAATAGTTACCCAGATGTTCGTTTCACTGCAAGCCCGGCCTGATTCAAACATGGATGAGTTTTTCATGCACGAGAATGCACGTGATCCGCCAGCATTATCCGATAGAGGTAAGCTACGGAGTGGGACAAAATCTCAAATTCTCAATTGTTTACCAGCTATTCCTGCACAAGGGAAGAATTCAGCAGCTAGACAAGCTTCAGTTGTCATCTTGGATATGCCTGCTGTAGTCCATGTAATCAAACCACAGAAAGCGGATCTGTTTGGAGAATATGCTCGATTGCAATTATTGCCATACATCGAATCTCTGATTAACACGAACACCACAAGGGTTGATGCGATCTATGACTGTTACCCCGAAGGCAGTTTGAAGAATCAGACGCGAGCAAAACGCCTCGGTGAGACAGCAGTTAGGTTGATACGGGTGTCCGAGAACGTCCCTTTACCTAAAGGGAAGAATTGGCAGGCATTCTTGAAAGTTAGTGAGAATAAAGACGAATTTTTCAAGTTCCTGTCTGCTGAACTGCTGAAATTAACATCAACATCCGAGTACCAGTTGTTAACGACATCAGGAGAATATGTACTATGCAATAAGGATGTTAGCTTATGTGACATATCTCCATCGAACCACGAGGAAGCAGACACGCGCATGATGCTTCATCTCAACCATGCAGTCTCACAAGGTCACAAAATAGCTTTTCTTCGCACGGTTGATTCTGATGTCGTCATTCTGTCTTTGCACCATTTCGCAACATTCCGTGACCTTGGACTCAGTGAGCTGTGGATTGGGTTTGGAATTGGAAAGGCATATAAAGATATGCCAATTCATGAGATAGCTTCACAACTTGGACCTGATTACTGTAAGGCCCTGACTTTCTTCCACGCCTTCACAGGTTGTGATGTAACATCCAGCATGCTCGGCATTGGGAAGAAGACAGGATGGAATGCATGGATGAATTTTCCCGCATCAACTGAAATGATGATAGAATTGACTGAGAATCCGCAAGTCTTTTCAGAGGATTCCCCTCATATGCAGCATATCGAAAAACTCACCATACAGATGTACAGTAACAGTTGTGTCAGTACACGTGTCAATGATGCGAGACGGCATATGTTCACACATGGCCTTAAGTCTATGGAAAACATCCCGCCCACCAAAGCAGCTCTGTATCAACATGTAAAAAGGGTAATTCTTGTGTCATCTTTCATTTGGCATCGTGCTCTGCAGAAACACTTATGTGTGCCAGACCCATCACAGTACGGATGGGAGTGGAATCCACGTCTCAATATTCTGGTCCCATTTTGGACTCACCTAGGAGACGCAAGTGCTGCATGTGCACTGATGCTCCACTGTAGTTGTGCCAAGGCCTGCAAGGGCAATTGCAAATGCTTGAAAGCTGGATTAAGGTGCACACCTTTGTGTAAGTGTGAAGGTGGCTGTTGTAACAATATTGAGTAGTATACTGTCATGTTAGGACCAGTCATCTCCTATTCTGGTATTTTTTTTTCCATTTTCGGCCAGTTAACACATGTCATGTTTCTAGTTGAGTTGATTTTGCTAACAAATGTTCATCCCATGTGGCTTGCTACATTGTCCGGGGTATAGGAATACAGTTTTAGATTTCGGAAAATAGTCTGTTATTTACTGCACAAGACGGTGTTAATTCATGCATAGCATGATACAATATCCCCAACTATTTTGCCTCTGTACAACAGTTGATACCTTCGTTCACCCGTGTGTTCATCTATGGTATCCTTGTCTTTCTCTGGCCATAGGCCACATGTGACTAGTCAGTTCCTACTCCATAGCAAATCAACTTGGAAATCCTTCATCTTGTAGCGCACTCATGTCTCAATGAATCCATACCTGAGTTGATCTAATAAATCTAACGTAAGGTATCAAATTGCCATACCGGATCATATTTCGATAAGTTATTCGCTAAAACATTTCGACCACTCATCGACATCAAAGGTCATGTTTTGGCTCCCAGTGGTGGCTATATCTCTATATCCCTGGTAAAGTAGCATACCATGAGGGATGGGCATTAAGTGTCGGCAACATTAATCCTGACTTGGAACACACCACATCTTAACTGGCCGAAAATGAAGAATACTACTTGTAGTCAAAAAATATTCCTGTACCTCGAATGACTGCAAACATACACTCACCCCTTCTAGTCCCATTTTGCCAATGTTCTATACTGGCAAGATAACATTGTATAATTAACAACGGGAACTAATGCATCCCGAGTTCATTCCAGCACTGCCCTTGCTGGCAGACGTGTCGCTATGGTGTTGAGATTGAACCAGAACTCCTCTAGAAATTTGATAGTTTTATTTTCTTAGAAAATAAATCTATCGAAAATGCCGGAAGTTGAGAATAGACTGTCACTTTAATTGGATTATCAAATGTCCAAGTATCCCCACTGCTGCATACTATCGAGTACCCTTGTTCATGTGTTGACAGGAATCTCTCATACCATGTTCATTTGACCATTGCATTCCCGAGAAACATTCAACACTAATTTATCTACGGACGGACGATCATACTGACAGTCAGACACACAGACGCACACATCGACGGAAATTCTGATCCCATTATCCATTAATCTTCCCCCCAACTTGTTCCAAGGGCTTCACTCCATCATTCACATCAATTACAGCACATGTATGGTGTTAGGTTTGGAGCTTCAGTTGTGCGATCGGCGAAAATAGCTTTTTTTCGATCCGCTTGGCGGCCATTTTGGATTTCGCTGCTAGTGGTGGCTAGAGGATGGTGCCAACTTGTAGCCGATCGATTTTGAAATCTCTGATGCCTACCCTTACATCATGCCAAATTTCAGGAAGGTATCACCAAGTGCACAATTCTAGCGAATTCCTCCCCCGCTATTTTGTTTATTTTCTCTTTTAACATTATTCCCAACACTCCGGTTTGGGGAAGTTCTCGTTTTAACAGCCATGTTTGTAAGAATGTAGTTCAACGTTTGTTTAATTAACACTTTACCCAACGAACCGTTACATCGGTCTGCCTAATTCTCAAGCTAAGCAGTTGAATAAAAATTGTTTTGATAACAATTCAACAAAACCATATCATGTGATCCCCTCGCTGAAATGACCCCATCGAGCTCAAAGAGAGGTCACCTAAAATGGTTTTATTGAAATTTTTTGAAACATTTGAATACAATATCCCTGTGGGAACTCCGGGTAGTCAAACAATACTTTTTAACTCTGGTGATTTTACTCTGTTTATTTTCATTGTGAACAGTATTCCATGAATCTTTGTTTTGAAAGTTCTCGTTGGTTTCCTTTCAGTAGCTATGTTTATAAGAATGTAGTTCAACTTTTGTTTAATTAACACTTTGTCTAACGAATCGGTCCCATCCGACCGCGAAATTCTCAAGTTGAACAGTTGAATGCAAATTGTTTTCATAACATTTTAACAACACCATATCAGGTGACCCATTCATTGAAACGGGCTCGTCGAGCTCGTTTGAAGGCGAAGTTACCTGATATGATTTTGTTGATTTATTGTTTTTTAATTTGATCACATTAACCCTTTACCTAACGTAACGCCCAAAACCGGCCAGCGCTATTCTCAAAAATCGCCAATTAATTTTCATTATTTTTTCCATTTTTTGTCTCAAAAACATAGGTTATGACCCCTCGTTGGAACGAGCTCGTCGGGCTCGTTCCAACGAGGGGTCATAACCTATGTTTTTTGAGACAAAAAATGAAAAAAATTAGTTATTCAAGAATTATTTTTGCAAGTGTCGTCTGCTTTTCAGGTTAGGTAAAGGTTTAATCAAAATATCAAAGTATAATTTCGTGTTCGTTTGGGTAAAGGGTTATACAAACACTTGTACTATTGCTGAAGAATGCGGTACAGTGAGAGGAAATTGCTATAAAACATTCAGCGGGTTAAATTTCAAGCCAGGCATTAACTTAAAAATTAGTTTAAAATCACGAGCAAAGTATCCACTGATGGACTCCTTGTACTGTGCTTGGACTATTTATTGCCCTGTTGAAAATTTGAATTATTTGTGCACGCCTTTAAATTAGTCCAATTTGGGCGTGTGCGTTGTATCCTTGACCTTGGGCATCACCCTTAATCCCAAATGCCGAAGTGGCTCCTCGGTGGCGTACTGTGCTAAAGTGTAGTGCACGCCGATGCTAACACGATTTGTGCAGGTTGCATAGACTGACAGTTAATCGCATATGCTGGGTGGATTGCTGAGTTTTCCCTGAATCCCCCCCCCCCCCCCAAAAAAAAAAGCTGTCCGACACGACATTACCATGTCTGTTGTTAAACCCGAGTTAATAAATAAATAAATAAATAAATAAATAAATAAATAAATAAATAAATAAATATTGGCGTAAATATAATATATTATCATACAAAAAGTATGTACTGATCATATAGTATAGAAAACTGTTGGAACTCAAGAACTTGCAAATGTCGTTTCCAAAATTAACCTGTGTTACGACCCGTAATGTAATAAATGCCCATAATGTAATACCTACCCATAATGTAATACAAAAACGACCCATAATGTAATACGAACCCATAATGTAATAAAAAACGACCCATAATGTAATAAATGTAATAACGTGTATTAAATGTTAGGTACCCATAATGTAATACAGTTTTTAAAAAATTAGATACAAATTACACTTTTCCAGGCCCGTAATGTAATAAAATTCTAAGTTTGATTTTTGTTTTTTCTCTTTACTCCAGCAGTGCGTTCGGCTACTTATGACACATCCTACGCCTTCATCAATGCTGCCAATGGCCCCTATGCCGTACACAGCCAACATGTGTGGGTGTGTTGGGATTATGATGGAGAGTATTCCGGGACCTGGGGCGGGTATACTCTGCTCTGAGTGGCAGGCATTATCCCTCTTCTATTTGTACCACCCGCGCAAACGTCTTCCTCGATAGCCTCTATCGCCCTGCCACAACCATATAGGTCTACCTTACAAGACATTCAGTAAATTTGATTCCAGGATGGTCATTTATAACTGCAATCATCATATTCGACCGGCTGTTCACTTGCACAGAAGAAATGTGGGTAGCAGGTTCCTACTGTTAATAAATGCAAGTAACTCTGGCCAAGGTTGCTGGGGCAAAGGGTGGAGTGGGTGCCGTGGGATTTGGGTGCACCAAGACTGGATAGTGGCGGGGGGGGGGGGGGGGGTAGTGTGGGATACAAGGAAAAGATGGAACAGAAGCAAGACGTTGAGTCAAGCGGCGCAGAGGAATATCGGGAGGCGATATGGTAGGTGTACTGGTATTGGGATAGGGGATATCCTATAGCTCGATGGGATTTGGATTAGGCTACTTTCCTCCAAATTAAGCGTACGATCTATCCTCTGTCTCTCCAGTTTTCACTACCTGAAGAAATTAGTCATTTCCCTGTACTGTACTACTATAAGTTTATGTCACACCCACCGCTCCTGGAAACCAATGAGCCCGATCCCAGGATGACACTTAATAACGACCACATCATATTCCCGATCCTGTGATAACATGTGTCAAGTAATATTATTATTCCACCACACGGCCTTCAACTTAAACTACCTACAGTCATGGCAGTTCCTGGCGGTTGGCAGGGACTTCCTGCCAACCGCCAACTCTATCACATCGACTGTTCGAGTGTTCATCTCCGCTATTGTGCCATCTTCTCCTAAGTTACACTCAAACAACATACATAGCTAGACACGAGGAGTAACATGGGCGTATCCGTTTGACCGGGTGTGTGACCTTGACTATCAAACCGGAAACCTTGAACCTGTGTATCGGCTCCTACTGGGCGATTGTCCTGAAACTTGGTGTGTGGTTCGGGCGCCCAACAATTTCGCCACACCCGATGCCCGTCATGTGTGACCTTGATATTCAAACCGTTGATCTTGAACCTGTATATATATATATATATATATATATATATATATATATAGAGAGAGAGAGAGAGAGAGCCCCGAACTACCCCCACATACCAAGTTTTACGCAAATCGGCCCAACATGAGCCGAGATATAGGTTCAAGGTCAACGGTATGAATATCAATCAAGGTCACACATGACGGGCATCGGGTGTGGCAAAATTGTTGGGCGCCCGAACCACACACCAAGTTTCATAAAAATCGGCCCATACACAGGTTCAAGGTCACCGGATTGATGGTCAAGGTCACACCTCACGGTCAAACGGATATGCCCATGTTACACCTGGTGTTTAGCTACGTATGTTGTTTGAGTGTAGCCTAGGAGAAGATGGCACAATAGCGGGGATGAACACGCGAATAGTCGATGTGATAGAGTATGCCAACCGCCAGGAACTGTCAGGAAATGTAGGTGGTTTAAGTGGTAGTCCCCACAGCTCAGAAAATGCTGTGGAATGCTTTTCCAATCAACATAATCTCAAGAACCACCAAAACTACTCTCTATTATAGATCTGCATTCGTCCTGTGCATACTATGAGTGATGCCACACCACTGGTGAAATTTATTTGAGAATGCAATCTCCTGAGCTCAATACAAAGAGGCTGCTTTGTACAACCAAGTGATGTGCACATTAACTCGACTCAGTTGCTGGTCACAGCCACAGGTGAACATGACATACTCTTAACCAATCTTCTCGCAAAGGTGGCCTGCGTGGATGATAGCAGTCTACAAGGCGTTTAACTTGCTTCGGTTCATATCAATTGAGGGTGTTCAATCTGTGGTGTGTTGAGGTTTTAGAAAAATCACACTTAGAGGAGTTGAAACCATTTCACTCAGGGCTGTCACTATTGAAACTGATACAATTTTTATTGAAAATGTAAGGTCTTTCTTGCATGTGCGAAGTGCAAACTATTTGACTGGAAAACATTTGATAATATTACTTGACACATGTGATCACAGGACCGGGAATATGATGTGGTCGTTATTAAGTGTGGTCCTGGGCTCGGGCTCATTGGTTTCAAGGTGCGGAGGGTGCGACATGAACTTATAGTAGTACAGTACAGGGAAATTACTAATTTGTGTAGGTAGTGAAAATTGGAGAGACAGAGGATAGATTGTACGCTTAATTTGGAGCAAAGTAGCCTAATCCAAATCCCATCGAGCTATAGGATATCCCCCATTCCAATACCAGTACACTCACCATATCGCCTCCCGATATTCCTCTGCGCCGGTTGACTCAACGTCTTGCTTCTGTTCTATCTTTTCCTTGTATCCCACACTATACGCCCCCCCCCCCACACTATCCGGTTATTGTGCACCCAAACCCCACTGCACCCCACTACACCCTCTGCCTCAGCAACTTTGGCCAGAATTGCTTGCACTTATTAACAGTATAGGAACCTGCTACCCGCATTGCTTTTATGCAAGTGAACAGCCGGTCGAATATGATGATTGCAGTTATAAATGACCATCCTGGAATCAAAATTATTGAATGTCTTGTAAGGTAGACCTATATGATTGTGGCAGGGCAGTAGAGGCTATCGAGGAAGTCGTTTGCGTGGGTGGTACAAATGGAAGAGGGATAATGCCTGTCACTCATAGCAGAGTATACCCGCCCCAGGTCCCGGAATACTCTCTATCGTAATCCCAACACACCCACACATGTTGGCTGTGTACGGCATAGGGGCCATTGGCAGCATTGATGAAGGCGGAGGATGTATCATAAGTAGCCGAACGCACTGCTGGAGTAAAGAGAAAAAACAAAAATCAAGCTTAGAATTTTATTACATTACGGGCCTGGAAAAGTGTAATTTGTATCTAATTTTTTAAAATGTGTATTACATTATGGGTACCTAACATTTATTACACGTTATTACATTTATTACATTATGGGTCGTTTTTTATTACATTATGGGTTCGTATTACATTATGGGTCGTTTTTGTATTACATTATGGGTAGGTATTACATTATGGGCATTTATTACATTACGGGTCGTAACAACCTGCCTCACAAAATGTTCATTTGATTCTTATCATAGATTATGAAAGTGTCCTTAAAGGCGTGGGGGGAGGGGTCCAGTTAGCTAACAATCATGTAGATTCTGGCCTGAAAACCACGAGAAACGGTACGTATCACATAATGTGTTCCGATTCCGTAACATATAGACGACTCATTCTGATTCCGCATCATATAGATGACTCGTTTCCGGGAAGGCGACGGGCTAACATAACATGCGCATGAATACATTCTATGTGCGTTTCAGTGATCGATTCAGCTGATCGCTTACAAAACAAAACAAAATTCCTTACAGCAAGATACAGCACTATTAATAGTCAATGACCACACCCCCTCCCCCTACACACAATAACTAGAAACTGCACAATTCAGTATTATACGCTCGTAAATTCAAGCGTATCATCATAGGAAGGGGCACTGAAAGTGAATAATTTGACAGCACAACTTTGAGATTGAGGTGACAGCGTTACTCATTGTTTGTTAGAGAGCACAACAATATAGCACCATAAAATATGAGCTTTTTAAAACTTTTTCTCACCTACCTAACATTATGTCCCAAAACTGTATTAATAATTTAAGATTTAATCTGTTATGTGACAGAATGGTTAGATAAATGAATTATCATGATAATATGCATGTCCTGTGATTAGCATCAAGATTCTCGGTTGTGTCCAAAAATGGGATCACAACTTGCCGACAAAGCCGGCTCGTCGAGATCCCGTTCTGGACACCGCCTCGAATCTGGACATGCACATTATGTCATGATGATATATATTTATGTTTTACTCCCTCATAATAAGGTGAAAACTGTGTCTCATCTGTGGTGTCTAATTTCATTCAAATTCGCGGCCAGTGCATTGTAACTGGCATTAGCAAAATATGAGGTCAAATTGTTGGTTACTTGCTGTTGCGCTATGGTTCTTTAGTACAGCTGATTTCACCCAATTCAAGTTCATTGTGAAGTCGACACGTTTTTAAGTAAATTTGAATTGCCCAGAGACCATTGGGTAAAAGATTGTTAAATACGTGTAAAAATGTCCCGACCGTCACAGGAAACTTTTTCCATGTAACCAGCGAGGACTTTTCAGGAAGGGAGTTGGTGATAACTCACTAGGGCCAAGCGAAGTGAGATTTCACTCCTCGATTCTAATCTCGTACAGAATCGGGGATCCTGTATCGATACCGACATCGATTCTAAAACGAATCGGAAACAGCGCGAAACAGTTTTCGTGAAATCATTTGCTATTTTACCAAGTCACCTTATTACAAGTTTCACATCTGTATGGTATGGCTTGCGTACCAGGAGTACCATGACCAGGAGTACCACGACGCAGAGAGTTCATACTTTTTTTTGTATTTTTTAGTTATGACTTTAAATGGATTAAAATGAACCATTAACATTGACACAGATCTGGCAATTTTACATACCTGTATGTGGTAGTTGTTTCTCCACAACACGTCAAAAAACTAATCACTTGGAAGTGTAGTATGAAAGATTCACGCTCTTTCCTGTTCTGGAAAGAGGAAAACATAAAATCGGATGCATATATCCAGTAAATCAGACACATTTGTGTCTGATGGGTGTCTTATTGATTGAATGCATTCATGTTCACGTCAACACAATTTCAATGAGCCATTCTATATTGCAATAGTCAATAAATGAACACTTGGTAAACTTCCGGCTTTTTAACATATATTTCAATTTATATCACGCAAATATTCAGCAACATGTTCACACTGGCGCCCTGGAAGGTGTCATTTCAGTCAATACTGTCAACGGCGAAATGAGCGAAACCATCTTGGTTTGTTGGGAGGTTCAGTAATAATTTAAGCCAACAGCTCTATCGAGCTGTTGGATTAAATTTTTACCGAGCCTCGCTTTAGAGTTTTTGCTCTTTATATCGTCTGCTTGTCCACAACCATTTTTTCCTTCACGCAAAAATTTATGCGCATCTCTTGAAAGGGTTAAACATATGAAAAACAAATTCTTCTCAGATTTATTTATCAGGCTTTAATTTTCAGAAAGTTTGCGTTTCTCTCAGGTCACCAGTCTAATTACGTGAGGTATCCCACATTGTTTTGGGTTGTTTGTTTATCCACTTTTCGTGGAGTTTGCGCGCAGACTATTGTTGATGAAATATGATGTCCCTTCACTCACAAAGATATACAGATATTGTTTCGTACCCATGTTATAATATTCCAATCAATAAGTATTGAATTAAAGATCTGCGAACGGTTCGAGATTCGATTCGGCTCTAAAACGCGGCGATGATTCGATTCGGTTCGAAACCAGTCACCTAGTTTCGACATTTTCGATCCCATGCCCATTTCCATTTAAAAGACTGTACGTCCGTCATACTCGACATGAATATCGTTAACTTTTAACCCGCTGAGTGTTTCCAAAATATTTTTAATCAAATCTAGTCATGGCTGCTGTGATGCAGCCATGACTTGATTTGATGAAATATTCAACTAAATTTAACTCAAGACATCATTGGTGAAAAGATTCATGCCATTTACAGAAGGACAGCTTGATTAAATGGGCCCAAAGTATACTTATATCGGTGTCAAGAGAAAGCCTCTCCTGAGCAGTAATATCTGCCAGTAGCGTGCAAGAAGTTAATACGTGTGAAATACCCGCCGCTTTCATGATAGAATTCCTTACTATTTCTAACGTCGATGGTGAACTTGTCTTCCACCAATGGTAACCCTGCTTTTGCGGAGTTAGTACGTTCGTGAATATGACAGTTGCTAGCCTCTGCTCTGTGGTTCTCTCCGGGTATTCCGCCTTCATCGACCAGTAAAACTGTCTGTCTGACTGTCTGACATGATGTGGTCCTGGCTGGCGAAAGTGTCGTTAAACTCCAGTAAATAAGTAAATAAATGCACAGACGTTTGCACTTTCCAAATTGCCTATATCCGACATCGCTCATATTTACGTTTTAAATGCAATCTTTGCGTGTCATGTTTTGTGAAGAGATACAATTTTATCCTCGTTTCTGAAATACTACATAATTTGTTGACATTGCAAAAACAATCAGTATTTTTTCTGGTTTATCTCGCTGACTTAAAATAAACAAAGAATACATGCATTTTGCATCAACGAAACAAATACCTGAACATGTAATAAAGAGCAAACTTTTGTGCACTGTTTGAACACTGCTATGGTTTCTTCCTGTGTTAACCATTACGGTACTAAGAAACTAAGACTTAAAGTCACGTGCATTTTCAAATACATATATTGAAAAGGGTGGGCGGTTTCACCAAAATGATATATGGAGCAAGGGGTTATTTTTGTAAATGTTATTTCTCAAGGCCGTTTATTGCCCTCGCATCAACATGAGACGGGGGTAGTCACCTACCGTTCAGTCTTTTCATATTTTTCCTTGATAATCTGCTCGTTTGAGAGATCTACTTGAATATGTTCGACAATATTGCTGGATCTTCAGCGAAAAACATCGCAACTCAGCCTGCCCCTCACGATAGCATCAAGTCAATCAGTGCGGTAATTTGATTACGTGAAAGATGCTTCGCTGTGTTTGCAGGCTCACCTCTTGAAGGACTGTTGTACTGGTTGAGGGAACCGTGGTACCCAGTTTAATCACCGAGCAGCTGCGAGAGCAACTGCCAGAATCCACAACGAATTACCTCCACACAAGCAAGGCTGGTATTGGTTGAAGACGAGTGCACCAACGACGTGCGGTACGCCACACTACAGAGTGTCATCGTTCCCCCACGTAGGCAATGGGGATTAAGTGCCTTGCCCAAGGACACAACGCGGTAGGAAGCGCATTGGCTCCGTGGTTACAGCATTGGACTTTAACCCTTTACCTAACGAATCACCCGCATCCGCTCGCGCAATATGCAAATTCAGCGGTTGAAAAAATATTTTTTCAAAAAATTTCAACAAAACCATATCATGTGACCCCTCGTTGGAACGAGCTCGTCGATCTCGTTCTAACGAGGGGTCACATGATATTGTTTTGTTGAAATTTTTTGAACAATTTAAAAAAAATGATATTTAAAATAATAAATTTTGATATCGTCTGCGTTGGGTAAAGGGTTAAAGCGAAAAGTCCATCGTTCGATCCCCGCCAAGATTTCTGTATCAGTCCCCTACCCCTCGTACTCTTAATATCAATGTAATATAACTCCAAGAGTATTGTGGTGAAAAAATCTAGCAAATACAAGATCAATTATGCGTCTGAAAATGGTTCACGTGCGAGGGCTTCACACAAGTCACCATCGGAATTCTGTTATGTTTTCAGGTTTTGTCCTAAAACATAGCTGATGACCCCTTATTAGAACAAGCTCATTAAACAAAATTAGAAAAAAATATTTAGTTATTCAAGATTGTTTACAAGTATCGTCTGCTATTCAGGTTAGGGGAAGGGGGGGGGGGGAGGGTTGGGAGAATTATTATCATTTCACAAAAAAAGTACTTTTAATTCACAAATGTCCCCTTTTCTTAACAGCAAACTCGAAGAAAGACTTCATGACACAGCAGAAGTTGCAATAATTGGAGGTGGAGCTATGGGTGTCAGTCTCGCATACCATCTGGTGAAGCAGGGAATGGAAGACGTTGTGTTACCAGAAAAGACGGAGCTCACATCAGGTTCAACCTGGCATGCGGTACGAATATTTCTTTAATTCTTGACTAAGCTTTAGTATTTAGTATTCGATATAAGTGACCCTGAAGAATTGTCGTCTTTTCAAAAATTACTGCACTGAATCACATGAAAGTTCAAGGTGCAGATGACAACATTATACAAAATCTGAAAACCACAATTTGACATGTGATGTGAATGGCACACCAAATAGAGTGACCCTTTTGTTACAATCCATTATTCTGAAGTGATTCATAAATGGATGGAGAAACCGGGTGTCACATTAGGTTAGACCAGGTTTTGGAATTCTCCCAGAGTCCCACCCCTCACCCCAAAAGATGGAACTGCTTACAACATATTGTGTTTTAGTGGTGGATAGATAGCGCGGTAGATCTGTGGTTACGACATTGGACTTCAAAGCCGAAAGGTTCACAGTTCGAACTTCGACACCTCCAGGGATAACTGGATTGTGTCCTTAGGCAAGGCACTTAATCCCAATTGCCCGTGCGGGGGCACGGAAGCTCTGAGTACTAAAACCTTCTACGCGTCGATGGTGCACCCGTCTTCAACCAATGCTATCCCTTCTTGTGTGGAGTTAGTACGTTGAGGAGCCCGAGAGTTGTTCGCCACTGCTCAGGGGTTCTCTCCGGGTGCTCGGCTTCTCCTACCGTAAATCGATGTGACCCTGGCTGTTGAAAATGTCGTTAAACCACAATAAAAAGTGGTGGGTAAAGAAGATTCACGAATAGCTAAAGATTCTCATTTTCTTCCATAATAACACAGGTCGTGACTACTCGTTGGAATGAGCTCGATGAACTCGTTCCAATTTGATATCAAGACTTACGTTTCTGATTCACACATTTAAAACCAGTAACTTCCATAAATCTACTGAAGAGTTCACGCTGGTCCGAAATGTTTTGGTATCAAGTGGAATTACTGTTCGGTGCCAACTGATTTGTTTTGGTACCAAATGGAATCTGATTGTAAGGGAGAACAAATTAGCCATGTAACGTCCTTTATGTGTAGCAAGGCGCCATATCTGCAGTTCTAAAGCATTGCAGATGGCCCCTTGTTTCACTCAAATTAAGATAGTTTAATTCGGTGTTACCTGTGTCTTTTTAGTGTTTTAGTTGCAAAAAACCCACCAGTGATAAAAACCTGATAAAATGTATAAGCCTATTATTAACGATTACAAAATAATTTGATGATTATTATGTACTCAATGTTTATCCACACCAACTAAATTAATTGCAGATAAATTATTATCTTCCAGAAAAGTATAAAACGAGAGAAACAGAATTTACTGCATCCAGTACATTCAAGTCTGTGTGAAAAGGGTTAAAGTATCAGGAAAAAAACTATATAGAAAGAGAATTTAAGGAGGCTTATTTTCGGGAGTAAAATATTTTTAAACAAATCAGAAATGAATTTTCGTTAACAGTATCCCAGATGGATAGACGTTTTCTCACATACAAGGAGGCTTTTCTGATAGATTTTGCCTCAGCCAGAAAGATTAGTGAGCTTCAGGCCTCTCGGTTGATCCGTCCTTTTTCAGGAGCACCACCAATAGTGTTACTTTTACCACTGATTGTTCCTTTCTGGCCAAGAATCAGATACCAGACTCTACTCCGCCTCCTATCTGTATCAGGGCTCTTCCTTCTGTTGAGGGTAATTGCCCTTTTGCCCTGTCCAGTTCGTACAGTTCGCATTTACCTCAACTGGACGCAGTTTATTAGGGAAGGCAGAAACGTTTCTTTCTGTCTCTGATCCCTGGTCGACAGAAGATCTCTCCGCAATCCAATTCCAGGTGGATTTGTCTTGCTATTCGCGCATCATACGCCCATCTAGGGACTGGCGCTTGTACTACCAATCGCATTTCTGCCCATGAAGTGCGTGCATTGTCTACCTCTTGGGCTTTTGCTAACTCCGTCAAGTTGTCAGACGTTATGCAGGCAGCCTACTGGAGAATGCTTCTACTTTCTCTCCTTTCTACCTGCATCAGTTGCAACAGCAGTCTGAGGACTTTTTTGTTTAGGCCCTCTTTCTTCTGCTCAGGCAGTTATCCACCCTAGCCATTAGGCTTCTTCGAAGGTCAGTTCCAGCCCTGTGCTTGGTTACTGTCCTTTCTGTCTGTGTGTCGCACAGAGCCATACGCCTCATCTCTCATTGTCGTTTACTAATGTTTGCGATGCTATGGTTTTATAGGCCTTGGGTACTCTTCTTCTGTCCACGGTTCCAGCGCAGTTGGGTTATGTTGGGTTGGTTATGTGATTCCCTCCTCCTATTGGCTATTCAGCCTGTTGTAGAAAATTGTGAGATAGGGTGATAAGAAATTTATATTTTATAGTAAATTTCCTTTCTTATTATACCTACAACAATTGCTTACCTGGAGGCCGCTTTCGTCTTATTATTCGGTTAAGAATCCTTCCTCCCCGCTGATCACACAACTCCAATGTTGGTGGATTAAAATAGAATGACACTTTGGTTATACGTCTGCGCACTGGTACCGGAAGCCGTGGATTAGTACTAGGAGGAGCGTGTCCCCTACTGTGTGTGCGCCAGTCGCACTCGACCCAGATTTGGCTTATTTTTTCTTGGTGCTTTTGCACCACTTTTCTTTCTCAAATCGCTTGGGAAAGAACAAAACAGAGAGTATAATTCCGAGTTAGAAACGTCCACTGTAATGCAAGCCTGTAGTAAACTGGCTTGCATTACAGTGAAAGCCGGTTGTAAACAATTGTTGTAGTTATAATAAGAAAGAAAATTTGCTATAAAATTTAACTTTTCGTTTGTCAGCATCATAGCATCATTTTTGTAGTAATAGCACTAGAGAATGACAGAAGCCAAATATTTTCCCATCATCTATAAATTAATTTATTGATAATTCTGTTTATTTTACTGAAATTATGAATTGATAAGGTGAGTGTGTTGTGCTTATTATACCCCCGACTTGAAAAGTGGAAGGCGTATCTAGTGCCGTGGAGACCTCCGCCCTTCCGTTCCAATATTTCCCCTTGTATTTCAACCACTGCTACTCCAATTTGAATGATATATGGTGTTGTGATCGAGCACCATGGGGAAACGATACCTGTGTAGCGTGTATTTCTTCCACACATTTTGTCCAGAGTTACGGTCCTTTTGCACTCTTTCGGCTTAGAACATTTTGTTCATAACTAGTTGATATGTTAAAATTTGTCGGAAAGTGCCTGCTGGCGTCCTCCAATTTATTGCAGCAAAATAATTTTAGTGAATATTTTGTTTCTCATACTTATCAAGCAACACGCGTATGAATATTCTATAAAGCCACCAATGTGATGGCTTTTATCAGAGCCATTATAGAGGCTTCTGGAGCTCCACACGTTGATTGTGGCATGTTTTTTCTATTCACCCATTAATCGGTAACTTAAGTGTTATATTTGGAAGTAGGAAACATGAAAGGTTCAGAACTGAAAGTCTAAAAAGATTTTTTTTCAATGTAATATGATTTTTGCCGATACACTTATTTGGTGGGTTACCTGTTTGATAGAGTTTGGAGCATGTGTGTCGCCAGACTTTTCCAAAAAGGGTTAAACTTTGATGTAAAAGGCATATGCCATGAGTGTCGAAGGTACAGGCATACAAGGGTGGGGGCATACCACTCCCCCCCCCGGGAAAAGTTTTTATCAAATGGTGCTCTCTCGTGCTGTTTTGAGGGATTTCTTTGCTTACTGCATTCTTAAAAAAATATGTGAAAACCTGTGAATGGGAGACCTACTGGATGTACCCTCCTGATCTCAATATGCTAATAAGCCGCTTTTGGAAAAGTATAGGCAATGATGGTTATGTGGGGTTAATTTGATGTTTTTGTATAGCAATGTACTTTTATGTATATTTGATGGTTTATTGCAGTAAAGAGTTACATTTTTTATCAAACAGATAGCTTGAGTATATTGGTGTCCAAGAATAAAATAACCTATGTTACTAATTGATAAACCAGGCAAATGTAACAATTTAATCACTACCAAATTGATGCAAGGGATAAAAGGGATAAAAGGCGTTACAGTGCAGGGGGTCTGTAATATATTTGTTCAACTACAATGTGTAACTTTGCAGTGCATTCTACATAGGAAAATATCATGGTTTCATATCATGGTTTCTTTCCAAACCACCACAGTGACACATACATCTTTATATTGGGAGACACTCGTTTGTCCTTCCATACTTCTTCTAGTGGACTCCTTCAAGTTGACCTTTGTTGAACTTCCCCAAATCAAAACATAAACAAAAGAAAATATCTGTCTTCAATCAGTGAGCAATCCATTTATAACATTTGGTCTCAATCTTTATTACTTTCAAAAATTAGGAAAAGTTTTCCTCGAGTGTGTAATTCAGTGTTTCTAGAATACAGCTGTTATTTTATTTTAAGGTATTTTATTGTAGAAATGTTGTTCTCTTACTCATGCCATAGCAAACTTTCAGCGGTGCTATCTATACACGGAGCAGTTCCATCAAAAATTCCAAGCATTTTGGTATATAATTTATTGGGGTTATTCATTTTGGACCTTTTTGAGGCTTTGAAGAAAATTACCTGAAATTTGAGCAAAGCTGGGCTGGACGTCCCCTAAAGGTGCTACGTAAGTAATAGAATTTTCTTTATTTTGAAATTCCCACCTCTGATATTCCTTAACTTCAAATTAAATATACACAAATTATGCATCAAAATAAAGGTTGAGATGTATAGAACACGAAACACATATGTAATCAACTCATAGAGTTAACAACAGGCACCACTGGTTCCTGGAAGTCTGCTTTCTTATTCGTACCAGAAGTGATAATAAAATAATATTTCAAGAGAACAACTTGTGGCCGAATGCATTACTTACATGTATATAACGCCTTAAAGAGTAAGACCACCATTATATAATAAGACTTTCAAAGAAAATAAATACATAAACATTTGATCCTTGTTGTTAATATAATTTTTTAAAGTTTTAATGGAATTTCCAGGTCATTTCTTTAAATGGAGTCACCCATAAATACAGGAATCAACTCAAAAAATTATAATTTATATTTGTGGCCTTCAAGCACCACAAAACCCACAATCATAGAATAGAATGGTAATTCCAATGGAAGCGGCGATAACATAAAGGCAGGTCTGAAAATAAGCCGTCTGACATTTGTAGAATGAGGTCCCCAGAGGGTGAATTTGATGATGCTATCCCATACAGTGTGCCAGTTTATCCTCTGGGTGTCCTTTTCTGTTTAGTTATGAGATCTTGATTCAGACTGAGGTTCACAGAGGGTAAATTTAGTGATGCTACCCTGCTGTGCAGGGTAGCATCACTAAATTCACCCTCTAGGGACCTCATTATGCAGATGTCAGTTTGCTTACTTTCTGGCTTACATAAAGGTATACATTCATTAACTTTTGTTCAACGAATCGTCCACATCCGTAATATGAAAAATCAGCAGCTGAAAAAATAGTATTTTTCAAAAAATTTCAACAAAACCATATCATGTGGCCCCTCTTTGGAACGAGCTCGTTAAAAAAACTTTTAAAGAATGATTTTTAAAATAATAAATTTTGATATCGTCTGCGTCGGGAAAAGGGTATAGAGAGGGGTGGAGGTTGGGGGGGGGGGGGGGTCTTATAAATTGGGAATACACACCGAAAACATTTTTCTTGACAGCGTTCAATTTCACGACGTTTTGCAATCATCAGTCGCGTTTTAATAAATATAATGTGATATATCAAATGTGCAAAAACGAGTGTGTTTATAATGTACACATTTTCACAATATCGCAAAGTGAACATTTTTATTATGGACAAAAACAAGTGCTGATGTTGGAACGTTACTACAGTGTTACTAGTTTTCGTGCTACGCAAACACCATGACATTTGATGAAGAGAAAGTACTGATCTCTGCACAACTGCATTGCTGGAACGCACTTCAACCCTTTGAACACGTTTGGTATCTCCCATCTCAGTTCAATGGCAGCAACTGGGAGAGCCCATATTCCTTATTTGGGGATAAAGCAATTAATTGATTGGTCAACTCCACACATTCACTTAGCAGTCGCTCTACTTCATGGAATAATGAAGTAGTATGTACCTGGACCGGAAAAGCGGGTTCAAAGGGTTAATGATATATAGAAAAGTGTTTCACTTACCGCCATCGGCGGGGGTGCTGGTGGGGGGTGGGGGTTGCTGTAACTAGACAATGCTCAACAACGAGCATTGTCTGTTTACAAACAATAATTATAGGAATAATCATAAAAAATGGAATTAATGAAGCACCGGGTACAACCCGGTTATTCGTTGATTAAAATTTTGCTGATGATGATTTTTATTACCCGGTAAACGCATGCGTGGACATCATGAGTGGATTAAGACCTGTCCACGGCGACTTACTGTAATATACAGTACGTGGACAGTGGATTGTAACTAAATCATCCGGAGAGTGGAGTTATCACCCAAAGCATCACTGTCAAATTCCGTACATGTAGACAAAAACACAAGCAATGTTTCAGCCAATGGACCTCCGGGTATAACCCGGAGGTCCAATGGCTGGAACTTTGTTTGTGCTTCGCAACAAAATTGCAGTTATTGCTTGGGCGGAATCTCCACTCTGTGGGTGATTTAGTGATAACACACTCCCCAGGTAATGCACATGTAATAATGTGTTATGGTGATGCACCAGAATTACTGTATGATGGAAGTTTGGGAACGAACATTTGGGAACGTTTTCACTCTTCCGAATTCCCGAGATGGCCGATCGCTTTTTTCAAAAATATACTTTAATTTTCCCTAAAAATGAAAATGTTGATAATGATTGGTACATTTTTGCGTTAATGAATTTTTACAAAATAGTTGTTATTGAGAAAAAAAAAACAAAAACAAAAAAAAAAAACAAAAAAAATAAGTTCTGATATTGGAAAGTAGATACTATGTTCCCAGCTTTTGAACTAGACATTAGTTTGATGTTTGATGATGTGACAACAGTTATGCTGTGACTACACTGTAATCTATCATTACTTCCCATTACTGCTGGAGCATCCACATGACACCTGTCATGGGTTGAAGGTCCGACGCCATATCCGGGGTAGAACTATACAGTTTTAAAATTTCAACGACGTTTCAGTTGTTTTTTATTGTTGTTCTGTCATTGTGATACCAGGGCCATGTGGAGCTTCGATATTCGATTCGATTTCGAATCTCAAGTTGCTATTCGGTTTCTTTGAAATCGGCTCCTCGATTCGTTTCCCTTTGAATCTTTCAGGGAATATATCTTGGTTTCAGTCTTTTATGTCATTTCACGAAACGAATAGTTCAGATTGAAATTGTACATAAACAATGCTGAAAATACAGTTAAAATTAGAAGTCCTGTCACGAACTGTGCGCTTATTTAGGCTTAATCGCGCGTAGGAATTGTGCCCAATTACCTTATCGAATGGCCTCCAAAGCACGGCATGTTCTTCTGGTTACTCATAGCAAACACAGGCAATGTTTCTGCCAATGAACCTCCGGGTTACTGGGAGGTCCATTGGCTGAAACATTGCTTGTGCACAGGCCACATGCACAGAGTTTGATGGCCTTAATTTGGCCATAACGCGTAGATTAATGCGCAGATTGACGTGCTATTTGTGCGCATTTCATGACAGGACTTCTAGTTTTAATTGTAAAGACTGAGTATATTTTCCGATACACTAACATAAATAGCATCTGCATCTATGCTAATTCCAACCGCCCAGTCACTGTTGACAGCAAATTAATAGTTTCCAAACAATGTCGTCGATGAACTGTTGCTAGCAGTTAGTCATCTTGGAGGGCCTTGCACCGATAATTATCGCACAAGTTCCCGTGTTTGAACTTTTAACCTTTCTGGGTAATACTCGAACGCTATCATCAAGGCATGCCTTCGACGAATGCATCCTTGATGATGTAGTTGGAATATTTGATCACTCGGGACATGAGCCATCACCGTTGGAACAAATGAGGTTAACAGCCTCCCCTCCACCCCCGCCCCTCCATAACTCTTAAAATTGCTGTACTATAGGTGAGGTGTTTAAACGAGACACCCAGGTATGAAATCTACGGAGAGCACACATGTTGGCGGAGATAAGGTTTTTTGTCCCGTTTGAAATACAATACAAGCATAGTGAAAATAATTTTCTGGACGCATTTCTCAGCTCCACATTCGCTTGGACCAATTCGTGATAATTATTTTGTTTTTATAATCGCAGAAGACAACAGATAGAGTTACATCCCTTGGGTCGTTAAGGAAACGAGTAAACAGTATTTTGTTGACATATCGTTCCCTGAGTACCAATGTGTTATATGGGCATACTGGCACTCAGGGGACGAATTATTTGCTCTTATTTTAGTTTTTATGATTAAATTGTAGGAAATCTGATGATATTTGTGACTATTTTCAGGTTTTTTGTTCGATTTTTATATCTTGGCGAGCAAAAGCAGAAAGCTTTCTTTTGAACCATATACCTCCGATATTTCGCATGCGCTTATACCCTGGATGTTGCACGCTCTCATATACCTTGGATGATGGGTGCACCCTTTGCCATGGCTGTTTGTCCAATGCATTCTGACCAATCAAAACAGAGAATTTATCGGGATATAGGAACAATAACTATTCTCTCTAAGAGGCGATGGTATTCTATTCCATAGTTTAGTTACTTCTGGGATGAAAGAAGATTGGTATAAATTGGGTCGACAAAAGGGGATCCTGAGGTTACCAATAGAACGAGGATTATGTGTCGTATTGCTCGCCGACACTAGAGACATGTATTTGCTACTGATCTTGCAAGCAATTTTATTGAATTTACATATATCCAAACGTATCACCCGAAACGCTTGCACAACTGTTTACAGATTACAGTACGGCCGCCGTGGTCTGTTTACTTTCCACGGGTGGATAATATTTCCACGGACACAATAATATTAGATTCCAAATAATAAATAAAGGAATAATCATAAAAATGTAATTAATGAAGCACCGGGTACAACCCGGTTATTCATTAATTAAAATTTTGCTGATGACGATTTTTTATTATTATTTAGATGCATGTGTGAACATCATGCGTAGATTTATACCAGTCCATGGCTGTTGTACTGCAATAGACATGTAATAATGTGTTATGGTGATGCACCAGAATTACTGTATGATGGAAGTTCCACCGAATTGTTATTCTAAACTATATTCCAATTGCACTGCTCACGCCTGGATTACAACCAGTCCACGGCGACTGTACTGCACCTGAACTCGTAAAATGCCAAAGTAACCAGTGCCCGGGTACATAATGTATTGCTGACATACGGTTGAAAAAAGCACGCTCTGGTGTTGTACCAAACCCAGGTATCATTGGATACAGTAGAGGGAAAGTCAATACTATACACCTGGAACTTAATTAAGCACCCCCTGAACAATTTCATAACAGTGAAGTTGCTGTTACTGGCTATTGTGTTTTAATATTGCGGGCTTGCAGTAAATTTCATCTCGTGAAAAACATAATGTTTCTAGTTGATAGCGTACCCCAAACACATCCCCTCGTCTACGTGAGGTATGCTTGTCACAAAAGCACTATCATTCACATGCAATATCTGGGTATAAAACAAGAAAATTTTCCCCTTTTTTCATCAGTAAATGTTGACATGTCAAGGAGACTGTCAGAGGCACTAAGATGGCAAATCGTTGCCACGCATGCAACAGGCACGTCATTCAAAGCTATTGGGAAGCAACTTGGCTATAGTCATTCTGTCATCAGCAGACTTGTCCGAAAACATCAACAAACCAACGATGTTAAGGACCGACCAAGGCCTGGACAACCCCGAAAGACCTTTCCTCAGGAAGATCGGAGTCTGGCTTTCCTCACTAGGCGTGAATCCTTTGCTTCAAGTGGGGTTTTGAAACGCCTTCGGCTTTCCAACGGGGGTTTGTGCAACAGAACTGTCCGACATGGTCTAAAAAACTGCTTATGATGTCCAGAAGGGTTATCAAGCGTCCAGATCTGTCCGGTCAGCATCAAAGACGACGTTTGATGTGGTGTATGACATGACAAAATTGGAATCTCAGGACATGGAGGAGAGTCCATTGGTCAGACGAGAGTAGGTTCCTGCTTCACGTCACAGATGGTCGCATGAGAGTTTGGGGGCAGGATTAGAAGTGATCTGGGGATGCCTCTCTCATGATTGTAAACTTGATATGGTGACTGTACGTGGGAATCTCAATGGTCATAAGTACATCCGAGACATTCTCAATCCGGTTGTTGTGCCTCTTTTCAGCCCTGTATTCATGGACGACAATGCAAGACTACATCGTTCTCATGCTGTGAGAGCATGCCTTCAGAACAACGCTATTACAGCACTACCTTGCCCTGCAATGAGTCCCGAGTTGAATCCCTTAGAACACATCTGGGACTTTCTCAGACGTCGTGTGCAAGCAAGAGATTCGCCTGTACAGAATTTGGCCAAATTTGGAAGCTGCAATGCATCAGCAGTGGCAGCATTTGCCCCTGGAAACGTATCAGAAGGCTCACTGGTAGCATTAGGAGGAGGGTTCAGGCTATCATCCGGGCACGTGGTGGATACACTCGCTACTGACGGTGGACTACATGGCCAGTCCTCTTCTGAGAGAGTTTGGTGTCGCCTTCTTGTTGTGGATATAGGTGATCTTCTCATGACATTTCGTGTTTTGTGAACGCCAAATGGCACAGGTTCCTTAACATTTCAACCCCCAAAACCATAAGTATACATCAAGAAGTTAATTAGTTGCATGCATTGACACAGCTGGATATATAACCCTGGCAGCAGCTCATCGGTGTATGCGCTCTTAGCCTGGAATCTGCAATTAGCTTCCATTGACACATCGCTATGGCAGAAGGTCCGGTGTGTGTATTTAAATCTATGAATGAGAAAGTCCCCAAGCTCGCCACCATTGTTTCTGGATCCCGGGGTAATTACCCATCGACAGCCTTCTGAAAAACGTTCGGCTTGTGGATCATCAAGTTTCACTACTGATCTTGCAAATTTTGGATTTCACTCGATGGTTTTGGGATCAGAGCGTACTACTGAGTTGGTTCCTTATGGGAATTCCTGGCCATTAACATACTCAGAACACTATTCCTACATTTGATAATGAGACGCCATCGAATGATTTTTCGAATATTCGTGTACTGTTAATACGAATCGGGTTACAAATAGAATAGCTTGTGCTTGTCAGACATTTAACTCCTTGAACCCGAGCGGCCGCTTTTCCGGCCAGGAACATGATACGCCATAATTTCATTAAATAGGATGGATGATAAGTGCATGTGTGTTGTAGACTAATCAATATTTTTAACGTGCAGCCCCAAGGCTGCACGTTGAAAATATTAATTGGTCTACCCCTAAATAATGAATATGGACTCTTCCAGTTGATGTCATTGAACTAATATGGAAGATACCACCAGGGTTCAAAGAGGTAATAGTGCATAACTACGATTTGCAAACTTAAAACAAATAGGGCAATTCAATGCTCACTCATCAATATTTACTGTTCATGTCATTTTCGTTCAAAGTTCCTTCAGACATTGATCCCCTCAAAGAAAAATGGAATTGAGGAAGTGCAGAACATAAGCACTTATGCTGTTGTGCAAATACACATTATACTACCAACCCGGTCGCATACATGACAGCCACCGAAATACCACATTCAAAGTAAGTAACTTAAAAGTATTTAAAAATCCGTTATATATTACCGAAGCGTAACATGAAAGTAGATATTGAGCTGTCATGAAACATAAAGAGAACATTTCTTGATATTTAAACTATAGCGTAAAAAATAAAAAGTCTTTCGACGGGGATATAATCATATCTTCAATCAAATGTCGATTACTGGACTCGCTCATACCGCTGCGCATTTATTTCTACGTTACATAAATTAAAATGTATCAGTTGTTGAATGTGAACAGGTAAAACTGACAAAGGGGGCGTAAATCCTGGGTCGTGGTGGGGGTTAGAGATGGGCAATACACCGAAAAGAACCGATATCTATATCATGGGCATACCGAAAAACCGAATCTAACCAATCATTGAATACAGAAAATGTCTGAATATTCAAAATTTTCTTCATTCACTATTTATAAGGCCCTATTGAGGCTTGGTAGCAGCTGAAGGGTTCATTTTCATGGAAGAAGTGACTGATTTTATTTTCAGTACTTTTAACCCTCGTTTGCCTGGGCAACTGTCCTGAAATTCTCACTAGACTGCAACCTGTGCATGTCCTCCTTCTTAGCAGTGATTTCTAGCCATGTATTGGCTGCCTGTTAAGGCTGCAAAGTCTTATCTAGAAATTATTGTCCAGATGCCTTGTCTGCAGGACCTCTTGGAGATGGAATGGGTAGGGAACATGCCGTGAGATTGCATACGCTTGAAATTTAAAGGTTAAGGTGTGTTCAGAACAAGACGCAAAATTACCGTGGATATGATTAGTGTTGGCAAAAGAATGTCATTTTTGATCTCATTGGCAGTGGCATTTGTGGCGCTGTGGCTGATTGATACACGAACAACCTATTCTGTATTTTCCTGATGTAAATCCCTATTTGGTATTACCAGAAAATCTCAGTCAAGTCAGATAACGAATACCGGACCGATACCAAATCATACCCTCTTAAAAATGCCGAAATCGATACCGGCCATCCCTATAGTGGGGATATTACACATGAGTCCTTGCCTCGTCGTACAATGGGTGGGTAGAGTACTATTATCCGGTAGTAGTCAGTTCATTCAGACTGAGGTTCACAGAGGGTAAATTTTGTGATGCTACCCTGCTGTGTAGGGCAGAATCACCAAATTCACCTTCTGGAAACCTCATTTTGAAGATGACAGTCTGCTTATTTTCAGGCTTGCACACTTTCATCTTCTCGCTACTCTTTAAACAGACAGTAACAACATCGTACAACAGTGAACACTGATGCTGTTTCTAGGTGTTGATAGTTTGTCTTCTGTATGTTAATCTGAACAGTTGAACTCAGATTCGAGGTTTGAACACTTGGTCCAAGACAAGCTTTCAAAGCATCAGACAAATTATGTTAGAGGAATTTGACGCTGTTATGGTATGGAAGCAGTCCAGCCATTAAACACTTCTTCGCCTATGTTTAGATTCACTCGTTTGGGATATTTCAGTTGATCGGAAAAGCGAATATTCCAGACGACTGAATCAAATCAATACCATTCCATTATTTATTTCCTTTTTATCTAACAATCATATAGATTCTGGTTTGAAAACCACGAGAAACGGTACGTATCACATAATGTGTTCCTCCGATTCTGTATCATATAGACGACTCATTCTGATTCCGTATCATATAAACGACTCGTTTCCGGTAACGCGACGGGCTATCATAACAGGCACATGGAAACATTCTATGTGCGTTTCAATGATCGACTCAGCTGATCGGTTGGAAAAACTAAACAAAATTCCTTACAGTTAGCGACAGAACTAATAAATAGAAACTGCATAATTCATTATTACACCTACCCGGCTCCTGGGGATGTGCCCAAGTCGCACACTCGTAAACGCAAGCGGATCATCATAAGAAGTGACACTGAGAGTGAATAATTTCATATGTAACAACACAACTTTGAAAATTGCGGTGACCGCGTTACTCATTGTTTGTTAGAGACCTCAACAATATAGCTCCAAAAATAAGTTTTTTTTTAAAAAACTATTTCGCGCCCAACATTATGTCGCCAAACTGTATTAATAATTTAAGATTTAATCTGTTTATGTGACAGAATTGTTGGAAAATTGAATTATCATGAAAATGTGCCTGTCATGTGTTTTGCGTGAGATTCTCGGTGGGGTCCAAAAATGGGATCACAACTCGCCGGCAAAGCCGGCTCGTTGAGATCCCATTCTGGACAATACCTCGAATCTGAGACAAATAACAGTCCAGGCACATTATCATGATAATCTGTATATATCAACGAAAGAAGTGTCTGTCAATTGAGACTTCATTTGACCGAATCTTAAGGACTTTTTCCTTACTATCAGATATGTTTGTCTATTAAATAATTAAGAACGAAGATTCCCACCAGAGACGTGGCGACAAGTGGGGGGTGTGGGAGGTGTGTCACCCCCCAATCCTGACCAAAATTTCCTACAGTTGGAAATTCGGAGGGAATGTCATAAGTAGTTAGAAATTCCATCTATCTAGATTTTAGAGTTTCTTTGATAATGCTGATGTCTCTTTTCCTTCCCAAAGTTCCAACTCCGTTTCAAATCGGCAAAAATTCCTACTGTTACAATTTACAACTACATTCTACGCAATATCGAGCTTCATAAGTATGCATGATGCCAATCGCTACGAGATTTCTATAGTACGTTTACTTATCGTAATAAAAAAAATCCTTGAAATGCAGTTCAAGAAAATCACATCATGTAAAATCATTATCCTGAGTTAATTCCATCATTCACAGTTACAAAATGCTGAAACATCGAAAATTTACCATTCCTGCATAAGATCGAAGTGTGGATTGCTCAAAGTTCTCAGCTTGAGCATTTGTTTAGCACATATTCAATTCCCAGAATAATACCAAATAATAATAACCTGATAATTCTATCATAAATGTGTTGGCATTTCAATTACGAGAATTAAGTTTATGCCCCTTTCATGGCTTCAGTTTTTCTCGGTAGTTGAATTTCCAACTAGGTCACTAGATATTAACGCTCATTGGTTAGTATACCCAACTGGCTTCCCAAAGTGCCAGTTATCCGAATTCATACTGTGAATTTTGCGACAAAAAAAATGGCGGACAGTGACAATTAATATACCGCCAGAGTCGACATTTTGAATTATTGTGGGATCACTGTTTCATTTATTGTCGTTGTTTTCCTCAGTCTTCCTTCAGTAGATATGACCGTTCAATGGTTAAATTAACCGGCTGACGTAATCTATTGTCGATTAGTGGGTGTAATGGCTGGGGAGGACTGCCATTCCTACAAAGGGTTATCGTATTTATTCGATTACAATATTAGCTTCGTTTAGGGTGTTGAATCAACATATATTTATTTATGTATTTATTGGGGGGGGGGGGGGGCGGTGGCTCAGTAGGTAGAGGTGCAGGCTGCAAGCCGAGAGGTCCTCGGTTCGAATCCCACCTGCGGCCACCGCGTTGTGTCCTTGGGCAAGACACTTCACCCCCATTGCCCACGTGGGGGCACGGTGACGCTGTGTACTAAGGCGTACCGCACGTCGATGGTGCACCTGTCTTCAACCAATGCTAACCCTGCTTGCGTGGAGTTGGTATGTTGAGGAGCTGACAGTTGCTCGCCGTTTCTCGGTGGTTCTCTCCGGGTACTCCGGCTTTCTCCACCCGTAAAACTGTCACGGTCATGGTTAGCCATTGTGCAGAAATATGTGACCTTAAACACCAATAAATAAATAAATAATAAATATGTATTTAAGGTCACATATATATGCACAATGACTAATCGTAGCCATAACATGGATATAAAGTAAGGTGCGGCCAATCGTTTAAATCCATGTTGCCCATTTTAGATGCCTTTCACCACAGGCATTGGTAACCGGGTCCTCTTTCATCAGTAAAACATTGCTTGTTTACCACAGTAAACAAGCACTGCTTCACTTCCCGGAGGTTTCCGGTAATTCAACACAAAAGTCCGTAGAGGAGTGATAATAACCAGTGCGATTATTCCCTCGGTGATGTTTACCGGCATTTTTCCCCTCTACTGTTTCGGTCACTTGGATTGCCACCCGACTAGATCGTTTCTACGTTTCTAGAGTTTTATTGCCGTCTTGTCGCTCTTCGGGGCAATCTGTTGCTTGTTTATCAGACCATGATGCAGTTTTATTTAACCCTTTGAACCCTAGAGGCCGCTTTTCCGGCCTAGTAACATGATACTTCATAATTGAATTAAGTAGGTTGACTTTTGAGTGAAGGGGTGGTGTAGACCAATCAATATTTTCAACGTGCAGCCCCAAGGCTGCACGTTGAAAATATTAATTGGTCTTCCCCCAAATAAAAATATGGACTCTTCCTGTTGATGCCATTGAACTGATATGGAAGATACCACTAGTGTTCAAAGGGTTAATATCAATGATGTAGCACAACTTCCGAAGTTCGGGTCGAGTTACTGGAAATGCAATTCTTCCATTTTTCTGATACAAAATTTTGTGATGGTTGGGGGTCTTAACTTCTGTTCCTGTCACTGATGTTTCGGCTTGGTGGGAGGACACGAAAGAGAAAATTAGAGAGTTTATTCAAAATTATTGTAAAACAAAAGCTAAGGAGGATCGCGCTTGCCTCCATGAATTGGAATCTCTTTATCACGATTTACTTTTGGCTGAACATTCTGATCCTGGTTCCTGTACTGGTGACAGTGCGACAACTTATTCGGGTCTTTTATTAGACCCGAGCAAATAATCTTACGAATGAGGAACGGCCATCAAATTTTTTCTCGCAATTAGACGTCCGTAGTGGCAGATCAAAATTAATCTTCCAGTTAACTGTTGACGGTTCCACTATAAATTCTACCCCTGGGATTTCAAAGGCCTTTTTGTCCTTTTCCTCTGATCTTTTTTCAGACGAACCCATTGATACTTCTATTGCCCAAGACTTTTTATCTGATTTACCTCAAGTATCTTCTGCCAACGCTGCTGCCTTAGATTCAGATATTAGCGTAGATGAGATTGAAAGTGCCATATCAGACCTTCAACGTAATAAGGCACCTGGTTCTGATGGCTTGACGGTTGAATTTTATAAAACTTTTTCGGCTGTATCAGCTCCCTGGCTTTTGCGTTTGTACAATCGTTGTTTACAGACGCACATTCTTCCTGCTCCCAAACGTTTGTCTCTAATTCAATTACTCCTGAAGGATTCTTGTCATCCTGAGGTTGTTTCTAGTTATCGCCCCATTAGTTTGCTTAATTATGATTACAAAAATTTAAGCAAACTTTCAACCAATCGACTACGTGGTGTCATTGGTACCCTGATACACCCTGACCAAACGAGTGGTGTTTTCTGATCGTTCAATTTTAGATAATATACATCTGTTACGTAATGATTTTAATTACGTCGAGCGCAAAAAATTGGCCAGCTCCTTGATTAGCTTAGATCAGGCCAAGGCTTTCGATCGGATTAATCATCAATATTTGTTTTAGACTCTAAAAGCATTCGGGTTTGGAGATTCCTTTATTCAATGGATACGTATACTGTATAGTGAGATTTCTTCTAGTGTTCTTGTGAATGGTTCTCCTTCTGAGCCATTTCCGGTCACCAGGTCTGTCCGTCAAGGCTGTAGCCTGTCTCCCTTATTGTATAATTTATGCCTGGAACCTTTCGCCATTCAAGTGCGGAACGATCCGAATGTGTCAGAGTTGTCTTTTCCTAGCACTTCAGACAAAGTTAAAATTTCATTAAATGCTGACGACAGCGCTCGTGTTTTACTTCTGATCACTCCATCACGCGTTTGTTTTATTGGTGTGATCGTTCTGGCAGAGCTTCTGGCTCTAAATTAAATATGACTAAAACTAACGGTTCATTTTGGGGGAAATGACGGACGCGTTCTGACCATCCTTTGGCATCTCTTGGATGGACTCCTTGAATAACTAATTGTTTTTATTTTTTGTCTCAAAAACATAGGTTATGACCCCTTATTGGAACGAGCTCGACGAGCTCGTTCCAAAGACGGGTCAAAACCTATGTTTTTGAGACAAAAAAGGAAAAAAATAATGAAACTTAATTGGCGATTTTTGTTGTAAATAGCGCTGGTCGGGTTTGGACGTTACGTTGGGTAAAGGGTTAAGATTAAGTAGGTTGACTTTTTAGTGATGGTGTGGTGTAGACCAATCAATATTTTCAACGTGCAGCCCCAAGGCTGCACGTTGAAAATATTAATTGGTCTACCCCCAAATAAAACTACGGACTCTTCCTGTTGCTGCCATTGGACTGATATGGAAGATACCACTAGTGTTCAAAGGGTTAATATCAATGATGTTGCACAACTTCCGAAGTTCGGGTCGAGTTACTGGAAATGCAATTCTTCCATTTTTCTGATACAAAATTTTGTGATGATTGGGGGTCTTAACTTCTGTTCCTGTCACTGATGTATCGGCTTGGTGGGAGGACACGAAAGAGATAATCAGAGAGTTTATTCAAAATTATTGTAAAACAAAAGCTAAGGATGATCGCGCGCACCTCCATGAATTGGAATCTCTTTATTGGTGTCTCTCTTTGGCCGTGTCACTCTAGCTAATTGTTATGCTGCGAGTAAACTGTGGTACGTATGATCAGTTGCTCCAATGAGCGTATGGCACCTACGGTGGATCCTGCGTACAATTAATCTTTCTGTTTGGGATCGTCGTGCTAGTGAACCGCTTGCCCGGTCTACTGCCTATTTATCTAAATTAGATGGTGGACTGGGCCTTAGTAATTTATTTGCTATGACCAGGGCTCTAAGATTACGTCACTTACGAGCCTTTCTTAATCCCAAATGAGAGGCAAAGTGGAAGTCATTTATCAGATATTGAAAGGGTCTCTGCTTACGCCGATTTGATTCTTCTGTGGCTTCTCGTATTCATACACACACTTTTTGGAATCCCTCTTTTTATGCAGAATGCAGGCTAGCTATACAGCAGATCTTTCCTTCTAAACATGCTCCAGATGAATTTGTATCCTTAAATGCTCGCCAATTTTATGAAATTATGGTATCATCTTTTACTGCTACACCCTCTGTGGTTGCAAAAAATGTACCGTTGATTATGTCTCTTCGTGGCATAATTTACATTATTCCTTCGTTGACTCTTATTGTCGTGTTTTCATTTGGAAAATACTACTACATCACAATCTTCCTGTTAGGCAATTAGTTTCCTATTGGTGTAATCTCAAGGATGATAAGCGCCAGTTTTGTCATCATGCCAGCGAGATTACCAAACATTTATTTATTTATTTATTTATTTATTTATTTATTTATTTATTTTGCCCTTTGGCTCGTCTCCTATGAGATTTGGTTTTCCGGTGGATTACCAGTCTTGTATGGGTCGGTGTTGTGTCACATCCAGTCACCATACTTTTCTTACATATCCCACCCCCTTCTTTCGTCTTTGCTTCATCAGTGGTTTTAATTACCGAAGCCGTGGCTACTATTTGGAACCGCCGTAACGAATTTTCCCATCGAACCATTACCTCTGTTACTTCCCAAATGATACTGTCCTCATTTTTGGGAAGAATGCGTTTGAGGCTTTCGGTTGATTTTCATCGTTTGTCTCGTGAAGTCTTTTGCCAGCATTGGACACGTACTTCACTTATTTGTACAATTTCTAATGACGAACTGGGTTTAAATTTCCACTAGTACCTTTTTCTTTTCATTAAGGATTTTTATCCTTCCGTTTTTTTTGGTTGATATTTGTATGCTATTTCCACCACTTCACATTATTCTTCTTTCGGTTCATTTTCATGTAAAGCTTTATCCAACTTATCCTTCCCTTGATTGCCTTTTAGGACTACGCTTTTCTTTCTGGTTTTATTTTTAACTTGGTACTTATGCATGCTCGCTTAGCTCTGCACAGACACTTGCTCTGATATCTTGTTTTTATGCCGGCGCAGACGTTGCTTTGTCTGAATAAACAAATTTATTAAAAACAATATACAGCATGTGAAGAGTGCATTATCACTAAATCACCCGCTGAGTGGAGATTCCACCCAAGCAATAATTGTAAATCTGTGGCAAAGTATTACAAGCACAAGCAAAGTTCCAGCCAATGGACCTCCGGCTTATACCCGGAGGTTCATTGGCTGAAACATTGCTTGTGTTTTTTGTCCACATGTACAGAATTTGAAAGTGGTATTTTTGGTGATAAATCCACTCCTCGGGTGATTTAGTTACAATCCACTCTCCACGTACTGTATACCACTTAAATATGTACGTATCTATTTAGCCAATGGTACGGTTTATGGGATAAAATCGTAGCGGCAACTTCATGGCCTCGAACTTTTCGAATACAATTAAGGGACTTTAAGCAATAAATGGCGTTTGATGTTTGTGTGCTCCGGCACTTTCTTTGCGGTTTCGGTTTCACCAAAGATTCTTCTCTCCCATACTTCATCATCGGCATAAAAAGTGTTCCCTCTCTTTGAAAATCGTGGGTTCGACCCTGAATACAACATATTCACTCTGTCAAACGATATAATACTGAATTGGTTCAGTTCCTAGTTGCGTAGTGGGGAAAATATTGAAGGTTAATATGTTTTGTAAGGAGCATTACATTAACGAGTTTTGTGGGCGAATTACAACCGACTGATGGTTTCGGTGAGCGAAAGTGCGAACGACTAACGCGTTATTTCTATATAAATATCGCGATATTCAAGTGAAAATGTGACGATACTATCACAACATTAGATTAGCACGTCGATGGTGCACATGTCTTCAACCTCTGTAACCCTGCTTGAGCGGAGCTTGAACTGAATTAGAATGTTGGGGAGCTGGCAGTTGCTCGTCGATGCTCGATGGTTCTCTCCGGGTACTCCGGCTTCCTCCATCCGTAAAACTGTCACGGTCACGATTAGCCATTGTGCATAAGTATGTGACCTTAAACACCAATAAATAAATAAATATAAATTCTCTCTGTGAGAACACCTGGAGGTGGAGCTGTGTTAGTGTACTGTGGTTAACAAGTTCTGCTTACTGGTAAAATAGGGCCCAGACGTACTCCAGCCTGGGAGAGGAGGTCCTCTAAAGTGGTCGGCATAGGTATAAACGATTGGCCAATCTTCAGTTCATACCAATGCATTGGGCATGATATTGCCGAAGATGCAGAAAGTAACCTTAAACACCAATAAATAAAAGATAACATATGACCCTCAGTTAAACGAACTGAATGTTGTTTTTGTGATCAGTGCTGGTCGATATGACCGTTACGTGAAATAAATGGTTAACCCTTTACACAACACGAATAGAAGACGCCACTTGCACAAAAAAAGTTTAACCCTTTACCTTAAATGAAAAGTAGACGACACTTGCAAAAAAAATCCTTGAATAACTAATTTTTTTTTCATTTTTTGTCTCAAAAATATAGGTTATGACCCCTCATTGGAACGAGCTCGTTCCAAGGAGGGGTCATAACCTATGTTTTTGAGACAGAAAATGAGAATATAATGAAAATTAATTGGCGATTTTTGAGAATAGCGCTGGTCGGTTTTGTCCGTTACCTTGTGGAAAGGGTTAAATAACTTAATCTAACCATTTTTGTCTCAAAACATAGCTCATCATTCCTTCCCGTTGAAACCCCAGAAGGTGGAGTAGTGCTCGTGTACTGTGGTAAACAAGTTCTGCTTTACTGGTAAAATAGGACCCGGAACCAATGCTTGGGAGCGAAAGTCGTATAAAGTAGCCAGCATAGGTATAAACGATTGATTACAGTACAGAGACCGAGGACTGGTCATATTGCACGCGCAGGCAGTGATGTCCACGCATGCGTTTACCGGGTAATAAAAATCATCAGCATGATTTTAATTAATGAAGCACCGGGTGATACTTGATGCTTCATTAATTAAATGTTTGTTGATTATTCCAAAAATTAGTGTTTGGAATATAATATTATTGCGTCCGTGAAAATATTGCCCACCGGCGTGGAATGTGACCAGTTCACGGTGGCCTTAACGTAAACTTGATTTCATACTTATGTCTCGGTCATTATATACCCAAGGCTGCTGAAAACAGCCTTAAACACCGATACAAAAATAGATAAATAACTTATGATCCCCATTTGAACGACTCAAAGAGCTCGCTCCAACGAGGGATCCTAAGCTTTATTTTTGTTTTTGACACAAAGAATAACAGAATTTGAATATCGATTGTTGTGACACGCACTGGCTGTTATACTCTTATATTAGTTAAGGGCTTAACTCTTTCATCCTTAAGTTCTTTCCAGGCACCCACGTGAGTTGAAGCCGTGCTTATTTTACTTAGATAGAAATAGTCTTTTTCAATAATTTTGGACCCATAACCAACGCCTGTAGTTGGAGTTCTCAAATGGGGTAACTTAATTCCAAACGATTAGGTAAACCTGACTTTATACGTTGATGAGGGTCACGATAAGACATGGATATTAATAGTGACAGACACGAGAATTTTCAAGCAATTGCCTGAATTCAGGCAATCAAAGGACATGGCACGAGAATTAGATTTTATTAAAATGTAAACAGCATGAACTGAAAAGTCTGTTTTCCCATTAATTTATTGCAGAAAATGTATATTGAACCAATAAGTATACTAAAAACACAATCTGCTTGTCTTTAGTCTCTTTTGTTTTTACTATTCAGTTTGCGATATTTGGGCTTTTTTTAAATTTCAGGCATTATCACTTTATTCCACTCACATCTCTGTAATGTGACCCTAATCTCCCATGATTAAACTTAGAAGCTTAAATCCCAAAATGCCATTCCCCAATATAACGCTATCACGTAAGTAGAATGTAATTTGGTTTTGTGGCAAAAGGGGGTACCGAAATTGGGGTGCCTGGGGATATGGCTGTTAAATACCAAGATGAGGCTAAGAGGGATAGTAAATTATACCTCACTGAGGGCTTTTCTCATGACCCTCATGCCCTCAAAAGAAATGAGGCTATGAGGGATAGTAAATGAGGCCTCACTGAGGGTTTTTAAAAGGGGTGCCGAAATTGGGATGCCTGGGGATATGGCTGTTAAATACTGAAATGAGGCTGAGAGGGGCAGTAAATTAGACCTCGTTGAGTGCTTTTCACATGGCCCTCATGGCCTCATACGACAAAAAGGGATGCTCCAGAAGGTATCCTCCATAGGTATCCTCAAATAATACAATACCGGGCCATAGGTATCCTCAAATACTCGTATGTGCCTATGTTCTAGTGCACAATGTGTCACATTGTGCCTTTTTGCATAAGCACATATCGGCACAGCCAGCATGTGCTTATGTGCAAGTCCACATTGTGTCACATTGTGCCTTTTCACATAAGCACATATTGGCACAATCAACATGCGCCTATATGCTACCTGTAATGTGTACAAAAGAACATAAACATGTTTAGGGAAGTCAGAATAAATAGAACAAAGAAGTCATAAAAAAGGATTCTGGGGGAACCCTAACCAGAAAAAAACTACTCTTGTTCAATTGAACTTACCCCCAGGGGCCCCCCTCGATAACTAGGGGCCTCTCTGTATCATGGTATGGCGATCCTAAATAGGATTCTGGGGGAAATCCGTACTAAATAGAGTGAATTCCGGTGATTTGGAGGGGTTATCGGGTTTATTTGGGTAATTAGGTTTACTCCTGTACAAAGGAACATACCCTTCGAACATACCCCTGTCCTGTTTTAAGCCTTTGGGTAACAAAGCAACCACGTGCTGCCATAAAAAAACCAAGATAGCGGCCCCCAGTTTACAAAATGGACGACAGAAACACGTATCACCCTAACAACACGCGCTGCGCATGCGCACTAACACCACGTATCACTATGGGGATGATGTCACAACATGGCCGCCCAAGCGGGTTACCACGACAACACAACATGGCGACACTGGGTCACGTGACCTGACGTCACTTACGAGGTAATCCTCCGAGGTCATCCAAATGTTACCCCAAAACCACATTACATACAGCTCACGTGAAGTGAATTTTCGGACGAGTCTCGTCGGAATTTGTTGGGAACAGACATTTGTAGTACGGGCTGTGAACTGGTCACTTTCCACGGGTGGTCAACATTTCCACGGACGCAATAATATTAGGTTTCAAACGCTAATTACATATATAATCATCAACAATTCAATTAACTCTTTACCCAACCCAATGCAAATTCAGCAGTTGAAAAATTATTGTTTTTCAAAAAACTTCAACAAAACCATATCATGTGACTCCTCGTTGAAACAAGCTCGTCGAGCTCGTTCCAACGAGGGGTCACATGATATATTTTTGTTGAAAATTTTTGAAAAATTTAAAAAAATATTTAAAATAATAAATTTTGATATCGTCTGCGTTGGGTAAAGGGTTAAAGAAACACCGGGTACCACCCGGTGCTTCATTGATTAAGATTTTTCTGATGATGATTTTTATCATCACTGCCCACGCGTGGATTACGACCAGTCCACGGCGTCTGTACTGCATCTGTACTGCATCCGTTTACCTCACTTGCCTGTCATATCCTGCAGTGCTACTCACAAAAAAACATGACTTCATACTTGTGTTGGGGTTATGATATTGCCATACATGCTGAAAGTGCCGCAATTGCCTTCATCTACTCGTGTCAGGCTGTACCAAAACATTGTTTCCAATTAAACCGACAAAAGGCTTTCTTTTCAAAATTTTCACCCATGGGAATCTGTGGATGTGAAGGGTTTCAGTTTTATTTGTTGTGTTTTATTGGCGTTTAACGGTACTTCGACAGCCAAGGCCACATCGTGTCGAACAGTTTTATGACGTGCAGTACGCAGTACAGGGGTGGTTACGGCAATGAAGTTCAAGCCGAGAGGCCCACGGTTCAATACCTGTGTTGTGTCCTTGGGCAAGGCACTTAATCCCTATTGCCCACGTAGGGGCACGGAGGCACCGTATACGAAGGCGTACTGCACGTCGGTGGCGCACCTGTCTTCAAGCAATGCTAACCCTGCTTGTGTGGAGTTGGTACGTTGGAAAGTCTGACATTAGCCCATCATTACTCGGTGGTTCTCTTCGGGTACCCTGGCTTCCTCTACCCGTAAAACAGTCCGACACGAGGGGACAACGGCCACCGAAAGTGTCGTTAAGATCCAATCAATAAATAAATAAATCAGTTTGTTACACTTTACTTTATACTTCTGTTGCGGTATTCATGTAGTCCTAGATGCTGAATGTGTCCTTAAATACAAATAAACAAACAGTAAAGTCTTCGTTTATGTGACCCTCGCCCGAACGAGCTAGATGAGCTCATTCCATTGACTTGATGAGTGAGAATTACTTTTGGTAAGCAAAATTTGTTCGCATGTCTTTGCCTTGTTATAATTTGTTTGAAAGTGCCTATAGGCACGGCTCACACGGCCTACAGGCCTATAGGCACATCTCACACAGCCTACAGGCCTATAGGCACTCTCTCATAAATTATAACAAGATAAATTATAAGAAGATAAATCCAGATAGACTAAATAATTGTTTTTCCTCCTCGTGGTAACTCTGGGATGTGAGACAGTGCTTGTTTACTGTGGTAAACAAGCTCTGTTCTACTGGTAAATAGAGTGTCTGGAGTGTAAGTCCTCTAAAATGGGCAGCATGGGTATAAACGATTGGCTAGAATTGACTATGTATCCATGTTGCGGTCACGATTGGCCATTGTGTAGAAATATTTGAAGTGAAGCAATGCTTGTTTACTGTGGTAAACAAGCTTTGTTTTACTGTTAAAATAGGACGCGGAAAGTCCTCTAAAATAGGCAACATGTGTATATAAACGATTGGCTGGACTTTATGTACACGCTGCGGCCACGATTAGCCATGTTGTATAAACGTGTAACCTTAACACCAATAAATAAATTAATTAATTTATCTTCTAAGGGAATATGAAGCACACCCATAAAATTTAATACTTTTTAATTGCACTGCCTGTGCCTCAAAAAGGAGCCCAAATATCGGTTTCCAGCTCTCAACCAGTTATGAGGTGAATGTTTGGGTAAAGGAAGCAAACAAAATCAGATAAAAAAAATAAATAATTGAACAAATAAATAATTGATTAAATAAATAAATAAATAAATAAATAAATAAATAAATAAATAAATAAATAAATAAATTAATACACGACGATTGAAACGCATAAATGAACGTTTACTTTTCCAAAATCGGAAGCAAAAGGGTTAATGGAACGTCGACACAATCAACACAGAATGCTAACAAACATTCAGCAAGGGACGGAAAGATCTCAAAAAGGTTTTTTCCAGAACATCGTGCACGGAAGCAAAATGTAATTCATGTTTGAAGAATGATTGTTTTGTAAATTCTGCATGCTTTTTCTGATGATCACGTGGGGATCATCAACCTGTGACGTTGTTCATTTGTCTTTGTAATCACTTGTCTCTCTGCTGTGACCGGGTACTGACGCATTGTAACAGAATTGAAAAGGACATTGGTCAGAAACAATTGATTGTTTTGTTCCTTCGAATGCCGGACGATCTTTCTTTTGGATGTGAGTACACTAATTGTGTTCTCTCTATTTCGTGTTATATTTGATGGGGGTCGAAGATGGCTGAGTGGGTATTAAAGGGGCGCCGGAGCCGTCCCGACCAATGTCGGGGCAAAAAAATTTCCGATCATGATATTTTTGTGATCGACCTTCCTCCGAACGTCATTCATATCAAATAACTAGGCTATGATTTTTAAATTTTGTTTTGGCGGATATCTGAAAATAGTGCGCGCATAGATCGTCTTGTTTCTTTAAGGGGACGTCCAACCTAACTTTGGTCAAATTTCATGTAATTTTCTTTCAAGTCTAAAAAAGGCCCAAAATGAATAACCCCAATAAATTATATACCAAAATGCTTGGAATGAAACATAGAACATGTGGAAACTGAAATTTGCCATGGAACTGCTGCCATGTGTAAATAGCACCACCTGCAAGTCTGCTATGGCATAAGAGAACAAAATTTTTACAATAAAATACCTCAAAATAAAACAACAGCTGTATTCTATAAACATTTAAGTACACATTCGAAGAAATCTTTTCCTAATTCATGAAAGTAATAAAGATTGAGACCAAATGTTATAAGTGGAGTGCTCACTGATTGAAGGCAGACATTTTCTTTTGTTTATGTTTTGATTTGGGGAGTTCAACAAAGGTCAACTTGAAGGAGTCCAGCAGAAGTATGGAAGGACAAAAGAGTGTCTCCCAATATCAAGATGTATGTGTTACTGTAATGGTTTGGAAAGAAAATGATATTCTATGTAGAATGCACTGCAAGTCATACATTGTAGTTGAATAAATATATTTACAAACCCCTTGCGCTGTAACCCCTTTTATCCCATGCATCAATTTGATAGTGATTAAATTGTTAAATTTGTCTGGTTTATCAATAAGTATATTAGCTTTGTTTAACTCTTGGACACCAATACTCTCATGATATCTGTTGGAGAAGAAATAAGGGTAACTGTAACCTGTCACTGCAATAAACCATCTAATGTACTTAAAAGTACATTGTTATTCAAAACACATCAAATCAACCTTACATAGCCATTATTGCATGTACTTTCCCCAAGGAGACTTACTGACATATTGAGATCAGAAGGGTACATCCAGAGGGTCTCACATATTTTTTTCAAGAACGCAGTACACAAAGCAATCCCCAAAAGATGACAAGTGAGCTCCATTTGACACAGAAAATGTCGGGGGGGGGGGCACTCTTCCTTGTATGACTCTACCTCCGGCACTCAAGGCATATGCCTTTTTTCTCAAAGTTTAACTTTTTTTTCTTTTTGAAGATCCTGGCCACACATGTTCCAAACACTATCAGACAGGTAAACCTCCAAATAAGTGTATCTGCAAAAATCATGTTAAATTGCAAAACATTCTTTTTAGAGTTTTAGTTCTGGACCTTTCATGCTTCTTACTTCCAACTATAACACTTAATTTATCGATTAATGGGTGAATAGAAAAGTCCTGCCATAATCAACATTTTGAGTTCCATAAGCCTTCAAAACAGCTCCAATAAAAGTGTCAAACATCAGATTGGTGGCGTTATACAGAATATTCATTAGGTTGTTGCTTGATAAGTAATAGGAACAAAATCTTCAAGAAAATTCTGTAGCAATACAATTGAGGGTATTAGCAGGCACTCTGCAACAAATTGTAACAAATCAACTAGTTATAAACAAAATTTTCTAACTCAAGAGTGAAAAAGTATCACAACTCTGAAAAAAATGTGGGAAGAAACACATGCTACAGCAGCTACACAGGCATTGTTTCCCCATGATGCTCGATCACAACACCAAATATCCTTCACATTGGAGTAGCAATGGTTGAGATACAAGGGAGAATGTTGGTACATGTAATGATGAATGGGTAAGACTAAGATTAAGAGGACAGGGGTCACCACTGCACGGCCCTAGATGCACCTTTGATTTTCCATCTTCCAGGTCTGGGGCATAATAATCGCAACACACCCACCTTATCAGTTCATAATTTCAGTAAAATAAAAGAAATTATCAATTTGAATTAAATAATAGATGATGTAAAAATATTTGGCTTCCTTCGCCTTCTCGTACTATTTAATTACCACAAACAATATCAGTTGGATGCAGACAAACGAAACTGAACGCATGTGGTTTGATTAAAAAGTAACTCGGCATGAATAATGAAGAAATTGCGAATATTTCGTGTATTTCATTTATTTAAAAGCCAATTGCAGCTAATATTGACCGTGCATTCGATAATTCGTTTCGGTTTTGACCACACGGCCACGCTGACACTCCGTGACAGCGGTTATGTTTAATGTGATATGCAAATTGGGGGATGGTTTCCGGTGAAGGAGCTTTGTCACATTTGTCAGTGTAAAACGATCATAAAAGACACTGATCGACGTTTGTATTACTATGGTTGGTTGGAAGAAAAAACTAAATTCTCAGCATCGCCCAAGCGCACCTTATTTAAAAGCACGAATGCATCATTTTCAACCCATCTTCAATCGATCCTTTGCAGACATCAAACATACCCGCCTTCAAATTCCATGGTTATTAGGAAGTAAATAACTTCGCAGCGACAGGGGGAAATTAACACGCTCAATATAGTTCCAGGTCACTTGGAATATACTTCGAGAAAAAGTGATTTTTGAAGCATTCTGCTTACTTTGTTATGAATATTGCCTTATTTTATGTGTATCGTCCCGATTTTATACACTTGGTTATTTTTTTTCAAGTGGTTCATGTTGTCTTTCTAGTGCGCAATAATTCAGATTTTTTGTCAACAAAAAAGTTCAGACGGCCTGTAAACACGAGAGGGAATTTCGAACCATATTTTGCAGTTATGACATTAACAGCTCAAGTACTTGCTGCCACCTGTTTGCAAATACGCTCATACATTGTCTCGAACAAATAAAGGGCGTGATCACGTCCTTGCATTCTTACGATTGCCCAAATTGAGTATTTCTGCAAGAACCACATCGTAATCACATGACCGGAAAAACATCGTTGAAACATGGCCACATCCGGAACATCAAAAATTTGTGTTGATGTTATTACATTCAAACGTCAAAACCCACCAAAGTGTGTGTCAAAAAATGCTTTCTCCGAGTCTGTAGTATGTTATCATTATATTGAGGACAAGGCTTTTGAATTACCGATTATTTTGTGGTTTTACCGGTTCGTTACTTATGCCATTTGCAAATTAATCTTCAAAATCATAAAATTCACTTTTTTTCCTGAAAAAAAATATATGTACCTTTTCTATGCACTTTACTCATTATTTTGATATATAATTTGCCTTTCCTTACTTCTCTTATCTGTTTCTGAGGCATTGAGAAAAATGTCAAAAAATTGACCAAAGTTAGGTTGGACGACCCCTTAAAATTGGACACACAATGGCGACTATTAATGACCAGTTTACGTAAGCTGGGGAGAGTTTGGGGGCAACTTTAGTATTCCAACCTCTTCGGAAGAAGTTGAAATACAAAAGTAGCCCCAAAATGGGTCTGAGAGATATCAATTTTCAAACATTTTCTGTGGGCAGGGTCGGATTTACGAATAGGCAGACTGGGCCGCGTCCAGGACCCCCGCATTTGTAGAGACCCCCTCATTAAAGTGCGTCTTTCGAGGAACATATGACAAAATTCCATTTCGTCATATGTTCCTCGAAAGACGAACTGCATGCACTGTCATTTTTTTCTCCCCCACATAATCGATGGCAACAATTCGAAAAAAACAGGGATCTGGGATTTATGGTCAAGCCAATGTTTGAACCGTTCCGGCGCCCCTGTATTGGCGGTTCGATGAGTGGCAGATTGAAAAAACTCGAGATGTGCGCCACTTCTAGCGCGACGTTGTTTTGCATTGATAACTTTGTTTTATTTTATACTCTCCCTCAGTCCTCATAAGGCATCCCCCAAACTCGGAAATTCATGCGAAAATTTATAAAAAAAAGTGCATTTTCTCTAGAACTATTGTCTCAGTAAATACTTCAAGCGAACACTAAAATTTCTCTAAAACTGTGCCGTGTGCCCTACTTGAGCAGGAGACATGTTAAGGGCCTATATTAGTAATGGAATTTTATTTATTTTGAAAATTCTCACTTCTGATATTTCTTCAAATCAAATTAAATATACACAAAATGTACATCAAAATGACGATTGGGATGCATAGAATACGAAACACAAGTGTAATCAACTCAATGAGTCGACCGAAGGCACCACTGGTTCCTGGAAGTCTGCTACCGTATTCGTACCGGAGCTGATAATTTAAGGGGCTATATAAGTAATGGAATTTTGTTTATTTTGAAATTCTCAACTCTCATATTCCTTAAATTCAGATTAAATATACACAAATGATACATCAAAATGAAGGTTGGGATGTACAGAATACGAAACACATATGTAATTAACTCATAGTTGACAGAAGGCACCACTGGTCCCTGGAAGTCTGCTGCCGTATTCGCACCAGAACTGATAATTTAATAATATTTCAAGAAAACAACTTGTGGCCAAATGTGCTTTATATATCCAAGAACAAAGCTAGGGGATAAACATTTTTCAAAACACGGCGACAGAGCTGCATTGGGGAAAATTCCAAAGCCTTTGCTTTTGTTTACGTATGAGTATACTTTCGATTTCCGGTCGACGTCATCGGACAGAAAAAGCATGTAAAAACGCCGTCTGAAATCAAATAATGAAAAAGATCGCCTTCATACAGTATACTGTTATTAGATAGAGATTGCACAGTTGCCATATTCAATGCAAGGTATCATGATACCTGTTGAAATTTCTTAGAATTGATTGTTTTTCGATGGAAATTCGTGGTAACGAATGATTTGTGCATGTCTGTCGAGCTTGGAAACAATCTTCAATAACAAATGCAGACCGTGTTGTCCTTTTCCAAAATGCAGTCCTATCGCTGCACTCGAAAGTGTTTTGAATGCCTAGCTTTGTTATTGAATATCTGAAGCACATTCGGCCACGAGTTCTTGCTAAATATTATTTTATCAGTTCTGGTACGAATACGGTAGCAGACTTCCAGGAACCAGTGGTGCCTACGGTCGACTCTGAGTTGATTACATATGTTTCGTGTTCTGTACATCCCAACCTTCATTTTGATGTATAATTTGTGTATAATTAATCTGAATTTAAGGAATATCAGGTGAGAATTTAAACTTGGTCCTTTGAACCCCAGTGGCATCTTCCATGTAGTTCAGATAGCAATTGGAAGAGCCCATATTTATTTGGGGGCAGACCCAATATTTTCAACGTTCAGCCCTTAGACTGCACGTTGAAAATATTGATTGGTCTACCCCAAAAATAAGCGGCCAACCTACTTGATATTATGACTTATATTGTTCCTGGGTCGGAAAAGTGGCCGCTCTGTTTCAAAGGGTTAAGAACTATTGACTCATGAAATATATTTGATACGCTGATAAATTGTTTTTCATAATATTAGTTTGTTGGTGGCCTAATATGGTACATATGGTGTCAGTTAAATATTGGACGAGAGCGAAGCTCGAGTCCAATATGGAATTAACTGACACCATATACACAATATTAGGCCACCAATAAACTGTAACGAATAAATCTTGCCGACTTCTGCATCGATGCACAGAACTAATGGCGGCGATCAAAATTAAATGAGAATTCTTACAATGTGTTCACGTGTCTTTGTCTTGTTACAATTTATGGGAGAGTGCAGGCACTCTCCCATAAATTGTAACAAGGCAGATTCATACATACCAGTTTCATTTAGAAGGTAGCATGAGACATCAGTTAAGTATTGGACGAGAGCGAAGCTCAAGTCCAATATGGAATTAACTGACACCATATACCCGGTACACCATATTAGGCCACCAATAAACTGTAACGAATAAATCTTGCCGACTTCTGCATCGATGCACAGAACTAATGACGGCGATCAAAATTAAATGAGAGAATTCTTACATTGTGTTCACGTGTCTGTCTTGTTACAATTTATGGGAGAGTACAGGCACTCTCCCATAAATTGTAACAAGGCAGATTCATACATACCAGTTCCATTTAGAAGGTAACATGAGACATCCACATATGAAGCCTTTTAAGTTGCCTAACCTGCACTTCAGACAAAATATGGGATTCCAACACTCAATCTTTCAACTTAAGCGTTTATCGGCTGCCGCCATTTTGAATAATCAATGAACAAACGATAGATCACCCATAGCTGCCAGCGGATATTGATGTTGACAGACAGTATATGGTTTTATATGCAGTCTGCATGTGACGTCTTTGACCCAATGGAATTCCCAGATACCTGTAGGAGGTATGATATACACACTTAACTGTTGTAAGGAAAGAAAAACAATGTCTTTAAAACGCATTGCGATGACATTCCAGAAAGACGTTAGAAACATGAAAATTATGGTTCAAAACGAGTTACAGAAATTTATGTTGAAATTCCCACCTGATGTTCCATACATACAAATTGAATATACACACATTATACATCAAAATGAAGGTTGTTATGTTTTGGACACGAACATGCAGATTTGGCCACGAGTTCTCGAGAAATATTTTATAATATATTAGTAGTATACAAGGTACCCGATCGTGCCTGATTACCCGGAGCTTTGGGGGATCAGCTAGTGTTAAATTCCCATAGGAACCGGAGCCGTTTGGGGAGCAACTTCGGGGGAGCAAAAGTAAGACTCCTTGCCGCTAGATCCGCAAAGGGTGTACCTACTGCACATATAGTATGCTATGGTATGTATAGTGATATAGGTAAACACAGGGCTATGGATATATGTTATGGGTAAGTGGTGGAAAATTAATGACGAAGATGGATTTTCTTGAAAGTTTTTCCCGCGAAACGGTTGACGTTGCTATTGACGTCCTGACGTCATGATACGCGCGCGACGTCATAGAGCTGCTGACCACTGTTATTGTCCACTATACAATCTGACATAACGTTGTTCGGGTCAGGGTATGTCAGGCTTCTCGTATGGGGTGGGGAGATATTGTAGTAGTGGTGTAATTATATCCATGTTGGTATACTATTAGCCCTTGGGTCTTCATATTATGCTATGTCTGCTATAGCTAGGTCAAGCAGTATTGTGGGCATGGGGGTCATGTATGGTCGGCCAGTGCGGTACTGCAAGATAGTCCTTGGTGGTTTAAATTGGACAGTATAGGATTAGTACTATTAACGTACCGAATCCTTTGTATTTTATTGCTGGTATTGGTAGTTCGTAATGCTAGGTCAGTCAGTACTATAATCGTTTGGTTAGAAGTTGGGTATAGGATGCATTGAATATACCGCTGTAGGTCACCAGTTAGTCCTCGGTTTTATTAACCAACCGATTGCTTTGTATTCTATGATTGGTATAGGTAGTACGTTACAGAAGGTCAAGTGGTATTTTGGAGTGGGGGTGGGGGTATAGAACAGCAGTATAGTATGGACGATATATACCTCTGTGGGCCCAAGCAGGTCCCATGTTAGCCCTTAGTACTATTAATCCATCTGATGCTTATGTTATCCTATGACTGGTATAGGTAGTATGCAATGCTAGGCATAGGGTATTGTGGGTAGGGGTACTGCCTGGTAGTTTAGAACGGTACTTTTGTATGGGCGGTATATACACATGCAGCCCCCCTGTTAGTTCTTGGTACTATTAACCTACCGATTGCTTTGTTTTATTATATGGCTGGTATATGTAGTACGTTATGGTAGATCCAGTGATTTGGTGTGGGTATTGCTTGGTAGTTTAGAACGGTAGTATAGCATAGGCTGTACATATCCCTGTAGGTCTCTTGCTGGCCCTTATACTACTGATCCACCAGGTGCTTCATATTGAGCGGTATTCTGGGGTAGGTTCAATGCCTGGTAATACAGAACGGCAGCAGAGTATGGTTGGTATATTCTCCTGTAGGTCCCATCCTAACCGTTGATAGTATTAACCTACCAAATGCTTTGTATCATCCTGTGACTGGTAAGGTGGTTTGTAATACCAGTAGTTCCTACCCTATTCAGAGTACTCTTGTTGTTTCATTTATCTAGATTCTTTATATAAATAACCAACCAATTGGATTGCTTGCTTTCCCATAATCTCTATGCAGAGTTATCTCCCTTCTGTATAATAAAAGCCTATATCAATGGCAATATTTCCAGGCACCCCAATTTCGGCACCCCTTTTTTGAAAACATATGGCCTTCGGCACCCCTTTTTCTGAAATGAGGCAAAGAGTCGTATGTTCGAGTCACTCAAACGAGCAATTGCTCATTAGCCCATTTGCTCGATGGGATTCGACATTAATAACGGTTTGTGTTATTTCGGAAACACCGAGTAGTTCACATCAGTCTCATCCACATTCTCAATAGTCAACTCATTTTTACCAATGACAATTCTATTGAATATTAACAATTACAATTAACAAAAAACAGTGAAAAAGCCCCATCAATAACTGTTTCTAAAGATGTTGTTGGGATACTCTAAATTTTTTTTCACTGTTGAGGGTGACCAAAAATGTGTTGACGTACACGATTACATTATACTTGAGATTACATCTACATTGAATCCTGCGCACGCGTAATCACATCCTCTTATGTTGAAGCGCCAAGTGAGGAAACTAGAAAAACGTTTTATTTGCAAAATAGTCGAAGTACCGTCAAAATGTGTGTATTAAAAATTACATAACTTATTGTAACATTGGAATTCAAATTTTAACAAACATTGAAGCAGTTATGTTTGGATTTTTGGAGGCAGACTGATGCGATTTTTGCGCAGCAAAGGTAATTTGGAATCGTCATTTTGAAGCCCAAAATATGGAGACTGAGCTAGCATTATGATGGCAATGTTGACAGTATGAGACGTTTTTTTAATGTCAGTGATGCTCAATAGAAAGATAGCTTGAAAAATTATTCTCGATGGCGTCGAAAATCTTAACTGTCACTTTTTAGCCGTCCATCCGAATTTATGAAGTTTTCCGCAGTTTTCAACACCCAAATCGATATTTTTTAATATTTGACGCCATAGAGTAGTCAACTATTTTAAAGGTAAATTTCTAATTACTTGTATATCATATTAAGGTGCTATATAAATAATAGGAAATGTAGCTTGAAAACATGCGACATGTTATTTTCAATGGCGTCGAAGATATGGGACAACTCTTAACTGTTCTGAATTGGTTAAATTGAAGGTAAGTTATGGAATAAAATTGCTTTTTTGAATTTTGTCTTCAGCATACAGTGGTTTAAAGGAATAAAAACAAAGCTAATGGGGCTAGAACACGTCACTGACGTCAAAATGCATTAGCAAAGCTATTGGAAGTGATTGCAACCCTCAAAAGGAAACCCATCTTGGTTCTGTTGTCGGCATACTCATCTGCCTGACATGTTACGTTGTTGCAACAGCAATTATAACGTGAGGCTCGGGAATAACAATGAAATTTTGTGACCTTTGCACCCAGGTACTCTTTCTGTGGCACGCTCAAGACGAAATATGTAAACTGAGGATTTTTTTATATCGTTTGCGAGCTCATGGAGCTCTCTCAAACAAGATATAAAAGATTAAATGTCTATTGGATGTACTGGGGCTAAAAAGGAATGTGGTCACTATGGTGATTGTCAATATAATTTGACATATCGCAGGATGTTTTTCATTCAATTAACAGGAGTATATTCTATAACCCATATGCAGTTAACAGGTCAAATTTGTACTGAAGGTTTGGGAAATGGTTTTATTTATGGAAGTTCTATTCAATTAACGGACATACAATTAGATACCCAATTAAGTGGGCAATTTAATTTAGTAAAATAAGAAAATAACAAATGATTTAACATTACACGCTACTTTTTTTCTTGCTCTTTGTTACTATTTTGTTCGTATACGTTTGATCAAAGCCCTGTAGTGACCTTAAACACCAATTAATGAACTAGATTATTTTGAAATAAGTTCATGTCCAGAAGGCAATCTGCGTAACACAACCAACACCCAGTTTTATCACTGGAAAGTGTTTACTTCGATTGCCGTACTGACGGAAAAAAGAAACGCAAGTTCAGTTTTGGAAATATTTTTTTTTATCCCTAGACCAAATGTAGTAAAATTTGAAGCATAGCTGCCTCACTGTACTGTCTAAAGAGTTTTTGGTTAAAATTCAGCCAACCACGACCACGTGCGACGCTGCATGCTTTCAACAGATTGTTCGATAAAGCGTGCATCTGGGGAACTACCACGTACTATGGGCTTGAAAACCATTCACAATTGAAGCTTGGAACAGTAGATTGCACATTTCAACTAGTGAAAAGCAATATGTCGCTAATGTCCGAAGTTGTTAGGGGTAGGGCCATTGCTTTAATTTTGCAGTACCAATACGTAATGTATCGTCGCTCAGACATTTGGGCTTCATGAGTCAACGATAGCTAGTTAAGTTGAATCACAGGAAGATTAGCTGACTTTCCCAGGAAAGGACGTCCACGCGTTACTTCGCCACGTCAAGAGACATACGTCTCCCAGACGCCCGTAAGCGATTTCAGACGGCGACGGAGACGGCGAGTCAGGTTGTAGGGACTCATGGTCTCCCAAGTGCCCAATAACTGCTTGGAATCTGTTGCGGGAGTTCAATTTAAGGCCACGATGTCCCTATGTTGGTCCGCAATTTACACCCAGGTAACGCCAACGTCCATTGCAATGGATACGGGCACGTGAACCAAATTGTTTTCACTTGGCCCACTGGGGACGTATTATTAATTTACTAGCCTCGGTTTACGCTTTACAGGTCAGATGGACAACGTTGCTATCGACGTCGAGGTGGGCGATATTCTGACGCGTGCTTTAAGGAAAACGAGATCCGTGTGAAGGGTCTATAGTTGGGGGGGGGGGGTGTGGATTTCTCATGACGTGAAAACACCTCTCGTGGTAATCCGTAAGATATCGGGATCCTGTCCTCATGCCTAGTGTCCTTCCACTTACCCATGCACGTAAGCATACGTTGAAGCAGGATAATGCGAGGCCGCTCGTTGCTAGAGTTTATCGTGACTTCCGCAACCAAAACAATGTTCCAGTTCTCGATTCGCCACCCAACAGTCCAGATTTGTCTCCGATCGAGTTGGACAGGAACGTTAGGAAGCGCGTTAACGTCCCAAACGTCGCTCAGCTCACGCAGGCCCTTCGGGAGTGGAATAACATCCATCAAAGGACCATAAACAACTTGATGGGGTCAAAGGTAAGGAGGATTAGAGCAGCGACTGAAGCCCGGTGTGGGCACATCCGTTATTGATTTTGATCAAGAAAATACGTAGGATACCCACGTTTGAAAGTTATCCTTGCAAATGCCATCTGTTTCGACAACACCTCGAAATTTAATTAGTAATGAAGAAATAACATCAAAATACGAACAAAGATATATTCATCCAAAACGCATTAGAAATATTTACCACAGAAAAAAATCTTTTCTCCGCTAGTATAAAATATTTCCTGTATTTGAGTTTTATTCGGAAAATTCAAAACTGCTGCACTTTGAGCTCCATAATACAGAAAAAAAATATATTTTGGACATTGTCTCCCTATCATGTTGAGGGACAATTCGACCTTAACCCTTTACCCAACGCAGACGATATCAAAATTTATTTTAAATTTTTTAATTTTTCAAAAAATTTCAACAAAACCATATGTGACCCCTCGTTGGAACGAGCTCGACGAGCTCGTTCCAACAAGGGGTCACATGTGGTTTTGTTGAAATGTTTTGAAAAGTATTTTTTCAACTGCTGAATTTGCATATTACGCGGGCGGATGCGGGCGATTTGTTGGGTAAAGGGTTAATGGTTTTGAATTTCCCGAAATTGCAACACTTTTAGATGCGAGATTGAGGTGCGAATGGAACAAAAGCAAACATCTTTGTTTACCATGAATGGTTGCTTCACAAACCCATAGCATGTACACAGAACGACACGGATGTAAAAGGGTTAATCGATATGACGAGTGCCAGCGCGGAAGGATAAAACGAGAGACTGGAGGCACAAGCTGCCACGAGCTGTCTATCGTGTCGCTAAACCCCAATAAGAAATGGCGATTATTTTTTTACAACCTTGTGAAATGGTAATTTTGTAAGATAATAATTCCCGCCTCCGAAATGACAATTGTCAACGTCTTTGTTTTTTCCATTCACACATTCGACACAGAAAGAAATGATTAAACATGACTTGGATGTTAAAACATGGCTCATCTTCTGCGAAATATAAAACTCTAAACCATTCTATTTTTTTTTTCAGGAACTGAGCAGCGTTGAAAGAGAATGTCTGTATGGAAAGAATCCACCTACCATATCCAGCATGCTTCTCGGAAGCAGGATGGCTTCATTGGCCAGGACACCAGATGAATTAATACCCAGATATCGCTTGTTCTTCCAGTCTGTGAAATCCTCAGACGAAATGCCAATATATTTTTAGCCATAAGGTGAGCTTAATAGATTAACTCACTTCCTTAACCCCCGTGACAACACGAATAGCAGACGACACTTTCAAAACATTACTCGAATATGAATGTATCATTTTTTTGTTCCTGAAGCTCGCTCCAATTGCAAGGTATAAGGTATGTTTTTGAGAAACGGAAAATATGTTAAAACAATTTGCTTAGCGTTATTAGCGTTTTATTCTGTTCCGAGAGCTGGAAACGATTATAATCTGTACAACCAACCCTGACTACTCGAATGGTATAGTCAACCCTACTCTGTAGAACATGTGAACGGGCGTGTCGCCTACAAATGTGGATAGGTTCAGTAATGTTTTAATATTTAAAACATTTTCCTGCTCGATTAGTTAACATGGCGGCCCCAGCATTATCGTTCGCGTAGAAGTGAAGCAGTGCCTGTTCACTGCGGTAAACAGGCTCTGTTTTACTGGTAAAATAGGACCCAGCCACCAATGCTTGGGAGGTGCAAACCCTCTCTAAAATGGACAGCATGGCTTATTAACGCTCACCCTAGGTCTTGAGTTGATACTCATGTTGTGGTCACGATTAGCCATTGTGCAAAAATGTGACCTTAACCACCAATAAATTATCGTTCGCGTGGGGGAGGGGGCGTGGGGGGTGGCGTTGGGCGTCATGAGTCCACGTCGAATCTGACGCTATTTTGCGGGTAGTCTCCAAAGAGTTGGTGGCACCTCATTCAGATATCCGACATGATACATTCGAAATAACCACTGGAATCCACATGAATTTCCAGCACCATTTCTAAAATGGGATCTTTACATGCAGGTATGTTAAGAGGGGACTGGGATCTCTGACTTAACCTGCCCAGAATGCACTATCGTTATTATCGTTATGCATTATCGTTCGCGTGGGGGTTTGAGGCGTCATCCCGAGTCCACTTCGAATCCGCCGCTATTTTGCGAGTCGTCTCCAAAGGGCTGACGGCACCTCATTCAGATATCCGACATGCTTCATTTGAAATAACCACTGGGATCCACATGAATTTTGATCATCACTTCTAAAATGCGATCTTTACAGGCAGGTCTCATGTTAAGGGGGCACTGGGATCTCTGAATTGTCCAGAATGGCGTCACCTCGAGGAAATTACAAGCGACTCTCCCACTTGAATTTGGGCACCATTTTCGAAACTTCCTCCTCTTCAAAGGCCGAATGCAAAATATGCGTGTTAACTTTATTCGTTCAAAATGACAGTATTACCTGCAGAAAAATTGAAGCCAACTTTGTTAACGAAGCTGAAAGGCTGACACGGTTATGGAAATGGCCTTATTAAGGGGCAAATTTAGTAGTATTTACCGAATAAGTTATATCATTTGTATTAACCTGGCAGTTTTAACATTGAAAACTATTGCATGTGACATAATTATGATTTCTATTCGCATTGGTCATTTTTACAAAATACAATTTTCAAAGCAGATTTTATGAAATGCAGTTTTCGCACTTTTGTTCAAAATGGCGAAATTCGTTGCAGAAAAATAACGGATGATATTATGGCGTTATTGCCAGATCGAATGTTAATAGTATTTTAAGAATATAATTCGTTTGCGATGTTAATTTCTTGTCACTGAGAATTGCTTTTGGTGGCGTAACCATGAGCTTTCGAAATTGAGAATGGCGCCACTTATGCAGGTGCATGCGACTTCCTGCATCCATCTCATTTTCGGACACAATGTGAGAAAGTTATCCCCATGGGAACCCCAGGAAGTGTAGCAGTGCTTGTTGACTGTGATAAACGCACTGTCTTACTGGAAAAATATGGCCCTGTCACCAACGCATGGGGTGGAAGTCCTCTGAAATGACAGCTAACGATTGGCTGGACTGTGTATCCACATAATAAATATTCACGCTCGGCCATTGTCGAGATGAGATTAACTCGCTACCTAACATGAAAAGCAGACGACACTTGCAAAAAAAAATTCTTGAATGACTAATTTTTTTTCATTTTTTTCCTCAAAAACATAGGTAATGACCCTTCATTGGAACGAGCTCGACCAGCTCGTTCCAAAGAGGGGTCATAACCTATGTTTTTGAGACAAAAAATAAAAAAAAAATTAGTCATTCAAGAATTTTTTCTTGAATGACTACCCGAAAAACTCACTGTCACGATTACCCATTGTGCATAAGTATGTGACCATAAACACCTATAAATAGAAATAAGAAATTGCCGAGAAACCTGATGGTATCGATTGCTACACTATTTGTAAATGGTGTCGGTGTCCAGTCATTTTTAGAATGTGCAGAATAAGTGTGCATGCATCTTTAAAATGGCGGTATTGCCACTAACAAATGTCGCATGTAACTCGATCGTTTTAAATTTGACAGAAAATCCGGCATTCAAAATTTGCTCTTAATTCATACACCTTTTTGTAAACGGACAAATCAGAGTTTGGCGAATTTGCCCGGCTAAAAACGGCGGAATTCCAGGCGCTAAACGGGCGTTCTCAATGTGAATGTCCTTTCGAAAATGGCATTTATCGAGTTATCTAACTTGCTTTATTCAAAATGGCAGTGCCATATAAAAAAAAAAAAACTGCGGTTCTCAATTCTTAAAACTGTAATATACATCGAATATGTCGTATATCATATGTCGAAACTGAATAAATCAAAATGGCAGAAAAAGGCAATTCTGTATATGAACGCCATTTTGAAATGGCGGGATGCTTCGAGTTGGATTTTTTCAATGCCAGAATTCAAGGTAAAAAACTGCAGTTCATAATTTAGACGCTATTTTGAAAATGGTGGAATTATCGTAGAGTTATCGAACTTGTATTAAAAATGGTGGAATTCCATATAAAAAAAGTAATCATTTTGTAAAAGAAATTCATCTATTTAAAAAAACTTTTTTATTTAAAATAGCAGAATTCCCCAGAAAAACTGCAGTTCCTAGATTGGACGCCATTTTTTTTTAAATGCCTGATCTCAACTTGTTGAACCTTATTCAGAGTGACAGAATTCCATCCATAAAAAAACTGCACTTCTCAGTGTAGACGCCATTTTATTTTTAAAATGCCTGAATACATCGAGTTGTTGGACTTAATGGTTCAATTCCATATACAAAAAGCAATGAACAATTCGATTGCCGTTTTGGAAAATCATTGATCTGAGTTGTCTAACTTGCATTATTCAAAAAGAAAGAATTCTATACAGAACAATGTTTATCATATTGGTAGTCATTTTCAGAATAGAGGAATTCATAAAGTTGCGAGTTGTCGAACTTGCATTGACAATGGCAGAATTCATACATAAAAACATGAGTGCTGAATGCGCACGTCATTTTGAAAATGGCAGCATTGATAGTTGTCGAACTTGCATTCAGAAGGGTAGAATATCATCCAGAAAAACAGCAGTTAATTTGGACGCCATTTTGATGTCTAACATCCTTTACAAAAAATGACTAAATACTATACAGAAAAATTCACTTTTGGGTCATTTTTGAAATACTCGAGTTAATTTAATTGATGAACTCGTTTCATTCAAAATGACAGAATCCCATAAAACACATCACTTTTGAATGCAGATGCCGATTCAAAAATGGCAGCATTGGTTGAGTTGTCGAATTTGCATTATTCAGAATGGTAAAGTATCACAGAAATTGCAGTTCTCAGTTTGGACGCCATTTTGAAAATGGCGGCATTCATCGAGTTGTCGAACTATTCAGAATGGCAGAATTTCATACTGAATAACTGCAGTTCACGATTTGAGTGCCATTTCGTAAATGGCGGACGTCACGGGGTTGTCGAATATGCATTCAGTATGGCGGAATTTTGTGTAGAAAAAAAAAACACGGCTCAATGTGGGTGCCATTTCAAAAATGGTGGAATTCATGGAGTTGTCGAACTTTTTTCAAAATTGAAGAATTCTGAATAGAAAAACTGGTGCTCTCTTCTATAGGCCATTTTATAAATGGCGACATTCATCACGTTGTCAATTTGCATTGAGACATTCATACAGAAAACGGCAGTATGGACATCATACTTTAAAATTTATCGAGTTATATTACCCGCGGCACCTCGGGAAGTGAAGCATTGTCTGTTCACTGCGGTAAACGGGCTGTTTTTCTAGTAAAATAGGACCCAGTCGCCAATGCTTGGGAGGTGCAAACCCTCTCTAAATGGGCAACATGGCTTATTAACGCTCACCCCTGGTCTTGAGTTGATAATCGTGTTGTGGTCATGATTAGCCATTGTGCAAAAATATGCGGCCTTAAGCACAAATAAATATCGAGTTGTACTTCCCTTCAAAATGGCGTAACTCCATACAAAAAACTGCAATTCCCTGTATGGGCGCCATTTTGAATGGCTAGAATCAACCACTTGTTTAATTTGTATTTAAAATAGCAGGCTGAGTTCTGCACAAAGACAGAAGTTCTGAATAAGGACGCCATTTTTTAAGATGGCGGTATGAATTTTTCGAGTTGTCGAACTTGCTTTATTTAAATTTGCAGAATTCCGTTAGAAAAACTGCTGTTCGCAATGTCGAAGCCATCTTGAAATTGGGGACATTTTGTTACATTATTCAAAATGGCGGATTTCCATGTAGAAATACTGCAGTTCTCAATGCGATCACCATTTTAAGAAAGCCATCATTATTCAGGACAATTTTAATAGCATTTTCTCTGCAAGATATCCTGTTTATTTAATATAGATGTTTCAACACGGACGTATTGGCGGTGTCTTCATCGTGAGTGCAATTCGAATCGGACGCCATTTTACAAGTAACTACTGTACATGATGGAATATCCTAAACATATCTCACCGGCTGCTTTCGAAATGGTGCCATTCCTTATTAGGCATCGGAGATGAGAAATTTTGGACGCCATTTTAAAAATTGCCTTTTCAGTCGTACCCGATATAAAAAATAAAGCACTGAGTTCCCGCAATTTATCTCATTGTCAGCGGGGAAACTCCTTGTGTGTGTATCCATCTTAATTGAGACGACATTTTGGAAATGCCATCTTGAAAAGCAGTCAACATTGCGAAACCATAGTTGTAAAACTTGATTTATTATTTATCAATAGTTATTCCACTTGAGTCATTAATTTGTCACCATTGGCACTGATTACGTATTTACAATAGCGTTAATGCATTTTGCTCCAGTCTTGCCCAGCAAAGAAACGTGGAGATTTGTTGCTCGAGAGTTTGGTTTTGAGGGTTTTGTTTTGCTTTTCATTCTTTAATTTTGTTTCATAAATATTGTTTTGCTTTCAGCTATATTAAGCCCTTGGTGAAAAATGAAATTTGATGACCATTAATATAGTGCACTTGGTTTCTCTATTCATGGAGTTGTCCAACTGGCTGTATTCAGATTGGTAAAATTCCATACAGAAAAACTTACGGTCTCAAATTTGACACCATTTTGAAAATGGTATAAATATCGAGTGTTTCAATTGACGGGACAGTCACGGGACTGATTATCAATTTATATACTAAAATTGTACTAAGTTCAAGTATATTCAACCACCTGTTTTACGTTTTAGTTGAAATATTGTAATGAAAAGTGTGTATATTTTTTAATATCTTTCATGATTTAAGTATGGAAATTAAGATTTTATTGGTGTTTGACATTATTTTTTATCTTTTGAATACGATAACCATGGAAAAAGGATATTGTTGGTAAAAAAGAAAATTTTACAGTACGCCAAAAAGTTGATGGAGCGAACTGGTATGGGCTCAATATCGAGTATGCAACACTTGACAACACTTTCTCACACTACTCCCATTCAGGTTCCTGGTGGTCCTTTGTGGAATGTTCCATTCTTGGACCAGCATGGTACCAAGCTCCTGGACACTTCTTGGCTGCACTGGATGGGCTTAAATTTGGAAGTTGCAACTCATTCCCGACATATTCGATTGGATTGAGGTCAGGGGATCTTGCTGGCCAGTCCATACGCTCTATCCCCTCCCTCTGTCGGTACTCCCCGACAGCATGGGCAACATGAGGACGGGCATTATCGTCTATCAGAATGAATCTATCACCCACTGCACCTGCATACAATCTGACGTGGACATCCAGGATCTCATCAATATACCGTTGTGCAGTCAATGTACCATGGTCAAGAACAGAGCTCTACGTCCACCCCAGCTGATGTCGCCCCAGGCCATGATTGACCCTCCACCATAGCTGTCATGCTCAGTAATGTTGGCTGCATGGAATCATTCTCCTGGTCTTTTCCATACCCTAGAACGCCTATCTGGGATCTAGGCAGTACCTTGCCTCATCTGTAAAAAGGACAGGTCGCCAGTCTAATCTGGTCCATCCAACATGGTCCCTGGCCCATTCATATCGTGCCTGGCGTTGGTTCTTGGACAGCGAAATTCGAATACGTGGTATTCTCGTTCGGAGACCACCTTTGTGCAATCTTGCCCGGATAGTCTGCGTCGAAACATTTACCTCTGGTGCATTCTGAAGGTCACTGCGAAGCTGGGTTGCTGTGGCAAAGCGGTTCCTACGGGCCTGGATGATCAAAAACCGGCCTTCAGCTGCAGATGTTGCCCTGTCTCTGCCACCACCATGCCTTACTGGTGTGCCATACTGCTGTAATCTTGCCCAGGCTCTAGTGATCACCGTATGGTGCACACCAAGGGCTTCACCAACTTGACGATGGGTAGCCCCTTGCTCCACCATTCCTACATCCCGCCACTTTTCTGCTTCAGACAAATGTCTTACATTTGCATTTGCCATATTCAATCGGATCACAAGGGTTTGTGTTGAAATGAAAACTGAATACCATACACATGCCATGTACATGTAGACAGTACACAAAACATCATGCAAATCAAGGGGTACATGCTTTCCATGACTGTGACGAAAAGTCTGCCTGTCAAGAGAGCTAATATAAACACTAGGGACCATCTCAATACATTACTCAATCATATCCACGAAAAATATCGAAAATATGTCGCCAGCAAATTTCACAATTATGTGTAAATATTTGGTGCTTAGCAAACGTTTAGTATATTTGTATTGACCCTTCACGTAACGAATGTGCCATGTACCCCTTATTTGAGTTTAACGACACTTTAAACAGACGGGCACACTTCGGGCAGGACAGCTTTTATGGGTGGAGGAAGTGGGAGTACCCGGGGAGAACCAAAGAGCAACAGAACTGTCACTCCCCAACGTGCCACCTCCACACAAGCAGGGTAAGCATTGAAGACAATCATTGATAATCAACTGTCGTGTTACACCTGTAAAGTGGGCAGCATGGGTATAAACGATTCGCTAAACTTGACTATACCTAAGTTTCTATCATGATACAGCTCTAGATGCTGAAACACAAATAAATAAATCAACTTTGACCAAGTCAAATATATTTCGCCTCTAAGCAAAAGAAATGGTTGTCAATGCACAATTTTTGAGGTCGTGCGTTGACACGAGACATTGCTATTCCAGTAACACAACAGTGGAATAGCTTTTTCTAACAAGGTTTGATACTGGTCCCGTAACGTAAGTTTTAATCTATGAATGCGTTATCAACTATACTTGAACTCTGCTTTACATTAACCCTTAACCCAACGTACCTGTCAAAACCGGCCACCGCAATTCATAAAAACTGCCATTCAGATTACCCTTTCAATTTTTGCCTCAAACATAGCTCATGGCCCCTCATTGGAACGAGCTCATTGAGCTCGTTCTAATGAGGGGTCATAAGCTATATTTTTGAGGCCAAAATGAAAATATTAGTTATTCAATAATTGTATTTGCTAGTGTCGGCTTTTCATGTTAGGTAAAGGGTTAACTGGCGAATGCCCCTAAATTTGTGGGACGCGAGGTGCCGCTGGCTATCGAAAGGAGGGTAGTTTAACCCCAATAAAGCTGGCGAATCGTAGTTTTTCTTCCAACACTGAAGTGGTAGTTCTGTGGGATACTCTATGCCTCCAAAACGACCCGCTCTCAACGTCTGGGTTAAATCTATTCAAACATTCGACATTCGAGATAGAAATTATTAAACATGAGTTTGATGTCTGAACATGTCGTATATTTTGCAACAGATCTAACTCTAAACCATCCCATGCATTTTATTTTAGATACTAAGAAATATTGAAACAATACAGTGAATTTTACAATGGAGAGAATTGGCAAACATTCATCGTGCTTCTCGGAAGGATGGCTTTATACGTTCGGACACCAGATGAATGGATTAAATAACCAGATACCACTTTTGATCTCCCATTCTCTGAAATCCTTTAAGACCAAATGGCAATAAATTTACACCAATAAGGTGAGTGTAATAGATTATATTATTTCCTCAAGCCTTTTGCCAACGCGAATGTCAGACGACACTTTCAAAAGCATTTCTTGAATAACAAGAATTTCCTTTTTTTGTCCCGCAAACATAGTATTTGACCTCCATTCATTGGAGCAACAGGAGTATTTTTTTCTGGGTGGGGGGGGGGGGGGGGGGGGTGGCGGCGAAAAACAATTTAAAACCATATTGATTGCTGCTGAATGAAGTTGTGATAAATTGACGATAACATGGTCTGAGGTTTGTGGCTCGAAACTTATGTTCAACCGCGTCCCGCACATAAGCTCCGATCCGCAAACCTCAGAACATGTTACCATCAATTCATCACAATAACGCATATGTTACAATAAGACCCTACCCATAGCTCAAAACCCACATCGTGAAATGAACAAGGCAGCCTGAATGAACCAGGTAACTTGAACGATAACAAATTTAGTAAATAAACCTCCCGTGTACCCCACGTCAACGGACAACAACAATTCATTAACTGGTATGAAGGTTGGATTTATTTCATCCAAGTTGTCAGTTTCCATATTCAAAAAAAAAAAAAACTGCCGTTGTCAGTTTGGACGCCATTTGAAAATGGTGGAATTCATAGTTGTTGAACATGCGTTATTCAAAATGGATCAATTATATGCCAAAACATAACCTTGTCATTTGGACGCCATTTTGGGAATGGTGAAATTTATCGAGTTGTCCCACTTGCATATTTCTAAATTGCGGAATTCTATACAGAAAAGACTGGCTTTGTCATTTTGGACGCCATTTTGCTTATGGCAGAATTCATCCAGTTGTCGAACTTGCATTATTCAAAATGATAGAATTTTCTACAGAAAAAAACGGCCGTTTTAGACGTCATTTTCAAAATGGCGGAATTCTTCGACTTGTCTAACTTGCCTTACTCAAAATGGCTGAATTCTAATAAGAAAATAACTGTCCTTATCATTTTCGACGCCATCTTGATAATGGCGGAATTCATCCGGTTGCCGAACTTGCATTATTCAAAATGGCAGTTCTATGTAGAAAAAAAACTGTTGTCATTTTGGACGCCATTTTGAAAATGGAAGAATTCATAGAGTTGTCAAACTTGTATTATGGCGGAATTCTATACAGAAAAAATAACGTTGTCAGTTTGGATGCCATTTTGAAAATGGTGGATTCAGTTATCTCACTTTTTTAAAAATCGCGGGATTCTATGCAGAAAATAATGCCCTTATTTTGGACGCCTATTTTAAAATGGCTGAAGTTCTCGAGTTGTCGATCTTGCATTATTGAAATGGCTGTATTCTACAGAAAAATGCTAACCTTGTTGGTTTCCACGATATTTTGAAAATGGAGGATTTCATCGAGTTGTCCAACTTGCCATATTCAAAAGGGCAAAATTCTATGCAGAAAAAAACTGCCCTGGTTATATTGGACGCCATTCTGAAAATGGCCTAATTAATCGCGTTGACCAATTTGCATTTTTCAAAATGGCGGAATTCTCTGCACAAAAAACTGCCTCAGTCAGTTTGGACACCATTTTGAAAATGGCGAAATTCATCCGTTTCGAACTTGTATTATTCAAAATGATTGAATTCTCGATGGAAGAAAAACTGCCCTTGTCATTTTGAACGCCATTTTGAAAATGGCCGAATTAAACGCGTTGTCGCACTTGTATTATTCAAAATTGCGGAATTGTATGCACAAAAATGCCGTTGTCACCTTGAACGCCATTTTTGAAATTGCGGAATATTAATCAAGTCAAACTTCCATTCAAAATCGCGGAAGTTTATAGACAAAAACTGCCCTTGCCGTTTTGGACACCATTTTGGAAATTGCGACGACGAATTGCTGACGAACTTGCATTTTTCAAAATGACTAAATTCTCTGCAGAAAACCCGCCTGTCATTTAGGACGCCATGTTGAAAATGGCGGAATTCGAGTTGTCTAACTGGCATTTTTCAAAATATTAGAATTCTGTGTAGAAAAACCTGCTATTGTCATTTTGGACGCCATTATGAAAATGGATGAATTCATCGAGTCGTCAAACGTGCATTATTGAAAGTGGCATAATTCTGTAGAAAGACTGTCATTTTCAGTTTGGACGCCATTTTGGAAATGGCGGAGTTCATCAAGTTGTCCAACTTGCCTCATCAAAATGGCTGCATTCTATGCAGAAATCTGCCATTGTCATTTTGAACGCCATTTTGAAAATAGCGGAATTTGTCGAGTTATCCAACTTGCCTTATTCAAAATATCGAAATTCTCAGCAGAAAAAAAATAACTTGGTCTTTTTGGACGCCAATTTGGTAATGGTGGAATTCATCGTTGTCGATCTTTTCAAAATGGCGGAATTCTATATAAAAAAAAATCTATCGTCAGTTTGGAAGCCACCTCGATAAAGGCGGAATGCAGAGACTTGGCAAACTTGCAGTATAAAAAATGGCGGAATTCGATACAGAAAAAAACTGCCTTTGTCATTTTGGATGCCATTTTGAAAACGGCGGAGTTAATCGCGTTGTCTAACTTGCGTTTTTGAACATGGCGGAATTCTATACAGAAAAAAGTCTGTCATTTAGGACATTTTGCAAATGGAAGAATTCATGGAGTTCTCGAATTATTCAAAATAGCAGATTTCATTTGAAAAAAACTGCCGTTGTCAGTTTGGACGTCATTTCGAACATGGAGGAATTCATTGAGTTGTCGAACTTGCAATATTGAAAATGGCTGAATTTTATAAGATACTAACCTTGTTAGTTTGGGTGCCATTTTGAAAATAGAGGAATTTACCGTGTTGTCCAAGTAGACATATTCAAAATGGTGGAATTCTGTGCAGAAAAAGCTACCCTTGTCATTTTGGACGCCATTTTGAAGATGGGGGGGGGGGGGAACTCATCGAGTTGTAACTTGCATTATTCGAAATGGAGGAATTCTGTGAAGAAAAAAAATGCCCTTGTCGATTTGGACTCAATTTTGAAAATGGCGGATTTCGAGTTGTCTTATTTGAATTATTCAAAATGGCAGATTTCAAAACAGAAAAAAAACATCACCTGTCATTTTGGACACCATTTTTTAAAATGACCGAATTAATAGCGTTGTCCATCTTGCATTTTTCAAAATGGCGGAATTCTAGAGAAAAAACTGCCGTTGTCAATTTGAATGGCATTTTTAAAATGACGAGATTCATCGAGTTGTCGAACTTGCATTATTGAGAATGACGGCATTCTACAGAAAAATACTTGTCGACGCCATTTTGAAAAGAGGAATTCATTCAGTTTTCCAACTTGCCACTTTCAAATTGTGAAATTCTATGCAAAAAAACTGCCCTGGTCAGTTTGGACGCCATTTTGAAAATGGCAGAATTTATCGAATTCTCGAACTAGCATTATTCAAAATGGTGGAAATTTAAGCAGAAGAAAAACTGCCCTTGTCATTTTGGACCTTATCTTCAAAATGGCGGAGTTCATCGAGTTCTCGAACTAACCATATTCAAAATGGCGAAAGTCTATGCAGAAAAACCTGCCGCTGTCATTTTATATGCCAATTTGGTCATGGTGGAATTTATCTAGTTGTCGAACTTGCGTTTTTCAAAATGGTGGAATTTTATACAGAAAAAAAATTGCCCTCGTCATTTTGGACGCCATTTTGAAATGGAAGAATTTATCAAGTTTTCAGGCTGGAATTCGGTAGAAAGACTGCTGTTGTCAGTTTCGACGCCATTTCGGAAATGGCGGACTTCATCGAGTTCCCAAAGTGGCATTGAAAATGGCGGAATTCGGAGCAGAAAAAATGCCGTTGTCAGTTTGGACGCCATGTTGAAAATAGTGGAATTTGTCTAGTTGTCCAAATTGCATTATTCAAAATGGCGGAATTCTATGCAGATATAAAAATGCCCGTCCATTTGGAGGCCATGTTGAAAATAGTGGAATTTGTCGAGTTGTCGAACCTGCCTCCAAAATGGCGGAATTCTATACAGAAACAATCTGCCGTGATTTTGGACGCCATTTTGAAATGGCGAAATTCATGCAGTTGTCGAACTTACATTTTTCAAATTGGGATATCTAAAAAAAAACTGCCGTTGTCAGTTTGGACGCCATTTCGAAAATGGAACTGATTATCGAGTTGTAACTTGCTTTATTAAAAATGGTGGAATTCTATGCAGAAAAAGTGCCCTTTTCGTTTTGGACGCATATTTGGAAATGGCGGAATTCAGAGTTGTCGTAACTAGCATTATTCAAAATGAATGAATTCTGCAGTGCAAAAACGGCCCTTGTCATTTTGGACTCCATTTTGACAATGGCGGAATGCATCGGCTTGTCTAACTTACATTATAAAACAAATGGCGGAATTCTACAAAGAAAAAAAATACCGTTGTCAGGACGCCATATCGAAAATAGAAAAATTCATCGAGGTGTAACTTGTATTATTCTAAATGACGGAATTCTATTAAAAAAACTAACCTTGTCATGTGGACTATATTTTGAAAATGGTGGAATTAATCGCTTTGTCCAACTTGCAATTTTGAAAATGGCGGAATTCCATGCAAAAAAATAGCTTTTGTAATTCAGGATGCCATATTGAAAATGGAAGAATTCATCGAGTTGTCACTTGCATTCTAAATGGCGGAATTCAAAATAGAAAAGAAACTGCCTTTTTCATTTCGGACGCCATTGGCCGAATTAATCTCATTGTCCACCTTGCCTTATTCAAGATGGGATGAATTCTATGCACAAAAATGCCGCAGGCATTATGGACGCCATTTTGTAAATGGTGGAATTAATCGAGACGTCGAACTTTGATTATTCAAAATGGCGGAATTATATAGAAAAATACTAACCTTGTTGGTGTCGACACTATTTTTAAAATAGAGGAATTCATCGAGTTTTAGAATTTTCCATATTCGAAATGGTGAAATTCTATGCTTGTCATTTTGGACCCAATTTTGAAAATAGCGGAATTCAAGATCCAACTGCATTATTCAAATGGAAATGGCGGAATTCATCGATTTTTCGAACTTTATTCAAAATGACTGAGTTCTATTCCGAGAAACTGCCGTTGGCATTTTGGACGCCATTTTGAAAATTAATCGCGATGTCCAAATTGCATTTTTGAAAACGGCGGAATTCTATACGAAAAAAACCCTTTATCATTTAGGACGCCATTTTGAAAATGGAAGAATTCATCGAGTTGTCGAACTTGTATTATTCAATATTGGCAGAATTCTAGAGAAAAAACCGCCGTTGTCAGTTTGGACGCCATTTCGAAAGTGGAGGAATTCATTGAGTTGTTTCACTAACATTATTCAAAATGGCGGAACCCCATGCACAAAAAACTGCCATTTTCATTTTGGACGCCGTTTTGAAAATGGCGAATTTACTCGAATTGCTGAACTTTGATTTTTTAAAATGGCAGAAGTCTAAAGTTGAACTGCTGTTCTCGATTGGGTTTTTCGAATCGGACGCCATTTTACAAGTAATCTCCGTACAGGGTGATATTGTGTCGCTAAAACTTGCACTTGCAGCATTCGAAATGGCTTCCTTCCTTAAAAGCCACTAGAGATGTAATTAATTTTGGACGCCATTTTAAGACGTTTTCAGGCAGGGCTAATATAAAATGAAGCACTGCGTTCTCGAACTGAATTCGGACGCAATTTTCCAGAAGTTATCTGGAAAAACCGTTCACATTGCGAAACCAGTTGTCAATCTTCATGCCAAATGACGGCATTACTTGCAAGAAAACTGGACCTGAACTAAAGCACCATTTTTAATTAGCCTCACTTTCCTCGTTAAAATATCTACTTTCGTATTGACTGCGTATTTGCAATGTCCTTAATGTATGTACTGGGACCAAACACGTTTTGAAGAGTAATTTTTGAGGGTATTCCTATAATGGTAGCCACTGACCTTTCAGGTCCTTTGTCTTGCTTGCAGCTATTTTTAAGCCCTAAATAGACAATGGAACTCCGACCAATAACAGTGTGCCAGACTTCTCTTTCCATAAAGTTGTTCAACTTGCTTTATTCAAGATGCTAGAATTCCATCCAGAAAATCTTTCATTCTCAATTTGGACACCATTTTGACAAAGGGAAAGGCACGGGTCTGATTTATATTTCTTTATATTGAATATTTACGAAACAAATAGGTGCATCCAACTGCGTTATTTACAAAAGGATTTGAAAAAAAAAATAAGAAATGTCAACAATCACATGAGAACCTTTTTGTAACTAATCGAGCTAGTTCCATTGCTGAATCTCGTGGTTTTTGTTGAAATGTCGAAATCATTTTAATTGATGTTTGCGTTGGGAATGGTTAAAATCACTCGTAAATATATTGCTGACTGTTGTCTTGCCCTTTCTTGGTTAATTTTTGTTGAAAATTCCATGTGACTGTATGACCTTCCCGCTACAAATAACAGTACACAAAAGCCCACTCTTTAATAATTACTGTGACAGGTAAGTCACTCAACTTCTGAATCACATGATACTAATATTTTTACCCAACGTAACTGCCAAAACCGGCCAGCGCAATTCCACAAAATTCACCATTCAATTTTTATTTAATTTTTTAGTCACAAATCATAGCTTATGACCCCTCATTGGAACGAGCTAAACGAGCTCGTTCCAATGAGGGGCATAAGCTATGTTTTTGACGTAAAAATTCAAATTAATTTTTCCAAGAATTTTACTTGCAAATGCCGTCTGCTTTTCGTGTTAGGTAAAGGGTTAAGGATCACTCCCAACTCGGACATATTTCTACACAGAGCAAATGTTTAATATTTTGTTTATTGCCGGTTGATGAGTTTCAACAGTCTGCCTAATGTTCAATTCTACCTGTGCACGAACCCAGAGTGCCCTAGAAAACCACTGAGCAATAGCAATAGCAACTGTCGGACTCTACATATGCCACGTCAACCGTAGAAGTACAGCACACTTGCCTCGAGTCAATACTAACCCTGGTTATGCCGTAATAATGAACGGGAGTCTGGCGGTTATTCACCATTGCTCAGTGGATCTGACCGGGTACTCCTGAAAAATGTTTCAAGATACGACACGAGTTTCTAAAAGTATTAAACCCCAAATGAACGAATTCCACAAAAAAGGTAAAAAATATACTTATTGTCTCATGTTAAATGAACATGTAGGTATGAGTGATCTGTAGCAAAATGTGAATATTTACCAGGAACTGGGAAAAAATTGGACGTGGCCTAAAACGCCCTGTAAACGTAACACGTGACAGGTGTGGCTGGTGCCGCTCCGCCCTATCCAAACACTTAGCCTAAATGTACCGCTCGCCTTCTATGCCACTGGACTAGTTATTCTATTGAACTCGAAAGTTTGTTTACACTTCGAGAAAAAGAAGCAAAATATTCTGACCAGGAGCAATTTGGCCGAGGTCTTTCAAGAGGATTCATAAGCGTTGGATGGAGACAGTGGAAAGTGGACAACTTGTTCTAATGATTTTATGTCGCTGAGAATGCTTGGCCAATACGTTGTCAAAGATTAAAAAATCAGGGGCGCAGCCTGACAAAACGAAATATATAATGGAGGCTACAGGACATATTTCTGCTACCAATGACTGCAGAAAATTATCTTCCACCCCACTTCATCTTTTGCTGGGTTGAATGTGTATTCCGAAAAGTGAAGTCCACGGTCTTTCTCAGGACAAAATACTTATTCCATTTGGCTCAGTCTGAGCACTTTTTTGAAGTCTTAAATACCCAGAAAATGAAGAACAAAAGGAAATTGAACTGAGAAATAAGAATGAGGGTGCCTGAAACATTTATCTAGATTTCAGCACTGACTGTGGACGGTTGGCATTTTTCTGGACGAAAAATGGTGGGTGTGGGCCGAGTGTCCTTCACGCTCCACCCGGCTATGTAGCTGGATTCAAAGGAGTATAAGGTACATTGTGTAGGCGCCCACCTTATCTCGCATCGAATTATGCAGATTTTGAGAACTGCTCTGAAACCATTCTAAAGTGAAGTAAACCAATTGGGGAAAATTGGTTAATAGCTGGAAAAGATGAAGAAATGATATTTAAAATAGTTTAGCTGCATCGCTTGCAAAAGAATCTACACATAAACTGGTTTTCTTTCTGTTGCAGATTTACATCTAACGGAAATTATTTGAATGCAGTTTGGATGAAAAAGAAAATAACATTGTGAATCCTCTGAAAATTGTTGATGGATCACGGCTTCGCTAATACCAATGAGGTAATTGTCAAGAGCTTTGATAGTAGGGGCAAACACGTTATACCTTCTCCGGGTGCTTCTGCCAGTATATGATGTGGTTTGGGCATTGCGCAATTCGAAAATTACTGGGCATCGTCAATTCGTCTGAATTCTATGGTCTCGAAAAGCCCTCCATCAACCGTTTAATCCACAACCAGAGAGACCTATGTTAGATAAATGGGATCCGCCCGATCCCTCCAGCTAGAAATTCATGCTTTTATCTCCTTTGACTTGACATACAACGCTAGAAATTTTCCGTAGCTTGGGCTGAGCGAGGATAAGACTGGTCAGCCAGCTATTTAATATATTGCCCTCAATAACTGAATATCAAATGCTAGATCATACCCACAATGTTGAAATTTGATTTTTTTTCTCAAAACGCCATTTATACCGTCCACTGCTTTGCTAAGGTCTTCGTACCAGGAAGCCAGAAGCCCCTCACTCCCCCTCCCCCGGTCCCCTCCACAATGTCCGTTCTCTCTCCCTCATACTTATTCACACACTTTTTTTTATAATTTACCTTTTGGCGTTTTTTCGATCTCACTGTTATGTTGGCCCCAATCACAAAACGCCACTGGAGACCAGGTTACTGAGGACGTTATTTTAAAATGTGAATTTCATGGGCAGGTCGGTGTAAAGAGGTGGTGCAATGAGTTCTCGGACTTATCAAGAATGGCGATACAACATGCAGAGATCTGCAGGTAATTGCATCACCCAACTGAATTCGTACGTCATTTTAAAAATGACCAAACTACCTTGTTTTCAACCTTGATCTATTCCAAATGTTATATAGGAAAGCTATAGGTAACATTACGATTAAATCTGAATGTGGGCAACATTTTAGAAATGGACTAATCATTGCAGGTAAAATCCATAGTATTTACTGAAATGTGTTCCAGTAGCTCCATTAAAAGCAAGGTCTAGACAGATGAAAATGCTGTAGTTGGAATAATTATTTAATTTGCAGTAAATGGCTGAAATCGCTTTTCTATCCATCGGGGCCTCAGTGTAGAAATGGTGACATCACGGACATTGTTAAAGCTATTGTCTATTGTGTAGAATATACTCATATAAAATCACGGTATTGTTACTGGAAATGCTGCAAATGGAGTAATCTCCCCTCTGGAACCCCGGGAAGTGAAGCAAAGCCTGTTCACTGCGGTAAACAGGCTATTTTACTCGTAAAATAGGACTGCTTGGGAGGTGCAAATCTTCTCCAAAATGGCAACATGGCTTATTAACGTTCACCCCTGTCCTGAGTTGATACACATGTTGTGATCATGATTCGCCATTGTGCAAAAATGTGACCTTAAATACCAATAAATAAATGGAGTTATCAAGTGCGCTTTGCGATCGGGTGCTATTTTCAATGTTGGCTTCCGAAGCAGCTTCAGTTGGCTTTAATCTGTATGCCATTTTGCAATGACAACATTCATCGAGTTATCGAACTTGCATTTTTCAAAGTGGCGGTGTTCTATACAGATGTACAGCAGTTGTCGATACGGTCCCCATGGAGAATAGCGTAGTTATCGAGGCAATTTTTAATGTTTACCTTACGACGTCCCTCTGCTCGTTACTTTGGAGGTCTCTGCAATTATATATCATGCAGCTCTCAATGTGGTCGCCAATTTGAAAAAGGGTCTTTCAACGAGATGTCGAACTTTCTTTATTGCAAACGCCAGAATTCTAAACTAAAATTTTGGTTGTGAATGTTTACAACATTTTCAAAAGGGAAGAATACATCGAGTTGTCGAACTCTCGTTATTCAAAACACTTTTGAACTGCAGTTCTGTTTTGACGCCACATTGAAAATGACGGCATTCATCGAGTTGTCGAACTTTATTCAAATGGGCAGAATTCCACGATGGAAAACTGCAGTTCAAGCTGTGGGCGATATTTTGAAAATGGAGGAATCCATAGGGATGTGGAACTTGCATTATTCACAATGACCAAATTCTCAACAGAAAAACCATAGTTCTCATTTTAGTCGTCAGTTTTGGAAATGGCAGAATTCATAAAGTTGTCGAACTTTCATTATTCAAAATGGCCGAATTCAATAGACAAGAAACTGCCTCGAGTTGTCGATCTTATATTATTTAAAATGGAGGTATTCGGGAGCGCGGTGGCTCAGTTGGTAGAGGCGCAGGCTGCAAGCCGAGAGGTCCTTGGTTCGAATCCCACCTTGGCAACCGCGTTGTCCTTGGGCAAGACACTTAATCTCCATTGCCCGCGCGGGGGCACGATGATGCCGTGTACTACGGCGTACTGCACGTCGATGGTGCGCATGTCTTCAACCAATCTAACCCTGCCTGTGCTGCAGTGCGGAGTTACGATGTTGAGCTGGCAGCTGCTCGTCGTTGCTCGGCGGTTCTCTCCGGGTAGTCCGGCTTCCTCCACCCGTAAAACTGTCGCGGTCATGATTAGCCATTGTGCATAAATGTGACCTTAAACACCAATAAATCAATAAATCAATCAATGGAGGTATTCAAAAGAAAAATACTAAACTTGTTGGTTTCGACGCCATTTCAAATATAGAGGTATTCATCGAATTGTTCAAATTGCCATATTCAAAATGGAAATTCTATGCAGAAAAAACTTCCCTTTACATTTTGGACGCCATTTTGAAAATGGCTAAATTCATCGAGTCGTCGCACTTGCATTCAAAATGGCGGAATTCTATGCAGAAAAAACTGCCTTTGTCATTCTGGACGCAATTGCGAGAATGGAAGAATTCATCGTTGTGAAAATTGCATTGTTTATAATGGCGGAATTCTGGAGAGAAAAAAAAAACTGCCGTTGTCAGTTTGGATGCCATTTCGAAAATGGCGGGGTTCATGGAGTTGTCTTACTTGCATTATTCAAAATGGCGGATTTCAAAACAGAAAAGCTGCTGTTATTTTGGACGATATTTTGAAAATGGTGGAATTCATCGCGTTGTCTTGTGTGCATTATCCAAAATGGATGAATCCTGTGCATCCTGTGCAGAAAAAATGGCCTTGTCATTTTGTGCGCCATTTGGGAATGTCAGAACTCATCGAGTTGTCGAAATGGCATTATTTAAAATGGCAGAATTCTATACACAAAATACTGCCTTTGCCATTTTTTAAGCTATTTTGAAAATGGTTGAATTCCTCTAGTTATCGATGTTGCATTTTTCAAAATGGCGTAAATCTATGCTGAAAAAATGCCCTTGTCAATGTGGACTCCATTTTGAGAATGGCCGAATTAGTCGCGTTGTCCAACTTGCTATTTTCAAAATGGCGGCATTATATATGGACAGAAGAAAATGTTTTTATCATTTTGGGCGCCATTTTGGTAATCGCGGAATTCAAGTTGTCGCACTTGCATTATTCAAAATGGCTGAATTATATGCACAAAAAATGCCATTGTCACTTTGGATGCCATTTTGGAAATGACGGAATTCATAGAGTTATTCGAACTTGCATTATTCAAAATGGCGGAATTTAAACAGAAAAACGAGATTATTTTGGACGCCATTTGGAAAATCACGGAATTTGTCGAGTTGTCCAACTTGCCTTAATCAAAATGCGGAGTTCTATGAAGAAAAATCTGCATTTGTCATTTTGGACGCCATGTTAAAATGGCGGAATTCTTCGAGTTGTCTTACTTGACTTATTCAAATTGGCGGAGTTCTCTTCAGAAAAAAACTGACGTTGTCATTTTAGATGACATTTTGAAATGGCGAAAGCCATCTAGTTGTCGATCTTGCATTTGGAAGTGCCTACAGAAAGAAAAAATGCTCTTATTTACGACGGCGTCTTCACAATGGTAGAATGCATCGAGTAGTCAAACTTGTATTATAAAAATGGCGGAATTCTACACAGAAAAAACTAATTTTGGAAGCCATTTTCAAACTGGCGGAATTTATCGCGTTGTCCATTTTACATTTTCAATAATGGCTGAATTCTATGCAGCCTTTGTTATTTAGGACGCCGTTTTGAAAATGGAAGAATACATGGAGTTGTCAAAGTTTCATTATTCTAAATGGTGGAATTCTATGCAAAAAAAAAAAAACTGCTCGTCATTTTAAAATGACTGAATTCTCTAAAATACTAACCTTGTTGGTTTCGACGCCATTTTGAAAATTGAGGATTTCAACGAGTTTTCCAACTTGCTATATTCAAAAGGGCGAAATTCTATGCAGAAAAACTGCCCTCATCATTTTGGTCGTCATCATGAAAATGGTGGAATTCATCGAGTTATCCAACTTGCATTATTCAAAATGGCAGAATTCTCGGCAGAATAAACTGCCTTTGTTATTTTGGAAGCCAATTTGGTAATGACGGAATTCATCGAGTTGTCGAACTTGCATTATTCAAAATGGCTGAATTTTATGCAGAAAATACTTTCCCTTCACATTTTGGACGCCATTTTGAAAATGGAAGAACTTATCGAGTTTTCAGACTACTATTATTTATAATCGCGGAATTCTAGAGAAAAAGTGCTGCCATTGACAGTTTGGACGCCATTTTGAAATGGCAGAATTCATTGAGTTGTCAAATTTGCGCTATTCAAAGGGGTGGAATTTTAAAGAGAAAATCCTGCCCATGTCATTTTGGACGCCATTTTGAAAATGGCGGAATTCATCGAATCTTCAAACTTGCATTATGTAAAGTGGCAGATTTCTATACAGAAAGACTGCCGTTGTCAGTCTGGATGCATTTCGAAAATGTAGGAATGCATCGACTTGTCGGACTTGCATTATAAAAAAAAAATGGCGGAATTCTACACAGAAAAAACTTCCTTTCTCATTTTGGATGCCATTTTGAAAATGTAAGAATTCATCGAGTTGTCGTATCTTGCATTATTCAAAATGGCGGAATTCTATGCAGGAAAAATGCCTGTCATTTTGGACGCCATTTTGGAAATAGCGGAATTCATCGATTTTTTTTTTAACTTATATTCAAAATGACTGAATTCGAAACAGGAAACTACCCTTGTCATTTTGGACGCCATTTTGAAAATGGTGGAATTAGTCGCGTTCAACTTGCAATTTTGAAAATGGCGGGATTCTATGCAGAAAAAATGCCCTTGTCAATCTGGAGAATGGCTGAGTTTATAGGGTTGTCTTTACATGAATTATTCAAAACGGCGGATTTCAAAATGGCAAAAACACTTCCCTTGTTATTTTGGACGCCATTGGCCGAATTAATCGCATTGTCCCACTTGCATTTTTCAAAATGGCAGAATTCTATAGAAAATAACTGGTGTCATTTTGGATGGCATTCTGAAAATGGCGAAATTCATATATTCCTCGCACATGAATTATTCAAAATGGCGTATTTCAAAACCGAAAAACTGTCCTTGTCATTTTGGTCGCCATTTCGAAAAGGAAGGTATTCATCGAGTTGCCAAACTTGCATTATTCAAAATGGCGGAATTCTATGCAGAAAAAAAATGTCATTTTGGACGCCATTTGGATAATGACGGAATTCAGAGTTGTCGAACCCCCGTGGGAACCCCGGGAAGTGAAGCAGTGCTTGTTTACTGTAGTAAACAAGCTCTGTTTCACTGGTAAAATAGGACCCAGTCACTAATGCTTGGGGTGCAAGTCCTCTAAAATAGGCAACATGGGGTATAAACGATTGACTGACCTTGACCTTATCTCCATGTTGTGGTCATGATTAGCCATTGTGCAGAAGTATGTGACCTTAAACAATAAATAAACTAACAGAGTTGTCGAACTTGCATTTGTCAAAATGGCGAAACGCACGAAACTGCCCTTTTCATTTTGGACGCCATTTTGAAAATGACCGATTACCTCGAGTTTCTGAACCAGCATTTTTCAAAATGGCGGAAGTCCATAGAGAGGAAATACTGTTCTCATTTGGGATTTTCGAATCTGACGCCATTTTGGAAGTAATCTCCGTACTGTGTGATAGTGTATCGCTAATATATCCACTTGCTGCATTCGAAATGGCTCCATTCCTTAAAAGCCACTGGAGATGTGATTAATTTTGGACACCATTTTAAGACATATTGATGCAGGTTTAATGTAAAATGAAGCACTGCGTTCTCGCACTTAATTCGGTCGCCATTTTGGAGACGTTATCTGGAAAAACCGTTCACATTGCGAAACCAGATTTGTCAATCTTAATTCATAGCAAATGCAAGAAAACTGCAAGCAGTGAACCTGAATGTAAGCACCATATTTAATTAGCCTCATTATCGCACGCAAAGTTAATAGATAGTTATTCAACTTGCATCGTTAAAATATCTGCTTTAGTATTGATTGCGTATTTGCAATCTCTCTCCTTAAAGTGTGTATTGGGACCAGACACTTTTTGAAGAGTAATGTTTGGGGGTATTTCTATAGTGGTGGCCTAGGACCTTTCCGGTGTTTTGTGTTGCTTTCAGCTATTTTTAAGCCCTAAATAGAAAATGGAACCCTGCCTAATAACATTGTGTACCAGACTTCTCTTTCCATAAAGGTATTCAAATTGCTTCATTCAAGATGCTATAATACTATACAGAAAATCTTACGTTCTCATTTTGGACACCATTTTGACAATGAAGGAAAAAAGTCACGGGTCTAATTTATATTGACTTATATTGAATATTTACGCAACAAATCGGCTGCATCCGACTGCGTTATTTACAAAAGGATTTGAAAAAACAAATCACAAAATTGTAACCATATGAGGGGGCGCGGTGCAGTCGCGGTAACCGGTTCTCGTCAGATCACCGAAGTTAAGCAACGTCGAGCGCGGTTAGTAGTTAGATGGGTGACCATTCCAGCGTCTGACTCGTGCTCCCGCGTTGTGTCCTTGGGGAAGGCACTTAACTCCGATTGCCGACATGGGGGCACGATGACGCTGTACTGAGGCGTACTGCACGTCGATGGTGCGCATGTCTTCAACCTATCTAACCCTGCCTGTACCGCGGTGCAGAGTTCAGAGTTACGATGTTGGAGAGCCGACAGTTGCTCGTCGTTGCTCGGTGGTTCTCTCCGGGTCCTCCGGCTTCCTCCACCCGTAAAACTGTGGCTGTTAATGTGTCCTTAAACCCTAATAAAAAAAAGAAAAAGAGAACCTTTATAGTAACTAGCTAATCGCGCTCGTTCCAATGAGTGAATCTCTGGGTTTTTTCGGGATGGGTCGAAATCATTAAAATTATTGTTTGCTTGTGTTGGGGATGGTTAATTAAAATCACTCGTAAATGTATTGTTCAGATGTCTTGCCGTTTCTCGGTTGATTTTTGTTGAAAATCACATGTGACTGTATGACATTCCAGCTACAAATAAGAAAACGGAAAAAAGCCACACTTTAATACTTACAGTGACCGGCAAGTCACTCAACTAATGAATCGAATTATACTGCTCACATTTTAACCATTTAACGTAACGGCGAAAACCGACCAGCGCTATTTCCAAAATTCACCACTCAATTTTTATTTCATTTTGTCACAAAAACATAGCTTATTCCCCTTCATTGGAACGAGCTCCAATGAGGGGCCAAAAGCTGTTTTTGACGCAAAAAAATAAAAACAATTGGTGCTTCGTGAATTTTATCTACTTTTCCTTTTAGGTGAGGGGTTAAGGTTCACTGTCTATTTGGATGTGTTTCTACATAGAGCAAATGTTTAATATTTTGTTTATTGTGGGTTTGTGAGTTCCAACAGTCTGACATATCATGTTTAATTGTACATGTGCACAAAGCTCGAGTGCCCGAGAGAACCACCGAGCAATAGCAACTGTCGGACTCTTCATACTTCACGTCAACCGTAGAAGTACGGCACTTCATTTGCCCTCAACCAATACTAACCCTGCTAAAGCCGGGATAATAAACGGTAGTCGCTTGGTCATGCGCCATTGCACAGTGCATCTCACCGAGTACTCCTGAAAAATGTTGTCACGATCGGCAGGCGTTTCTGAAAGTATTGTTGAACCCCAAATGAACGAATTACAAATATGTAAAAAATATGCTTTCATTCTTTCATATTTACAAATGTACATAGGCAGGAGTGATCCTTAACAGAATGTGAGAATATTTACCAGGAACTGGAAAAAATTAGACGGAGCCCAGAAAACCTCGTAAAGGCAAAACACACGGCAGAACGCGGTGCTTGGCCGCTCAGCCACATCAAAACACGAAACCTAAGTGTACCGCTCGCCTTCTGTACAGTTTGACTAGATATTTATTGAACTCGAAAGTGTACGCAACACAGGCCGACTACACTTTATTAAAGGAAAAAAGCAAACTATTCTTAGATGGAGCATTTTGCACGAGGCCTTCAAGAGGAGTCAGAAACATTGGATTGGATGAAGATAGAGAAGTTGACAGATTATTCTAATGATTGAATGTCGCTGAGCGTGCTTGACTAATACGTTGTCAGACTGAAAAATCAGGGGCGCAACCAGTCAAAGTGATATATATATCGGGGAGGGTACAGAACATACTACTATTGCTACGCACCAAATATTTAACACCTCATTGTGAAATTTGCTCGACATATTTGCGATATTTTTGGTGGATATGATTGCGGAATACATTGATAGTCCCCAGTGTTTACATCAGCTCTCTTGACAAGCAGACTTTTCGTTAGTCATGGAAAGCATGTCTCCCTTGATTTTCATGTATTCGTGTACTGTCTACATGTACATATGTGAAGGGTATTCAATCGTCATTTCAACACAAACCCTTGTGATTTTATGATTGAATGTGGCAAATGTAAGAAGACATTTGTCTGAAGCAGAAATGTGGCGGGCTGTAGGGATGGAGCAAGGGACTACCCATCGCCAGGTTGGTGAAGCCTTTGGTGTGCACCATACGGTGATCACCAGTGCCTGCGCAAGTATGGCACCAGTAAGATGGCATAGTGGTGGCAGAGACAGGGCAACTTCTGCAGCTGAAAACCGGGTTTTGATCATTCAGGCCCGCGTAGGAACCGCTTTGCTACAGCAACCCAGCTTCGGAATGACCTTCAGAAGACATCCGGGGTAAATGTTTCGATGCAGACTATCCGGGCAAGGTTGCACGAAGGTGGTCTCCGATCGAGAAGACCATGTATTCGCATTCCGCTGTCCAAAAACCACCGCCAGGCACAATATGAATGGGCCATGGATCTTGTTGAATGGACCAGAGACGATAGCGACCTGTCCTTTTTACTGATGAGTCAAGGTACTGCCTAGACCACGGGTAGGCGTTCTAGGGTATGGAGAAGACCAGGAGAGCGATTTCGTGCAGCCAACATTGCTGAGCATGGCCGCTATGGTGGAGGGTCAATCATGGTCTGGGGCGGCATCAACAGGGATGGACGTACAGAGCTCTGTAGCCCTGAACGTGGTACATTGACTGCACAGAGGTATATTGATGAGATCCTGGATGTCCACGTCGGATTGTATGCAGGTGCAGTGGGTGATAGATTCATTCTGATGGACGATAATGCCAGTTCTCATGTTGCCCATGCTGTTCATGCTGTCGGGGAGTACTGACAGAGGGAGGGGATTGAGCATATGGACTGGCCAGCAAGATCCCGACCTCAATCCAATCGAACATGTCTGGAATGAATTGCAGCTTGCAATTTCAGCCCGTCCAGTCCTGCCGAAAAGTGTCCAGGAGCTTGGTGCCATGCTTGTTGAAGAATGGAACAACATCCCACAAAGGACCACCAGGAACCTGAGTGGGAGCATGAGAAGGCGTTGTCAAGCTGTAATTGTCAGTAATGGGTCTCGTACTCGATATTGAAGCCATACCAGTTCTCCAATTCAACTTTTGGCATATTGAAAAATTTCCTCTTTTACCAGTAACATCCATTTTCCATGGTTATCTTATACAAAAGCTAGCAATGTCAAACACAAATAAAATCTTAATTGCTGTACTTATATCATTAAAGATATAAAAGAATATATAGTTTTCATTACAATATATCAACTAAAACGTAAAACAGGTAGTTGGTTATACTAAAAGTTTGTCAAGCAATAAGTATATTTCTGCTGCGAATGACGACAGAAAATTATCTTCCACCCCACTTCATTTCTTGTTTGGTTGAGGGTATTGGCAAGGGTGAAGTCCACGGTCTTTCCCGGGGAAAAGTACTTACCATTCCAATTTCCTCAGTCTGGGCACTTTATTTTTGAAGTCCCAAGTACACAGAAAATGAACAAACTCAAACTGAACTGAGAAATAAGAGTGAGGGTACTTGAAGCATCTGTCTGGATTTCAGCAATGAATGTATGGAAGGTTGACATTTTGCTTGACGAAACGTGGTGGGTGTGGAGCGAGTGTCCTTCATGCTATACCCGGCTATGTAGCTGGATTCAAAGGCGTATAATGTAGATTTTGTGGGCGCCCACCTTTTCTCGCATCGAATTATGCACATTGAGAACTGCTCTGAAACCATTCTAAAGTGAAATAAACCAATTGGAAAGTTGGTTAATAGCTGGAAAAGTTTAGCTGCAATGCTTCTAAAATAGTCTTTATATACACCGATTTTCTTTCTGTTGCAGATTTACATCTAACGGAAATTATTTGAATGCAGTTTGGATGAAAAAGAAAATAACATTGTGAATCATCTGACAATTGTTGACGGATCACGGCTTCGCTAATACCAACGAGGTAAGCGTAAAGAGCTTGGCAGTAGGGGCTAAAACATTTTACTTTCTCAGGGTGTTTGTCAATATGCGCTTATGTGGTTGCATCCCGCGCAATTCGAAAATTGACTGGGCATCACTAATTCGTCTGAATTCAATGACATCGAAAAACCCTCCTCATCGGTTGTTCAATCCACAATCTGAGACTTGTATATCGTATAAATGGGGACCGTCCGAACCCTCCTGCTAGAAATTCATGCCTTGATTATCTCCCTTGATATGCAACACAAGAAATTTTCAGTAGTTTGGGCTGAGCGAGGATAAGATATGACAAGTCGGCCAGCTATTTGTAACATATTGCCCTCAATAACTGAATATCAAATGCTAGATTACACCCACAATGTTGAGATTTGATACTGTTTCTGTCGCGAACACCATTTGTCTTCCGCTGCTTTGTCTTCCTACCCTGAAACCAGCATTAACCCACCCACAAAGTACGTTCCCTCTCTAATTTGTCGACATAAACACCTTTTTTTATAATTTCCCTATTGGCGTTTTCTCGGTCTCGCTAACAGTTATATTGGCGCCAATCACAAAGCCCCGGGAGACCAGAAGCCAATACTTTTGAACTTTTACAACTGTATTTTCTAGAATTGTATTTTCTGCCTATTAATATAACTGACTAAAACGAATCGGCATTTTAAGAGATGGCAATTTGCCAACTGGCAAATTGCCACATCTCAGAAAATGCTAATGGTTCATTTCACCCCACTAAGTCATAACTAGAAAATACAATTCTAGAAAATGCAATTGTAAATTGTTTGTTGTATTGACCCAGGTTACTGAGGACGTTATTTTAAAATGTGAATTTCATGGGCGGGTCAGTGTAAAGAAGTGGTGCAATGAGTTCTCACTTATCCAAAATGGCGATACTACATGCAGGGATCTGCAGGTAACTGTATCAATCAACTAAATTCGTACGTCGTTTTAAAACTGATCAAACCACCTTGTTTTCGACCTTCAAGTATTACTATTCAAAATGTTGTAGGAAAACTATAGGTAACACTGATTAAATCTGAATGTGGGCAACGTTTTAGAAATGGACTAATCATTGCAGGCAAAATTTATAGTATTTACTGAAGGGTATTCCAGTGGGTCCATTAAAAGCAAGGTCTGGACAGATCAAAATGTTGCAGTTGGAGTAATTTAATTTGCAGCAATTGGCTGAAATCGCCTTTCTATCCATCGGGGCCTCAGTGTAGAAATGGTGACACCACGGGCACTGTTAAAGCTGTTTTGTAGAATATATTCATATAAAATCGTAGTATTGTTACTGGAAATGCTGCAGGTGGAGTAATCACGTGCGCGTTTCGATCGGGCACTATTATCAAGGTCAGTTTCCAAAGCAGCTTGAATTAGCTTTAATTTGTACGCCGTTTTGAAATTACAACATTCATCGAGTTATCGAGCTTGCATTTTTCAAAGTGGCGGCGTTCTATGGAGACATAAAGCAGATCTCAGTACGGTCCCCATGGGGAATAGCGTAATTATCGAGGCAAATTTTTATAGTGTTTACCCTACGACATACCTCTGTTCGTTACTATGGAGGTCTCAGCAAGAATGTATCATGCAGCTCTCAATGTGGTCGCCAATTTGAAGAGGCATTCATTTTTCATTGAAAACTCCAGAATGCTACACTAAAATTTGAGTTGTGAATGTTTATAACATTTTCACAAGGGAAGAATGCAGCGAGTTGTCGAAATCGCGTTATTCAAAACAATAACACTAGGTTGAACTGCAGGTCTGTTTGGACGCCACATTGAAAATAGCGGCATTCATCGAATTGTCGAACTTGATACAAAATCGCAGAATTCCACGATGAAAAACTGCGGTTCACTCTGTGGACGCCATTTTGAAAATGGCGTAATCCATAGATTTGTGGAACTTGCATTATTCACAATGACCAAATTCTAGACAGAAAAACCATAGTTCTCAGTTTGGTCGTCATTTTGGAAATGGCGGAATTCATCAAGTTAAACTTTCATTATTCATAATTGCGGAATTCAAGACAAAATCTGCATGGAGTTGTCGATCTTGCATTATTGAAAATGAAAGTATGCTATAGAAAATACTAAAACTTGTTGGTTTCGACGCCATTTTGAATAGAGGAATTCATCGAGTTGTCCAAATTGCCATATTCAAAATGGCGGAATTCTCTGCAGAAAAAAAACAGCTTTTGTCATTTTGGACGCAATTTTGAGAATGCAAGAATTCATCGTTCTGACATTTGCATTGTTTATAATGACGGAATTCCGGAGAAAAAACAGCCGTTGTCAGTTTGGAAGCCATTTCGAAAATGAAGGATTTCATATTTCTCTTACTTGCATTATTCAAAATGGCGGATTTCAAAACAGAAAAGCTGCCGTTGTCACTTTGGACGCTATTTTGAAATAGGTGGAATTCATAGGTTTCAAACTTGCATTATTTAAAATGGATGAATCCTATGCAGAAAAAACGGTCATTTTGGACGCCATTTTGAAAATAGCTGAATTCCTCGAGGCATCCAAGTTGCAGTTTATGCAGAAACACTGACTTTCTCATTTTGGACCCCATTTTGAAAATGGAAGAATTCATCGTTGTCAAACTTGCATTCAAAATGGCGGAATGCTATGCAGAAACAAATACTCTTATCATTTTGGAAGCCCTTTAAAAATGAATTCATCGAGCTGTAGTATTTGCACTATACAAAATGGTTGATTTCTATACAGAAAAATACTGCCTTTGTCATTTTGGACGCCAATTTGAATTCCTATAGTTATCCAACTTGCAGTTTTCAAACTGGCGGAATTCTATATGGACAGAAGAAAATGTCCTTGACATTTTGGACGCTATTTTAGTAATCGCGGAATTCATCCAGTTGTCGCATTTGCATTATTCAAAATGACGGAGTTTTATACAGAAAAAAACCTGCCGTTGTCATTTTGGATGCCATTTTGAAATGGCGGAAGTCATCCAGTTGTCGATCTTGGAATGGCGGAAGTGCCTACAGAACTAATAAAAATGCCTTTATCATTTTCGATGGCATCTTGATAATGGTGGAATGCATCAAGAAGTTGAACTTGCATTACACAAAACGGCGGAATTCTACACAGAATAAACTGCCCGTCACTTTCGAAGCCATTTTTAAAATTGCGGTATTAATCGCGTTGTCCAACTTGCATTTTAAAAAATGGCGGAATTCTATGCAGAAAAAACAGCCTTTGTTACTTAGGACGCCATTTTGAAAATGGAGGAATTCATCGAGTTGTCCCCCGTGGGAACCCCGGGAAGTGGAGCAGTGCTTTACTGTAGTAAACAAGCTCTGTTTCACTGGTAAAATAGGACCCAGTCACTAATGCTTGGGATGCGAGTTCTCTAAAATAGGCAACATGGGGTATAAACGATTAACTGACCTTGACTTTATCTCCATGTTGTGCTCATGATTAGCCATTGTGCAGAAGTATGTGACCTTAAACAACAATAAATAAATAAATAAATAAATCGAGTTGTCAACCTCGCATTATTCTAAATGGCGAAATTTTATGCAGAAAAAAATGCTCGTGTCATTATGGACGCCATTTTGAAGATGGTGAAATTCATAGTTATCCAACTTGCATTATTCAAAATGGATGAATTCTCTGCAGAAATTAAACTGCCAGTCATTTTGGACGCCATTTTTAAAATGGAGGAATTCCTCGGGTTGCCGAACTTTCATTATTGAAAAAGGCGGTATTCTGTCTAAAAATTCTAACCTTGTTGGTGTCTACGCCATTTTGAAAATGGAGGAATTCATCGAGTTTCCCAACTTGCAATATTCAAAATGGCGACATTCTATACAGAAAAACTGTCCTTGTCATTTTGGGCGCCATCTTGAAAATGGTAGACTTCATCGCGTTATCCAACTTGCATTATTCAAAATGGCTGAATTGCCTTTGTCATTTTGGAAGCCAATTTGGTAATGTCGGAATTCAAAGATGTCGACCCTGTATTATTCAAAATGGGAAACTTTTATGCAGAAAAAACTGCCCTTCAAATTTTGGACGCCATTTTGAAAATGGAAGAACGTATCGAGTTTTCAGACTTTCATTATTTATAATCGCGGGATTCTAGAGAAAAGGTGCTGCCGTTGTCAGTTTGGACGCCATTTTGAAATGGCGGAATTCATCGTGGTGTCCAATTTACGTTATTCAAAAGGGCGCATTTTTATACAGAAAAACCTTCCCATGTCATTTTGGCCTCCATTTTCAAAATGGCGGAATTCATCAACTCTTCCAACTTGCATTATTCAAGGTGGCAGAATTCTATACAGAAATTCGTGGTATCGAGTGATTTGCGCATGTCCGTTGAACATGGAATCCATCTTCAATACAAAATGCAGACAATGTTGTCCTTTTCCCAAATGCAGTTCTATCGCTGCATCCTAAAGTGTTTCGAATACCTAGCTTTATTCCTGGATATCTGAAGCACATTTGGCCTCAAGTTCTCGTGAAATATTATTTTATCAGTTCTGGTGCTAATACGGTAGCAGACTTCCAGGAACCAGTGGTGCCTGCTGTCATCTCTATGGATTGATTACGTATGTGTTTCGTGTTCTATACATCCCAACCTTCATTTTAATGTATAATTTGTGTATATTTAATTTGAATTTAAGCAAATAAGGTGGGCATTTCAAAATAAACAAAACTCCATTACTCAGATAGCACCTTAAAACACATTGTTAATCTCCACTCAGAAAGATTTCAGTATAAATATTAAGGTGCTATTTCAGCAATAACATTTTGTTTATTTTGAAATTTCTACTTCGGATATTCCTTAAAATCAAATTACATATACACAAATTATTCATCAAAATAAAGGTTGGGAGGTATAGAACACGAAAAAGATATGAAATCAACTGAGTTGACAGCAGGCACCACTGGTTCCGGGAAGTCGGCTACGTATTAGTACCACAACTGATAAAATATTTAACGAGAACTTGTGGCCAAATGTGCTTCACATATCCTACAACAAAGCTAGAGCATCAAAATCATTCAGAACACAGCGTCGGAGCTGCATGTGGGTAAATTCCAAAACCTTCGATTTCGTTTACATTGACTTTCGATTTCCGGTCAACGTCATTGGACAGAAAAGCATAGATAAACAACGCAGTCTAAAAACATGAGAACGATCGGCTCAATACGGCATACCATTATCATATAGAGACTAAACAGTTGCCATATTCAATGCAAGGTATCGTGACACCTGTTGAAATTGTAGAATTACGATTTTCTTTTTCGATGGAAATTCGTGGTATCCAGTGATTTGCGCATTTCCGCCGAACATGAAATCCATCTTCAATACAAAATGCAGACAGTTCTGTCCTATTCCCAAATGCAGTTCTATCTCTGTATCCCGAAGTGTTTTGAATGCCTAGCTTTGTTCTCTGATATGTGAAGCACATTTTGCTATAAGTTCTCGGGAAATATTACTTTATTATCAGTTCTGGTACGAATACGATAGCAGACTTCCAGGAACAAGTGGTGCCTGCTGTCAACTCCATGAGTTGATTTCAATGTTTCGTGTTCTATATCTTCCAAACTTCATTTTGATGTATATTTGAGCATATTGAATTTGCGTTTAAGGAATATCAGAGTTGGAAATTTCCAAATAAACAAAATTTCATTACTCACCTAGCACCTTGAGGGGCGATATAAGTAATGGAATTTCGTTTATTTTGAAATTCTAACCTCTCATATTCCTTAAATTCAGATTAAATATACACAAATTATACATCAAAATAAAGGTTGGGATGTATAGAACAAGAGCACATAGGTAATCAACTCATAGTTGATTGCAGGCACGACTAGTCCCTGGAAATCTATGGTATTCGTACCTGAACTGATAATACACTATTTCGCTAGAACTCGTGGCCGTATGTGTTAAAGATATTCAATAACAAAACTAGGCATTCAAAACTTCCGACTGCAGCGATAGTACAGCATTTTGGAAAAAGACAACAGTTGGCATTTTTTATTGAAGATGGTTTCCATGGTCGACAGACATGCTCAAATCACTCGACACCACAAATTTACATCGAAAAACAAAATCGTAATTCTAAGAAATTTCCAACAGTTATCATGAGACCTCGCCCTTGCATTGAATATGGAAACTGCTATTTCTATCTAATAACAGTATAATGTATGAAGGCAAGCTTTCTCATTTGATTTTAGACGGCGTTGTTTGTACATGCTTTTTCCGTCCGATGACGTCGATCGCATATCGAAAGTACATTTCTAATGTAAACAAAAGCAAAGGCTTTGGAATTTACCCCATGCAGCTCTGTCGCCCTGTTTTGAAGAATTTTGATGCCCTAGCTTCGTTCTTGGGTATGTAAAGCACATTTGGCCACAAGTTTTCGTGATATATTGTATTATCAGTTCTGGCACGAAAACGGTAGCAGACTTCCAGGAACCAGTGGTGCCTACAGTCGACTCGATGCGTTGATTACACGTTTCTTGTTCGATACATCTCAATCTTCATTTTGATGTACACTTTGTGTATAATTAATTTGAATTGACGGAATATCGGGTGAGAATTTTCAAAATAATTATTTCGGTACTTATATTGCCCCTGAAGGCGCTATATAAGAGAAATTTGTTTCCTTTGAAATTCCAACTATCATTGTATATTGATGCTTTTTCGGCCCGATTCTATTCACGTCCGGGACGATCCGCGTTGTCCTTGGTCAAGGCATTTTATTACGGTTGCCTACATGGGGGCACGATGACTCCGTTTACCAAGGCGTACTGCATGACGATAGTGCAACCTTGTAACCTTGCTTTAGCGGAGCTTAAACAGAATGTTGGAGCTGAGTTGCTCGGTGGTTCTCTCCGGGTACTCCGGCTTCCTCCACCCGTAAAACTGTCACGGTCATGATTAGCTATTGTGCATAAGTCTGTGACCTTAACCACCAATAAATAAATGAATAAATAATTCTACCTCCCCGTGGGACCCCCGGAAAGTACGCAGCACTTGTTTACTGTGGTAAACCAGTTCCGCTTTACTAGTAAAATAGGACCCAGTCACCAATGCTTGGGGTGAAAGTCCTCTAAAATGGGCAACATGTAGATCAACGATTGACTAAACTTGACTTCATCTCCATGTTGTGTCAGGATTAGCCATGGTGCATAAATATGTGACGTTAACCACCAACAAACAAACAAATAATTCTACCCGACGATCTTGACCGAAAATATAAGACGGACAATGTAAGCAAAGCTGAGAGTTTTGGAATTTACCCCCATGCAGCTCCGTTCCTACGTTTTGAAGCATTTTAACATCCAAGCTTTGTTCTTGGATATCTGAAGCACATTTGACAATATTCCTGAAATATTTTATAAGTTCTGTTACGAATACGGGGCAAACTTCCATGAACCATTGGTGCCTGCTGTCAAATCTGACTTGATTGCATATATTTCGTGTTCTGTACGTCACCATTTTCATTTTGATGTGTAATTTGTGTATATTTTGAATTTATGGAACATCCGAGGGGGAATTTCAATTTAGCATTTTTACTTTAAAATTCCCACCGGATATTCCACGAGTTAAAATTAAATATACACAAGTTATACACTAAAATGAGGCCGTGACGTATAGAAGAGATATCTATGGAATCAACTCACTGACAGCAGGTACCAATGGTTCCTGGGAGTCGACCGTATTCGTACCAGATCTAATAAATAAAAAATATTCCACGAGAAGTCTTATCCAAGTGTGCTTCAGATATCCAAAAACAAAACTAGGAAATCAAAATTCAAAACACAACGACAGCCGCGTGAGGGTTACATTACAAACCTCTCGGCTTCGTTTTGTTTTAGGTTTGTTTTCACATCTGCCAAATGTCATAAGAGCCGAAAAAGCATCGATAAACAATGCCATCTGAAGTCAAATGACAGATCGCCTAAGCACTACACATTATAATATGGAGACTGTACAGTTACCATATTTGTAAAGTATCATGACACCTGTTTGAATTTAAAAGAATTACGCTATTGTTTTTTCGATAATTCGTGGTTTTGCGTTCTATGGGCATGTCCGTCTGCCATGGAATCCATCTATAATAAAAATACCGACGGTGTTGTCCTTTCCCAAGATGCAGTCCTGTCGTTGCATCGAAAAGTGTTCTGAATGCATAGCGTTGTTCTTGGATATCTGAAACACACTTGGCCACCACGAGTTCTCGTGGAATATTCAAGTTCTGGTACGAATACGGTAGCAGACTTCCAGGAACCGTTGGTGCCTGCTGTCAACTCTGAATTATTTGCATATATTTTGCGTGTTCTATACACCACAACCTTCATTTTGATGTATAATTTATGAATATTCAATTTGAATTTATGGAATACCAGAAGTGGGAATTACTTCAAAGTAACTACATTTCCATCCATTATGTAGCACCTCAACCAATACCCCCCCCCCCCCCCCCCTGCTTTTGGTACTTTGGGAAGGGAAGCAATGCTTTTTTCTACTACACAAGTTCTGTTTTGCTGGTAAAGTAGGACTCGGTCACAAATGCTTGAGCTGGAAGTCCCTTAAAGTAGGCAACATGAGTATAAACTATAGACTTCAGTTTACTTTGTCTCCATGTTGTGGTCGCGATTAGCCATTTTGAAGCACGTGGCCTGAAAGCCCAGTAAATAAGTCTTTATACTCTGTATAATTTATCAGGGTTCAAAGGACACATTAATAGCCAGGATCACATGTCGGTGACAGTTTTACGGGTGGAGGAAGCCGGAGAACCCGGAGAGAACCACCGAGCAACGACAAGCAGCTTCCAGCCCTCCAACATCGTAACTCTTAACTCTGCACCGCGTCACATACAGGGTTAGATTGGTTGAGGACATGCGCACCTTCGACGTGCAGTACGCATTAGTACACAGCGTCATCGTGCCCCCATGCAGGCAATCGGGGTTAAGTGCCTTGCCCAAGAACACAACGCGAGCACGCATCAGTCGATGAAATGGTCACCCATCCAACTACTAACCGCGCTCGACTTTTCTTAACTTCGGCGATCTGACGAGAACCGGTTACCGCAACGCCACCGCGCCCCCTCTATATAATTTAATATTTGAATTTGCCGAACTTGTTTTCAAATTGAAAAGATCTATTCAGAAAGATTAGTTCAAAATTTAGGCGCCGTTTTGGAAATTACGAAAATAATCCTGTTGAACTTTATTCAAAATCTATGCCGAGAGGGTTTTCAGTATAGGCGCAATTTTGTAAATTACCTAAATCATCCAGTTGTCGAACTTTATTCAAAGTATCAGAATTCTGTCCCAGAAAAGGCTGCATTTCTCAATCCAGGCGCCTTTATCTGAATTGCGTAAAGCCTCGGATTTTCGAACTTGCTTCATTCAAAATGGCGGAAATCGGAGTTTTCAATTTGGACGCTATTTTGTAAATTGCTCAAATCGAGTTGTCAAACATTATTTAAAATGGCAATTCTATCGGAAATGACTAGTTTTAAATTCGGGCCGCATTTTGAAAGTGGCATAGTTATCACAGGCAATTGTAAAACTGTTTTCTTGGTTAGTTATCCCGCTTGGTTCCTTTATATCAAGCTCGCGACGCTTAAATACTTTAAGCAACGTTAGTGAGTTCATTCGAACTGGACGCCATTTGAAGTAATCTCCACTGAGTTGATGGCATTTTTATTTTAAGACGCACGTTTTAGCGCATGTTCAATTTCTACGAGCCTTTTAACTTTAAAAACCTTTAGCAGTAACTCAATATAGACATCACCGTACGCATGACGAAAGAAAATATACTGAAATTTTCATTTCTTTCCCCAGTAACATAGCATTATGTCCCTCGTTGATTTCGGATGCATAAAACGACGCCCCGATCCGCCCTGGAAACCCCCTTTTGCGCACAGAATTCTGCTTAAAATGTAGTTTATTTACATTTGCAAACAGTTTTATGTTTCAAACGAAACGCGTATTTGAAGATACACCATTAACTAACAATCATTAGTTTGAACGAATGTTATGAGTGAAATAATACGCCCATTTGTGAAGACACTATCTGATCTCACTGACTGGTCAGTTGCAACCGCTCGTAATCATCAGTTGAGCTGTCAGAAACACAGCATATTACGCCATGGTTTTAGAGCCCACTTTTCACTTATTGTATGCTTTGAAGTGTTAGAATTATGTCATCAAGGTCGGTATAAAGGAGTATCACAAGCCCAAAGAAAATAAGACTGCTGGAAGCAACAAATTGTCTCTTGAGTTCCAATGTGTTCTATGTACCTACTGGCACATAGAACACATTGGAACTCAGGAGACCTAATCTTAGTAACTTACACTGAAACGCCAGCTTTGAAATATTAAGTGACACATGTTATGTTCTTTTCAGTCATATCATGTGCTCAAGTCATTTGTATTATGTAGGTTATATAAACTATCGAAGCAACCTGTTTTAAAATGCAGTACACAGTTAAAATCTATATTCGTAATCCATAGCTGGAGGATACAACTATTTTATTAATACTGTATGGTGGCTTTTTCAAATGGCTGATTAAGCTTTCAGTAGCCTCATTACGCCAGACAAGTGAAAATATGTTAAGGAAATGGAGAAGATATTAAATAGCATTATTTCTAGACATATTGAAATCAAAATTCCCCGTGGGAACCCCGGGAAGTAAGCAGCACTTGTTTACTGTGGTAAACCAGTTCTGCTTTACTAGTAAAATAGGACCCAGTCACCAATGCTTGGGGTGAAAGTCCTCTAAAATGGGCAACATGTAGATCAACGATTGACTAAACTTGACTTCATCTCCATGTTGTGTCACGATTAGCCATGGTGCATAAATATGTGACGTTAACCACCACCAACATTTAAATCAAAATATGGCTTCCATCTGTCCTGTTTAGGCTTACTTTGGGCTGGTGATACCATCTGTCCTGTTTAGGCTTACTTTGGGCTGGTGATACTCCTTTATGGGGACCTTGATGACATAATTCTATTGCTTCGAAATTCACAATCCACGTGAAAAGAGCGCTCGAAAACCATGGCACAATACGCTGTGCTGTTTCTGACACAAGCAACTGATTAAGCGGTCGCAACTGACCGGTTGATGAGATCAGTGTAGTCACAAATTGGCATATTATTTCACTCGTTGAATTAACAACATTCTTTAAAACGAATTGTCAGTCAATGGTGCATCTTCAAATACGCGTTTCGTTTGAAACTAAAAAATGTTCGGAAATGAACATAGTGATCTGAGACCAATACAAAAAATTACAATTTCTAGAATTGTATTTTCTACCTGTTAATGTAACTGTCTAAAACGAATCATTAGCATTTTAAAAGATATGACAATTTACCAACTGGCAAATTGCCACAGCTTTGAAAATGCTAAGGGTTCATTTACACTCATAACTAAATTCATAACTAGAAAATACAATTCAAAAAAATACAATTGTAAATGTTTTATAGTATTCGCCTCCTGGTGTTAAACACAAAAACACAATCATATAAATATCCCGATTTACCAAAACAAAACCTAAAAAGATAAATTTCCTAATCTGGGCACCATTTTGTAATTTGCGTATGTACTCGAGTTTTTAAACTTAATTCAAAATGGCTGACCTCTGTGTAGAGACAATTGCTCCCAATTTGGACGCCATTTTCCAAATTGCGCAAATCTTTTCGACGAGCATTATTTATTAAAAATGGTAGAATTTTATCTGAAAAGCTGCATTTCTTTATTCGGGCTCCATTTTGTGAATTTTGGGAAGCTTCAAGTTGTCGAGCTTGGTTAATTCAAAATGACGCAATCTATGCAGAGTTTAAAATAGGAACGACATTTTGTAAATTGTGTAAATCGAGACGCCGAACATTTTATTCAAAATGCTGGAATTTCATCAATACTGAACTTCTCAATGGCGGACATAGATATGTGCAGGAAGACGGATCTCTATATGGACGCCATTTTGAAACGTGCGTAAATAATCGAGTGAACACGAGTGAATTATTCAGAATGATGGATTTACATAATAAAACTACACTTCTCAATTCGGCGCCATGTTGTGAATTGCGGCACCTATCGAGTTCTTTAATTTGTTTTTTGAAAATGGCGGTTGAAGGTTTGAGCAGAAACAATCTGGAATTCTGAATCCATTTTGTAAATTGCGTAAATTATCGACTTGGATATCTGACTCGATCAATTTAAAATGACGGAATTCTAAGAAAAAATCTGTTAAACATGGTGCAATTTTGTGAATTCAGGAAAGCCGCGAGATGTCAAACTTTATTCAATATGGGAGATATCTGTACAGTTTTCAATCTGAGCTACACTTTTAAAAATAGAATATATCGAGTTGTCTAGCATTACTTATACAAAATCGTGGAATTTCATTTCAGAAAAAGTCATTTCTCAATTTGGACCCCCTTTTGTGAATCGCGAAAACCCAAAAGTTGTCTAACTTGGTTTATTCAAAAATAGTGAAATTCAATGAGACCCTGCAGTTCTCATTTTCGGCACCATTTTCTGAATTGTGGAAACTATCGATCTGAAGAACTTTTGAAAATGGCGGATGAAGACCTGTGCCAAAAACTGCAGTTCACCAACTGCGTAAATCATAGAGTTGTCTAAGTTTATACAAAATCGCGGAATTCCATCTCGGAAAAAGCTGCATTTCTCAATTCGAGAGCTTGTTTGTGAATTGCAAAAACCCACGAATTGTCGAAATTGCTTTATTCAAAATGGAGGACATCTACGAGGAGTTCAATTTGGAAGCCATTTTGTGAATTGCATAAATCTCCGATTTGTCGAACTTGATTTATTTAAAATGGCAGAATTCCATCCCAAAAGAAGCTGAAATTTTTCCGTGCTCCATTTTGTGAATTAAGGACAATTGGGTAGTCAAACTTGGTTTATTCAAAATGGTAGAAATGTATGTAAAGACTGTCGCTCCCAATTTGGAGGATATTTTGTAATTTCTATTCAAAACGGCTGAATTTAATAGCAAAACAATGGTTGTCAGTATCGATTTTCACACGCAATTTCAAAACCGTTTACTCAACAGGTTACCTCGCATGGTTCGTTAATATGGTGCTATCAACAACTAACATGGGTTCACTTTGGACCGGACGCCATTTTGCAAGTCCTCTTCAGAGAGTTGATTGCAGGTCATTCAGTTATCTGACTTGCTGGAATCGAAATGACGCCATGTCATAACCAAGCCTCGTGTCTGGCCCAAATATCTTGCCCTCAGGTGAGATTTCTCCAATTTCACACCTTAACCCACCAGGGATAATAATGGTCACATTGCTAAATAGATAATACTACACTTTCTACGTACTTAATCCTTAGCACTTTGAACACGAGGCAGCTTTTCTGGTCCGAAAAAATGTCATAATTTCATCAAATTGGATGGTTGCTAAGTGCATGTGGGGCAGATCCATGCAGCTCAGGTTGTACGTTGAACATTAAATGCTCCACCCCCAAATAATATTGACTCTTCCAACTGCTGCCATTGAACTGACATACAAGATACCACCGGGATTCAAAAGGTTACCCTTTTTGTATGAAGTTTGTATGAAGGTAATCCGTGTAAACCCCCGAACATTTGCTAATGTGCGATACAGTTTTTAACATTTACGGAGCGAATTTCCCACCTACACACAAACTTCATTTAGCCTCTCTACGCCCTGTATGGGTTGAAAAATGGAAGCTTATTTCGGCTCGCAGGAGACGCCCGTATGTACTGTGCATTGTTTTTGGTAAGCACGTTCCTCTCTACCGGTAAAATGTGACCTAGTAATCAATGCGTGTCCCAGTGGAAATCCCGGGAACTGAAACACATTGTTTCCTGAGCTACACAAGCTCCGTTTTCTTGGTAAAACGGGTCCCGGTAACTAACGACTGGGGTGCAAGTGCTCTGAAATAGGCATTGTGGGTATTGGGTATAAACGGTTGACCCGACTTGACTTTGTATCCATGTTGCGGTCAGGATTGCCTATTGCATAGAAATATACCCTGTAATCAGCTGGGTAAAAAATTAAACCAAACCAGCTGGGTTGAGGAAATATAAACCCAATTGGGTTCACATTTACTTAACCCATTTGAACTGTGTTGATTTTTAACCCAATTGATTTCAGTGTGAACCGACAAATAAACGAATGCCTGGGGTGGAAGTCTAAAGCTGGCAGCACAGGTTTACACGATTGGCTAAACTTGACGTCATACCTATGCTGGGTCATGATAGATGCGGACTGTGACTTTACACCCACGCTTGCTATTGTACGAAATAACACGTAGTAAATCCTTGGCCTTATACAAAAATCTACGAGCACCCAATAATATTTTTGAACTAGATACTCTCATAATTTGTGAGCGGCATTTTGAACAAAGTGACTAATCTTATATTTCTTTTCTTCCAGCTGAAATTTGGTGTGACATTTTTTAGATATTGCATATCCCAGAAATTTGCGGTGATTTTTGTGTATTGTTGCAGAATGATTCATTGTACGAACAGAGTTGCACTCACCACCTGTTTGTATAAAATGCATGGTACGGAGCTGCTACTGTCGTAGCGAAAAGGTGAGATTGAGTTATTTTTACCTTTTCTGCAGTTGAAATTGTGGCAAACACAAATCATGTCTGATTTTGTCTTTCATACATTCAAATGCATTTTACTCTAAATTTGATTAACAAAATGTCACCATCGACCTCAAGGAGTATATTTTGTCAACAGCTAGATCAAAGGTGTTTGTAACAGTACTACAAAGCGCCTGGCGGGTTGGGGAGTAAAATATGGTGTAACGTTTAGAGCCGTATGGATCGGAATTTCTAAACTCGAATTGGGTTGATGGTGGGTGGGGACGATGTCAACATTGATGTCGAATCGAAAACAGGGCGTAACAATTTCTCGCAATCACTCACTACCTAATTACTTAATTTCTATGCACAAACATGCAGTTTTTGCATGCAGCGGATAGCAAGGGCACCCGAATGCAGATGTGACAAGTTACGTAATCCCGCGCATCACTTTATCAGTGTGATATGAATGTCACTTGGAAGGCAAACATTAATGTGTATCAACTGATTCAATCGAGACCGCAAAAGGCATCAAATCAGATGTGTGGCATGATTCCAACAGAAGATATTCATTAGCCATGATCGTCCGTAAAATTCGAAAATAAACGTATGAGAAAGCTAATTCAATGTCGTTTCCGAAACACGCCATCGATTGTCGCGGTTCTCATACTGCCTTGATTTCCCATAAGCCCACAAATGTGGCTCCCCGTCCCCTCTCGCCTCCAACACCCAGAAACGAACTGTTTAATGCTTTTCCGCATTTATTTCTTCCCGATTTCACTTTCCATCATACTGAGACTCTCGATTGTATAGTCCAATAATCAACCCAGCTTCCCCGCTGGAACCCCGGGAAGTGAAGCAGTGCCTGTTCACTGCGGTAGATAGGTTGTTTTACTGGTAAAATAGGACCCAGTCACCAATAATTGGCAGCTTCAAACCTTCTCTAAAATGGGCAACGTGGCTTATCAATGCCCTCCTCTGGTCTTGAGTTGATACTAATGTTGTGGTCATGATTAGCCATTGAGCAAAAATGTGACCTTAAACGCCAATGTGACTCTTCCCACGCGTGTATTACGACCCTCCCACGGCGACTGTACTGTGGATATTGCATCAGTTTCTACGTACTAGACTTCAGAAAGCATCCTTGGCGCCCCAATTTGTTGAACAGTTTTCTCCGTGTAAGAGCCTGGACCTTTGTTGGATACACATTGATCCAATACGGAGTGAAAATGAAGTGGGTGAAATATTTGTTCCCACCTCCACACACAAACTAAAATCAGCCTGTCGTCGGTCCTGTGAGGTTTGGAAAATGAAAGCCAGTTTATTTCAGCTCAAGAGACCCATGCAAGTTTTATAGCTGGGTACGTGGCATTTTTGGTTGTTGCTTACCAAGGCTGCTACGGACAGGAATGAGTTTATGTAATGCCACTGGGTGTTGGCCAGCTATTTTAGCATTTTGGTTTAGCTCATTAACGTTGAATACCATGGTTCAACAGTTTTATATTGCACTTTTGTGTCGAGCACTATCCCAACAATTTTTTTAAGTTTCTCTGGTTTCCACCACCTGCTACACTGTCGGAAACGATATGATTCACGCGATTTAATGTCGTTAAACCACAATAAATAGACAGAAATTACTACGTGATGAGTATTTCTAATATTACGTCATAAGTTGGTGTTTGCTTACATTTAGGCAACCTTATTTAAATACTCTTTGCCGTATAATACACATTATTAGTACAATCTATTGTACAGTACAAGTCAAAATAAGTTGTAGGATAACCACTATAAAATGTATCTTTTTCTTCATTCAACAAATATATTCCATTAATGACTGCGTCATGTACTCCTTTCTACTCCCAGTTGTTTCGACCCATTTTTAGAATATTTTTCTTCAGTTATGCCCATTTGTTACGCTAAACACTGCTACCCATGGATACCAGTCTTAGGGTACCTTCCTCAAATTGGGTCCCACTGTAGTGTGTATAGGCTTTTGGCTGTTTGGTTTATATTTACGGATTTTTCGGGTATTTTTCGCTAGAGTAGATTTCACACTGAATGCGGTATTTTTTATTTACCTGCGTTCTTGGATTCCGTGTTGTAATTATAGCCTGTATACTAGTCTATAATTTTGATGTTTTGGTTATTAGGCAAAAAGTGTTTTGATTCTCAGGCAATCCCTCATTGAATTTGAACCCCGTCATTGGATATGTTTTTGCCTTTCGGGGTCTTTCAATATTAGTACAAACTCTGGGACACTAGAAACTTGTACATTTTTTGATTAGGCACTCTCCCATCAATTGTAACGAGGCAAATCCCCATCAGATTAAATACTTTCACTTCAAAGATAATATGAAGAGCATCGAACGAATATAAAACCTTTGAATTGCTGTACATAGTTTGTTTTTAGAGGAATGTTTTATTTTTCAAATTATAAATGAATTTATTTGTATAAACATACTTTCTATATTTGTGTAAAAAGACGGCGGAAATCCTCCCCATGTTTGCTAACTTTTTGAAAGAAAAATTAAATAAAACCTTCCCTCCTTCCCTCACTGATTTGAGAAAACATTTGCCGGAGATTCAATTTTGTGTGGCGTTATCAACTCTGAATGAGCTTAAAATATCGTCATTCAATACTTAGTCCCGCTATCTGCGTCACTCAAAAGTTTGGTGATTACGGTATTGCAAAATGCAAATTAACGGTCCGTACTTCACCATACTTTACCGTGCTTCGGTCTTATCGTTTACAACCCTTTCAACACGAGAGGCCGAGTTTCCCCGTGGGAACCCCGGGAAGTGAAGCAGTGCTTGTTTACTGTGGTAAACAAGCTCTATTTCACTGGTAAAATAGGACCCAGTCACTAATGCTTGGGGTGCAAGTCCTCTAAAATAGGCAACATGGGGTATAAACGATTGACTGACCTTGACTTTATCTCCATGTTGTGGTCATGATTAGCCATTGTGCAGAAGTATGTGACCTTAAACAACAATAAATAAATAGAGGCAGAGTTTCCGGTCCAGGAACACGATATGTCATAATTACCTTTAACTCTTTTGGCGCGACAGGCGACTAAAGTCGACAGACGGAGGCCGCGGAAAGGTCCTGCAATAGTCATTTTAGCCAAATGTGTGTCCATTTCTTAATGCTTTTAACCTCGTACCTAACGCAGACGATGTCAAAATTTATTTTAAATATCATTTTTTCAAATTTTTCAAAAACATTTCTAACAGAACCACGAACTCGTTCCAACGAGGGGCATGAAGGCTGCACATTGCCGGAAAATATTAATTGCTCTTACACCAGATAAAGGATATTATGGACTCCAGTTTCCGTAATTTAACTGGTATGGAAGATACCACCAGTATTCAAAGGGTTAATAAGAACTATTTCTCTAATGTCATGATTAGCCATTGTGCATAAATATGTGACCTTAAACATCAATAAATAAATAAATTTCTCTAATCCTTTATTACCGTACTATATTGCTTCATTGTTACTTGTGTGCAATATTATCTCAGGTATTTTTTCAACGTTGGGTATTTTCAACGACGTATCCAGTTTTAGATTTTTGGCATTACGTCTGCAGCCGTTTATTGTTCCTTGGGCATAATATTTCAATGTATATTTTACATTTCATACCTTGCCTAAGTTATGAATTCAGTAAGCTATTGACCATATTCAGCATCTTGGGCTGTACCCAGATATCCAGCAGTTTGATTAATAGAAATTGTTTCCACCTCTTAATTAACTTCTGTTTCAAGGCCAAACTTAAATCAAAACTTCACAGCAATCCAACGGTTCTCTGCCTTAACGTCGATCTGCTACGTCCTTCCTCAGACATAAACATTATCCCAGAAGTGCAATGGGCTACATTTCTGCTCCAGAGGACATTCTCTTAAAACTTTGCAGACAAGATCTAGTGGAGTTTTCTTTGCGCAGTGCCAAGACAAAGGTGTAAATTAAGCTTCAATTCCTAACATTACAGATTTTCTGGTTGAATTTAGCCTGGGTCTTCAGGCTCCAAGAAGCTCCATTTGTATAGTTAGTCCGTGGAGTTAGTTTTTGGCATTTAAGATATTCTTGCATGCTTTTGCTTCAGAGTGAACTTCATGCTCTCCATTGAGGATTCGCATTATCGGAGAATAAATGACACCATTACTCTCACTACACAAGTAGGCTTTCTAGCCAAGAAGCAGGTACCAGATAAACTACCTGTTCCTATAATTCATACTATACCACCTGCCAATAATTCTAGACCCCTACTATGTACAATGGGGGCTCTACGAATACATGTGTGGAGCGGTCCATTTTCATAAAGAAAGGTAGAAATATACTCTTACTTTAAATTGACTGATATTTGTTGATTCCATTTCTAAATAGATTGTCTATCATTCGTGTCGATTCTAGAAATTTAACCAATACATAGTGGAGTGAATAGAATCTCGGCTCACGAGGTTAGAGCTTATCATCCTTCAGAGCATAAAATTGCTAAAGGAGGATGATAAAGCTCTACCAGATACTTTTATGCTAAATCTATAGCTCTACCAGATACTAAAACGGTTGTTTTCTGGATGCAACCAACCTTCACTTTCTACACGAGGAATCTATAATTTGTGGCAGGGGATCCAAGATGTCTAGGTTCCCTGTCTGAAGCTCAGAATGTTACATATTTATATTCTAAGCTTTTGCATTGCGATGCTCGACATTTGTGATCCACCTCTTTGTTCTGCAGAGTGTCTCTTGTAAAAGAAGGGTTTGGGTGTATTTTCGCATTGTATGGCTTTAGTGAAAATCCCGTGAGCCTCTCTTGGCGATGGTGGATCACAATTAATATCAATGTTTGGTATACTGCATATCTGTATATATACTGACGGAAAAAAGAAAAGCAAGTTCAGTTTTGGAAGTATAATTTTTTTATATCTGTAGACCAAATGTCATAAAATTAGACACATGGCTATCTCGATGTACTGTCTGAAGAGTCTTTGGTTACAATTCAGTCAAATATGACCATGTCCGACACTGCATGCTTTCAACATATTTTTCGAAAAGCGTGCATCAGAGGCACTTCCATGTACCATGGGCTTGAAAACCATACCACATTGTTTTGAATAGGACACACCGATTGCATACCATTTCATTTCAACATGGTTGAAAAGCAAAATGTCGCGAATGTCCGATGTTAATGGGGGTTGTGCTATTGCTCAAATTATGCAGGGCCAGTCGCAACTTCTCATTGCCCGGCAATTTGGGATCCACGAGTCAACGATAGCTCATTTAGTTGGATGTTTCAGAACCACAGCAAGATAAGGTAACTGTCGCTGGAGCAGATGTCCGTGCATTATGAAGCCACGTCAAGACAGAAGCACGTTCCTCACCTCCCTAATCGATTTCGGAAGGCGAATGAGATGGCGAGTCAGGTTATAGGTACTCATGGTCGCAGAGTGTATCAAAGAACAGTTAGAAATTGGTTCTAGGAGTTAAATTTTGAAGGCCACGACGTCCCTACGTTGATAGTCAGAGGAAGTTAGGGTAGTTGGGATTAGAGGAAGTTAGGGTAAGTTAGGGTTAGTGAAAGTTAGGGTTAGTGAAAGTTAGGGTTAGTGAAAGTTAGGGTTAGTGAAAGTTAGGGTTAGTGAAAGTTAGGGTTAGGGTTAGTTAGGGTTAGGGTTAGTTAGGGTTAGGGTTAGTTAGGGATAGTTAGGGATAGTGATAGTTAGGGTTAGTTAGGGATAGTTAGGGGGGTTAGTTAGGGTTAGAGGAAGTTAGGGTTAGTGGTAGCTAGGGTTAGTGGCAGCTAGGGTTAGTGGCAGCTAGGGTTAGTGGCAGCTAGGGTTAGTGGCAGCTAGGGTTAGTGGTAGCTAGGGTTAGTGGCAGCTAGGGTTAGTGGCAGCTAGGGTTAGTGGCAGCTAGGGTTAGTGGCAGCTAGGGTTAGTGGTAGCTAGGGTTAGTGGTAGCTAGGGTTAGTGGTAGCTAGGGTAACTAACACAAACCATACCTGTTTCTGTTGGATTTCTTCACTGTTTTCTGAGGGAGTTATGTTCAAGCAATCTGGCAGCTTTTCTAGAACTCTGCTCTGAGATGCTATACTACATTTTCATTTTCTTCTGCCCTTTCTCTTTAATCTCTGTAGCAGTCTATCTGGATACTTATGCATCCTTCGATACATAGTTTTTGTCCAAGAATCTAAAGCCCTCTTTTTGTAAATTTAGATTCGGTTTTCCCAGGATATTGTAGGGACTGTGAATCACATTTTTGATTCGAATCGAATCTCTAGTTGATTCGGGTCTATTAGAAAAAATATAGAATCGAATGCACTTATGGGCGTTATGTAGATTACTGATAAGGGGATGGTGTACTGTAACCCTGATTTTGACTGCTCGGATCTCGACTGATAAAATATTGCTGCTATATCTGGGCATGCCTTCCTTTCAGGCATGTCTTGATGTAGTTTGTATATTACCCAAGAACAGGAGTGAGACTTGCACATGACGCGCCCCTAGTAATAGCTCAACATCAACATTGTTTAGAAACATTAACTTTGTTTTCAACAGTGGTATGGGGTGGTGAAACTGGAATTGGCATGCTATGTGGAATGGGCCAGTTGCTGTTTAAATTAATATAGATGAAATTACTGTCTTTTTTCAACAAAATTTACTAACAACTTCAATCTGAACCATGTTTTTGAGACGACGATAATGACTAAAATACCAAGCTATATCTTACCTCCAAGTGTCTATGAATTTCATTGGTTCACAGACGTCACATGCAGACTGCATATAAAACCATATACTGCCTGTCAACATCAATATACGCTGACAGCTATGGGCAATCTCCCCTTTGTTCATTGACTATTCAAAATGGCGGCAGCTGATATACGCTTCAAGTTGAAAGATTGAGTGTTGGAAGCCCATATTTGTTCTGAAGTGCAGGTTAGGCAACTTAAAAGGTTTCATATTCTGTGAATGTGTCATGCATGTTACCTTCGAAATGAAACTGTTTGGTATGTATGAATTTGCCTTGTTACAATTTGAGAGAGTGCCTGTAGGCACTCTCCCATAAATTGTAACAAGGCAGAGACACGTGAACACATTGTGAGAATTCTCTCATTTAATTTTGATTGTTATTAGTTCTGTGCATCGATGCAGCCGGCGGAAAGATATATTCATTAGTTTGTTGGTGGCCTAATATGGTATATCTGGTGTCAGTTAATTCCATATTGAACTCGAGCTTCGCACTCGTCCAATGTGAAATCAACTGGCACCACATATACCATATTAGGCCACCAACAAACTGTAACAAATATTTGTAGATAGTACCCATAAGGTCTCAACAGATTTTTTGAAAGCGTCACCGACGTAGAAAGAATGCTCTTTATAATCGGTGGATACGAAATTGAGTCTCCGTGGTCTTCAGTGGACCTTTTATTCCGAATTGGAGCGCGGTGGCTCAGTGGTACACTGTTGGACTTGTATGCTAGAGATCCCAAGTTCGGCCCCCATCCGGGACGACCCGCGTTTTGTCCTTGTGCAAAGGACTTTATCGCGGTTGCCTACATGGGGGCACGATCACGCCGTGTACTAAGGCGTATTGCACGTCTATGGTGCACACGTCTTCAACCGCTGGAACCCTGCTTGAGCAGAGCTTGAACAGTGCGAATTTTGGAGCTGACCATTGCTCGTCGATGCTCGGTGGTTCTCTCCGGGTACTCCGGCTTCCTCCATCCGCAAAATTGTCACTGTCACGATTAGCCTTTGTGCATAAGTATGACCTTAAACACCAATAAATTGATCCGTATAAGAAAGGCGAATGCTTACATTTTTTCGATTTTGAGTTTGAATCATTCCGAGATCGCGCTGGATTAGTTGTGGCGTCATTAATTTAGACTTTAAAACGAAAGGTCTGCAGTTCGACCCTCGCCACTGGTAGCGGAGTTATACTTTGGCAATATTTATCCAATTGCATGCATGTGGGAACGGTGGTAATTCACTCTCCTGGCAAAGGAATGGATTACGTATTAGATCTCGGTTTGAGACCTTCTTGCTAAAGACTTGATCCACAATAATTGAGGTTCCTCGGTATACGCGCAGTTTTCGAGATCTTTTGCTAGAGCTGGGCGGTTTTGATTTTTAAGATTCGGTTTTGGTTCTATTTCAGTTAGATGTGTGGACACATCGTCCCCGGAGTTCCAATGTGTTCCACTTGCCTTCTGGCACATAGAACATATTGTAACTCGGGGGACGACATGGCCTCTTTTTGGACTTTGTCTTCGCCCGTTTTAGACTATTTTGGGCGCTATGGTCCGTGATAATGTTAATGTTTTCTCACATTGAGCTTTTAGCTATATTATCCATCGAAATCGATGCGATTCTTAACTAATACAAGACAATATTTTTATACTGTACCAATGACCCAAACATAGCTGGTGCTAACTCTTAAAATATAGGGCCAAACACAAATTTTGCCCCCCAATCCCCAAAATTTGCATCTAAAACCAAAGAAAACATGTCCTGAATGGCCCTCCACACTTCACCTCTACTGCGCATGCGCAGTGTCAAGGACGTTCCGAAATTGGCGCCATTAATCATTCTAAGTTTGGCCCTTCATCAGTTAACATCTGACTGATCTTTGTGCTTGTAAATCTCAGTTTAAATGATGCCAGACACATAAATATTAGTGAAATGGTGATTCTAAGGAGGATAGAGAAGGAGGAGAGGAAAAATGTGTGACAGAATATTTTCAGGGCTGTAACTTAAAATTTTTTAATGAAATTATGTTAAGTTACCTATTTTCAAGGCAGCAGCCAATTTGTTGTCATTCTGATTATTTAGTTACACTGATTTTTCAGTGTTTTCCTCTCTCCCTGTCCTTTAAGTCCCCTCTTGCTATTCTCCCATGCTTTTGGCATAGTTTCTGTAATTATTATTACTAAATTTTCTTGGGAGTTTTAGCTGAATAACAGAATGAATTCTGTTCTTTTCCCCATGTTTACGTCTTCACCTACGGGTGGTTAGGCGTTGTGTTCTGCATCTACCATCTGATGTTCTGCAGTTTCTAACCTGGAAGTCTCTGTTTTGCATCAGATGGTGTATTTTTGGTAACTGATTCCGGGCCTGGGTGCCTGGAGTCTTAATGAAGGGCTAGCGGAAAAGTGCTCATGTAAATACGCCAATTGCCTAAGAGGACCCTAGTAGGTTCGACGGCCTTTGACGTCCGCTAGCTCGCCCGGTGTAGCGTCCATTCATCGAATGGTTCGGCAGCCGGGTTCGTCCGTTGCGGTCTAGGAGTTTTGGGGTGATGCGAGCACTATAAATCAACCAAATGCACACCCAGTGACGGCGAATTAGAGGGAGAACGGAGGAAGCCTTTTAGTCCGGTTCATAGCTCGTTCTGGTCCATCCGGACGGCGAGCGAGAGGCCCCTCTCTCATACAACATCTGGCCCCAGATGTTGTGGTACAAAATGTTTCGCATTCGGAGCATACGTCCGTCGCTCGGGACGCTCCGACATATAGTCAGTCCGGAGTAGACTGTCAATAAGGCTTCCTCATTCTCATGGTAGCGCACACGACCTCTCTTGGCTACGTGACCTCGGATATCCAGTCAGCTTCGCCAGTCAGAGAATCATCGGCGACCAGGTCACACCATCCGGTAGCCAGGGACACGAGGCCTGCAGACTCCGGACGTTCGCATAGGAAAGTGTGCGGGAGTCAACGTACACGGAGCTTCCGGCGGCAATGCATCGTAAGACCGCTACTGCACAGGCCTCGGGTACGGACGTGCTTTCCTAAATAGCAGTTTATCGCAGCATCCCAGCATCAACTGAATCTGTCGCATATTTTTTATCCGACGATGCTGGGTCGGGACGCTCCGCGGAAGCGGGTACGGACGTCCGAAAATTTCATCCGGTCCGACGGGATACCGAAAGGGATTTGGGGGATTTCGAGCTTTCCCTTTCGGAACAACATATGCTGTTGTGTATGTCATCTGACTTGATCTTCTACAGCTAATTTCGTCGGACCAGAATGCTGCGATGCCGGATAAGAAACTGATAGCGTCGATGGACTTAGAAATTTTTGGTTCGGTTCAGGGACATCGTCCCTCAGTTCCGACATAGTCCAATAATGTCACACAAACTTTCGAATTATTGAACGACGCTATATATATTATTATTATTATATGCTTGCTATAACCAAGCATTTCTGGTTTCTTGTTCGCAAAGTTACGGAGATGTCTTGCAAAAGTGTGCCTCTGTCGTCATAGTTAATGAAGAGCTAGCGGCAATAAGTGCTCATGGAATATGTCTATCGCCTAAGAGATCCCTTGTAGGATCGACGGAGTGACATTCGCTAGCTCACCCGGTGTAGCGTGCATTCATCGAATGGTTCGGCTGCCGGGTTCGTCCGTTGCGGTCTAGGAAGGAGATTTGGGTGATGCGAGCACTATAATTACTTTAGTACTCACCCAGTGACGGCAGATTGAGGACAGATCGGAGGAAGCCTGTTAGTCCGGTTCCTGGCTTGTCCAGGTCCGTCCGGGCTGTGAGCGAGAGAGGTTCCTCTCTCGTCCAACAACATAGGGGACCACATGTTGTGGTTCAGATATTTTACATTCGGAGCATATGTCTGTCGGTCGGGACGCTCCGTTATATTGACAGTCCGAGAGACTGTCGATAATGCTTCCTCATCCTCACAGCAGAGCACACGACCGCACATTGGCTACGTGACCTCGAGTTTCCGATCAGTTTCGTCATTCAGTGATTCCACGGCGAATAGGTCACGCCATCCGGTAGCCAAGGGACACGAGGCCTGTACACTCCGTTCGCTCGCATATTGGTAGTATGCACGGGGTAACGATCACGGAGCTTCCAGCGGCAATGCATTGTAGGACCGCTTCTCCTCAGGCCTCAGTGTCGGACGTGCTATCCGAGTTAGCACAGTTTCGGAGCATCCCAGCAATCGACAGTTTCTTACTCGAATCAGGAATTATCTGACGGCGCTGGGTCGGTGCGGTCCGCGGTTGCATCAGGTACGGACGACCGAACGCTTTATAGGGTCCGACAGGATGGCGAAAGGGATTCGAAAGATTTCGAGTTTTCCCTTTCGTAGCATCGGAAGCTGCCATTCATATCTTCTGGCATTATCTTCCAGTGATTGTTATTTCGGACTACATTGCTGCGATGTTGGATAAGAGACTTATAGCGTCATTGGACACGGAATTTTGGATCGGTTCAGGGACATGGTCCCTGACTTACCGACACAGTCCAATAATGTCATTACAACATGTGTTTTATTTTTCGACGCTATATATGCATATAAGCCTGCTACCTAGCATGATAGTTTAGTTTCTTGTCCGCAATGCTCATTTCTGCCGTTTTATCATTTATACGAATAATTTATTTTGGCAGAGCAGGGCATACCGAGAGTTCATATGCGTCTAGACGGCGTGGTTAAGGACTGGAAATATTCTTTTTCGCCGTCTGTCTTTTCCAACCACAATGTTGGAAACGACAATGATGTCTAGTAGACTTAACTTAGACGCTTTATCATACGTAATCCACCTTACTGACGCGTTATCATTACGTCTTCAAGAAAAGATTTACGGGATATTATTCTCAATGTAATTTCTTTTGAGGGCAGTAGTTTGTTCACGTATAACTCCGCCCTTCAGTGGCTGATTGGAGTTGGTTAGACGTGACGCAGCCCTAGCTACATCCACGTGCGTGGATAGTAAGGTGAAGCGACTCTCTGAGTCGCTTCGTTCTCGGAGAAGCCTCTCTTCGACGGCAACTTTTCAGCAATCCATGAATTGCTCGATTTACACGTTCTCTTGTCTATCTAGTGTAGCAAGAGATTCAGACTGGGGCAAACATTCGGTGGTTGACTCAGAGAGTGTCACTGCAGTTGCCGGATCCGAGTGTTATAGTTATGACGGTTGCCAGTCAAACAGATTGGGATATAATATTGATCCCAACGGATTCGAAGTGCCAGGGTCTTTGGGTTCCGCAGTCTCTAAGCAAGCAATTATCTTACGCGGAATAATGTTTTTTAGGCTTGCTTTATGTCATTGCATGAACATTATTCAGAAACGCATGTCCAAATCCTGTCCGTTAATTCGACAGTAGTGGCGTATCTCCGGAACCAGGGAGGCACTCATTCGTTTCCGTTATTCAATTTTATGGAAAGAATCCGTCTGTTGGTTATAGTACACCAAGTTCTGTTTCGGTCCGTCATATTCCGGGTCGTCTGATTGTTTTACCGGACTCCCGTTCACTTAGGGGTCGCTTGTTGCCGTCAGAATGGACTCTCAACAAACAAGTATTCAATCGGATTTGCTATCTATGGGGGCGCCCAATGATAATTTATTTACGACACAGCTTGTTAATCAATTGCAGACGTATGTGTTGGCTTGTCCGGATCTCTGAGCTAATGTTGTTAACGCTCTATTGATCTAATAGGACGGAATGATAGGATACGCGTATCCTCCGGCGCTGTTGTTTCAGCAGGTATTGCTAAGATAAACAACCACAATACATTTCTGTTGATAACATCTCTATCTTCAGAGACCGTGGGTAATTTACTCTGATGTCTACTGTGGGACTTAACGCGAAATCTTCCTCAATGAGAGGATCTTTTTTCGCTGGGTAAATCGTGTCATCTTTATCACAACCCGCAAGGTCGCAACCTTCACGTATTCCGTTGTGTGGTCCGTATTGCATTGTAAGCATTGTACTGGACGAGCTTTGGACGCGATTTCTTACTATAGGAGATCCTCTTCGCTATTCTATGCGGCTAAAGTGGAGGCTCTTCCGTCGTTGGTGTAGGGATGACTATGTTCATATTGTTGATCCCTCCATACTACTCATTGAAACTTTTTAGTATACTTGTTTGACAAGATCTACTGCAGCCTGTTATTATTAAGGTTATAGGTTTATGGTACCTCATACCTATGCACTCTATGATAGTTTACAATTGAGTCTTATGTCTCTTTATCTAAGTCAGTAACTTTTTGATAAATAGACTTAGAATCTTTAGATTAAATTCCTATATGGAATTTAACTTTGGTTCTTATTTAGCTAAGTAATCATTTGAGCCTCTGGAAACAGTAGTTTTCAAATTCTGACCTTTTAGATAGTAATTCTGTTGTCTTCTCTTTTACTGAGGAATCAGTGAGTTTCATCCACTATCGATGGATGATTTTCACTTTCGTAGTTTCGGAATCACTTCTTCCTTTACTATTTAGGTTGGATTTTTGCATAAGAGTTAGGCTCCTAATATCCGGAACCTATTGTTATTAAGGTCCTTCCGTCTTCCGGGCATAGGCCTTTACTCTGTCCGGTTAGAGTTTATGTATTTATAAACAGATATCTGTTTATTACTACGGGCGTAAGCTTCTTCTGTCTTTGATGCCTAATAGAAGGACGTTACGCTCCATTCTATTGCTAATGGATTCAATTAACTATCGGTACTGCTTATGGTATATCATTGACTCAGCAGTTGTGCTTAAGATTTCGGCTCATGAAGTAAGAGTTCTTCTACATCTTGGGCTTACATTGCGCTCAGCCATCCACATTCATGAATTTTTATCTCAGAAATATCGAGTCCATTTCTGGAGGCCTCTATTGTTAGGTCTATTATCTACTGCTCAGAATGTCATTCACTTAACAGTTGCTACTATAGCTAGGTAGGCTGTCTGTTTCGGCAGTGACTCCGTTCTGCTGCCCTCTTCGCTCTGGGCTATTTGACCCAGGGCAAGAAAAAAAAGGGGGGGGGGGTGTTCCCTTGGGTCACCTGTTTTACTATGTAAACAAGGGGATACCTCCTCCGGAGTTAGTAATTCTGAGCTGTTGTTGGGATGGTTGTTTAGTGAGAAGTTTGTTTAAAAACTAAGACTTGAATGAATTTTTAAAAGTATAGCTTTTGAAAATAGCACGTGTCAACGGACATGATTATGCAATCCTCAGACACTTTTAAGGAGTATAAGAGTCTCTATTCTCTAGACTTACTTTATTTATTGGCTTACTTTAAAAATTATTAGTATAAGGATTATATTGGATATTAATAGAGTACATGGATGTATCATGCTCAATTTTGGAAGGTGTTGTATCTTTCTAATTTATCATAAATAAGAAAGATACATGTAAGGCCTATTACTTCTTTTTCCCTAGAGGGGATGACTCTATTTTATATTATTGAGCGTATTCCATCTTGCTCTATGTCCTTGGCCCTCCAGCCTTTTTACTATTCAGCTATGTCTGGGTCATTGGTACAGTATAAAAATGTTAAAAAATTTATAGTAATTTCTATATTTTTTATACTTACCAATGACCCAGACGGGGATGGCCCTCCCAGGAGTTGGGAACTCTTGCCTCCCCGCTGAGTACATAGCGCTTACCAGGCACTGGTTATTAGAATGATTAATGGCGCCAATTTCGGAACGTCCTTGACACTGCGCATGCGCAGTAGAGGTGAAGTGTGGAGGGCCATTCAGGACATGTTTTCTTTGGTTTTAGATGCAAATTTTGGGGATTGGGGGCAAAATTTGTGTTTGGCCCTATATTTTAAGAGTTAGCACCAGCTATGTCTGGGTCATTGGTAAGTATAAAAAATATAGAAATTACTATAAATTTTTTAACTTTACACTATTTTTGAAAGTTCAACGGCCATCTATTATAGAATTTCTATGCTAGAGGCCCCAAGTTCAATTACCGTACAAGACGACCAGCGTTGTGTCCTTGAGCAAGGCAGTTTATCCCAGTTATCTGCATGGGGACACGATGACTCCGTGTACTAAGGCGTACTGCACATCGATGGTGCACATGTCGTTAACCACTGTAACCCTGCTTGAGCGGAGCTTGAACAGAGTTAGAATGTTGAGGAGCTGACAATTGCTCGTTCGAGGCTCGGTGGTTCTCTGTGGGTACTCCGGTTTCCTCCGCCCGTAAAACTATCACGGTCACGATTAGCCATTGTGCATAAGTATGTGTCCTTAAACTCCAATAAATAAATATATTATAGAATTGTTTCAATCGCTCAGTTTATAATCATTTTGGGGGAGCTGGTTTCTTTTCCCTTCACTGATTATGTACTTAGACCCGACGTTCTGCTTGATTTGCTTTTTTGCCTTCACTTCTACAAGCGATTTTCATGTCAGTCGTTTATATCGGTGCTTGTGACGACATTGAATTCCCCCGGATAACCTTGTGCACAACCTGGTTTCCTCTCCAGTTCTGTGTAGCGGTTTTGAACTAAAGCAAGCCTGTATAAGAACCTTCATCGAAGGCTCGAGTGATATCCTGGGCCAAAGCAATCGAGTGCGTTAATTTACCCATTCAAACGTATGTGCGATTCTGCATTTATCAAACTACCCATGTAACCAGTCCACAAGAAAATTGAACTAAAAGCAATTTTTCTCCCGCCGGAACCCCGGGAAATGAAGCAGTGCCAGTACTGTCACTAATGCTTGGGGTGAGAGTCCAATAAAATAGGCAACAAGGGGTATAAACGATGAACTGACCTTGACTTTATCTCTATGATTATCTATTGTGCAAATGTATGTGACCTTAAACACCAATAAATAATTTGAGGAATTTACCGAGTTATCCACTCAATTTGCTGACGTAACCCCCTCCTCCCCTCCATTCTCATTAATACACTAATGTTGTTGACATGGGGAGGGGAACCTTTTACTGAGACTGATCTGTCCAGTTATACCAGAATTATATTATATTGTAGTTACGTATACTTTCTGTTGATTTTCACTGTTCTCCGAAAAATGTTTTTATCCACTTACGGTTCATCAAAAGTTTCAGTGCATTCTCGACCGGAAGTGCTTGTTAACTTCGACTTTTTTTCAGTGACAATCATTATTTTTGGGCCAGTTATATTAAACTGTATTATATGGCCTTATTATATCACAGAATATGACATGTAATTTTTTTATTTGTTCTATTTACTTAGCATAAATTATTACATACCTGATATTCTTGCATTCTTTTTCTAGATCAGCCAGTGTTTGTCAAAACGCGGTAACTATAACCGTTGTGTGAAACCAAAGCACTTGTGACAGCCACTCTTCCTGTATTCATTGCAATGGCTACAGACCTGACAACCGGTGTGCTGTTTCTGACATTAGACCTAATTCTTTGCGGTGGGCCGTCATGTCTCGACTTGAATCTCAAGCTAAGTTGCAGGCAGTGGCATCAGATACTCTTCCCTCCTTTCCCTTTGTCACCTCACCCCTTTCCCTTTGTCACCTCATGCCAAATCTCAATCGTCCATCATTTCAGAATACAATATAATACAAAGGAAAGAATGAAACCTTCGTCTTCCCGTAGAGGACACACGTAGAAGTCGAATTGAACATAGCTCTACGACTACTGTGTTCTACTGTCTCAGCGTCTTACTCTTGCCACCAGTATTTAGGCAGTTTCTCCAACTCTCAAACATAATTCGTTTAAAGATCATGGCACTCGGCAACAATTTCTAAATCACATCCATGATGGCCATGCCTACATAACTCATGGCATTGGCAAGCCAACAGAATAGTCTTTAATATAGATACGATTCTTCGCATTCTTCTCCCAAAAGGAAAATCGGTCACGCGTTTCTGATCAACAAACTCCTAGTCTTCGCTTGATCAGTTTGCTGATGAAAAATTTCCTACCCACTAAACGTTCAAGATTAGCAGAACATTTATCTCCACCTCGACACTCCTGTGATTGAGGATTCTCATCTATCTCAACGAGCCTGAAGTCCAAATCAGAAGACTTCAGTTCAATACAGTTAAATAATGAAGATCAAGAGTACTTATTTTGACCTTACTAGATCTCTGGGGGCGCGGTGGCTCAGTAGGTAGAGGTGCAGGATGCAAGCCGAGAGGTCCTCTGTTCGAATCCCACCTGTGGCAACCGCGTTGTGTCCTTGGGCAAGACACTTCACCCCCATTGCTCATCTGGGGGCACAGTGACATCGTGTACTAAGGCGTACTGCACGTCGATGGCACACTTGCCTTCAACCAATGCTAACCCTGCTTGTGTAGAGTTAGTATATTGGGGAGCTGACAGTTGCTCGCCGTTGCTCGGTGGTTCTCTCCGGGTACTCCGGCTTCCATCCGTAAAGCTGTCATGGTCATGATTAGCCATTGTGCAGAAATGCATTAAACCCCAATAAATAAATACTAGATCTCTGAGGCAGTCTGATATTTTTATACTGTACCAATGACCCAGACATAGCTGGTCCTAACTCTTAAAAATCTAGGGCCAAACACAAATTTTGCCCCCCCAATCCCCAAAATTTGCATCTAAATTCAAAGAAATCATGTCCTGAATGGCCCTCCATACTTCGCCTCTACTGCGCATGCGCAGTGTCAAGGAGGTCCCGAAATTGGCGCCATTTATCATTCTTTGTTTGGCCCTTCATCAGTTCACATCTGACTGATCTTTGTGCTTGTAAATCTCAGTTTAAATGATGCCAGACACATAAATATTAGAGAAATGGTGGATCTAAAGAGGAAATGGAGGAGAGGAGAAATGAGTGACAGAAAATAATCAGGGCTGTAACTTAAAATTTTTTTTATGAAATTATGTTATGTTGCCTATTTTCGAGGCATGGGCCTGGGTGTTGTCATTCTTGCTATAAAGTTACACTGATTGTTCAGTGTTTCCTCTCTCCCTTTCCTTTAAGTCCCCCCTTACTATTCTCCCATGCTTTTGGCATATTTTCTGTAATATTATTACTAAAATTTCTTGGGAGTTTTAGCTGGATAACAGAATGAATTCTGTTCTTTTCCCCATGTTTACGTCCTCACCCATGGGTGTTTAGGCGTAGTGTTCTGCATCTACCATCTGATGTTCTGCAGTCTCTTCCCTGGAAGTCTGTTTTGCATCAGATAGTGTATTATTGGTAACTGATTTCGGGCCATAGTTATCAGTGCCTGGAGTCATGTTTCTGGTGTTTTTACACAAGTTTGCATTGACAACAATCTCTGTGGAGGGGGGATTTCTTGTCTTTGTGTTAGTTTAATCATAACAAGATACATTATTATTCGTAAGTGTTGCATTAATTTTTAAATATTTTTAAAATTTTTGTCCACACTTAGGTTTGGGATCCATTGGGGCTCAACGTTACTTTTCAGAAACTTGGGCTTTTCTGAAATATTTTTTCAAAAATTTTTTTTTGATTTCAATTATTTTTTCTATGTTAATGGATCATGTTATGTATCTTTGTTTTCAGGGGTTGGTGCGAGTACTAGGACTTTTTGTATTTTCACAATGAAAGAATATTCTTCAATTGTAATAAGAGGAAATCTTCCTCTGACTTTCATAATCATTGCATTAATTGTAGTCAGTGTACTCACACTAACTCCTGTTCAGTATGTGTCAATTGGGATGACAAACATGGGAGGCGTGTGTCATGGTGTTAGCGGGGAAATGGCCATGCCGGTCCTTTCTCCGCAAGGTCATTCTAGTTTATCAATCTCTATTTCAGACGAACCAGAACAGGGTGATGTATCAGTGATGTCTTCCAAAAGTGTGCCTCCGTCGTCACAATTAAATGAAGAGCTAGCGGCAAAGTGCTCATGGAAATACAATTGCCTAAGAGGTCCCTAGTAGGATCGACGGCGTTGACGTCCGCTAGCTCGCCCGGTGTAGCGTCCATTCATCGAATGGTTCGGCAGCCGGGTTCGTCCGTTGCGGTCCAGAAAGGAGTTTTGGGTGATGCGAGCACTATAAATCAACTAAGTGCACACCCAGTGACGGAGGATCAGAGGAGAGAACGGAGGAAGCCTATTAGTCCGGTTCCTAGCTCGTCCAGGTCCATCCGGGCTGCGAGCGAGAGAGGCCCTTCTCTCGTACAACATCTGGGACCAGATGTTGTGGTACAAAACGTTTCGCATTCGGAGCATACGTCCGCCGCTCGGGACGCTCCGTTATATAGACAGTCCGGAGAGACTGTCAATAAGGCTTCCTCATCCTCACGGCAGCGCACACTACCGCACCTTGGCTACGTGACCTCGGATATCCAGCCAGCTTCGCCAATCAGAATCCTCGGCGACCAGGTCACGCCATCCGGTAGCCAGGGACACGAGGTCTGTAGACTCCGGACGTTCGCATAAGAGAAGTATGCAGGAGTCAACGTACACGGAGCTTCCAGCGGCAAAGCAACGTAAGACCGCTACTCCACAGGCCTCAGTGACGGACGTGCTATCCAAAATAGCACAACTTGTCGCAGCATCCCAGCAAACGACAGAATCTCTGTCGGATCAGGAATAATCCGACGACGCTGGGTCGGTTCGCTCCGCTGAAGCATCAGGTACGGACGACCGAGCACTTCATAGGGTCCGACAGGATGGCGAAAGGGATTCGGAGGATTTCGAGCGTTCCCTTTCGGAACAACATAAGCTGCCGTACATTTCATCCGGCATTATCTTCCAGAGGTTGTTTCGTCGGACCAGAATGCTGCGATGCCGGATAAGACTGATAGCGTCTCTGGACACAATAATTTTTTGATCGGTTCAGGGACATAGTCCGAGTTTCCGACACAGTCCAATAATGTCACAGGAACTTTCGAATTATTGAACGACGCTATATATATGCTTGCTATTAAACAAGCAAGTCTGGTTTCTTGTTCGCAAAAGTTACCGTGATGTCTTCCAAAAGTGTGCCTCCGTCGTCATAGTTAAATGAAGAGCTAGCGGCAATAAGTGCTCATGGAAATACGTCAATCGCCTAAGAGGTCCCTAGTAGGATGGACGGCGTTGACATCCGCTAGCTCGGCCGATGTAGCGTCCATTCATCGAATGGTTCGGTGGCCGGGTTCGTCCGTTGCGGTCCAGAAAGGAGTTTTGGGTGATGCGAGCACTATAAATCAACTAAGTACACACCCAGTGACGACGGATCAGAGGAGAGATCGGAGGAAGCCTATTAGTCCGGTTCCTAGCTCGTCCAGGTTCATCCGGGCTGCGAGCGAGAGAGGTCCCTCTCTCGTACAACATCTGGGACCAGATGTTGTGGTACAAACGTTTCGCATTCGGAGCATATGTCCGCCGCTCGGGACGCTCCGTTATATAGACAGTCCGAGACACTGTCGATAAGGCTTCCTCATCCTCACGGCAGCGCACACGACCGCACCTTGGCTACGTGACCACGAATGTCCAGCCAGCTTCGCCAATCAGGGATTCCACGGTGAACAGGTCACGCCATCCGGTAGCCAAAGGACACGAGGCCTGTAGACTCCGGACGCTCGCATAATAGAAGTATGCACGGGTCAACGTACACGGAGCTTCCAGCGGCAAAGCAACGTAAGACCGCTTCTCCACAGGCCTCAGTGACGGACGTGCTATCCAAAATAGCACAACTTGTCGCAGCATCCCAGCAAACGACAGAATCTCTGTCGGATCAGGAATAATCCGACGACGCTGGGTCGGTTCGCTCCGCTGAAGCATCAGGTACGGACGACCGAGCACTTCATAGGGTCCGACAGGATGGCGAAAGGGATTCGGAGGATTTCGAGCTTTCCCTTTCGGAACAGAAGCTGCCATAGATTTCTTCCGGCATTATCTTCCAGAGGTTGTTCCGTCGAACTAGAATGCTGCGATGCTGGATAAGAGATTAATAGCGTCAATGGACACAGAATTTTTGATCGGTTCAGGGACATCGTCCCTGAGTTGCCGACACAGTCCAATAATGTCACAAGAACATTCGAATTATTGAACGACGCTATATATAAGCTTGCTACCAAAACAGGCTAGTCTAGTTTCTTGTCCGCAAATGCTCTAAATCTGCCTTTCATCAATTCAAGGAATAAATTTGAAACGGCAGGACAGGGCATACCGAGAGTTCCTCTGCGTCTAGACGACGAGGCTGAAGACTTGCAATTGTCTATATCGCCGTCTGTCAATTCCAACCACGACGTTGGAAACGACAATAATGTCTAACAGACTTAACTTGGGCGCTTTACCATACGTAGACCACCTTACTAAGGTGTTATCATTACGTCTTCAAGGGAAAGAATTCCAGGATATGATCCTCAATGAGATTTCTTTCAAGGGCAGTAGCTTTTCCACGTATAACTCCGCCCTTCAGTGGCAAACCTGGAGTTGGTTAGACGTGACTCAGCCCTAGCTACATCCACGCGCGTGGATAGTAAGGTGAAGAACTCAGAGTCGCTTCGGTCTCGGAGAAGCTTCTCTTCGACGGCAACCTTTCAGCAGTCTATGAATTGCTCGATATTGACGTTCTTTTGTCAATTAAGTGTAACAAGAGATTCAGACTTGGGCAAACATTCAGTGGTTGACTCGGGGAGTTTCACTGCAGTTGCCGGATCCGAGTTTTACGATTATGACGGATGCCAGTCAAACAGGTTGGGGTACAACATTGATCCCAACGGATTCGAAGTGCCAGGGTCTTTGGGTTCCGCAGTTTCTAGGCAAACACATAAACATCCAAGAAATGATGTCAATTTGGCTTGCACTACGTCATTGGATGAACATTATTCAGAAAGCGCATGTCCAAATCCTGTCCGACAATAGCTGCGTATATCCGGAACCAGGGAGGCACTCATTCCGTTCCGTTATTTAATTTAACGGAAAGAATTCTTCTGTTCTAGAACACCAAGTTCTGCTTCGGTCCGTCATATTCCGGGTCGTCTGTATGTATCAACAGACTCCCTTTCACGGAAGGGTCGCTTGTTGCCGTCAGAATGGACTCTCAACAAACAGGTATTCAATCAGATTTGCTACCAATGGGAGCGGCCAATGATAGACTTTTTTGCGACACAACTCAACAAGCAATTGCAGACGTATGTGTCACCATGTCCGGATCCCCGAGCATATGCAGTAGACGCTCTATCGATCTCGTGGGGCGGAATGATAGGATATGCGTATCCTCCAGCGCCGTTGATTCAGCAAATATTGCTAAAGATAAAACAATCACAATACAATTCTGTTGGTAGCATCTCTGTCTCCACAGAGACCGTGGATAAATCTACTCAGGTGTCTGCTGTGGGACTTACCGCGAAAACTTCCACCACGAGAGGATCTTCTTTCGCTGGGGAAATCGTGTCAACTTCATCACAACCCGCAAGGTCTCAACCTTCACGTATTCCGTTGTGCGGTCCTTCTTGCACGGCAAGCATTGTACAGGACGAGCAGTGGACGCGATTTCTAACTGTAGGAGGACCTCCTCTTCGCTATACTATGCGGCTAAAGTGGAGGCTCTATCGTCGTTGTTGTAGGGATCATTATGTTGATATTTTTGATCCCTCCATACCAGACATTGCAAACTTTCTAGTATACTTGTTTGACGAGATCAACTGCATCCTGTTACTATTAAAGGTTATAGGTCTGTTATCTGATACCTATGCACACCATGATAGTTTACAATTGGATCTAATGTCTCTTTATCTAAATTAGAAACTTATCGATATATAGACCTAGAAACCTTAGATTAATTCCTAAATGGAATTTAGCTTGGGTTCTTCTTAAATTGAAGGAAAAGCCATTTGAACCTCTTGGGACAGTAGATTTCAAATTCTTATCTTATAAGACAGCATTTCTCTTAGCTTTCTCTTCGGCTGAAGAGTCAGTGAGCTTCATGCACTATCGGCGGACGATTCTCACTATCGTAGTGTCGGGAACACTATTACCTTTACTACTAACGTTGGATTTTTGGCTAAGAATCAGGCTCCTAATAAATATCCGGAACCTATTGTTAAGGCCCTTCCGTCTTCAGACGGGCATAGGCCTTTACTCTGTCCGGTTAGAGCTTTATGTATTTATAAATAAGATCTCAGTTTATCAGAAAGGGACGTAAACGCTTCTTCTGTCTCTGATGCCTAATAGAAAGGACATTACGGTCCATTCTATTGCTAGATGGATTCAATTAACTATCTGTACTGCTTATGATAATCTATCTTCAACTCAGCAGTCTGTGCTTAAGATTTCGGCTAATGAAGTAATAGCTCTTTCTACATCTTGGGCTTATGCAAATAGTGTTGCTATTACACATTTAATGAAGGCTGCATCTTGGTCTCAGCCATCCACATTCACGAATTTTTATCTCGGAAATAGTCTATTTCTGGAGACCTGCATTGTTTGGTCCATTTTCTGCTGCTCAGAATGTCGTTCACTAAACAGTTGTAACTATAGTTATGTAGGCTTTCTGTTCAGGCTGTGACTCCGTCCTGTTGCCCTCTTCGCTCTGGGCTATTTGACCCAGGGCAAGGGGAAGGGGGGGGGGGGGGGTGGGTGTTCCCTTGGGTCACCTGTTTTATAGTGAAAACAAGGGGGATACGTCCTCCGGAGTCAGTAATTCTGAGTTGTTACCGGGATGGTTTTAAAGTGAAAAGTTAATGTTTAAAAAATTAATTCATGTCATATTTTTAAAGTGTAGCATTGAATGTCACGTGTCTGACGGGCGTTAATATACAATCCTCGGACACTTTTAAAAAAAAGTATAAAGAGTCTCAATTCTCTGGACTAACTTTATTTATTGGCTTACTTTAAAAATAATTATTATAAGGATTATACTGGATGTTAATAGAGAACATGAATGTTATGATGCTCAATTATGGAGGGTGTTGTGTCTTTCTAATTTATCATAAATAAGAAAGATACATGTAAAGCCTAATACTCCTTTTCTCCTCGAGGGGATGAATCTATTTTATATAGTTGAGCTTATTGGATTTTCCTCTATGTCCTAGGCCCTCCAGCCTTTTTACTATTCAGCTATGTCCGGGTCATTGGTACAGTATAAAAATGTTAAAAAATTTATAGTAATTTATATATTTTTTATACTTACCAATGACCCAGACGGGGATGGCCCTCTCAGGAGTTGGGAACTCATACCTCCCCGCTGAGTACATAGCGCTGACCAGGCACTGATTGTAAGAATGATAAATGGCGCCAATTTCGGGACCTCCTTGACACTGCGCAGTAGAGGCGAAGTATGGAGGCCCATTCAGGACATGATTTCTTTGGTTATAGATGCAAATTTTGGGGATTGGGGGCAAAATTTGTGTTTGGCCCTAGATTTTAAGAGTTAGCACCAGCTATGTCTGGGTCATTGGTAAGTATAAAAAATATATAAATTACTATAAATTTTTTAACTATCAGCAATAGATATGGTCCCCGAGTGCTAGAATGTTCTTTGTCCCCATGGGACATAGAACAATCTAGCACTCGGGCGACGATATGACACAATTCCTCAAGCTAAGCCTCGGTACTGCTTCTAGTAGAACTGTGTACAGTGGAGAGTGGAGTGGAAAGGCGTTCAGAGAACTATAATCCATCCTAACCTCGTCCCAATCTGCGCCCACTTCAGTCTACCCTCATTATGAATGCTTTCACTGAAGGAGACAATTTAATGAGGACAAATAAAGTCATTCCTTTGCAGATCGGACACAGTGCTTTGCATAAAACGTACAATTTGTATGGCATTGCGGGAGAGCACGTTCCCCAAACGCCTCTTTCTCTTGACGATGATGCAGCTACACTAAAATTTTATGCTCTAAACCCCCCCCCCCCCCCCCCCCCCCCCCCGCGGAACCCCGGGAAGTGAATCGGTGCTCATTTACTGTGGAAAACAAGCTCATATTTTTATACTGTACCAATGACCCAGACTTAGCTGGCGCTAACTCTAAAATATTAGGGGCCAAACGCAAATTTTACCCCCCCCCCCCAATTCCCAAAATTATTTGCATCTAAAACCGAAAATTACATGTCCTATATGGTCCTCCATACGTTTACTCCACTGCACATGCGCAGTGTCAAGGAGGTCTCGAAATTGCCGCCAAAAGTAATTTTTGGCCCTCAATACAGTTACACTTCACTGTTATTTGTGCTTGTAAATCTGTTTTAAAGATGCCAGACGAATAATTGAGAGAAATGGTGGATATATTGTGGAAATAGAAGGTGGAGAGGATAAAACAGTGGAAACAAATGTTCAGGGCTGTAACTTATAATTATTTTACGAAATTATTCATGTTACCTATTTTCGAGGCATGACCTTGTTGTGGTCATTCTAGCTATGAATGTTCCCTTGTTTAATAGGTGTTTCCTCTCTCCCTTTCCTTTATTCTCCCCTAGCTGTTCTCCCATGCTTTTGGCTTATTTTTGTAATGTTTATTACTAAAATTTCTTGGGAGTTTTGGCTTGGTAACAGAATTATTGTTTTTCCCCATGTTTACGTCCTCACCCTAGGGGTGTTGAGGCGTTTTGGTCTGCATCTACCATCTGGTGTTCTACAGTTTCTTCTCTGGAAGTCTGTTTTGCATCAGATGGTGTTTAAATTGGTAACTGATTTCGGGCTATGTTTCAGTACCTGGAGTCATGTTTCCGGTTTGTTGACACATTTGCTTATGTTGACCACTGTTACTTCTGACAATGATTACTTGTCTTCTGCTTAATTTAGTAAATAGAAAGAGACATTAATATTGTCCGTAAGTGTTACATTAATTTTTCAAAATGATTAAAAAAATTTGTCCAAACTTGGGCTTTTTTGGGATCCTTTGGGCTCAAGGTTCCCATTGGGAACTTGGGCTCTTCTGAAAATTTTTTCAATTTTTTTTTTTTTTTAAATTTTTTTTGAAATGTTATAATGAATTATAAATATATATGTATTTTTATTTCAAGAATTAGTGCGAGTAATATGACTGTATATTTTCTGGTTGGAAAAAATATTCTTCATTCGTAATGCGAGCATATCTTCCTCTAATTCTCAAGTTCATTGTCTTTCTTATAGTCAATGTAGTCTCATTAATTCTTGCTCTGTGTGTGTTGATTGATATGACAACGTTGGAGACGTGTGTCACGGTATTTTATTAGCGGTGAGGGGTCCTCTCTCCGTAGGGTCACTATATATTATCAGTTTCTTTTTCAGAATTCGGAGTGATGTTTCCGTGATGCCTTCAATAAGTGTCTCCGTCGTTGCAATAGTAGGGCTAGCGGGAAGTACTCAAGGTATTACAATTGCTGGGAGTTAGCTAGTTCTATCGAAGGCATTGTCGCCCGCTAGTCCACCCGGTGTCGCGTCCATTCACCAGGAAAGAATGGTACAGCACCCGGGTTAGTCCGTTCTGGTCCCGGGAAGCAGATTGGGTGATGCGAGCACTATAAAACTTCAGATGTGCACACCCAGCAACGACGGATCCGAGTATAGTGCGGAGGAAGCCTGTCAGTCCGGTAGCTAGCTCGTTCAGGTCCCCCGGACCGCGAGCGAGAGAGACCCCCCTTTCTCTTGCATCCACATCTGCGCCGCGATGTTGTATGTTGTTCGCTTAGTCGGAGCTTACGTCCACTCCTCCTGCTCGGGACGCTCCGTCGCATGAGAATCCGACGCGGCTGCTATATTGGCTTCCTCATCCTCGTCAACACACACGACCGCACCTTGGCTATGTGACCAGATTTCCAGGGGACGTTCGCATATTATATAAATGCAGGACTGAACGTCCCTGGTGCTCCTGCTTCGCCTAGCAAGGAATACATTTCGACCAGGTCACTCCATCTGCTGGCCAAGGATACGAGACCTTTCCAGTCGGGACGTTCGCATATTATATAAATGCAGGAATGAACGTTCCGGGAGCTTCCAACGGATATTTCACGTTGGACCGCGGCTCCACAGGTCTCATAGGGTAACATGAACTAGGTATTGTTACCGTGAAGTCTTTGTAAGTGTGCTTCCATTGTCAGTCAAAAGAAGAGATAGCGGTAAAGTGCTCATGCAGATACCTCAATTGCCTAAGCGGTCCCATGTAGGATCGACGGCGTTGGCGTCCGCTGGCTCACCCGGTGTCGCCACCATTCGCCGAATGGCTCAGCACCCGGGTTCGTCCGTTGCGGTCCAGGAAGGAGATTTGGGTGATGCGAGCACTATAAAATACAATGTTCGCACCCAGTGACGACGGATACGAGGATGGTAGTCCGGTTCCTAGCTCATCCAGGTCCATCGGGATGCGAGCGAGAGGTTCCTCTCTCGTATTACAACATCTGGGCCCAGATGTTGTGGTACAAAACGTTGCTCAGTCGGAGCATACATCCACCGCTCGGGACGCTCAGTTATATAGACAGTCCGGAGAGATTGCTCTTTCGGCTTCCTCATCCTCACGGCAGCACACGCGACCGCACCTTGGCTACGTGACCTTTGATATTAACCAACATCGCCGACCAGGGATTCTACGGCGACCAAGTCACGCCATCCGGTAGCCAAGGATACGATGCCTTTATACTCCGGACGTTCACATATTAGATGTATGCAAGAGTGAACGTCCAAGGCGCTTCCAGCGGCTAAATCCTATAAGACTGCTGCTCCACAGGCCCCTGTTACGGACATGCTATCACAGATAGCACAAAATATCGCAGCAACCGACAGTAACTCTGTCGGATCAGGAATTATTCGAGGAAGCTGGGTTGGTACGTTCCGCTGCAGGTTCAGACACGGACGACCAAGAATTACAAGTGGTCCGACAGGATGGAGAAAGGGATACGGATGAGTTGTATTTTCCCTTTTCGGAACATAATTGTCGTAGAATGCATCCGGCATTATCTGACGTTGTTCCTCTGGACCAAAATGCTGCGTTGCCGGATAAGAGACTAATAGCGCCACTGGACACAGAATTCTTAATAGGTTTAGGATCATCCCTCAGTTTCCGACATAGTCCAGATATGTCTCACGGACATTTGGTCTGTTGAATGACGCTATATTATTTAACTTGCTACCTAAATGGGCAGATCAGGTTTCTTATCGGCAATATGTTCTACATCTGCCTTTCATCAATTCAACGAATATTTTGAAACGGCAGGACAGAGCATTGAGAGTTCTCTGCGTCTAGACGACCAGGTCAGGACCTAGTATTGTTTTTTACTGTCTGTCAATTCCAACCACGATGTTGGAAATAACTATATCGTCTAGCAGGGTCAGCTTAGACGCATCATCGTACGCAGATCACCTTACCAGAACGTTATCAATTCTAGGATGCACAATCTCCTTAAGAGTTCTTTCAAGGGCCTCACGTGAAACTCCGTCCTTTAGTGGCAATATGGAGTTCGTTAGACGTGACGCGGTCCTGGCTATATCCACACGTGTAGATAGTAAGGTGAAAAACTGAGTCGCTCCGGTCTCCGGAGAGTTTTCTTCGATGGCAAGCTTTCCGCAGTTTATGATCAATTAACTAAGAAAGCTTTAGACTCTCTATGAAAATTCGCTTCCATATAGTCGGATTCAGCAGAGAAGAGTAGGGCAGGCACTTCTGGGACGAATACGTCCACGGGAAGTTCCTATAAAGGTTCCTGTACGTCCTCTAGGTCTTATTCTAGAGACAGTCAGGAAAGCGACTCATATAGGGGCCGTAATTACTGTCAGACGTCCCTAGGTCGACGGGGCGAGGTGCGGTCCGTGGAGGACATGGCTTCTCCTTCTGCAAGCCTCGCAGGACCAGGAGGTAATGGTTTTAACCTCTATCGTGTACTAGTGAGCGGAAGACTGTCGAGTTTCTCAATTATTTGGGAATAGATTACGGACGTCCCTTGGATTCAAGGGATGATTTCGAAAGGACTAAATTACTAAATTGTTCCTCAAACGAGATCCTCGGTTAACTCGGAGTCCAAGATGGACTCTGCTTCCGCCAAGTCAGTAGGATAGAGGCTCGCTTCCATCAGAAGTCAAGTCTCTTCTGGAATGATCGCGATGGAGATCGTAGAAATCCAGGAATATCCAGGTTTCTAGGTTTCTACAACCATCCTTTCCTGGTTCCAAAAAACAGACGGCTCGTTCCGTTCACACATTATTCGGAACTGGATAAACAAGCTGATCGTGGCTCCAAGTTTATATATGGAGTCCACCCGATCGGTCAGAGCGAGTATTCGGGTCTACGATTATGCTACATGCTTAGATCTCAAGAGGCGTACTTTCACGCGATGGTACATCAGGCGTCAGAAAGTATCTTCGCTTCCTTATCATAGGGGTCGTATATCAGTTCCGAGCAATATGCTATGGTCTGATTCTAGCCCCCTGGGCCTTCACTCGAATAACGGACTCGGTAATGACTCATTTCCGAACTTAGTCGTCTGCGATAATGTCTGTCTACCTGGACAACATTCATACAGGTACGGCAATGAGTTAACGCTTCAGAACTATGTGCAGAATCTGCTTCTATCGCTCCGACGTTTCGGGTTTCTTAAGTAAACGAGAAGTCGGATCTGGTATCATCCAAGTCATTCACCCACCGGGGGATGCGCTTCGTAACGCACAACTTTTTCGTTCGTCTGCAGTTACCCAGAACAAAATTATTCAGTTATGCTCACTATTGTCTTCGCTCCGACAGTCTCGGCGAGAGATCTTACGAGACTGATATGTTTAGGCGGGACTGCCGCGATTTTATTCCGATGGGGCGGTTACGCATTGGTTCTCTCCAAATTTCTTTAATTCAGTATTGGAGGGTGAAAATTCTTTCGCTCGATACGGACATCTTCTTGTCAAATCAAGTGAATAAGAGATTCAGACTTGGACAAGTTTTATGGGCTTAACTCAGGTAGTTCCACTGCAACTGCCGGATCCGAGTTTTACAGTCTTGACGGATACCAGTAAACAGGTTGGGTCATTTTCATTGAGCCCAACGGATTGAAGTGCCAGGGTCTTTTGATTCCGTAGTTCCTTATCAAGCACTCAAACATCAAGTATGTCATTTTGGCATGCGCTACGTTATTGAATAACGGAATGCAGAATGTTCATATGCTGATTCTGATCGACAATTTGACGGTATTAGCGTATTTTCGGAATTATGGAGGCACTCATTCCATCCTGTTATTCATGTTAACGGAATGAATCTTTCAGTTGCTACTAGAACATCAAGTTCTATCAGTCCGTCATATTCCGGGTCGTCCGAACGGAATAGCGGACTCCCTTCGCGGAGGGGCCGTTTGTTGCCGCCAGAATCGGCTTTCAACAAAGTTTTCAGATTGCTACCAAGGCGAGCGGCCAATGATCGACTTATTCGCGACGCATCTCAACAATCAGTTGCAGACGTGTGTCATTATGTTTGGATCTTCGAGCGTTTGCAATAAACGCTCTATCGATCTTGTTAGACGGAAATATATATGCGTATCTTCCAGCGTTGTTGATTCAGATTTTTCTCCAGTGTAATTATTTCAATGGAAATTCTGTTGCTTCTCTAGCTCCATAAGACTGAACTATTTACTCAGGCGTCTGTTGTAGGACATGCCGTGGAAGCTTCCTCCACATTTCGGTCCATTCTATGGTCAGATGGATTCAATCTTCAGTCAGTTCTGCTTATGATTATTTCTTTATTCAGCAGTCTGTGTTTTAGTTTAAGCTCATGAAGTAAGAGTTCTTCTACTTCATGGGCTTAAGCTATTAATATTATTACAGATTTAATGAGGGCTGCATATTAGTGTTAGCCCTCCATTTTCACGATTTTGTATCTGAGAATATTGAGTCCTTTTCTACAGATCTACATCGTTTAGGTCCGCTATTTTTTTACTCAATGTCGTCTACTAAACAGTGGTAACTCTGTGTATAGGCTTTCGGTCCTGCTGCCCTCTTTGCCCTGGAGTATTTGATCCAGGGCAAGGGAAAGTGGGGGGGGGGGGGGGGGGTCGGGGGTTCCCTTAGGTCACCTGCTTTATAGTGTAAAGCAAGGGAATACCTCCCTTGGATTTAGTAATTCCGTGTCGGTTCCGAGATTTTAGGGTTAAGCCTATGTTTACTCATCTGTCTAATATGTTAAGTGTTGATTGGCGTGAAGCATTCGTATATATCACGTGATTAATTGAGCATTAATATACAATCCTCGAACACTTTTAAATGAGTATATAGTCTCATTTCTCTAGACTCCCGCATTTATTGGCTTTCCTTAAAAAATATTAGTATAAAGGGTTATACTAGATGTTTATAGAGATCATTGATGTTATTGTGCTCAATTACAGAATAGTATTGTCTTTATTTTTTGTTTTAAATAAGAAAGATACATGTAAGACTCTCTCCTTTTCTCCTTAAGGGGACAGGTCCGTTATAGGTAATTGAGTCTATTGGATTTTCCTAATGTCCTAGGCCCTCCAACCTTTTTAGATCACCTACATCTGTAAGATGTGGTGAGCTATTGTGATAACCTCGGGCGTCGGCGTCCGGCGTGTCCAATATTGTAAGATTTAATGTTAAGGTTAATTTCTCAAACATCAGTGGGCTCAGGCCTTTGATATTGCATATGTAGGTTGTAGGGGACTAACAGAACAGTATTTAACCCTGAAACTACGACTTTTTTCCAAATTTCAGCTAAAATTTTCTGCCAAAAGTTGTAAGAATTTGCGTTTAGGTGTTGTAAGAATTTGCGTTAAAGTCAGCTTTTGTGCAGATCGTGCTGGTTTAACTTCTCATTACTGTTGATTTTCATATTTCAATAACAACTGTAGGTATTAACCCTACTGTATACAGAAATTTAACGAAAATTTTCTTTTTCACTCAAAATTTTCATGTTTTTCTCGGACTTAGTAAATTTTAAGTTGTAAAACTTTGTAAACTTTGTGTTTAAGTGAGTTGTGTTTCTATGTGTCTTTCCAGGTGATTAATGTTCTACACTTGGGTTACTGAACTCCATTGTAGTAATATTTAACCCTCATTACATGCATATTTGAGGAATTTGAGGCTGATTTTTCTGCCAAAACTTGTAAGAATTATTGTTTAGGTGTTGTAAGAATTTGCGTTAAAGTCAGCTTTTGTGCAGATTGTGGTGCTTTAACTTCTCATTATTCTTGATTTTCATATTTCAATAACAACTGTAGGTATTAACCCGACTGTATGCAGAAATTTAACGGAAATTTTTTTTTTTTTCAGTCAAAATTTTCATGTTTTTCTCGGACTTAGTAAATTTTAAGTTCTAAAAGTTAGTGTTAAGGTGAGGTGTTAAGGTGAGTTCTGTTTCTATGTCTTTCCAGGCAATTGGTATTGTACGCATGGGTTACTGAACTACATTGCGGTAACGTTGCGCCCTTATTACATGCATATTTGAGGAATTTGACGGGGGTTTTTGGAACTTATATTCACTTTCTTTAAAACAAATTTTTAATTTTTTTTTTTTTTTATTACTTTCTCATACTTGTTACTAGTAACATTAAGGCTTATTTTAGTTGTTGATGTATTTTTGTTGGGACTTATAGTCACTTTCTTGAACGAATGTTTTTCCGCAACTCCTCTTTAACCAATGAATGTACTTCAATTAAAATCCAGTGATTTATGAAAGCCTTTCCTAATTCTTATTTATGATTTAATATCTGGCCTCACGATTCATATTCTTAATCATAAACATTTCTAAAAGAAAAAAATGCTTTTATATCCAATGATTCTATGTTGAATTGATATATAATAAATGCAGAAATATAGACTTTCCAAAGCCATCACATAAACCACATTAATCATTTGATGCCTAGTTAATGATTTATAGTAACTAAATATTAGGCATGTTACATTGGAACGACATTATCAAGCGCGAATGTAGGTGAGCGTTGGGATGTAACATCCCTCTTGTTTACTATTCAGCTAAGTCTGGGTCATTGGTACAGTATAAAAATGTTCAAAAATTTATAGTAATTTATATATTTTTTTATACTTAACTTACCAATGACCCAGACGGGGATGGCCCTCCCATCAGTTGGGAACTCATTCCTCCCCGCTGAGTACATAACGCTTACCAGGCACTGGTTGTAAGAATGCCTTTTGGCGGCAATTTTGAGACCTCCTTGATACTGCGCATGCGCAGTGGAGTAAAAGTATGGCGGACCATATAGGACATGTAATTTTCGGTTTTAGATGCAAATTTGGGGATTTGGGGGGGGGGGGGGGTAAAATTTGCGTTTGGCCCTTAATATTTTAGAGTTAGCACCAGTTAAGTCTGGGTCATTGGTAAGTAAAAAAATATATAAATTGCTATAAATTTTTTTAACTTTTGGTAAAATAGGACCCAGTCACTAATGCCTGGGGGTGCGAGTCCTCTAAATTAGGCAACATGGAGTATAAACAATTGACTGGCCTTGCCTTTATCTCCATGTTGTGGTCATGATTAGCCATTGTGCAGAAATATGCGACCTTAAACAACAATAAATAAAATAAATATGCTCTAAAACCGTTTGAGCTTCCACAAACTACTCTTATCCATTCTCGGCCTTTCCAGAGACACGGTTTCTATCTTATCTCTTTCGGCCCCCTTGATGGCCGCTCTGACCGCTGAACTTTCAGATGTGGAAATGTTGGACGACACGCTGCACATTTCAGGGCTCTATCTAGATGAATTATGAATCTTTTCGGTACAATCCATCAACGTTGTCAATCTAGAATTGGAAGGCCATCGTAAAGATCAAGGGGAGCACGTTAGAAGGGTTCCACTGCTCGCCCAGCTGGGTCTCGGGGTAAATCTTTCCCTGGAGGCTTAGCTGTGCCTATTTTTTGTGGAAGATTCCATTCCAGCAGAGGAGTAATAGGGGACTTCTCTTCCAATCCTCACAGAAGAGGGGCGAGTGATGACATTTACCTCGATTTGCTTCCGGTGTGGGTGGGGCGGGGGTCGGAGTGCGCGTTATCTCAGTGAACCAAAATCTCTCAAGATCCTTGGATACAGTTTGTCCGTCAGACTTTTTTCATCTTTACTGCGCTTCCTCCACTGACTCCCAATCCTATAGACACGAATAATCCCAGAGACATTCTTCGAACATCTTTGTTAGAGATTGTCTCCCCAAACGGAAGCAATGGACGATCGTTGATCACCAAAAGTCTCCAGGATTGTATAGTAGACTCCCCAGTTCTGAAGGGGAACATCCAACTCAAACCAGTTATCGATCGGCGTTTACTGATCCTTTCCATAAATTCCAAAATGGAAATGTTCACGAGAATCATTTCGACTCCTGCTTCTACATTCAGACTCCCAAAGCATAAGGGCAGTATCTGTGGTTCTCTTTAAGGCATCATCTCCCGGATCAAAGAGACGCAGTTTTGCCTAAGTTACCTAATTGGGCGTCCATCCGTCTGATGAAACAAGTGATAGCGTTTTACAGGGCGCATTCATCGATGACATCGTCTTAGCGAGACGATATTCTCCATAGACATCCAGATTCTTCTGTTCTGGAGAAAAACGTCAATCGACTGTTAAATCTGCTAGCATTGTCTGCCTGAGAATTCCTTCGCCTAATCTGCCTTTACATCTCCATGTCAACATCTCATTCCGCTGAGCAAAAACCGTCTCCATCCGCTACATTTCTATCTGCTTCATCATTTGGAACCAAACATCGACTTCTAAGATCAGATGATTCCAAACGACTCGATTATTCAACATGACTTAATATAGACATGTATCAGTTGGCTGACAAAAGGAATTCTTAGGACTCTCCGAATCTACTTTCAGCAGACGCCAGCAGTTCTGTATGAGGAGAGATTCTAAATCACATGAATCTTCAGATACAAGGTCCATGGACAGGTACAATCAGATCTTCATATCAACCAGAAGATGTAGGCGATCCGTCTGGTTGAGGCTTTGGGTATCTCATATTAAACCATCAGGTTGATTTTATCAGACAATTCGACAGTGGTTGCGTACATTCAGAACAAAGGCGATATTCAAGGGAGACACATGCCAGGTTACCCCAATTGGCCCCCAGAGGGGTAAGCTCTTAACATCGGATTGTATGCCGAACAGAGGTATTCAAGTCGATCTGCAACAAATGGGGAACTCCCAACATCGACTTATTCGCAACTAGACTAAATCAACTAGACACATTCATTTCGTCTTGCGCAGATCCTCTTGTCCCCTTGGTCGACGTACTGTCAATCAACTGAAATAGAATAGACCGCTATGCTTTTCTACTTACGCCGATCGTTCAGTGCATAATCAAAGAAATTTAAACCTTGCACTACAGAATTACTCCAATATCAACACAGAAAGTATTGATCAATCAAATCAGACCTCTTCCCCTGGTCGTACCGTTACGTCGTCCTCTACGAGGCGATCATCAAGGCCATCCCAAGAGGTTCCCTTTCTATGTGAGACCGCTACACCATCACACCTGTCTGTGATTTGACCCCTCTCAGACGCTGAGGCCTTTCTCGGAGAGCAGTGGAATGGCACTCTGCAACAATATCTAAATCACGTTTATGATGACCATGCTTACGTAACTCATGACATTTTCAAGCCAACAGAATGGTCTTTAAGATAGATACGATTCTTCGCATTCTTCTCCCAAGAGGAAACTCGGTCACACGTTCCTGATCTACAATCTCCTGGTCTTCGCTTGCTCAGTTTGCCATGGCTATTCCGTGCTAACTGAAATGTCTACCTACTAAACGTTCTTGATTAGCTGAACATTTATCTCCACCTCGACACTCCTGTGACTGAGGATTCTCATCTATCTCAATGAGTCTGTAGTCCAAATCAGAAGACTTCAGTTCAATACAGTAATATTCAGGGCGTCAGCGTTGAACCTGTTTTCTCTCATTGAACATTTAACTCTCATTCCACATTTACTCCCAATTGGTGCCAAATAATTTCGATTGTTCTCCGTAGGAATTCATGGAAATGAAGCAGTGCTTATTTACTGTGGTAAACAAGCTCCAGTTTTGCGGGTAAAATAGGACCCGGTAACCAACGCCTGGAAAGAATGTCCTCTAAAATGAGTAGAATGGATATAAACGATTGACTGGACTTTATATCCGTTACCGTCACGATTGGGCATTGTGCAGAAATGTGACCTTAACGCACTGCACTCCATCAAAATACCTTAGTTTTCAGCAGCAAATCTTTCCCACCATTGAACAGGATTTAAAAATGTACATCTTGTTTGACAGGGCTTATTGAGCTCTATCAAACAAGATAAGTTTTTAATTTTTAGCTCACCAACGAAATTGTGAGCTTTTGTCATGGCCCGAGTCGCGTCGGCGTCAACACTTGTGTCAAAGTTATTGTAAGAGTCCTCATAAAAGTTCAGCTCTGTTGTTATGCACCTCATACGATGTTTTTATGGCGTACAAGTACCCACAAACCATTACCCGGTGATATTTTATCGATTTTTAGTGTTTTTGCAATGGTAGACTTTTTTGTCAGTGTGGAATGAGAATTTCTTACCTGTTTTCCTGTACATGAGTGGAAGCCACCACCAGTATGCTGTGGCTTTTATATTTCATTTGTGTTAAATGCATCAAAAAAGGATGACATTAACCCTTGGCTGGACATTTGTTTTTTAGATTTTTGACGTTTTTAATGCAATCTTAGACTTTTTGTCAATGTGGTCATTATTGGAGATTTGTAATTAGCCTGGATTTATTGCATGCCATGCGTTGGTGAGCTGAAGGACACCTCGTCTTGTTAATGCTGCTTGTGCAAAACGGAGACATTGAGAAAAAAATTGAAATACTAAGAGAGTACTAGGAGTTAAACCCCAATAAATAAGATTGTGTAATAAATACTAAAATGTATTTTCTTTTTCTATTTCAGCTGCAAGAATCGACAGTTCATTTCGAAACGCCAAGCATCTCATGAGCGTAAATTAGTGCCGAACTTTGATGACTAAAACAATGTGTTCAACGAACCAATTGAACTTTGAAAATGACTGAACTCTACTGAAATTGTTATTTTCAGAACTGATTTGTCCTGCAACATTGCTTAAGATCACAGCTTGGGAACTTCGTCACAAGAAAATCATGCAGTGTGATATACTGATTGGTATACGTGGATAAGTCCAGACTTTTTTGACACTTAATGGGTGTGGTCGTTAATGACAATGTAGAACGACTCGCTGTTAATCTGCGAATATAGTAAATTGAAACTAGCCATAACATTTTGCATGACCCTGTCACACCAGTGGTCAACTCTTCAAATGCAATTTTGGAGAAGGAAACGGGAATCTGATCAACGCTAATCGGATGCCTGAAAAATTCATTGCTTGAAAAATGTAGTATAAAATATTCTAACCCAAAGGTTCCAAGCGAAATAGCTATTCAAGAAGAAAAGTAGCCACCCACCTAGTGAATTATATTCCAACTTGATAAACCATAACCTTGGCCCGAAAAAGGTTTGCCTCATTGTAAAACGTTTGTAGTACTCAGTTTGAACATAAATGTACCATCTACCGGAAAATGGGCTTTTGGGCTAACTACTATCGGCTGGTCTGGTATTTGTGGTATTGTAAACAGCACGACTCGATTTAACGGCACATTTTAAAACGTTTCATTGGAGAACACCTCAGGGATTCCTCCATTAACTCACCCGAATCAGGGAAGGTTTGTTGGGTGTGGTCCCGCGGTGTCCTCTCCTGCAGAAATGTGCTGTAGGCTTTTCTATTGGTATGGTCGCAGTTTTGACGATGCTGTCTAATAGCATCACAACGTAAACAAACGCATACTCTGAAACAAAGAATTCCGCTTACAACCCAGGCTGCATTATCCCTAGATATACACGCAACGTGATATGCCTGATAAAACAATAGACAAGGTGTTCAATTAACGACACCTGAAAACCTTTGGTCCACTGAGTATACACGACTCGGTGCTTCTTGTTTATCGAACAAAGGACATAGTGTAACTCTCTTACCAACCTCGCTTCGGTACTCAATGAATTTGAGCAACCTGTCCCCTGCTCAGGCAGCTGTAACCCCACCTTGCTCCGTAACTCGGTGTCACTTGGGACAGGTTGTTCAAATTCATGAAATACCTCCAGCTCGATCGGTAACAATAACATACAACCAGAAATAATTCATATTTCTGTCCACGAGATAGGGGAGTTAACAGAATTCGGTGGAGATAATCTTTATCGATAGAGCATATAGGTTAGGGCTTCCGCAGATAAAATACGGAACGAGGGAAGTCAAGAATTCGAATAATTCTGTCTATTGTAAGAGAATTATCTGAATTCTGACAACTGTATCAGAACTCCCCTTGTAGCAGTCCGAATTACACCACGTGGAGGATTGTGACCTTAAACACCAATAAATAAATAACAGTACGTGGAGTGTATTATCATTAAATCACCCGGGGAGTGGAGATTCCACCCAACCAATAATTGCAAATTTGTTGCAAAGTTCCAGCCAATGGACCTCCGGGTTATGCCCGGAGGTCCATTGGCTGAAACATTGCTTGTGTTTTTGTCTACAAGTACAGAATTTCCCCGTGGGAACCCCGGGAAGTAAGCAGCACTTGTTTACTGTGGTAAACCAGTTCCGCTTTACAAGTAAAATAGGACCCAGTCACCAATGCTTGGGGTGAAAGTCCTCTAAAATGGGCAACATGTTGATCAATGATTGACTAAACTTGACTTCATCTCCATGTTGTGTCACGATTAGCCATGGTGCATAAATATGTGACGTTAACCACCAATAAACAAACAAACAAGTACAGAATTTGAGTGATGCTTTTGGTGATAACTCCACTCCCCGGGTGATTTAGATACACCCCACGTACTGTATATTTAAATCCACCAGTTCGGCGACGAATTTGATTTGTTAAGCTTTCTGAGTTAGAAGTGTATTGTACTAATTTTTTCAAGCGATGAAGTATTGGATAATTACGGGTCTCTGCAGCACACGGTCTGTAATGTCCTTTTGATAACAAAACGAGGTGTGTCAGGAGACTTGACCTAACAATTTGCCTAAACTGAGACACCTTACACTGTGAAACTAGAGAAAACTGTACGGTACAGTTTACTGCGGTTCAAAAGTTTTGCCTTCTACTGCAGTAGTACCTGGCAACTAAAGTCTCCCAACAGTGTGTTCCCTTATTACAATCGATTAGCAGAACCCGTCTGTCAAATTCGTTACATCGCCATAAATGCTGAAGATGTCCTTAACCCTTTACACACGATCTCAGAAGTTTTTTTCCAAATTTTTAAAACAATTTCAGCAAAACCATATATGACCACTCATTGAAATGAGCTCGATGAGCTCTTTCCAATCTTTGGCCACATATGCTTTTGTTTTCTTCCAGCTGTTCAGTTTGTAAATTCCGCGTGCCGGTGTAGCCGATTCGTTAAGTAAAAGGTTAAGCTTTTACGAAACTTTGTTACCCAAATTGCCAGCGTTCTTTACAAGAATTACCATTCAAATGATTCATTTTCAAGTTGTTTCTCAAAAACATCTCATGACACATCATTGGAATGAGCTTGGAGTTAGTTCCAGGAGGGGGCATGAGTTATGTTTTTGAGGTGAACATGAAAGTTATAGTTGTTGCTCCTAAGTGGCCATCCGAATTGATTTTCCGGTCAAACCATATCTGTTAATGTCAAACTAACAATCTCGGAAATCATTCCAATGAGGGAGCGGTCATTGGCTTTGATTTAGAAGTATTGATTTGACTAATACTTCGGCGAGACATCGATTTGTTGCCGTTCTTAGATGAGAAGACATTGATTAACCCTGTCATCCCAAATACCATATACCTCTCCCCTGCTCCCATCACCTGGAAACGAACTGTTTGATATCCCGTGTTTGTTTCTTCCCAATTTTTACGAATCGATTTAGTGACCCACAATTTGAACTGCAGTAAAGTCCCTCAAAAGTGCCACCCAGATACTTCATAAATATTAGCTTCTCGTTATCACGAAGACCGGCGGGGACGCGATGGCGTTGCGATAACCAGTTCTCGTCAGATCACCGAAGTTAAACAACGTCGAGCCCGGTTAGTCCTCGAATGGGTAACCGTCTGATCGATCGATTCGGACTCCCGCTGTGTCCTTGGGCAAGGCACTTAACCCCCATTGTCCACACGGGAGGCACCATGACGCCATGTACTAAGGCGTACTGCACGTCGATGGTGGGCATGTCTTCAACCAATCTAACCCTGCCTGTGGTGTAGTGCGGGGTTACGATGTTGGGGAGCTGGCGTTACTCTGTGGTTATCTCCGGGGACTCCGGCTTCCTCCACCCGTAAAACACGCGTTCATGATTAACCATTGTGCACAAGTATTTGACCTTACACAGCAATAAATAATAAATACACGAAGACCGGCCCAAGACCCCTTTGCTCTGGTCCAAGCCTGAATATAAGCAACCTGTCATTTGTAAAATGAGGTCCCCAGAGGGTGAATTTGCTGGTACTATCCCATAAAGTGGGCTAATTTATCCAAGGTACATCTTTGTTTTGGCTTGAGACCTTGCTTCAGACTGAGGTTCAGAAGGTAATTTTTGTGATGCTACCCTGCTGTGCAGGGTAGCATTACCAAATTCACCCTCTAGGGACCTCATTTTGAAGATGAGTCTGTTTATTTTCTGGCTTGCTCTGGTCCCTTCTCGCCAATTGTGGCTACAATCTCCCCTGACTGACCTTTCTTAACCTACAAGACTTATTCATCCCTTACAGGTCCGCGATCTCTATTGAATAGTTTTCCGGGAACTCAATCACTTTCCCAGTCCGCCCTGTCTGGTAATCAGAATTCAAAACGTCAGGAATGTTATTTTACATCAGTTGTGGGAGAGATTTACAGATGAGAAATTTTAGAGTCGTTCTTGTCCATGATCCGCATCCACCCAACCTCGGCTCTGACAATCCCATGTGCCAGGGAATTACTGCGACCTACTATAATAGGCCTGGTAACCCAAAACTACGCAACAGTGAATACTCTAATCATAATCGATTGGCACAACTTGACTTTATTTTGTTACAATGGAGACATTTCCGTAAATGGTGTAAGTTACCTTTTACCCTTTGCGCAGCCAACACTGTTCACAAAACTCGCCTTTCAAAGTTTGTTTTTTCTATTTTGTCTTGACACGTGGCTTATTACCCCATTCAGAATTACATTTTCCTCATTCCTTCAAATCACGTCCTCAATGCTTCGTTACCCAGGCCTAACACTGAAACGAACCTCCAAATTAGATTTAACCGTGAACACTGGTCACGTTTATTCATTACGAGACTCGTCTTGGACGCATTCGCGTACAGGTTTACTGGTGGAATGAAACCCGGCAACCAATGCCTGGGGTGGAAGTCGTCTAACATGGACAAGTGCATAAACGATTGGCTGGACTGAACGTTATATCTATATTAAGGTCACAAGCCATTGTGCAAATACCTGACTTTAAAACACCAGTAAATAACAGCTTCTGTATCGATCACATCGCGTTTTCCTAGTCTTTTGTCAATTGTGCAGCTGTTTTTTTTGTTACTTTCAGCATCAATTAGTTCTCTGCACGTGAGCCAAATTGGCTCTTCAAAGTTAGGGGGTGGGGGGGGGAGGTGCAAGAGTAATATCTAGGGGGCTAGTTCAGCTATGAGTCATACAGAAAAGGACGCGTAGCATGATCCGAGCAAAATGACGGTGAGATGGGCGAGCACATGAGGGGACACCCCTTTTTTGAAATTCAGACAAAAACAACAAAAAATAATTTTCTTGATTCAGTCCGTTAGTGTCCATAATTTATAAGTTGCGAAAGGCATCAGTAATTGTGGGGGGGGGGGGGGGGGGTAAACTTGGGAGGCACGTGCTACGGCACTGCAGTGGCGACGCAACGAAAATGTGCAGGGTTGGGTGAGGGATCACCATTTGGTTTCTTTCGCTTTAAAAAAAAAAAACTTGACACCCCCCTCCCCCCCCCTCATTAGAACTAGCTTTGAGCTCATTCCAATCTGCGTCAAATTGTTTGAGGCAAAAATATAATAATTCAGAAATTGGGGATTCCCTTGCTTTATCGTGTATGTTCTGTTTTACCTGTCATTTCATGTGAAACAAGCTCTTGCCGCATTTTTTTCGAACCATCCTCCCAATTGGCAGTTCTAATACACTTGCGGATGCGGTTGATGGAAGGAGGGATCGAGGATCGTGAAGTTCTAACCTTCCCCACCCAACACTTTTAGGGATTTTTCCCTTTTCACATGACCTTGTTCATGATATTTCTTTCCCTTTTAATACAGAGTGTAAGTAAGGTTTACTAATTCTAACCGTTAGGTAAGCAGTTTTACACACTGCAGCTCTGAGGCGGATTAGTGCTTGAATGGGATACACCATTCCTATCACTGGTATAACAGCCAGTCAACCAACGGCCCCAGCGAATCTAAAATGGCCAGTGTTTGTAAACGTCATTGAAACGGTGCCATGGGCACGATCAGCCACTTATGCCTTCCGCTGATTCAAAGATAAACTGTTTCGTTCACTGTTGGAAATGTACTTTCGCCTTCAGGAAAGGAAAACTCGCATCGGTCATTAACGTCATACTCGGGTAACTTTAACTCGATTTTATAAAATTTAAGCAGCCGATGTTAACATCCTTTCCCATGATTGGCGATAGTGGAATCAGATAATTGTATCGTATAATTTGTGAAGAATAAACATGAGTGTATCTCAACAAATGATACTTCCATCTGTGAGCTGAATCAATTTGTATTCAAAGTCATAGACTAAAATACAAATAGAATTGGAAAATATTCACCTATTTTACACAAGGCCAAAAACTGACCTTGATAAAAATAAATGTAACGACTGATTTGCTTGTCTTGATAATTTGTGCTTTCGGGACTCATTCACTTGCTTCAAAGTCTCATGACATTAACATCTCGGACACTTTTTTTCACTTCATTTGAGTGGATTTGTGGAGAGTGAGAATTGAAATAAAAACTTTCCTCCCACCAGTCGGGGTTTCAGCACGTCGTGGTTCCCTGCTCCACAATTATTCTAGTTTTAAATACGTTCCTCATTGGAGATGGCATTCACCTATTTTGTCCCCCTTTTCTTAGTTTATACCAAGCTATAAACGGATTTGGAATGTGGATGCTCGTTTAAAGCCTCCTCCGTTTTGAGCCCCCAGGCCTTGGTGTCGCTTTGTTATTTAAAGGGCGCTTCCCCGTGGGAACCCCGGGAAGTAAGCAGCACTTGTTTACTGTGGTAAACCAGTTCCGCTTTACTAGTAAAATAGGACCCAGTCACCAATGCTTGGGGTTAAAGTCCTCTAAAATGGGCAACATGTTGATCAACGATTGACTACACTTGACTTCATCTCCATGTTGTGTCACGATTAGCCATGGTGCATAAATATGTGACGTTAACCACCAACAAACAAACAATTTAAAGGGCGCTACTCTTATATATAGGAACTCTCATTCAACACAAATTAGGCCTCCGAATGGGAGCTTTGTGGCACATTGGTTAAACATCGGGTTTGAGAACGACATGCCGATGGTTCTATCCCGACTCGTGGCATCTGCGTGTTGCTTTTGTGCAAGACACTTAATTACAATTGTTCAAGTCTGGGCCCAATAGCACCGTGCCAAAGCGAAAGGCCTGACGTCCCCACAATAGCATTCACCAGTTGCTTAGCCTAGTCGTCTTGTGTCTGGTCAGAAGCTTGTGCAGTCTGACAATTACTCGCCGTTGATCTGCTGTCTCCTTTCACTTGGGCTTCAAGCCATGAAACTTGCACGAAAACTGACAAGATCACCCCGGCTGTCAGTCTTAGAATAACCCTGGTGCGATATCGCATTTTCCATGTATAAATACTCGAAACACGTGCATTACTTTGTTTACTTGATTTCAGAATTAATGGGTTCAGCTCGCCTACTCCCGTGGGAATGCCGGAAAGTAAAGCAATGCAATGCTGCAAACAAGCTTATGTTCTACTGATAAAATAGGACCCGGTCACCAATGCCTGGGGTAGAAGTCCTCTAAAATGAGCAACATTGGAATAAACGAATGGGTGGACTAGTATTTATATCCATGTTGTGACGATTATCGTTTGTGCAAAAATATATTACCCCAAACACAAATCAATGAATGAATGAATGGGTCCACACTCAACCACGCAAATGTTGAACACATCCCCGCTTGATGTATTCAGTTTTGATTACACTTTTCACCACTGTCCAAAAACCTCTCGTATTGTTGAACTTCAATGCTCAACATGTTTTGATATACTTTAAACACCCAGCCTTTGAGGTTACTAAAATGTAATCTTAAGAATTGACGTTGCTTCCATTTTTAATCCCAGTACCCACAGGTGAGCAGCAGGAACGTCCCGAGATCCTTGGGCAAGACACTTCACCCCGATTGCCAACATGGGGGCACGATGAGGCTGTGTACTGAGGCGTACTGCACGTCGATGGTGCGCATGTCTTCAACCAATCTAACCCTGCCTGTGCTGCGGTGCAGAGTTACGATGTTGGAGAGCTGACAGCTGCTCGTCGTTGCTCGGTGGTTCTCTCCGGGTACTCCGGCTTCCTCCACCCGTAAAACTGTCACGGTCACGATTAGCCATTGTGCATAAGTATGTGACCTTAAACACCAATAAATAAATAAATTGAACGTCTCCGGGAATGGAGAGGGGATGGGGCTAGAAGTACGCACCCCACTCACCACCCCAGTAATCGAATAGCCTACAATTGTCTCATGAAGGAAGTTGTGATTAACCTGTGGTTCACAAACTTGGTTGATGTATTCTGGATTGCCCCACTGTTTTCAGCTTCCAAGTGGGTTTTGTTATAGATTTCCAGGACATACAGGAATCAATAAGGGATCACAGTGGCTCATTGCTTAGCGCATTGGACTTTGAGCTGAAAGATCGACAGTTTTATCTTGATCCCCCCACCCCCTATCCTTGGGCGAGATCCGTAAGCCCTATTTCCAACGTGGAAGCAAGGTTGTGCTGTGTACCAAGATGTTCTGGACGTCAATGTTTTATAGTACACTTGCTGTCAACGCTTTTAACATGGCTTGTGCCAGGTCGGTAAATTGGAGACTCAGAATTCCCCGCCGCTGCTTGGTGGTTCTCGTCGTGTATTCCAGTTATCTCCCCCTTGACACTATACGACACGAAATGATCCCGACTGTTTAAAGTTTCGATCACCATCAATTAAACAACCGAGCAGTGAAGCCGTTCCAGAAAACAGCGCGAGTAAATAATTCGTAACACCATTGAAGCAAAAACGATCAACAAATAACTGGTGCTTCAGAATCCTTGGAACTTTTGTAGTGACGGTTTTGTCCAGCTCGCATTTCTCCAATGGCGCATACGTGCCAAGATAGGTACGCCCCTGTCCATGATTGTCCATAAGATTCTGGGTTTAGTCTTGTTCCACTTTCCGTTTCATCCAATTGAATTCCTGACATGAGTCAAACTTCATTCATAAAATTTAACGGCCAACATTCGTTCCTGAAAGATGAAATATTACTTTCCTTTGGCCTCATCTGAATACATCTCCAATAAAATTCGAAGGCCTTTCGCTGCGGAACTAGGGTTGTTCAAAAATCACATCGGAAGGCATCCCACCTCTAGAAAGCCTTTCTCCACTGCCAGAAACACAACTCGCAGTTCGTGACTTTTGTTTTGCAACAATGTTTCTATAAAATATATTTCTGTTGCTGAAAGAAAGTTTGTCAAACGTAATCTCCGAAAAACACTCCTCGGCTTTCGACTTCATTGACGAAAATATATGTTGCTTTCCAAGGAGTGTTTAATTACTGTGGTGATCATCTGCTTTCCCAAATAACATGAACCTGTTGCCAGCACTGGGGGTATAATATCTTCATAAAAGTGAGAAATTCAAGGTATAGCCCTACAGGCTAAACTCGATTTTACCAGTGTCGCTGATGATGAAATTGAACGCAATAAATAGCCCTTTTGTTTTTTCTTGAGGGTGTTGTAACTTTGGCGCCACAAACATTAATCTAATCCCCCCCCCCCTCTCTTAACAAGAGTTTCGAATATTACGTTTGTTCGCATTTTTGTGTTGCTGTCGCTTTCACTTGTGTTGCCATTGTATGGTTCCTCTTTCTTATGCTTCCTATTTCCCTCACCCCTTGAATGAAAAACAATCTGATCTTCATCTAACCTTGATTAAACTTGCCTATTAATATCGGCCCGAACCCAATACAACCCCCCCCCCCCCTGCTCATCTATGTGCTCTGACCATTGCAACTCCGTGAAATAAAGCGGTACTTGTTCACTGTGACAATGTGTTTTGCCGGTAAATATAGGACCTGGTACCTACTGCCTGGGTGGGTGGGTGGGGGGGGGGGGGGGTGGGTGATGGAAGGCCTATTAAAAAGGTCGCCATGAGAGCAAACGTTTTGCTGACCTTGACTGTGCACCTATGTAGCACTGGCAATTAGCTATTGTACAGAAATGTGACATTAGACACCACTAAATAAACATCAGTGTGCCCGAAACAATACATGTCGAGATCGACATGATGATTCTCTGAACCTTCATCCTAACGTGACTGCCATATCGGGGACCAGTACTATAAAACTTTTGCAACTGTATTTTCCCAAATTGTATTTTCTACAAGTGAAAATAAATGACGGAAATGAATCGCTAGCTTTTTTAAAGATATAGCAAATTGCCAACTGGCAATTTGCCACATCTTTGAAAATGCTAATGATTCATTTCAATTAGTTATTTCCATAAATAGAAAATACAATTCTGAAAGATACAACTGTATAAGTTTTATAGTATTGATCCCTGGGCAGAGAAATTTGAAGAAACTTGACGGTCCAATTTGATTTAACGAGTTGTGGGAATCCTGGGAACTGGAGTGGTGCTTCCGTAACCCTTGACGCCGTCGGAGTGGTACCATCTCCTACACTACTGGACAGATTGAAACTGGGTCAATTTATGAAAGGATCGGTAATTTAATACTTCAGCCCTATGGGACAATATAATTCAATTGTCGCCGATCCCCTGTCCATTTCGATGTACACGTTAACGACTATAACAGTAAACGTTTGCCTTCCTTTTAACGATAAAATAGGAATCCCGTAACTGACGCACGCGTATAATTATTTATTCCTCAAGTCCCCATACATCCACAAACTGCCACTCGTATATTCCTTTGAAACGGTTGACCCAAGTGTATTTAACAAAAACAGAAGGTTGCATTTATCTAGGCAATGTTTTACATTGTTGGCTGCCTGTACATCTGCAACTGTGTACACACACGAATGACAACGTATCGTAAAAATAATCTGAGGCTTTAATTGCCAACTGCTTGGAGGCTAGATTATTTTTAATGGTCTGCGTTTGTTCATAATTTGTTGTACTACAAATTATTGGAGAGGGCCCCTAGGCACTCTCCAATAATTTAAAATAAACAAATTTCTATAAACTATTTGCGTTTAAGTTAATATGGAACGTGAGTGTGGGGAAAAGTTTGCTATCTGTATGATACTTTCAATTTTTTAAAGCCCTGGGAGTGGCTTCTTGCACTCCACCAGTTAATGACAGAAAAGCTGTAAAATAATGTGAACACCAATTTAGTCAATTTATTTTCTGAAGGTGCTGCCTCCAAAATATGGCGCATTGTCCAACACTGGAACGAGCTTTTTCCAATGTGGATGTGTTGGATTATTTTCGAATCAAAAATGAATGTGCAGTTCTTTCAGAATGTTTTTGTTGCAAGTGTCGTTATTTTGAACACCCAATATTACCATCTTTTTCCCTAGTGAGCAATTGACTCGCGGTGTCTAGATGAACTGAACTTGGCTGTCATTTTTTTCAATCCCCAACAGTGAGTACCTTCGATGCCTCCACCATGCCACCCGCGATTCCTAGAAGGGTTCCCCCCACCTTGACAAATCCTACCCCCGCCTGCGTGTCAATCCTCTACCCCCCCCCCCCCCCCGCTATGAACCCAAAATTGCTTTATATTCACATAGGATGCAGCTTGACAGCGATTCTACCAACCACCCCCCCCCCCATTCTGATATCCCTCCACCTCGATTTTCATACCCGCGCGGAGTACGGATCCAACTCGCCCAATAGAGTTCGCCTGAGATGCTACTTGGCGCGTAATGATTCCACGCCCCCCCCCCCCCCGACCTTTCCGCCAATGTACCACAATTTGCTTACTTTGCATGACCAAAACGCAAATTTATTCTCCACTCAAGAGAGTAGACGTAGTAGTCCTTGTGAGACTTCTAACCTTTCAGTCAATGACTGTTAATACGGTAAACGAGTTATCCTTACGCGCAATGATTCCCTCGCCCGCCACCCCCCACATCCCGCCACACTTGCCCCACATCCCGCCACACTTGCCCCACATCCCGCCACACTTGCCCCACATCCCGCCACACTTGCCCCACATCCCGCCACACTTGCCCCACATCCCGCCACACTTGCCCCACATCCCGCCACACTTGCCCCACATCCCGCCACACTTGCCCCACATTCCGCCACACTTGCCCCACATTCCGCCACACTTGCCCCACATTCCGCCACACTTTTATCCACACCAGTAAATCACGCTAACGCCTCGGAGAATGAACATATTACTAATGATTGCACCCATTACCTGTATCGAGATATTAAAAAAATTATATGGTTCATGGCCTTGTGCTCAACATTCAACATCCCTCCCCCCCCCCCTCCCAACCACACATTCTGATACCCCTCCACCCTGATTTTCATACCCGCGCGGAATACGGATCCAACTCTCCCAATAGTTCGCCTGAGATGCTACTTGACGCGTAATGATTCCACGCCCCCGACCTTTCCGCCAATGTCCTACAATTTGCTTACTTTGCTTGACCAAAACAAATTTATTCACCACTCAAGAAAGTAAACGTAGTCCTTACGAGACTTCTTCCCTTTCAGTCCATGGCTGTTACTACGGTAAACAAGTTATCCTTACGCGAAATGATAACCTTTCCCACCCCCCACACTATCTACCCCATATTCCGCCACACCCCCACTTCCTCCACCCCACCCCACCCCACCCCACCCCACTCCCCCCCACTCCCCCCCACCCCCCCACCCCCCCATTCCGCCATCTTACTGTCCACACTAGTAAATCACCCCAACGCCTCGGAGAATGAACATCTTACTAATGATTGCACCTATTTTATGGTCCATGGCCTTGTGCTCAAGATTTCTCTGCCCCTTCAAAGAGCATTACTGCGAAAAACTGTTTTATTGATAAAATAGACCCCGGAACCAACACCTGGAGTGGATATTCTCTGAAGTTGGAAGAAAGGGTATAAACGATTGGCTAAACTTGACTTTATACCCATGTTTGTCCTGATATAACCAAAGATGCTGAAAGTGACCTTGAACACCAATAAATTATCTTTTTCAAGTCTCACATGACATCAATGGTTGTATCGCGAGAATGAGTTAACTTCAGAGAACCTCCTCAAGTTATTGGTTACAAGCCCTCTTAGACAAGTAGCGCGATCCATTTACCACATAAGCCATCTATTAAACAAATTCGCGATCAACGCCATCAAAATGATCAGCATGTTTCGCCACTCTAACTTCAATCTCCTGGTTTCTGCATTTATCGAAATGACCAGACCAGTCATTCGTAAGTCTCTTGGCAACTGGGAAAACCTCGTGCACCACGACTTCGAAGTTCAGTTCCGCTTTACTAGTAAAATAGGACCCAGTCACCAATGCTTGGGGTGAAAGTCCTCTAAAATGGGCAACATGTTGATCAACGATTGACTAAACTTGACTTCATCTCCATGTTGTCACGATTAGCCATGGTGCATAAATATGTGACGTTAACCACCCACCAACAAACAAACTTCGAAGTTGTCATGCAGTTCGTAATAACTCGATAATTCTAATATGCAATATTCCCCACCCTAAACCATTTTATTCAGACATGCAACTGTTTTCGCGGTTAAACTTGCAGTTCCCACTACCTATTGATTCGCTTTTGCCCCCAACCCCCCCCCCCCCCCCCCCCTTCAGTCTACAAGAAGTAATGTCGAATAATTTGAAATCTATGGAAAAAGCTACCGAATTTGTGATAACCACTGTCTATCGCAGAGTTCCAAGGGTGGGGTTGGAAGATGGAACACTGCCCTAGACATTGATTATCGTCGGTTCGGTACACTCGGAGTCGGGCATATCTATCCTCGCTTCCGTCCGCCATTGTTAATCGGTACTAGACTAGTTAGCGCCACGTGGGAATCCTGCAACATAAAGAACTGCTTGTTCACTGAGGCACACATTTAAACTTATAACAGGACCCTGTAACCAACTTTGAAGGAAGTCCTCTAAAATTGGCCACATTTTTAGACTAGTTTCGTTCACTTTTGAAGTCTGCATGTATGGCTGTCATGACCATAATCCAAGTATGAAGTCATTTGGCCAATCAATTAGTTTCTGCTGTAACACTGCCAACTTTGAAGGACATTAATCTTAAGCATTAGAGCCCAATCTGTCTCCCGAGTCTACCAAGGCGCCAGCTGTAATTCTTTGGCATTGCAGATGGAGTCTTGTTCCACTCAGAGGCAAATTGTTGATAAAACAACTTGGACAGCAGTACAATTTTACCAGACCCCGACGGAAAGTTCCCCAAATCTGTTGGGTTAAACATCAACCCAAATGAACTAGGTTGAGTAAATATGAACCCATATAGGTAAATATTCACTAACCCCAGTTGATTTGGGTTTAACCCCACTCATTTTAGTCAGGATGACTGATAAAAAAAAAAAACCCTTGTTGGACTAGTCGCGACACAAGGTCCAGAATGTTACCACACACGCTTGTAACGATATCATTAAGAAAACTGACCATGAATCGTTGGATTTTTTTTATCTTGACACAGGAAATGAGTGCAGTCATTAAGATGTTCCTTCTAATGAGGTGTTGGAAATAATTGAAAAATACCCACTCGTCCTCTAACTCTCGTCCTCCTGTATTTGAACTTATGAACCCCATTACTGCCCATCCCCACAAAGTGTGAGTGGCTAGAACCAAGTTTCAAACATTGCCTCATACATCAACTTTTGCCATACACCCCCCCCCCCCCCCGAAAGCACTATACAATCAATATAAGTGTTTTAAACTTGGCGTTAACCAGCAACCCTGAGGTGACCCAGCTATATACAAGAGTAACTTCAACTGCCCGCAAACTTTGTTACTCTGAAACCCCAATCCTGAAGGTTAAAATTAATCCTTGTTAAAGTCTCGGGAATACCATCAAAGTGCCAGAAAAGTTAAGTTTATTTCCGGATAACCCTCACGCACTTTGAAGAAAGCAGGGGACAACAAAGGCTCGAGCTGATGTACCAGTTTTCGACTCGGGTTCATCAGCTTCTATCTTTGTTCCTTTATGCCCTTTTCTTAGTGCACAGTTGTTTGAGTAGAAACTGGACTTTTCTGGCACTTTGATGGTAATCGTGAAACTTTAAACAAGGATTAATTTTTGCTGTAGTTTTACCATTCGTTGGTACATAGTCCGTTAATTGGAAAGATTAATTTGTTCCCTTCCATGAGAATACCAATGAATGTTAAGAACTAATGCTGAAGAGTTTAAAGTCCACGTTTTGTATCCATTTCCATTGGTAATGTCTTATACTTTGATATCTGAAAGTAATCCACCCCTACTCAGCCATCAATAATAAACAAAATTCTTGAATTTTATTTTAATATTTATACTTGTAATACAACGATATGTATTAATCTTAAATAAATTTTAAAACCTGAAATGCAGTCTCAATAGTTTTTCTAACACCTTTTTAGCCTCGTCTCCAAACTATCAATACATCCCCTCCCCCCCCCCCCCCAAAAAAAAAAAAATCAATCTCCAAGCAAACTCCGAAAGAGTTTAATTTGCCCCGACTTCACTTGCCCTGTTTTATTTTAGCAAAAAGTCGGAGACGCGAAAGTGTTTTCCAGCCAGCGGAAGTTCGGTTATGAGTCTTGTAATTTTTCACAGCATACTTAAACTAGGAGGGAAAGTAAAACTAATTGTTTCGCTTCCGCTCCTAGTTCTCACATCCTGTAAAAAGTAGAAGACTCATAAGGAGACTACAAGCGCAATGTCAGTGATCTTAGCTTTGATAACGCGTCAACAGTTTTCCTGAGGGTGTTAGTTCCAGAAGTACACAATAAAATCAGTTGGGTTTCAAATCAAAAGGGCAGAGTAAATAACAGAATTGTCTCATTCACTCAGTCCTGTTATGTCTTCCCCGAGTTCCAATGTGTTCTATGTGCCATTAGGCACATAGAACGCATTGAAACTTAGGGAACGATGTGTTGATTTTTAACCGAACTGATTTTAGAGCACATTATGGAAAATAGATGCAAATATGTCGATCTGGTTTAAAGATTGGCAAAAATTTAATACCACAGAACTATGGTATTAAATTGTTGCCAATCTCTAACGAATTTTAAATAGACGTATACAAAAACCAGTTGGGTTAAAAGTTAGTAACCTGCATCAACTGAGTTGAGTGAATATTGCCCCAATTGGGTTACTATTCACTCATCCTAAGTGATGCACGTCGAGTTTTAACCCAAGTGGTTTTGGAGTGTACGCACATCCGCTATTTTCTCAATTCCGCACACGACAGACTGGCGGCATCTGGAGGATTTGAAGCACAGAGACAAAGTTTAAACCAATAGACCTCTTGGTTCAAGCCAGGGGGGGTCTTTTGGCCTAAGGTCCGTTTCTGCTTTTGATCATTTGAGGTTCTGTTATTGAAAATCTTTCCATCTTTTGAGTGGTACTGCAATCCTTGCACTCAACATTGAGATGGCGAGGTGCCATTTTAAATTTGCTTTGTTTGGAATATTAGTTTGTATTTGATCCAACAACACAGAGTCCGAAGAATTAAATTGTAACAAATATTCTAAACAAATCTAGAATAGATCGACATTTATGTCTGTAACACTTCCTATACCGTTGTGTGCATTCAGTTTCGATGAACGCACATTTTCTTCCTTCATAATCGTATGTCGCGTTAAAAACGAGGGGGTGGGAGTGTAACGGGGGGGGGGGGGAGGTGTAACTACGCGAGATGGTAATGGGGCGCGAGGGTAGCGGGCCTAGGAGGATTAAGGTCACGATCTTGCATCCTGTTTGTGGATCTTTCAGGCTTTTGTTGTGACGGTTCCATCAACTCCAACATATATATACTTCTGGGTCTCTTTCTTTGTCCATGCTTGTTCACTATTCCGAGTTTATTCTTGAACTGGAGTCAGAGATCTCAATCAGGCACATATTGGAGGTAGGTCGGGAGGCAGGATAAATACTTCATCGGACTGTTAAGCAGTTCAGTTCTTTTACACTGTAGTAATCAACTTCCGTTCTCTTGTGTCCTTTGATTGGGTTAATGATGTCCGGACTGCCCGTTCTGTGAAGACTGCAACGATTGTCGGCAAAACTGGACTGAAGCCACGATGTTTGCATGTAGACAAGTCTTTGTGCAGAGATGCGCTATAACAGACGCCGAAAGCGATGTTTAACTTCCACTCCCTCCACAAAAAGCAATGTTTTTTTTTTCTTCTCTTTAAAAAAGACCATTGGGACCACGGGAATTTTTTATTGGCGTTTAAGATCACTTTTGGACAATGTCTAAGCCTGACCGCAACATGGATATAAAATCATGATCGGCCAATAGTTTATACCCATGCTCATTACAGAGGACTTCCACCCCAGACATTGATGATCGGGGTTTTATTTGACCAGTAAAATAGCTGGTTTATCACAGTAAAGCAGCAGAGCTCCACTTCCCGAGGTTTACGACAGGCATTGAAATTGACTGATCGCAATTGTTATCAAGTTGTGTTTTACCGGGTATAGGAGTGTCAGGTCACCAACGCCTTGAGCGCGAGTCGCAAATCCTTTACCCAACGCCAACCATATCAATTTTTTTAGTATACATTTTTCCAAACATTTCAACAAAACCGTATCATGTGACCACTCATCTGAACGAGCTCGACGAAATCGTTCCAATGAGGGCTTACATGGGCTTTAGAAAAAATATTTGTCAGCTGACAAATTTGAACTTTACGCCGACTGATGCGGACGTTTGTTTAGTAAAGGGTTAAGTGGGAGAATAATGATTGGCTTAACCATTTTAATCTAGTGGTATCTTCCATGCCAGTTCAATGGCAGCAATTAGAAGAGTCCATATTCATTTGGGTTAGACCAATCAATATTTTCAACGTGCAGCCGCGGAGCTGCACATTGAAAATATTGATTGGTCTACTCCACCCATTTTCTGAATAGCCATCCTATATAATGTCGCTATATGACGTATCGGGTTAAAAGGTTTAGAGTGACTTTACACTTGATCTGGGGTGCGACACGGCTATTAATGTTTGAAGTCATTTTCTATGAATAAACTGGTATTTTTTAATCCGAGGCATATTAGTAAATGTTCTTATTCTGCACAGGTTCAAATATTTCTTTTCTACACTATCAAAATGCGAGGGAAGAACTCTTTCTTCCCATCATTGAAAACTCAGTACTGTAAAATCACGATGGCGGGGCGGTGGATTGGGGGGAGGGGGTGGAGGGGTCAATAGCATGAACAACAAATAGGCTTCATTGGGAAGTGTTGTTCATTGGGGTTTAACGACACTTTACTGCCAAGGTCACGAAGTGCCCGATTGATTAGTAAAAGATTTCGTATTTGTCAATGCGCGTCAAAGTTGGAATCTAGATTTTCTTCATTAGAACTGCTTCTGTTACTATTTATTTGAGTGCTTATACGCACTCTCCAATAAATCGAAACAAAACAATTCCTGGCTAATGTTGGTCTTTAAAATGCATCTCTACCAAATAACTGGAAATGTCAATTATTGAACATTTGTAGACCCACCAGTTGATATCCTTATTGGACTGAATGTTTTGAGGTATGTTAGAATTCATCAGATTAGGACAGCAGGCCTCATTGTAATATTCAGTGATGTTTAACCCTTCGAACCCTAGCGACAGTTTTTCCGGCCAGCAACATGATACGTCAAAACGTCATTAAATAGGATGGCTGTGCAGTAAATTTGTGGGGTAGACCAATCAATATTTCCAACGTGCAGCCCAGAGGCTGCACGTTGAAAATATTGATTGGTCTACCCCATAAAATGAATATGGACTCTTCTAATTGCTGCCATTGAGCTGGCATGGTAGATACCATCAGAATTCTAAGGGTTAAAGTCACATACTTCTGCACAATGCCTTATGCCCACAACATGGAGATAAAGTCAAATCCAGCCAATCGTTTATCCGCATGTTGCCCATTTTAGTGGACTTCCACCTCAAGCATTGGTGACTGGGTCCTATTTTACCAGTGTAACGAAACTTGTTTACCACAGTAAACAAGGACTGCTGTACTTCTCGAATTTGCCACGGGGGAACCAGTAAAACAGCTTGTTTACCACAGTAAACAAGCACTCTCACGTCCCGGGGTTCCCACAGGAAGCTTTGTAATATGGGACAAGTTACGTTGATGCCACCGAGAGATTATGTTGACATTGCTGGCGTAGTAGTGGGGGAAGGGTTGGTCAGGACTGGAGAGGTATTGGGCTTGGCGCAGTGGGCCGAGCTGGAGAGGAAGTTGGCAGGGCCGGGCGGACGGGCTGGAGAGGAAGTGGTTAGAGCTGGCGAGGTTCTAGAGAGGAAGTGGTTAGAGCTGGCGAGGTTCTAGAGAGGTAGTGGTTGGAGCTGGCGAGGGGCTGGAGAGGTAGTGGACAGGGCTGGAGAGGTAGTGGACAGGGCTGGAGGGGTAGTGGACAGGGCTGGAGGGGTAGTGGACAGGGCGGGAGGGGTAGTGGACAGGGCGGGAGGGGTAGTGGACAGGGCGGGAGGGGTAGTGGACAGGGCGGGAGGGGTAGTGGACAGGGCGGGAGGGGTAATGGGCTGAGTTGGGCCAGAGAGGTAATGGGTTGGGCCAGAGAGGTAATGGGCCGGCCGGAGCTAAAGAGGTAGTGGGCCAGGCAGTAGAGGTGGTGGGCAGTGTCGAGTGGGGGCTCTTGTAGTGGGTTAGGTGAGTAGGTTTGAAACATTTAGGTTCCGACAAAACTGGATTAAAACGCGTTGTGTTTGGGACATGTGGGAGGAGATGTTAAGCTAACTGGCGAGGGGTGGGGTAAATAGGAGTAGTAAGGACAGTTAGCAACCAATTCGTGCCCGATAGCTGGAAGATGAAGGGCGGGAAAGGAGTGAATCAAGGGATTGATGGGGTGATGGCCCTTTGATCAAAGAATCTCGGTAAAATGTCGGAAGGTCTGAGCTTTATTTATGATTCACATTTCCAACATTTTTCCCAAGGTTTACTTATAACCATTCATTAAGGTTCGTCGAGCGTGTTTCATGCTTGTCATGGGCAAATCTATTTCGAAACGAAGCCAGTTATTTATTTATTGTTGTTTAAGGTCACATACTTCTGCACAATGGCTGAACATGACCACAACATGGAGATAAAGTCAAGGTCAGTCAATCGTTTATACCCCATGTTGCCTATTTTAGAGGACTTGCACCCCAAGCATTAGTGACTGGGTCTTATTTTACCAGTGAAACAGGGCTTCTTTACCAAAGTAAACAAGCACTGCTTCACTTCCCGGGGTTCCCACGGGGGAGCCAGTAAGTTGGGATCCCTTTTTACAGATATGGATAAAAGAGAAACGTTGGTTTCCGTCCAGTCCAAGATCAATTTATTTTTAAATGCGATGGCTGTGGAACGATTTTGTAATGATTATGCTAACCTAAGCTTGGTTTCATAGCCGACGACTTCCATCCCCCACCCCATTCGAAGGTACAACACAGGCGAGCGACGGCTGGTTTCATTAGTATGAAATCAGGGGAGATAACGGAATGTCCAAAGGAATGCAATGTTTAACTGCATCAACTCGGATCACTCATTTCGTTATGACCAGAGACTAACTATAAAATTGACAATTGTGAGAGTTATTTCCTACTCATTAATATTTTGGACTGAAGAAATTGGTTACTATTTCAGAAAACAGAGCAAGTCACTGGTAGTCCGGAATGTTGCGCCTACTCTATATTCAATTGGACCGCCTCCGCCTGTCGAACGGCCATTTTTAAGAAATCCATTCACACCCCCACCCATTGGATATTTATTTTTCAATTGCTGGCTGTGCATTTCTAATTGCTGAAGAAATCCCAATACACCCTCTCTCCTGTTCTTCAAAAAAAGACCATTTTTGTTTGGGAGTTGGAAATGAACCTTTGAGAACAAAAACGCGCCATATGCAATGCATTGCAGATGGAGCCTTGTTGAACTCCAGGACAAATGTTGACCCAGTTACATAATAGCATCAAATATAGTTAAAATTACTGTCAGAAATGGTCACAGCACCCGATTTATTTATTAGTGTTTAAGGTCACTTTCAGTATATGTGACTATCTCAATACCGCAACACAGGTATAAAGCCAAGTTAAGCCAATCATGTGTACCCATCCTTATCATTCTTGAGGACTTAGACCCAGACATTTGCTTCGGGTCCTGTTTTAATGGTAAAACATAAGACTAAATGAACCAAAAGCTGGTCCAATTCCCAGGAGATAAAACGAAAATAATTCCTGCTCATTTAACACAGCTGGTGCAAGACATTGTGAATATTCCACTTCAGTCGCCAAAATGTAGCTCGCGATTAACCATTAGAACGACCTGTAGGAGCTCGTAATGATATTCAAGCGCTAGTTTTGAAGCTTGAAATGGAAATTTGTATGACTAGTGTTGAATGAAGGTCAAGGTTACCAATTTATTTTTTGTGTTTTTGGTCACATATTTGTGTAGTATGACCAATCGTGGCCGCAACATTGATAAAGTCAAGTTTCGTCACTGTTTATTCACTTGTGTTAGTGGACTTTCCCTCCCCAAGCATTGGTGACTGGGTTCTATTTTACCAGTAAACAGCTTGTTTACTATCGTAAACTAGCAGTTTACTGGTAAAATAGGACCCAGTCACCAATGCTTTGGGGAGGGTCTTGAGATAGCCACTGCTTCACTTCCCGGTGTTTTCACTGATGAGAGTTACTAATTTATCGAGTTGGGCGTTCACTTAGTAATGAACCGGACACTGGAATAAGATCCGAATTTAATGAATCACTTCTTTCCGAATGAAGGCAAACACCTTGAAACCATTGCACTTCTTATTTCACAACTTTAAGCATTTTATGGACATTTCAACAAATTTTATTGGATTGTTCAGTTAATATTCTTAACCTGCAGACAAGGCTGTAGACGCGAGTATTGACAAAAAACGATTTTGCAAAGTTGAGGATGCAAGGACCCCCACAAAATTGAACGTCTTTGTCATGCCTAGGAGACAATATGTAATGGTCAGCATTCATTCGTTATTAACTGGTGCTTAACCGTTTACCCAACACAGAATATCAACATTTATTTTAAAATTACTATTTAGATTGTTTCAAATCCAAAACCATATCATTTGACCCCTCATTGGAACGAGCTCATTCCAGTGATGGGTCACATGTATGTTTTGTCGAAATATTTTAAAAATTATTTTTCAACAGCAATTTACAAATTACGCGGCGTATGCGGGCGATTCGTTGGGTAAAGGTCGCATTTCTGCACGATGTCTAATCGTAAACGCAACGTGGACAGAAAGTCAGGTCTAGACAATCAAAAAAAAAACAAAAACCGCATGATGCCCATTTTAGAGGACTCTTTCCCCCCCCCCCCCCCCCAAGCATTGGTGACTGGGTCCTATTTTAGCAGCAAAACAGCTTGTTTAGCAGTGAACATACACTGCTTCAATTCCCGGGGTTCCCGCGGGAGCATAATTGTTTTGGCATTTCTGCACAATAATCATGGTCGCAAAGGAGATTGAAAGTCATTAATCGAGATTATCATGGTATTGTTCTCTTGTAAAGGTTGTGTTTATTCTGGTACAGTGTCAATACTATTTGTCGCTATTTAACCCTTTACCTAACATGAAAAGCAGACACTCGCAAAAAAAAAAAAAAAATCTTGAATAACTATTTTTTTTCATTTTTTTTTCTCAAAAACATAGGTTATGACCCCTCGTTGGAACGAGCTCAACGAGCTCGTTCCAACGAGGGGTCATAACCTATGTTTTTGAGACAAAAAATGAAAAAATAATGAAAATTAATTGACGATTTTTGAGAATAGCGCTGGCCGGTTTTGGCCGTTACGTTGGGTAAAGAGTTAAATCCCATTTCTGCACAATGGCTAATCGCGACCGCTACGTGAAGATTAAGTAAAGTCTAGCCAATCGTTAATACCCAGGTTTCCCATTTTAGAAGACATTGATTACCGGTCCTATTTTACCAGTAGACCGGATCTTGGTTACCACGGTAAACAAGCAGTGCTTCTCTTCCCGGGTTTCCCCCACGAGAAAGGGCATTATGTTTAGTTTTGCGCGTCTGCTTTAACTCCGGGAATGGAAGCACAGAAAGGCTAGTTTAGGGAGCAAGATTCTGTTTTAATGGCGTAATTAGACCGGACAGCAAACGAAACGATTGGCAGTACTTCATGGTCGTGATGTAGCCATATGGAGATGTTTAAACTCGCCTCAAATCCAATCAATTTTGCCCTTCAAGAATTTGATTATCATACGGCAACTCTACAAGGGCATTGTGTCATGATTGAACTACCGCCTTTAAAAGTTAGGCCCGGCGAATGGAGAACAGAGTTTAATCCCGGGAACGTTAATTTTCTGGTCCCCGTTTCTGAAACTCAGTCACGATACCGTAAATCTCCGGTCTCGTTTCAGAATGTCAATCCAGATACCTGGGAAATTCGTAGGGTAGAACCAGGAATCAAAGGTTGCGGTCCTCAACCTTTGATTTCCGATTCTAATCTATGAATTCCCCGGACGTTAACAGATTTTCAGAACTGTTCAAATTCCCATTCGCATTTTTAAACCATAGCTCCAGCGACGATGCTGGTCTCTGAAGAAATTGTTATTCGCCGTAATCTCAAACTATAATACGCAATCAGTGATACTGTGGTCTATGAATTTCCCGGGTATTGTGATTGACTTTCAGAGCCTGGAGCTGGAGAGCTGTGAAATTCCTATTCCCGGTACTAAACCGTAATGGCGAATCGAACCGGACAAGATTTCACATCTGATCTAACCACGAATCTCGTCTCATTTCTATTGGTTGCTTCCGTAGTACTGGTTCTCTGGGATTATCTCCCTTATATGATAGGTGGCATTCAGCACGGGATATGTGCAAGACTTTTGACATTGTATCATCACACGAACAATATCAAGCCAGTTTGTCTGCTTCATATGGACTCGTGTAACCTTGCACAATGGCCAGACACATTACGAACATTGCCCTCTACTCTGCATTTAGAATATTGTAGAAATTTCTCTTGTTCCCGAATAGTCGATTTCGCCCCGAATCTGCGCGAGGTCACACCAATAATTGCGAATAGATTCGTACATTTGCTGAAAAAATGTACGAAAATCTACCCTGGAGCAGTGTTCAAAGGGTTACCTATTTGCCCAACACTACCATTAGACAATCTTCAATTACAATACCCCTTTACCTAAAAACAGCTCATATCATTGGAACGAGTTCAATGAGTTCGTTACAAAAAGGGTTCATAAATTGTCTCTTGTCTAATGTGGCACTTGTGTTAGGCTGGGGCTTAACCCTTTACCCAACATAACTGCCAAACCGACCAGCGCGATTCAAAAATCGCCAATTAAATTTATTTTTTTCCATTGTTGTGTCAAAAACAGAGGTTATGACCTCTTTGGAACGAGCTCGTCGAGCTCGTTCCAATGAAGGGTCATAACCTATGTTTTGACACAAAAATGAAAAATAGTTATTAGAATTTTTTTTGAAAGTGTCGTCTGCTTCATGTTAGGTAAAGGGTTAAACATTTTCCCACTGTACACGATATCAATGTTTTAGTTTTCGCATCAAATTTTCCAATTAATGTCAACAAAACCATATAATGTAACGCCTCAATGGAACGAGCTCGAGCAATGTACTCAAAGTTCATTCACCACAAACGCATATCAAGAACGATAATCCAAATCTAATACTCATCAGTAACTGCACTGCATTAACGATGTGGGTGCATTTCTCAGACATCAGCTTTTTGATTGGCGCCAAATTTATCCAGGAGTTGAAAAATGCTACTTTCTGCAATGGAGCTTCCCTATCCCCATCACACAAATGCAATGGGTGAACGAGCGCGGAATCGCAGAGGTCGATGCGATGCAAACTGTTCCAGAATCCCCGCCCCACTCAATTTTTTGGTTCTCTGAATGATTAGGGGACAGGGTTTATGACTTTCATTTCACTTTTGTATCCTTCCCATGTTGTCAAGTGCCACGTTTGCAGATAAACTACGGTAAAGTGCAAAAGGCCATTCGCCGTCAATAAGCTTAAAATAATGCAACTGACCCAAGTTAACGTAGATTGGGTTAATGTTCACACCTCCTGTGCGTGTATAAGCAGCCAATACTGGACTATAAAACAGCTATGACACTTCGGGGTTGTGGACGTTATAAAAGGCTGGAGTCTTAATCGTTAAACCACGGACTAAAACACCACTAAAGCAACGGATGGGGATTTGGAAAATGAAATCAGAAAGCTGCCCATTTATGGTCAGCTTTTCGAATGCTGTTATCCTGTAACCAGTAAATAAAACAAATGAAGTTTTAATTCGGCAAATAGCAATGTCATAAGTCTATATATTCCTCGGAACTGCCGTCCCTTCATATCGTTATCCAGATAGTGAGAACTGTTGCGCAAACTTTCTTCTGTGCAATATATTCAAAGTGCTGAAGAATCCATCAAGACACATGGGAAAGGAAGCTGTGACTGCAGCCGTCTTCGACAAACCTGCTGAGTGATTGCCGTTATTTCTTTGTGCGATATTGAAATTCATCCAGCTGGAGCTGAGCAGTTTTTTGGAGGGAGAGAAGTATCAACCAAATTTCCTCTGTTGGTCTTCTGACTCTGCAAATACAAAGAAATGAATATATTATATTGCAACAATCAGCCTGAGAAACGAATGCGTTATGGAAACCGCGGAACAGTGGGGCGATGGAAAGGGATGCACGTGTCCGGCCCTTACACTGTTTTCAAACAGATGTTGAACATGTACTCATACCATCGACATGTTTGTACATTTAAGAATTGAATGCAATTTTTATAATCTTTATAGCAGAAAGACAAAATAAAACATGCACGAACAAACGAGGCGAAAAACCACCCTCCCACAAAAGACAAAGTGCACAACTCTGAGCTGAGCGCCCTGTTTCGGCAATGACCCAAATTTGTCAAATTGCCGTCTTTCGCAACGAAACTTGGAATGTTCAAAACAATTTATTTAACATATCAGTAAACTATAATCACCTATGAAACGACAAGTTCAAGAATAAAATCACTGAACTAATTTCGATTGACATTTCTTGTTTAAGTTGTTTGAGATCAAATTATTAACTTGAACGTAAATGCGGGTCAAAGTTCGACCAAATGTATTCACTGGAAAATGAATTACATTTGGTCATGACGTTTTCATCCAGCTGATCAATGGGAATTGAGTATTTGGACCCAAAACGTATAATTATAAAAAGGTAAAGGCTAACATTTTTATATGTCTGCATCTATTCACTGGGGTTTAATGACAGTTTTCACAACGTGAGCCAAGTTTGCCGGAGTACCCGGCGATAACATAACTGTCCGATTCTCCAATTTATTACCACTGAAAAAACAGGGTTCACATTGGTTAGCGGCAAAATGTGTTGCACGCCAGCGGTACACTCGTCTTCAACCAACGCCAACCCTGCTTGTGTCGGGATAATAAACTTCAGAGCCCGACAACTACTCGCCGTTGCCAGTTGTTCTCTCCAGGTACTTCGGCTTCCTCGATCTGTAAAAGTTTGAATGTGTTAAAATATAACAAAAATGCTCACATTTGCCCTTTATTCATGCAGTGTATTTTTTTGCAAGTGAAAACCCATTTAGTTGCATTTGGACATTTTTTGACCCTCATGGCATTTTCCAAGCAAGTTCAGGACAGTCAGTTACTTGGGTGAAGAATATTAATATATTCAACACGCAGCCTTGCGACTGCACGCTGAAAATTGTTATAGATTTACTACACAAATGTACTGAGTAATGATCTACTTAACACTTATGCTGCAGAATGCGACCATTGAAACCCGTTTTATGATTATCTGTACGTTCTGGTATGTGCAGATCAAACCTACCACCTGATCGAACGTTGGAACGGGGTCAGAGTCCTTTCCAACAATTAATCAGATGATAGCTTTTCAAATATGTCAAATTTTATTAAACATCCTCGCACACAGGCGTACATGGAGGTCCTCCATCTATGGCTAAAGTGGGCGTGGCAGTAAATGGTTAATTCAGATCGTATAACGATCCTGGACCGGAAAAGTGGGTCTTTCTGGTCCAAAGGGTTGATTTACTCAACTGTTTCGGATTATTTCTTGTGCTTCCATCCTCACCAAACCTTAAACCCAAGGGTTGGAGGATGATTGAAATATATTTACCAGCGTTTAAGGTCACATTCTTATGCACAATGGACAATCGTGATGACAGTTTTACGAGTGGAAGAAACCGGAGTACCCGGAGAAAACCACCGAGCATCGACGAGCAACTGTCAGTTCTTCAACATTCCAACTCTGTTCAAGCTCAAGCAGGGTTACAGCGGTTGAAGACATGTGCACCATCGACGTGCAGTACGGCTTAGTATACGGTGTCATCATGCCCCATGTCGGCTACCGAGGTAAAGTACCTTGCCCAAGGACACAACGTGGGTCGTCCCGGACGGGGATCGAACTCGGGTCCCCTCTAGCATAGATGTCCAACAGTCTACCACTGAGCCATTGCGCAGCCGACAAATACGGAGTGTGGCGAGATACGGGGTGTGGCGAGATACGGAGTGTGGCGAGATACGGAGTGTGGCGAGATACGGAGTGTGGCGAGATACGTTGTGTGGCTAGATACGGAGTGTGGTGAGATACGGGGCGAACATACGGGGTGGGGCGAACATACGGGGTGGGGCGAACATACGGGGTGGGTTGAAGATACGGGGTGGGGCGAAGATACGGGGTGGGGCGAAGATACGGGGTGGGGCGAAGATACGGGGTGGGGCGAAGATACGGAGTGGGGCGAAGATACTGAGCGTGGCGAGATACGGAGTGTGGCGAGATACGGGGCGAAGATACGGGGCGAAGATACGGGGCGAAGATACGGGGCGAAGATACGGGGCGGGGCGAAGGTACGGGGCGGGGCGAAGGTACGGGGCGGGGCGAAGGTACGGGGCGGGGCGAAGATACGGGGCGGGGCGAAGATGCGGGGTGGGGCGAAGATGCGGGGTGGGGCGAAGATGCGGGGTGGGGCGAAGATACGGGGTGGGGCGAAGATACGGGGTGGGGCGAAGATACGGGGTGGGGCGAAGATACGGGGTGGGGCGAAGATACGGGGTGGGGCGAAGATACGGGGTGGGGCGAATACACGGAGTGGGGCGAATACACGGAGTGGGGCGAGATACGGAGTGGGGCGAGATACGGAGTGGGGCGAGATACGGAGTGGGGCGGAGTGGGGCGAGATACGGAGTGGGGCGAGATACGGAGTGGGGCGAGATACGGAGTGGGGCGAGATACGGAGTGGGGCGAGATACGGAGTGGGGCGAGATACGGAGTGGGGAGAGATATCCTTAGTTCCAGGAAGTAGGGGTAAGAATAAATCTTCCATTTCCCTATGTAACAGGTAGGGCAGACGAGTCAGTGTCGCATGAATTGGGCACAAAAGGGGTCTATTCAATTTGATCTTCCGGAGGCAAAGTCTGTATACTGGTAGGTGGAGCTTCATTAGGTACTTCATTCTTCGCGAGAAAGGAAGCATCAGTAATGCAATTAGAATTGACGCTTGTAGAGAATTTAGGAGAGATAGAAATGGCGTGCAAATCACCGACACGTTTAGCTGAGGTGAAAGATAGAGCAGTCTTAAGTGAGGAAGTTCATATTCATTATTTTGCTCAAAAGGACCCCCACTAGAAGTGGGAAGACCCATAAAAAGTTGAATTTGGGCTAAATTCGAAGAGTTTTGGTCCTTTCAGAGTAAAATGTTTCAAAATGTTTGAGAAAATTTATTTAATAGGGTTCAATGACACTAACAGCCAAGGTTATGTGTCCGCGACAGTTTTACAGGTGGAGGAAGCCTAAATACACAGAACCATCGGGCAACAACGAGTAGCTACTAGTTCCCCAACACCGTAACTCCACACTGCAGCACAGGCAGGGTTAGATTAGTTGAAGACATGTGTAACATCGACGTGCAGTACACCTTAGTGCACGGCTTCATCGTGCCTCCAAGAAGACAATCGGGGTTAAGTGCCTTGCCCAAGGACAACACAGGAGTCCTAATCGATCAGAGACTGCCACCCATTCAAGGACTAACCGGGTTCGAAGTTGCTTAACTTCGGCGATCTGACGAGAACCTGTTACCCCAACGCCCTCTCACCCCAGGTTTGAGAGAAATGGAGCCGAGCAGATATAAGAGCCTCGGTAACATTGATGTTTCTGAACGCAGATCTATAGACTTTGATAGTAACAGACTTAAGGCCATTAGTGTCTAGAAGACAGACACGAAAATCAGCAATCGGCGAAACGGGCAGCTGTCCAAAATCTACCCAATAATCATTTCATCACAGAAAACGACCATTTAGCGTTATAAGCCAATGTAGTGGATCGGTGTGGGGCGCAGAAATACATTCCACTGCTCTTCGAGAAAGGCCTCAGCGTCTGAGAGGGGTCAAATCACAGACAGGTGTGATGGTGTAGCGGTCTCACATCGAAAGGGAACCTCTTGGGATGGCCTTGATGATCGCCTCGTAGAGGACGACGTAACGGTACGACCAGGGGAAGAGGTCTGATTTGATTGATCAATACTTGCTGTGTTGATATTGGAGTAATTCTGTAGTGCGAGGTTTAAATTTCTTTGATTATGCACTGAACGATCGGCGTAGGTACAAAAGCATAGCGGTCTATTCTATTTCAGTTGGTTGACAGTACGTCGACCAAGGGGACAAGAGGATCTGCTCAAGACGAAATGAATGTGTCTAGTTGATTTAGTCTAGTTGCGAATAAGTCGATGTTGGGAGTTCCCCATTTGTTGCAGATCGACTTGAATACCTCTGTTCGGCATACAATCTGATTTTAAGAGCTTACCCCTCTGGGGGCCAGTTGGGGTCATCTGGCATGTGTCTTCCTTGAATATCGCCTTTGTTCTGAATGTACGCAACCACTGTCGAATTGTCTGATAAAATCAACCTGATGGTTCATTATAAGATACCCAAAGCCTCAACCAGACGGACCGCCTACATCTTCTGGTTGATATGAAGATCTGCTTGTACCTGTCCATGGACCTTGTATCGGAAGATTCATGTGATTTAGAATCTCTCCTTATACAGAACTGCTGGCGTCTGCTGAAAGGAGATTCGGAGAGTCCTAAAAATTCCTTTTGTCAGCCAACTGATACATGTCTATATTAAGTCATGTTGAATAATCGACTCGTTCGGAATCATCTGATCTTAGAAGTCGATGTTCGGTTTCAAATGATGAAGCAGGTAGAAATGTAGCGGATGGAGACTGTTTTTGCTAAGCGGAATGAGATTTTGACATGGAGATGTAAAGGCAGATTAGGCGAAGGCAGACAATGCTGGCGGATGTAACAGTCGATTAACGTTTTTCTCCAGAACAGAAGAATCTGGATGTCTATGGAGAATATAGTCTAGCTAAGATTAAGATGTCACCGATGAATGCGCCCTGTGAAAAGCTATCACTTCTTTCATCAGACGAATGGACGCCCAATTAGGTAACTTAGGCAAAACTGCGTCCCTTTGATCTGGGAGATGATGCCTTAAAGAGAACCACAGATACTGCCCTTATGCTTTGGGAGTGTGAATGTTAAAAAATTTAAAGTAATTTATATATTTTTTATACTTACCAATGACCCAGACATAGCTGGTGCTAACTTTTAAAAATCTAGGGCCAAACACAAATTTTGCCCCCAATCCCCAAAATTTGTATCTAAAACCAAAGAAATCATGTCCTGAATGGCCCTCCATACTTTGCCACTACTGCGCATGCGCAGTGTCAAGGACGTCCCGAAATTGGCGCCATTAATCATTCTTACAATCAGTGCCTGGTAAGCGCTATGTACTCAGCGGGGAGGTATGAGTTCCCAACTCCTGGGAGGGCCATCCCCATCTGGGTCATTGGTAAGTATAAAAAATATATAAATTACTATAAATTTTTTAACATTTTTATACTGTACCAATGACCCAGACATAGCTGAATAGTAAAAAGGCTGGAGGGCCTAGGACATACAGGAAAATCCAATAAGCTCAACTATATAAAATAGAGTCATCCCCTCGAGGGGAAAAGGAGTATTAGGCCTTACATGTATCTTTCTTATTTATGATAAATTAGAAAGACACACCTTCCATAATTGAGCAACATAACATCCATGTTCTCTATTAACATCCAGTATAATCCTTATACTAATAATTTTTAAAGTAAGCCAATAAATAAAGTTAGTCAAGAGAATAGAAACTCTCTATACTCTTTTAAAAGTGTCCGAAAATTGTATAATAACGCCCGTTTGACACGTGATATATTCCAATGCTTTACTTTAAAAACTATGACGTGAATGAATTTTTAAAACAAACTTTTCACTTTGAAACCATCCCAGTAACAGCTCAGAATTACTGACTCCGGATGAGGTTTCCCCTTGTTTTCATAATAAAACAGGTGACCCAAGGGAACACCCCCCCCCCCCCCCCATTCCCCTTGCCTGGGTCAAATAGCGCAGTGCGAAGAGGGCAGCAGGACAGTCACTGCCGGAACAGAAAGCCAACATAGCTATAGTTGCAACTGTTAAGTGAACGACATTCTGAGCAGCAGATACTGGACCTAAACAATGCAGGTCTCCAGAAATGGACTCAATATTTCTGAGATAAAAATTCGTGAATGTGGATGGCCGAGACCAATATGCAGCCTTCATTAAATCTATAATAGCGACACTATTTACGTAAGCCCAATATGTAGAAAGAGCTCTTACTTCATGAGCCGAAATCTTAAGCACAGACTGCTGAGTTAACAATAGATTATCATAAGCAGTACCGATAGTTAATTGAATCCATTTAGCAATAGAATGGACCGTAATGTCCTATTAGGCATCATCCTTACTGATAAACTGAGATCTGTTTATAAATACATAAAGCTCTAACCGGACAGAGTAAAGGCCTATGCCCGTACGAAGACGGAAGGACCTTAATAATAGGTTCCGGATATTTATTAGGAGCCTGATTCTTTACGAAAAATCCAACATTAGTAGTAAAGGTAATAGTGTTTCCGACACTACGAAAGTGAGAATCGTCCACCGATAGTGCATGAAGCTCACTGACTCTTCAGCAGAAGAGAAGACTAAGAGAATTGCTGTCTTAAAAGGCCAGAATTTGAAATCTACTGTCTCAAGAGGCTCAAATGGTTACTTTAGTTTAATAAGAACCCAAGCTAAATTCCGTATAGGAATTAATCTAAGGATTCAAGGTCTATTTATCGAAAGTTTCTAACTAACTTAAAGAAACATTAGACTCAATAGTAAACTATCATGGAGTGCATAGGTATCAGATAACAGACCTATAACCTTTAATAGTAACAGGCTGCAGTTGATCTCGTCAAACAAGTATACTAGAAAGTTTGCAATGTCTGGTATGGAGGGATCAAAAATATCAACATAATGATCCCTACAACAACGACGATAGAGCCTCCACTTTAGCCGCATAGTATAGCGAAGAGGAGGTCCTCCTGCAGTTAGAAATCGCGTCCACTGCTCGTCCTGTACAAAGCTTGCCGTGCAAGAAGGACCGCACAACGGAATACGTGAAGGCTGAGACCTTGCGGGTTGTGAAGAAGTTGACACGATTTCCCCAGCGAAAGAAGATCCTCTCGTGGAGGAAGTTTTCGCGGTAAGTCCCACAGCAGACACCTGAGTAAATTTATCCACGGTCTCTGTGGAGACAGAGATGCTACCCACAGAATTGTATTGTGAATGTTTATCTTAGCAATACTTGCTGAATCAACAGCGCTGGAGGATACGTATATCCTATCATTCCGTCCTACTAGATCAATAGAGCGTAAACTACATATGCTCGGGGATCCGGACATGGTGACACATACGTCTGCAATTGCTTGTTGAGTTGTGTCGCAAAAAAGTCAATCATTGGCCGCTCCCATTGGTAGCAAATTTGATTGAATACCTGTTTGTTGAGAGTCCATTCTGACGGCAACAAGCGACCCTTACGTGAAAGGGAGTCTGCTAATACAATCAGACGACCCGGAATATGACAGACCGAAACAGAACATGGTGTTCTAGAACAAACAGAAGGATTCTTTCAGTTAAATTGAATAACGGAACCGAATGAGTGCCTCCCTGGTTCCGGATATACGCAACTACTGTCGTATTATCGGACAGGATTTGGACATGCGTTTCTGAATAATGTTCATCCAATGACGTAGTGCAAGCCAAAATAACATCATTTCCTGGAAGTTAAGTGCTTGCCTAGAAACTGCGGAACCCAAAGACCCTGGCACTTCGAATCCGTTGGGATCAATATTGTACCCCAACCTGTTTGACTGGCATCCGTCATAATCGTAAAACTCGGATCCGGCAACTGCAGTGGAACTCTCCGAGTCAACCACCGAATGTTAGCCCAAGTCTGAATCTCTTGTTACACTTGATTGACAAGAGAACGTCTATATCGAGCAATTCATAGATTGCTGAAAACTTGCCGTCGAAGAGAAGCTTCTCCGAGACCGAAGCGACTCTGAGTTCTTCACCTTACTGTCCACGCGCGTGGATGTAGCTAGGGCTGCGTCACGTCTAACCAACTCCAGGTTGCCACTGAAGGGCGGAGTTATACGTGGAAAAACTACTGCCCTTGAAAGAAATCTCATTAAGAATCATATCCTGGAATTCTTTCTCTAGAAAACGTAATGATAACGCCTCAGTAAGGTGGTCTACGTATGGTAAAGCGCCCAAGTTAAGTCTATTAGACATCATTGTCGTTTCCAACGTCGTGGTTGGAATTGACATAGACGGCGAAAAAGACAATTCCCAGTCTTCAGCCTCGTCGTCTAGACGCAGAGGAACTCTCAGTATGCCCTGTCCTGCCATTACAAATTTATTCCTAGAATTGATGAAAGGCAGATTTAGAGCATTTGCGGACAAGAAACTAGACTAGCATGTTTTGGTAGCAAGCTTATATATCGCTTCGTTCAATAATTCGAATGTTCTAATGACATTATTGGACTGTGTCGGCAACTCAGGGACGATGTCCCTGAACCGATCAAAAACTCCGTGTCCAATGAAGCTATTAGTCTCTTATCCAGCATCGCAGCATTCTAGTCAGACGGAACAACCTCTGGAAGATAATGCCGGAAGAAATCTATGGCAGCTTCTGTTCCAAAAGGGAAAGCTCGAAATCCTCCGAATCCCTTTCGCCATCCTGTCGGACCCTATGAAGTGTTCGGTCTTCCGTACCTGATGCAACAGCGGAGCGAACCGACCCAGCGCCGATGGATTATACCTGATCCGACAGATTCTGTCGTTTGCTGGGAAGCTGCGATAAGCTGTGCTATTCTGGATAGCACGTCCGTCACTGAGGCCTGTGGAGAAGCGGTCTTACGATGCCTTGCCGCTGGAAGCTCCGTGTTCGTTACCCCGTGCATACTTCTTTTATGCGAGCGACCGGAGTGTACAGGCCTCGTGTCCCCTGGCTACCGGATGGCGTGACCTGTTCGCCGTGGATCACTGAATGACGAAGCTGGTCGGATACTCGAGGTCACGTAGCCAAGGTGCAGTCGTGTGCGCTGCTGTGAGGATGAGGAAGCATTATCGACAGTCTCTCGGACTGTCTATATAACGGAGCGTCCGGAGCGGCGGACATATGCTCCGAATGCGAAACGTCTGTACCACAACATCCGGACCCAGATGTTGTACGAGAGAGGGACCTCTCTCGCTCGCAGCCCGGACGGACCTGGACGAGCTAGGAACCGGACTAACAGGCTTCCTCCGATCTCTCTAATCCGTCGTCACCGGGTGTGTACTATTGTCTATTATAGTGCTCGCATCACCCCAATCTCCTTCCTAGACCGCAACGGACGAACCCGGCTGCCGAACCATTCGATGAATGGACGCTACACCGGGCGAGCTAGCGGATGTCAACGCCGTCGATCCTTCTAGGGACCTCTTAGGCGATTGACGTATTCCATGAGCATTTATTGCCGCTAGCTCTTCATTTAACTATGACGACAGAGGCACACTTTTGAAAGACATCACGGTAACTTTGCGAACAAGAAACCAAACTTGCTTGTTAATAGCAAGCATATATATATATATGTAGCGTCGTTCAATAATTCGAAAGTTCCTGTGACATTATTGGACTGTGTCGGAACTGAGGGACGATGTCCCTGAACCGATCCGAAAATTCTTGTGTTCACCGACGCTATCAGTTTCTTATCCGGCATCGCAGCATTCTGGTCCGACGAAACAACCTCTAAATGATAAAGCCGGATGACATATACTGCAGCTTATGTTGTTCCGAAAGGGAAAGCCCAAAATCCTCCGAATCCCTTTCGCCATCCTGTAGGCCCGTATGAAGTTTTCGGACGTCCGTACCTGATGCTTCAGCGGAGCGTCCCGACCCAGCGTCATCGGATATTACATGATGCGACAGAGATTCTGTCATTGCTGGGATGCTGCGATAAGTTGTGCTATTTGGGATAGCACGTCCGTCACCGAGGCCTGTGCAGTAGCGGTCTTACGATGCTTAGCCGCTGGAAGCTCCGTGCACGTTGACTCCCGCATACTTTTCTTATCCGAACGTCCGGAGTCTCCAGATCTCGTGTCCCTGGCTACCGGATGGCGTGACCTGGTCGCCGAGGATTCTCTGATTGGCGAAGTTGACTGGATATCCGAGGTCACGTAGCCAAGGTGCGGTCGTGTGCGCTACCATGAGGATGAGGAAGCCTTATTGACAGTCTCTCCGGATTGTCTATATAACGGAGCGTCCCGAGCGGCGGACGTATGCTCCGAATGCAAAACATTTTGTACCACAACATCTGGGGCCAGATGTTGTACGAGAGAGGGGCTTCTCTCGCTCGCAGCCCGGATGGACCTGGACGAGCTAGGAACCGGACTAATAGGCTTCCTACGTTCTCTCCTCTAATCCGCCGTCACTGGGTGTGCACTTGGTTGATTTATGCTCGCATCACCCAAAACTCCTTTCTGGACCGCAACGGACGAACCCGGCTGCCGAACCATTCGATGAATGGACGCTACACCGGGCGAGCTAGCGGACGTCAAAGGCCGTCGATCCTACTAGGGACCTCTTAGGCAATTGACGTATTTCCATGAGCACTTTGCCGCTAGCTCTTCATTAATTGTGACGACGCAGGCACACTTTTGGAAGACATCACCGATACATCACCCTGTTCTTGATCGTCTGAAATAGAGATTGATAAACTAGAGTGACCCTGCGGGGAAAGGACCGGCATGGCCATTTCCCCGCAACATACCGTGACACACGCTTCCCATGTTGTCATCGAAATTAACATACTGAACAGGAGTTAGTGCGAGTACACTGAATACATTATACAATGATTATGAAAGTCAGAGGAAGATTTCCTCTTATTACAATTGAACAATATCCTTTCATTGTGAAAAGAATACAAAGTCCTAGTACTCGCACCAACCCCTGAAAATCAAAATACATAATAACATGATCTATTAACATAGAAAAAATAATTGAAATCAAAAAATTTTTTGAAAAAATATTTTTTCAGAAAAGCCCAAGTTTCTGAAAAGTAACGTTGAGCCCCAATGGATCCCAAGCCTAAGTGTGGACAAAATTTTTTTAAAAATTTAAAAAAATTAATGCAACACTTACGAACAATAATAATGTATCTAGTTATGATTAAACTAACATCAATATATTTTCAAGAAATCCCCCTCACACAGAGGCTGTTAATGTAAACAAGTGTAAAAACACCAGAAACATGACTCCAGGCACTGATAACCCTGGCCCGAAATCAGTTACCAATAATACACTATCTGATGCTAAACAGAGACTTCCAGGGAAGAAACTGCAGAACATCAGATGGTAGATGCAGAACACTACGTCTAACCACCCATGGGTGAAGACGTAAACATGGGGAAAAGAACAGAATTCATTCTGTTATCTAGCTAAAACTCCCAAGTTTGTTTGTTGGTGGTTAACGTCACATATTTATGCACCATGGCTAATCGTGACACAACATGGGGATGAAGTCAAGTTTAGTCAATCATTGATCAACATGTTGCCCATTTTAGAGGACTTTCACCCCAAGCATTGGTGACTGGGTCCTATTTTACTAGTAAAGCGGAACTGGTTTACCACAGTAAACAAGTGCTGCTTACTTCCCGGGGTACCCACGGGGATAAAACTCCCAAGAAATTTTAGTAATAATATTACAGAAAATATGCCAAAAGCATGGGAGAATAGCAAGGGGGGACTTAAAGGACAGGGAGAGAGGAAAACACTGAACAAGCAGTGTAACTTTATAGCAAGAATGACCACAACAGGCCCTTGCCTCGAAAATAGGTAACTTAACATAATTTCATTCAACAATTTTAAGTTACAGCCCTGATTATTTTCTGTCACTCATTTTTCGTCTCCCCCTTCTATATCCTCCTTAGAATCACCATTTCTCTAATATTTATGTGTCTGGCATCATTTAAACATATTTACAAGCACAAAGATCAGTCAGATGTTAACTGATGAAGGGCCAAACAAAGATTGATTAATGGCGCCAATTTCGGGACGTCCTTGACACTGCGCATGCGCAGTAATGGCAAAGTATGGAGGGCCATTCAGGAGATGATTTCTTTGGTTTTAGATGCAAATTTTGGGGATTGGGGGCAAAATTTGTGTTTGGCCCTAGATTTTTAAGAGTGAGCACCAGCTATGTCTGGGTCATTGGTACAGTATAAAAATGTAGAAGTAAGCAGGAGTCGAAATGGTTCTCGTGAACATTTCCATTTTGGAATTTATGGTAAGGATCAGTAAACGCCGATCGATAACTGGTTTGAGTTGGATGTTCCCCTTCAGAACTGGGGAGTCTACTATACAATCCTGGAGACTTTTGGTGATCAACGATCGTCCATTGCTTCCGTTTGGGGAGACAATCTCTAACAAAGATGTTCGAAGAATGTCTCTGGAATTATTCGTGTCTGTATGATTGGGAGTCAGTGGAGGAAGCGCAGTCAAGATGAAAAAAGTCTGACGGACAAACTGTATCCAAGGATCGTGAGAGATTTTGGTTCACTGAGATAACGCGCACTCCGACCCCCGCCCCACCCACACACCGGAAGCAAATCGAGGTAAATGTCATCACTCGCCCCTCTTCTGTGAGGATTGGAAGAGAAGTCCCCTCTTACTCCTCTGCTGGAGTGGGATCTTCCACAAGAAATAGGCACAGCTAAGCCTCCAGGGAAAGATTTACCCCGAGACCCAGCTGGGCGAGCAGTGGAACCCTACTAACGTGCTCCCCTTGATCTTCACGATGGCCATCCAATTCTAGATTGACAACATTGATGGATTGTACCGAACAGATTCATAATTCATCTAGATAGAGCCCTGAAATGTGCAGCGTGTCGTCCAACATTTCCACATCTTAACGTTCAGCGGTCAGAGCGGACATCAAGAGGGCCGAAAGAGATAAGATAGAAACCGTGTCTCTAGAAAGGCCGAGAATGGATAAGAGTAGTTTGTGGAAGCTCAAACGGTTTTAGAGCATATTTATTTTATTTATTTATTGTTGTTTAAGGTCGCATATTTCTGAACAATGGCTAATCATGACCACAACATGGAGATAAAGGCAAGGCCAGTCAATTGTTTATACTCCATGATGCCTAATTTAGAGGACTCGCACCTCCAAGCATTAGTGACTGGGTCCTATTTTACCAATGAAAGTTAAAAAATTTATAGCAATTTATATATTTTTTATACTTACCAATGACCCAGACTTAGCTGGTGCTAACTCTAAAATATTAAGGGCCAAACGCAAATTTTAGCCCCCCCCCCCCCCCCCCCCCACAATCCCCAAATTTGCATCTAAAACCGAAAATTACATGTCCTATATGGTCCTCCATACTTTTACTCCACTGCGCATGAGCAGTATCAAGGAGGTCTCGAAATTGCCGCCAAAATGCATTCTTACAACCAGTGCCTGGTGAGTGTTATGTACTCAGCGGGGAGGAATGAGTTCCCAACTGATGGGAGGGCCATCCCCGTCTGGGTCATTGGTAAGTTAAGTATAAAAAATATATAAATTACTATAAATTTTTTAACATTTTTTTACTGTACCAATGACCCAGACTTAGCTGAATGGTAAAAAAGGTTGGAGGGCCTAGGACATAAGGAAAATCCAATAGACTCAATTACCTATAACGGACCTATCCCCTCAAGGAGAAAAGTAGAGTGTCTTACATGTATCTTTCTGATTTGAAACAAAAAAGAAAGAATACTATTCTGTAATTGAGCACAATAACATCAATGATCTCTATAAACATCTAGTATAACCCTTTATACTAATATTTTTTAAGGAAAGCCAATAAATGCGGGAGTCTAGAGAAATGAGACTATATACTCATTTAAAAGTGTTCGAGGATTGTATATTAATGCTCAATTAATCACGTGATATATACGAATGCTTCACGCCAATCAACACTTAACATATTAGACAGATGAGTAAACATAGGCTTAACCCTAAAATCTCGGAACCGACACGGAATTACTATGCCCAAGGGAGGTATTCCCTTGCTTTACACTATAAAGCAGGTGACCTAAGGGAACACCCCCCCCCCCCCCCTTTCCCTTGCCCTGGATCAAATACTCCAGATCAAAGAGGGCAGCAGGACCGAAAGTCTATACACACATAGTTGCCACTGTTTAGTAGACGACATTCTGAGTAAAAAAATAGCGGACCTAAACAATGTAGATCTGTAGAAAAGGACTCAATATTCTCAGATACAAAATCGTGAAAATGGAGGGCTAACACTAATATGCAGCCCTCATTATGTCTAATAATATTAATAGCTTAAGCCCATGAAGTAGAAGAACTCTTACTTCATGAGCTTAAACTAATACACAGACTGCTGAATAAAGAAATAATCATAAGCAGAACTGACTAGACTGAATCCATCTGACCATAGAATGGACCGAAATGTGGAGGAAGCTTCCACGGCATGTCCTACAACAGACGCCTGAGTAAATAGTCCAGTCTTATGGAGCTAGAGAAGCTACCAACAGAATTTCCATTGAAATAATTACGCTAGAGCAAAATCTGAATCAACAACGCTGGAAGATACGCATATATTATTCCGTCTAAGATCGATAGAGCGTTTACTGCAAACGCTCGAAGATCCAGACATAATGACACATACGTCTGCAACTGATTGTTGAGATGCGTCGCGAACAAGTCGATCATTGGGCGCTCGCCTTGGTAGCAATCTGAAAACTGTTTTGTTGAAAGCCGATTCTGGCGGCAACAAACGGCCCCTCCGCGAAGGGAGTCCGCTAATACATTCGGATGACCCGGAATATGACGGACTGATAGAACTTGATGTTCTAGTAGTAACTGAAATATTCATTCAGTTAACATGAATAACAGGATGGAATGAGTGGCTACATAATTCCGAAAATACGCTAATACCGTCGAATTGTCGGACAGAATCAGCATATGAACATTCTGCATTCCGTTATTCAATAAAGTAGCGCATGCCAAAATGACATACTTGATGTTTGAGTGCTTGATAAGGAACTACGGAATCAAAAGACCCTGGCACTTCAATCCGTTGGGCTCAATGAAAATGACCCAACCTGTTTACTGGTATCCGTCAAGACTGTAAAACTCGGATCCGGCAGTTGCAGTGGAACTACCTGAGTTAAGCCCATAAAACTTGTCCAAGTCTGAATCTCTTATTCACTTGATTTGACAAGAAGATGTCCGTATCGAGCGAAAGAATTTTCACCCTCCAATACTGAATTAAAGAAATTTGGAGAGAACCAATGCGTAACCGCCCCATCGGAATAAAATCGCGGCAGTCCCGCCTAAACATATCAGTCTCGTAAGATCTCTCGCTGAGACTGTCTGAGCGAAGACAATAGTGAGCATAACTGAATAATTTTGTTCTGGGTAACTGCAGACGAACGAAAAAGTTGTGCGTTACGAAGCGCATCCCCCGGTGGGTGAATGACTTGGATGATACCAGATCCGACTTCTCGTTTACTTAAGAAACCCGAGACGTCGGAGCGATAGAAGCAGATTCTGCACATAGTTCTGAAGCGTTAACTCATTGCCGTACCTGTATGAATGTTGTCCAGGTAGGCAGACATTATCGCAGACGAATACGTTCGGAAATGAGTCATTACAGAGTCCGTTATTCGAGTGAAGGCCCAGGGGGCTAGATTCAGACCAAAGCATATTGCTCGGAACTGATATACGACTGCTATGATAAGGAAGCGAAGATACTTTCTGACGCCTGATGTACCATCGCGTGAAAGTACGCCTCTTGAGATCTATGCATGTAGCATAATCGTAGACCCGAATACTCGCTCTGACCGATCGGGTGGACTCCATATATAAACTTGGAGCCACGATCAGCTTGTTTATCCAATTCCGAATAATGAGTGAACGGAACGAGCCGTCTGGTTTTTGGAACCAGAAAAGGATGGTTGTAGAAACCTAGAAACCTGGATATTCCTAGATTTCTACGATCTCCATCGCGATCATTCCAGAAGAGACTTGACTTCTGATGGAAGCGAGCCTCTATCCTACTGACTTGGCGGAAGCCGAGTCCATCTTGGACTCCGAGGTTACAGAGGATTTCGTTTGAGGTACAATTTAGTCCTTTCGAAATCACCCCTTGAATACAAGTGACGTCCGTAATCTATTCCCAAATAATTGAGAAACTCGACAGTCTTCCGCTCACTAGTACACGATAGAGGTTAAAACCATTACCTCCTGGTCCTGCGAGGCTTGCGGAAGGAGAAGCCATGTCCACCACGGACCGCACCTCGCCCCGTCGACCTAGGGACGTCTGACCGTAATAACGGCCCCTATATGAGTCGCTTCCCTGACTGTCTAGAATAAGACCTAGAGGACGTACAGGAACCTTTATAGGGTCTTCCCTTGGACGTATTCGTCCCTGAAGTGCCTGTCCTACTCTTCTCTGCTGAATCCGACTATATGGAAGCAAATTTTAATAGCAGAGAGTCTAAAGCTTTCTTAGTTATCTGATCATAGACTGCGGAAAGCTTGCCGTCGAAGAAAACTCTCCGGAGACCGGAGCAATTCTGAGAGAGTTTTTCACCTTACTATCTACACGCGTGGATATAGCCAGGACCGCGTCACGTCTAACCAACTCCATATTGCCACTAAAGGACGGAGTTTCACGTGAGGCCCTTGAAAGAACTCTTAAGGAGATTGTGCATCCTAGAAGTTTTCCTTGCGACGTAATAACGTTCTGGTAAAGTGATCTGCGTACGATGATGCGTCTAAGCTGACCCTGCTAGACGATATAGTTATTTCCAACATCGTGGTTGGAATTGACAGACCGTAAAAAATACTAGGTCCTGACCTGGTCGTCTAGACGTAGAGAACTCTCAATGCTCCATCCTGCCGTTTCAAAATATTCGTTGAATTGATGAAAGGCAGATGTAGAACATATTGCCGATAAGAAACCTGATCTGCCCAATTAGGTAGCAAGTTAATATAGCGTCATTCAACAGATCAAATGTCCTTGAGACATATCTGGACTGTCGGAAACTGAGGGATGATCCTAAACAGGTTAAGAATTCTGTGTCCAGTGGCGCTATCAGTCTTATCCGGCAACGCAGCATTTTGGTCCGGAGGAACAACGTCAGATAATGCCGGATGCACTCTACGGCAATTATGTTGTTCCGAAAAGGGAAAACAACTCATCCGTATCCCTTTCGCCATGCTGTCGGACCACTTGTAATTCTTGGTCGTCCGTGTCTGAACCTGCAGCGGAACGTACCAACCCAGCTTCCTCGGATAATTCCTGATCCGACAGTTACTGTCGGTTGCTGGGATGCTGCGATAATTTGTGCTATCTGTGATAGCATGTCCGTAACAGGGGCCTGTGGAGCTGCAGTCTTATAGGATTTAGCCGCTGGAAGCGCCTTGGACGTTCACTCTTGCATACATCTAATATGTGAACGTCCGGAGTATGAAGGCCTCGTATCCTTGGCTACCGGATGGCGTGACCTGGTCGCCGTAGAATCCCTGGTCGGCGATGTTGGTGAATATCACAGGTCACGTAGCCAAGGTGCGGTCGCGTGTGCTGCCGTGAGGATGAGGAAGCCGAAAGAGCAGTCTCTCCGGACTGTCTATATAACTGAGCGTCCCGAGCGGTGGATGTATGCTCCGACTGAGCAACGTTTTGTACCACAACGTCTGGGCCCAGATGTTGTAATACGAGAGAGGAACCTCTCTCGCTCGCAGCCCGATGGACCTGGACGAGCTAGGAACCGGACTAAAATCCTCGTATCCGTCGTCACTGGGTGCGCACATTGTATTTTATAGTGCTCGCATCACCCAAATCTCCTTCCTGGACCGCAACGGACGAACCCGGGTGCTCAGCCATTCGGTGAATGGTCGCGACACCGGGTGAGCAAGCGGACGCCAACGCCGTCGATCCTACTTGGGACCTCTTAGGCAATTGACGTATCTGCATGAGCACTTTACCGCTAGCTCTTCTTTTGACTGACAACGGAAGCACACTTACAAAGACTTCACGGTAACAATACCTAGTTCATGTTACCCTATGAGACCCGTGGAGCCGCGGTCCTACCTGAAATATCCGCTGGAAGCTCCCGGAACGTTCATTCCTGCATTTATATAATATGCGAACGTCCCGACTGGAAAGGTCTCGTATCCTTGGCCAGCAGATGGAGTGACCTGTTCGAAATGTATTCCTTGGTAGGCGAAGCAGGAGCACCAGGGACGTTCAGTCCTGCATTTATATAATATACGAACGTCCCCTGGAAATCTGGTCACATAGCCAAGGTGCGGTCGTGTGTGTTGACGAGGATGAGGAAGCCAATATAGCAGCCGCGTCGGATTGTCATGCGACAGAGCGTCCCGAGCAGGAGGAGTGGACGTAAGCTCCGACTAAGCGAACATACACCATCGCGGCGCAGATGTGGATGCAAGAGAAAGGGGGCCTCTCGCTCGCGGTCCGGGGGACCTGGACGAGCTAGCTACCGGACTGACAGGCTTCCTCCGTACTATCCTCGGATCCGTCGTTGCCGGGTGTGCACATCTGAAGTTTTATAGTGCTCATATCACCCAATCTGCTACCCTGGACCAGAACGGACTAACCCGGGTGCTGTACCATTCTTTCCTGGTGAATGGACGCGACACCGGGCGGACTAGCGGGCGACAATGCCTTCGATAGAACTAGCTAACTCCCAGCAATTGTCGTAATACCTTGAGCACTTCCCGCTAGCCCTACTATTGCAACGACGGAGACACTTATTGAAGACATCACGGAAACATCACTCTGAATTCTGAAAAAGAAACTGATAATATATAGTGACCCTACGGAGAGAGGACCGTAATGGACCCCCTAACCGCTAATAAAATACCGTAACACGTCTCCAACGTTGTCATATCAATCAACACACAGAGCAAGAATTAATGCGACTACATTGACTATAAGAAACAATGAACTTGTGAATTAGAGGAAGATATCCTCGCATTACGAATGAAGAATATTTTTTCCAACCAGAAAAAATATACACCGTCATATTACTCGCACTTACCCTTGAAATAAAAATACATTATTATTTATAATTCATTATAACATTTCAAAAGAAATTTAAAAAAAAAAAATTTGAAAAAATTTTCAGAAGGGCCCAAGTTCCCAATGGGAACCTTGAGCCCAAAGGATCCCAAAAAAGCCCAAGTGTGGACAAAAATGTTTAATCATTTCGAAAAATTAATGTAACACTTACGGACAATATTGAATGTCTCTTGCTATTTACTAAATTAAGCAGAAGACAAGTAATCACTGTCAGAAGTAACAGTTGTCAAGATAAGCAAATGTGTCAAACCGGAAACATGACTCCAGGTACTGAAACAAACATAGCCCGAAATCAGTTACCAATTTAAACACCATCTGATGCAAAACAGACTTCCAAAGAAACTGTAGAACACCAGATGGTAGATGCAGACCAAAACGCCTAAACACCCCTAGGGTGAGGACGTAAACATGGGGAAAAAACAATAATTCTGTTACCAAGCCAAAACTCCCAAGAAATTTTAGTAATAAACATTACAAAAAATAAGCCAAAAGCATGGGAGAATAGCTAGGGGGGAATAAAGGAAAGGGAGAGAGAAAACACTGATTAAACAATGGAACATTCATAGCAAGAATGACCACAACAAGGTCATGCCTCGAAAATAGGTAACATGAATAATTTCGTAAAATAATTATAAGTTACAGCCCCTGAACATTTGTTTCCACTGTTTTTTCCACTCCACCTTCTATTTCCACAATATATCCACCATTTCTCTCATAATTATGCGTCTGGCATCTTTAAAACAGATTTACAAGCAAAAATAACAGTGAAGTGTAACTGTATTGAGGGCCAAACAAATGACTTGGCGGCAATTTCGAGACCTCGACACTGCGCATGCGCAGTGGAGTAAAAGTATGGAGGACCATATAGGACATGTAATTTTCGGTTTTAGATGCAAATTTTGGGGTTTGGGGGGTAAAATTTGCGTTTGGCCCCTAATATTTTAGAGTTAGCGCCAGCTAAGTCTGGGTCATTGGTACAGTATAAAAAATATGAGCTTGTTTACCACAGTAAATAAGCACCGATTCACTTCCCGGGGTTCCGCGGGGGTTTAGAGCATAAAATTTTAGTGTAGCTGCATCATCGTCAAGAGAAAGAGGCGTATGAGGAACGTGCTCTCCCGCAATGCCATACATATTGTACGTTTTATGCACAAGCAGTGTGTCCGATCTGCAAAGGAATGATTATTTGTCCTCATTAAATTGTCTCCTTTGGTGAAAGCATTCATAATGAGGGTAAACTGAAGTGGGTGCAGAGTGGGACGAGGTTAGGATGGATTATAGTTCTCTGAACGCCTTTCCACTCCACTGTACACAGTTCTACTAGAAGCAGTACTGAGGCTTAGCTTGAGGAATTGTGTCATATCGTCGCCCTCGGGGGACCATATCTATTGCTGAAAATCAGACTGCCTCAGAGATAAAGTATTTATTTATTGGGGTTTAATGTCACATTTCTGTACAATGGCTAATCATGACCATGACAGCTTCACGGATGGAAGAAGCCGGAGTACCCGGAGAGAACCACCGAGCAACGTTGAGCAACTGTCAGCTCCCCAACATACTAACTCTACACAAGCAGAGTTAGCATTGGTTGAAGACAAGTGCACCATGAACGAGCAGTACGCCTTAGTACACGTTGTCACTGTGCCCCCAGATGAGCAATGGGGGTGAAGTGTCTTGCCCAAGGAGACAACGCGGTTGCCGCAGGTGGGATTCGAACCGAGGACCTCTCGGCTTGTAGCCTGCACCTCTACCTACTGAGCCACCGCGCCCCCAGAGATCTAGTAAGGTCAAAATAAGAATGGCCGCCGTGCTCAGAGTACTCTTGATCTTCATTATTAAAGTCAATATCTTTGTATTGAACTGAAGTCTTCTGAGTTGGACTACAGACTCGTTGAGATAGATGAGAATCCTCAGTCACAGGAGTGTCGAGGTGGAGATAAATGTTCAGCCAATCTTGAACGTTTAGTGGGTAGGAAATTTTTCAGCAGCAAACTGAGCAAGCGAAGGCTAGGAGTTTGTTGATCAGAAACGTGTGACCGAGTTTCCTCTTGGGAGAAGAATGCGAAGAATCGTATCTATATTAAAGACTATTCTGTTGGCTTGCCAATGCCATGAGTTACGTAAGCATGCCCATCATGGATATGATTTAGAAATTGTTGCCGAGTGCCATGATCTTTAAACGAATTATGTTTGAGAGTTGGAGAAACTGCCTAAATACTGGTGGCAAGAGTAAGACGCTGAGACAGTAGAACACAGTAGTCGTAGAGCTATGTTCAATTCGACTTCTACGTGTGTCCTCTACGGGAAGACGAAGGTTTCATTCTTTCCTTTGTATTGCATTGTATTCTGAAATTATGAACGATTGAGGTTTGGCATGAGGTGACAAAGGGAAAGGGGTGAGGTGACAAAGGGAAAGGAGGGAAGAGTATCTGATGCCACTGCCTGCAACTTGGCTTGAGATTCAAGTCGAGACTTGACGGCACACCACAAAGAATTAGGTCTAATGTCAGAAACAGCACACCGGTTGACAAGTCTGTAGCCATTGCAATGAATACAGGAAGAGTGGCTGTCACAAGTGCTTTGGTTTCACACAACGTTATAGTTACCGCGTTGTGACAAACACTGGCTGATCTAGAACAAGAATGCAAGAATATCAGGTATGTAATAATTTATGCTAAGTAAATAGAACAAATAAAAAAATTACATGTCATATTCTGTGATATAATAAGGCCATATAATACAGTTCAATATAACTGGCCCAAAAATAATGATTGTCACTGAAAAAAAGTCGAAGTTAACAAGCACTTCCGGTCGAGAATGGACTGGAACTTTTGATGAACCGTAAGTGGATAAAATCATTTTTCGGAGAACAGTGAGAATCAACAGAAAGTATACGTAACTACAATATAATATAATTCTGGTATAACCGGACAGATCAGTCTCAGTAAAAGGTTCCCCTCCCCATGTCAACAACATTAGTGTATTAATGAGAATGGAGGGGAGGAGGGGGTTACGTCAGCAAATTGAGTGGAGAACTCGGTAAATTCCTCAAATTCATTTATTGGTGTTTAAGGTCACATACATTTGCACAATAGATAATCATAATAGAGATAAAGTCAAGGTCAGTTCATCGTTTATACCCCTTGTTGCCTATTTTATTGGACTCGCACCCCAAGCATTAGTGACAGTACTAGCACTGCTTCACTTCCCGGGGTTCCGGCGGGAGAGAGATTGCTTTTAGTTCAATTTTCGAGTGGACTGCTTACATGGAGAGTTTGATAAATACAGAACCGCACATACGTTTGAATGGGTAAATTAACTTGATTGCTTTGGCCCAGGATATCACTCGAGCCTTCGATGAAGAATGTTCTCATGATACAGGCTTGCTTCAGTTCAAAACAGCTACACAGAACAGGAGACGAAACCAGATTGTGCACAAGGTTATCCGGGGGAATTCAATGTCGTCACAAGCAGCGATATAAACTACTGACAGATGAAAATCGCTTGTAGAAGTGAAGACAAAAAAGCAAATCAAGCAGAACGCCGGGTCTAAGTACATAATCAGTGAAGGGAAAAGAAACCAGCTCCCCAAAATGATTATAAACTGAGCGATTGAAACAATTCTATAATATATTTATTTGAGTTTAAGGACACATACTTATGCACAATGGCTAATCGTGACCGTGACAGTTTTACGGGCGGAGGAAACCGGAGTACCCGCAGACAACCACCGAGCCTCGAACGAGCAATTGTCAGCTCCTCAACATTCTGTTCAAGCTCCGCTCAAGCAGGGTTACAGTGGTTAACGACATGTGCACCATCGACGTGCAGTGCGCCTTAGTACACGGAGTCATCGTGTCCCAATGCAGGTAACTGGGATAAAGTGCCTTGCTCAAGGACAACGCTGGTCGTCTCGTACGGGAATTTAACTCGGGGCCTCTAGCATAGAAATTCTATAATAGACGGCCGTTGAACTTTCAAAAATGGTGTAGAATTGTCCTGTATTAGTTAAGAATCGCGTCGATTTCGATGGATAATATTGCTAAAAGCTCAATGTGAGAAAAAATTAACATTATCACGGACCATAGCGCCCAAAATAGTCTAAAACCGTCGAAGACAAAGTCCAAAAAGAGGCTATGTCGTCCCCCGAGTTACAATATGTTCTATGTGCCAGTAGGCAAGTGGAACACATTGGAACTCCGGAGACGATGTGTCCACACATCTAACAACTTAAATAGAACCAAAACCGAATCTTAAAAATCAAAACCGCCCAGCTCTAGCAAAAGATCTCGAAAACTGCCGAGGGACCTCAATTACTGAGGATCAAGTCTTTAGCAAGAAGGTCTCAAACCGAGATCTAATACGTGATCCATTCCTTTGCCAGGAGAGTGAATTACAACCGTTCCCACATGCATGCAATTGGGTAAATATTGCCAAAGTATAACTCCGCTACCAGTGGCGAGGGTCGAACTGCAGAGCTTTCGTTTTAAAGTCTAAATTAATGACGCCACAACTGATCCAGCGCGATCTCGGAATGATTCAAACTCAAAATCGAAAAAATGTAAGCATTCGCCTTTCTTATACGGAACAATTTATTGGTGTTTAAGGTCATACTGATGCACAAAGGCTAATCGTGACAGTGACAATTTTGCGGATGGAGGAAGCCGGAGTACCCGGAGAGAACAAACCGAGCATCGACGAGCAACGGTCAGCTCCAACATTCGCACTGTTCAAGCTCTGTTCAAGCAGGGTTCCAGCAGGTGAAGACGTGTGCACCATAGACGTGCAATACGCCTTAGTACACGGCGTGACCGTGCCCCCATGTAGGCAACCGCGATAAAGTCCTTTGAGCAAGGACAAAACGCGGGTCGTCCCGGATGGGGGCGGAACTTGGGATCTCTAGCATACAAGTCCAACAGTGTGCCACTGAGCCACCGCGCTCCAATTCGGAATAAAAGGTCGACTGAAGACCACGGAGACTCAATTTCGTATCCACCGATTATAAAGAGCATTCTTTCTACGTCGGTGACGCTTCCAAAAAATCTGTTGAGACCTTATGGGTACTATCTACAAATATTTGTTACAGTTTGTTGGTGGCCTAATATGGTATATGTGGTGCCAGTTAACTTCATATTGGACGAGTGAGAAGCTCGAGTCCAATATGGAATTAACTGCCACCAGATATACCATATTAGGCCACCAACAAACTGTAACGAATATATCTTACCGACTGCTGCATCGATGCATAGAACTAATAACAGCGATCAAAATTAAATTTAGAGAATTCTCACAATGTGTTCACGTGCTTTGCCTTGTTACAATTTATGGGAGAGTGCCTACAGCCACTCTCCCATAAACTGTAACAAGGCAAAATCATACATACCAAACAGTTTCATTTCGAAGGTAACATGACACATTCACAGAATATGAAACCTTTTAAGTTGCCTAACCTGCACTTCAGACCAAATATGGGCTTCCAACACTCAATCTTACAACTTGAAGCGTATATCGGCTACCGCCATTTTGAATAATCAATAAACAAAGGGGAGATTGCCCATAGCTGTCAGCGTATATTGATGTAGACAGGCAGTATATGGTTTTATATGCAGTCTGCATGTGACGTCTTTGAACCAATGAAATTCACAGACACTTGGAGGTAAGATATAGCTTGGTATTTTATTTAGTCATTATCGTCGTCTCAGAAAAACATGGTTCAGATTGAAGTTGTTAGTAAATTATGTTGAAAAAAAAACAGTAATTTCATCTATATTAATTTAAACAGCAACTGGCCCATTCCATATAGCATGCCAATTCCAGTTTCACTACCCCATACCACTGTTGAAAACAAAGTTAATGTTTCCAAACAATGTTGATGTTGAGCTATTACTAGGGGCGCGTCATGTGCAATGTTTAGAGCTGGTAAGTCTCGCTCCAGTTCCTGGGTCATATACAAACTACATCAAGACATGCCTGAAAGGAAGGCATGCCCAGATATAACCGCAATATTTTATCAGTCGAGATCCGGGCAGTCAGAATCAGGGTTACAGTACACCATCCCCTTATCAGTAATCTACATAACGCCCAGAAGTGCATTCGATTCTATATTTGACTAATAGACCCGAATCAACTAGAGATTCGATTCGAATCAAAAATGTGATTCACAGTCCCTACAATATCCTGGGAGAACCGAATCTAAACTTACAAAAAGAGGGCTTTAGATTCTTGGACAAAAACTATGTATCGAAGGATGCATAAGTATCCAGATAGACTGCTGCAGAAATTAAAGAGAAAGGGCAGAAGAAAATGTCAACGTAGAATAGCATCTCAGAGCAGAGTTCTAGAAAAGCTGCCAGATTGCTTGAACATAACTCGCTCAGAAAACAGTTAAGAAATCCAACAGAAACAGGTATGGTTTGTGTTAGTTACCCTAGCTACCACTAACCCTAGCTAGGGTTAGTTACCACTAACCCTAGCTACCACTAACCCTAGCTACCACTAACCCTAACTAACCCTAACTTCCACTAACCCTAACTAACCCTAACTTCCACTAACCCTAACTAACCCTAACTTCCACTAACCCTAACTAACCCTAACTTCCACTAACCCTAACTAACCCTAACTTCCACTAACCCTAACTAACCCTAACTTCCACTAACCCTAACTAACCCTAACTTCCACTAACCCTAACTAACCCTAACTTCCACTAACCCTAACTTCCACTAACCCTAACTTCCACTAACCCTAACTTCCACTAACCCTAACATCCACTAACCCTAACATCCACTAACCCTAACTTCCACTAACCCTAACTTCCACTAACCCTAACTTCCACTAACCCTAACTTCCACTAACCCTAACATCCACTAACCCTAACATCCACTAACCCTAACATCCACTAACCCTAACATCCACTAACCCTAACATCCACTAACCCTAACATCCACTAACCCTAACATCCACTAACCCTAACTTTCACTAACACTAACTTTCACTAACCCTAACTTCCTCTAGCCTAAACTTACCCTAACTTCCTCTAATCCCAACTACCCTAACTTCCTCTGAGTATCAACGTAGGGACGTCGTGGCCTTCAAAATTTAACTCCTAGAACCAATTTCTAACTGTTCTTTGATACACTCTGCGACCATGAGTGCCTACAACCTGACTCGCCATCTCATTCGCCTTCCGAAATCGATTAGGGAGGTGAGGGTGCCTCTGTCTTGACGTGGCTTCATAATGCGCGGACATCCGCTCCAGCGACAGTTAGCTTATCTTGTTGTGGTTCTGAAACGTCCAACTAAATGAGCTATCGTTGACTCGTGGACCCCAAATTGCCGGGCAATGAGACGTTGCGACTGGCCCTGCATAATTTGAGCAATAGCACAACCCCCAGGAGCTTCGGACATTCGCGACATTTTGCTTTTCAACCATGTTGAAATGAAATGTTATGCAATCTGTGTGTCCTATTCAAAACAATTTGGTATGGTTTTCAAGCCCATGGTACGTGGAAGTGCCTCTGATGCACGCTTTTCGAACAATCTGTTGAAAGGATGCAGTGTCGGACATGGTCATATTTGACTGAATTGTAACCAAAGACTCTTCAGACAGTACATCGAGATAGCCATGTGTTTAAATTTATGACATTTGGTCTACAGATAAAAAAATTATACTTCCAAAACTGAACTTGCTTTTCTTTTTTCCGTCAGAATATATACAGATAGAAATTATGCAATATACCAAACATTGATATTAATTGTGATCCACCATCGCCAAGAGAGGCTCACAGGATTTTCACTAAAGTCATACGATGCGAAAATACACCCAAACCCTTCTTTTACAAGAGACACTATGCAGAACAAAGAGGTGGATCACAAATGTCAAGCATCGCAATGCAAAAGCTTAGAATTTAAATATTATATAACATTCTGAGCTTCAGACAAGGGAACCTAGACATCTTAGATCCCCTGCAACAAATTATAGATTCCTCGCGTAGAAAGTGAAGGTTGGTTGCATCCAGAAAACAACCGTTTTATTATCTGGTAGAGCTATAGATTTAGCATAAAAGTATCTGGTAGAGCTTTATCATCCTTTAGCAAATTTATGCTCTTGAGGATGATAAAGCTCTAACCTCGTGAGCCGAGATTCTATTCACTCCAATATGTATTAGTTAAATTTCTAGAATCGACACGAATGATAGACAATCTATTTAGAAATGGAATCAACAAATATCAGTCAAGATAAAGTAAGAGTCTATTGGAGACAGGACAGGAGTCACTTTCCTAATGAAAATGGACCGCTCCACACATGTATTCGTAGAGCCCCCATTGTACATAGTAGGGGTCTAGAATTATTGACAGGTGGTATAGTATGAATTATAGGAACAGGTAGTTTATCTGGTACCTGCTTCTTGGCTAGAAAGCATACTTGTGTAGTGAGAGTAATGGTGTCATCCATACTCCGATAATGCGAATCCTCAATGGAGAGCATGAAGTTCACTCTGAAGCAAAAGCATGCAAGAATGTCTTAAATGCCAAAAACTAACTCCACGGACTAACTATACAAATGTTGTTTCTTGAAGCCTGAAGACCCAGGCTAAATTCAACCAGAAAATCTGTAATGTTAGGAATTGAATCTTAATTTACACCCTTGTCTTGGCACTGCACAAAGAAACCTCCACTAGATCTTGTCTGCAAAGTTTTGAGAATGTCCTCTGGAGCAGAAATGTAGCCCATTGCACTTCTGGGATAATGTTTGTCTGAGGCAGGACGTAACAGATCGACGTTAAGGCAGAGAACCGTTGGATTGCTGTGTAGTTTTTATTTAAGTTTGGCCTTGAAACAGAAGTTAAGAAATTAAGAGGTGGAAACAATTTCTATTAATCAAACAGCTGGATATCTGGGTACAGCCCAAGATGCTGAATATGGTCAATAACTTACTGAATTCATAACTTAGGCAAGGTATGAAATGTAAAATATACATTGAAATATTATGCCCAAGGAACAATAAACGGCTGCAGACGTGATGCCAAAAATCTAAAACTGGATACGTCGTTGAAAATACCCAACGTTGAAAAAATACCCGACATAATGCACATGTAACGACGAAGCAATATACTTGGTACTAAATAAAGAATTAGAGAACTAGTTCGTATTAACCCTTTGAATACTGGTGGTATCTCCCATACCAGTTAAATTATGGAAACTGGAGTCCATAATATCCTTTATCTGGTGTAAGAGCAATTAATATTTTCCGGCAATGTGCAGCCTTCATGCCCCTCGTTCGAACGAGTTCGTGGTTCTGTTAGAAATTTTTTTGAAAAATTTGAAAAAATGATATTTAAAATAAATTTTGATATCGTCTGCGTTAGGTAAGAGGTTAAAATCATTTGGAAATGGACACACACAGTTGGCTAAAATGACTATTGCAGGACCTTTCCGCGGCCTCCGTCTGTCGACTTTCGTCGCCTGTCGCGCCAAAAGAGTTAAAGGTAATTATGACATATCGTGTTCCTGGACCGGAAACTCGGCCTCTCGTGTTGAAAGGGTTGTAAACGATAAGACCGAAGCACGGTAAAGTACGGTGAAGTACGGACCGTTAATTTGCATTTTGCAATATCGTAATAACCAAACTTTTGAGTAACGCAGATAGCGGGACTAAGTATTGAATGAAGATATTTTAAGCTCATTCAGAGTGATAACGCCACACAAAATTGAATCTCCGGCAAATGTTTTCTCAAATCAGTGAGGGAAGGAGGGAAGGTTTTATTTAATTTTTCTTTCAAAAAGTTAGCAAACATGGGGAGGATTTCCGCCGCCTTTTTACACAAATATAGGAAAGTATGTTTATACAAATAAATTCATTTAATTTGAAAAATAAAACATTCCTCCAAAACAAACTATGTACAGTAATTCAAAGGCTTTATATTCGTTTGATGCTCTTCATATTATCTTTGTAGTGAAAGTATTTAATCTAATGGGGGATTTGCCTCGTTACAATTGATGGGAGAGTGCCTAATCAAAAAATGTAAAAGTTTCTGGTGTCCCAGAGTTTGTACTAATATTGAAATACCCCGAAAGGCAATAAAAATATCCAATGAGGGGGTTCAAATTCAATGAGGGATTGCCTGAGAATCAAAACACAAACACTTTTTGCCAATAACCAAAACATCAAAATTATAGACTAGTATACAGGCTATAATTACAACACGGAATCCAAGAACGCAGGTAAATAAAAAAATACCGCATTCAGTGTGAAATCTACTCTAGCGAAAAATACCCGAAAAATCCGTAAATATAAACCAAACAGTCAAAAGCCTATACACACTACAGTGGGACCCAATTTGAGGATGGTGCTCTAAGACTGGTATCCATGGTTAGCAGTTTCTAGCGTAACAAATGGGCATAACTGAAGAAAAATATTCTAAAAATAGGTCGAAACAACTGTGAGTACAAAAGAGTACATGACGCAGTCATTAATGGAATATATTTGTTGAATGAAGAAAAATATACATTTTATAGTGGTTATCCTACAACTTATTTTGACTTGTACTGTACAATATATTGTACTAATAATGTGTATTATACGGCAAAGAGTATTTAAATAAAGTTGCCGAAATGTAAGCAAACACCAACTTATGACGTAATATTAGAAATATTCACGTGGTAATTTCTGTCTATTTATTGGGGTTTAACGACATTAAATCGTCTGCATCATATCGTTTCCGGCAGTGTTGCAGGTGGTGGAAACCAGAGAAACTTAAAAAAAATTGTTGGGATAGTGCTCGACACAAAAGTGCAATATAAAACTGTTGAGCCATGGTATTCAACGTTAATGAGCTAAACCAAAATAATAGCTGGCCAACACCCAGTGGCATTACATAAACTCATTCCTGTCCATAGCAGCCTTGGTAAGCAACAACCAAAAATGCCCCGTACCTAGCTATAAAACTGGCATGGGTCTCTTGAGCCGAAATAAACTGGCTTTCATTTTCCAAACCTCACAGGACCGACGACAGGCTAATTTTAGTTTGTGTGTGGAGGTGGGAACAAATATTTCACCCACTTCATTTCACTCCGTATTGGATCAATGTGTATCCCACAAAGCTCCAGGCTCTTACACGGAGAAAACTGTTCAACAAATTGGGGCGCCAAGGATGCTTTCCGAAGTCTCAAGTACGTAGAAACTGATGCTGTATCCACAGTACAGTCGCCGTGGAAGGGTCGTAATCCACGCGTGGGAAGAGTCGTAATTCACGCGTGGGCAGCGATATGTATTTATTGGTGTTTAAGGTCACATTTTTGCTCAATGGCTAATCATGACCACAACATTAGTATCAACTCAGAACCAGGGATGAGCATTAATAAGCCATGTTGCCCATTTTAGATTAGGTTTGAAGCTGCCAATTATTGGTGATTGGGTCCTATTTTACCAGTAAAACAGGTGGGTGTTGGAGGCGAGAGGGGACGGGAAGCCACATTTGTGGGCGAATGGGTAATCAAGGCAGTATGAGAATCGCGACAATCGATGGCGTGTTTCGGGAACGACGTTGAATTAGCTTTCTCATACGTTTATTTTCGAATTTTACGGATGGGCAATGCGTCAGCTGAGTGCTAGAATGTTCTATGTCCCATAGGCGACAAATGGCTAATGAATATCTTTTGTTGGAATCATGCCGCACAGATCAGAATTGATGCCTCTTGCGGTCTCGGTTGAATCAGATGATACATATTAATGTTTGCCTTCCAAGTGACATTCATATCACACACTTAAAATAATGCGCGGGATTACCTAACTTGTCACATCTGCATTCGGGTGCCCTTGCTATCCGATGCACGCATAAAATGCGAATTTGTGCACAGAAACTAGGTAATGGGTGATTGCGAAAAATTGTTACGCGCTGTTTTCGATTCGACATCAATGTTGACATCGTCCCCCACCCACCAACCTGATTCGAGTTTAGAAATTCCGACCCATACGGCTCTAAACGTTACACCTTATCTTACTCCCCAACCCTGCCAGGCGCTTTGTAGTACTGTTCCGAACACATTTGATCTAGCTGTTGACAAAATATACCTAATGATGTCGAAGGTGTCATTTTGTTTATCAAATTTAGAGTAAAATGCATTTTAATGTATGATAGACAAAATCAGACGGTTAGTGTTGGCCACAATTTCAACTGCAGAAAAGGTAAAAATAACTCAATCTCACCTTTTCGCTACTACAGTAGCAGCTTCGTACCATGATTTTTGTACAAACAGGTGGTGTGTGCTACGCTGTTCATAAAATTAATCATTCTGTAACAATACACAAAAATCACTGCAAATGTCTGGGATATGCCATATCTAAAGAATATCGTCACACCAAATTTCAGCTGGAAGAAAAGAAATATAAGATTAGTCACTTTGTTCAAAATGCCGCTCACAAATTATGAGAGTATCTAGTTCAAAAATAAGGTTATTGGGTACTCGTAGATTTTTGTATAAGGCCAAGGATTTACTACGTGTTATTTCGTACAATAGCAAGCGTGGGTGTAAAGTCACAGTCCGCATCTGTCATGACCACAGCATAGGTATGACGTCAAGTTTAGCCAATCGTGTAAACCTGTGCTGCCAGCTTTAGACTTCCACCCCAGGCATTCGTTCATTTGTCGTCCACACTGAAATCAATTGGGTTAAAAATCAACACAATTCAAATTGGTTAAGTAAATATGAACCCAATTGGGTTTATATTTCCTCAACCCAGCTGATTTGGTTTAATTTTTTACCCAGCTGATTTCAGAGTATATATTTCTATGCAGTAGGCAATCCTGACCGCAACATGGATACAAAGTCAAGTCTGGTCAACCGTTTATACCCAATACCCACAATGCCTATTTCAGAGCACTTGCATCTCAGTCGTTAGTTACCGGGACCCGTTTTACCAAGAAAACGGTGCTTGTGTAGCACAGGAAACAAGCAGTGCTTCAGTTCCCGGGATTTCCACGGGGACACGCATTGGTTACCAGGAAACATTTTACCGGCAGAGAGGAACGTGCTTACCAAAAACTAAGCACAGAACATACAGCAATTAGATCCTGCGGGCGTCTCCTGCGAGGCGAAATAAACTTCCATTTTCTAACCCGCACAGGGCGTAGACAGGCTAAATGAAGTGTGAGTATATGTGGGAATTTCGTTCCGTAAATGTTCAAAACTGTATCGCACATTAGTAAAGGTTCGGGAATTTACACGGATTAACTTCATACAAACTTGGTCAAAAGAATAACGTTTTGAATCCCGGTGTTATCTTGTATTTCAGTTCAATGGCAGCAATTGGCAGAGTCCATATTATTTGGGGGTGGAGGAATTAATATTTTCAACGTGCAGCCTGAGCTGATTGGTCTACACCACATGCGCTCAGTAACCATCCAACTTGAAATTATGACATGTTTTTGGACCAGAAAAGCTGCCTCATGTTGAAAGTGCTAAGGATTAAGTACGTAGAAAGTGAAGTATTATCTATTTAGCAATGTGACCATTATTATCCCTGGTGGGTAAGGGTGTGAGATGGGGGAAATCTCACTCGAGGGCATGTTTAGATAACCTACAAAATACAAATGACTTGTAAAAATGGTATGACTAAAAAGTACATAACATGTCATTTTATATTTCAAAGCTGGTGTTTCGGTGTAAGTTACTGAGATTAGGCCTCCTGAGTTCCAATTTATTCTATGTGCCAGTAGATAGAACACATTGGAACTCACGAGACGATTTGTTGCTTCCAGCAGTCTTATTTCCGTTGGGCTGGTGATAATCCTTTATACGGTCCTTGATGACAATTCTAACACTTCAAAGCTTACAATAATTGAAAAGTTGGCTCTAAAACCATGGCGTAATATGCTGTGTTTCTGACCGTTCAACTGATGACTACGCGAGGTTGCAACTGACCAGTCAGTGAGATCAGGTAGTGTCTTCACAAATGGGCGTATTATTTTCCTCATAACATTCGTTCAAACTAATGATTGTTAGTTAATAGTGTATCAAATACGCGTTTCGTTTGAAACCTAAAATTGTTTGCAAATGTAAATAAACTACATTTTAAGCCGAATTCTGTACGCAAAAGGGGGTTTCCAGGGCGGATCGGGGCGTCGTTTTATGCATCCGAAATCAACGAGGGACATAATGCTACGTTGCTGGGAAAAGAAATGAAAATTTCAGTATATTTTCTTTCGTCATGCGTACGGTGATGTCTATTTTGAGTTACTGCTAAAAGGTTTTTAAAGTTAAAAAGCTCGTATAAATTGAATATGCGCTGAAACATGCGTCTTAAAATAAAAATGCCATCAACTCGGTGGAGATTACTTCGAAAATGGCGTCCAGTTCGAATGAACTCACTAACGTTGCTCAAAGTATTTAAGCGTCGAGAGCGTGATATAAACGAACCAAGCGGGATAACTTACCAAGAAAATAGTTTTAAAATTGCCTGCGATAACTATGCCACTTTCAAAATACGTCCCGAATTTAAAACTAGTCACTGATGGAATTGCCATTTTAAATAATGTTTGACAACTCGATTTGCGCAATTTACAAAATAGCGTCCAAGGTGAAAACTCCGATTTCCGCCATTTTGAATGAAGCAGGTTTGAAAACGCGAGGCTTTACGTAAATCAGAAAAAAGGCGCCTGGATTGAGAAATGCAGCCTTTTCTGGGACAGAATTCTGATACTTTGAATAAAGTTCGACAACTGGATGATTTAGTTAATTTCCAAAACGGCGCCCAAATTGTGAAGTAATCTTTCTGAATAGATCTTCGCCCGCCAATTTGAAAACAAGTTCGGCAAATTCAAATATTAAATTATATAGAGGGGGCGCGGTGTCGTTGCGGTAACCGGTTCTCGTCAAATCGCCGAAGTTAAGATACGTCGAGCGCGGTTAGTAGTTGGATGGGTGACCATTCCATCGACTGATTCGTGCTCTCGCGTTGTGACACTTAATCCCGATTGCCTGCATGGGGACACGATGACGCTGTGTTCTAAGGCGTACTGCATGTCGAAGGTGCGCATGTCTTCAACCAATCTAACCCTGCCTGTGCCGCCCGGTGCAGAATTCAGAGTTACGATACGATGTTGGAGAGATGACAGCTGCTCGTCGTTGCTCGGTGGTTCTCTCCGCGTACTCCGGCTTCCTCCACCCACAAAACTGTCACCGACATGTGACCCTGGTTGTTAATATGTCGTTAAACCCTGATAAATAATAAATTATATATAGTATAATAAAGTCTTATTTACTGGGCTTTCAGGCCACATACTTCAAAATGGCCAATCGTGACCACGACATGGAGACAAAGTAAACTGAAGTCTATCGTTTATACTCATGTTGCCTACTTTAAGGGACTTTCACCTCAAGCATTGGTGACTGGGTCCTACTTTACCAGCAAAAGAGAACTTGTGCAGTAGAAAAAAGCATTGCTTCACTTCCCAAAGTACCCACAGCAGGGAGGGGGGGGGGTGTAATTGGTTTAGGTGCTACATAAGGGAAATGTAGTTACTTTGAAATAATTCCCACTTCTGGTTTTCTATAAATTCAAATTGAATATTCATAAATTATACATCAAAATGAAGGTTGTGTATAGAACACGCATAATATATGCAATTAATTCAGAGTTGACAGCAGGCACCAATGGTTTCTGGAAGTCTGCTACCGTATTCGTACCAGAACTTAAATATTCCACGAGAACTCGTGACCAAGTGTGCTTCAAATATCCAAGAACAAAGCCAGGCATTCAAAGCATTTGTCGATGCAACGACAGGACTGCATCTTGGAAAGGACAACACCGTCGGTATTTTTATTACAGATGGGTTCCATGGCAGACAGACATGCGCATAGAACGAGATACCACTAATTATCTAAAAAAACAATCGCGTAATTCTTTGAAATTCAAACAGTTGTCATGATACTTTTCAATATGGCAACTGTTCAGTCTCCATATCGTTGCGTTAGAACCATAATGTTCTATCTTCCACAGGAAGAGAGAACATTATGGTTCTCACACGACGATATTATAATATTGTGTAGTGTTTAGGCGATCTGTCATTTGACTTAGATGGCATTGTTTATCGATGCTTTATCGGCTCTTATGACATTTGGCACAAATATAAAAAAATCGAAAACATAACGAAGCCAAGAGTTTTGTAATGTAACCCTTACGCAGCTGTCGTTGTGTTTTTAAATTTTATTTCCTAGTTTTGTTCTTGGATATCTGAAGCACACTTGGCCAAGTGTTATATTTTTTTTATTAATAGATCTGGTACGAATACGGTAGCAAACTTCCAAGAACCATTGGTACCTGCTGTCAACGCAGCGAGTTGATTACATATATATCTCTTCTAAACATCACAACCTTCATTTTGGTTTACAATTTGTGAATATTTAATTTCAACTCATGGAATATCCGGTTGGAATTTTAAAGTAAAAATGTTAAATTGAAATTCTCCCTCGGATGTTCCATAAATTCGAAATATACACAAATTACACATCAAAATGGAAATGGTGACGAACAGAACACGAAAAAATATATGCAATCAAGTCAGATTTGACAGCAGACACCAATGGTTCATGGAAGTTTGCCACCGTATTCCTAACGGTACTTATAAAATAATATTTCAGGAGTATTGTCAAATGTGCTCCAGATATCCAACAAAGATGGGACGTTAAAATGCTTCAAAATGTAGGAACAGAGCTGCATAGTGGTAAATTCCAAAACGCTCGGCTTTGTTTACATTGCCCGTCTGTTTAAATTTTCGGTCAAGATCGTCGGGTAGAAATATTCAGTTATTGTGTTTAAGGCCACATACTTATGCACAATAGCTAATCGTGACCGTGACAGTTTTACGGGTGGAGGAAGCCGGAGTACCCGGAGAGAACCACCGAGCAATGGCGAGCAACTCAGCTCCAACATTCTGTTTAAGTTTCGCTTAAGCAAGGTTACAAGGTTGCACCATCATCGTGCAGTACGCCTTGGTAAACAGTCATCGTGACCCCATGTAGACAACCGTGATAAAATGACTTTACCAAGGACACAACGCGGGTCGTCCCGGACGTGAATAGAATCGGGCCGATGAAGCATCAATACACACCGATAGATGGAATTTAAAAGTAAACAAATTTCACTTATATAGCACCTTAAGGGGCAATATAAGTACTAAAAGTTTGTTTATTTTGAAAATGCTCACCTCTGATATACCTTCAATTCAAACTAAATATACACAAAATGTACATCAAAATGAAGATTGAGATGTATAGACTGCGAAACGTGTAATCAACTCATTGAGTCGACCGTAGGCACCATTGGTTCCTGAAACTCTGCTACCGTATTCGTACCAGAACTAAAAATTTAATATTTCACGAAAACAACTTGTGGCCAACTGTGCTTTACATATCCAAGAACAAAGCTAGGGTATCAAAAGTCTTCAAAACACGGCGACCGAGCTGCATGGGGGTAATTTCAAAGCCTTTGCTTTTCTTTACATTAGAAATTTACTTTCGATTTCCGATCGACGTCATCAGACGGAAAAAGCATGAACAACGCCGTCTAAAATCAAATAATGAGAAAGATCGCCTTCATACAGCATACTGTTATTAGAGACTGCACAGTTCCCATATCCAGTGCAAGGTATGATACCTGTTGAAATTTCTTAGAATTACAATTGTTTTTCGATGGAATTCGTGGTATCGAATGATTTGCGCATGTCTGTCGAGCACGGAAACCATCTTCAATACAAAATGCAGACAGTGTTGTCCTTTTCCAAAATGCAGACCAATCGCTGTATTCGAAAATGTTTAGAATGCCTAGCTTTGTTCTTGGACATATGAAGCACATTTTGCCACAAGTTCTCGTGAAATATCAGTTCTGGTTCGAATACGGTAGCAGACTTCCAGGAACCAGAATCAGAGCTACATGGGGGTAAATTCCAAAACCTTCGCTTTCGTTTACACTGACTTTCGATTTCCGGTCAACGTCATTGGACAGAAAAAGCTTCGATACACAACGCAGTCTACGAGCATGTGAGAACGATTGGCTTAATACAGCATACCATTATCACAGAGACTAAACAGTTGCCATATTCGATGCAAGGTATTATAACACCTGTTGAAATTTTAGAATTACGGTTTTCTTTTTCGATGGAAATTCGTGGTATCCATTGATTTGCGCATTTCCGCCGAACATGAAATCTATCTTCAATACAAAATGCAGACAGTTTTGTCCTATTCCCAAATGCAGTCCTGTCGCTGTATCCCGAAGTGTTTTGAATGCCCAGCTTTGTTAATGGATGTCAGCACATTTGGCCACGAGTTATTTGAGAAATATTTTCAGTTCTGGTACGAATACGACAGCAGACTTCCAGGAACTAGTGGTGCCTGCTGTCAACTCAATGAGTTGATTACACATGTGTTTCGTGTTCTATACATCCCAACCTTCATTTTGATGTATAATTTGTGTATATTTAATCTGAATTGAAGGAATATAAGAGGTTAGAATGTCAACGTAAACAAAATTCCATTACTTGTATAGCTCCTTGAGGTGCTATATAAGCATTGAACTTTTGTTTATTTGGAAATTTCCGCCTCTGATATTCCTTAAATACAAATTCAATATGCTCAAATAATATACATCAAAATGAAGTTTGTGAGGTATAGAACACGAAGCATATGAAATCAACTCATGGAGTTGAGAGCTGGCACTACTGGTTCCTGGAAGTCTGCTGTCGTATTCGTCCTGGAACTGATAAAATAATATTTCCCGAGAACTTGTGGCCAAATGTGCTTCACATATCAAAGAACAAAGCTAGGCATTCAATACACTTCGGGATACAGCGGTAGAACTGCATTTGGGAATGGGACAAAACTTACAGCACTTGGTATTGTAGATTTCATGTTCGGTGGAAATGCGCAAATCTCTCGATACAACGAATTTCCATCGGAAAAAAATCGTAATTCTAAAATGTCAACAGGTGTCATGATACCTTGTATCGAATATGGCAACTGTTTTGTCTCTATATGATAATGGTATGCTGTTTTAAGCCGACCGTTCTCATATGTTTTAAGACTGCGTTGTGTATCGATGCTTTTTTTTGTCCAATGACGTTGACCGGCAATCGAAAGTCAATACAAACGAAAGCGAAGGTTTTGGAATTTACCCCATGCAGCTCTGACGCCGTGTTCTGAATGATTTTGATGCCCTAGCTTTGTTCTTGGATATGTGAAGCACATCTGGCCACAAGTTCTCGTGAAATAATTTAGCAGTTCTGGTACGAATACGGTAGCCGACTTCCAGGAACCAGTGGGGCCTGCTGTCAACTCAGTTGATTTCATATCTTTTTCGTGTTCTATACCTCCCAGCCTTTATTTTGATGAATAATTTGTGTAGATTTAATTTGATTTTAAGGAATATCTGAGGTGGAAATTTCAAAATAAACAAAATGTCATTGCTAAAATACATGTAACACTTTAATATTGATACTAAAACAATCTTTCCGAGATGAGATTAATGTGTTAAGGTGCTATGTAAGTAATGGAATTTTGTTTATTTTGAAATTCCCACCTTATATTCCTTAAATTCAAATTAAATATACACAAATTATACATTAAAATGATGACAGATGTATGGAACACGAAGCACATACGTAATCAACCCATAGAGACAACAGGCACCACTGGTTCCTGGAAGTCTGCTACCGTATTCGTGCCAGAACTGATAAAATAATATTTCACGAGAACTTGTGGCCAGATGTGCTTCAGATATCCAGGAATAAAGCTTGGTATTCGAAACACTTTAGGATGCAGCGTTAGAACTGCATTTGGGAAAAGGACAACACTGTCTGCATTTTATATTGAAGATGGATTCCATGTTCAACGGACATGGGCAAATCACTCGATACCACGAATTTCCATAAAAAATCGTAATTCTAAGAAATTTCACCAGGTGTCATGATACCATGATTAGCATATGGCAACTGTGCCGTCTATATAATAGTACGCTTTATTAAGGCGATCTTTCTCATATTTTAGACGGCGTTGTTTTTCGATGCTTTTTCCGTCGTATGACGTTGGCGGGAAATCGAAAGTAAGATTATAGGTATACAAAGCTGTAACTTTTGGAATTTACCACCTTTCAACTCTGTCGCTGTGTTTTGAGGGATTTTGATTCCCATGCTTTGTTCTTGGGTATGAAGCACATTTGGTCACAAGCTGTTCTCAGGAAGTATTTTGTTATCAGTTCTGGTACGAATATGGTAGTAGACTTCCAGGAACCAGTGGTGCCTGCTGTTAACTATGAATTGATATCGTACTTTTTTCTTGTACTATACACCCAACCTTTATATGTTTCGTGTTCTCTGTCACCAACCTTCATTTTGGGCGACAGAGCTGCATGGGGGTAAATTCCAAAGCCTTTGCTTTTCTTTACATTAGAAATTTACTTTCGATTTCCGATCGACGTCGTCGGACGGAAAAAGCATGTACAAACAACGCCGTCTAAAATCAAATAATGAGAAAGATCGCCTTAATACAGCATACTGTTATTCGAGATTGCACAGTTGCCATATTCAATGGAAGGTATCATGATACCTGATGAAATTTCTTTGAATTACGATTTTGTTTTTCGGTGGAATTCGTGGTATCGAGTGATTTGCGCATATCTGTCGAACATGGAAACCATCTTCAATAAAACATGCAGACAGTGTTGTACTTTTCCCAAATGCAGTCCTATCGCTGTATCCCGAAGGGCTTTGAATGCCTAGCTTTGTTACTGGATGTCCGCACATTTGGCTACGAGTTGTTCTAGAGAAATATTTTATTATCAGTTCTGGTACGAATACGATAGACTTCCAGTTACTAGTCGTGCCTGCTGTCAACTCCATGAGTTGATTTCATATATGTTTCTTGTTCTATACATCCCATTTTGATATATAATTTGTGTATATTTAATTTGAATTTAAGGAATATCTGAGGTGGGAATCTCAAAATAAAAATTCCATTACTTATATAGCACCAAAATGGCGTCCAAAATGACGAAGGCCGTATTTTCTGCACAGAATTCAACCATTTTGAATATGGCGAGTTGGACAACTCGTTGAATTCCGCCTTTTTCAGAATGGCATGCAAAATGAAAACGGCAGTTTTTCCATTTTGAAATCCGCCATTTTGAATAATGCAAGCAAGAAAACTCGAATTCCGCTATTTTCAAACTGGCGTCCAAATTGACAAAGGCAACTCTTTTCAGCACAGAATATTGCCATTTTGAATAATTGAGGTTCGACATCTCGATGAATTTTTACATTGGCAAATGGCGTCCAAACTGACAACGGCAGTTTTTTTTTGTCAACTAGAATAAAGCAAGTTACAACTCGGCGAATGCCTCCATTTTTGAAATGGCGTCCAAACTGACAACGGCAGTTTTTTGTCTATAGAATTCCGCCATCATAAAAAATGCAAGTTTGACAACTCTATGAATTCTTTCATTTTCAAAATGGCATCCAAAATGACAAAGGCAGTTTTGTTCTATAGAATTCTACCACCTTGAATAATGCAACTTTGAAGAGTTGATGAATGACACGGTTTTTCTGTATAAAATTCCGCCCTTTTGAATAACGTAAATTAGACACCTCGATGAATTCTTCCATTTCAGAATGGCGTCCAAACTGACAACAGCAGCACTTCTACCACCTTGAATAACGCAAGTTTGAAGAGTTGATGAATTCCTCCATTTTGAAAATGGAGTCCAAAATGACATGGGGAGGTTTTTCTGTATAAAATTCCGCCCTTTTAATAACGTAAAGTAGACACCGATGAATTCCGCCAATTCAAAATGACGTCCAAACTGTCAATGGCAGTAATTTTTTTCTCTAGAATCCCGCGATTATAAATAATGGAAGTCTGAAAACTCGATACGTTCTTCCATTTTCAAAATGGCGTCCAAAATGTGAAGGGCAGTTTTTCTGCATAAAATTCCCCCATTTTGAATAATACAGGGTCGACAACTCTTTGAATTCCGCCATTACCAAATTGGCATACAATATGACAAAGGCAATTTTTTCTACTGAAAATTCAGCCATTTTGAATAATGCAAGTTGGGTAACTCGATGAATTCCACCATTTTCAAGATGGCGTCCAAAATGACAAGGGCAGTTTTTCTGCATATAATTTAGCCATTTTGAATATGGCAAGTTGGAAAACTGGATGAATTCCTCCATTTTCAAAATGGCGTCGACACCAACAACGTTAGAATTTTTAGATAGAATACCACCGTTTTCAATAATGAAAGTTCGCTAACTCGAGGAATTCCTCCATTTTAAAAATGGCGTCCAAAATGACAAGGGCAGTTTAATTTCTGTAGAGAATTCATCCATTTTGAATAATGCAAGTTGGATAACTCGAATTTCACCATCTTCAAAATGGCGTCCAAAATGACACGCATTTTTTCTGCATATAACTTCGCAATTTAAAATAATGCAAGTTTGACAACTCGATGATTTCCTCCATTTTCAAAATGGCGTCCTAAATAACAAAGGACGTTTTTTCTGCATAAAAGTCCGCCATTTTTGAAAACGGAAGTTGGACAATGCGATTAATTCCGCCATTTTGAAAATGGCTTCCAAAATGACAGTTTTTTCTGTGTAGAATTCTGTCATTTTGTATAATGCAAGTTCGACTACTCGATGCATTCCATTATCAAGATGCCATCGAAAATGATAAGGGCATTTTTTCTGTAGGCACTTCCGCCATTCCAAATAATGCAAGATCGACAACTGGATGACTTTCGCCATTTCAAAATGGCATCTAAAATGACAACGGCAGATTTTTGTCTGTATAGAACTCCGCCATTTTGAATAATGCAAATGCGACAACTCGATGAATTCCGCGATTATTAAAATGGCGTACAAAAAGACAAGGACATTTTCTTCTGTCCATATAGAATTCCGCCATTTTTAAAACTGCAAGTTGGATAACTCAAGGAATTGCGCCATTTTCGAACTGGCATCCAAAATGACAAAGGCAGTATTTTTCTGTACAGAATTCCGCCATTTTGTTATAATGAAAATTCGAAAGCTCGATGAATTCAGTCATTTTCAAAATGGCTTCCAAAATGACAAGGCAGAATTTCTGTATAGAATTCCGCCATTTCAAATAATGCAAGTTAGACAACAAGATGAATTCCGCCATTACCAAAATGGCGTCCAAAATGATGCGAGTATTTATTGTGCTCAGAATTCCGCCATTTTGAATGCAAGATTGACAACGATGAATTCTTCCATTTTCAAAATGGCGTCCTAAATGAGAAAGTCAGTGTTTCTGCATAGAATTCCGCTATTTCGAAAAATGCAACATGGATGCCTCGAGGCATTCCGCTCTTTTCAAAATGGCATCCAAAATAAGTTTTTTTTCTGCATAGGATTCATCCATTTTAAATACTGCAAGTTTGAAACTTATGAATTCCACCAATTTTAAAGTAGCGTCCAAAGTGACAATGGCAGCTTTTCTGTTTTGAAATCCGCCATTTTGAATAATGCAAGTAAGACAACTCTATGAATTCCATCATTTTCGAAATGGCTTCCAAACTGACAACGGCAGTTTTTTCTCCGGAATTCCGCCATTATAAGCAATGCAAATTTCAGAACTATGAATTCTTCCATTCTCAAAATTGCGTCCAAAATGACAAAGGCAGTTTTTTTTCTGCATTAGAATTCCGCCATGTTGAATACGGCAATTTGGACAACTCCATGAATTCCTTTATTCAAAATGGCGTCGAAACCAACAAGTTTTAGTATTTTTCTATAGAATACCTTCATTTTCAATAATGCAAGATCGACAACTCAAGGCAGTCTTGTCTATTTAATTCTGCCATTTTGAATAATGAAAGTTCGAGAACTTGATGAATTCTGCAATCTCCAAAATGACCAAAATGAGAACTTTGGTTTTTCTGTCTAGAATTTGGTCATTGTGAATAATGCAAGTTCTACAACCCTATGGATTTCGCCATTTTCAAAATGGCGTCCACAGAGTGAACCGCAGTTTTTCGTCGTGGAATTCTGCGATTTTGTATCAAGCAAGTTCTACAACTCGATGAATGCAGCCATTTTCAATGTGGCGTCCAAACAGAACAGCAGTTCAACCTAGTGTTATTGTTTTGAATAACGTGAGTTCGACAACTCGATGTATTCTTCCCTTGTGAAAATGTAAACATTCACAACCCAAATTTTAGTGTAGAATTCTGGCGTTTTCAATGAAAAATAAATGCCTCCCTTTTCAAATTGGCGACCACATTGAGAGCTGCATGATGCATTCTTGCTGAGACCTCCATAGAAACGAACAGAGGTATGTCGTAGGGTGAACACAAAAAATTTGCCTCGATAATTACGCTATTCCCCATGGGGACCGTATTGAGATCTGCTTTACATGTATATCTCTATAGAACTCCACCACTTTGAAAATGCAAGTTAGATTACTCGATGAATGTTGTAATTTCAAAACTGCGTACAAATTAAAGCTGATTCAAGCCGCTTTGGAAACTAACCATGAAAATAGTGCCCTATCGAAACGCGCACGTGATTACTCCACCTGCAGCATTTCCAGTAACAATACCACGATTTTATATGAATATATTCTACAAAACAGCTTTAACAATGCCCGTGATGTCGCTATTTTTACACCGAGGCCCCGATGGATAGAAAGGCGATTCCAGCCATTTATTGCAAATTAATTACTCCCAACTGCAACATTTTGATCTGTCTAGACCTTGCTTTTAATGGAGCTACTGGAACACATTTCAGTAAATACTATAAATTTTGCCAGCAATGATTAGTGCATTTCTAAAACGTTGCCCACGTTCAGATTTAATCATTGTTACCTATTGCTTTCATACATTTTGAACAGTAATACTTCAAGGTCGAAAACAAGGTGGTTTGGTCATTCTTAAAATGACGTATGAATTCAGTTGAGTACTACAGTTACCTGCAGATTCCTGCATGTAGTATCTCCATTCTGGATAAGTGAGAACTCATTGCACCACTTCTTTACACTGACCTGCCCATGAAATTCACATTTTAAAATAACGTCCTCAGTAACCTGGGGTCAATACTACAAAAAATTTACAATTGTATTTTCTAGCATTGTATTTTCTAGTTATGACTTAGTGGGGTGAAATGAACCATTAGCATTTTCTAAGATGTGGCAATTTGCCAGCTGGAAAATTACCGTATCTTATAAAATGCTGAGGATTCGTTTTTAGTTATATTAATAGGTAGAAAATACAGTTCTAGAAAATACAGTTGCAAAAGTTCTATAGTATTGGCTTTTGGTCTCCCGGGGCTTTGACTGGAGCCAATATAACTGTTAGAGAGATCGAGAAAACACCAGTAGGGAAATTAAAAAATAAGTTCGTGTTTATGTTGAAAGATTAGGAGTGAGAGGGAACGGACTTTGAGGGTGGGTTGATGCTGGTTTCAGGGTAGGAAGACCTTAAAGCAGCGGACGACAAAAATGGTGTGTCGCGACAAAAACAGTATCAAATCTCAACATTGTGGGTATAATCTAGCATTCGATATTCAGTTATTGAGGGCAATATATTACAAATAGCTGGCCGACTTGTCTTATCAGACCAAGCTACTGAAAATTTCTAGTTTTGTTGCGTGTCAAAAGAGAAAAGCATTAATTTCTACCTGGAGGGATCGGGCGGACCCCATTTATATAACATAGGTCTATCTGGTTGTGGATTGAACAACGGATGATGGAGGGCTTTTCGAGATCATAGAATTCAGACGAATTAGCGATGGCCAGTCAATTTTCGAACTGCGCGGGGTGCAACCACATAAGCACATATTTACCGAAACTATTACCTCGTTGGTATTAGCGAAGCCGTGATCCGTCAACAATTGTCAGATGATTCACAATGTTATTTTCTTTTTCATCCAAACTGCATTCAAATAATTTCCGTTAGATGTAAATCTGCAACAGAAAGAAAACCAATTTATATCAAGACTATTTTAGAAGTATTGTAGCTCAACTGTCTTAAACAATATTTCTTTATCTTTTCCAGCTACTAACTAACTTTCCAACTGGTTTATTTCACTTTAGAATGGTTTCAGATCAGTTCTCAAAATCTGCATCATTCGATGCGAGATAAGGTGGGCGCCTACACAAGGTACCTTATACGCCTTTTAATCTAGCTACAAATCCGGGTGGAGCATGAAGGAGACTCGCCCCACGCCCACCATTTTTCGTCTAGCAAAATGCCAACCTTCCATACATTCAATGCTGAAATCAAGATAAATGCTTCAAGTACCCTCGCTCTTGTTTCTCATTTCAGTTTGCGTTTGTTCATTTTCTGTGTACTTGGGACTTCAAAAATCAAGAAAGTGCCCAGACTGAGCCAATTGGAATGGTAAGTACTTTTCCCCGGGAAAGCCCGTGGACTTCACCCTTTGCAATACCCTCAACCCAAAAAGAAATGAAGTGGAGTGGAAGATAATTTTCTGTCGTCATTCATAGCAGAAATATACTACAAGGTTTGCTAAGCACCAAATATATCCAACTACCTGTTTTACGTTTTAGTTGATATATTGTAATGGAAAATATATATTCTTTAATTATATCTTTAATGATTTAAGTACAGAAATTAAGATTGTTTGTGTTTGACATTATTTGTTTGCTTTTGAATACGATAACTATGGAAAATGGATATTATTGGTAAAAGAGTAAATTTTTCAATATGCCAACAGTTGAATGGAAGACTTGTATGGCTTCAATATCGAGCACGAGATCCATTACTGTTAATTACAGCTTGGCAACGCCTTCTCATGCTCCCAATCAAGTTCCTGGTGGTCCTTTGTGGGATGTTCCATTCTTCGACAAGCAATTCATCAAGCTCCTCGACACTTCTTGGCAGGACTGGACGGACTGAAATTGCAAGGTGCAACTCATTGCAGACATGTTCGATTGGATTGAGGTCGGGATCTTGCTAGCCAATCCATTCGCTCAATGCCCTCCCTCTGTCAGTACTCCCCGACAGCATGAACAGCATGGTTAACATGAGGACTGGCATTATCGTCCATCAGAATGAATATCACCCACTGCACATGCATACAATCTGACGTGGACATCCAGGATCTCATCAATATACCGCCGTGCAGTCAATGTACCACGTTCAAGAACGCACAGCCCTGTACGACCATCCCGGCCGATGCCGCCCCAGACCGTGATCGACCCTCCAACATAGCGGTCATGTTGCAATGTTGGCAGCATGGAATCGCTCTCCTGGTCTTCTCCATACCCTAGAACGCCTATCTGGTCTAGGAAGTACCTTGACTCATCAATAAAAAGGACAGGTCGCCAATCTTCGCTGGTCCATCCAAGATGGTCCATGGCCATCTGATATCGTATCTGGCGGTGGTTCTGGGACAGTGTATTGCGAATACATGGTCTTCTCGATCGGAGACCACATTTGTGCAGCCTTGCCCGGATAGTCTGCGTCGAAACATTTACCCCGGAGGTATTCTGAAGGTCACAGCGAAGCTGGGTTGCTGTGGCAAAGCGGTTCCTATGGGCCTAAATGATCAAAAAACCGGTCTTCAGCTGCAGATGTTGCCCTGTCTCTGCCACCACCATGTTTTACTGGTGTGTCATACTGCTGAAATCTGGCACAGGCTCTGGTGATCACCGTATGGTGCCCACTAAAGGCTTCACCAACCTGGCGATGGGTAGCCCCTTGCTCCATCATCCCTACAGCCCGCCACATTTCTGCTTCAGACAAACGTCTTCTTACATTTGCATTTGCCATATTCAATCATTAAATCGCAAGGGTTTGTGTTGAAATGAAGATTGAATATCCTTCACATACGTACATGTAGACAGTACACGAAAACATGAAAATCAAGGGATACATGCGTTCCATTACTCACAAAAAGTCTGTCAAGAGAGCTAATGTAAACACTGGGGACATTCTCAATGCATTCCTCAATCATATCCACCACAAATATCGCAAATATGTCAATCAAATTTCACAATGAGGTGTCAAATATTTGGTGCTTAGCAAACAGTAGTATATGTTCTGTACCCTCCCCGATATATATATCATTTTGCCTGGTTGCTCCCCTGATTTTTTAATCCGACAGCGTATTGGTCAAGCACGCTCAGCGACATTCAATCATTAGAACAATTTGTCAAAATCTCTATCTTCATCCAATCCAATGTTTCTGAATCCTCTTGAAAGGCCTCGTGAAAAATGCTCCATCTGAGAATAGTTTGCTTTTTTTTCTTTAATAAAGTGTAGTCAGCCTGTGTTACGTAAACTTTCGAGTTCAATAAATATCTAGTCAAATTGTATAGAAGGCGAGGGGTACACTTAGGCTTTGAAAAATGCAAATGGGACAACGCGATTAATTCGGCCAATGGCGTCCCAATTGACAAGGGAAGTGTTTTTGCCATTTTGAAATCCGCCGTTTTCAATAATTCAAGTAAGACAACCCTATAAACTCAGCCAGCCGTTCTCAAAATGGAGTCCAAATTGATAAGTGCATTTTTTCTGCATAGAATTCCGCCATTTTCAAAACTGCAAGTTGGACAACGCGATTAATTCCATTTTGAAAATGGCATTCAAAATGACAAGGGCAGTTTTTTTCTGTATAGAATTCAGTCATATTGAATAAAAGTTCGAAAAATCGATGAATTCCGACATTTTCAAAATGGCGTCCAAAATGACACAAGGGCATTTTATCTGCATAGAATTCCGCCATTTTTAATAATGCAAGATACGATAACTCGATGAATTCTTCCATTTTTAAAACGGCATCCAAAATGACAAAGGCAATTTTTTCTGTGTAGTATTCCGCCATTTTTTATAATGCAAGTTCGACAAGTCGGTGCATCCCTCCATTTTCGAAATGAAGTCCTGACTGACAACGGCAGTCTTTCTGTATGGAATTCTGCCACTTTAAATAATGCAAGTTTGAAGATTCGATAAATCCCGCCATTTTCAAAATGGCGTCCAAAATGACATGGGCAGGATTTTCTTAATAAAATTCCGCCTCTTTGAATAACGCAAATTCGACCACTCGATGAATTCCGCCATTTCAAAATGGCGTCCAAACTGTCAATAGCAGTATTTGTCTAGAATCCCACGATTATAAATAATTCAAGTTTGAAAAATCGATAGGTTCTTCCATTTTCAAAATGGCGTCCAAAATGTGAAGGGCAAGTTTTTTTTCTGCATAAACTTCCGCCATTTTGAATAACGCAGGTTCGACAACTCTGAATTCCGCCATTACCAAATTGGCTTCCAAAATAACAGGCAGTTTATTCTGCCGAGAATTCAGCCATTTTGAATAAGGCAACAACATGGCGTCCAAAATGACAAATGCAGATTTTTCTTCATAGAACTCCGCATTTCGAATAAGGCAAGTTGGACAATTCGACAAATTCCGTGATTTTCCAAATGGCGTCCAAAATAATCTTTTCTGTATAAATTCCGCCATTTTGAATAATGCAAGTTCGAATAACTAGATAAAATCCGTAATTTCTAAATTGGCATCCAAAATCGCATCCAAAGTGACAATGGCATTTTTGTGCATATAATTCAGCCATTTTAAATAATGCAAGTGCGACAACTTGAATTCCGCGATTACCAAAATGGCGCCCAAAATGATAAAGACATTTTCTTCTGTCCATATACAAGTCCGCCATTTTGAAAATAACAAGTTGGACAACGCGATTAATTCGACCAGTTTCAAAATTTAGTCCACATTGACAAGGGTATTCTCTCAGCATAGAATTACGCCACTTTGAAAAATGCAACATGGATAACTCTAGGAATTCCGCCATTTTCAAAATGGCTTCAAAAATGACAAAGGCAGTATTTTGTGTATAGAATTCCACCATTTTAAATAATGCAAGTTCGACAACTCGATGAGTTCTGACATTTCCCAAATGTCGTCCAAAATGACAAGACCCTTTTTCCTTCACAGGATTCATCCATTTTGGATAATGCAAATAAGACAACGCGATGAATTCAACCATTTTCAAAATATCGTCCAAAATAACAGCAGCTTTTCTGTTTTGAAATCCGCCATTTTGAATAATGCAAGTAAGACAACACCTTGAACTCCGCCAATTTCGAAATGAAATCCAAACTGACAACAGCAGTTTTTTTTTTCTCCGGAATTCCGCCATTATAAACAACGCAAATTCCATTCTTCAAATTGCGTCCAAAATGACAAAGGTTTTTTCTGCATAGAATTACGCCATTTTGAATACAAGTGCGATAACTCAATGAATTTAGCCATTTTCAAAATGGCATCCAAAATGTGAAGGGCAGTTTTTTTTCTGCATAGAATTTCTCCATTTTGAATATGGCAATTTGAACCTCTATATTCAAAATGGCGTCGAAACCAACAAGTTTGGTATTTTTCTATAGAATACCTCCATTTTCAATAGTGCAAGATCGACAGCTCGAGGCAGTTTCTTGTCTATTTAATTCGGCCATTGTGAATAATGAAAATTCGACAACTTTATGAATTCCGTCATTTCCAAAATGACGACAAAATGAGAACTATGGTTTTTCTGTCGAGAATTTGGTCATTGTGAATAATGCAAGTTCCACAACCCTTTGGATTCCGCCATTTTCAATATGGCGCCCACAGCGTGAACTGCAGTTTTCCATCGTGGAATTCTGCCCTTTTGTATAAAGTTCGACAACTCGATGAATGCCTTCATTTTCAATGTGGAGTCAAAACAGAACTGCAGCTCAAAATAGTGTTTAGAATAACGCGAGTTCGACAACTCGATGTATGCTTTCCTTTTAAAAATGTAAACATTCACAACCAAACGTTTAGTGTAGAATTCTGGCGTTTGCAATAAAGAAAGTTCGACATCTCGATGAAAGCCGCTTTTTTCAAACTGGCGACCACAAAGAGAGCTGCATGATATATCCTTGCCGAGATCTCCATAGTAACGAACAGAGGGATGTCGTAGGGTAAACACTATTAAAAATTGTCCCGATAATTACGCTATTCTCCATGGGGTCCGTATCGAGAACTGCTGTATATCTCTATAGAACTCCGCCACTTTGAAAAATGCAAGTTCGATAACTCGATGAATGTTGTCATTACAAAATGGCGTACAAATTAAAGCTAATTCAAGCTGCTTTGGAAGCTAACATTGAAAATATCACCAGATCGCAAAGCGCACTTGATTGCCCCATTTATGTATTGGTGTTTAAGGTCACATTTTTGCACAATGGCTAATCATGATCACAACAATCATGATCACAACATGAGTATCAACTCATGACCAGGGGTGAGCATTAATAAGCTATGTTGTCCATTTTAGAGAGGATTTGCACCTCCCAATCAGTCAATAGCCTGTTCACGGCAATGAACAGGCACTGCTTCACTTCCCGGGGTTCCAGCGGAGAGACTACTCCGTTTTTAGCATTTCCAGTAACAATGCCGTGATTTTATATGAGTATAGTCTACACAATAGCTTTAACAATGCCCGTGATGTCACCGTTTCTACACGGAGGCCCCGATGGACAGAAAGGCGATTTCAGCCATCCACTGTAAATTGAATAATTACTCCAACTGCAGCATTTTGATCTGTCAAGACCTTCCTTTTAATGGAGCTACTAGAATACATTTCAGTAAATACTATGAATTTTGCCTGCAGTGATTAGTCCATTTCTAAAAAGGTGCTCACATTCAGATTTAATACTAGTGTTACCTATAGCTTTCCTATATAACATTTAGAATAGATCAAGGTTGAAAACAAGTTTGGTCATTTTTAAAATGACGTACGCATTCAGTTGCGTGATGCAATTACATGCAGATCCCTGCATGTAATATCGCCATTCTTGATAAGTCCGAGAACTCATTGCATCACTTCTTTACACTGACCTGCCCATGAAATTCACATTTTAAAATAACGTCCTCAGTAACCTGGTCTCCAGTGGCGTTTTGTGATTGGGGCCAACATAACAGTCAGATCAAGAAAACGCCAAGGGGGGAATTAAAAAGTTTGTGTGAGTGTTGAAAGATTAGGAGGGAGAGAGAACGGACTTTGTGGGTGGGAGCGGGGGGAGGGGGCTTCTGGCTTCCTGGTACGAAGACCATAGCAAAGCAGCGGATGGTATAAATGGCGTTTTGATAAAAAAGAACAGTATCAAATTTCAACATTATGGGTATGGTCTAGCATTTGATATTCAGTTATTGAGGGCAATATATTAAATAGCTGGCCGACCAGTCTTATCCTCGTTCGGCCCAAGCTACTGAAAATTTCTAGTGTTGCAAGTGAAGGGAGATTATAAAAGCATGAATTTCTAGCTGGAGGAACGAGCGGACCCCATTTATATAATATACATGTAGGTCTCTCTGGTTGTGGATTAAACAAAGGATGATGGAGGGCTTTTCGAGATCCTAGAATTCATACGAATTGGCGATGCCCAGGTAATTTTCGAATTGCGCGGTGCTCAAACCACATCATATACTGACAGAATCACCCCGAGAAGATATAAGGTTTTAGCCCCTACTATCAAAGCTCTTGACCATTACCTCATTGGTATTAGCGAAGCCGTGATCCGTCAACAATTTTCAGAGGATTCACAATGTTATTTTCTTTTTCATCCAAATTACATCTAAATAAGGGCCGTTAGATGTAAATATGCAACAGAAAGAAAACCATGTGTAGATTCTTTTGCAAGCGGTGTAGCTTAACTATTTTAAACAATATTATTTCTTTTTCTTTTCCAGCTATTAACCAATTTTCCGAATTGGTTTATTTCACTTTAGAATGGTTTCAGAGCAGTTCTCAAAATCTGCACAATTCGATGCGAGAAAAGGTGAGCGCCTACACAATGTACATTATACTCCTTTGAATCAAGCTACATAGCCGGGTGGAGCGTGAAGGACACTCGCCCCACACCCACCACTTTTCGTCCAGAAAAATGCCAACCTTCCATACATTGTGCTTAAATCCAGATAAATGGTTCAAGCACCCTCATTCTTATTTCTCAGTTCAATTTCCTTTTGTTCTTCATTTTCTGGGTAATTGAGACTTCAAACAAGTGCCCAGACTGAGCCAGTTGGAATATTAAGTATTTTGCCCTGAGAAAGACCGTGGACTTCACCCTTCGGAATACACATTCAACCCAGCAAGAGATGAAGTGGGGTGGAAGATAATTTTCTGCAGTCATTGGTAGCAGAAATATGTCCTGTAGCCTCCGATATACATTTCGTTTTTTAATCTCCGACAACGTATTGGTCAAGCATTCTCAGCGACATAAAATCATTAGAACAAGTTGTCCACTTTTCTCTGTCTCCATCCAACGCTTATGAATCCTCTTGAAAGACCTCGGTCAAATTGCTCCATGGAAGAATATTTTGCTTCTTTTTCTTGAAGTGTAAATAAACTTTCGAGTTCAATAGAATATCTAGTCCAGTGGCATAGAAGGCGAGCGGTACATTTAGGCTAAGTGTTTTGATTGGGCGGAGCGGCAACAGCCCCACGTTCTGCCATGTGTTACGTTTACAGGGAGTTTTAGGCCAGGTCTAATTTTTCCCAGTTCCTGGTAAATATTTTACTTACATTTTGCTACAGATCACTCCTACCTTCATGTATGTACATATAACATGAAACAAGTATATTTTTTCCTTTTTTGTAATTCGTTCATTTGGGGTTTAATACTTACAGAAACCCGTGTCGTATCTTGAAACATTTTTCAGGAGTACCCGGTGAGATCCACTGAGCAATGGGGAATAACCGCCAACTATCATCAACCCGCAATAAACAAAATATTAAACATTTGCTCTATGTAGAAATATGTCCGAGTTGGGAGTGATCCTTAACCCTTTACCTAACACGAAAGGCAGACGGCACTTACAATTACAATTCTTGAAACATGAATGGTGAATTTTGTGAATTGCGCTGGCCGGTTTTGGCAGTAACGTTTGGTAAAAATATTAGTACAATTTTATTCAGAAGTTGAGTGACTTACCTGTCCCAGTAATTATTCAAGATTGGGTTTTTGTGTCCTCTTATTTGTAGCTGGAAGGTCAGTCACATGGAATTTTCAACAAAAAATAACCAAGAAAGGGCAAAACATCAGTCAGCAATACATTTACGAGTGATTTTAACCATACCCAACGCAAACATCAATTTTAATGATTTCGACATTTGAACAAACGCCACGAGATTTAGTAATGGTACTAGCTCGATTTGCTTGTTACTATAAAGGTTCATGATGTTAAAATTTTGTAAAAATTTTTTCAAATCCTTTTGTAAATAACGCAGTCGGATGCCCCGATATGTTTCGTAAATATTCAGTATAAATAAATATAAACCAGACCCGTGCCTTTTCCCTTCATTGTCAAAATGGTATCCAAATTGAGAACGAAAGATTTTCTGGATGGAATTCTAGCATCTTGAATAAAGCAAGTTAAACAGTTTTATGGAAAGAAATCTGGTGCGCTGTTATTGGTCAGAGTTCCATTTTCTATTTGGGGCTTAAAAATAGCTGAAAGCAAGACAAAAGACCGGAAAGGTCAGTGGCCACCATTATATAAATACCCTCAAAAATTACTCTTCAAAACGTGTTTGGTCCCCAATACATAATTAAGATTGCAAATACGCAATCAATACTATAGCAGATATTTTAAGGAAAGTGAGGCTAATTAAAAAATGGTGCTTTAATTCAGGTCCATTGGTTGTAGTTTTCTTGGAGGTAATGCCGTCATTTGGCATGAATGAAGATTGACAACTCTGGTTTAGCGATGTGAACGGTTTGTCCAGATAAAGTCTCCAAAACTGCGCCCTAATTCAGTGCGAGAACGCAGTGCTTCATTTTATATTAGCCAAGCCTGAAAACGTCTTGCAATGGCGTACAAAATTACATCTCTAGTGGCGTTTAAGGAATGAAGCCATTTCGAATGCTGCAAGGCCAAGTTTAAACGACACACTATCACCCTGTACAGAGATTACTTGTAAAATGGCGTCCGATTCGAAAAACCCAATCGAGAACAGCAGTTAAACTCTACTTCAGCCATTTTGAAAAATCAAAGTTCAGCAATTCGAGGAAATTCGCCATTTTCAAAATGGCGTCCAAAATGAAAATGGCAGTTTTTTGTGCATGGGGTTCCGCCATTTTGAATAATGTTAGTAAGACAGCTCAATGGATACCTCCACTTTCGAAATGGCGTCCAAACTGACAATGGCAGTTTTTTTCTCTCTAGAATTCTGCCATTTTGAATGCAAGGTCGACAACTCTATTAATTCTTCCATTTTCAAAATGGCGTCCTAAATAAGGGTTTGTTTTCCGTATAGAATTCCGCCATTTTCAAAAATGAAATTTGGACACCGCGATTAATTCCGTCATTTTCAAAATGGCGCCAAAATGCCAACGGCAGTCTCTCGGAATAGAATTCAGTCGTTTTGAATAAAGTTTGAAAAATCGATGAATTCCGCTATTTCCAAAATGGCGTCTAAAATGACAAAGGCATTTTTTTCTGCAAAGAATTCCGCCATTCTGAGTAAAACAGTTGGGATCTTGAATTCCGCTATTTTCAAAATGGCGTCCAAAATGACAATGACAGTTTTTCATGCATAGAATTTCACCATTTTGAATATGGAAAGTTCGAAAACTCGATAAATTCCTCTATTTTCAAAATAGTGTCGACACCAAAAAGATTTAGTATTTTTCTACAGAAGTCAGCCATTTTGAATAATGAAAGTCCGACGTCTCGATTAATTCCACCCTTTACAAAATCGCGTCCATACTGACGGCGGCATTTTTGTGCATAGAATTCGGCCCATCTTGAATAAGGCAAGCTGGACAATGAGATTAATTCGACCAATGGCGTCCGAAATGAAAAGGGCAGTTTTTCTATTTTGAATTCCGCCATTTAGAATAATGCAAGTTTGACAACTCGATGCATTCTTCCATTTCCAATATGGCATCCTAAATTACAAAAGCTTTTTTTTGCATGGAATTCCGCCATTTTCAAAATTGCAAGTTGGACAACACGATTAATTCCATTTTCAAAATATAGTCCAAATGACAAGGACAGTTTTTTTTAATAGAACCCTGTCATTTGGAATACAATTTATACCTCGATGAATTCTTCCATTTTCGATATGGCGTCCTAACAGACAACGGTATTTTTTTTTCGAGTTCCCCCATTTGTTTATTATGTAAGTTCGACAAGCCGATGCATTCCACCATTATCAAAATGGGAGTCCAAAATGACAAGGGCAGTTTTTGCAGTACAGAAGTCATTCATTTTGAATAATGCTAGTTACGACAACTGAATTCCGCCATTTCCAAATGTGCGTCCAAAATGAAAATTGCACGTTTTCTGCATAGAATTCCGCCATTTTGAATAAAGCAAGTTACAACTCGATAATTAGTTCCTCCATTTTCGAAATGGCGTCCAAACTGATAGCGGCAGTTTTTTTTTAGAATTCCGCCATTTTGAAAAATGCAAGTTCGATAACTGCATGAATTTCGCCATTTCAAAATGGCGTCCAAAATCATAACGGCATATTTTTTTCTGTCTCAAATCCCGCCATTTTGGAGGCAGGTTCGACATCTCGACAAATTCCACTATTTTCAACATGGCCTCCAAATGGACGGGCATTTTTATCTGCATAGAATTCCGCCATTTTGAATGCTACTTAGGGAACTCAAAATCCGCCATTTCCGAAATGGCGTCGCAACTGACAACGACAGTCTTTCTACCGAATTCCAGCCTGAAAACTTGATAAATTCTTCCATTTCAAAATGGCGTCCAAAATGACGAGGGCAATTTTTTCTGTATAAAATCCCGCCGTTTTAAAAATCGCAAGTTCGACAACTCGATGAATTCCGCCATGACCAAACTGGCATCTAAAATGACAGTAGCAGGTTTTTCTGCATAGAATTTCGCCATTTTGAATATGGTAATTTCGAGAACTCGACAAATTCCGCCATTTTGAAGATGGCGTCCAAAATGACAAGGGCAGTTTTTTTGTATAAATTTCTACCATTTTGAATATTGTCAGTTCGAGAATTAGATAGATTCCGCCATTTTCAATATGGCGTCCAAACTGACGAGGGCAGTTTTTCTGCGTTGAATTTCACAATTTTAAATATGGCAAGTTGGAAAACTTGATGAATTCCTCTTTTTCAAAATGACGTCGGGAAGTATTTTTCTGTAGAATGCCGTCATTTTCAATAATGCAAGCTCGACAACTCTATGAATCTCGTCATTTTAAAAACGGCATTCAAATTGACAACGGCAGTTTTTGTCTATAGAATTCCGCCATTTTAAAAAATGCAAGTTGGACAACGCTATTAATTCGGCCATTTTAAAAAAATGGTGTCCAAAAGGACAGGTGATGTTTTTTTCTGTTTTGAAATCGGCTATTTTGAATAATTCAAGTAAGACAACTCGAAATCCGCCATTTTCAAAATTGAGGCCAAATAGACAAGGGTATTTTTTCCCGTACAGAATTCAGCCATTTCGAATAATGCAAGTTACAACTCGATGAATTCCTCCATTTTTCAAAATGGCGTCCAAAATGACAAGGACATTTTTCTCTGCCAAGAATTCCATTTTGTATAATACAAGTTTGACAACTCAATGAATTCATCCATGTTCGAAATGGCGTCCAAACTGACAGCGGCAGTTTTTTCTTATGAAATCTGCTATTTTGAATAATTCAAGTAAGAACTCTATGAATTCTTCCATTTGCAAAATGTTGACCTAGATGATAAAGACTTTTCTGCATAGAATTCCGCCATGTTCAAAAACGCAAGTTAGACAACGCGATTAACTCCGCCGTTTTCAAAATGGCATCCAAAATGACAAAGGCAGTTTTTTTCTGTATCGAATTCCGCTATTTTTTATACTGCAAGTTTGACAAGTCTCTGCATTCCGCCATTATCGAGGTGGCGTCCAAACTGACGATAGATTTTTTTTTTATAGAATTCCGTCATTTTAAAACAAGTTCCACAACTCGATGAATTCCACCATTACCAAATTGGGTCCAAAAAGACCCAGTTATTTATTTTCTGCTCCGATATTTTGAATAAGCCAAGCTGGATAACTTGACAGATTCCACTATTTTCGAAATGACGTTCAAAATGACAATTGCAGATTTCTGTATAGAATTCAGGCAATTGGATGAGGCAAGTTGGACAACTTGATGAATTCTGCCATTTCCAAAATGGCTTCCAAACTGAAAATGACAAATTCTGACACTTTCAATAATGCTCGTTTGACGACTCGAATTCATCCATTTTCAAAATGCCGTCCAAAATGACAACGGTAGGTTTTTCTGTATAAAATTCCGCCATTTTGAAAAACGCAAGTTCGACTACTCGATGAATTCCGCCATTTCCAAAATGGCGTCCAAATTGTAAACGGCAGTTTTTTTTCTCTATAATTCGGCCATCATAAATAATGCAAGTCTGAAAACAAATTTTTCCATTTTCAAAATGGTGTCCAAAATAAAAGGCCGTTTTTTTGCATAGAATCCCGCCATTTTCAAAAACTCAAGTTGTATAACGCGATTAATTCCACCTTTTTCAAAATGGCATCCATAATAACAAAGGCAGTTTTTCCCTGTATAGAATTCCGCCATTTTTTGAAATGCAAGATCGACAACTCGATGCATTACACCATTATCAAGGTGGCGTCGAAAATGATAAGGGCATTTTTTTTCTGAATAGACTTCCGCCATTCCAAATAATATACGATCGACAACCGGAGGAATTCCGCCATTTCAAAATGGCGTCCAAAGTGACAACGGCAGATGTTTTATATACAGAACTCTGCAATTTTGAACAAGACAAGTTGGACAACTCGACAAATTCCGTTATTTTCAAAATGGCGTCCAAAATGACAATAGCAGGTTTTTTTCTGCACAGAATTCTGCTATTTTGAAAAATTCCAGTTAAACTCGAATTCCGCCATTTTCAACATGGCGTCCCAAATGACAGGCAGTTTTTCTGTAGAGAATTTAGTCATTTTGAAAAATGCAAGTTCGTCAGCTGGATGAATTTCGCAATTTCCTAAATGGCGTCCAAAACGGCAAGGGCAGTTTTTTTCTGTATAAACTTCCACGATTTTGAATGCAAGTTTGACAACTTGATTAATTCTGCAATTTCAAAAATGGCGTCCAATGTGACAATGGCATTTTTTGTGCATATAATTCCGCAATTTGGAATAAAACAAGTGCGACAACTCGTTTAATTCGGCCATGTTAAAAATGACAAGGGCAGTTTTTCTTCCATCCAGAATTCAATCATTTTGAATACAAGTTCGAAAACGATGGATTTCGTTATTTTCAAAATGGCGTCCAAACTGAAAAAACAGTTTTTTTTGTGCAGAGAAATCCGCCATTTTGAAAAATACAAGTTGGTCAACGCGATTAATTAGGCCATTTTCAGAATGCCGTCCAAAAATGACAAGGGTGTTTTTTCGTTTTGAAATCCGGCATTTTGAATGTAAAAACAACACTGAACTCCACAATTTTCAAAAAGGAGTCAAATTGACAAAAGCATTGTTTTTGCATAGAATTCTGTGATTTTGAATGCAAGTTTGACAACGATGAATTCTTCCTTCCCCAAATGGCGTCCAAAATGACAGGCAGTTTTCTGCATATAATTCTGCCATTTTTAATGCAGGTGCGACAGCTCGACGAATTCTACCATTTTCAAAATGGCGTCCAAAATAACAAGGACAGTTTTTTTTCTGCATAGAATTTCGCCATTTTGAATATGGCAAGTTGAATAACTGTTTGAAATCCTCTATTTTCAAAATGGCGTCGAAACCAACAAGGTTATTTTTCTGCAGAATACAGCCATTTCAATAATGCAAGATCGACAACTGGAGAACTTCAGCCATTTTAAAATTGGCGTTCAGAATAGCAAGGGCATTTTTTCTGCATAAAATTCCGCCATTTTGAATAAAGCAAGTGAGATAACAATTCCACCATTTTCGAAATGGCATCCATACTGACAACGTTAATTTTTTTCTGTATAGAATTCCGCCATAATACAAGTTTGACAACTCCATGAATTCTTCCATTTTCAAAATGGCGTCCAAAATGACAAGGGCAGTTTTTTCGGCCTAGAACTGCATTTTGAATAATGTAAGTTCGACAACCGGATGAATCCGCCATTATCAAGATGACGTCGAAAATGATAAGGGCAGTTATTTTCTTGTTAGAATTCAGCCATTTTGAGTAAGGTAAGTTTGACAACTCTAATTCCGCCATTTTCAAAATGACGTCCAAAATGGCAGTTTTTTTCTGTTTAAAATTCCGCCATTTTGGATAATGCAAGTTCGACAACTGGATGAATTCTGCCATAAGCACAATGGCGTCCAAAATGACAAAGCCAGTCTTTTCTGCATAGAATTCCGCAATTTTGAAAAATTCAAGTTGGACAGCTCGATGAATTTCAGCATTCCCAAAATGGCGTCCAAATGACAAGGCTATTTTTGGAATATAATTGATCCATTTTGAATAATGCATGTTAGACAACTATGAATTCCATCATTTTCAAATGGCGTCCAAACTGACAACGTCAGTTTTTTTTTTAATATAGAAACTGACAACTTGGGTTTAATAACTTCAACCTTCATACCAGTTAATGATTTGTTGTTGTCCGTTGACGTCGTGGGGTACACGGGAGATTTATTTACTAAATTTGTTGTCGTTAAAGTTGATTTGTTCATTCAAGCTGCCTTGTTCATTTCACGATGTGGGTTTTGGGCTATGGGTAGGGACTTATTGAAACATGCGTTATTGTGATGAATTGATGGTAACATGTTCTGAGGTTTGCGGATCGGAACGCATGTTCGAGCTTCGGTTGAACATAAGTTTCGAGCCACAAACCTCAAGCCATGTTATCGTCAATTCATCACAATTTCAGTCAACAGCAATCAATATGGTTTTAAACTGTTTTTCGTCCCCCCCCCCACCCCACCCCCATCCCCGCAAGAAAAACAAATTGCTCCTGTTGCTCGCTCCAATGAATGGAGGTCAAATACTATGTTTTGGGGACAAAAAAAGAAATTCTTGTTATTCAAGAAATGCTTTTGAAAGTGTCTGACATTCGTGTTGACACAAGGCTTGAGGAAATAAGATAATCTATTACACTCACCTTAATGGTGTAAATTTATTGCCATTTGGTCTTCAAGGATTTCAGAGAATGGGAGATCTAAAGTGGTATCTGGTTATTTGATCCACTCATCTGGTGTCCTAACGTATAAAGCCATCCTTCAGAGAAGCGCGATGAATGTTTGCGAATTCATTCCATTGTAAAATTCACTGTATCGTTTCAAGTCTTCTCGGTATCTAAAATAAAATACATGGGATGGTTTAGAGTTCGATCTCTTGCAGAATATATGACATGTTCAGACATCAAAGAAAGTCATGTTTAATCATTTCTATCACGTATGTCTAATTTCTGAATGAATTTAACCCAGACGTTGACAACCGGAGTTATTTTGGAGGCTAGCATGCAAAAGTAGCACTCACTGGGTTGCAAGAAAAATACGAATAGCCAGTTTTTTATTGAAGTTGAACCCTTTCGATAGCCAGTGGCGCCTCGTGTAGGACAAATTATATAGCACCTTAAGGCGATGTTTCTCATTTGATTTTACACGGCGTTGTATTTCGATGCTTTTTCCGTCCGATAACGATGACCGGAAATCCAAAGTAGTACACAATGTGAACAAAGCCTGGTATCGAGTTATTTGCACCTATCTGTCGAACATGGAGTCCATTTTCAATAAAAAATGCACAGTGTTGTCCTTTCCCAAAATGCAGTCCTATCACTGCACTCGAAAGTGTTTTGAAAGCGTAGCTTTGTTATTGAAAACCAAGCATATTTGGCCACAAGTTCTCATGAAATATTGTATTATCAGTTCTGATGCCAATATGGTGGACTTTTAGGAACCAGTTGAGCGCGATGTCCACTTTGGGAGTTTATTACATGTGTTTCGTGTTCAATACATCTCAACCTTCATTTTGATGTGTAATTTGTGTAAATTTAGTTTGAATTTAAGGAATTTCAGAGGTGAGAATTTTCAAAATAAACAAAATTCCATTACTTATGTAGCACCTTAAGGTACTATATAAGTAATAGAATTTTATTTATTTTGAAATTCCCACCTCTGATGTTCCAGAAGGTGCTATATAAGTAATGGAATTCTGTTTATTTTGAAATTCTAACCTCTGATATTCCTTAAATTCAAATGCAATATGCACAAATACACCAACATGAAGGTTGGGGGTACAGAACACGAAACACATGTAATAAACTCAGATTTGACAACGGGCACCACTGCTTCCTGGAAGTCAGCTACCGTATTCGTACCAGAACTGATAATACAATAATACTTCATGAGACCTTGTGGCCGAATGTGCTTCACATATCCAAGAACAAAGCATGGACATCACAATCCTTCAAACCACAGCGACAAAGCTGCATGGGGGTAAATTCCAAGGGAGTAGGGTGCTTAAGGTGCTATATAAGTAATGGAATTTTGTTTATTTTGAAATTCTCACATGTACCTGTGATATTCCTTAAATTCAAACTAAATATACACAAAATATACATCAAAATGATAGTTGGGATATATAACCCGAAACACATGTAATCAACTCATCGAGTTGACAGCAGGCACCACTGGTTCCTGGAAGTCTGCTATCATATTCGTACCAGAACTGATAAAATAATATTCCGCGAGAACTCGTGGTCAAAGGTGCTTTATATTCAATAACAAAGCTAGGCATCCAAAACAATTTTGAGTGCAGCAATAGGACTGCATTCTGGTAAAGGACAACACTGTCTGCATTTTCTATTGAAGATGGTTTCCATGTTCGACAGACATGCGCAAATCACTCGATACCACGAATTTCCATCGAAAAACAAAATTCTAATTCTATGAAATTTCAACAGGTATCATGATACCTTGCATAGAATATGGCAACTGTGCAGTCTCTATGTAATAGCATGCTGTATTAAGGCGATCTTTCCATTATTTGATTTTAGACGGTATGTCGATGCTTTTTCCGTCCGATGACGTGGACCGGAAATCGAAAGTAAATTCATTTGTAAACAAAGGCGAAAGGTTTTGGAATTTACCCCCTGCAGCTCTGTCGCTGTGTTTTGAATGTTGATACCCTAGCTTTCTTCTTGGATGTGCAAAGCAAATTTGGCCACAAGTTCTCGTGAAATATTAAATTATCAGTTCTGGTACGAATACGGTAGCAAACTTTCAGGAACCACTGGTGCCTACTGTCGACTTTCTATGAGTTGATTACACATGTGTTTCGTGTTCTATACATCCCGACTTTCAGTTGTACGGCCGCTTCAGTGATACAATTTCCAACATTCACTGATTAAGTGATTGACTTAACACTACTCTTTCCGTTAAAATAATTCTGAATATTTTTTTCTGAGGCATTGTAAATTAGATTCTTTATTGCATCTCCTTCCCGTTTGTTTGGAATTGATAGGTTGGGTCGGGGGGGGGGGGGGTTAATGCAATAAACGGGGGGAGGGGGTCTCTTCAAATGTGTCGTTTTATTTTAGACCTGTAAAATTAGGTTCAGAGAGGATGAATTTAGTGATGCTACCCTGCACACAGAGTAGCATCACTAAATCCACCCTCTGAACCTCAGTCTGAACCAGGGTCTCAAAACTAAACAAAGGTATCCAGAGGATAAATTGGCCCACTGTGTGGGGTAGCGTCAAATTCACCCTCTGTGGACCTCATTCTGCAAATGTCAGATTGCTTATTTTCAGGCCTGGCATGTCCTTCACTCCACCCCCCCCCCCCCCTCATGGGGGCACGGTCACGTTGAGTATTAAGGCGTACTGCACGTCGATGGTGCACACGTCTTCAATCAATGTTACCCCTGTTAGTGTGGCATATACTGGGGAGCAGATAGCTGCTTGCCATTGCTCAGGAGTTCTCTTCGGGTGTGCAGTCTTCCTCCACCCGTAAACTCTTTGTGATCATGATTAGCCACTGTGCAGATGTATGAGACCTTAGTTACACACCAATAAATTAGTGCAATGTGAGGACATGGCATTGCAAATCTTTACACACCAGTTCAAATGCTTTCTTTCATATTTTGGTGTACAACATCTTCAGGGGTGGAGGTGATCTTATGATGTGCGTGTCAGATTCCAGTTTGTTTCAATCGGGTCCCTGGGTTAATATTTGGAATCTATTTGATGAGGGGAGGGGGGGGGGAACAAGTGACATAAGAACCCTTGGAAGTTTGTCTACAGCTGATACAGTTGGAAGCACTCTGGAAGACCTATGATAATAATCATCTGACATGGACACTAGAGTTATAATTTCATGACGTCATTCCTTTGTTGTGTTGATGAACCATGACTAAATGGATATGACACAAATAATGGTTCGAACAACTTTGTCAAGCGATCAATTAAGCCCCTTGGGGCCACTTGTTTTTAGCTCAAGTCTGTCGTAGTCCAATTTGAGGTTTTGTCATGGCCCGCCTGTGCGTCAGTCCGTCAACAATTCAATACGACTCAGGCAAGAGAGCATATTTATGAACCGATCTTTGCGAAACTACTTGAGTACCTTTGTCATCATAGTGGGATGAGAAGTGAGGTCCGGAATTCAAGATGGCCGCCGGCAGTCATTTTGTACTGAAATTCGTGCAATCTTTTTTGTACAGAGCTTCCGAATGAAAGTTACGATTTTATTAAATTTTGTATGAGGTATATATTCACATGTGTTATAGCTGAGTTCCTGTGTTAATATTTGGTGTTTGGGGAGGGTAAACATCAGTACAAGACGCTTTTCTATTCCAATGAGAAAAATAAAACCTCACCTCGTGGGAAACCTATGAGCTGAAGATAAAAACTTCAGATACCTGTATTTTAAGGACTAGACAAATATTTATTAGTATGAATCAACCTTAGGATTTGAATTAAACAGGCCAAAACAATTGCTAACATTTGGCTTATGGTGCACCATACAAGGGTCCCATGGAGATTTCTTGTTTATCATCTAACTTTCACCCACCTTTACAATACTTTACGCGTAAGTTTGTTGTCAGACCATAACCTAGATGTGTGTCATTGCTGTGTCACATACTGTATATGTCCTACAAAAGTTGAGCTACAGGGTCATTGACACTTTCATTTGGTTGTTCCATCACTCCAATATGTGTTTGGCTTGATTTTGTGTGATTTTATGTGTGGAAAAAAGAAATGCCTATGTGTTCAGAAAGATACCTACAGTACGTGGAGAGTGTATTATCACCAAATCACCAGCAAAGTGAAGATTCCACCATAGAGAAAAATTGCAAAATTTTTGCAAAGTATATCAAGTTCCAGCCAATGGACCTCCGGGTTAAACCCGGAGGTCCATTGGCTGAAACATTGCTAATGCTTGTGTTTTCTGTCCATGTGTTCAGAATTTGAAAATGATACTTTGAGTGGTAACTCCACTCCACAGTTGATTTTGTTACAATCCACTCTCCACATTCCGTTTGCTCCCCTCCGACAATTTGTATGTAGGGGGATTAGCTGCAGTTGGCTTTGCGATGCGGGCCTCTTGTCGGCCTTGTGTTCTTGAATTTTCTTCACAATCCTTAAAATGCAAAGGAATTTCTTTTTCAGTGATATGGTGAAATATAACTCCTTAGTCTCGGCACAAGATTGCAGCTTTATATACCTTTTGGCTTTTAATCACCTACTGTAGTGTTAGCCTGCTCATGTAACAACTACAAGGTGAGTGCTGCATCAGTTTATAGTTTGTGTACCGTACATTAGCATATAAGCCACTCAACCAGGTAACCTTAGTACAGTAGGACCTGGGATTCAGGCTAGATGACTAATATGATTAATCACCAAGTACCAGTTCACAGAGCGCAGATTCTGAAATGTTCACAGAAACCCTTCTAATATACTCGGGTATGTTTTTAATTATATATCTTGTTTTGTAAGGCCTAATAATGTTTAAAAATATGTTTCTCATGCACTCCTGCATGGTTTTGGCTGCTGCATGCTCTGTTTATAATCAATGCAAACTTGAACAAGTAAAAATGTTATACCCAAGTTAAAATTGATAAAATTGTGCCTGTCGTGCTAGAAGGCTTTGCAGTGCTTTAGCACTGCAAAGCCTTCTTGCACTCAAGGCATGAAATACACCACCCATGCTAATCTTGATTATGGCATAAAACAAACCAAGAATATGACGTTTTGATGGCAAAGATTTCATTATAAAAAAAAAACAACAGAACACCTGCCTGCAATTGTACAAAATGGCCTGAGAAACAGATTTACTTTGTGGAGGCCTTATTTGGATTTTGTATCGTCACAATGTGTACCAAAGAACAACTCTTCAATCAGCAACCCTTGCTGATAGAAAGTTTGAGCTAGTGAAATCAGAGTTCCATTAATTCACAAGACATGTTCTTAGTGGAAATTCCACTTCATGGGTGTTTCTTTTCAACACGGCTGTCCATCTGAACGATATTAAGTCTCACGTTACCATTGTAAAATTTCTTAACCTCTTTTTTAGTACTGGTTAGTTTGGAAAGTTTGAGTTGAGTGAGTTCATTTTTTCGACAGGGTTAAAGTTTTTTTCTAATTCGCAATGAAAATGAAGGACACATTTAATTTAATTTAATGTGAACACAGCAAGCTTCCATATCTGAACTTTTTATTAACTTTTTGAATTCTTGACCCCAGCAAAAAGACAAACAATAACAAAGATGGCTTTCTCTTTGGATGAAATGTTTTGGGTTTAAATTATTTCTTTCAGTATCCCTAATGCATTTGGAACCGTTTTAACCCCCTAGCTTTGTTCTTCGATGTTTTGAGCAGGTTTAGGCAAATGTTTTTCATGGGAAATCGTTTTGTTTTCAGTTCCAGTGCTAGTGCCGTAGCAGACTTTCAGGAACCATTCATGCCTCACATATCGTCGCCTGAGTGTTAGAATGTTCTATGTCCCCTATGGGACATAGAACATTCTAGCACTCAGGTGACGATATATTAGGTGAGTAAGTAGCATGTATTTATTCAGGTTCTATACCTCACAATCTTCATCTTGATGTGTAATGTGTATATTTATTTGGAATTTATGGAATTTCAGACTTTGTATTGCCACAATAAATTTGTTTGCTGTTTTTATTTCATTACTTATCTAGACCCTTAACTGGAGACCGGTAATTCGAATGTGAGTTGTAAATAATAGACTCCATACTCCGTACTCCATACTCCAAGAAAGCATATTTCTCATTCCATTACCAACGTGGCGAAACCGCTCAGGAAAATTGATGACCACAAATATAGATTGTGTTTGGATGACATTTTTTATGATCACGTGGTTTCCGGTTAAAGCATGGAAACTATTTGATTTCTCTAGATCTTAAATATACAAACACTTCGCTGCTGTTTTCGAATATGAGAGGCGATGTAATGTACAAAACGATACATTCAAAGGAAAATATTCAACTGACAATGTGATAATTGCGAGATGCAGTCCTTAGTAGCGATGTCGAGTTCAGAAACTTTAATGTGACGCAAGTGTCAACAAGGGACTAATACTCCACCGATTCGAACTCCTATTTGGTTGGTGTAGATAATCAAAACATAAGTGGAAAATTATATCAAACTGTTCACGAAAAAATATTTTTTCTGTCTCCGAACTATATTAGTGGCGTAAAGGCGGCTTTGTGAAGTCTGTTAGGAAAAAAAGACCAATATCAAGGATCCAGAAAGGTTTTTTCCTGTTCAAATATAGTGAAATGTACCGTCGTAAATTTAAATGCCTTCCTCGCATAACCGCATTGTGTGTAAGACAGATCAACGTCGATTTTGATCGCTATTAATAAAAGATTGCGAAAAGCTTTGTGTTGACAATCGGGGCTGAAATAAAAAGCCGCCTGGCGGACAAAAATCATACGAATTACCGAAACGAGACCACAACGTTTCAGAATTTTAGATAAATGAATTTAAAAACCAACACAATTGCGATAATGTTCAGGCTGGTAACCCACTTATTAAATTAGTATCGGTAAGCAGCTCAGTTATTAAGGGCCTATATAAGCGATGAATTTTTTATTTTGAAAATGATCACCTCTGATATTCCTTCAATTCAAATTAAATATTCACAAAATGTACATCAAAATGAAGATTGAGATGTATAAAACACGAAACACATGTGTAATCAACTCACAGTCCACTGTAGGCACCACTGGTTCCTGGAAGTCTGCTGCCGTATTCGCTCCAGAACTGATAATTTAATATTTCACAAAAACTTGTGGCCAAATGTGCTTTACATATCCAAGAACAAAGCTAGGGGATCAAAATTCTTCAAGACACGACGACTGAACTGCATGGGGGTAAATTCCAAAGCCTTTGCTTTTGTTTACGTTTCAATATACTTACGATTTCCGGTCGACGTCATCGGACGGAAAAGGCATGAAAAACAACGCCGTGTAAAAGCAGATAATGAAAAAGATCACCTTCATACAGTATACTGTTATTGGGTAGAGATTGCACAGTTGCCAGGTATCAGGATACGTGTTGAAATTTCTTAGAATTACGATTTTGTTTTTCTATGGAAATTCGTGGTATCGAATGATTTGCGCATGTCTGACGAGCATGGAAACCATCTTCAATAAAAAATGCAGACAGTGTTGTCCTTTTCCAACATGCAGTCCTATCGCTGCACTCGAAAGCGTTTTGAATGCCTAGCTTTGTTATTGAACATCTGAAGCACATTCGGCTACGAGTTCTAGCGAAAAAATAATTTATTGTCAGTTCTGGTGCGAATACGATAGGCATACAGGAACCAGTGGTGCCTGCTGTCTGCTCTTTGAGTTGATTACCTATGTTTTTCGTGTTCTTTTGATCCCCACCTTCATTTTGATGTATAATTTGAATATTTCATCTGAATTTAAGGAATATGAGGTGAGAATTTCAAAATAAACAAAATTCCATTTCTTATATAGCTCCTTAAGGTGCTATATAAGTTTTGAAATTGTTTATTTTGAAATTCCCTCGGATATTCCTTCAATTCAAATTACAGAAATTATACATCAAAATGAAGGTTTGGAGGTATAGAACACGAACAATGTATGCAAGCAACTCCTCGAATTGACAGCAGGCACAACTAGTTCCCGGACGTCTGCTATCGTATTCGTACCAGAACTGATGAAATATTTCCTGAAAACTTGTGGCCAAATGTGCTTCACAGATCCAACAAAGCTAGGGCATCAACATTCTTCAAAACACAGCGTCAGGGTTGCACGGGGCAATTGCCACAATTGACGGCTTTGTTTACAGTTTACATATATTCATACTTTCGATTTCCGATCAACGTCATCGGATGAAAAAATCATCGAAAAACTCCGTCTAAAATCAAATAACGAGAAAGATCGCCTTAATACGGTATACTATTTTTGAGACTACAGTTGCTATTTCCTATGCAAGGTATGACAGCTGGTGAAATTTCTTAGAATTACGATTGTTTTTTATTGAAATTCGTGGTATCGAGTGATTTGCGCATGTCCGTCGAACATGGAACCATTTTCAATAAAAGATGCATACAGTGTTGTCCTTTTCCCAAATGGTAGTCCTATCGGTGCATCCTCAAGTGTTTAGAATGACTAGCGTTGTTCTTGGATATCTGATGCACATTTGGCCACAAGTTGTTCTCGGGAAATATTGTATTATCTGTTCTGGTACGAATACGGTAGCAGACTTCCAGAAACCAGTGGTGCCTGCTGTCAACTATATGAGCTGATTTTATATTTTTCGTGTTCTATACCTCCCAACCTTCATTTTGTTGTGTAATTTGTGTCTAATTAGAATTGAAGGAATATCGATGGGAATTTCAAAACAAACAAAATTCCTTTACTTTTACAGCACCTTAATGTTCTTAAGGGCCTATATAAGTAATGGAATTTTGTTTATTTTGAAATTCTCACCTCTCATATTCCTTAAATTCAGATTAAATATACACAAATTATACATCAAAATGAAGGTTGGGATGTATAGAATACGAAACACATGTAATCGACTCAGAGTCGACTGTAGGCACCACTGGTTCCTGGAAGTCTGCTACCGTATTCGCACCAGAACTGATAAATATTTCATCAGAACAACTTGTGGCCAAATGTGCTTCATATATCTAATAACAAAGCTAGGCATTCAAAACACTTTCCAATACAGCGATAAGACTGCATTTTGGAAAAGAACACTGTCTGCATTTTTTTTATTGAAGATGGTTTCCATGTTCGACAGACATGCGCAAATCACTCGTTACCACGAATTTCCATCGAAAAACAAAATCGGAATTCTATGACATTTCAACAGGTTTCATGATACCTTGCATTGAATATGGCAACTGTGCAATCTCAATCTAATAACAGTATACTGTATGAAGGCGATCTTTTTCATTATTTGATTTTAGACGGCGTTGTTTTTACATGCTTTTTCTGTCCGATGACGTCTACCGGAAATCGAAAGTATACTCATACGTAAGCAAAAGCAAAGGCTTTGGAATTTTCCCCAATGCAGCTCTGTCGCCGTGTTTTGAATTTTTATCCCCTAGCTTTGTTCTTGGATATGTAAAGCACATTTGGCCACGAGTTGTTTTCGTGAAATATCATCAGTTCTGGTGCGAATACGGCAGCAGACTTCCAGGAACCAGTGGTGCCTACAGTCGACTGAGTTGATTACACATGTGTTTCGTGTTCTATACATCCCAACCTTCATTGTGATGTACATTTTGTACATATTTAATTTGAATTGAAGGAATATCAGAGGTGAGAATTTTCAAAATAAACAAAATTTCATTGCTTATATAGGCCCTTAAATCTCATTAGAAAGCAATAGTCAAGCCTCCTCAAACACCAACTACAGAAGGCGATAGTTTCAAAACAAATGAAGCATACAAAGCCATGTACACATATGAATTAGAATAGAAGCCATGCTTTCTAACTTAAGGGACTATGTAAGTAATGAAATTTTGTTTATTTTGAATTCTCACCTCTGATATTCCTTCAATTCAAATTACATATACACAAAATATACATCAAAATGAAGTTGAGATGTATAGAACACGAAACACATATGTAGTTAACTCATATAGTCGACTGTAGGCACCACTGGTTCCTGGAAGTCTGCTACCGTATTCGCACCAGAACTGATTATTAATATTTCACGAAAACTCATGGCTAAATGTGCTTTACATATCCAAGAACAAAGCTAAGTGATCAAAATTCTGCAAAACACGGCGACAGAGCTGCATGGGGGTAAATTCCAAAGCCTTTGCTTTTGTTTACGTGTGAATATACTTTCGATTTCCGGTCGACGTCATCGGACGGAAAAAGCATGTAAAAGCAACGCCGTAAAAATCAAATAATGAGAAAGATCGCCTTAATACAGTATACTATTATTACTGACTTCACAGTTGCCATATTCAATGCAAGGTACCATGATACCTGTTGAAATGTCAAATACGATTTTGTTTTCCGATGGAAATTCTTGGTATCGAGTGATTTGCGTATGTCTGTCGGGCTTGGAAACCATCTTCAATAAAAAAAATGCAGACAGTGTTTTCCTTTTCCCAAATGCAGTACTATCGCTGTATTCGAAATTGTTTTGAATGCCTTGCTTTGTTCTTGGATATATGAAGCACATTTTGCCACAAGTTCTGATGGAATATTTTATCAGTTCTGGTGCGAATATGATAGACTTCCAGGAACCAGTGGTGCCTGCTGTCAACTACGAGTTGATTATATATGTGTTTCGTGTTCTATACATCCCAACCTTCATTTTGATGTACATTTTGTGTATATTTAATTTGAATTGAAGGAATATGAGAGGTGAGAATTTTCAAAATAAACAAAATTTCATTACTTACATAGGCCCTTAACGAAGCCGATTGATGCAAGTATTCTGCAAGCAGGGCCGGATATTTTTGTTTTTGGCCACACTTGAGCATTCAAATGGCATTTGTTGGTAGCTGTCATTGTATATGCAACCCCAGAAATTGGCAGATTACATCAAGTGAGGAAGTTTGGCCGTTTTCCCTTTTTTGGTGTATCAATCATCTTTTACCAATTTGACACAGATCTCATGCAAAATGGCACAGACTTGTGGGTGGTGGGGGGGGGGGGGGTGGGTACAGCAGACACCCGAAAACCACATTGGGCATTCATTTTTCATTGATGTACTTAAGGGCCTATATATGTAATGAAATTGTTTATTTTGAAAATGCTCACCTCTGATATTACTCCAATTCAAATTAAATATACACAAAATGTACATCGAAATGAAGATTGAGATGTATAGAACATGAAACACATATGTAATCAAGGAGGCACCACTGATTTCTGGACGTCTGCTGCCGTATTCGCACCAGAACTGATAATTAAATATTTCGCAAACACTTGCGGCCAAATGGGCTTAACATATCCAACAACAAAGCTAGGGGATCAAAATTCTTCAAAACACGGCAACTGAGCTGAATGGGGTAAATTCCAAAGCCTTTGCTTTTGTTTACAGCGCCGTCTAAAATGAAATAATGAAAAAGATCGCCTTCTTACAGTATACTGTTATTAAATAGAGATTGCACAGTTGTCATTCAATGCAAGGCGTCATGATACCTGTTGAAATTTCTGAGAAATACGATTGTTTTTTCGATGGAAATTCGTGGTATCGATTGATTTGCGCATGTCTCGTGCATGGAAATCTTCAATAAAAAAATGCAGACAGTGTTGTCCTTTCCCAAAATGCAGTCCTATCGCTGCACTTGAAAGCTTTTTGAATGCCTGGCTTTGTTATTGAATATCGGAAGCACATTCGGCCACGAGTTCTTGCGAAATATTTTATCAGTTCTGGTATGAATACGATAGCAGACTTCCAGGAATCAGTGGTGCCAGCTGTCAACTCCATGAGTTGATTACATATGCGTTTCGTGTTCAATACATCCCAACCTTCATTTTTATGTATAATTTGTGTATATTTCAAAATAAACAAAATTTCATTACATATATACGCCCTTAAGGGCCTATATAAGTAATGGAATTTTGTTTATTTTGAAATTCTAACCTCTCATACTCCTTAAATTCAGATTAAATATACACAAATTATACATCAAAATGAAGGTTGGGATGTATAGAACACGAAACGCATGTCATCAACTCAGAGTCGACTGTAGGCACCACTGGTTCCTGAAAGTCTGTTACCGTATTCGCACCAGAACTGATAAAATAATATTTCATCAGAACATCTTGTGGCCAAATGTGCTTCATATATCCAAGAACAAACCTAGGCATTCAAAACACTTTCGAATACAGAGATAGGACTGTATTTTGGAAAAGGACAACACTGTCTGCATTTTTTATTGAAGATGGCTTCCATGCTCGACAGACATGCGCAAATCACTCGATACTACGAATTTCCATCGAAAAACAAAATCGTAATTCTAAGAAATTTCGACAGGTGTAATGATACCTTGCATTGAAAATGGCAACTGTGCAATCTCTATCTAATAACAGTATACTGTATGAAGGCGATCTTTTTCATTATTTGATTTTAGACGGCGTTGTTTTTACATGCTTTTAGTGTCCGATGACGTCGACCGGAAATCGAAAGTATACTCATACGTAAGCAAAAGCAAAGGCTTTGGAATTTACCCCAATGCAGCTCTGTCGCCGTGTTTTGACGAATTTTTATCCCCTAGCTTTGTTCTTGGATATGTAAAGCACATTTGGCCACAAGCTGTTTTCGTGAAATATTAAATTATCAGTTCTGGTGCGAATACGGCAGCAGACTTCCAGGAACCAGTGGTGCCTACAGTCGACACTATGAGTTGATTACACATGTGTTTCGTGTTCTATACATCCCAACCTTCATTTTGATGTACATTTTGTGTATATTTAATTTGAATTGAAGGAATATCAGAGGTGAGAATTTTCAAAATAAACAAAATTTCATTACTTATATAGGCCCTTAATCATGACTCCATACTTGTTCTTGTGAACTGTGTGGATTTGACACTTGGTGAACTTCATAAAAGATAGAGAAAAATGGCAGCCCTTTTGAAATTTAGACATCCTAAATTGAAATTAGTCTTGCGATCCGTCCCTTGCAAGAATGAGAAAAAGATTTCTTCAAGTCTGTACAAGGAGGATCGCAGAATTTAACTATACAGGAAATTTAAGGCATTTTATGGTTTCATTGTATAAAATCTGGTCTCTTACTTTTGCTATAGCAGACTTTAGGCAGTGCTTTCGTCCACGTGGTGACGGTTCCATGGCATATTAGTTTCCACAAAATGTATGTTTCATTCCAAAAGGGACGAGGTGAGAGTTTAAAATGTCGAAACTGAGTTGTTACTGCAAAACAGCGTTGCGCGCTACCCTAGACACGCATCTAGAATTTGAAAAAAAAACAATTTCTTTTCAATTTGTTTCGCCTCGATCCACCAGCACACACAATGTCATCCACGACCTCTTGGAGTATAACAAAAAGTAAAGAAATAAATTATTTTGTACTCACATCCAAATTAAAGACCCTCTGACATTCTGAGACTTCTTTTTCAATTCCGCTACGTTTGCGCAATGCATCAGTACCCTGCCACCGCAGATGGGTAAGTGAGTACAAGACAAGTGTCAACGTCACGAATTGGTGATACCCCACGTGATCATCAGAACAAATCGTGCAAAATTTACAATACAATCATTCTTCAAACATGAGTTATGTTTTGCTTCCGTGCACGATGTTCCTGAAAAAACCCTTGTTTTTGTGATCTTTCCGACCGTTGTTGTAAAGTTTATTAACATTCAGACTTGATTGGTTCTCCGTTCCATTGCCAATGCCATATCGAAATTAACCCATTTACCTTCAGTTCTGGTAAAGCAACCGGTCAGTTATACATATCAATGGTCATTAAAATTTATTTATTTAGTTTAAACAATATTTATTGAAAAATGACAAGTTAACTGTATACATGCCAACAAGTGTAAACGGATTGAATGTTTTGTACATAACTTTCAGTGAATACAATTAACACATAACATATCAAACTAACTTGTTGAAGTAGGGGATTCGGAAGAAAGCAGAACGCTTATGTGAACCGACTCTATTTTGAGACACACAGGCAGCACAGTTGCTTTATAGTTTATGGGTTTGCTTCATGCTTTCTTTGGAGATATTTTTTTTTATTTATTTACTGGTGTTTAGTGTCACGTATTTTCTGTACAAATACTAATGGATATAAAGTCAAATGCAGCCAATCCTTTATATACCCATGCTTCCCAATTTAGATGACTTCCACCCCAGGCATTGGTAACCAGGTCCTATTTTACCAGAAAGATAGCGCATGTTTACCACAGTAAACGAGCACTGCTTCACTTCACGGGGTTTCCAATGAGTTGGGGAGAAATTAATTAGTCCATTTGGAGATATTTATTAATTTATTTATTGACGTCTAAGGTCACATATTTCTGCACAGTGACTAATCATGACCGCAACAAGGGTACACAGTCAAGTTTAGTGAATCTGTATACCCATGTTGCTCATGTTAGAGGACTTCCACCCAAAGCACAGGTGTCTTGGTCCTATTTTACCAGTAAATCCGAGATTGTTTACCATTGTAACAAGCGGTGCTTCACACGCCTGGGTGCCCACGGGGGAGTCTATTTGGATATATCTTGTTATAATGTATGGGAGAGTGCCTATAGTCACTCTCCCATAAATTATAACAAGGCAAAGACATGCGAACTAATTTTGGAGACTATGCTGATTGTTTATTTGTATTTAAGGATACATTCAGCATCCAGGGATATATAATTACCGTAACACAAGTATAAACTGAAGTGTATGAAACTGCTTACATAGGGGGCGTGGTGGCTCAGTAGGTAGAGGTGCAGTCTGCAAGCCGAGAGGTCCTCGGTTCGAATCCCACCTGCGGCAACCGCGTTGTGTCCTTGGGCAAGACACTTAACCCCCATTGCCCAAGTGGCGGCACGGTGACGCTGTGCACTAAGGCGTACTGCACGTCGATGGTTCACCTGTCTTCAACCAATGCTAACCCTGCTTGTGCGGAGTTAATATGTTGGGGAGCTGACAGTTACTCGCCGTTGCTCGGTGGTTCTTTCCGGGTACTCCGGCTTCCTCCACCCGTAAAACTGTCGTGGTCATGATTAGCCATTGTGCAGAAATATTTGACCTTAAACACCAATAAATAAATAAATAACTGATTACATTATGCTGCTCACTCACACCCCCTCACACTCCAGGCGTTGGTAACCGAATCCCATTATACCAGAACAACAGAATTTATTTACTACAGTACTCAACCCCTTGGGAGCGCGGTGGCGAAGGCACGGTTGCGTTGTGTACTATGGCGTACTGCACGTCGATGGTGCACGTGCCTTCAACCAATGCTAACCTTGCTTATGCGGAGATACTGCTTTGGGGAGTCTGACAGTTAATCGCCGCTGTTCGGTGGCTCTCTCCGGCTTCTCCAGCTTACGTCACCCGTAAAACTGTCCGACGCAGGGTGACCCTGGCTGCCTAAATTGTCGTCTTACTGCAATAAAGCAAAACAAACAAAGCTCAAGCCCTGATTCAGGGGCGCGGCGATGTTGCCGGTTCTCGTCCGATCACCGATGTTAAGCAACGTCGAGCCCGGTTAGTCCTTGGATGGGTGACCGTCTGAGCGATTGATTCAGCCTTCCGCGTGTGTCCTTGGGCAAGGCACTTAACCCCGATTGTCTACATGGGGGCACGATGACGCCGTGTACTAAGGCGTACTGCACGTCGATGGTGCGCATGTCTTCAACCAATCTAACCCTGCCTGTGCTGCAGTGCGGATTAAATAAATAATAAGCCCTGCTTCACTTCCAGAGATTCCCATGCGTGAACATTTTGAATTTTTTTTTCAATTTAACTGGCAACTATGTTTGGGTAAAGCCTGATTCGAGATGTTTAACGTAATTGGTTGATTTGTGTATTATTGGTGTCACTTTCAGCATGTATGGCCATATCGTCCATCAAGTTTTGCCCAACGTCATACATATGGTGCCCATTTTAGAGGATATGGAGGGTTAAATCGCGGAAAATTTCAACATCATCTATTATTGCCGTTGTCCAAAGCGTACTTCAAAGAGGAACCTGTCTAAATGTTTGACACAAACATCTTCCAAAGGAGTGAATGACCCATTTGCTTCGAAATAATATTTAGCCCATTCCACAACCTAACGATCATATCCGCGCGATGCTATTTTCAAACATTTTCTATTTAACTGGCAGAGAGCTAAATTATTTTTGGTGATCTGAATTTGTGAGTCAGAATTTGTTTTATTACAAATTATTGGAGAGTGCCCACGGGCACTCTCCAGTAATGTGTCATAACACAGATATATATATATAAAAAATATTATTTGCGTTTAACTGAATATGAAACATGAGAAAGGAAAATGTTGGCCTTTGCTCTGGTATCCTTATTTTTCTGAAAGTCCTGATAGTGGCTTCGTGCACTAAACCAATTGAATTTTATTGTTCAGGTGTTGCGTCCAAAATGTAGCGTGCGACAACACAATGGACGAAGTCGTCCATCGAGGGACCATAAGCTGTGAATATTCGGTAAACATTTATCCTCTCCAGCCGTGTGTCAAGTAAGAAGTTGAACATATCAACCCAGGGCCTTCATACTGGATCTTTCAACTAATTCTGCATCAGTGTGCGGACTTCTCAACGACTTACACACAAAAAGGCCCGCAGACGGGAAAAATAGGAGGGTACTAATTTACTTCAAGAATTCTACAGCGTAGTATGATCAACCTTTTATGTAACAGAACTGCCCCGTTTGCAAAAGAAAAATCGTAAAAGTTAGTTATTTACTTATTGGTGTTTTAAGGTCACATATTTCTGCGCAATGGCTACTCATACCCTCAGCATGGAGATAAAGTCAAGTTTAGTCAAATGTTTATATCCATGTTACCTATTTTAGAGGACTTCCACCCCAAGCATTGGTGATTGATATTTTACGATTAATACAAAGCTTGTTTACGACAGTAAACATACACCGCATCACTTACGGGGTTTCCACCGACTGAAATCGTAAAAAACGAAAATTTTCATTCTTTTGTCTTGAAAACATCGCTTATCTCTCCTCGTTGGAGAGAGCTCGTTTCAATGATGGGTTATAAACTATCTTTTGAAGATAACAATTGAGAAAGGAATGAGACCTTTTGAGTTGTTCTGGCTGCATCTAGCCGGTGTGGTAGATAAAGTTAAATGATTTTTATTTATTTATTTATTTATTTATTTATTTATTTATTGCTGTTTAAGGTCACATATTTATGCACAATGGCTAATCATGACCGCGACAGTTTTACGGGTGGATGAAACCGGAGTACCCGGAGAGAACCACCGAGCAACGGCGAGCAACGGCGAGCAACTGTCAGCTCCCCAACATACGAACTCCACACATGCAGGGTTAGCATTGGTTGTAGACAAGTGCACCATCGACGTGCAGTACGCCATAGTACACAACGTCACCGTGCCCACACGCGGGCAATGGAGATGAAGTGTCTTGCCCAAGGACACAACGCGGTTGCCGCAGGTAGGATTCGAACCGAGGACCTCTCGGCTTGCAGCCTTCACCTCTACCTACTGAGCCACCGTGCTCCCAGTTAAATGATTGCTCCCCACAAATCTCGACGAGACTAGACCTTAAATTCATTTAACGTGATAGTATTATATTGGAAAATATCATTTTGGAACTTGGGATTCTTATTTTAACCCTTTACCCAACGTAACGCACAAAACCGGCCAGCGCTTTTCTCAAAAATCGCCAATTAATTTTCAAAATATTTTTATTTTTTGTCTCAAAAACATAGGTTATGACCCCTCGTTGGAACGAGCTCGTCGAGCTCGTTCCAACGAGGGGTCATAACCTATGTTTTTGAGACAAAAAATTAGTTATTCAAGAATTTTGTTTGCAACTGTCGTCTGCTTTTCATGTCAGGTAAAGAGTTAATCATGGAAGTTTAAGGTCACTATCAATATCAATGTTTTATCCTGTCCCCAAAAGAAGTATTAAGTCAAGTTTTACCAATCGTTTGAAACTGATTAACCCCTTTAGAGGACCCCAAACACAGGCTCGGTTATGCGTCCAAACTTATTGAAATTGAATATTATTTAGTTATTATATGCTAGCCTGTGAATTATCGCAAATTATCTAAAATAATGGATATCGAGGAATATCCCTCAGTAGCTTCCTAAATGACGTCTCGCTACGCCGCATCACGTTGCCTTGAATGAACGATCAGCTGATCGTTGTTATTGTTTTGAAACGTACGGATCTGGGATCGAATTGGGCTGAATACAGGCAGGGTTAATTTGGTTGAAGGCAAAATTCCTTTTAAGGTTCACGTTGGTAAGTGTGACAATAAGAGCGTGATCCCTGGAAGGGATAAAGTGTCCAGTGAGTTAGTGCACTGTGGTGTTCAAAGTTACGAGGTTACAGGTGAGGGGAAAGGTAATGAAATTTTGAAAAGCTCCACCTGGAAAGAGCTAGACGCAGTAAGACGGGGCGTTATTTTTTATTATTTATTGGTGTTTAAGGTCACATAACTGCACAATAGCTAATCATGGCCGTGACAGTTTTACGGGTGGAGGAAGCCGGGTTACCCGAAGAGAACCACCGAGCAACGACGAGCAGCTGCCAGCTCCCCAACATCGTAACTCTGCACTACAGCACATCAAGGTTAGATTGGTTGAAGACATGCGCACCATCGACGTGCAGTACGCCTTAGTACACGGCGTCATGGTGCCCCCATATGGACAATCGGTGTTAAGTGCCTTGCCCAAGGACACAACGCGAGAGTCCGAATCGAATGCTCAGATGGTTACCGTGACCCATCCAAGGACTAACCGGGCTCGATGTTGCTTAACTTCGGTGATCTGACGAGAACCTGTCTTGTTACTGTTTGCAGTCGAATTGGGCTGAATGTTGCACAGTAAAATGTCACGTAGCATATAATAAAAAGAAAATCTACGCTGTTTTGGTGAATGTCGAGAATTATCTCATTTGTGTGGACCTAAAAGTATCATTTTTCACTCGCTCAAGCGCTCGCGAAAAATAAAACCTTCAGGTCCACACTCATGAGATAATTCCCAGCATTCACTAAAACAGCGTAGATATCCTCTATTTATCATGTGACTCGTCCGTTTTGTTCACTTTAAAACAATTGTTATTTTGTTTTCATATTAATCAGTGATAAATAAAGCCTTCCGCCAATTTCAGTGGTCAATTTAAAAACTAGACAACTTGATTGGCTGAACAAAATAAAACTGGGCCACATATTCATAATTTGCATAATTAGAGTTGGGAGCTTTCATTGGTCAATTTCAAAACTGGACAATTTGGTGGGCTAAACAAAATACAACTGGGTGCGATTTGCATAATTTCAGTAGGGAAAAGTTACGTTATCTATCCTATTTAGGGTGCGTTATATTGTATTAATCTTTTACCTAACGTAACGGCAAATACCGTCTCGCGCAATACAAGAAAAACGCCATTCATTTTTTTTATATTTTCTCTTTTTGCTTCCAAAACATAGATTATGACCCCTCATTCGAACGTGCTCGACGAGCTCGTTCCAATGCGGGGTCAAAACCTATGTTTTGGAAGCAAAAAATGAATATTTTTAATTACACGGGGGACGTTTTTTCCAAGTGCCGTCTGCAACTCAAGTTAGGTGATGGGTTAAAAAGGCCTACTAAGTGGCTAATTTGTACGTGTGTGTGTCATATGATAAATAGAATATGAAATGAGTGTTTTTCTCATATAATATTTATGAAACTCGTCCGAATTTTCCGTTTGGGCTCGCCAGAGGCTCACGAAAACGGAAAATTCTTAGACTCGTTTCATAAATATCATACGAGAAAAACACTCATTTCATATCCTTTATTTATTTATTTATTTATTTATTTATTTATTTATTTATTTATTAATTTATTTATTTATTTATTTATTTGTTTGTTTTTTATTTACTGGTGTTTAAGGTCACATATTTCAGCACAATGGCTAATCGTGACATCAACATGGAGATAAAGTCAAGTCCAGCCAATCGTTTATACCCATTTTGCCCATTTTAGAGGACTTCCATCCATGTATTGGTGACCGTATCCTATTTTGCCACTAAAACAGAGCTTGTTTAATTATAAATTAGTATAAATTGTGGTCATTGAAAGAGATTTCCGAGAAAGTTAGCTCCCTTCAATTTCCAAAAGCTATCAGTAAATTTAACAGTAAAGGTATGGAAATTTCATACAACAATTAAATTTTTGAAATGTTATCGAAATTGTATCATCGACGTGCGCATCATTCCACAAACTTTAGGCATTTTTCTGTAGAGTAGTGTAAAGGTACAGAAGCTGGCTTTTTACAATTTTTTTCTTAACTCTTTACCCAACGCAGACGATATCAAAATTTATTATTTTAAATATCATTTTTTAAATTTTTTTTCAAAATATTTCTACAAAACCATATTTTGTGGCCCCTCGTTAGAACGAGCTCGACGAGCTCGTTCCAACGAATGGTCACAAGATATGGTTTTGTTGAAATATTTTTGAAAAATACTATTTATTCAACTGCTGAATTTGCATATTACGGAGGCGGATGCGGCCGATTCGTTGGGTAAAGGGTTTTAATCAGTTTGAACGTTTGCTTATTATTTATTATTCTTTGTTGAAACGCATTAAAAAATATGTAAAGGACGTTTTCACCATCTTTTGATGTTCTTTAGCCCTTTACCTAACCTGAAAAGCAGACGACACTTGCAAAAATAATTCTTGAATAACTAATGTTTTTCATTTTTTGTCTCAAAAACATAGGTTATGACCCCTCGTTGGAACGAGCGCTCGACGAGCTCGTTCCAACGAGGGGTCATAACCTATGTTTTTGAGACAAAAAATGAAAAAAATAATGAAAATTAATTGGCGATTTTTGAGAATAGCGCTGGCCGATTTTGGCCGTTACGTTAGGTAAAGGGTTAACTTGTTTTTCTGTACATTATATGAACTGTGTGTGCATCATGACATATAATACAGACAGCGCTCTTTTCATCAATATAAAAGTCTGGGAGGTGAGATTTTCTATTTTTTCCGGGAAGAATAAACACTTGCAAATTACTGTAAAAATACATTCGCTAAAGCCAAAGTGGACACTTACTCAGATTCCTTTTGTAACTTTTAATAAACGAAAACAACAGACAGCTTTGAGAGCTGTCTGTTGTTTTTATTATTAAAAGTAACGGACGAAAAATTACCATTATTTTCTACTGATGTCAGAGGTGTTCTCTCAACAGTTACTTGCATCTTAATTGGATATTTCTAGTTCGACCAATAATTTCAAGGGAGATAACTTTATCGAAGGTTGATTTCATGACTCTGCCAGTCGGGGGTTGGTAAAAACGATCAGTCCATTCACAAAAACTGCCATTCAATTTTTTTTTTCATTTTAGTTTAAACAATATTTATTTCCAATTATCAGACAAAAGATATGCAACAAAGAAATGTGTGTAGATTCGATAGTACGCTGAAAGCTTATCAAGGTCGTTTCCACTTGAGATACACTTACAACTGTTATGGAACGAGATGTTAATTAAATTACTTCTCTAACCCAAACATTTACCATACCTAGCTTCTGTTAAGTCAAGTGTGTTCTATTCGATATAATATCAGTATGCAGTCATTATTTTGGAAACAGATATTACTGCATTCGGTTTTCAAGTTGAACAGAGTGAAGAAGTTAGAACAGGTGAAGAGATAGTACTGATGAGATACAGCTTTAAGAAGCCTCAACGGTTCTCAGAGCCACAGACGAGGAAGAAAAGCCCGAGACAGAGTTATTGAGTGTAGTGTATATGACCAGCGGGATGAGTTTATAGTGATGGGCTAATCGCCGGTAAATGTTTATCGGTATCGGTCGGATACTTGTATGTATTTATTTTGGCATTAGTAGTGGCCATCAACTAGGGACCCCATTTAAAGTTCCGGAACCGTCGTGGTATGCAATGTATCATGCATATTAATTCAAAAGTCGACGGAAAAACACTATAAGTTATGTTGAATTGAGCCTTGGTAGCATAACGGTGCCAACTGCAATATTGGGGTATTACAGTTGGGATCGACACGTCCTCAAGGGTCGTGATAGTGATTTTCATCGAAGGTTTCATAAGGCCAGGAGTAGTATGTCAGGGGCTTTTGAGGGAATATTTGGGGGACCCCGGTGCAGGGGACCGTTGAAGGCAGCTAATAAGCTATCGAGCAGTTACTGATAAGTCATTGCTCGAATGACTCGAATCTCATCGAGCAAGTGAGCTTTAGAGTAATTGCATGATCGAGTGACTCGGCATATTGCTCGAACGACTCGAATCCCATCGAGTAAATGAGCTATCGAGTAATTGCTCGTTCGAGTGACTCCTCGAACGACTCTTAGACTCATTTCAGAAAAAGGGATTCCATAGCCACAGGCGTTTTCGAGAAAGGGATTCCAGAAATGGGATTCCACAAAAGGGATTCCATAATTGGGATTCCGTCTTACCTCGAGTGACTCGCATATATTGCTCGAACGACTCAAATCCCATCGAGCAAATGAGCTATCGAGTAACTGCTCGTTCGAGTGACTCCTCGAACGACTCTTAGATTCATTTCAGAAAAAAGGGATTCCATAGCCACAGGCGTTTTCGAGAAAGGGATTCCACAAATGGGATTCCACAAAAGGGATTCCATAAGTGGGATCCCGTCTTACCTCGAGTGACTCGCATATATTGCTCGAACGACTCAAATCCCATCGAGCAAGTGAGCCAACGAGCAATTGCTCGTTCAAGTGACTCCTCGAGCGACTCTTAGACTCATTTCAGAAAAAAGGATTCCATAGCCACAGCCGTTTTCGAAAAAGGGATTACATAAATGGGATTCCCCAAAAGGGATTCCATAAGTGGGATTCCGTCTTACCTCGAGTGACTCGCATATATTGCTCGAACGACTCGAATCCCATCGAGCAAATGAGCTAACCAGCAATTGCGCGTTCGAGTGACTCCTCGAACGACTCTTAGACACATTTCATAAAAAAAAGAGATTCCAAAAAGGGATTCTTAAAAAGGGATTCCGTAAGTAGGGCTTTTTTAGTCGTATGAGGCCATGAAGGCTATGTGAAAGGTATGGCGGTCCTATTGCACTTTGTGCTGCAAAATATTCTTGAAGAATCCATATTACATATAGTCGGGTTTGTTTGGGTTTTTTTTGGTGGCTTGAGGACTGGTGGGAAGTAGTGGGGTCTGGTGGGGACTATTTGGGGCTGGTGGGGTCTAGAGGCTAATTGTCGTAAAAACCTGTGGTTTCTACAACAACCGGATCTCCACATCTACTACTTCACTCCCCCCCCCCGGCTCTCCCTTCAACGGTCCCGTGCGGGGTCCTGCACCGGGGTCATCCAACATTTCCCTCAAAAGCCCCTGACATACTACTTCACTTCCCCTCTGGCTCTCCCCTCAGCGGTCCCCTATGGGGTCCTGCACCGGGGTCAGCCAACCTTTCCCTCAAAAGCCCCTGACATACTACTTCACTTCCCCTCTGGCTCTCCCTCCAACGGTCCCCTGCGGGGTCCTGCACCGGGGTCATCCAACCTTTCCCTCAAGAGCCCCTGACATACTACTTCATTTCCCCTCTGGATCTCCCTTCAACGGCCCCCTGCGGGGTCCTGCACCGGGGTCACCCAGCCTTTCCCTCAAAAGCCCCTGACATACTACTTCACTTCCCCTCTGGCTCTCCCTTCAACGGTCCCCTGCGGGGCCCTGCACCGGGGTCAACCAACCTTTCCCTCAAAAGCCCCTGACATACTACTTCACTTCCCATCTGGCTCACCCTTCAACGGTCCCCTGCGGGGTCCTGCACCGGGGTCATCCAACCTTTCCCTCAAAAGCCCCTGACATACTACTTCACTTCCCCTCTGGCTCTCCCTTCAACGGTCCCCTGCGGGGTCCTGCACCGGGGTCATCCAACCTTTCCCTCAAAAGCCCCTGACATACTACTTCACTTCCCCTCAGGCTCTCCCTTCAACGGTCCCCTGCGGGGTCCTGCACCGGGGTCATCCAACCTTTCCCTCAAAAGCCCCTGACATACTACTTCACTTCCCCCTGGCTCTCCCTTCAACGGTCCCCTGCGGGGTCCTGCACCGGGGTCATCCAACCTTTCCCTCAATAGCCCCTGGCATACTACTTCACTTTCCCTCTGGCTCTCCCTTCAACGGTCCCCTGCGGGGTCCTGCACCGGGGTCATCCAACCTTTCCCTCAAAAGCCCCTAACATACTACTTCACTTCCCCTCTGGCTCTCCCTTCAAAGGTCCCCTGCGGGGTCCTGCACCGGGATCATCCAACCTTTCCCTCAAAAGCCCCTGACATACTACTGCCCGGAACTTATACTGACTCATAGCTGCTCGGTATTTATCTAAATGTCGATATCAGCATCAATGTATAGCAACGCATATTTGAAGATTTTATACTATGCGCCATTGTGGCCAGGCAGTAGGGCCTGGTCGAGTGCCCACAACATATGCTGCAGCCTCGAAGAATAACAAGTAGAGAATCGGCGTTGGAATAACGCCAACAACTCGGAGAAGACAGGTGTGACCTCATTAGCACCAAACTTATAAACAGTCCGGTGCTACCACAGCACGTGTAGAGTGTACCATCACCAAATCAACCGCAGAGTTGAGATTCCACCCAAGCAATAATTGCAAATTTGTTGCCAAGCATAACAAGTTCAAGCAATGTTCCAACCAATGGACTTCCGAGTTAAACCCGGAGGTCCATTGGCTTTAACACTGCTTTTGTTTTTGTCCATATGTACAAAATTTGAAAGTGATGCTATGGGCAATAACTTTTCATTTATTATGAAACCATAGGCCGATAGGTGCAGCTTTCCACTGCAGCTCCAGTAGAGATTAAATGTCCTTGTGGACTGTGTCGAATGTGAATCTGATTAAGGTTCATGTGTACCTATTTGCCTCTGAACTTACATAAACAAATATTTATTACTAATACGACAATAAGCATGTAACTGAAGAGATCGTGGTGTGCTTACGCTTACGTTGCGTGTGGCTCTCATTGCATCGCCGTAAATGTTCACGCTATATATGCACACTAATGGAGATTTACTATTCTATTCGAATTACAGCCAAGTCAACATCACAACTAATGAATATCAGTTGCAGTGAAGGAAATACATTATCACAACAGCCGATACACAACAAAGTCAGCTTGTGCATTCTCGTATTCCATTTCGCATCGACATTTCAATGGTTTTACTGTTGATGCAGTTGCGCAAAGTAACAGTTGAATAGTTTTACGTTGCCTGATGGATTCGAACGTTAACAAGACTATTCAATTAAGCACTATATGAGCGCAGTGTGACAGTTATTAAATCAAAATGTAACAATTATACTTATAATTCTGTAACCCTTTGAACTCGAGCGGCAGCTTTTCCGGACAGGAACATGATACGTCATAACGTCATTAACCCTTTGAGACTTTAATTATCTTGACGTTCAAACGTAACTGCGAATTCAGTTTCTTCAACGTTTTTCAAAATCTGACGTCAAACGTCGGAAAGTACAAAATTTAATATCAAGATATTTTTCCCATTAGTGCTTAACTGGTTGAGGGCTAGATTATTTTGGGTGGTCTGAATTTGTTATTCAAAACTTGTTTTATTACAAATTATTGGAGAGTGCCCATGGGCACTCTCCAATAATTTGTAGTAAAACAAATTTATACAAACAAAATATTATTTGTGTTTGACTGATCATGAAATATAAGCAAGGAAAGTGCTGGCTTTTGCTCTGGTAGCCTTATTTTTTGAAAGCCCTGATAGTGGCTTCTAGCACTCAACCAGTTACGAAGGCTTGACAGCAGGATTATATTAGTATTTTAAGCTGCGATAACATTTGGCTCAACGGTTGTCACTGAGCACTGTTCGGGAGAAAATAGGAATTGAGGTTAAAACTTCAAAAAATCGAAAAATAATAACAAAACAAATGACCACAAAGTATCAACGCGCTGTTTGATTTCGTACGTCATAAGACGTACAAAAGTATCGAAAGGTTAAATAGGATGGCTGTTCAGTAAATGTGTGGGGCAGACCCATCAATATTTTCAACGTTTAGCCCCGAGACTGCACGATGAAAAAAATGATTCGTTTACCCCAAATAATGAATATGGACTCGTGTAATTGCAGCCATTGATATAGCATGGAAGATACTACTAGAGTTCAAAGGGGTAATGATAGATTCTTTGTTCCGTTCTAAACTCAATAATACCGAATCTCTAGACACAACAGCATTTCGCATGGTGGTTCCGCACATATACTGGCTTATTAACTGAACTTGTATAGGTTGATCAGCAATGAACAGCCGGCAATTCGTCGCCCGAGTGCTGGAATGTTCTATGTCCCATAGGGGACATAGAACATTCTAGCACTCAGGCGACGAATTGTCTTCAGTTTTTTTGTACTTTTTCACCTTTCAGATCTTTTTCATGACAAACAACAAAATCCAAGAAAAAGACTTTTGCACGTTGATTCGAGCTTGTACAACCGGGAAGAGTCACTGCGGACAGCATCACACTAGTTTTGAATGAAAAAAAAAACTGTAGCTTGGAAATAGTTTGAATAGTCCATCAACTCTAGTATTAATAAGTATCACTTTTAACCACGATTATTAGTGGTGTTTGCCTAATATAGTCACACAAACCACAGCCCGTCTACCTATGGTATTGTCATATTACAAATTGGGCCCTGCGAATCACATATGTTCGATTCGAATCAAATCTCGAATCGAATCGAGTCTATTTTTCGAAAGCGAATGAAACCTCGAATCGAAGACGGGGGTCTTGAAGTCCGGACTGATTAAATATTCCAACTGCATCATCAAGACATGCTTTCGTCGAAGGCATGTCTTGACAAGCCTGAAAATAAGCAATCTGTCATTTGCAGAGTGAGGTCCTCAGAAGGTGAATTTGCTGATGCTATCCAAAACCATGGGCCAATTTTCCTCTGGGTACCTCTTCTGTTAAGGTTTGAGAACCTGATTCAGATTGAGGTTCACAGAGGGCAAATTTAGTGATGCTACCCTGCTGTGCAGGGTAGCATCACCAAATTCACCCTCTGGAGACCTCATTTTGAAGAAGTCAGTCTGCTTATTTTCTGGCTTGTGTCTTGATGATATAGTGGGAATATTACCCAGTAAGGAATTTTGTTCAAAAATAGAAACAGATGCGAGAATTCTGTATTGGGCTCCACACTGGGCTAGCAGCTAGCAATCGTGAGCTAATCGCCAATATTGCTTGGGAACTTTAAATTTTCTTTCAGTAGTGGTAGTGACTAGTGAAACAGGATTTGGCATACATGGTGGCATAGGTACAGATGCTTTTTATGTTAATATAAAGGGAATTACACTCGGTCTTTATTTTCAACAATATTTATGTAAATTTCTATCTTAGCTATACATTTTGTGAGACGACTAAGGTGACTGATACCAAATGAAGTTTCAGTAAAAAGATTTGATGGAAAACGAATCGGACGGCCGATTTCGAATCAAACCGAATACCAACTTAAGATTCGAAGTTGAATCGAATGTCGAAGGTTCGCAGGGCCCAAATTAGAAGGAAACCACAAAACTTTTCTCTTTTCATTTTATGCCTATAATTGAGACGGTCACGGCGTGTGATAGTACTGACACTGGGAATAAAATCGAAAACGAGGCAAGGTAGGAATTGCGTCATCTTCTTCCACCTCGGGCTACAAAATGAACTCTAAATCCACAATTCATCAAAATACTTTTATATCATCGAGGTGTAAATACTTTAATTCATTTTTCAACGAATGTTGTCGAACCTAAATTTACTTTCTGACACATACTCCGATATGATGAGATAGGGCGAATCCATCAGTCCGGAACGGAGATAAAGAACACATCGTAGCAACAATGACAACAAAAGTTTGCCGCCTACTTTCTCCCCAAATCTGTTTGACAGATTCTAAAATCGAGATTATGCAATTTAATTATTATATTAATATTTAATTTTGTTGTAATAATTACTTGACGGCATGTATATAGTAAAAAAGATCTTCACTACAGTGAAGTTTTCCGGTGTGCTGTATCGCATCTTCTTGCGACGTTCAACCAAACAACATCACACTACCTGGTTAAAGATCCTCAACTCAATGCGATACATCACACCGGAAAACTTCACTCCAGTGATACTCTCTGTGTATTGACTGTTCTAGCCGTCCACGTTGATTAGCGGAAAGCTCGTACAGTGCGGCCCTCGTAGAATGGTCACTTTCGAAGGGTGGGCAATATTTCCACGGATGCAATAATATGAGTTCCAAACACTAATTTTAGGAATAATCATAAATAAAATTTAATTAATGAAGCACCGGGTACAACCCGGTGCTTCATTAATTAAAATTTTGTTTATGATGATTTTTATTATCTGATAAACGCATGCGTGGTCATCACTGTCCGCGCGTTTTGATCACGACCAGTCCATGGATACTGTACTGTACAGGCAGCTTTCCAGAAATCGGTGTCATCAGGTGATAGCATCAACGAAGACCTAGATTTTTATTAGTTTTGTCTACAAGTGTTGATACAAGTGCATTTCTGATGCATATTTGGTCAGGAAAATGTATTTATTTATTTATTTATTTATTTATTTATTTATTTATTTATTTATTTATTTATTTATTGGTGTTTAAGGCCACCCCTTTCTGCACAACGGCTAGTCATGATCGCAATATGGATATAAATTCAAGTTTAGCCAATTGTTTATACCCATATTGCCTATTTTAGAGGACTTCTGCCCCAGGCATTCGTTACCAGATCCTATGTTCCCAGTAAAACAGAGCTTGTTTACCACATTAAACAAGTACTGCTTCCCTCCCCGGGGCTTCCATGGGGAGTTCAGGGAAATGAGAAGAATATTAGGAGTAAGTGAACAAATGTATTTCTTTAAGATTTTCAAGGGCCTTCTTCGAAAACTCTTCCAATCATGTAGGCGTATTCACGCGGGAAAGATAAATTTGTTTGTCCTGAGAACAGCAGACAATGGTCAAATGAGCTGATCAACTGCATGGGTGTTCAGATTCTATCTAGAAATGCTGGTAGCACTGTTAAATAGTTTCATTTTCTACAGATTTACTTCCTATTCTATTGGAAACCAAATTATTCTGTGTGGTGTGTCTTGCTATAATTTATAGAAGAATGGCACTTGGCATTCCCCAATAAATTGAAACAAAACCAAATCCCTATGAATCAATGTTGACTTTCAGAATTAATGTAGTATTCCAACATTTGACAGGATCAGTGATAGTTGTTTTTTTGTTTGTTTATTTGGTTCGAAGGACACTTTCATCAACTAGAGGTACCTGGAGAGAACCACCGATGAACAGTGAGTAACAGTCAGACTAAACTTAATAACCCGACACACGCAGGGTTGGCATCGCTGCCCCAATTAGGCAATTGGGATGAAGTGTCTAGCTCAAAGACACAATACAGATGACGCGGATCTGTATCAAACTGTCAACGTGTCGATCGCAAGTCCAATGCTCTTACCAATGAGACTATGCGCTCCTAAGTAATAACATAGAACACAGTGGGAGTTGAGTATGGGTACAGGAATCAACGACCCTAGTCAGAGTTTTTCATGTGTTTTACGAGCCCCGTACACAGCAAAAAGTATAGGTTCTCTTTAGAACCAAAACTGGTTTTAATCTTGTCCCTGAGATGGAACCAGTTTAGTTTAAACAGTATTTATTTCAAATCAAATACATTTACCAAGATTAGCATTCAATTTTAACAGAATAATATATGAACTGAGATGTAGATTCAGCAGTAAACTTAGAGCTTATTCAACGCAGTCGCCAAACATTTTGAAACAAAGCGAATATAAATACCTGGTATATTGGTTCTATACAGAACCAAAACTGGTTCGATATGCCAACTGTTCATATCTTCTTTGCTAAGTAATGATTTGAGACAAATTCGTATAAGCTCTAAACTTACGGCTGAACCCCCTCAATTTATGTTTAATTCTGTTAATATTTAATGTTAATCTTTATAAAGTTATTTGATTTGAAATAAATACTGTTTAAACAGAACTGATTCCATCTCAGGGACAAGATTAGAACCAGTTTGGGTTCTAAAGAGAACCTATATTTTTTGCAGTGTAAACGAGGTAGCAAAGGAAAAACTCCAACAAAAGTCGTTGATTCGTGTCACCAGTACTCTATCCCAGCCGTGTGTTTTATTTTCAGTACAGCCGCCGTGGACTGCTCCCAATCCACGCGTGGGCAGTGATGTCCATCCCCCGCGTGAACTCCGGGAAGTGAAACAGTGTTTGAATACTGGGGTAAACAAGATCTTCTTCACTTGTAAAATAGGACCCAGTGTCCTATGCTTGGAGTGCGAGACCTCTAAAATAGGCAGCATGGGGTATAAACGATTGACTAACCTTGACTGTTTCTCCATGTTGTGGTCAGGATTAGCCATTGTGCAAAGGTATGTGACCTTAAATACCAATAAATAAATAAATAATAATAAATGGTGATGCCCACGCATGCGTTTACCTGGTAATAAAAATCATCATCACTAAAATTTTAATTAATGAAGCATCGGGTTGTTCCAAGCACTAATTGCAGGAATACACATCAACAATTTAATTAATGAAAAGCCGGGGTTGTACCCGGTGCTTCATTAATTAAATGTTTGATGAGTACTACTGTAATTAGTGTTTGGAATCTGATTGCCCACCCGTGGAAAGTGACCAGTCCAAAGTAACAGTACTGTATACCACAACTAAACCTGAATTTAGTGAATTTAGTTTAGAACTTTGATCCTGTCGAGCGGTAACTGTGTTGTGTTCTTGGCCAAGAAAGTTAATCCTGACTACCCGTCGATTGTGCACTTGCCTTCAACTGTTGCTAACTCTGCTTGAGTCTTGATAGTTGATAGCCTATGCACGGTGGTTCTCTCCGGGTACTCCGGCTTCCCCTCTGTGTACCGTCGACGTGCAGTACGCCTTAGCACACAGCGCCATCGTGCTCCCACACAGACAATTGAGATTAAGTGCCATGTCCAAGGACACAACGCAGTTACCCGTAGCGGTGATCAAATCGTGAACCTTTAAAGTCCAAAGCTGTAACCACTGAGCCACCGCACGCCACACGACATGACTCTGGTTGTTGAAAGTGCCGTTAAACCCCAATAAACAAACAAACAATATTGGAAACTCACGTTCAGTAGATCTAGCAAAATCCAATGATATCTTCCGTATTATTTATTTATTTATTGGTGTTTAAGATCACATATTCATGCACAATGGCTAATCATGACCGTGACAGTTTTACGGGTGGAGGAAGCCGGAGTACCCGGAGAGAACCACCGAGCATCGACGAGCAACTGTCAGCTCCTCGACATTCTAATTCTGACCAAGCTCCATTCAAGCAGGGTTACAGCGGTTGAAGACATGTGCACCATCGACGAGTAGTACGCCTTAGTACCCGGCGTCATCGTGCCCCCATGTAGGCAACCGAGATAATGTGCCTTGCCCAAGGACACAACGCTGGTCGTCCCGGACGGGGATCGAACTCGGGACCTCTAGCATAGAAGTCCAACAGTCTACAACTGAGCCACCGCGCTCCTGCAATATCTTCAGTCAACATGATCATAACACTGTCCTGCTATATTGAGTACACTGTGGAAAACTACAGTTACAAATATCTCAACAATGAGCTGCCAGTAATTATACTGTAACACGGTACCATGAAAATGACCATTTTAAGGGCCTAAAATAAGTAATGAAATTTTGTTTATTTTGAAAATTCTCACCTCTCAAATGCCTTAAATTCAGATTAAATATACACAAATTGTACATCAAAATGAAGGTTGGGATGTAGAGAATACGAAACACATGTGTAATCAACTCATAGAGTCGACTGTAGGCAACACTGGTTCCTGGAGGTCTGCTGCCGTATTCGCACCAGAACTGATAATAAAATAATATTTCATCAGAACAACTTGTGGCCAAATGTGCTTCATATATCAAAGAACAAAGCTAGGCATTCAAAACATTTTCGAATACAGCGATAGGACTGCATTTTAGAAAAGGACAACACTGTCTGCATTTTTTATTGAAGATGGTTTCCATGCTCGACAGACATGCGCAAATCACTCGTTACCACGAATTTCCATCGAAAAACAAAATCGTATTTCTAAGAAATTTCAACAGGTATAATGATACCTTGCATTGAATATGGCAACTGTGTAATCTCTATCTAATAACAGTATACTGTATAAAGGCGATCTTTTTCATTATTTGATTACAGACAGCGTTGTTTTTACATGTTTTTTCCGTCCGATGACATCGACCGGGAATCGAAAGTATACTCATACGTAAACAAAAGAAAAGGCTTTGGAATTTACCCCCATGCAGCTCTGTCGCCGTGTTTTGAAAAATGTTGATCTCCTAGCTTTGTTCTTGGACATGTAAAGCACATTTGGCCACAAGTTGTTTTCGTGAAATATTATTAAATTATCAGTTCTGGTGCGAATACGGCAGCAGACTTCCAGGAACCAGTGGTGCATACAGTCGACTCTATGAGTTGATTACACATGTGTTTCGGGTTCTATACATCCCAACCTTCATTGTGATGTATAATTTGTGTATATTTAATCTGCATTTAAGGAATATGAGAGGTGAGAATTTTCAAAATAAACAAAATTTCATTACTGAGAAAGGCCCTTAAATTATTTTCTTCAATGCTAACGAATTTTACAAGCCTAGTCTAATGTAGTTCTCATATCTCCTCATATGACATCGTGCCCGCCAATCAAACGACCCCGTTATTTTTTTTATTATTCCAGCCTACCAGTTATTGGCAAACCGTTTCATCTTTTCACATTAATTTGTTTACAAAAGCAGATGTAATGCAAGGGCAGTAATCCAATATCTCATTGATCGCCACGAAAAATTACAGATTTATAACCTCCGACATCGACATTTGGTGGGCCCATTTACAATTCTGCTTGCTTTCTGACGCTACAAACCAAAAACAAGCGTGCTAATGTTCCAATTAACAGAATTCAGACTCTGTTTTGTGCAATAAAAACAAAATGGCGGGCAGGAACAATTCATATACCTACAATGTCAGTATACAGAATTAATATGGAGCCGCTCTTAATGATTACGGCCGGTGTAATAATGTTCGATCCTGGTGCAAGAACAAGGAACTGATATTTGGTTTCAATAATGTCTTTAACCTGCAGTAATATGGCTACAGATTAAAGATATTATTAATTGATCTATAAGGGGCGCGGTGGCTCAGTTGGTAGAGGTGTAGGCTGCAAGCCGAGAGGTCCTCGGTTCCAATCCCACCTGTGGCAACCGCGTTGTGTCCTTGGGCAAGACACTTCACCCCCATTGCCCACGTGGGGGCACGGTGACGCTATGTACTAAAGCATACTGCACTTCAATGGTGCACCTGTCTGCAACCAATGCTAACCCTGCTTGTGTGGAGTTGGTATGTTGGGGAGCTGACAGTTGCTCGTCGTTGCTCGGTGGTTCTCTCCGGGTACTACGGCTTCCACCACTCATAAAACTGTCACGGTCATGGTCAGCCATTGTACAGAAATATGTGACCTTAAACACCAATAAATAAATAAATAATAAATTGATCTATATTCAGAATTGACTCTTCTATGGCGAAACAATTTTCGACATTGGCGATGTCATTTTTTAAAAAACAAAGGATTACGGAAGCATTAAAAGGAGTGACAAAATACAGCGAAACTGCTATAAAATTGGTTATGGGCGCCTGAAGCAAACTTGTGCAGCAGGGAAAAGTAACGTAAAAAGGGCGCAAAGTCGCGCTAGGTGGTTCGGAAGCCTGCCCGACACACCATAAACATACTGGGCTCAATTTTACTTAAAATGAAGCATTAGCTTGTGACTTTTCTGAATAGACCTTATCAATCAGCATTTCCATTTTTGATGATGTAAGAATCCCTCACGTGTAGAGCCCTGCGAAGTTCGAGATTCAATTCGATATCGATATCAGCTATGGTATTCGAATTCCATATCGAATCGTGTCGTCGATTCGTGTATTTTCAAATCGTGGATTTTTTGTCTATTCTTGTGCAATGATATAACTAAACGTATATGAAATAATGTATTTTACAGGGAATAATAAACTTAACATTTATTTCCACAACCCTGCATATATTTGTTGATAAATATAATATTGTTCAAATTTACTGGAGAAGGCCTGTAGGCCTTCTCCAGTAAGTTGAAACAATATTATATTTATGAATAAACAATAGTTTTTTTCATAACACTTAAAGTTGTCATGTCATTTGTCAAAACACTTGAAGTTAACATGATAGTGGCTTACAATAAAGCAACGGGTGTTGCAGACACAGAATATTTGATTCGATTCGAGATTTGATTCGATATCATATCCTGATTCGATTTGAGATTCGGTTCGACCATAAATATCCGATGTAAGGAACCTACTCACGTGACCTTTATTTATTAAGCCATAAACACGTGTTAAGCGAAACAGAGATACAGCGATGACGGCTACCGTCAATCACTTCATATTTCACTTATTTCCTGGCATATAACTCAACTGTGAACACTCAGTGTGACTCACATGAAAAGTGCCTGGTGTCATCATGCCATACACCAGAGGAAGACTTAACAGCTCATGAAATATCTCTAATGCCGGAGCATTAACCAGTTGTCCAGAATACAATTGTACAGATTTACTACTTTAGAACAAATTTCTATTTTATATGGCAAAGGTCTGTTTCATTGGCCCCTAATACAGAAATATATTGGCGTTTTTTTTTCTCATACGAACTGCTGTTATCTGACCCTATGTGTCTTCGCAGACGGCGGGTACGGGGGTAGCTCCCCTAGTCAATGGGATTCAGGTACCCTTGCATTAGGGCAGCTTTCAAAAAGAAATTGGTCTTTCCGTTCAGAACTTACCTACTTAATCATTATACCAAATCGTGAATTGCAATATCACAGGGGACGAACTTCGAAAGCGTGCGCCCCAAAACATTGTTTAAAAGTGAACAAAAATAAGCTGCTTGAACACATCAACTTGTTTTCCTGGCAGGTTCCGTTTTGACAGGAGGTCCTGCCAAAACTGTTGCGAGTCTTTTTTCACTCAATAGTTCAACATATACTTGTGAACCCGGTTTGCTAAGCATTGTCGGAACGAAAGCCATTGCAAGGCTCTGTTTTACTTGATACCCATAGCATCCTGACGTAGTCATTCCAACAACCTGCAATGATAAACACGTTGTTTATCTATTGTGATGATTTATTGGCGTTTAAGGCCAGTTTCCACACACACATATATATAATCAAATTTACAAAAATAATCACTTGAAATGTCCCATCTAAGGCCTTCAAAACTATAAATTTGAAACATCTACTTGTGTCCGCTGGGCTGTGTCCACAAGCCAATTATGCCCGAAATGTGAACCAGTTGTGTTTCCAAGATATCTAGACACGTTGAACTCTGCCGAAAGTGTGCAGCAATAAAGGTATGATTTCGAAACAAACATTTGAACGCTACGGCAAGTCACAGCTTTTGAGTTCTCGGGGTCGACGCACTTTCGATCTGTTGAAAAAAAGGAAGGTGAACCAATTAGTGTGTCTTCGAACTGATTGCGTGACTTTCGTCCATAGGATTGTGAGACAACTAAATCCGCAAATCAACAGTTACCTTAAGCCCTGCAAACGCAATAAGCTGACGAACACTATCGGATTAAACTTTTCCGATGAAATTGGCCTGCAACCAAATTCCCGGGGACTTATTGGAACGGACAAATGTCAAATGAGCCACAACGTGATAATGTTGGCATTCTGACGATATTTGTCGAAAAATCCACTGACACTCACACACACACTGTGAGAAAAATATGTCTACCAACGAATGACTCCAATCACTTATAATTTTAGTAAAAATTCAATGTTTTGTATCAACCATACTCTGCCCTGCCAAACGAGATACCATGTTTTCTGTTTTTATTATGTCACTGTTTACGATGCTACTCAAGTAGATGGTGGTCTGAAATATGTGTACACAGAGTGCCATGGGTTATTTTTTTATTAGGGTTTAACGACACATTAACAGTCAGGGTCATATCATGTCGGTGACAGTTTTACGGGTGGAGGAAGCCGGAGTACCCGGAGAGAACCACCGAGCAACGACGAGCAGCTGTCAGCTCTACAACATCGTAACTCTGAACCCTTCACCGCGGCACAGGCAGTGTTAGATTGGTTGAAGACATGCGCGCCTTCGACGTGCAGTACGCCTTAGTACACAGCGTCATCGTGCCCCCATGTAGGCAAACGGGGTTAAGTGCCTTGCCCAAGGACACAACGAGGGGACGCAAATCAGGCCATGGGTTAATGAATCCTAAGGGGGCGCGGTGGCTCAGTAGGTAGAGGTGCAGGCTGCAAGCCGAGAGGTCCTCGGTTCGAATCCCACCTGCGGCAACCACGTTGTGTCCTTGGGCAAGACACTTCACCCCCATTGCCCATGTGGGAGCACGGTGACGCTGTGTACTAAAAGCGTACTGCACGTTGATAGTGCACCTGTCTTCAACCAATGCTAACCCTGCTTGTGTGGAGTTAGTATGTTGGGGAGCTGACAGTTGCTCGCCGTTGCTCGGTGGTTCTCTCCGGGTACTCCGGCTTCCTCCACCCGTAAAACTGTCATGGTCATGATTAGCCATTGTGCAGAAATATATGACCTTAAACACCAATAAATAAATAAATAAATAAATAAATGAATCCTAAAACATGAGAGTTGTAGCTAAACAACGCTATTCACAAAATTCGCCATTCAAATTTTATTATTCTTTAAACATATGTTACCAAGACAAAACTTATGAACTCTAATTGGACACGAGTTCCTTGAGCTCGTTCCAATAAGTGGTCATAGGCTGTTTTTGCGAAGCTCAAAATGACTGTTTATTGTAGTTTCAACGGTTTCTGTCCGAGAAAATTGTATCATTCAGGAGACGTAACAAAATTGGTATTTACTTCTCGGATCCTAATACAATGGCGAACTGCTAAAACCAGTTGCTGCAGTTAGATAGCTCATGTGTGGAATTACGCTTAAAAGCACCGAGATTTATAGGGAAAACAGTAAATACAGCTGTCGACTGGTCCGATATGATGACAACCTTTTGTTCTCTTGTGGAAGCCAAAGAATATATAACTCCGATTATTGCGTGCAATACACGCCGCCCCCCCCCCCCCCCCCCCCTTGTCGCTTTACATAAAGAATCGACTGCATGTGCTCGCGTCATTTTCAAATTAAGCAGTTTTGAAAAAATATATCTTTAAAAAAATTTCAACAATACCATATCGTCGCCTGAGTGCTAGAATGTCCTTTGTCCCCTAATAGGGGACATAGGACATTCTAGAACTCAGTCGACGATACCGTGTGACCTCTTTATTGGAATGAGCTCGCTGAGCTCGTTCTAGTCGGTGGTGGTGGTGGTGGTGGTGGAGGGGGGGGGGGGGTATGATATGTTTTTTGTTGCAGTCTGTTGAAACATTTAAAAAAATAATATTTAAAATAATAAATTTTGATATCGTCCACGTTAGAGAAAGGATTATTCTGTTGAATGTATACGTATTGGATTGTAATATAATATTTATCCACACAGTAGAACTTCGAATGATATGAACTACACGAATTACTGACATATATAGAAAACACTTACTTTATCTTGATACCACACACTTTCATTTCCTTCTGGATCTACATCGGTAGTATCCACCGTCATCATCACAAGCTGCCTTTCTAATGGCCTTGATTTGATTTTCCAAAGAGCATCTTTACCGATAAAGTCGGCTGACTACAATTGGAAAAAAAAGAAAAAAGATTTTCAATTTTGTCTCTAATCTGGGATTTACCTCCCAAACTGGTGTTAGATATAATCCTTTTCGTGTGACATGACTGCTGATTTTAGTCGAACCTTGGGATGTGATTTGTCCGGTTCCAAATCGCAATAGTTGTTTGTGACACAATATCATGACATTGAATGGAATTTTACGATGGAAGATCGATCACCCCTATGTCGAGACTTTAGTAAGAAACATTGTGAGCCTAGTTACGGATAACGTTCAAGACGGACTTGTAGAACAATCCAGGTGAAAAAGGGAAATAACCTTTGAAAAACTGCAGCACATGACGTCACGATATGCGCAAGTTCATATTGCATGAGTGCTAATAATTGTTGAACCCTGGGATGTATTTTGTTCGGTACCAAATTGCAATATGTGGTGCACGATTGGTTGTCTGCGACACAATATCATAACACTGAATTCAATTTTGCCATTCAAGATCTATCCCTCGCATGTCGAGACTTTAACAAGAAGCATGTCTGAAAACACCGAGTCGGGAAATATCACAACGACTATACATGGTATATGACATATTTTGTAGAACATCTGAACTGCCTCATGCTATACTTAACTGGATGGATGACACCATGACTTGCTATAAAGTGTTGTATTGGTGCCTAAGATCAGGATTTGTTGAAAATCAACTTAGGCACCTGTTGTCGCCCAAGTTAATCTTTTGAACCCGAGCGGCCGCTTTTCTGGCCAGGAACATGATACGTCATAACGTCATTATATAGGATGGCGGCTCAGTAACTGCGTGGGTAGACCAATCAGTATTTTCAACGTGCAGCCCTGAGGCTGCACGTTGAAAATATTAATTGGTCTTGATCGGGCATGGAAGATACCACTAGAGTTCAAAGATTTAAGAAAACATCACTTTACACAAGTCTGTAAATTATTACGTTACATTGAGTGTCTGTCGGGGAATTCAGTGACGCTGTCTAACATGTAAAACACTGCACTGTAAAGCCTTCATGAGACAGGAAGTAAAACACGTGTTAGCCCGTCATGGTAAAAGGGTTAAAAATTGACATCAACATTATGGAACTCCTTTCGGATTCTGAGTGGATGCGATATGTGATAATTGCTAATCAAATCTTGGGACTGGCCAATCCATTTTACCCCGAAAAAAGAGAAAACTGCTAATTACAATTTTTGGAACACCCCAGGACGCAGACTGAGTGACGATAAAAAGAATACTGCCAGCGTTTTCCTCAATGTCTGGTAATCAATACACCATTCACAATGGTTGATGCCTCTGTTTTATATTTTCGACATCTGTCATCCGATCTTCTTTTTAGTGCAGCGTACAGTTGACGTTGACGAAATCTGTTCATTCTAGTACAGTGAGACGATGTAAATATGTTATATAAAACGCTGCATGTTTGAGTTAAATAGTTGATAATGCCGGGGGCACCAAACATCGGCGAGATGGGTCTCGTGAGTGCGCTTAAATCGTACGTTCTCAAACTATGCAATTTTTCATAATTTTCTGCAATATATCATTATTTATGTTCCAGAACTCTGAGATAATGCTGAAAATCAAGCCTAATAGGTTTACTGCATCACAAGGAGCCTTTATAAGTGTTAATATGATGTGAAACCTGTGCAAATGTCAAAAATAATACATGCTGGTGGAGGGGTGGGTATATGGTTCTAGGTGTAGAAAATATGCCGGACAATTGTTGGGAAAAGTGCTGTATAATGCACCAGAAACAACATGAATTTATGTAAAAATGTGCTAGTATCAATAAATATTCTATTCATTTCATAGGCTTCACTTATTTACTGAAGGTTAAAAGGATATTTGAGAATATTTTCTGTTGTTTACTAGATGTCATTGCTTTCGTATTATGTTGGAGAAAGAGTGATAATGAATTGATTGTGACAACTGCCCCGTTTCAACTTGGTTAACAGTTCCAACACGCTTTCAATTCAAATATTGTTGCATGACCCAGTCACAATATAATATTCAGTATAGTTTAACTTGCTGTTATTGTGTGTTAAGGTTTTACCACATGTGTCATTGGTAACTTGAGATTTTGGAAAATTGACAAATATCATTTTCAATTGGTTTTTAACTGAGAATTAGGCAAAAATAAACAAAAAATAGACACACCATACTAACAAGGTTAGTACGTGGAGTCACTTATCGAATTAAACATGCAGACTCCTGCCAGAATCAAGTAAAAAATAAATAAATGGATCAGAATGAATTGAATTTTTTGTCAGTTTTAGCTAACTCCCATGGTACAAATCAGGGGAATAATTTAAACATATTTTATTTACGTCAGATAAGGGGAAAATGGGTTAGGCATATCTTAGGCCACCATTTATACTTGCATAGACATTGAGCTGTTCTGGATGAGTTTTTGAAGATTTCTGAAGCCTCATTTTGCAAACAGGAAATGAAACAAAACTTTCTGGGTAACAAAAAGTTGTAACAAGTACCTGGAATCACTAATGGAATCAAACTAATCAGCGAATTATACTTCTTTCCATACCTAGTATGATGTTTGTCAAAGCAATTCGTAATTTCCATGGGAAGGCGGGGGTGGGTGTCTGAAAATGGCAGTAGAAAAATTGCATAAGGTGATGGGTGGGTGGAAAAAGGGCTAAACCGAAATGTGGGACATGACGTCTGCAAATTTTCAATTGCCCCCCGCCCCCCATGATGCCAAAGAAAAATTGACTAAAAATAGGTGTCATTCCTGACTTATATCGTCATGAAAATCGGCTCTCCATAATGTTATCTCCCTTAAAATTATTAGACGGACGGGGAAGGTTCAATTAAGAAGCAAATAATTGTTGAGAAAACATCTCTAAATTCAGTAGAAGATAAAGCCAAGTTTTCTTTGGTTACTTCTGATTACCGGCAGGGGTGGACTGGGTCAAAAAATGTTACCGGAAAATGCACCAAGGGGGCCAGTACCCGGAGAAAGTTTTGATTTTTCGAACTGAAAGAACGCAGTGTCCTATCATCTGAGCGACCAATAACAGTCCACATAGAGTGCATTTCGATGGCATTCTTGCATCAGCTTCGTTGCTCATAAGGCTAAAATAGATAGTTGTAACAAAGGGGCCCCGGATCCATCGGGCCGACCATAGTTCGGACCAATGGGATAAAAGCTTGATTTTTCGAACTGAAAGAGTGCTGTTTCCTTGCATCTGAACGATCAATGGAAAATTAGATGGCTGGTGTATATAAATGCCCTCCATGAGGACTGCCAATGGTAGTCCACATAGAGGGCATTTAAATATAAGGGTAGTCTTTGCAATCAGATCCATTTCGCCTTTTGGTCATTTTCACGAAATTTCATGTACCAATAGGTATTGGACTGCATCGATTTTGGGGGCCGCTGTGATTCCAGTAGGGGGCCATTCGGGAAATTCCAGGTGGACCATACGGCCAGTCCACCTCTGGATAACGAAAACAACAGACAGATCTCGGAGCTGTCTGTTGTTTTCGTTCATCAAAAGTTACAAAAGGAAACTCGACATTTTATGGGAAGTAAATTAGAAGCAACTACGCCACAGACAATCCGCCATTAAGAATATTTATCAGTTCCACGCGCAAAGACGCTAAGTAAGTGTCCATTTTGGCTGTATTTAGCGAATGTGTTTTTACAGTCATTTAAAAGGTTTTTTTTAACCCTTTACCCAACGTAACGGTCAAAACCGGCCAGCGCTATTCTCAAAATTCGCCAATTAATTTTCATTATTTGTTCATTTTTTGTCTCAAAAACATAGGTTATGACCCCTCGTTGGAACGAGCTCGTCGAGCTCGTTCCAACGAGGGGTCATAACCTATGTTTTTGAGACAAAAAATGAAAAAAACTACTTATTCAAGAATTTTTACTGCAAGTGTCGTCTGCTTTTCATGTTAGGTAAAGGGTTAATTAAATTAGCAAATCCTACCTCCTAGAGGTTTATATCAATATAAAGGACAGTGTGTCTGAATAATGTGTCACGATGCGCGCGCATTATGTTGACATAATGAAAAGAAAAAAGTTACAAAACATCAAAAGATGGTGAAAACGCCGTTTACTTATTAGGCTTTTCCTTCTGGAAAAGACACTTTGTTATTCTAAGGATTATTATTTATTTTTTTTGGGGGGGGGTGAGTTTTTTTTTCCACACATTTTGTCCGTTCGAAGTCATTTTCGAACCGATTTTCACGAAATTTTGCACACTCAAAGACGGTCACAAAATCTAAAAGTGTAAGCGGAATTTTCGATTTAACTCTTATTTCGTCAGAATTGGCAAAAAACTCCCAAAATTGGGGTTTATAGGCACTTTCTCGAAAAACGTCTTGTAGATTTTTTTTAAACGTTCATCATTATTAGACCTGTCTGCGACACGTCCATTCATATACAAGATATATTAGGCGATGCATATGGCAATCCTCCATAGGCTGCCAACCATCGAAATTTTGATGAAATGGGCTATTTTCGGGCTCCTAAAGCACCCAGACGATACACGGGAGATAAACATAACTTCATTTATTGGAAGTGGGATTCACCGTGGATCATATTTGTAAGTAATAAGGGTGTTCGGAAAACCAAGCGTTAGCCCGTTTTGGGCTGGTTAAACTGTAATACCCATCAAAAGCTAAAATAAATCATGTTTTCTGTGGATTTCTCCAAACGAGTCTTGTAGATTTTCAAGAAAAAATAGGCCACTCGTGTGACAATACAAGTTGCACGGACAAAATACTCCTGCGAGCATTTGGTAACCCTCCACGCACTGCTAAAAGTCAAAATTGTGATAAAATAGGCTGTTTTTGGACAGCAACAGCACCCAAATGGTACGCCACAAAGAAAAGTACCTCCTTTTATCGAGCGCAAAATTTATACGGAAACATTTTTGTAAGTAGTAAGGGTATTCAAAAGTCGAAGTCTTAACCCATTTTTGGCAGGATAAAAAGAGATACCCCTTTAAAGTTTAAAATTCCCATTTTCTGTAGATTTCTCTAAAAGCATCTTGTAGGTTTTCAAGAAAAATTGACTATTCGCAGGTCTTTGTGTGACATTACAAGCTGCATGAACAAAATATTCCGATGAGCGTTTATTAACCCTTTACAGGCGGCCAAGCATCATAATTTTGTTGGAATGGGCTGTTTTCGGACACGCACAGCACGCAATGTATACCCGAGAGATACACATAATCCCCTTTGTTGGAAGTGGAATTCATTGAGGGCCATTTTTGTAAGTAATAAGGGTATTCCAAAACCCAAGCGTTAACCCCTTTTGGGGTGGTTAATGGCGATACCCATCAAACGCTTAAAAAATCATGTTTTCCCTGGATGTCTTTACAAACATCTTGTAAGTTTTCTACAGAAAATGGCCATTGATAGGTCTTGGTGTCACATTACCGGCTGCATGGATAAAATATTCCGGTAAGCATTTGTTAACCCTCCAGGGGCTACTAAATGTCAACATTTTGAAAAAAATAGTCTGTTTTTGGACACCAACAACAACAAAAGGAAATGCCACAGATAAACATAACTTCTTTTACCGGACGCAAAACTGATAGGAAAAAAATTAGTAAGCAGTAAGGGTATTCAGGAATCGAGGTCTTAACCCATTTTTGCCTGGTTAAGGAGATGTACACCTTAAAAGCTTAAAGTTCCCATTTTCTGTGGATTTCTCCAAAAAATCTAGTACATATTCAAGAAAAAATTACCATTTGCAGGTCTTGAAGTGACATTACAAGTTGCATGGACAAAATATTCCGGTAAGCGTTTGTTAACCCTCCAGAGGCTGCAAAGCATAAACAAAATTGAGAAAATGGGCTGTTTTTGGGCACCCATTGCACCCAATGTGTACCTGCGAGATAAACATAATCTCTTTCTTTGGAAGTGGAATTCTCCGAGGATCATGTTTATAAGTAATGGAGGTATTCATAAAACCAAGCATTGACCCGTTTAGAGCTGGTTATAGAGAGATACCTCTCAAAAAGGTTAAAAATCCATGTTATCCGAGGATTTCTCTAAAAACTTGAGAAAAACTGGCCATTCTCAGATCTTGGTGTGACATTACAAATTGCATGTACAAAATATTCCAGTAAGCATTTGTTAATCCTTTGCAGGTTCTCAAACATCAAAACTTTGATAAAATGGGCTGTATTTGCGTACCCGCAGCACCCAAAGTTAAGAGGAGAAATCAACATAAGTGGAAGTAGAATTCACTAAGAATTATTTTTGTAAGTAATAAGCGTATTCAAATAAAAAACAAACCTTAACCTGTTTTGGGCTGGATAAACAATGATACCCATCAAAAGCTCAAAATTCATGCTCTCCCTGGATTTCTCTGAAAGCATCTCGTAGATTTTAAGTAAAAATGGTCCATTCGCAGTTTTTGGTGTGAAATTACAAGTTGCATGAATAAATGTTCCTGTTAGCACTTGTTAACCCTCTACAAACTGCCAGACATCAATATTTCGGATACATTTGAGATAAAATAGACCATTTTCAAATAGACATAGCACTCAGTGGGTATGTGTCAAACAAACATAACTCCTTTTGTGGGTCATTAACTTGTCGGACGACGATATTGATATTAACCCACTCCACTGTTAACGATGGTTTTTACCTAACCAATTTTTTTCATCAAACTGAGTCATTTAACTGGTAGAGTGCTGGGAGCCCATATTTGGGCTTTACTCTGAAGTGTCAGTACCAGCACTTAAAGGCTTCATATTTTGTGGATGTTGTTCATACCACCTTTGAAGTGACATTATTTAGTCTATTAGGATTTGCCTTGTTACAATTTATGGGAGAGTGCCTATTGGCACTCTCCCATAAATTGTAACTAGGCAAACGTATGTGAACAAATTTTGATGACCAAAAATAATTCAGCACTCTACCAGTTAAGACTACTATACTCACCTTTCTCATAACATCAATGAAGGAACTTCAGTGAGACAGTTAAAAATAATTCATCAGACACTGTGGGGTCATGAAAAATCATGGAATCTCATCGGGAAAAGCCTTGATTCTCCAGAATCATAAAGTCTAGTTTTTAACTGGGTTTCAACAGAGAATAATAACCAAATGTTTAAACTGATTGGGAAAACATTGTAAGGAGCCAGGTTCTATTAAAGATGATACAACATTAACTGTTTAGGCCTAACAAGATTGTCATTCAAAGTAAAGATTGCACGCTATTGAGCGAATGGTAGATTTGTCATCAAATATGAAATAATTGCATGTCAGTAATGGCAATGACACAATAGTAGGGAATGACAATACCATATTGACTGTGTTTAGTGGTCTGTTTCACTGTTAACCATATGGGAGCCACATGGTGGAATAACCTTGACCCTATGGGACAACTTATAGCGAACTGACCAGTTCACTATAAGTTTTCCAACAGCACGGGTTTATTGCGTAATAAAAGTGTAGTTTAAGATTGGAGAAGGCCCTGGAACACTTTATATTATAATATCCAAAATACCAGTCGAACAGAATAAGATTCATTGTGAGTATAATGGGAGAGTGGGAAGGGGGAATGAAGGACAAGTGGGTATTGGGGACACAAAGACGAGGGTTAGTATAATTATATGGGAAGAATGAGGTACAGGATGTCATCAAGCAGTTCGTTTCCGGGTGTTGGTACGAAAGACGAGGAGTGGGGATGGGGAGGCACTAGGTTTAATTAAGTTGAGAACCGCGACAAAATGTTAATTTTATATAAGAATATTTCAGTCTCAAGATAGTACCTACAATACCAACCGCTACACGTATAATACCGTCCCGCGAGTTCTCATAAGATTAACACTGAAACAAAACACTAAACCCAATCCTTTTCCACCACACTTCTCGTGTTCAACGGGCCAATTTCCTGAACCACAAGAACACGGCGACTTTACCCTGGAGTAAATTGTATACAAGAACACGGTGACTTTACCTTTGCGTAAACTATATCATGTGATCCCTTATTGGAACAAGTTCTACGAGCCCACTAGCCCCTTCCAATAAGGGGTCACATGATATGGTTTTGTTGAAATTGCTTGAAAAATATATTTATCCACCTGCTTAATTTGTGGTTAGGTAAAGGTTCGCATATTTCTGTACAATGGCTAATCGTGACCGCAACATGGAGATGCTGCCCATTTTAGAGGACTTCCACCCTAAGCTTTGATGATTGGGTCATCTTTTACCAGTAAGCCATAGCTTGATTACCACATTAAACCAGCATCGCTTCACTTCCCGGGGTTCGCATTATGGACCAGAATAATTACACACTAAATCGTACTTCCACGAGAATGTAAAGTCCGGGTACACACACAAAACTAGGCTGATGAAAAGTGAGGGGCGTCGAGTCTCCATGCGGATCATAAATTCTTCATTCTGAGCTTAAATATTTAATTTTCAGCTATAATAATGAATATCTTTAAAGTGTCAGATGTTTATCTCCCTTACCTTATTCATCTTCACAAAAACATCCAACCCAGCTTCAAATGGATTCAAATCTACAGTCATCTACAGAATAAAGAACGACTTCATATAAGAGCTGTTTGTTTATCTATTGGGAGTCAACGACGTCATATATGAGCACTTACCTACCATAACTAGTTCCAATACTTTCAGAGAACAAACTAAATTCTTGGAAACTACTTTTTTCACTTTGGACTAAAAACATAGCTGACGAACCCTCAGTGGAACGAACTCGGTGAGCTCATTTTAATGATCGGTAATACTCTGTGTTTTAAAGGAAAATACTCTCTAAATACGGAAGACCTGATTCCCATGCACTTCCGGTTGTTTCAGTACGAAAAGCGAGTGTCTTCCCACTAGACCAATTCCCCTTAGACCAACTACATAGTGTTTCTGATTAAGGGTTGATTAAGGATAATTAGGAAAACAATTATTTATAAAAATCTGCCCAACATCTATAAAATATCGACACGCCAGAAAATGAGCAGACTATCATCTGAAAAATGAGGTCCCCAGAGGGTGAATTTGGTGATGCTGCCCTGCACAGCAGGGTAGCATCACTGAATTTACCCTCTGTGAACCATTCTGCAAATGACAGACTGCTTATTTTCAGGCTTGAATATCAATAACATTAAATACATTTATAAATATTTATAAATATAAATATTTATAAATATATCAAATTATTGATGTAGAATTATTTTTAAAGTAGAACACACCAGCTGGTCTAAGGGGAATTGGTCTTTTGTGAATTGGCCTCGTGGGAGCTGGTCTACAGGGAAATGGTCTAGTAGGAATGAACCGAAAAGCGTGCTGAAAACTGAGCTGAAATACCTCCCTTCCTCTCTGGAAACGTCCTCGGTTAGGCATGTGTGTAAAAAAAATGCAAAATATCCGAACATCCGGTTTGTTGTGTGTTCCTGTTTTTACACACACGCCATCAAAATATTTCTGGAGACAGCCGAGTATAAGCTTTTAGCTCGATGCTAGTCTCACTTCCTTAATAATTGTATACATTTTTGTTTTGCTTAATTTGTACATTATACTTTGGAAATAAACAGAGATTAACCATTTCGCTGCTGTGCAATTTGGTAATATCCTGTGCTGAACCATATATTGGCGGGAAAGGGGGTTAAAGTGAAAAAAATGAAAACGCCAATAACGTTCACGTATTTGTAAATTTAAAACTGTTATTATACAGGACGTGGATAGTGTATTATCACTAAATCACCCGTGGAGTGGCGATTCCACCCAAGCAATAATTGCAGATTTGTTGCAAGCCATAACAAGCACAAGCAAAGTTCCATTCAATGGACCTCCGGGTTAAACCCGGAGTTCCATTGGCTGAAACATTGTTTGTGATTTTTATGTGCAGAATTTGAAAGTGATACTTTGGGTGATACCTCCTCTCTACGGGTGATTTTGTTACAATCCATTCTCCACGAACTGTGTATTGGAACAAGGTTGACTGAGTTCAACAATGTTTCCAAAATACTCCCAGCCACACACCATAAATCTCAAAAGAAAAGACGTCTTGTCGACTTGAATTTAGTTCCTATTTGATGGATTGAGCACGTATCCAAACTTTCCTCCACAGGCCGTTATATTGTTTTGTTTTGTTTTGTCGCCGTGTGACACAGGACAACAAAAATCAATTATATATGTTGGGACAAGTTTGGACTATTGAGTTCGTTGTTGCCTCGGGTATTTCGAAATTTACATAGACGCGAAAAATGGTTGAGAACAAATGGATAATGCCATATCGTCTGTCGCTTGCATTTCGTATAACATGCGTTCTATTGAGAATAACAACGAGCTATGATATCCATTCCCTGTACATGTATGTGGTATCTCCGTACTGGGTACGGACTTATCGCACAAACCGTCAACAGTTGGTTCCGTACTCAATATGGACCTGTAGCAGCGAATGGGTTAAACTCACAAAGATTTCTAGTTATCACAATGACATAGAACGTTGAGTGGGTGAACTGTATTGTGTTTGAAAAGCCCTACTAAAAAAGGAAAATAGACATTTTTCAATGCGTTAAATTGCAGTCATTGACACACAAGTAATAATATTTACGGACCAGCTGTCACCAGCACAAACATTCACAAAAATATCTTAAGGCGATAATATTTTTTCTTGCAGTCCATTAGCATTTGGGGCATTCTTCAATCAATTGTGAAAAAAATGATTCAGACTTAAATACAATTTCACCTGAACATGACATCTATTGTATTTCAAGTTTTGAATATCTACGCTAAATTAGATGGTACCGTGCAAGTTTCAAAGCGTCGGGTCTGACTATTTCAGCAGCAACAACAGCTGCACCAGCAACATCAGCAGCAGCAACACCAGCAGCAATAACACCAGAGGCTCAAGTGACCCTAAAACGCTCACCTAGCTCAAATTGTCAAAACAGATGAGTGTATCAACATGTGATCAGCAGCAGGAGCAATGTTTTTGATTTACTATGACACAACCAATGGCAACTTTTTGGCCATTCATTTCTGCTGGTCCTAGGAAAGTTTCCTAGCAAACTCTGTTCCGTGAAGTATTACAAAACAACAAACGAAATAAATTTTTTTTTATTTTTAAACTACTGTGGTTCTCTCTAGCGCCCCCCTCCCCACTCCAAAAAAAGAAAATTAAAAGAAAACAAGAAAAAACAAGCGATTCGATTTGAACAAACTTGAATTCGACACCCCTAGAGATGTTAGATACCAAATATGAAAGGATTCTCAATGGTGGATCTGAAGAAGAAAACTTTTCAAGAAATTTTCTCATATTTCTCTAAGTTAAACTTTGGGCTTCAATAAAAAGCCCAAATATTAACCCAGAGACCTGATTTGAACAACCTTAAATCTAACACTCCCAGAGGTGTTTTACCCCACATATCAAAAGAATCTGACTGCTGAATCTGAAGGAGATGTTTTTTAACGATAATTCCCCATATTGCACTAAGTAAATATTCGAGCTCCCTTGGGGAACCCAAATATTAACCCAGTAACTCTATTTGAATAAATTTGGACCTTACACCTCCAGAGATGTCACATACTAAATATGAAAGTATTCTCACTAGTGGGTCTGAAAAAGATTTTTTAAGAAATGTTCTCATATTACACTAAGTTAAAATTTGGGCTCCAATAAAGAGTTCAAATATTCATCCAGGGATCCCATTTGAACAAACTTGAATCTAAACCCCTAGAGATGATGCATACCAAATATCAAAATAATCTGACTCGTGGATCTGACGAAGAAGATTTTTAAAGATTATTGTCCATACTGCAAAAAGTTAATATTCAGGCTCCCACCGGAAGCCCAAATATTAACCCAGGGACTCGATTTGAACAAATTCGAATCTTACACTTCGAGAGACGTCACATACCAAATATGAAAGGATTCTCAATAGCAGGTCTGAAAAAGAAGATTTTTAAAGAAATTTTCTCATATTGCACTAAGTTAAAATTTGGGTTCCAATAAAGAGCCAAGATATTCATCCAGGGATCCCATTTGAACAAGCTTGAATCTAACCCCCCCCCCCCCCCCCCCCACCGCTAAAGATGCTGCATACCAAATATCAAAAGAATCTGACTGGTGCATCTGAAGAAGAAGATGTTTAAAGAATACCCGCCCCCCCCCCCCCCCACCCATTCAACAAATTAATAATCAGGCTCCCATAGGAAGCCCAAATATTAACTCAGGGAGTCGATTTGAATAAATTCATATCGTACACCTCTAGAGATGTCACATACCAAATATGAAAGGATTCTCACGGGTGGGTCTAAAAAAGAAGATTTTTTAAGTATTTATTATTTATTTAGTGGTGTTTAAGGTCACATATTTCTGTACAATGGCTAACCATGACCGTGACAGTTTTACGGGTGGAGGAAGCCGGAGTACCAGGAGAGAACCACCGAGCAACAGCGAGCAACTGTCAGCTCCCCAACATACCAACTCCACACAAGCAGGGTTAGCATTGATTGAAGACAGGTGCACCATCGACGTGCAGTACGCCTCAGTACACAGCGTCACCGTGGCCCCACGGGGCAATGAGGGTGAAGTGTCTTGCCCAACGACACAACGCGGTTGCCGCTAGTGAGATTCGAACCGAGGACCTCTCGGCTTGCAGCCTGCACCTCTACCAACTGAGGCACCGCGCCCCCAGTTTTTTTAAGAAATTTTCTCATATTGCACCAAGTTAAAATTTGAGCTCCAATAAAGATCCCAAATATTCATCCAGGGATCCCATTTGAACAAACCTGAATCTAACCACCCTACAGATGCTGCATACCAAATATAAAAAGAATTTGACTGGTGGATCTGAAGAAAAAGATTTTTAAAGATTATTCCCACATTGCACAAAGTTAATATTCGGGCTTCCACAGGAAGCCCGAATATTAAATCAGGGACTGAATTGGAACAAATTTCAATCTGACCCCTGTAGGAATGCTATATACCAAGTATCAAAAGAATCTGACTGTATGATCTGAAGAAGAAGATTTTTAAAGCTTATTCCCCATAGCGCCCTAAGTTAATTATTTGGGCTCCTCTGTTGAGCCCAAATATGAACCGAGGGGGTCGATTTGAACACACTTGTATTTGACCGCCCTATGGATGCTGTATACCAAATATCAAACGATTCTGATCAGCGGTTCCGAAGAAATTGTTTTTTTTTCAATTTTTGCAAATATGCTGACTCAGCATGTTTTCAAAACTCCCCTACAGAACAACCTGTCACAACCGATAGCCATTTTTTAATCCATTCTACCGGTCAAAAGGATGCTTCATACCAAATAACAGTTCTCTATTCCGTGTAGTTTGGAAACTATGGGCATTTGAAATGGTTTCTATTTTTAGCCCCTGGGGTACCCACGGGGCAACAAAAAAAAATCGGGCATCAACCAAGTACTTTGGACCCACTTATGCTACATGCCAAATTTGGTTCAAATCGGCCCATCAGTTCTTGAAATAGAAATTTGGGGCGGAGCCCAAAATGGATATGTGCCCATAGAGAGCCCAAATATTGATCTACCAACTTCTCGTGAACAAACTTTAATCTTCAACACCAAAGAGTGTTACAAACATTACATCAAGGCAATCTCTCTGGTGGTTCATGGGAAGAAGAGTTTTAAACATTTATAGGCTTTGGCATCATTGCCCAGAGCCGAAGAAGGCATCCGCTCCATTTGAGCAAAATAGAAAGGGTATACCCCAGGGATGGTTTGTGCAATATATGTTTGAATTTGGCTGAATGGCTGTGGAGAAGCTAGGTTTGCAAAAGTTAACGGACGACGGACGACTGACGACAAGTGATGGCAAAACCTCACACTGATTTGCAGTCAGGTGAGCTAAAAAAAAACAAATAACAACCTCAACAACGATCCCAAATTTTTCCGAAATACCCTTTTCATTGTCGCTTTGCCAACATATCGAGGATAAAATCAACACATGCCATGAACGAGAAGTTTTCAACGTCACAATGTTATTATTTTACGACAGCGTGACTCATATAAACCCAGAGCCGTAACTAAGGGAGGGGCTGTATGGGTGTGTGGCCCCAACCCTCAGTGATTAGATTTGACACTTGGAATTATGCCACACACACACAAACAGTCATGCAGATGAAGGCCTGCGGTACCTGATCCGCGCTATTGCTTAGCCAAGCATTTATCTAGGTGGTCACGACTGCTACACGTATTCATTTATCGCAAGTACATTTACAAGAACTTCTGGGTTCCTTTTTAACTGTAATCCATACTGACAAAATTCCAGCTACATCACCAAGGCATGACTTCGGTGAGGGCATGCCTTGATGGTGTAGTTGGAGAATTTTATCATTCAATCAGTCAGGACTTGAGATGTCACAGTCAAATCACGTTTACCCCAACCCCATCCATTCGTCATCTTGATGACCCCCATGCATAAACCGCGTTTACGAAATATCGAAACTTACTTCAGCTCCCCAGGCCCCGAATCCTTTCTCCATTCTCAAGGCATTCAGTGCGTAGATACCAAAATTACCCATGCCGTATTCTTCTCCAGCCTTCCATAATGTCTTATACAGACTTAGCGTATCGGACGGTTTGTGGTAAAGCTCCCACCCCAGTTCTCCTGTAATGAAATAGAGGATCTATAATGAGCCGCGATTTCATTTGAAATTTCTGTACCGTGTTGATTAAAATCGACTTGAGCCGAGGTTTACCGAGGCTCAGATCGATAAAGAGGTTCAGAAATTTAACATTTTACCTAACGTAACAACTAAACTGGCCAGCACTATACCACTTTCATTATTTCTTCAACGTTTGCCTTGAAAACATAGCATATGGCCCCTCATTGGAACGAGACAAAAACGTAGGAACAGATTTTGACGACGAAGCATATTTTAGTACTCGATCAGTTAAGTAACCAGGCCATAAAATTTGAGAGGAACGATTTTATCATTCCTCTGATGGTTATCTAAATGAAAAAAATAGATAACCGGAAAGTTGTTCGTCTGGAACTACAAACAGTTCGTCAAAATGTTGTGTCTTATCACCTTATTTGATAGCACTGTTTTAAAATGTTCCTGTGGGAAGACCCCTCGCTTCAACGCGCAAACTCCCTAAGACAGCTGCCGCTCCCTGTGCTTGCCGCAGATGCTTTCGAAATCTGTGAACTGTCATACAGTAGGACCACCGTGGACGGGAATACCCCATGCTCCATTGGTCTAAATTTCGTTAGGTGTCATAGCGGATCATCTCTGAATTATACAGTACGTGGAGGGTGGATTGTAACTAAATCACCCGCGGAGTGGAGTCATCACCCAAGCTATAATTTTCAAATTTTGTACATATAAACAAAAAACACAAGCAATGTTTCAGCCAATGGACCTCCGAGTTTAACCCGGAGGTCCATTGGCTGAAACTTTGCTGCGCTGGTTGTGCTTTGCAACACATTTGCAATTATTCTCGGGTAGAATCTCCACTCTGCGGGTGATTTAGTGATAATACACTCTCCGCGTAATGTATGCATGGAAAAATGACCACCCATAGATTTTGACCCGTCCACGATGGTTGTTCTGTAATCGGTCATCTTTAATATATCCAGATGAACGGTAAAAGGGTTATCTCAGAATTTGAGAGAGTTTATTCTCTGAGTAATAAACTTTATAGGGACAAAATCGTGCATAATAAAGAGCACACTTACCAACTTGTTAGCTGAGAGATCAAGTAGTTAAGGTACCACTTACGCATCTGACCTGGACACACATCCGCTACAGAAAATAACTCACTAACGATTGCAGGCAGAATTTATAGCAGCACAGTAACTGCGAATCTGGGGCACGAGTTTGTTGAAAATAATTAACTGCTACACATTGTAATACATTAGAGTTTGATTGTCAGTCCATAAAATACGAATATTATTTGAGTCAACTTTTGTACACGTGCAACAGCAATGAATTCTATCTTTCAACTTACCCGTATACGAGATCCGCATAGCGGTAACCGGAATTCCAGCAATGTCCATATGTTTTGTGCGCAGAAAAGGAAAGGCTTTATCATTCATGTCCTCGCTTGCGATTTTCTGAATAATATCTCTAGACTTTGGACCTGCTATACCCAAACATGCAATATCATCACTAACGTTAGCAATCTCCACATCATAATTCCAGTTTGCGGCCTTCTCCTCAACCCATCTGTAAGATTAAGAAATGTACATACTCAGTTCGGCAAAAATGGATTCATACGAGGAACCGAACGCCAATTCCAGATTGATATACATAATCCCCTGATAAAAAAGTACAAAATGAAGAATATTATTATCCCTCATGGGGTGGGTGTGAGATGGGGAAATCTTACCCGAGGGCAAGATATCTGGGCCAGACACGAGGCTTCCCGAGTGTCTGGACCAAATATCTTGTCCCAAGGGATAATCTCTCTCTCCCACCAAAACACTTTGACGTCATCAAAAGTAATTCAGGGACACGTGCAGCTATATCGAACAATTTTGTTGTCCATTTCTGAAAAAATGGATTTGCTAAATTAGAAGAGCGCAAAAAAGTTCTGTATATACCAATCCCAACACCTACCAGACAGGGGAGTAAAAGATTTGTAGCGAAATGAACATTATCACATTCCGATAACGTCAGTCGGGCGAGTGCATCAATCGGACGATGGAAGCCTAGTGAGAGGAATTAAGTTAAGAAATTCAACAACCTGTATACAATTTATTTCTTTATTTATTGGTGTTTAAGGTCACATATTTCTGCACAATGGCTAACCATGACCGTGACAGTTTAACGGGTGGAGGGAGCCGAAGTACCCGGAGAAAACCACCGAGCAATGGCGAGCAACTGTCAGCTCCCCAACATACCAACTCCACACAAGCAGGGTTAGCATTGGTTGAAGACAGGTGCACCATCGACGTGCTGTACGCCTTAGTACACAACGTCACCGTGCCCCCACGTGGGCAATGGGGGTGAAGTGTCTTGCCCAATGACACAACGCGGTTGCCGCAGGTGGGATTCAAACCGAGGACCTCTCGGCTTGCAGCCTGCACCTCTACCAACTGAACCAACTGTATCCTGTTTTTATTAACATTAATTACAATAAACAACAATACTTTGAACCTCAACGAAACATAAGCAAAAATAATCACGCAGGTCATGTGAAATAGATATCTATTCCACATGGCCTTCTCACATGAGACACGCATATCTTGCACAGAAAGTGGAGGGAGAAACAAGTATCACGTGATGCCTGAAGAAAAGATTTACAGGAAAGTTCTGAAGTTATTAGTGAATTTAAAACCAAAGGTGTGGGAATTTCATATAAAAATTGAGATTGCAATATGTTTGCGATTTTCCATCATCATTTTATAAACTTCCGGCATTTTTCTGCAGAGTAGTATAAAAAAACAGAAGCTGCATATTACATTTTTTTCCTAAATCAGATTCAACGTTTAACTATTATTCTCTATCTTTACCCATTTAACCCTTTACCTAACATGAAAAGAAGACGACACTTGAAAAAAAAATTCTTGAATAATTTTTTTTTTTCATTATTTGTCTCAAAAACATAGGTTATGACCCCTCATTGGAACGAGCTCGACGAGCTCGTTCCAATGAGGGGTCATAACCTATGTTTTTGAGACAAAAAATGAAAAAAATAATGAATATTAATTGGCGATTTTTGAGAATAGCCTTGGCCGGTTTTTGGCCGTTACGTTGGGTAAAGGGTTAAAAATAAGAAAACGGCGCTTTCACCATCTTGATGTTCAATAACTTTTCTCTGTTCATCACGTCAACAGTGAACGCATCGTGGCATATAATACAGACACTATCTTTTCCATTAATTTAATAGTCTAAGTGGTAATTATACAATAACATTATTTTTGAGGGCGTTATGGTTCATTAACGGCCCTACGAAAATGATTAACAGCTCAAGGGTCTATTAGTGGCCCGAGACGAAGTCGAGGGCCACTAATAGGCCCAAGGGCTGTTAATCATTTTCGTAGGGCCGTTATTGAACCATAACGCCCGTACAAAATAATGTTATTTGTATTATTATCACATTTCAAAGAGGTTACATGCTAAACCAAGAAAAATCAAGATTGCTATTTTTTTCATCATTCATATATTATTATCATTTTTCAATGTAGTAGATGTGTGAAATTCCCACACAATCATTGTCAGCAACTTACTCATGCCTTAAATGCGAATGTATATCTTAATTCTTTCACGCCAAAGATCACAAAATTCCGCCATCACATCTCTCTTCTCCAAATATTCAAACTCAAAGCAGTGTTACCCCCGCCTACATCCGGGGATGTGCGGGCCGCCGGGCCATATTGAAACGAATTTCTCATTATTGCCCGGGAACCCGGATGTGAAAGGAAACATATGAGTTTTGTGCAGCCCCAGAAAATGAAAATATTTGCCAGGGAGTGCCCTATAAAGTGGTAATAATATATGCTATTTTTTCTGGGAAAAATAAAAACTTGAAAATCACCGTAAAAGCACATTCGCTAAACAAAGAGCCAAAGTGATCGTTTACTTAGTTGCTTCTACAGTACAGTCGCCGCGGACAGGTCATAATCCACGAGTGGGCATTGATGTCTACGCGTGCGTTTACTGGCTAGTAAAAAACATCATCAGCAAAATTGTAATTAATGAAGCACCGGACTGTAACAGGCGCTTCATTAATTAATTTTTTTTATGAGTATTCCTGTAATTAGTGTTTGGAATCTAATATTATTGCGTCCGTGGAAATATTGCCCACCCGTGTGTTTAGCTTGTCATAAAAAGCCACGTTCCCTTTTGTAAGTTTCAATGAAAGAAAACAAGACAGATCCGAGAGCTGTCTGATGTTATCGTTTATTAAACGTAACAAAAGGAAGCTTTACTTTATTTTCTACTGATGTTATACGCGTTTTCTCAACACTTATATACTTCTTAATTGGACCTTAATCGCCCGTCTAATAATTTCGGGGAAGCTAGCTTTATCGAAAGCCGATTTTCATGCCGCGGTAAGTTGGAAATGGAATCAATGCGTTGCGTAGAGTGGTCCATGAGCTAAACTCATATCATAAGAGGAAAATGTATCAGAGTGATTTGCGATGCGATATGATTGCAACATATTGTTTTCCATTCTGATACGAAAATTCGAATTGGTTCTGGCCTGCGTACCATCAATGAAACCTATGATTGTTTATGTACTAGGTTTAACGACACTTTCAATAGCCACAGTCATATCGTGTCGATTAGTTTAACTGGTGGATGAAGCAGGAGTACCAGGAGAGAACCATCGAGTAGCGGCGAGCAACTGTCAGACTTGACAGCCTTCTCACCCAGCACAAATAAAGTTAGCAACGCCCGAAGGCAAGTGCACCATCGACGCACAACGTGCTTTGGGTACACAGTGTCACCGTTCCCCCACACGGACAATCAGGATTAATTGGTTGAATGCTAGAAGCCACTATCATGGCTCAACTGAAAAGTGCTGAAAGCAACTATAGTGGCTTTACACTTTCCAAAATTTATGACATGAAAGCCTGTCACGTTTACTAATGGGCAAGTGTGCCTCTGGTTTTACCAGTTGACTAACAATGCACTGAATACATCACCTTATATCGTGGAGTTCTGATCCTGACCCCGTTATACAGAAGAAGTGGTCTGGTGAAAAAGACGTCACCGTAAGCTCCGCATAGACTGAACCACGTGATGTAAGCATGTGACTGATATTTGTGCGACCAACCTGCATAAAATAACATGTATTACACTATTAGCCGAAGATCAAACATTCCTGTCCATATAGATGAGGTTATTTAGGTTTTTTTATTCAAAGAAGTTGACAGGCGAAGGGTATTTGTGGAAACCCTGGAGTTGGGGTGATAGATGTATCGGACCAAACCACCCTACCATGGTTCCACCCGGTGTTAAGAAATTTTGATGTTCAGGTACCCAAAGGTGTTCAGGTGCCCAGAGACGAGGTCTCGACCTCAAAATCCCATCTCAGAAACCCACATGGTGGTAAGAGCCTATATGTATTGCAATTAGTAGTTAACACACACCCCTTCAGTTTTAAACCTGATTTCATCTCCTTGCATGATGCAGGCTAATGTTCCTGCCCAGGACTTAATTTCTTTTACCACTAAAATAAGTATCATTTCGACACATTTAGTCGAATTTTCACCATGTAAATTGCATGTTTTTTTCCCAATGATTTCTTGAGTTAAATTTAGAGGAATTTTTTATCAAAAATATCTTGAAAATATCCAGCGGGTTTAGATTAAACTTTTTGAACACTTACAATGAACTAGCTGAGCAACCCGTCCTATAATGGGAAAAACCGCCCGTGCAACTGAAAAGTAGCCCATTGCATATCAAGGGAGATAATCAAAACTGGAATTTCTAACCGGACGGAATTACGTGACGCATTGACAGACTTTCCCAATTATATTATTAATTATACAGGTCTTTGGCAGGGTACAAAGCCCTATGTACCCTATCATAATTTATGTACCCTGAGCCACAGGTGTACCCTGCCACAGACCAGTATAACGAATTAGTCTTACAGAAAAGCTAAAAGTAACAGCTTCAGAATGCAGTGATTTTCCAATTTTCTTCCACTCATCCAAATTTAAGGTAAAATGAAGATCAGTTTATCACCTCGAGAGCGCGGTAGGTAGAGACGCAGGCTGCTGGTTCGAATCCCACCTGCAGCAACCGTGTTGTGTCCTTGGGCAAGACACTTAATCCCGATTGCCTACGTGGGGGCACGGTGGCGTTGTGTACTAAGGCGTACTGCACGTCCATGGTGCACTTGTCTTCAACCAATGCTAACCCTGCTTGTGTTGAGTTACTACGTTGGGGAGCCTGACCGTTGCTCGCCGTTGCTCGGGGGTTCTCGCCAGGTACTCCGGCTTCCGGCTTCCTCCACCCGTGAAACTGACCGACACGAGGTTAAACCTATATAAATATTCATGTATTGATTTATTTATGGGTGTTTAAGGTCACATATTTTTGCACAATGGCTAATCATGACCACAACATGAGTATCAACTCAAGACCAGGGGTGAGCGTTAATAAGCCATGTTGTCCATTGTAGAGAAGGCTTGCACCTCCCAAACATTGGCAGCTGGGTCCTATTTTACCAGTAAAACAGAGCCTGTTTACCACAATGAACAGGCACTGCTTCACTTCCCAGGGTTCCCACAGGGACCCAAATAAATATATTTATCACCTAGCCCTCTAAAGATGATGACTGGCCTTTTATCACTTAAACATTCAAGAAAACTTTCAACTACCGTGTTATAATTATTTTGTAGCTAACTAGTACCAACTGTGTGTTGTATGGTTCGCAAATCTTTTCATAGTTACTTGATTCTGTACATTTCAAACTACTTGTAACTTTATTTATGGATCTCCCTTGACTACAGGCAATAATATGAACATAGCTCTATGTACTCCGGCCGAGGGTGGAGGGGGTGAAAGCTCGACATTTGTCTTTGCAGTTGGACAAAATAGATTTGTATCACTGACTACACTGACTGGAATTTCTACCCCAACTACCGCCACTGCAACAACAATGACAACATAACGTTTCTGACTCATCCAAATACTGTGTAAAAATAAACTCAAAAAAAAAAAAGGTCAAATTCTTATCGTCTGTTTAAAGTGACTTTGGATGAATTTTTACCAAGTTAACTTTTTGTAAAACGTATCTCAGAAACTAGACGTCATCATTGTTTTTTTTAATGGCGCCGAGTCTCGAAAAAATAAATGTCGAACGGACATTTTTTTTAAATCAATAAAGATAACTTAGAATGGTAATGTGATTATTAGTTTATGATTACATTGAAGTTAAACTCCTGGTAGACAGACGCGCAACAAACTCTTGAAACGTTGTTTAATGGACGAGATGTTTATGGGGAATTTTTTCATGGCCCTAGTGGCCGAAAAACAAAATTAGGTTAAGAGGGATAGTAAATTAGACGTCACTGAGGGATTTTCACAATGCCTTCATGGCCTCATCCGAAATAAGGCTAAGAGGCATAGTAGATTAGACCTCATTGAGGGATTTTCTCATGGCTCTTAGGGCCTCATGCGATAAAAAGGGGCGCCGAAGACCAGACATTTTCCAAAAAGGGATTCTATGGGATATGGCCTTTAAATACTGAGATGAGGCTAAGAAGGATAGTAAATAAGACCTTACTGAGGGATTTTCTCATAGCCCTCATGGCCTCATACGATAAAAAAGGGATTCCATAATAGGAAACGTTTTCCAAAAAGGGATTCCATGGGACGTGGCCATTGAATACAGATGTGATGAGAATCGTATAGGACTTCGTTGTAATAAGGGGAGATAACATTGCATTGGGTGGGGACGTAAAATGGCTGTCCTCTGTGCGGAGAGAGACACACTCCGTGCAGGCTAAAGATCCCTTCCTAGTACATCTACATCTACATCATACTCCTAGCCTTCAAAGAATTGAAGATTATAAGGAGGCGCATGAATAATTTTTTTTTTTTTTTTTTTTTTTTTTTGTAAACTGATAAAAGATTTGTTTAGATGACTATTTGACTTTGAAAAAGTACTTGTAGTAGGTGGATTTGAACTCATCTAGATCTGTTAAGCTTGCCATTGAGTATGGGATCTTATTCCATGCGTTGATAGTTCGAGGATAGAAGGAATTTGAGATATATATATATTAGTATTAGAGAAGAGCTAGGCCACGAAGTTGCCGCTATGAAGGTCATCTCACACACCTACGGCATTGGGCCAAGGAGAGGCGTTAATATAAGTTGCATAACTTGTTCGCCAATCCTTGTAAAACAAATAAGATTAAATAAAAAAAAACTCTGCATAAAGATTAGGGGGGATGAAGCAATCTGATTGGTTAGTTAGCGCCAGTAAAGTGAACTGGTTGGGTATCTAGATAAATGAAACAACAAGAGTACACGGAATAGGGTAAGAACTAACAAGAACAGACCAGAAATGCTAAAAATAGTAACAAGAAACAAAGCTGTTCCACATGATAGGCTCTTCAACTCTACTGGAGTATACTCCAGGACAAACGAGCATGGTCAGGTAGATGAAAACTATTGCATAGATAGGCAGAAGCAGAGGATTCTGAAAGAATTCGAAATAGTACAACTTGTCAAGTTGTTTGTGGTAAATCTACGAATCAGAAAATTACTCTTGTACAAAGGAACACACCCTCCGTACATACCCCTATCCTGTGGTAAGCCTTTGAGCCACATAACAACCACGTGCTACCATAGAAACCAAGATGGAGGCCTCCAGTTTACAAAATGGAAGACGGAAACGCGTATCACCCTAATAACACGCACATGCGCACTGTGACCACGTATCACTATGAGGATGACATCACAAGATGGCCGCTCACGCAGGCTATCATGACAACCAAACATGACGTAACTAGGTCACGAGATATGACTTCATCTCCGGGATATGTTCGGAGGGTGTGTTCACTCCCCCCCCCACCCCCAATGAGGCACGATCGGGTACATGCTATACTACTGGGAAAGCTTCAGTAAATTCGCCCTCTGTGGAGCTCATTATGCAAACGACAGATTGCTTGTTTCCAGGCTTGGTTTCTACAAATTTCAGTTTCTACCACGGAAATTATAAGACAAACTAGTGGACCGCACAACGCCAAAAAATAAGGTACGATTAGACATGAAGAGGATTTGGATAGAATTTATAAAAAAATCATTTTGTCCTTAACTTTTCCATGACGATCCTTTGTCCATGCTCTTCCGTGAACTTGGAAACTCTGGGTTAGAACTTGCTGACGAAGATCAGAGAAAAAATCTCAATCAGTTAATTTTATAATCTGTAAATTTTCACAAGACTTAGCCACAATAAATAACCTATATTGAATTCACAGGTGCGGATTTTAGATTCTTGTTACTGTCGTGCTAGAGATAACTGATAATTAAGGACTATAAGGAAGTGTGTGTGAAGATCATGTCTCTATAGAAACACCTATGAGTTGAGTATCAAAATAGTGAAAGAGAGTGAGCAAGGACAATGGAAAAACTTAACTAGTATACAGGGGTGGGGCAGTACACTGGTTATCAAATAATAGTAGGTGCAGAATTTGCGTTATTTGTCGGAAGATTGAAGGAGTCACAGTGTTGAATTCGTATAGTCTAATAAGCTTTTACAGGATTTTATGGAAGCTATAAACAGGGACAAGTTCTTCAATTCATTCACCCAGCTACGGCCCAGCACCACAAAGGTAACAAAGCTTTCGATTCCCAGTGTGCTGCTAGACCATCCGCTTCCTCCGGTCAAGGTCTGCGCGATCTTCCTCTCAATAAGTGTTCTTTCTCTCAAAACTTTCAGCGAATGAAAATGAACTCAAGAAGAGGGATCTGCATTTTAATAACCAAAAATTATTTCTACCTGTTATTCTCACTTTTGAACAGGTATGATTTTCAACAGACGAACGGTCCAAAAAACACTTTCACGAACAAAAAATGCGTCGACATGTTTATGTTTAGGTAAGAGAAGTTCCCAATTAAATCCGCGCCTGGCGTATAATTTTACCTTCTTCATACTGAATGTAGCTAGATACCTTTGGTAACGTATTTGCCACCAGTCGATCCATCAGCTTACTGGCGTCTTTACCCTTCACTTCAAATTTCCCGAATGGCGTGAGGTCTATAATACCAGCGTTTGTGAGTATCATCTCGCACTCTCTTCCAACAGGTTTAAACCAGTTTGTTCTCCTGAAGCTTGGTTTGTATCCAGCGTCATCACCAGGTAAAGCAAACCAGCTGGGTTGCTCCCACCCTAATTTGAATAAAGGAATGAAAATATACTCGCCTGTGTGTGTTTGAATGTTCACAAAATTACGCACATGAACTTTCTAGGTCCAACTGGGAGAGGAAATACACAGAACGACACACGCGTGTGAATGAAATAATCGAGATGGCAAGAGTGACAGCTCAGAAGGATAAAACGAGAGCCCACAGACCTCGAGTCTTATCCTTCCGCGATAGCACAAATGCCATATCGATTAACACATTCACTCGCGTGAGTCGTTCTGTGTTTATTACACGGCTTCACGTCTATAGAAACAATTATTAGAAGTACACTGAGCAATTCATTTGACAACTATCAACAGAAACAACACATTTTATCGCCAACCAAATTTGCGAGGGGAACCCGTGTTACTGTTTCGTCCCCTGAGTTCCAATGTTTTCTATGTGCCTACTAGCACACAGAATACATTGGAACTCAGGGGACGCTTTTCAGCTATCGCAAACGATTAAAATTGTAATTGCGTTGCACTATTTGTAAAAATTTCCAGTGAAATTTCGCTTCTATTTAAAAATAGTCGGTCAACATATCGTCCCTTGAGTTCCAATGTGTTCTATGTGCCAGTAGGCCGCCAGTAGGCACATAGAACACATTGGAACTCAGGGGACGATATGTGCGGAACAGATTTTCATTTTCCGCATGATTTAATGTTGCTGTAGATGGGGAATTCGTAGAACAGACGTGTAATAAATTTCAAAACTAACCAAAACGAAGCTTATTTTTATGGTTGACAATTTTGTCATTGGAAGAGATTTATAAGGAAGTTAGATCCTTATATTTTCCCGAAGCTATCGCTAAATTTAACACTAAGGGTATAAGAGTTTGATATAAAAACTGAAATTTCGAAATGGTAGTGAATTAGTATCATCGATTTGCGCATCAATTAAAAAACTTTAGGCATTTTTCTGTAGACTAGTATAAAAAACACAGAAGGTTTGAAATTTTTTTCCCAGTCACTTTTAATGTTTAACTGTTATTCTCAGCTGAAACTCATTTAGACGTAAGCAAACGGCGTTTTCATCATTTTTTGATGTTCTGTAACTGCTTTTTGATGATTATATCCTCAGTGAGCGCATCATTGCATATAATATAGACATGGTCCCTTCCATTGATATAAAAGTCAAGGAGGTCAGATTTGGTATTTTTCATCGGAAGAATAAAAACTTACAAATTACTTTAAAACACATTCGTTTATTTATTTATTGGGATTTAACGACAACTTCGATAGCCACATTCACACATTCGTTGAAAAAAGAGTTAAATTCGACACTTACTTAGTGTTGGTATGTGTGATACTGAAGAATATTCTGAATGACGGATTATCAGTGAAGTCGTAGTTGGCTTTCCATAAAAAGCTCAGGTTTCCTTTTGTAACTTTTAGCAAACGAAAACAACAGATAGCTCCGAGAGTAAAGTGAAGAAGGGAAATTTGTCTTTATTTTCTACTGATGTCAAAGGTGTTTTCTCACCAATTACTTGCTTCTTAATGGACCACTAATTACAAGGGAAATAACTTACCAAAAGCCCATTTCCATGATGATACACGTCGTGGATTGAAGGGCTAGTTTTCTTTTCTCTCCCCACCCCCCCCCCCCCCACTGCATGTGTAACATACGTCTGTCCAGGGTGAGATCGCAGGTAGAGATAGATGTATCCCACCCACCCACGTGACGTTATACATTTACAACGCTATTATGGCGTTATGCATATCGTATCAGTTCCTTGCTACCAAGTAATTCATATTGACGTCATCAGAATACCGTGTGATCAAAGCTTGATGCTCTAAAACTCTTTAAACACCAAGATGCCACCGTTCCTAATTGATTTCGTGGTATATACCTCTGGTATATACATAACTTTTGCATGCTCTTTCCGATGGTGTCATTAGTTTTTCAAAACAACGAATACCAAATGAGTTGATTAAATCAGCACGTGACCACCGATTACCTCTGGCTTACGTAACCGCTGTATGATGGGGGGAGAAAAATAAACCCTGATGGGTACGGATGTGAGACGGGAAAATCTCACCTCGGGACAAGATATTTGGTTCAGACACTCGGCAAGCCTCGTGTCTGGCCCAAATATCTTGCCCTCGGGTGAGATTTTCCCATCACCACACCCGTACCCATCAGGGATTATAATAATCTTCCCCTTTTACGAGATTTCGGCCAGAGGATAAAGATTACAAAACATTCCCTTGACGTAGCAACTTGCCAACATTCTCTCGGTTTTCGTAACTGCCAAATGTCTGGTATGAGGACTGTTGAGCAAATTATTGAAAACCAAGCTTCGATAGTGGCTTATTAACCCTTTACCTAACCTGAAAAGCAGACGACACTTGCAAAAATAATTCTTGAATAATTAATTTTTTTCATTTTTTGTCTCAAAAACATAGGTTATGACCCCTCGTTGGAACGAGCTCAACGAGCTCGTTCCAAAGAGGGGTCATAACCTATGTTTTTGAGACAAAAAATGAAAAAAATAATGAAAATTAATTTGCGATTTTTGAGAATAGCGCCGGCCGGTTTTGACGGTTACGTTAGGTAAAGGGTTAAAGTTGACGATATATCATCTATTGAGTTTCCACAACATATAACGCTCATTGAGTGCATTGCAGATGGCGCTTAGATGCACTCAATACACGATACAAAGGCAACACGACATTTAGATATTATAGTACTGTCAATGGAAAAGCGAACAGCTCATTTCAATTTGATAGCGACCTGGTCGAAATACTCCCCCATCTTTTGTTTTGCCCACAAGTGTATTGGTTGTCATCTGTCAAATAAAGCAGAGATACCTGGACATATTTTATCTTCTATGATATTTATTTTGCAATATTTTATTTATTAAACGCGATTGAGTAGTGTAAAGGTTTCCAGGTTAGATAGCCATTCTATTGCGATCCGATCTAGGAAGAGACCACTTTATCGTAATGCACTCTAACAATGTGCATGCGCGTATCGCATCTTCAGTCAAATCTGTGCAACCTTTTTCGAAGACTTGATTCACAAAATCTAAAAACGAAATATTCCTTAAAGTGCGAGAAGTCCTTACTGTACCGTGCCAAGGGAACATTAAACAAAATTTCCTATTTGAAAAGCATATCGATCTTCGATCTGTAGACGACAGCCAACATAATTTTTAAACTAAGAATATTAAGTATATTAAGGCCGTGGCCTTATGCTTCACCGGGTACACTATAAGACAACAGCCCCCGAGTGTGAAATACATAATTTAAGTAGTACATCTTATTTTTATGAAATACAAGAGAATAAACTGTTTGCCCCCAAAATTAGGATTTATCAAAAATCTGATAAATCCTAATATCAGGTAAAAAGTCAACCTCTTCACATTCGTAGAGTTCGTCATTGACATGAAGCTCCTACGTTCAAGACCCGATGAATACTACATTGAAGAGAATGTTTCTACCAAACCATTCAATATCCTAGAATATAACAGATGATGCACTATGTTCAGAGAACGCCAACACAAGTCCATAAAGGGCAATAACTCTGAAAATACCCCGATTAACACCTGTATTGAACTCAGGACAAGACATCAATAGGATAGACTTGCCCACAAAATATGATGTAATTCTATTTTCTAACTAGTATTTTAAAAGTTGAGTTTAAAAACTCGTTGGTTACAAACCGACCCACCGATAGACCAACGACAGATAGACAGACTAACCGATAGAGCTGCTTGTCGCGTCTAGAAACTTCTTTCCCCGCAGGACGATGGACTCTAAAACCATACTCGTCCCACAAGATAATTCTGATGTTCCAGAAAAGATAACAATATTATATTCTCAGATCGTTCAACATACAATCCCAGATCATACCAACAGAGCAAGATCCAAGACAAATGCGCCTGACCTGGAACGAAATCTTGGTTTTATATAGACCCTTGAGACGCTCTAATGTAAGGTCGAATTGAACCCGGAAAAGACTCAGACAGTCGATTTTGAATCGAATCCAATCTGGAATCGAATGCGTAAGTTAATCAAAAGGAGCGGAATATTCAGGGACGGAATTCAAGAAGCTTCGGGCGCGGAACACCTTTTAAGTCTTCTTCTGTCATCAGGTCTTCTGGACAGGAGACCTGGTGCTAGAAGACGAGCTGGTATGATTGTGAGAACATCTCGCTGGTGCGAAAATGTCCGAATCGTCAAGTCTCAAATAGAATTGCAAAGCTTCCGGGGCCCAAATTTTAGTACGTATCTAAAATGAGTAAACAATGACAATTTTATTTCGCGAGAAAAATTAAATCTTCACGTTTAGACTCCACCTTTTCACACTTTGACTGGACGGGCGATTCTGGTTTTTCACTCCCCATGCACCAACGACAAACTCGTCACGGCAAGCGGGCAAGTGTAATTTTCCAGTCTTGTTAAAGCCTGTGTGTTTCTGTACTGGACGATCTATTTTCATATCTTACCTGCGCGAAATCCCATTTCAGCTCCCATTCCTAGTAGGTGCTCATACACGCCACTGACGCGAGCAGTTGGTCTTCCAGCAGGTCTTTCATCTTTGGGGTAAACGATAAAATTGGTTCTGCCATATGACTCTCTAGTTTTGTACATATTTCCTGGAAAAAAAACCCGAATCTCAGATCTTGTGTCGAATCGAATCGGGTAGAGTATTTAAAAAAAATCGAAACGAATCTCGATCCTTTTCAATTCGTCAAACATGTTGATATTGTTCCTTCTTACATGAAAGGGGGTGGCTCAGTGGGTAGAGCATTGGATGTTAAGCCGGAAAGTCGACCCTGACCGGCGGCAACTGCGCTGTTTCCTTGAGCAAGACACTTAGTCCTGATTGTCCATGTGGGGCAAGGTGGCGTTGTGTACTACAATACAGCCACTGTGGACTGTTCGTAATCGACACGTGGGCAGTGATGTCCACGCATGTGTTTAACAGGAAATAAAAATCATCATCAGCAAAATTTTAATTATTGAATCACCGGCACCGGGTTGTACCCGATGCTTCATTAATTAAAATTTTGATGATTACTACTGTAATTAGTGTTTGGAGTCTAATATTATTGCGTCTGTGGAAATACTAAGGCGTTCTGCTTCGATTATGTTAACTCTGTTTGTGCAGAGGTACAACGTTGGAGAGTCTGCAATTGCTCGCCGCTGCTCGGTGGCTCTTTCCAGGTACTCCGCCTTCCTCCATCCGTAAAAACTGTCCGACTCGATGTGACCATAGCTGTTGAAAGTGACGTTAAACTCAAATACAGTACAACCATGGAATATGACAAATATTGTCTGTTTTAACTCAGGTACTCTATTTTCAGTTATTGTATGAGAGAGATAATGACTTCCGCCTCTTTTTGCGTTAGATAGTGAAAAAAAGACAATTTCTTGAGGGAAACAAGACTGTGTGAAAATGGCGATGCAGCAGCACATGAGAATGTGTGAAATGTTCTTGTACTTGTCCTACAACAATAGTTTTCGTGAGATAAAACAACTAAGTTGTGTAATTATTTCCTTGCAATTATCTTAATTAAAAAATAATTGTTTCTGCTACTGAAATATATTATTGTTATGGTCAGTGTAGGCTACATAGTGATTTACAGAAAAATAAATGTTATTAATAACCCGAGTTTTTTAAATTTTTTTCTATCAACTTGAGCCAATATTATAAGAGACTATAATGTTAATCCATGTCATTCAGAAGATTATTCAACCCATACGGCTCAACAACAAACCGGTTTCTGTTCATGTGAGTCAGTCACAAATACGAAATATTCCATGTCGAGTTGAAGGAACAGAATAGTATTTCGACGAGCCCGTTAGGGCGAGTCGAAATGCGATTCTGTGCCTACAACGAGACTTGATCAGAATTCCCGGAGACACACACTGTGGTGATGATAAATTTATCTCACAATATTGACCACAAAATGTGTTATAAAACTATTTTAAGAGGACCTTTTTCATTTGCCTTATCGATGGAAAGACGCAAATTGAAAAATAGAATAGCATTCGTTGATCTCCATATTGAGGTCAGTGATGGCGTTACACTTCAGAGAAAATGACGTCACTGGGATTCACTTTACTGAATACTGTCTTGCGAAGTGGAGCAACTGTGTGTTTCGTCAACGTGAATTAGGTTGTTACTTTTGCAATAATTACTGGTGAATTAAATATCCCTCTTGGTGTAAAGGTTTGTTATATTTTAAATATGCCGTTCATCGTTTATTGAGGTGGAGTTTTCACATTTCATAGCGCTTCAAGAGAGAAGCCTCGACTCGAGCGTTTAGGAAAATCCCAATAACCCTTATAAAAAAGTACCATGGTAAACCATGGTAAATCCCAAAATACCCTGGTAATACCATGGTATTACCATGGTATTACCAGGGTATTTTGGGATTTACCATGGTTTACCATGGTACTTTTTTATAAGGGAATAGGCTACAAAATAGCCCAAGATGCCGAAAAGTGCGCATAATTTAACTATTCGTTGAGTTAACTTCCCCAGTGACATTTTAGCATGCCATGCATAATAAATACGCTACAGGGCGTTTAGTTGGCAGATACAGTGTCACATACGGCTCAAAGAAAACAATATTAGGTTCGGCTTCGCCTCACCTAATATTGTTTTCTCTGAAGGGAAAAACGTGAAGCGATCGAAAAACGATATTAATGCAGTTGTTTTGGCAACAGCAGAATTACGCGCTTGTATCAGGAGCTCTTGATACGAATTCGGAACAAGGGCCCAGTCACATTATACTTTAGTTGCGTAACAGTGCAAAAACGCCCCGATTGTGAGATACAGTTTCGGAATCTGGGGCTCCTTGAATTCTTCTTCTATCAGCAGGTTCCGTCTACAGGAGACCTGACGATAGAAAAAGAATTCAAGGGAGATACTTTTTCATATTCAATATTTTGGTGGATTGGCCGTCCCGTTTGGAATTGCAAATCTCAAATCAAACAGATTACGTCAGTTGAAAATATTTTGTTAATATCTCGGTGAATCGAAATTTACGAATCGAGTCGAATAATTGGGAAGATTTCGTATCGAATTTTAATATTTAAGCTTGCAATTGTCTTTTGAATTGGGCATCACCACACGTCGGTTGGGAATCATACAGTACGTGGAGAGTGGATTGCAACCAAATCACCCGGGGAGTGGAGTTATCACCCAAAGTATCACTTTCAAATTCTGTACATGTAGACAAAAACATAAACAATGTTTCAGCTAATGGACCTCCTGGTATAACCCGGAGGTCCATTGGCTGGAACTTTGCTTGTGCTTCTTATGCTTTGCAACAAATTTGAAATTATTGGTTGGGTGGAATCTCCATTCTGCAGGTGATTCAGTGACAATACACTCTCCACGTACTGTACATGTCGGAGTTTGCCCCGATAAAGATAAATAACATCGAAACATCGTGCTATCAACAATATAAGAATTTTTGAAGACTGGAACAACAGACAAATACGATATAGATACTTTATTTCCCACTAAACGAGAAATTAAAAATTGATCTATAACTTATAAGGATTTAGTTATACTTACTGATCTGTCCACCAGCTGAATCTGTTGGGCTCATTGTCAGTCAGTTCATATGGTGGTTCTCCTGTTATGATCCACTCTGCGAGGTATTTTCCCTGACCACCAGCCTGAATAATACCATAGCTGAAAGAACAGTGAGTTGAAACATTATATCAAAATCGGATTACACGACGAAAGAGAAAACAAAATCAAATATCGACCTAAAACTCCTTCTAATGAAACCCTGTACGATCTAAAAATATCTTCCAATAGAGAATAACTAAGCACTGATCATCCAAAGACATATGAATTATTTAATTATTTATTTATTTATTTATTTATTTATTTATTTTATTTATTTATTTATTTATTTATTTGTAATTAATTCCAATTCCAAGGCCAATACTTCAATAGTTGAAAATGTCTACGCCCAAATCGTAACTAGAAACAGAAAGAAGACGTCAGATGTGTACCCATACACCTATACACACAGCAGTGACAACTAATATTGCATACTTACACTCACACATTCAGCGTTAATTATATAACTCTTGAACACTCAACTGGATTTGGGCCAATGACTGTCGCCATTTGAATTATTGCATCAAACGCCACGGACGCCTGACAGACATACGGAAGAGCGCCCATACTTATGGACAGTCGAAGTGTGGTGTTTTTTTTTTTTTGTTGGTAACTCAAACACACTAGTCCCCCCCCCCCCCCCCCACCCCCACTCCAAGGACAAAGGAATCACTGAATGAAACAACATCCAATGGGTAGAATTTGGAAGTGTTTTTGTTGGGCCACATCTCCCAGAACATAAAGTACTGAATGTAAGACCAGACGAACATACGATGTATCATTGCAAGAACGTTGGCATAAAATATTTCGTAAAGGTAAACATAAAAAAACGGTATTGCCCTCTCGACTATTCACCGGTAAAGTGAGAATGACGGAAGTCAGATCAAAATAGTTATAATTTTTGGAAGACGAAATAGATTAATACGATATTGTGGTGTTCTATTTTTGTTGAAAGTCTACGGTCAAGTACATTTGCTCCAAAAACGCCCGCGGATAGGAATACAGCTTGGATCAAAAGTATATTCGGTTGTTCTGGCACGTCTTTCAGACAAAATGTCTGCAAGGAATTCTACTCGAAAACGTTTCAAGACAAGTGATGTTATAGAGGATATTTTTCAAGACTCAGACAGCAAATAGGCCTGACATTCTTAAAAATGCAGAAGGGCTAAAAACCGCTCCCCTCGCATGGCCAAGGGGAGCGACTAGCTCCACTCAAGCTTACAAAGCTAAAAGTGACAAAATGAAGTTTTGCTATTAATGAATAGTGCCTAGTGGGCCTTGACATTTTATTTGGTGCTGCTAACAGGGTAGTCTCTGTGAGACGGCTACACTGCCTCTCCCACACCTCCGGGCCTCGGCAAGGCCCGGAGGTGTGGGTGGGTCAGTGTGGCCGTTTTACAGAGACCATTAACATAGCAGAGATCTGAAAAGAGGTGTTTTTTTCAAGGAATATGCTATTATGGTAATCATTATTATTTTTTAAGGTCAGGGGGGCTAGTTTTCGCCCTCCTTAATTTTTTCAAGGCGAGCAGTAGGCGAGCGAATAAATCGCTCTCCTGAAAATGCCAGGCTTGAGCAAATATGGTTCTAAAACAGAAGATGGGGAATCTTTCAACAATACGGCCAGGAGTATGTGAATATTAACCCTCTCAAGAACCATAATATGGATGCATTAAACCCTAAAGTCCAAGATTTGGTTCGAAATGTTGGTACTGTCCGAAATGCTGATGGATTCGAGGAAGAAGAGTCGTCAGAGTCAGCAAATGACCCAGTTAGGTTTGACGGACAAATACAGTACGTGGAGAGTGGACTGTAACTAAATCACCCGGGGAGTGGAGTTATCACCCAAAGTATCATTTTCAAATTTTGTACAAGTGGACAAAAAACACAAGCAATGTTTCAGCCAATGGACCTCCGGGTATAACCCGGAGCGGAGATCCACTGGCTGGAACTTTGCTTGTGCTTGAAATGCTTTGCAACAAATTTGCAATTATTGCTTGGATGGAATCCCCAATATGTGGGTGATTTAGTGATAATACACCCTCCACGTACTGTATATGATTTCATGCAGTTACTCGAGAGAGTACCGTTTGGAGGATACCTTTCAGAGGATATCGGAGGATAGCTATTTGAATGTTCCTAGCATCTGTTTGGCTTCTGGCTTCTATACCATCCCATGATCTCCATAGCTCCAAAGCGACTACCGTTAATTTGGCACTAACCAACGCCAACTGCCGGATGATCTGCTTCCCCTGCAGTGTGATCTTCTACCACCCTTGCCGCCTGCACCATTACTTCTCATGTGTCATACTGTTATGTGAGACTTAGCCAGCTCTCAATGACCCTCACTCGACAGCTGCCCTCGACCAACCAGATTGCTTACCTTTCCGCCGTCTGTAAATGCCAATGTAGAATAATCTCTTTGTTGATGACGTGGGTCTGTAAGGTTCCTGAGAATTAAAGAATTAGAAAGATTGCCTCCACATACGACTCATATACACATCTAGGAAAAGGGGGATTCTATGACCACAGGCGTATCATAGAAATGGATTAAGTAAAACAGATTCTGGAAGTGAGATTCTAGGATCCTGTGCGGCTCCTTGCTCATATTCCATTCTGTATGGCTCCTAGACCATTACTGATGGTATCTTCCTTAGCCGATACAATCTGTCCTTGCTAGAGTCCCCCTTACTACTGCATTGTACCATTACTACTGGCTTGCAAACTATCGCGGAACCTGTCCCGACCTCGGCCCTTGGCGAAGTCTCTCGTAGACTTAATCAGATTGCTGTAGTCATCCAAACCCTTATCAGTCTATACGGTTCCTTGACCTAGTGCTTGCCAGGGTACCCGAATGGTGGGAATAAGGTCAAAGATACACAGAAACCGAGAGAATTCGAGCAAGAAATGAAAATAAAAGTGCTAGTCTTTTGGGAGAATTCGAGCCAAATAATAGCCGTTTGGGTAAACGCGGGTTGAGTTTGATGATTTTAGGAAGCTGTCGGATTTGTTGTTTGATATACTCCTATACATTGTACACACCCTCTTCCTGTTATTCACTTTTAAGTTACTTAGTAACCACATGCTACAGAAACAAAGACGGCGGCCTTCAATAAACAAAAAGGATGACGAAATGACGTCTCATCCTAATAATACAGACAGCACATGCGCACTGACACCACGTATCACATGACAATGGTGTCACAGAATAACCGCCTAAGCGGGCTATCATAACAATATAACGTGACGAAACTGGTCTTGTGATTATGACGTCAACTCCGAGGTCCTGCACCAAGATCCTACACCAAGGGTCCTCTGGCTTGGGCCATTTTGTATAACACACTCTTATATCGACTAGTCTAGTCTAGTGCTGTACTACTGACAATGGATGGCGAACGCTGGGCGACGGAAGGACAAACGATGGATGGTTTACCAAGACGGTGACGTTATGTGGATCATACATGATCGGGTAACACATAAATGTATGAGATTCTGAGGTACCACTTGGAACATTTGAAGTACCAGTGGAAATATCCACCCAGAGAGGATTGAGACTGAAAATTGACATTCATAAAGTCGGAATTTTATGGGTCACCCAAAATTGGGGATGCAGTTGGAATTTTGAAGGCGGAGTATCATTGGGTCATAGTACACTACCCGATTATGATCCGAAGAAGGTTTTGGGGTCGACAAATACCCCCCGCCCCCACCCCCATACACACACACCTCCCAGCATTTATGACTATGGTTTCGGCGTACGCTTACCCATGGCCAATTGATGTGTAGTAGTTTCTCGCCCCTCGAAATGCACCGACCATTGCATTAACATCCGGACAGTAGGCCATAGGACCGGCAACAACTGTTTGGATTTCTGCTTTCTTCAACACAGGAAGAAGTTCCATGGCAACTTCGAGGATTTCACTTATTCGGTCCAGATCCGGAGGAAACAGTTCCATTCCAAAACCTGAAAAAAATTGAAGGTTATTTTCGCCATTCTTGATCCCGTAACACAAAAGTGAAGGCAACATCAAGATAACTCTAACATATTTTCGGCAATGCTTCTTGATTTTGAAATTCGACTAATCTCTAAATAATACGGACATTTTATACATCAAAATAAAGTGTGTGTTGCATCTAATCTAAACGAATTCAAATCTACATCTACATCTATAAGCAGGTTATAGTGATTCTCGAAAGTCGGAGAGAGTTGTAAACGAAGACAAATTAAAATAAAAATGTATGCATATATGGCTGAAATTGCATTGGATATCCAAGAACAATTTGCAACAGGTTTTATTTGAACTAAATATTCAAATCGTTTGGAGTTGTATTTAAGGGAAACGCCACCTTTGCTTTTATTGTCATTTTGTGACGTCACGTGTGATACCGTATATAGAAATGGGTTGCACGTGGGTAAACATACTTATTGAAAAATAGGAATATGGTTGACAGTTTTCGTTATTGGAAGAGATATACAGGAAAGTAAGCTCTCCTTAAGTTTCCAAAGCTGTCGGTAAATTTAACACTAAAGATAAGAGAATGTCAAATAAAAAGTGAAATTCTGAAAGGTTTGCGAATTCCAACATCGATGTGCGCATCATTACACAAACATCAGACATTTTCCTGTGGTGTACTATAAAAATACAGAATGTGGCTTTTAACATTTTTTTCCCCAATCAGTTTGAACGTTTGACTGTTATTCTCTGTTGAAACTCATTTAACCCTTTACCCAACGTAACGGCCAAAACCGGCCAGCGCTATTCTCAAAAATCACCAATTAATTTTCAAAATATTTTCATTTTTTGTCTCAAAAACATAGGTTATGACCCCTCGTTGGAACGAGCTCGACGAGCTCGTTCCAACGAGGGGTCATAACCTATGTTTTTGAGACAAAAAATGAAAAAAATTAGTTATTCAAGAATTTTTTTTGCATGTGTCGTCTGCTTTTCATGTTAGGTAAAGGGTTAAAAATAAGAAAACGGCGTTTTAACCATTTTTTGATGTTCTGTAACTTGTTTTTTCTGTTCAATATACCAACAACTTGCGCCTTTTGACATATAATACAGACACTGTCCTTTTCATTAATAAAAATGTCTAGGAAGTGAGATTTCCTATTTTTTTCCTGGGAAGAATAAAAACTTGCAAATTACTGTAAAACACATTCGCTAAACAGAGAGACTGTTATTATTCCTGATAAGTGAGGGTGTGAGATGGGGAAATCTCAACCGAGGGCAAGATATTTGGGCCAGACACGAGGCTTGCCGAGTTTCTGGGCCAAAAATCTTGTCCCGAGGGTGAGATTTCCCCATTTCACACCCGCCCCATCGGGGATAATTTTCTCCCCTCACCAAAACACTCTGACGTCATCAAAAGTAATCCAGTGTCACGTGCAGTTGTATCGAACAATTTTGTTGTCCATTTTTGAATATAAATTGATTTTGCTTATCGGAAAGATTTGTAGTGAAATGAACATTGATACACTCCGATGACGTCAGTCGGAAGAGTGCATCGGGCGATTATTATCAATCAATAATTTATATTTTCTTCGGCAAACGTTCGTCTGTTAACATTTCCGAAACGTGCCGCCGTGTTATTTATGGAAGAACGTGCAATGATTAAATAGTTCGTGCGCTCATTAAATATGATAATAAACCGGTCACGTGGGTCATTTGAGGTAGATATCTATCCCACATGGCCTTTTCGCATGAGACACGCATATCTTGCATAGGAAGTGTGTGGGGGTGGGGGGGGGGGGGGAGAAAAAGTTGGACACTTGCTTAGTTTTGGTGCTTGTAATATTGGTAGATATTCCTAATGACAGATTGTCTGTGAAGTTGTTGCTTCTAATTAATTGCCATAAAAACCAAGTTTCCTTTCGTAACTTTTAATAAACGAAAAGAGCAGACTGCTCCGAAGAAACTTGGCTTTATTTTGTAATGTCATAGGAGTTTTCTCAACAATTACTTGCTTCCAAATTGAACCTTCCTTACTACTATTTTAAGGGAGCTAACTTTATCAAAAGTCGGTTTTCATGACGGTGTAAGTCAGGGATGCATGAAGGGACGACAATCAAAATGCTAACTACAGTCATATAGAATATGATATTGTGGGCTATTATTGTGGCAGATAAAATAAGGAAAGTTCAGACAAATTATGTCACAGGTGCTTTCTTTGAAATCACGAGGAAAAACGTGCAGTTCAACAAATGCCCAAACCAGTGGCGGCGGTACAATCGAAGGAGGAGTGAAAGGCATTTTCACTCCCAAACAAGATATTTCTCCCTTTCCGTCTCTCCAGATACCCACCTAGCAAATACAAACATGTGCATTCAAGAATGCCTTCTCATAAGGAACCTCTCCTACTCTTTCCACCTTCATACCTCCATGGAAAAAGTCTATCGTCACCAATGTCTCCAAACAACTCCCAAATCTCACATAATGGTGAACTCTAACTCCAGATCATGTCCCAAGCACTCGTAAACAATATAACAACAAGATCCGGAAAGTGAAAACGTGACTACAAAACGGAAAGCTACCATACTAAAACGGATGGAACGAAACAACACTAAACCATTCTGGAAATGTGTAAAATCAAGAAAACAGGACAATATCGGAGTAGAAACACTTAAATAAAGAGGACAACTAGTGAACAACAGTAAAGAAAAGGCACAGATTCTAATCGTACAATTCTAATCAGTTTTCACAGTTTTCGAAAAGTCGAACACTCTCCACAAGGCACCAATTCGCCCCCGTCAAAGCATACAACGCATCAAAATCAACCAAGACGGAGAGGCAAAATTACTTAAAATCACCAACCCGGCAAGGGCACCTGGTTCAGACAACATTCCAAATAAAGTGCTAAAGCAGTACATGGTACACAACCAAACGACTGGCTCAACGCAAATATATCCTGAATATTCAAAAAGGAAGATGAACACGCAGTAGACGGTTATAGACCAGTATCCCCAACTGCAGGGCCATGTGAGCTGCTCGAACACATTTTCTGTAGACATTATGCTGAAACATCTGGAGACGCACAAAGTACTGGCATCATTACATCATGGATTCAGAGCTGGTTACTCCTGCGAAACACAGCTTGCAGTCACAACGCACGACATATTACTGGTATTCAATCGATGATCAGAACCGGCCACCACCATCGGCCGATTGTGGGAAATCGGATGACAGTGGCAACGGCTTCTGGAACATCGGTTCAACCGGTGGTTGCCACGCATTTTGTGATGATTCATTAACCGCATTTTATTATATTCTGTAATTATTCAATTGTTAACCCTTTACCCAACGAATCGGCCACATCCGCCCGCGTAATATGCAAATTCAGTCGTTGAAAAAAATATTATTTTTCAAACAATTTCAACAAAACCATATCATGTGACCCCTCGTTGGAACGAGCTCGTTCCAACGAGGGGTCACATGATATGGTTTTGTTGAAATTTTTTGAAAAATTTGAAAAAATTATATTTAAAATAATGAATTTTGATATCGTCTGCATTGGGTAAAGGGTTAATGTAAAATGATTGCAATGATACCATTCAATAAAGTTGAGAAACAATCACAATGTGCATTCTTAACCTCTCCAGATGCCCCTTTATAGGAGATACCAGTTAAACGACATGTAAAGCTTACAATTGAACGCACTTGCGGAAATCGCCAGTTCATACTGGGAAAGTGAAGGTTGCACTTCATTGACTCAGGTCGCAGTAAAATTACCAGTCGCACGCACATGGGCACGTTTACCGCCCAAGTGTGCGCGACTAATAATTTTACTGCGACCCCAGTCAACGACGTTTAACACTGTGAAAAATGTTCAGTTTAATGCACTTCCTTCGAGCCTCTGGAAGTGCATGGTATTGCAACTGGAATCGGCATCAGAATCGGCCGATTGTGAGCTCCAGTAACCGGTAATCGATCAGCGACCATTGTTGGTAATCGGTTGACCACTGCATATTACAATCATTTGATCAAGGCAAACAAGTTGACATAGCCAGACCTGACTCGTCAATGAATTAGACATAGTCCCATACGACAGACTCCTGCATAAAATAGAGCAATACGGATCAGAGGGCCACTGCACTCATAGCTCACGACTTTCCTCGCAAAAAGAAAAATGTGTGTAACTCTAGAAAGGGGGGATTCTCGGTTGAAGCAACCATGGACTCAGCAGTACCCCAAGAAACTATCTTTGGTCCAAAATTCTTCCTATGTCACATCAACGATCTCCCAAGCCCAGTAAAATCACCAGTGAGGCTATCGGCAGATGACTGCTCACTGTACCGGGAAATAAACAAGAAAAGGGATCACATCACCCTACAAAACGACCTAACTTGTCTACAAAAATGGACATCAGACTGGGAAATTCGCTTTAATGCCAATATATACTACATTCTGAGCATCAGAGGAAAACAGCATCACGTCTACACCCTAAACGGCCATATTCTAGGACATGGTCCATCTAACTCTCACTTCGTCCCACAAATACAGGAAGATCTTAAATGGAAAGAACACATTAACAATGTTAGTAAAAAGACAAATTCCATTCTCGGAATCCTCTGCAGAAACCCCCAACACTGCCAAGGAGAATGCCGAAGAACAGCCTACATTGCACTCGTAAGATAGATAATGGAATATGGAGTTATCATCTGGGTATAATGCACAAAGCAAGAGATCACATAAAACTAGACAACTGTATAGTCACCAACATTTTATCATCTTCAGTAAAAATAATAGTAGATCCATGACTGTTCCAGCTTGGAAAACAGACCAATACAAACATTCGTTCTTTGTGCGCGCAGCAGTCGATTGGAACCACCTGGACGTAACAGCTAGCTAAATAGAGGGTTTGAAATGTGCCGGGGCCGACCATCAAGATAGACCCGCTCTTTCTCTCTCTCTCTCTCTCGCCATGTTTTATCCCAGCAGGGACTCTATGACGTATTCATACAGATACAGAACCTATTATAAGCATCTATTTACAGTAGAAACACTTTGATCTGAGAATAATAACTTCAATCAGGTACTGGGCTTTAGTGTTAAAATAGCCCTTAGAACTAAAGAATAAAAAGAAAGAGTTTTTGTTCGTCACATGCCCCCCCCCCCCCCCCCCCCCCCCTCCTTCCACATGCACCTATATCTATGTTAGCTGAGACAGAAACGGAGCGGGGCATTGGGCCATGCATCACCAGTTTTTTTTCAGATCACCTATTTTGCCCTCCCCCCCCCCCCCCTTCCACATACTTTTGATGAACAAACCTATACTGTTGGGGTCGTTTTTGAAACAGCATGTAAGTGTTATTGTTGCTCAACCCTTTGATACTTTTCTACGTGTTATTACGTACGAAATCTTTTGTTTAATTTAACCCTTTGATACTTTTGTAAGAGTTATAACGCACGAAATCACACAGCACGTTGATACTTTGTGGCCATTTGTTTTATTTTCGATTTTTTTTCAAGTTTTAACCTCAAATTCTTATTTTCTTACGAATAGTGCTCAGTGATAACCGTTGAGCCAAATGTTATCGCAGCTTAAAATACTAATATAATCCTACTGTCAAGACTTCTTGACTGGTTGAGTGCTAGAAGCCACTATCAGGGCTTTCAAAAAATGAGGATACCAGAGCAAAAGCCAACACTTTCCTTGCTTATATTTTATATTCAGTCAAATAATAATATTTTGTTTATATAAATTTGTTTTATTACAAATTATTGGAGAGTGCCAGTAGGCACTCTCCAATAATTTGTAATAAAACAAGTTTTGAATAACAAATTCAGACCAACAAATAATCTAGCCCTCAACAAGATAATCACTAATGTGAACAATATCTTGTTATTTGTACTTTCCGACGTTTGACATCGCATTTTGAAAAGACGTTGAAGAAACTGAATTCCCAGTGACGTTTGAACATCGGGATAATTAAAGTCTCAAAGGGTTAATCCTTTATCCAATACGGAAAGTAGACGACGTTAGTTTTGTAATAAGGTGTCTGAAATAACTGCATTGTTTTCAGTTTTAACCTAAAAGCATAGCTTATAACACCTCATTGGAAAGAGTTCAGCGAGCTCGTTCCAATGAGTGGTCATAAGCAATGTTTTAGAGGCAAACAAATTAAAAAATAGCAATATTAAAATGGAGATGTTTATTAATAGCGCCAGTTGGATTTGTCTACGCCAGGTGAAGGGGATAAATCGGCCTTTTCTTCGTAATAATAATAATAATAATAATAATAATAATAATAATAATAATAATCTCCTAATCTCCTTGCATTCAGTCAAAAAGTTTTTCATAATTCCTCCCATTGACACTTTTTCGATCACTCAAACTATTAAATTGACCCTTTCCCTCATGTCATTCCTCATTTTCATGTTTGCAGACCATTTTTCCATCAGTTTCTGAAGCAGTCTTGTCCGACTAGACAAATATTTGGAGCATTCTAAAATGAAATATTCCAGGGTCTCCATTTACTACTAAGTTACACATTTCGTACACTATTTCCTCACCTTTCCCGCTTTTGGTCGAATTCCAGCTCGCCAGTATCTATTACAATCCCGAGCAGCCTTCCCCAGGTAAAGCTACTTTCCTGTCCCGTCCCCCTTCTCTATAGAGTAATTCTCCATTAGCGTCCTTGCCTACCTTAACCATCCTGTCTAAATGTTATTATTCCATACACGGTTAAACGTCGTTCTACACCATCTGCTGTTTGGGACGTTTACTAGGTAATTTAGGTAGCAAAGGTTCTCCATATATATTTTGTAACCGGCATCCAGTCGCGTTCTCCTCTAACCGCGTCCAGTGCGGCTACGTTGCTTGATCCGGTTATCCACCGACCTCCATCATTTTATAGAATCTCCAAGTTTCTCACCTCTGTTTGGTTCCATATGTTATACTCGGTAATTCCATTCTCTCCCAAACAGTTTTTCCAACGAACACCCTGTTAAAGCTATTTCTTCCATGGAGTATTAATAACTGATTGAGTATTCTGTTCCCCTTTGTCTTAAGTTTATTTGTGTTGTTTATGTATATAGCTCTACATGTAACAAACAGATACACTCCCCGGTATTCACAGTCTCCAGTTTCTACCCACTGTTATATCCTTGCTTTCCTCTTCACCAACAAACAATTGACCCACCCTTCACCTTCGCGATTCATGTACCATACGGCCGACAAGTATTACCTTGCTTCATTTATCCTATAGACCAGGCTGCCGTTTGTCCCCGTACTTTCCAACCATTATTAACAGTTTTTGTAGTCCCTCTTCATTCTCGGCTAATACAAAAAAAATATGTCATCGGCAAAGAATTGCACTCGGATTTTTGTCTTTACAACTTTGATTCCCTCTTCATTTGCAATCACCTCATGTCCTAAATCTTTACGTACAATGCAAATAGAATCGGTGGCAGGATGCAACCCTGCTTAATGCCTATCCCCATTGGAGCCTTTTTTGTTGTGATGTTTCCCAGGTAAGTACACTTGGGCTGCACGGTATACTGGTAAACCGGTAATTACCGGTATTGAGAATGATACCGGATGCATACCGGTATTGTTTTGAAAGTATCGGTATATCGTAAGAAACAGTACTGTATCAGATTATCGAAATTGAAGTCGATATATTATTGGAGGAAACACAAAACAGTCCCTATATACCAGCATGTGTGGCATTCCCCAAATGTCATTCATTGAAAACAGATGAATACTACTTGAAACTCTTCCCAGACAGACAACTCCTGTTATGAAGTCCCTGTCAATTAATCTTTATTTGACCAATGAAAACACAGTCTGCAGCGTACTTGAACTGCGTAAGTTACAAATAAGTATACCCGTACCAGCAATTTAAAACTGAAACTGAAAGTTTAATATTTCGTCTAAATCAGGGAATGAATACTTTGACATATTTGTGTATGTAATCTCACGTTTCCCCGTGTGGATAATAAAATTACTAATGAAAGCACTGAGTATACTCTACACGTCTTTATGCAGTTCTTTCATGATTGCGTCAAAACCTCCTCCGATCCCAAGGTTCTAAAATTTCTGCCACATTGCCCCCTCCATAAACTGTCGTATTTTTTTTTTTGACACCGAACATCTTTCTCTTATTCCTACATTGGAATATAAAATCTTACAAAGTTGGTTTCTGTTTCAGTTATGTGTTGTGTTCTAAACACTTTGAAATATTCTTGAAAATTGAAATTAAAAAGAGGCCAAATGCATTCTTCTTTTAGAATATTAGCCACATAGCTTTGTTCAACCTTGATTAATTTTGTTTCCTCGCTCCAACACCGCCCCACACAAATATCTTCATTTTAGTTCTACCGTCACTCACCGGGTGGAGGTCCCTTTATGTACCAGTCATCAAGAAGACGCATTTTGCTCTCAGCTTCATATGGACTGCATATAATGCCTTTCTTTTCTTGTCGGGCACCAAAAGAGCCTCCCATGTAACGGATGACGGGTGTTTCTGTTTCGAGAGCTTCTAGTTCCGGCACTGACTTCGTCACTATATACTGGTGATCGACTGGAACTAAAGGGTGATCAAGGCCTATCATCTGGCCGATTTCGCGAGCGCAAAACCCTGAAAAAAGAAAAGAAGTCATTAGTAGTTGATAAACTACAATGCTGGATTAAAGCAGGATTTCGTGTTTTAAATGTGCGAGAAGAGATTGTATTTGGAGTTCAAACTAAATCTGGTCTCGTAACAGATATTCTGCTGAAGATTCCCGTTTTAAAGGTTATAGAACTACTAAATAAGTGAACACGTGACTTGGAGCATTTGACACCCAAAGTTGTGAGTAGGATTAAATAGGGCTGATCAGCCGATTGGTTAAATATATTTTGACTTTGAAACCATTAACTAAAATTTTGATTCGTCCACTTTAGAAAAGATTAATGAGTTTGTTTGTAATTTAGTGCCGGATTGTGTGAGAATCTCTCAAAAACATGAGGCATGGAAAACAAAGTGTCAAGGTCATTCAGTGCAAGACCATAAGGTAGCTGTGAAAATTCGAAATTTCAACTGAAATTTCATGTGGCAACATATGTTTTTTCCAGTTTAATTTTTTCAAGAGATGATGTACTTTGTGAATGTATAGGCATTTTTTCAAAACGACTTAGTATGTTGTACAGAGAGTGAAAGGTTAGCACTGTGGTCAATGGGATTTATTTAGGCGTTCATAACCTAAAGAATTTCACATCATGTCATTAACAGAAAGGAGGATACTCCGCATTCAAATTACCTCCCCTATCACAGTTGCTCATAATATATTTATGTTCTGAAAAGGTCAGCCCGAGGATTCCCATTTAAAACAACACACAATGAGAATCTTACTGCTTCAGTCAAATACACTCAGCTGAATGATACAATTTATTGCATGAAGAATGGATTTAAACAGACAAAATTATCTCATTTGCGAAGCAACTATGGCATTGGAATTCTTCATCCATCACAACATTGGAGATTTTACAACATCAGATCAACAAAGGAAACAAACATGGGTTTCTTATTCATTTTTTAACCCGTTGCTGGTACGAAAGGCAGACGACAATTGCAAACAAAATTCTTATAATAACTTTTCTTCATTTTTTTTGCGTCAAAAGCATAGCTTATGGACACACATTGGAACGAGCTCGACGAACTCGTTCCAATGGGGGTCATAAGCTATGTTTTTGAGACAAAAATGAAACGATAATGACAATGTGATGGTGATGTTTGTGAATAGCGCTGGTCGGTTTTGACCGTTACGTTGGGAAAAGGGTTAAAGATACTTCTTAAAGGAATTTTTTAAAAAATTGTCTCATTCTCAGGTACAAAACGTCAGCGCAAAAACAATTCTTGGTTAGTCATTCAACACCTCTGTGTGGACTTGACCCCCGAATAAAGTGCACATGGCTGTACAGTGTTTGAATCAAGTACATCAGCAGATTAGTTTGACGATATGACCATTCATATACATTACATACTAAATCAACACCATCACAAAATAAAAATCTTGGCTCAAAACAAGATATCCATGATCGCGAATATGACCCTTTCAAAAGGAAATAAGACCAACTAAGCTACCGCCCTCGCGAACAAACCTTATCCGAATTGTCTGAAATGACATTCTCACACAAATAAAACACACCGGCGCAAAAATGAAACTCTGTGTTTTCTCTTTTGATATGGTCAAAGTAATTAGCGACAAAATGAATTATGAACAGTTTCACTAGAAAAAAGGATCTCTTGTACAGCAAAACAGTTTGATAAAGGTGAAGACAGCTCATAAACATTAAACCCATAAGATGTAAAATCGTCATCTGTGTACAAGCAAGATTTAGTCTGAGAAATTTTAAGAAATTTTAGAGGACTTCCATCCCAGGCATCGTTTACTGGGCCCTATTTTACAAGTAAAACAGAGCTTGTTTACAAAAATGAAACGATAATGATAATTGAATGATGATGTTTGTGAATAGCGCTGGCCGGTTTTGACCGTTACGTTGGGAAAAGGGTTAACCCTTTACCCAACGTAACGGCCAAAACCGGCCAGCGCTATTCTCAAAAATCGCCAATTAATTTTCATGATTTTTTAATTTTTTGTCTCCAAAACATAGGTTATGACCCCTCATTGGATCGAGCTCGTCGAGCTCGTTCCAATGAGGGGTCATAACCTATGTTTTGGAGACAAAAAATGAAAAAAATTAATTATTCCAGAATTTTTTTTGCAAGTGTCGTCTGCTTTTCATGTTAGGTAAAGGGTTAAAGAGACTTCTCAAACGAAATTTTAATAGAAATTGTCTCATTCTCAGGTACAAAACGTCAGAGCATAAACAATTCTTGGTTAGTCATTCAACAATCCTGTGTGGCTTTGACCCCCAAATAAAGTGCACATGACTGTACAAAGTTTGAGTCAAGTACATCAGCAGATTAGTTTGATGATATGACCATTCATGGACATTACATACTAAATCAACACCATCACAAAATAAAATCATGGCTCAAAACAAGATATCCATGAGATCGAAACAGTAAACAAGCGCTGCTGCGTCACTTTCAACGGTTCCCATTGGGACTGAGAAGGAATCAGTAATAATTATTTAATACTGCAGGCCGAACGTGCTACAGAATTAAATTATTACAAATCTTCCTACAAGAGTACTGTATCCTGTATAACATCAGTCGATTAGGCTTGGAACGATTAGTAGGACTACGTACCGCATATGTTGTTTCTTCAATAGTGTGTTTGGTCGGACCCTGGTGCGGAAATATAAAACCCATGGGTAGGGCTTTGCGAATCACACATTTTTGATTTGAATCGAATCTCGAATCAATTCATGTCTATTATTCGAATCGAATCGAACCTCGAATCGAATCAGAGGCGTCTTGAAGATGACAGATGGGGGTTGGAGTGCTATAAACCTGATTGATATATTTATTCACCAGTATACTATAGATTACAATAAAATTGATAATTTCACATATATTTACAGTATGCGTATGGTGCATAACAACTATTATACATATATGATACACAAGTATACTGGCAGGGGAGAGCATAGCCAGATTGGCTGTCTTCCTGCATTCCCCTATAAAGAGAGAGAAAGAGAAAGAAGGATTAAAAGGACAGGTCAGAGAAAAAGAAAGCATAGACGTGCAACATTGAGGAGTCTAGTAACTGGCTCTACTGAGATTCCACTCTAGCAAGTGTATACTTGCATATGCACATCGGTGGTATGGCGGCTGGTATCCCAAGCTTGCTGGCTCTCTTGAAGCGGCCTCAACCATTCAAACGATTTATTGAGTTATTTGTTCTATATCCTTGGGTCTTTACCGCTATACAATTTAAGGACAGAGGCCAAGTCAAAAGGCCAAAGGTTGGAGAACCAGAGATTTACGATTAAGATATGCAGCCTAAAAAGAAGTTTTTTATGCGTTGTACGATAGGTTTTCGTCAAAGACATTCATATTTCGATCATACTGGAGGGCACAGTCGGGGCAATAGGGGTTGGAGCATGTAATGTCGTCTAGATAAGACGATAGAAATTTGGTCGTTAACTTTTTCTTAAATTCCATTCTGTTCGGTGATTCTCGAATATCATTTTCCTCGTTCATTCCACAATTTCGGAAATGCAAAGACAGAAAAATTATCAAGAGTATTAGTTCTTGTTCTATCTCTGTGAAGGAGACCTGCCTGGCGTGTAGTTATAATGGAGCCGTTATTCACTGTGGAGAAGAAATTTGCAAAAGATGATGGGAGATTACCATTGTGCCAGTCATACATAAACATGGAGGCGAGTAATTTGTGTAAATCTGTTATCTTCAGTATTTTATCTTTGATGAATAAGGGGTCTGTGTGAGAATTGTATTTCTTATTATTTATTATTCTTACGCTTCTGTAATTTATATAGGCGACTACACGCCTTTGCTGCACCCCTTATAGGTATTCCATAAATAAAATGACTCTGTATAAGCGAGAAATATAACGTTTTCATAACTTTATGTGGGAGAACTTTCTTGACTTTATTGAGAGCGAAGTTGGCGAGGGAAACTGTTGAGCAGAGTTGAGATATATGTGCGCTGTACGATAGGTTTTCGTCAATATTTATCCCAAGACATTTAATTGATTTTTGTTTTCCCTTCTACTGACTTTGTTTATATTTTCATTATTATCATGATTTATTGATTTAAAACTTTAAATATTTAATAAAATGAACAGAAAATATTATTTGTAGTGCCTGAAGTTCTTTGTTGGTTTTACGATTCTATCGATTTTTTATGCTGAAGAAAAGATTTTCTTTACGGTTTCATCAACTGACTGAAAGTGATTTTTTGACCGTTTAAAAGTGCTTTGTTAACCCTTTTCAGGTGGTAATGACAGTAAATGTATGTAAGGGTATTTCAGATATTCTTGTAGCGATACGTTTTATTTTGTAAACAAATATCGCACTTTGAAAAGCGAAGATTGTTCACTGTCACCATGGATACATACCGGTGCATGTTTCTGTTGATGATTATGTGCGGTGCTGAGAGTAGCGGTTTATAAAAAATAAACGTCCGGTCGTTCTTTGTTTCTCGTGAAAATTTATTAATACCTTGATTTACATGGACTTTCGACATAATAAATATGTTACACGGCGTGTAGCCAGCTGATACATTTCTACAAGCTCCAAGAGTTCATATCAGGTTCGGCTTCACCTCACCTGATATGAACACTCATCGCCTTGTATGGAAATTGATTATGCCAGCTAATGAAACTCGCCAATCACAGCCCCTGAATAGTGGGACGGTACTGAGCCGTATTGGGTCACCTGCATCCCGAGGTGACCTAATACGAAACTCGTATTAGGTCAGTACCGCCATTTTGTTTCGACGCGGAAATTCCTCACCTCGCGGTGCTTTTATATCCATATTGAAGAAATTTCATTACAATCAAACGTCCCTCCGTGTCTATATGTCTCATTTTCTCTCGTTTTATAATAAATGTATTGTGAAATTTATTTTCTAAATGTAAATTTAATTATTTGAAGTGAGAAATACTACTGTATTCGATCTACCGATAACGGATAAGTCGGTCTGGCCCTAACTTGACATAGGGTCTAAGCTTATTGAGGCTAACACACAACAGTTTGGGTACGGTGTTCGCCTCGATATTTTAAAAGCTTTAGAAAAAATATATAACCCATAAATGCGTTGTTAGAAAGTTGAAAAATATATATAGTGTGAATAAATAAACTGAGAAAAAAATTGTCTTATCGCGGGAATAGATTAATTTCATTTTTTCTCGTTGAGCTCATTCTGTAGTCTCTGTTGTGGTAAATGGATAACGTCGCTTCGAAAATGGATAAAATATAAATAGCGACTGCACTATAATGAAATTGTAAGAAATGAATCACAGCTATGAAGGAAAAGATGCGAGATACATTTATTTTGTTCGAATTCTATAAAATCGGACGTTTCGGACATTTTCTGCACACTCAAGACAAAATGACAGTACGAAGAAAAGCGTCTGTCGCTGTTGTCTGTGTTGTCAAGGAAATTATACACAAACAGGGAGACAACTGTGCACGTTTGTTACAACTTACATAGCGTTTTGCACCAGTTTTGAAAATGTGCCGGCGTTCAAATTTGTTTGTTATTTTGTTTTCGCTGGCATAATAAATACGTTACAGGACGTTCAGGTGGCGGATACGGTATCATATGAGGCTCGGCAAAAACAATATTGGACTCGGCGTACCGCCTCGTCCAATATTGTTTTCACCTCGCCTCATATGATACCGTATCCGCCACCTGAACGTCCTGTAACTTATAGTATCAGCCAGTTACACGCCGTGTTACTTATAATATCAAGAGAGGGTTTTGTAATCTTTATCCACGGGTTGAAATCTCGAAAAAGGGGAAAATGATGAACGCTGTCACTTCAATCTCTGACGTATATCATCATGAAAATGAGATTTCGATAGCGTTATCTCCCTTGAAATTACTAGTCGAGCTCGTAAGGTCCAACTGAGAAGCAAGTAATTGCTGAGAGAACACCTTTGACATCAGTAGCATATAAAGACAAATTACCCTTCTTTACTTTACTCTCTGAGCTATATGTTGTTTTTTGTTTGCTAAAAGTTACAAAAGGAAACTTTACTTTTTATGGCCAGCTGATTAGAAGCAACTACTTCACAGATAATACGTCATTACCCCTTTACCCAACGCAGACGATATCAATTTTTTTTTAAATACCATTTTTTTTTTAATTTTTCAATAAATTTCAACAAAACCATATCATGTGACCCCTCGTTGGAACGAGCTCGTTGAGCTCGTTCCAACGAGGGGTCGCATGATATGGTTTTGTTGAAATTTTTTGGAAAAATAATATTTTTTTACTGCCACCGTGGATGCGTACCAGTGACAGTTGCAGTTGACGATTTTGCGTGGTGCTGTCAATAGCGGTTTCAAAAAAATGAACGTCCGGCCGTTCTTTGTTGCTCGTAAAAATTATTAATCTCTTGATTTACATGCATTTTCGACATAATGAATATGTTACATGGCGTGTAGCTGGCTGATACATTTCCATACAAGGCTCAGACTGTTTTCATATCAGGTTCGGCTTCGCTTCACCTGATATGAACTCTCATCTCCTTGTATGGCCAGCTACACGCCATGTGACTGATAATTCGAGCTGATGGGGACCATCATGACCAATTTGGAGTACGGCATTTACTAATTAAATATATTAAGCTGGGAATGGACCGATAATGCGCCATGACTGCATCAAGCGTATATCCATGAATTCATTTCGAAGAAGTATTGATTTTTGAACTATATAATCGTCGAAGTCATGCCTTGATGTAGTTGGAATATTTTATCAGTCCGGACTTAAGCAATCACTGTGGGGACAAATCAGGTTTAACCCTCCCACCCTCTCTATTGATCATCTTCGCGACGCACAATGTTTCAGCAGCGGCAAGTAACAACACGACGTCTAAAGCATACGATCCTCTTATAAGCGAAGATGTGTGTGCCATGATATGTATGATCAGTTTGCAATTCGCCTTACAAAGAGCGGCAGATTCTTCGAAGGGGAAAAATGATGAAATTGTTATTACCTCCAGCGTTTACTAATTTCTTTGCTTTCAGTGTTCCTTCAGGGACGTCAACTTCCCATGTTCCATTTTCTTGTGGCCGAAGGGCAGTCACGGGACATTGCTGGTAAATTTCAGCGCCATATTTTCGTGCCCCAATAGCCAGCGCCATAGTCAGAGAATAGGGATCGATGTGTCCATCTCCAGGGTTGAACAGACCACCAACTACCTGGAAAGGAACTAAAACAATCAGAGATAGGTATTGATCTTTCAGAAAACCAAACGCCATATGTATTGATAAAACACAAAATCTGCTATTATTTCTGTAACTCGGTACTATAACGTATACAAGTCAATGCGTTAAATCGGTATGCGATTAGTTGTGTGTAAGTGAAAAAGGAAATTGGAAGCGGTTGTATTTACCATATCCATGTTAAGCAATGGATGAATTTTGGCGATCTCTTCCTGATTCAGCAACTTTTGTGGAGCATCGTTCCATCCGGCTCTTGCCATTTGGTAGTGGAGCTCATCCATTCTTTCAGGTGTGTCGGCAAGTCGTAAACTTCCCGGTGTGTGGAAACCAATATTCTGAAATTATTTCAAACTGCAATTAAGTACAAATATTTATGAGTGTAATGATAAAGATTTTATCACCGTTGTGTGGTGAAACCACTTCTATCTTCCCTACTATTTTTGCAAGGCGATTAACGACATTTTCAACAGGAAGTATCTTGCCGTTGCGCAAAAAAATGTTTCCCAGGGTAGGACAAGCTGCCTACAAGGAGGGTGCCTAAAAATAAGGATCGATCGTGAAGTTACGAGAAACCTTGACTATCCCACTTACTGACAACAGATCAAGTGGTAGATTGTCCCATAAATATGATGTGCCGAATCGGAAGTTTTGTTAATGACCTGAACGACTGACTTTTATCGGAATATCACGACGGCAGAGTCTATCGAACTCGGGGTGGGGGCTTACCCCAGCTGGCTCCAAGGAGGTTCAGCGTGCGCTACAGCCAACGTATCGAAGAGGTCTAGGTCTCCTCCCCCTCCCCGTCGGGAAAACGTCTCCTTTACGGATGGCATATTGCGAAATCCCAGCCCCCACCCCCGTCTACTGACTTTTATCGGAATATCACGACGGCAGAGTCTATCGAACTCGGGGTGGGGGCTTACCCCAGCTGGCTCCAAGGAGGTTCAGCGTGCGCTACAGCCAACGTATCGAAGAGGTCTAGGTCTCCTCCCCCTCCCCGTCGGGAAAACGTCTCCTTTACGGATGGCATATTGCGAAATCCCAGCCCCCACCCCCGTCTCTAGGCCCACTTGTCCGGGAAATCCTAATGCCAACACTACACCTTCCACCAACACACGCATTCACTTCTTTCACAGATATGTTACAAGACCATCCACTGAGTTTAAAATTTTGAGACAGTGCAAATTTTCAATATATAGATGATATAGAATCTGTAAATTAAACCACGCAATTTATCTGCATTTGACAAATCGATTCTACTCGATCTATTTCGGGTTGGAAGATGCTTGAAAAAGAAGAGGTAGACTGGACCACGGCTAGTCAGTGGCTCGTACACCAAAAGGATGGAGATTTGAATGAGAGTATTCATACAGCTCCTGCTATGCGATTACAATCCGCAGCGTGACAAGAAAGGATGTCTTACGAAGCCAAGACGTTACGCCGAAAAGCAAACGGCCATTTTGTACTTTACAATGGGCATAAACAACACACAAAAGGTCAGATATGTTACAATCTTTCTATTTATTTATTTATTTATTGGTGTTTTGAGGTCACATATTTCTGCACAATGGCTTATCACGACAGTTTTACGGGTGGAGGAAGACGGAGTACCCGGAGAGAACCACCGAGCAACGGCGAGCAACTGTCAGCTCCCCATCATACTAACTCCACACAAGCAGGGTTAGCATTGGTTGAAGATAGATGCACCATCGACGTGCAGTACGCCTTAGTACATAGCGTCACCGTGTCCCCACGTGAGCAATGGGGGTGAAGTGTCTTGCCCAAGGACACAACGCGATTGCCGCAGGTGGGATTCGAACCGAGGACCTCTCGGCTTACAGCCTGCACATCTACCTACTGAGCCACCGCGCCCCCGTTACAATCTTTCCTTTCAAGACCAAAGACCACGGCTTTATTCGTTAACCATTTACCTAACATGAAAAGCAGACGACACATGCAAAAAAGATTCTTGAATAACTAATTTTGTTTCATTTTTTGTCTCAAAAACATAGGTTATGACACCTCATTGGAACGAGCTCGACGAGCTCGTTCCAATAAGGGGTCATAACCTATGTTTTTGAGACAGAAAATGAAAAAAATAATGAAAATTAATTGGCAATTTTTGAGAATAGCGCTAGCCGGTTTTGGCCGTTACGTTGGGTAAAGGGTTAACACAATTCAAAGGAAAAGTTCACTGAGAATGAGGTCGCAGTTCGATAATAACTAAGCTGTTTTGCCTTGGATCGGTTCATCCCGATTTTGTAAAGGGGTTATTTTGATCTCTCATTATCCATCCTAGGTACATGAAATAGAAAATGGAACCTCTGAAGATAGTTTTCAAAGTGCATGTAACTTTCACGTGACGGCTTGTTGTTGACTGAATGCCAAGTGAACAGTCTACACATTCTCGCAAGAGGGTCCGAGGAAGTTTCAATTCGATTCGAAAGATTTGATTCAATTTCAATCGTAATGATTTGGAAATTTTCGAATCGTCGACATGTTCTCAAAAGGCTACTAAATGTTTCCTTTTGAACTCTTCTTCTATTATCAGGTCTTCTCTAGATGAGACCTGGTGATAGAAGGAGAGATCAAGGAGGTTCCGCTTCCAAAACTACTTTGGTTCCATTTTGGAACACTGATGGACTTACCTAAACTGCCGAGTTGCCGTTCATTGTAGTGACTGAGTGGAGACTGGCAATATTGCGGTTGTAAGAGGGTACAATATTTACTACACGCCTGTTCTATTAATTTCCCATCTACAGCAACACTAAATCATGAGGAAAATGAAAATCTGTTCCGCATATAAGTGCCGAACGGAAATCGTTCAGCAGACGGTTGATCATCCGAAACTGACCCGATTGCGAAATAACTAAATAAAATATCTAAACTTAAAGGATATGGCGAGTTTGGTGTGTAAGAAAATAGCGAAGAAGAAATAGAGCCGATATATGAAGGGGATAATGAATATCCAGAACAAGAAGGGTATGGGTACGCAAATTTGGTTGGTGATAAAATGTATTCTTTTTTTTTTCGTTGATAGTTGTCAAATGAATTGCTGGCTGTCCTTCTAATAATTGTTTTATAGACGTGAAGGCGTGTAATAAACACAGAACGACACGCGCGTGTAAATGGGTTAATCGATCTGGCTCTTGTGCCATCACGAAAGGATAAAATTCGAGGCCTGCGGCCTCTCGTTTTATCCTTCCGCGCAGGCACTCGTTCTATATTGATTAACTCATTCACACGTGCTTGTCGTTCTGTGTATTTACAACACGAAAAGCCGTCGGATTCAATTCGAGATTCGATTCGAAATCCGAAACTATCGAACAAGTTCCGATTTCATAAAAAATGTAACAAATAAAGTCAATGTTCCAGAGAATTTTATAAAACAAAGCGTTGATACCTTATTGACGAAACACGGAACGTAATAAACGGGGCGAAAAGGGTGGGGAGGGGAGTGGTTGGATATAAAGCGATTTTATGAACTCATATACACTTTTTTGTTGGATGAAACAGTTCTTGGCATGTTTAACCCTTTGAACCCGGAAGGTTGCTTTTTGGTCCATGATCGTGATATGACCGGAATTCATAAAGCGGATAGATGCTCTGAGAATTTGTGTGTCAAACCAAGCAAGATTTTCAACGTGCAGCCCCAAGACCGCACGTTGAAAACATTAATCGGCTTTCTCCCCAAGTAACGAATATAGGCTTCACCAGTTGATGACAACCTACTGGCATGGAATATACCATCGGTGTCTAAAGGGTTAATAGAGTTTGGTCCTGGTTGAACAGAAAGGTCATGAATAAATGTCCCAGCTATTCATTTGCACAGCAACGAACCTTGAATAATATGTTCATCCATGAGTGCATCCTATAGATGCAGATATATTGTTAGAAATAAGTGCTTTTCAAACAACAGCTTCAGACCATTGTTTAGATTTTGTTTGTTTGTTGTATTGGGGTTTAACGACAGCTTCGACAACCAGGGGCACCTCGTGCCGGATAGTTGTACTGTCGGAGGAAGTCAGGTTACCCGGAGTGGACCACCTAACAACGGCGATCAACTGTCAGACTCACCACGTTACTAAATCTGCACCTGTAGTGTCAGCATTTCGTAGCCTGAGTGCTAGAATGTTCTATGTCCCATAGGGGACATAGAACATTCTAGCACTCAGGCGACGATTTCTTGAAGGCAGTGCATCATTGACGTGAAGTACACCCCAGTAGACAGCGCCACCGTGTCCACATATGTGCAATCGGGATTAAGAATCCTTGCACAAGGGCACAACACAGGTACCTCTGGTGGGGATCGAACCGTCGGCCTTTCTGTTTGAAGTCCAATGCAGCAACCACTGATCCACCGTGCTCCTTATTTTCTAGGTGTAATTATTTGCGAATTTTGGCTATCACCCTGTCTTTCATCTGTCAACCCTTTACCAGATTGTCGCGTGTTTACAAGCTGATCGCGTGTTGGTCCACGGGAGTCCGAGAAGTGTTTTGTGTGCACACATACAGTTTTTTGTGAATGGTGGCTGTTACTATTGTTTGTGAATAGAGGCTACGATTGCTGTGTGTGTTCCACGTTATCCGATATAATACAGACATTGACAAATGTGTTAGACAGAACACGCGTGGAATCCAGCCTATGTGTAAAAACGTCATGAAAGAATGCATCTGATTGGTCGTTATGCATCTGACTTACGGTATGACGTGAATGAAATGCTTCGACACACAACAGCATAAACAAGAGAGTAAACAAGTGATATTTTTTCTTTAAAAACTTCGACTTCATTCGCTGAATTCAAGTTTAATCGTGGTATAAACACAGAACACAACCCATGTTGAATACGGGAGGGGAGGGGGGAGAGAGGGGTGGTAATCAACGACCGTTAGTCGAGTTTTTCCCGTATTTTACGCGCGCCTTCGAGTTGTGTTCTGGCAACAACTATTTGATTACTTCTCATCTGGTGATATTAATAACATTGGTAAAGTAAATTAGCGAAGTTATTGTGTTTAAACATAACTTATGCCCAAAAGGAGTCGTCCAACAAAACATTTGACATTTTTTTGAAAATTTCAACAATGCCATAAATACGAATTAACCTTTTACCTAACGTAACGGCCAAACCCGGCCAGCGCTATTCTCAAAAATCGCCAATTAATTTTCATTATTTTTTTCATTTTTTGTCTCAAAAACATAGGTTATGACCCCTCGTTGAAACGAGCTCGTCGAGCTCGTTCCAACGAGGGGTCATAACCTATGTTTTTGAGACAAAAAATGAAAAAAATTAGTTATTCAAGAATTATTTTTGCAAGTGTCGTCTGCTTTTCAGGTTAGGTAAAGGGTTAAAGTGAATAGCGACATATTATACACCAAAATAATGACAAAAGTACACACAACTTGATTGTGACCACCTTTTTCAAAAAAAAAGTTTTACTTTTTGCTTTTGATGACAAAGAAATTGCCAGCCGCAAAAGTAACCGACTAGAATAACAAGGAATAGATCAGTAATTCTAATGTTTCAGATGTAAATAAAAGACTCCACACTCCATACTGGGAGCAAGCATATTCACCATTTCATCCCCGACAAGCAGAAAACTCTCCGAGGAACGACCACAAAATATAGATTGTGTTGTGAAGTTGGGAAACGATTTAATTTCCAAGGATCTGAAATCTGCATACATTCCATTGTTGTTTTCGAAGCTGCGGGGCGATGGAATTTTTAACACACGATACATTCATAGGAAAATATCCAACTCACAATGTAATAATTGCGAGATACAGTCCTAACTTGCAGTGTTGAACCCGGAAACCGTAGAGTGACGCAAGTTTCAGCAAGGGATCAATACGCCACCGATTCGAACTTCTATTATATGGTTGTTGTTGATTAGCAAGACATACAACTGGAAAATTATGTTTGAAAACACATATATATTCACATCAACATACATTGCAGTCCTCAAAATTATATATTTACGAAAATATAATTTGATTGTAGTCGTACTATATTTGTGATGTAAGAGGGCTCGGTGAAGTGGGTTAATCGAATGAGAAGATCATCAAAGTTTCAGAATGTATTTTTTCTTCTGTTCACCAAATATGATGGAATTTAGTACCATTGTAAATTTAAATTTCTTCCTCGCACATCCGCATTGTGTGTAAGATGAACCCACGTCGATTTTTATCGCTAATGGAGCCAAAAGGTTGCAAAAATATATGTGTATTGTACAATCTGCTGACAAAAATAACGTGAAGCCACCAGTCCTGGTGGACGAAATCACATGAATTACGGGTTGAAAGGGTTAATAATAAAATAACTAGCTGCTTGATAATTGAATTCCTTTGTTCCTGTTAATTTTAAAAATATGTTTACATGGTTTCACTGTATCTCGTTTTATTGGGATCACGGTGGCTCAGTGGTTACGGCAGTGGACTTCAAAACAATAGGTCCACGGTTTGATCCCACCAAGGGAAACTGCGTTGTGGACAAGGCACTTAATCCCGATTACCCACGCGGGGTAACGATGGCGCTGTGCACTTTGGCCTACTGCTCGTCGGTGCTAGACTTATCTTCAACTTATACTAACCCTACTTGAGCGGAGTGGAGTATCGCAGTTGCTCGCCGCTGCTCGGGGGTTCTCTCCGGGTATTCCGACTTCCTCCACTCGTAGGAACTGTCCGACACGATGTTACCCTGGCTGTCGAAGGTGTCGTTAAGCCCCATTACAAAATCACACATGTCGAAGGGTGCGATGTGTGCAGAAGAATACTATTTCGGTGAAGGTTCGAGCACCAGCCGGTGCAGTGACTTTAAATATAATTACACGCTAAAAACTAAAGTGTTAAAAACTATACTTGAAGTGCTGTATTTAACACTTACTAAGTGCTGAACTAGCACTTTGTTAAAGTGTAGATATCCCGGAACTTGACAGATGTTACAATAATACCACTTGACAAGTGTAATGTCGAGACACTTAAAATGAAACAACGCAGATGACGCGGATCAGGCTCGAAGTCTCGAGCCTGATCCGCGTCATCTGCGTTGTGTCCTTTTAATTATGTACCCACCAAACGCAAATCAAATTATGGACGATTCTGGAAGAACCACCAATGCTAGACACACAGGAAGTGCCAATCATTCAAGTTTCAGGTGTCTGACGATTGTAATGTCTAAGTGCTTAAAGCATTGCACTTTGAGTGTTAAAATCCAACCCTAAGAGTTAGAGTGGGTTTAACACCTTGAAAGTGTCAGTTTTAACACTTTAGTTTTTAGTGTGTAGCAACATTGTTTGATTCTGTAATGTTCCAATAGTTTTTCCTATGTTTACGATTCCAGTAGCATATTCTACCGATTGACGTCACCACGTGAAATTGTGAAATGAGGATTCCCCTTTCGCAATTTATTTCATCTACGGTATGATTTACAACCGCTTCGTCTCTGTAGACTTTTCACGCGTGCAGCAGATGATGTTCCGAATGGAGTGTTGTTTATTTGTATTTATTTATTGGTGTTTAAGGTCACATATTTATGCACAATGGCTAATCATGACCGTGACAGTTTTACGGGTGGAGGAAGCCGGAGTACCCGGAGAGAACCACCGAGCAACGGCGAACAACTGCCAGCTCCCCAACATACTAACTCCACACATGCAGGGTTAGCATTGGTTGAAGACAAGTGCACCATCGACGCGCAGTACGCCTTAGTACACAACGCCACCGTGCCCCCACGTGGGCAATGGAGATGAAGTGTCTTGCCCAAGGACACAACGCGGTTGCCGCAGGTGGGATTCGAACCGAGGACCTCTCGGCTTGCAGCCTGCACCTCTACCTACTGAGCCACCACGCTCCCCAAAGTGTTGTTTAACGCAAACGATTTCAAAATTTATTAATTTATATATCATTTTTTTTAAATTTTCAAATTCAACAAATGAGCTCGTTCCAATGAGGGGTCACATGATATGGTTTTGTTGAAATAGTTTGAAAAATTTAATTTTTTCAACTGCACAATTTGCATATTACGCGGGCAAGTGTTCGTTAGGTAAAGGGTTAAATTACAAATCAGTTTACGATTTGAAATAATATGGAGTGACCTCGTCCGCTGTCTGATTTATTGATAATTTGTCCAGTGAAGTCGTGGGGTACACGACAGGTTTATTTACTTAAATTGTTATCGTTAAAGTTACCTTGTCTATTTCACGTTGTGTATTTTGGGCTATGAGTGGGGTCTTATTGGAACAGATACGTTATTGTGGTGAATTGACGATAACATGATCTGAGGTTCGCGGCGCGGAACGTATGTTCAATCGAGACGCTCCGCGCCTCAGTTGAACATAAACTCCGATTTATTTTTTTTTTTTATCGGTGTTTAAGGTCACATACTTATGCACAATGGCTAATTGTGACAGTTCTACGGGAGGAGGAAGCCGGAGTACCCGGAGAGAACCACCGAACATCGACGAGCAACTGTCAGCTCCTCGACATTTTAACTCTGTTTAAGCTCCGCTCAAGCAGGGTTACAGTGGTTGAAAACATGTGCATTATCGATGTGCGGTGCGCCTTAGTACACGGCGTCATCGTGCCCCATGTAGGCAACCGGGATAAAGTGCTTTACCCAAGGAAACAACTCGGGCCGTCCCGGACGGGGATCGAACTCAGGACCTCGAGCATAGAAGTCCAACAGTCTACCACTGAGCCACCGCGCTCCACACAGAAACTCCGAGCCACAATCCTCAGACCATGTTACCGTCTATTCATAACAATACCTTATAATGTTTCTCACTCAGAAATTCGGAAAAAGAGATAGATTCTCGCAGATTTCCAGTAGAAGAGAATGGTAAAAAAGTATAATGATGTTCGACATTCATGTATTTTCTAATATGATGCTGTATCCACATTCAGAGGCACAACGCAGTAGAAATATGTGTAACAGATCGATGGGGAGGTGCGGCAGCCAGGCGCGAATCGTCGACTTCTAGCACACAAATCGAACGATTTACCACGAGACTAAGAGACCAGCACAAAAAGTGACCGATTTACCACGAGACTAAGAGATTCGGGCCAACTAGATTGGTTGGTAAATGGCCTTTAAACCTCGACCACTACATAAGCATGGTGCCATTGGCAATTTTCGTACACGTACATTTCACTCACCAAATATAATGAAATCTTTTACGTAAACTACTCAAGTTATTAATTTTTTGATTGGTTGATTGGTTGTCAAGTTACTTGAGGCTACTGCGACTGCATTACGACTACAACACAGGCATGATTTGAAGTATATCCAGTCGTTTGACCCAGTGAAAGACAATTAACCCCAGGCATTTGTTACAGACGGATCTTGTTTACAAGCCCTGCTCCACTTGACAATGTGTCTGGAACACTACTCAAGTAATAGAGTACATTATATTGACTTTTCTTCAATTGTTCGATAATGGTTATTTACTTATTTTATTGGTGTTTTAAGGTCACATATTTCTGCACAGTGGTTAATCATGACCGCGACAGCTTTATGGGTGGAGGAAGCCGGAGTACCCGGAGAGAACCACCGAGCAACGGCGAGCAACTGTCAGCTCCCCAACATACTGACCCCACACAAGCAGGGTTAGAATTGGTTGAAGACAGGTGCACCGTCGACGTGCAGTACGCCTTAGTACACAACGCCACCGTGCCCCCACGTGGGCAATGGGGGTGAAGTGTCTTGCCCAAGGACACTACGCGGTTGCCGCAGGTGGGATTCGAACCGAGGACCTCTCGGCTTGCAACCCGCACCTCTACCAATTGAGGCACCGCGTCCCCGTTCGATAATGGTGTGCTTAGAAAATGCAATAAAGGAAAAGGTATTCCCAGTGGCTCTGGAAGCATCGGCCGCAATCAGTACAGTTTATACACATCCTGATTGGCAATGCCAAACTTAAAATGCGTTCGAAACGAATACTCGAGAGTTTCTCGGCTACAGTTCATAGAAAGTAAAGTCTTTTCCACCAGTGCACTTCTGATGAAAAAGTCTCAGAGCAAGGGAGAATCTAATCCCTGTCTCCTCTTGTGGCGCCTTTGGTTATTCCTTGCTGTTCACCACCCCCCCCCTCCCGCACACTAATGACTAAAAATCAATATTTAATTCGGAATGATTTCCAATAATGCAACTAAGAATTCAACCAATTTAATCTGGTTTGACAGAGCTTATTGAGCTCTATCAAACAGGGCTGAATTTGTTAAATTTGTAGCTGCGTTGTGGGTAAAATTTGCTCCTTGTCTTTTCTGTTTTTTACATTGATATGCAGAGGATTAAGGTAACGCAGAGTAACGTAAATTAAAGCGGAACAATCTACAAAATGAGGCACTGGGAAAAAAGGTTTTACATCAAACTAGGGCCGCGACTCATATTTGAAAGTTAATTTGCGAACTTTTCTTAATTTAACCCATACAGCAACCAGACTAGTTGCTCCCTCAAGTAGTTAAAACAAATTACCTGACCTGTTTCTTCTTCCAGAGTCTTATACAGTTGCAAACTTTCATAATGTACTCGCTTCGGGTGAATCGCTGCATGGAAGTATGAGGTGAAGCCCGCCTGAAAAAAGAAAAAATTTGAAACAGATGTACTTTTTTATTCATGGAAAATGAATTTGTGTATTGAATTGGTCCGTGACTGATTGAATGATACCCCAAAGTGGATAATACCTAGCTGGTCTCAAGCCACCAGTCAAATTCTCTAAGGAATTCGACGATTTTTGATGTAGAACCAGACTAGATATCAAATAGGTCATTGGCTATTTTCAGACTCACTCGTCTGAAATATTATAATAAATATTAAAAAATATCAAGATATTAAATAGCCCATCACCAATGTTTTAGATTCAATCTTTTGGAATATTTCAGCTGCTCGGAAAAATGTTATGATGCATTTGTTTAGATTTTTGTTTGCAAGTTCTTAATTGTATCCATATAGTATTTTACATAGCACCAATGTAAGGAGGAAGCACAACAGGTTGCACAAGACGAGGATTCCAGATTTAAACGGCATGTTTTGGTCATTTTGTTGGAATATTTCTTCAGTCGGGACTTGAGCCATGACAGTCAGTCATCACCGCGATGGTCCTGGGTACATGACTTTTTGAGACAGACTAGTTCTACAAATAAATACCCTAATAAGCAATTGGGCACTGTATGAAAACAAAATAGACGTTGCCATGGTCATGCATTTGAAAATTGTAATTGTGAAACACTGATTCTACAAGGAAAAACACATTCCAAAAATGATTCCCAATGGAACGAGATCTTTGAGCTAGTTCCAGTGAGGACGCAGGGCTTATATTTCATCTAAATTTGGGAGAATTCATTTAGATACTCGTAAAAATGTTTGCGAGAATCCATACCTGCTTTTCATTGTCTCAGGATCCCATGAGGCCACCATGGTTAAACCCCTGTCTTGTTAAAAACTGATAACACATGTTAACCCTTTACCCTACACAGCTTTTTAATTTTTAAAACATAAACTGAATTTGGTAGATTGTTTTTTTTTCAAATAAACAAGTAAAACCTTACAAATATGGATGCCAATGGAACCGGCTCATTGAGCCGGTTCCAATGACAGCCATATTTGTACAATTTTACTGACAAAGTGTCAAGATATTTCAGGTCATGTTAGTCTTTTATTACATGCCCAGCCTCTCTTATGCAATACGGCGTGCAATACGGCTGTGCAATACGGAATTCCGTATTGCACACCAACCTGTTCCAACCGGGACTTTTTTTTATGCAATGCGACTGCATAAAGTGCATGGTGTTTACCACCGTTGATAGAAAAGAAAATTAGGTCAGTAGGTGCTTGGGTCATGTAATAAATACAAAACCACATGTATGTTTCAATGAGTCGTTTTGTATTCAATTCGTCAGATGTGCGTAGAAAAAAAACGTCTCGACCTTCGGTCTCGACGTTTTCTTCCTACGCACATCTGACTCATTGAATACAAAACGACTCATTGAAACATACATGTAGTTTTGTCTATGTATTGGTTAATTTGATTCCATTATGTTAGGTAAAGGGCTAAATTGACACAATTTGTTTCATGACAATCCTTGCAGTGGTGAAGCGGGAATCCACATGGATTCTCACTGGTTTTGTTGCGCGAATCATTGCGTGAATCGATTCTCGGATTCTCGTCGAAATATAAGCCCTGGGACGAACATAATATTTGTGAAAAGGAAAGGAAATTTATGAATTCTTTAGATTTTGATATGGTTGCTAATATATCTGAAGAGTGAACGAAAACGAGGTCGAAAACATAAAAAAACAGATAATATGCATAAAATTGTCCAAATCTATATTTATTTGCATTCAACTAACGAAGTGAACAGTTTCTTCCCTCCCTCACTGTTTCTCATAACAAACATAATCCATGCACTGAATGCACTGAATCTGCTGCAAACGTTCGTGACGTTCTCGTCCAGAATGCTATACCTTGATTACGGTTGTCTTACGTTCTCGAAAGGATATAGAAACTGAAACTTGGTTTTAGAGCATACTCTGTTGGTGGTTGTGTTCTTACCGCGTGCCAGGTTGATCCGGCAGTGAGCTCCGTTTTTTCCAGTAAAACTACATCTTTCATTCCAAGCTTTGCCAAATGGTAGGCGATACTGACACCAATGACTCCTCCTCCAATTACAACAACTTCCGCTGAGTCGTGAAGGCGTTTCTCCAGCTTACTGTTGAAAATAGATGATAGATGTTAGAGACAAAGTTTTTTTTATAACTTTTGCGTAAAATATATACACACGTTTACAATTTATTTATTTATTCGTGTTTAAGGTCACATGTTTCCGCACGATGGTTAATCGTGACCGCAATATGGATATAAAGTCACATTCAGCCAAACTTTAATTCTCGTGTTGCGCATTTTGGAGGACTTCCACCCCAGGCACTGGTGGCAGGGTCCTATTTTACCAGGATAGTTTGTTTACCACAGTATACAAGCGCTGCTTCGCTTCCAAGCGTTCCTATGGGAACCATTACGATACAACACGTTTCCATGCAGTGAAAATAATAGAGGCTGAAGAAAAACGTGTTTGTTCGACCAAAAACTTTCTCGTAGGTTATTTTGTGGAGGTTTGCATCAGGGGCACTGAGATGTTGACAGATTGGTGAGGGTGGGGTGGAGTGTAAACCTGATTTATCCCGACTGTGATGTTAAAGTCCCGACTGACTAATAGTAGTATGTCATGTACCCGGACAGGTCATATTTTGGGGACCTTGGCGGGGAACATCGGAAGTAACGTCACGTCACGTGACCCAGTGGCGCCATGTTGTGTTGTCATGGTGGCCCGCGTGAGCGGCCATATTGTGACGTCATCGCCAAAGTGATGTCCGGGTACATGACATACTACTACTAATAATCCTGCTTCATCAACAAGGTATGCCTTCGCCGAAGGCATGCTTTGATGATGTGGCTGGGATATTGTGACGAAATTCAGTCTACATGGTGTTAGAGGGTCATAAGCGCCCCAGTAAATTACAATAAAGTTACAGGAAATACAAATTGAAATACAGTAGATAGCTAGTCGGTAAATCAGTTCTATCAGGTACCATTGTACCGAACCATTCCATGTAGAACATGCGAAATATTTTAATGTTTATAGAAACATATGGAAACTGCAGTTGAGAATATACTTTTTCTGCGAGTTAGTCTGTGTGAAACACACAGACTATTGTTTTTGCACGATTTCTTTTTTTCTTTTCTTTTCTTCTTCTTCTTCTTCTTCTTCTTCTTCTTCTTCTTCTTCTTCTTCTTCTTCTTCTTCTCGAAAACGAATTGTCCTATCTCGTTGATTTTTGGAATGCTGATAGGCAGCCACAAGTTCTCGGCCACCTTTGTTTTTCAGATTCCTGGGGTATCAGGGGTGTCTGTAGGGATGTTTATGAAAGTTGGTCACGCCCATATCTCAGGTGTGGTATGACATATGGACCTGGGACCAACACCAAATGAGTCGACACTCGATTGAGATTCAAAATATGGGTCAAGGTCGCGGGGGTCACCCAGGGGCCATTGAGTGTATTTTTCATAATTGCTGGAAATCACATGTTTTTGATCCCCTAAAGCATTCCTGACGTATACACATGCATTTTTACGTTAAAAAGGTGGGCGTGGCCAAAATTTTTGAAAGTGGGTCACGCCCATATCTCATGTGTGATATGACGTATGGATCTGGGACCAACTCCAAATGAGTCGAGACTCGATGGAGATTCAAAATGTGGGTCAAGGTCACGGAGGTCACTGAGGAGTCAATGGGTGCATTTTTCATAATTGCTGGAAATCATATTTTTTGACCCCCTAAAGCATTTCTGACATGCACACATGCATCTTTTACATCAAAAAAGTGGGCGTGGCCAAAATGTTTGAAAGTGGGTCACGCCCATATCTCAGACTTGGTATGACGTATGAACCTGGGATCAACACCAAATGAGTCGACACTTGATGGAGATTCAAAATATGGGTCAAGGTCACGGTCACCTAGGGGTCATTGAGTGCATTTTTCATAATTGCTGGAAATCACATTTTTGACCCCCCCCCCCCCCGAAGCATTCCTGACGTACACACATGCATTTTTAACATTAAAAAAGTGGGCGTGGCCATTTTTTTAAAAAGTGGGCCACGCTTATATCTCAAGCGTGGTATGATGAATGGACCTGGGACCAACCCCAAATGAGTCGACACTCGATGGAGATTCAAAATATGGGTCAAGGTCACGGAGGTCACCTAGGGGTCATTAAGTGCATTTTTCAAAATTGCTGGAAATTACATTTTAGCCCCCTAAAGTATTCCTGACCTACACACATGCATTTTCACTTTTGAAAAAAGTGGGCGTGGCTAAATGTTTTGAAAGTGGGTCACGCCCATATCTCAGGCGTGGTATGACGTATGAACCTGGGACCAACACCAAATGAGGCGACACTTGATGGAGATTCAAAATATGGGTCAAGGTCACGGAGGTTACCTAAGGATCATTGAGTGCATTTTTCATAATTGCTGGAAATCACATTTTTGAGCCCCCAAAGCATTCCTGAGGTCCATACATGCATTTTTACGTTAAAAAAGTGCGCGTGGCCAAACATTTTGAAAGTGGGTCACGCTCAATCTCAATCGTGGTATGAGGAATGGACCTGGGACTAACACCAAACGAATCGACACTTGATGGAGATTCAAAATATGGGTCAAGGTCACGGAGGTCACCTAGGGGTCCGCCTGAAAGAGGTCACCAAAGTCATCAAGTGCATATTATTCAGAAAGACCGGGAAATGCATTTTATTACACCTTAATGCATTTCTAAAGTTTATGAACGTAGTTTATCACGCAAATTAGTAGGCAGAGCCAAAAATGTCCATTTATGATTCGTGTATCGAACCCTTTGAATGTTGGTCACATATATGCCTTTTATCGTTTCTTATAAAAAATTGTTCTGATTCTAGTACGAATATCTGTAAATACTATTAACGAAAATCCATTTCTGATTTGTTTAAAAATAGTTTACTCCTGAAAATAAGCCTCCATAAATTCTCTTTCTCTATAGTTCATTCCTGATACTTTAAGCCTGTTCACACAGACTCAAATTTACTGGGTGCAGTAAATTCGGTTTCTCTAGTTCTAATAACATTTGTCAAAAACTGAAGAGTTATTAGTAAACCGATCCATTGTTTGACAGAATAGGATCTAACCTAGATTTTTATCGAAACTTTGATTAAATTAACAGTCGTCAGTCCGACATTTATTCAGCGACCCGGGACACCATTGAGAAGAATTGGAGCTTGGCTGTGTGAAGTGCTCTTCTGGTTATTTCGGATAAGGATGTTTCAGAAGATTTGCAAGTCGCGAATAGATCATCTGATGGGCTGATGATTGTTTAGTCACATGGCACCTCCTATCTTATATAAAAAGCCAGTCCGTGCCCAGATAAGGGCACTGTGCCGTTCTAATGACCTACTTGTTAGCAATCACACTTTTGGCAGTACAGAACATGATTGCCCTTGGAAAACTGTCGACATACTAGTTCTTAAAGTTCGCGTTCACGCTACAGTATTGTCGTTGGTCAATGGTATCCCCGGCCGTATAGTTGGAGAGTGACTGTAATCGCCACCTCGAAAGTATTCTGGGGAAGCTGCCCGTGTAGTAGAACAAAAACGATTGTAACCACACAACATGGGGGTTCTATTACACCTCGGTCACAAGCCACTACGTTACAATATTAATCATTCGGGATTACAGTGGGAAAACTCCAGACTTCTTGGAAATTTATTAATAAATATATTAGATATACATGCAGTAGTCGTAACGCAACTTCTTATTTGCTTAACCATTCACCCAACGAATCGGCCGCATCCGCCTGCGTAATATGCAAATTCAGCAGTTGAAAAAATATTATTTTTAAAAAATTTTTAACAAAACCATATCATGTGACCCCTCGTTGGAACGAGCTCGTCGAGCTCGTTCCAACGAGGGGTCACATGGTATGGTTTTGTTGACATTTTTTAAAAAATTTCAAAAAAGATATTTAAAATAATAAATTTTGATATCGTCTGCGTTGGGGTTAACACGCACAATACCGTTACTCTAAATTGGTCACGTTGCGCCCCGACAGTCCGAATTGTGTACTTCACAGACCTCCGTTTGTATTTTGTATGGCCTACCGTGTGTGTATGACACAGGTCCAAGTATGCAGGGCCGTGGGGAGTAAATTCGGGCCCCAGGGTTAATTCTGTGACGGGTCCTCTTTCAAAAGTGTCAGGATACTGATGCAGACGCCGGAACATCTGCCTTTAGTGCCGAAGGCACGAGCAAATGATAAGAAGTTGGAGGGAGAGGGGGGGGGGGGGGTTCTTCCAACAAGAAAAGTTTGAAATCAGCTATTAAATGGAGACTTATGGCGGCTTTTGGGGTAAAAATCACGTTATTTTTGAACCGTCAAAATGACATTTTTAGCAGCATGTTTCAAATTGTCAAATTCATTTGTGAATATCCAGTGACCTAGAGTTATAGCTTTTGGCTGCACAATTCTCGAAGTGGTAAATTTATTACGTCAAGTTGATTTAATAAAGTTATTACTTCAAGAATCATGCAGTCCAAAATTTCAATAATTGGTCAAATACAGGTCCCTATTCTCAATACTGTCTCCTTCTTGACTGCTGGCACAGAAGTCAGAACCTTCGGGGGGTGGGGGGTGGGGTGAGGGGTAGCCCAAATATGACCTGGAAGCCCACATTTTAATGTTTTGGTTTGGTACGTCCTTCGTAATCATTGCAGACATTCCTACCATAGGCTCATTCATGTGCAGGGGTGGCGCCATGGTGGTGTGAGGGGGTCGGGGGGGGGGGGGGGCTGCAGCCTCGGTCGGGTAGTAATGTGTGTAGTGCATGCCGGCGAATACCCAAGCCCACGCATCGGAGAGCAAGAGGCTCCCCTACTTTCTGTCGCGGAAATTCTGGCACCATCACTGCCTTGGAGGGGAGTACTACTCAGCTGGGGTAAAAAGAGGCTTGGCCAACTTCCAACCATCGAACGCCTATCATCTTTTGTGCCTTTTAAATTGTTCGTTTTCTGTTAAAGATAATTCGACACTGTCAGAAAATCAACATCTGAATAATTCCAATAAACTAATAAAAGCAAGAGAATAGCCAAGAGGGGTGGGGTGGTTACGGGTGGAAGAAGCCAGAGTAAACAAAGAAACCACCAAGCAGCGCCGAGCAACTGTCAGACGCCCTGACGTACTAACTCCGCACACGTAGTGTTAGGATTGATTGAAGACAAGTGCACTACCGACGTGCAGTACGCCCTATTACACAGCACCACCGTGCCCTCACGGGGGAAATGGGGATTAAGTATCTTGTCCATGAACACAATACTGTTACCCATGCTGAGGATCGATCCGTGGACCTTTCGATTCGAAGTCCAGTGCAATAAATACTGCGTCACCGCGAGGAAGGTCCAAATAACAAGTAGGTAATTGAAAACACACCTGTGTCCTGTAACATCAGTAGAAAATAACGTCAAGTTCCTTTTGTTGCTTTTAACCCTTTACCTAACGTAACGGCCAAAACCGGCCAGCGCTATTCTCAAAAATCGCCAATTAATTTTCATTATTTTTTTCATTTTTTGTCTCAAAAACATAGGTTATGACCCCTCGTTGGAACGAGCTCGTCGAGCTCGTTCCAACGAGGGGTCATAACCTATGTTTTTGAGACAAAAAATGAAAAAAATTAGTTATTCAAGAATTATTTTTGCATGTGTCGTCTGCTTTTCAGGTTAGGTGAAGGGTTAATAAACGAAAACAACAGACAGCTGTAATTTATTAAAAGTAACGAAAGGAAACTTGGCTTTTTTGGCAAGCTAATTAGAAGCAATTAGTTCACAGATAATCCGCTGTTAAGAATATCTATCAGTATCACACACACACCAACACTTATGCCCACTTTGGCTATTTGTTTAGCGAATGTGTTTTTACAGTAATTTCAAGTTTTAATTCTTTCCAGTAAAAGGATTAGCAAATCTTTGTCGCAAAAATGGTCGCACAAACGGAGCCCCGAACTCATCAGGTCCACTGTAGTTCGGCCCAATTTTGATTTTTCGAACTGTAGGAATACTGTTTCCTAGCATCTGACAGATCAATGACAGAGCAGACTGCTGTTTTATCGAAATGCCCTCTATGTGGACTGCCATAGGGCATTTCGATAAACCGACAGTTTATGCAATCAAAACCATTTCGCCTTCTGGTCCTTTTCACGAAATTTCATGCGCAAACAGGTGTTGAGCTGCGTAAGTTTTGGGGCCCCTGGGTGGAGAGGGCTCCCAATAGGAGGCCCACCGGAAAATTTTCCAATGAACTCTCCAGCCAGTCTACCTCTGATACGTAGTTCGTGACGAGCTCATGGAACGAACAGTCTGAACACAACGTAGTTGATGGGCATTTAGAAAAACGATTTATGTCTCTCGATCCACTTTGGTGTCTTTTGTTGAGTTTTGTCTCAAGTGAGTTTCAACTCGTGCCCAGTTTATTGTAAAATATACAGACCTCATTCACTAAATTAGAATTGTGCCTTGCCATCGGCCCAGTTCAGACAAAATGCACTGAACTAGTTTTGTAAATTTCTCTATAAACTGGGAAATCTACAGAAATTCTCTATGTACGGCCCTACACAGCAGCATATAAAGTCAAGACAGGCGAATCGTGTTTACCCAAGTTGCCCATTTTAGTTACACCCACCCCAATTGGCTTCTAGAACCATCTGGTGGGTGACTAAGAATCCAACATTTTTGTATAGCATGAAAAGCAGGCAGACAAAAACGTCACCTGGTATTAGTGTGTGTATAGCTATATATAACTATATACGTGTTGGATGCAGGATTTCGTTTTGGTATTACTCCCTGCCCTTGCGCAATATTTTAACCAACATAGTGTTTCACAAAGTATGTTTACATATCGATCCACCGAGTTGTATGTTCAGCAAAAACGTATTTTCGGCATCGTGCAGGCAGTCTGTGTAGGATGTTTCGGTTTCGTGCGCAAAAGGAATTCCAAGTTTTTGCACGAAAACAAAACATCTATTTATAATAATAGTGGCCTTGGCATCCGACCTGTTGAACGCAAATGAAATACAATCACCGGTTCATTATGGACAACATACGTGTGAAGAATGAGCATTGTGCAGTCAAGGCTACAAAGGTTATTGTCTGGAAATGAGAAGGGCGGACGGCAGAATGGGGGTTCCATGGACAGACAGGTGGGCGCCCCGACGGGCTGGGAGACGGAAGGATAGACGGACGAACACTCAAATGCATTAACGACTCTTACGCGATTACTATATACTCTTCTTTGTAAAAGGGGTGGGTATAATAAGCATTGGCTCTGTCGAGTACAGCTGGCGTTATCACTCAGAACAAGCCTAGAAATAAACAATCTGTCATTTGCAGAATGAGGTCCCCAGAGGGTGCTATCCCATTAAATGTGCTAGAATCCCCCAATTTATCCTCTGCCGGGGTAACTCTGTCTGATTAGTCCTGAGACCTTGATTCAGACTGAGGTTCACCGAGTGAAAATTTAGTAATGCTACCCTGTTGTGCAGTGTATCACCACTAAATTCACCCTCTGGGGACCTCATTCTGCAGATGACAGTCGACTTATTTCCAGGCATGATCCGGAAATCTCAAATCATGGAGATTTAGGTCATTTTTTTTCGATGGACAAGACCAAATATCGAATATTTATTGGCTGTGTCAAGTCTGACTGAAGTTCTCGTTCGAAAACCTGATATCAAGGAAATTCTAAGAAATAAATGGCAATGACTCCATAACAGACTCACAAATGTAAAATCAAACGTGATCTGTATTTTCTGTGAGTAAGGCCGTATGCCCAATAATAATTGACTGAATCGAGTGCAGCTATAGTTTTTCATCCGGAAACATGAATTCCTGAAAATCCAATGCCATTAAAGGACAATAACTGTCCGACGAAACGTTAGGCAAATGCCAAATTCATTCGAACTTGATATGCATTTTCTGTAGATTGGATCATACATATAAACTGGATGTGACACTTATAACACACGTTATCACACAGAAACTAAAACGTTTACGACGCACGAACAGAAAGACGAATGCACCAACCAATCACATAAAACGTCCCATTTTCAAATAGCGATACGATTCAAAAATCGACAAAATATAAACAACATTCTGACTGTTTGTTCCTTGATAAATATACTACTCAAAGTTTGCTAAGCACCAAGTATTTGACACATCACTGTGAAATTTGCTTGTGACATATTTGCTATATTTTTGGTGGATATGACTGAGGAATGTATTGAGATGGTCCCTAGTGTTTACATTAGCTCTCTTGACAGGCAGACGTTTCGTGACAGTCATGGAAAGCATGTACCCCTTGATTTTCATGATGTTTTGGTGTCCTGTCTACATGTACATGACACGTGTAGGGTATTGAATTTTCATTTCAACACAAACCCTTGTGATTTAATGATTGAATATGGCAAATGCAAATGTAAGAAGACATTTGTCTGAAGCAGAAATGTGGCGGGCTGTAGGGATGGTGGAGCAAGGGTCTACCCACGTTAGATTGGTGAAGCCCTTGGTGTGCACCATACGGTGATCACCAGAGCCTGGGCAAGATATCAGCAGTATGGCACACCAGTAAGACGGCAAGGTAGTGGCAGAGATAGGGCAACATCTGCAACTGAAGACCGGTTTTTGATCATTCAGGCCCGTGGGAACCGCTTTGCCACAGCAACCCAGCTTCGCAGTGACCTGCAGAATGCATTCGGGTAAATGCTTCGACGCAGACTACCCGGGCAAGGTTGCACGAAGGTGGTCTCCGATCGAGAAGATTCTGTCTGTCTTGACTTTATATGTATTCGCATTCAGCTGTCCCAGAACCAGCGCAAGGCACGATATGAATGGGCCATGGATCACGTTGGATGGACCAGAGAAGATTGGCGACCTGTCCTTTTTGCAGATGAGTAAAGGTACTGTCCATACCACACAGATATGAGTTCTAGAGTATGGAGAAGACCTGGAGAGCGATTCCATGCAACCAACATAGCTGAGCATGACCGCTATGATGGAGTGTCAATCATGGTCTGGGGCGGCATCAGCTGGGATGGACGTACAGAGCTCTGTGTCCTTGAACGTGGTACATTGACTGCACAACGGTATATTGATGAGGTCCTGGATGTCCACGTCAGATTGTATGCAGGTGCAGTGGGTGATATATTCATTCCGATGGACGATAATGCCCGTCTTCATGTTGCCCATGCTGTCGGAGTGTACCGACAGAGGGAGGGATTGAGCGTAAGGACTGGCCAGCAAGACCCCCTGACCTCAATCAAATCGAACATGTCTGGAATGAGTTGCAGCTTGCAATTTCAGCCCGTCCAGTCCAGCCAAGAAGTGTCCAGGAGCTTGGTGCCATGCTGGTCCTAGAATGGAGCAACATTCCACAAAGGTCCACCAGGAACCTGATTGGGGGCATGAGAAGGCGTTGTCAAGCTGTAATTAACAGTAATGGTCCTCATACTCGACACTGAAGCCATACCAGTTGGCTCCGTCAACTTTTTGGCATATTGAAAAATTTCCTCTTTTACCAAAAATATCCATTTTCCAAGATATAATTAAATAAAATATGTATGCACCTCTCATTACAATATATCAACTAAAACGTAAAACAGGTAGTTGGATGTACTTGGAGCTTAGCAAACTTTGAGTAGTATACTTTCCACAACTGGTCATATCATGATGGAGTGTTCTAACCTCATTAGCTTAATTATTTATTAGCTTATTTTGTTGTGTTATTCCCTGCAGTTCAGTCAATATTTGAAGTTAGACCATCATGACCGTGACACTGATCGGCATCAATTGGTTTCGACCAATTGAATGCCGTCAAAATTTAAAAAAAAACAAATTAGGGTTGGTACCACGCACATGGCAGTGATGTCTCGTTCGCAATGGAGGAAAAGCAATTATCCAGCTGAAATGTGCTTTTAGTTCAATTTTTGTGTAGACTGGGTGTTACATAAGAGGTATGTGAAAAATGCAGAACCGCACATACGTTCGAATGGGTTAAGAATTATCGCACTTGAGCCTTCGGCTGTCGTGATATCCAGGGCCAAAGCAATCTCGTGCGATAATCCTTAACCCATTCGAACGTATGTGTGGTTCTGTATATTTGACCCATTGCTTACAATTGGATTGCAATGCATTATGCAAAGATTAACTCTTTTCCTGCTTGCTGCTGGTACATATTCCTGAACAGAACGAAAATAGTCTGATTACCTTGTGGAATATGTTACTTCCATTGCTCTTCTTAAGAAAATATTTATTTATTTATTTATTTATTTATTTATTTATTTAACGATACTTTCTCGACAGGCAGGGTCACCTCGTGTCAGGTAGTTTCACTGGTGGAGGAAGCGGGAGTTCCCGGAGAGAACCACCGAGCAACGGCGAGCAAATTTCAGATTCCCCAACGTACTAAAAACGTACTACTTCCATACATGCAGAGTTAGCATTAGCTGAACAAAAGTGCACCATCCACGTGCAGTACGCCCTAGCACAAAGTGTCACCGTGCCCCCAAATAGGCAGCTGGGATTAACTGGTAAAGTGCTAGAAACCTATATCGAAGCTTTATTCAAAACCGCAACACCTCAACTTAAAAGCTTCATATCCTGTGGATGTGTTTCATATTGTCTTTGAAGTACAATTATTTCTTCTGCTTCGAGTTGCTTTGTTGCAAATTATAGGAGAATGTCTGTAGGCCTATAGGTACTCCTCCATAGATTGTAACAAGGCAAAACCAAATGACCAAATTTTGACAACCATAAAAAAATTAGCACAACCAGTTAAGTGCATTTATTTATTTATTTATTTATTTATTTATTTATTTATTTATTTATTTATTTATTTATTTATTTATTTAGTTATTTATTTATTTATTGGGGTTGCAAAGTCTAGCAGTTGCTCGCCGTTGCTCGGTGGTTCCCTGCGGGTAGTCCGGCTTCCTTTACCTATAAAACTGTCCGACATGAGGTGACACTAGCTGCTGAATGTGTCGTTAAACCCTTAAAAAGGTAGGATGCTCAGGCATGTAGTTGTTACTGGAAAGTGCCATGAATTAATAAGCTAAATCGTCCAGGCATGAATTCCTAAATCAAATTATCTTATATCAAGTTATCCACAGCCTATAGGCTATTTTATTTCATATCTTCAAGAAAGACTGGTAATAATTTAATCACTGAATAGGTTCATTAATAGTTTAACCCTACAACCCTATTGGGCTGTAGGGATAAACCATTATTGATACTTTTCGGTGATTCTACAAACAACGCGGAAGCAGTAAGTGATTCATTCTTACCTTGTTGCCTTTTCCACTTTGCTTTGCACACAGTAGTGGGCAGCTGGAAGTAGCCTTGCGTAAACACAATTTCTTCGACTGGCGCCAATCCTACACAACCGGGAAGCTTGACGCGAATTTCCCTGCATTTTCCAAAGTATTCGACACTGCCGTTGACCTATAGATTTTGTGTTCTTTCTTGCTTCAACTGCAAACTGGTTTATACATTCTGGGTTCACTCACAGTTGACCCAGTTTGATAGAATATGCAAAGTTAACACATACCAAAGAGTTGAGATACCGAGAACACCTACTGTTATTATTATTGTCCTGCGGTTCATCGAATAGCGGAAAATATTTGTCTTCTCGGCATGACATATACTAATAGTAGCGGTAGCGGGGTTGAATGATCTTGATTTTGTTTTGTTTTTTTTAAGGTCACATATTTCTGCACAATGGCTAACCATGACCGTGACAGTTTTACGGGTGGAGGAATCCGGAGTACCAGGAGAGAACCACCGAGCAACGGCGAGCAACTGTCAGCTCCCGAACATACCAACTCCACACAAGCAGGGTTAGCATTGTTGAAGACAGGTGCACCATCGACGTGCAGTACGCCTTAGTACACAACGTCACCGTGCCCCCACGTGGGCAATGGAGGTGAAGTGTCTTGCCCAAGGACACAACGCGGTTGCCGCTGGTGGGATTCGAACTGAGGACCTCTCGGCTTGCAGCCTGCGCCTCTAACTACTGAGCCACCGCGCCCCAAATGATTTTGATTGGTGAGTAGTATTCGGTTAAGATGTGTGTTTTTAACTCTTTTGGCGCGACAGGCGACTAAAGTCGACAGACGGCAGACCGCGGAAAGGTACTGCAGTAGTCATTTTAGCCAACTGTGTGTGTCCATTTCCAAGTGCTTTTAACCCTTTACCCAACGCAGACGACATCAAACTTTATTATTTTAAATATCATTTTTTCAAATTGTTTCAAAAAAATTCAACAAAACCATATCATGTGACCCCTCGTTGGAACGAGCTCGACAAGCTCGTTCCAACACGGGGTCACGTGATATGGTTTTGTTGAAATTTTTGGAAAAATAATATTTTTTCAACTGCTGAAGTTGCATTCGCGGGGTGGATGCAGCCAATTCGTTGGGTAAAGATACGTATTCCTCTGTTTCATGCACCATTTATGTCCTATCCATGAACAACGATATCGTCCGTTGAATGTATAAAGGTGTCATTTAAATATATACAGAAAATCATTTGAAAAACTGTCAATGAGATCATTAGAACATCTTTTAAAATAATAACGCTTTAGTCTAACAACCTGTACATTCTGTAAAATTCCTGATGAATATTAGGCGCTAAGAATTCTGTTTCTCAGATTATTACGCGCCAAAAGAGTTAAGGTGCTATATAAGTAATGGAATTTTGTTTATTTTGAAATTCCCACCTCTGATATTCCTTAAATTTAAATTAACTTTCCACAAATTGTACATCAAAATGGTTGGGAGGTATAGAACACGGCAAATATGAATCACTGGTTCCTGGAAGTCTGCCACCGTATTCGTACCAGAACTGATAATACAATACTATTTCCTGAGAACAATTTGTGGCCAAATGTCCTTCACATATCCAAGAACAACTCTGTGAGTTGATTAAATACGTGTTTCGTGTTCTACACATCTCAACCTTCATTTCAGTTTAAACAATATTTATTCAAAGAAAATGCTATACATTACAAATCTGAACAACAAAAAAGTAACAGCACAAGATAACGCATATATATAACATATATTTAACACTAAACAAATTGCTAATTGAAGGAGGGATTTGACAGGAAGCTTGGAGCTTATGTGAGTCATCTCCCTTCAGCCTTCATTTTGATGTATAATTGGTGTATATTTAATTTGAATGTAAGGAATATCAGAGGGGGGGGGGGGGATTTCAAAATAAACAAAATTCCATTACTTAAAAAGCACCTTAATACTGCTGCTGCTGCTGCTGCTACCGCCTTGATTTGTTACACTCTTCATGACCGAACATTCAGACCGCCAGTGGCAAATCTTTCCACAAGAGAAACATGTCCCGAACCTTCTAGGCGTGGATTTTGTGGGTGTGGTAGTTGACGGAATCGAATAGGGAACATCGTCGCCTGAATGCTAGAATGTTCTATGTCCCATAGAGGACATAGAACATTCTAGCACTCAGGCGACGACATGTCTGTAACATTTTTTCTCCCTCATCGAATTATGTTTCATTCGACGAACAGCTTTTCGATCAGCTCGGTAAAAACGCTTTTTGTCTTCTGATTCGTCTGCCAGTTCATTAAACTCATACTCGTTAACGGTTTTCCACCCTGCTTCAGACGAATCTGCTAAACGAATCAGTTTTGGCGACGCGAAATAATATCCATACCCTCCTGAAGAAGAAGAGTGAATAATGTCCTTCTCATGTAGTTCAGCTTCTGTTATCTTTTCAAAAACTTTCACTCCGTGCTTATATTGCTCTTCGTTTCCGCGTTTTTTAGACTTATAATTGTCTGCTTTCAGAATAGAACAGAACAGAATTTTATTTGAAGACTAGGGCTGTCACGATTTTTTAATCTAGGAATCGATTAAGCGTCGCAATAATCGATTAATCGTACCTAGATGACTCCCTCTTTCTGAAGTCGATAAAAATGAAGTTCAAGTCAGTTGACCGACCTCCGGTAAACAACGAAGACGATCCTCTTTTGGGTACATTCAAAGCTTTGATGTTCTGAACTTTTGAACCGTCAGTGTAATAATCAAGACCGGCCGGCAGTTGCGAACTTCGCAACTGCCGAACGGTCTTGATTATTACACTGACGGTTCAAAAGTTCAGAACATCAAAGCTTTGATGAATGTACCTGAAAGACAAAAGCTCCAACGGCTTCTTGGGGTTCAACATTGATGTTCTTAACTCTTTACCTTTAGAAACAATAATTTTTTCATCAAATTTTCTTTTAATTATTAAACGCCTAATGCGGGATACAATTTACCGATTATTCGACAACGAAAAATACTAATCGATTTCGCCGTGACCGATCAACAATCGATTAATCGATTAATCTTGACAGTGCTATTGAAGACTGCAGTTATATACAAGTATAATGAATACAATAGGATACAGATAGTTATTAGCATCTCCAGGAGGCGACATGGCCTATTTGGCCGTTTCCAGTCGCTCCCCACAAAAAATTAAAAATAACAAAACAAAACAAAAAGAAGAGTAAAACTGGTCAGATCTTGATAAATTCATATAGTTGTAATATTTTTTTCAATAGGATATATACAAGACACTAATGATATGCCATTACGTTAAGCGGTCACAGTACATTGCATACATAATTATAGAGTATTTAAAAACATACAGACATTGAGCGAATAAGACAGACATTGAGTAAATGTAACAAGTAATTTGTTTTTGAGCCATTAATTTCTCCACATGCACACATATATACATGGACCCATATAGATATATATATGTATATATACAAACATATGCCCATATATACATGCATGCCTACATACACACATCACAAACACGTGTATTATGTACGTACATATATATATACTTAATGATCAATCTTGTTGGGCGTTATGTTTCGTGTGGAGTTCACTGGCTGCTGTAAAGGAGAATTTATCGGACAGATAGCATCATTAGCGAAACACAGGACAATATGCATTAGGTTAACTCCTTATATATATATCTTGTCTTGTCAGTTTCTACAACCTAAGCAGCGCGGATTGCTGCATACGACAGACGTTTGATACGCATCCACAAGTTTGTCGTAAAGTCTTTTCTTGAGTAACTGTCTGGGGTGTACAGGTTTTAGTTTATTGTCGAGTTCGTTCCATATGGCTGGTAATTTAAGTTTTGGCAAGTTTGCACTGAAATTTGTTTATGGTTTGTCACGATGAGTTTGAGTATATCTGGACTGTCGAGTATTTTTTTGACTTTCCTGATCACAAAGATGGCCCTGGATAATTAAGTACATACGTGGGCTACATGATCTCTATAGGTAAGCTTTTCATTAGGGAGAACACCAAGAAATTTAACATGTTTTTCTGTCTCTGAATTGCTTACTAATCTTATCTTGTTTCCATTTATTTTAATATTGCTATTTCCTAGTTGTACTTTTGTGTTTGTGAGGCGAATAAACATATACTTAGTTTTATCTGCATTAAGGGAGAGGTTATTAGCTGAGCACAAATTGCTTATTTTGCCGATTTCCTTGTTGACTTCCAGGAAAGAGAGTCAAGCTCCTGTCCTGACTTGTACACTGTAGTGTCATCGGCAAAGGAGAGAAGTTTAAATGTTGTTGAATTTGTAATATCATTAATATATATCAGGAAAAGTATGTTTTCTATTTTTGCAGTCTGGTACGCAACCTGACAGCTCATTCGGTGAACATTTTATTTGCTTTTCAAAATTCTCGAGTCTTTTGAAGACAAACAAATGAAGTCTCTCAAGCAAAGCACCGTGCGAATTGCTGACCACTTCTTTCACTTCACTCGACACAAACGTTCTCAGTGAATCCGAATCCATTATAAACTGCCAACAGTAAAATTATTAGATCTGCACTGTATGAAAGCGATGTCCAGAATGAAGTTATTCCCTCTTGACCGCTCTTACATCACGGTTAATGCGCTGAGTAATGAAATTTTGTGGTCACAAGTTGTTTAAATACATACAGAAAATCATTTGAAAAACTGTCAATGAGATCATTAGAACATCTTTTAAAATAATAACGCTTTAGTCTAACAACCTGTACTTTCTGTAAAATTCCTGATGAATATTAGGCGCTAATCAGCCCATCAGATGATCTATTCGCGACTTGCAAATCTTCTGAAACATCCTTATCCGAAATAACCAGAAGAGCACTTCACACAGCCAAGCTCCAATTCTTCTCAATGGTGTCTCCGGTCGCTGAATAAATGTCGGACTGACGACTGTTAATTTAATCAAAGTTTCGATAAAAATCTAGGTTAGATCCTATTCTGTCAAACAATGGATCGGTTTACTAATAAATCTTCAGTTTTTGACAAATGTTATTAGAACTAGAGAAACAGAATTTACTGCACCCAGTAAATTTGAGTCTGTGTGAAAAGGCTTGAAGTATCAGGAATGAACTATAGAGAAAGAGAATTTATGGAGGCTTATTTTCAGGAGTAAAATATTTTTAAACAAATCCGAAATGGATTTTCGTTAATAGTATTTACAGATATTCATACCAGAATCAGAACAATTTTTTATAAGAAACAATAAAAGGCATATATGTGACCAGCATTCAAAGGGTTCGATACACGAATCAGAAATGGACATTTTTGGCTCTGCCCACTAATTTGCGTGATAAAATACGTTCATAAACTTTAGAAATGCATTAAGGTGTAATAAAATGCATTTCCCAGTCTTTCTGAATAATATGCACTTGATGACTTTTGTGACCTCTTTCAGGCGGACCCGTAGGTGACCTCCATGACCTTGACCCATATTTTGAATCTCCATCAAGTGTCGACTCATTTGGTGTTAGTCCCAGGCCCATTCATCAACCACGATTGAGATATGAGCGTGACCCGCTTTCAAAATGTTTGGCCACGACCACTTTTTTAACGTAAAAATGCATGTATGGACCTCAGGAATGTTTTGGGGGCTCAAAAAATGTGATTTCCAGCAATAATGAGAAATGCACTCAATGATCCTTAGGTAACCTCCGTGACCTTGACCGATATTTTGAATTTCCATCAAGTGTCGACTCATTTGGTGTTGGTCCCAGGTTCATACGCCATACCACGCCTGAGATATGGGCGTGACCCACTTTCAAAAAAAATTGGCCACGCCCATTTTTTTAAAGTGAAAATGCATGTGTGTACGTCAGGAATACTTTAGGGGCTAAAAATGTAATTTCCAGCAATAACGACCGTGACAGTTTTTCGGGTGGAGGAAGCCGGAGTACCCGGAGAGAACCGCCAAGCAACGACGAGCAGCTGCCAGCTCCCCAACATTGTAACTCCGCACTGCAGCACAGGCAGTGTTAGATTGGTTGAAGACATGCGCACCATCGACGCGCAGTATGCCTTAGTACACGGCGCCATCGTGCCCCTATGTGGACAATCGGGATTAAATACCTTGCCCAAGGACACAACGCGGGAGTCCGAATCGATCGCTCAGAAAACAAAACACACGAAAAAAGGCAACTAGCGTAAAAAAATCCAAACTCGGGAAAACCTATTAGCTAAACTTCCTTATTTTACCCTAAAATCCTCCCCTAACACACATACAAAGTAAATATATAAATACTCTCTCCTAAAAATAAACTAATAAAAAAGAAATACTTATAATCAACTCTAGAAAACAATCTTAAATTGTTCTTGTGAGTAGTAATCACATTGACAACCACAAGGTATAAATAATGAATCAGCTACTTTGTAAATGTTATATGTTGTCTTAACGCTACATTTAGTTCAATATCTGCAATAAAAAAGAAACCCATGCATGCGTCATTTTTAAAATACTACTTTCATGGCCAATAATTTCAGTTTATCACATTTTCCGTTAAAAACACCAAATCTCCTTGGTTTTTCCACTAAATGTTGACTCGACAACAATATCCAATCTTTAACATAATTAGGAAAATCATCATCACTTGGGCAGATTTCAATCCAAAATGGCGCTGATTTCCAAAACGGAACAATCAAAGTTCCCTTTGCTTTATCTCTGGATAATTTGGAAATTGTCCTGATAATTTTATCCGGAGAAGGGACTAGCCAATTATTCTGACATCTCCACTGCTAATCAAAAGCGTTAATTGCTTCCGTCCCAGGGCACCACCACTTAGAACTGAAACGTGCACATTTTGTGCTTATATCTGTAGCGAAACGGTCAATTGTGTGGTTTCCCCCCTTAACACTCAATTCTCGAAAGGCATCGCCCTTAATTTCACAATCGTCGTTGTCTCTACTTCTGCTTAACGCGTTAGCCCTTTGATTTTCTAATCTCGGAATCCAAAACATTTTTAGATGAATATCACTTTGTGAGCACACCGAATTGATGTCGATAGCAATTGCTTGCAAATCTCGATTACCACTACCTTCGCCGACAATAGAACAGATATTACTGTTATTGGTAAACTATTCAACACGTTTACTCTGTAATACTTTAGATAATAATCTAACGCCTCGTCTTACAGCCTCTAGCTCTCTCCAGGTGGAGCTTTTCAAAATTTCATTACCTTTCCACTCATCTGTAACCTCGTAACGTTGAACACCACATTGGACTAACTCACTGGACACTTTATCCCCTCCAGGGGTCATGCTCTTATTGTCACACTCACCAACGTGAACCTTAAAAGGAATTTCTCCTTCAGGAAATCCCGGAAATAAATATATCCCTTCAGGGTACTAACTCACTAGACACTATATCCCCTCCAGGGATCATGCTCTTATTGTCACACTAACGACAATGTACCCGTTCAGGAATTTTATCTGCCTGAGACTTTTGTCTATGACGGCTAGTCTCTTGAATTTTTGCAGTCTCACCAAATGTGAAACACTCAAAGCCTACCTCCGAGGCATCACTATAGATTTTAACCCTTTACCTAACATGAAAAGCAGACGACACTCGCAAAAAAAAATCTTGAATAACTACTTTTTTCATTTTTTGTCTCAAAAACATAGGTTATGACCCCTCGTTGGAACGAGCTCGACGAGCTCGTTCCAACGAGGGGTCATAACCTATGTTTTTGAGACAAAAAAATGATAAAATATTGAAAATTAATTGGCGATTTTTGAGAATAGCGCTGGCCGGTTTTGGCCGTTACGTTGGGTAAAGGGTTAACAAAACAATCCCTGATCTTCAACCAAGGCTTTGACATTTTTTGCATACAAATGTTTCTTTCAAAAATAGCAACTCTTCGAAAGCTTCATTGTCAATTGGAACAGATGCATCCCAGTGTACTTTCGGCATTATGCAACTGTATAAAAACCTGGCACGCAACCTGACATACCTCCCCATCACTGCTTGTAACGACATAATTTGGCCGACAATTTGTGCCAATTTTCTATCCTTAAAGAAAAGTTGACCTTGAGACACACTTAATATGATATTCTTCAGATTACATTCGAAAGATTTCAACCTCTGATCTGTAATACTTATCATACAGTTTTCCATGTCCCATCGAAGACCAAGCCATGCCACCATTTGTGTTGGTTCCCACACACTTCTGTAATTCCGCTCTGATGGCATCACTCAAACTATTCGCGTCATCTAGACTTCCCACACCCCCTATACCGTCATCTAATTACATAATAGCTCTGAATCACTTCGCCTGCCAGAATTTTACCACTTCGCGGAGTATTTTTATGAAAATATATATGGCTGTTGCGATCCCAAAAGGTAAAACATTGAAACCAAAGTACACTTCTGTGTCTCCTCGCATCCAAGAGAAACTGACCCCAAAATGTCCGGTGTTCATTTTGAATAACAATGTGATGATAAGCTGATGGTAGGGTTTTTTTTTATTGTTTTTTTATTAGGGTTTAACGACACATTAACAGCCAGGGCCATATCATGTCGGTGATAGTTTTACGGGTGGAGGAAACCGGAGTACCCGGAGAGAACCACCGCGCAACGACGAGCAACTGTCAGCTCTCCAACATCGTAACTTTGAAATATGCACCACGGCACAGGCAAGGTTAGATTGGTTGAAGTCATGAGCACCATCGACGTGCAGTACGCCTTAGTACACCGCGTCATCGTCCCCCCATGCAGGCAATTGGAATGAAGTGCCTTGCCCAAGGACACAACGCGGGAGCGCGAATCAGTCGCTGAAATGGTCACCCATCCAACTGCTAACCGCGCTCGATGTTGCTTAACTTCAGTGATCTGACGTGAACCGGTTACCGCGACACCAACGCGCCCCCAATGACGGTAGGTCAAAAGTAAACAAATTATAACTCTTTTTAAACAGCATTAACGCCACAGACGCATGCCCATATCAAAATTTGAACAAACATGGGTTGATATGTCTGCAATCTAATACAATCTTTCTTGGCCAGATTTATTATGAGCAACTGTTAAAGGGTTAATGACATGAGGCTTTGTTTTTGTTTCAGATATACTGCCCAGAGAAAGTATTTTTTTTATTTCATTCGAAACAAAAACAGAAGAACGTAAAGCGGATTTATTATTTTTTAAATGAACTGTATTCGGAATTTCTTTGAACGGAATAACGTAACCGTTAGAAAATAATTCCAGCACGCTTTCTGTTGCTCCGATTTCTTCCCATTGTTTAACTGATGCGGCCAATTTTCCAACTGGCGAGTTATCAGCCTGTGAAAAGCCGTCACGGCATGACTGATGCAGAATAGACTGAACTAAATTACAGTTAACTTTAAGAACACTGTGTGGAACTGAACTGCTACCACGCAGTGTCGCCAACATAGCAAAATCATTAACCCCGTTATTGAAATAACTTTCGTAATTATCATATGTGTCCAAATAAACATGATAATCATATTGACATAAACTACTTTATTATTTTAAATATCATTTTTTCAAATTGTTTCAAAAAAATTCAACAAAACCATATCATGTGACCCCTCGTTGGAACGAGATCGACGAGCTCGTTCCAACGCGGGGTCACATGATATGGTTTTGTTGAAATTTTTTGAAAAATAATATTTTTTCAACTGCTGAAGTTACATAGTTCGCATAGTTCGCGGGGCGGATGCAGCCGATTCGTTGGGTAAAGGGTTTAACAAAGATACGTATTCCTATGTTTCATGCACCATTTATGTCCTATCCATGAACAACGATATCGTCCCTTGAAAGTATAAAGGTGCCTTTTAAATATATACAGAAAATCATTTGAAAAACTGTCAATGAGAACATTAGAACATCTTTTAAAATAATAACGCTTCAGTCTAACAACCTATACGTTCTGTAAAATTCCTGATGAATATTAGGCGCTAAGAATTCTATTTCTCAGATTATTCCGCGCCAAAAGAGTTAAGGTGCTATACACGTAATGGAAATTTGTTTATTTTGAAATTCCAACCTTTGATATTCCTTACATTCAAAATAACTGTACACAAATTATGCATCAAAATGAAGGTTGGGAGGTATAGAACACGATCAAGTTATGAAATCAGCTCATAGAGTTGACAACAGGTATCACTGGTTCCTGGAAGTCTACTACCGTATTCGTTCCAGAAATGATAAGTAAAAAATATTTCACGAGAACAACTTGTGACCACAAAATTTCATCACTTAGAAAGCACATTAACCGTGATTTAAGAGCGGTCAAGCGGGAATAAGTTCATTTTGGCCATCGCTTTCATACAGTGCAGACCTAATAATTTTTCTGTTGGCAGTTTGTAATGGATTCGGATTCACTGAGAACGTTTGTGTTGAGTGAAGTGAAAGAAGTGGTCAGCAATTCACACGGTGCTTTGCTTGAGAGACTTGATTTGTTTGTGTTCAAAAGACTCGAGAATTTTGAAAAGCAAATAAAATGTTCACCGAATGAGCTGTCAGGTTGCGTACCAGACTGCAAAAATAGAAAACATACTTTTCCTGATATATATTAATGATATTACAAATTCAACAACATTTAAACTTCTCTCCTTTGCCGATGACACTACAGTATACAAATCAGGACAGGAGCTTGACTCTCTTTTCCTGGAAGTCAACAAGGAAATCGGCAAAATAAGCAATTTGTGCTCAGCTAATAACCTCTCCCTTAATGCCGATAAAACTAAGTATATGTTTATTCGCCTCACAAACACAAAAGTACAACTAGGAAATAGCAATATTAAAATAAATGGAAACAAGATAAGATTAGTAAGCAATTCAGAGACAGAAAAACATGTTAAATTTCTTGGTGTTCTCCCTAATGAAAAGCTTACCTATAGAGATCATGTAGGCCACGTATGTACTAAATTATCCAGGGCCATCTTTGTGATCAGGAAAGTCAAAAAAATACTCGACAGTCCAGATATACTCAAACTCGTCGTGACAAACCATAAACAAATTTCAGTGCAAACTTGCCAAAACTTAAATTACCAGCCATATGGAACGAACTCGACAATAAACTAAAACCTGTACACACCATACAGTTATTCAAGAAAAGACTTTACGACAAACTTGTGAATGCGTATCAAACGTCTGTCGTATGCAGCAATCCACGGTGCTTAGGTTGTAGAAACTGACAAGACAAGATATATATATAAGGAGTTAACCTAATGCATATTGTCCTGTGTTTCGCTAATGATGCTATCTGTCCTAGGTTGCACCAGGACAGGGCTGCGGAGAGTCAGGAAGCCAGGGTCGATGTAAGGCTGCCAAGGTTGCTAGATGGTGTTTAGAGAACAGGTTCAGTGTTTTAGATTCTGATACCCCTGGGGATGAGAGTGAGGGGGGGCGTTGATGGGGAGATGTGTTTGCTGATGTTGCTAGGACAGATGGGGTAAGGAGGGCGGTGACGAGAAAGAGGGGACCGGAAGCATGCAAAACGAGGCGAGTCGCATATGTTGCAGATGATATATGAACTGGGAGCAATAGAGGAAAATTAGTTGTAGCGGGGAGTAGAATTGCACGTGGGACTGACAATGTGTTTGTGATCCCGATAGTTCTAATCGAACAGTCTTGTGCTTTCCGGTGGCGAAGGTGGAGTATCTGAGGGACCGGGTAGATGGTATTGTGGCAGGTTCAGTATCGGATTCGGTAGTGGTGGTCCATGTGGGGACCAACAATATCGGGGAGAGAAAGTCAGTAAGTTTCGTATAGTCGCACAAAGGTTTAGTCAGCAAACTGCTAAGTAGGAACGCAAGAGTCGTTGTATCCGGGGTGCTTCCAGTCCTTGGGGTGGGGATGAACGGAACTCAAGGATTTTGACGCTGAATGAGGAGTTGGTGGACTACTGTGTTGACCTGGGAGTACCCTTTATCGACCATTAGGACACGTTTGAGGGCAACGCGAGCATGTATGGGCGTGACGGGCTGTATCTTAGCAGGATGGGGAATAAAATTCTACGGGTTGGGGAGCTTTTTTGGCAGAGGCAAGAGGCAAGTATAACAAGAGTGGACACAGGTTGGGTGAACAAGAGCGAGGGGGACAGAATAAATTTACCAAGGGTAGCGTCAGAAAACAATGGGACCAGTAGGCGGAAGCCAATGAATCTCGGTACTCTGAAAGTGGGTTATAGCAACATCAAGGTCTCCACCGGAAAGTAAGTGAAATTTCTATATTGATCGAGGCAGAGGACTTTGGGGTCATGGGCTTACGCGAGACATGGTTAAGACACGAGAAACGGGTAGACCAAGTAAGGGTGTGTGTGTGGATAGGTGTAGGGCGAACGGGAGGCCAGAAAAAGGGGGGGGGGGTAGGCATGTACATTAAAGAGGATTTAAAACCCTCATTGATCACAGACCCGGAAGATGTCAGCACCTCGGTTGAGGTATGGAAAGAAACTTGATGGGTAAAGATCAATCTAAGAAACAAAAGTATTGCCCTTGGGATTGTGTACTGTGCGGTGGATGAAAGCAAACCCGGGTGGAATGACTCGATATACTCAACACTAAAGTCCAATATCACAGAACTAGAAAACAGGGGACTCGGTATAATTTTGATGGGTGACTTTAATGGACACATAGGTGATAAGGAAGAAGGCATAGAGGGCGGGGATAAGAAAGTCAACAGGAATGAAAGGAAGCTGTTGAATTTCACAAATAAGCTCGGTCTAAGGATTCTGAATAGGGACGCGGGGTATAAGGGGAAATGGACCTGGGAGAGGAACGACAGAAAATCAATAATCGACTATATTCTCACATATATTAATTTATGGAGGGAGGTGATAGGGGTAGAAGTGGATGATAAAGGTAAAAGGGAGTTGGATGGTGATCACAACTTGATTACAGTGACGATGAGGGCCAAAAACCTAGTAAAAAGCAAAGGAAGCTTCAAGGAGATTTGGGGACTCAAAAATGATGCTGACTGGGCGAATTTCGAAGAAAAATTGAAACCAAAGCTTGCAACCGTACGCAAGGGGGCCAGTGTCCAGAAAATGGCCGACGCCATAGTTGCGAGCCTAGTGGAGGCAGGGAATGAAAGTGTAGGAAATATTAGGGTGTCAACACGGCAACTTGGGTTCAGAGTGAACGAAGAACTGAAAAGGGCTATAATGGGTAGAAAAGCTAAATGTGCTGCATACAGGAGAAGTAGAAAACTCAAGGGGCGGAATAAAGAGAAGCCTGATTTTGAAGATTACCTTACTGACACCTTTGTGGGCTCACTGTTGTTCAAGTTGACGTCGCGGTCCTTGGAGCTGAGGGGGGAGGGGTGGGGGGAGGATTTGGGAAAAACATTGAAAAGGAGTGCCAGATGTGTAATTCAGGCGTGGTGGAGACTCTGGACCACTTTTTTGTAGAATGCCCAAAATACCAGTCTAAAAGGATCAGATTCACTGGGAGTATAATGGGGAAGTGGGATGGGAGAATGAAGGACATGTGATTAGTGAGAGACTCAAAGGAGAAGGTTAATATGCTAATCGGAGAGATTGGGAAGAATGGGGCTTGGGATGTCATCAAGCAGTTCGTCTCCGAGTGCTGGGGAGGGGGGAGGGGGAGGGGAAGAAGCGTTGGAATAAGGAGGCAGTTGGGAGTACAGGAGTAACCAAGGCCTTCTCACCCGAGAACTGCGACAAATCAGCGGCCGACCAACGTATTATTATTATTATTATTATTATTATTATTATTATTATTATTATTATTATTATTATTATTATTATTATAGCAAAAGCCGGTGTTCAAACTGAGACGTGTAATGACTTAGTGGACAGTATGAGCAGCTATCTCCTGAAATATAGAAGTGACAATAGTGTGAGAAAATATTTTTTATATTTTTCAAAGTGGTGACAGTTCATAATTTCAGGCGGCGGATGTGATCTACCTGCAGATCCTATTCAGGTTTCTTTATATTTGACAAAGGTCCATCCTACAACGTCATTTCATCTGTGGTTTATGCTATTAAGTGGTTTCATGATGTTAAAGGTTTAAAGGACCCCACAACAAACTCTATTGTCAAGAGCTTGTTGGAAACTGCTAAACGAGTTGCTAAACCTGCTGTTAACAAAAAGAGCCGATAACTGCAGAAATGCTTATCGACTTATATGATTTTTACTCAAACAAATTGTCGGATCTTACAATGACATCTTTGGCTTTTGCCGTTTTTTAAGATTTTATGAAATTATTTCGTTAACCGCAAAGGATATTATTTTTTTCGAGGATCATGTTTCAATTCAAATCCGAAAAAGTAAAACTGATCAATATAGACAAGGAAATGACCTTCTTATTTTCAAAGGTTTTACTTCCGCAGCTTGACCTTACACATCGTTATCAAAGTATATGAGCCTGGCGGAGGTAGATTCTTCGGAAGAGGTGTTTATGGTCTGACCGCTTTACAGGTCCGGTTCTGTTTGCAAATTGGTTACAACAAATAGAAAGCTCAGTTATTCAAGAGCAAAAGAATGCATAACGTCCCGTTTTAAGGGCGTATTTTGGTGACATTGATTTTGGGTTACATTCACTGAGAGCGGTGGTGCATCAACTGCTGCCAGGGCTGAAGTACCAGATAGATGCTTGAAAAGGCATGGCAGGTAGCGATCAGATTCCACCAAAGACGGATATGTAAAAGAGTCCACAGAACAAAGACTGTATGTCACTAAAATGCTAGTGTGACGGAGTTGATTTGGGTGAACCTGTGTTTTCGGTATTCAGTCAAACAATTCACTCGGTGGGTTATATTAAATCCTTTTTGGATATATAAAATTGTATTTCTCTTCAGTCTACAGTATATTTTAGGAGTGAATGCTTTGTTTATTTGCCGCAGATTTTATCATTGCATAGAAAGTTAGCTTCGTCGATTCATTTGTAATCAAACTCTCCACCATTTTGACAGTTCAACCGAGTGCTTTCTGCAATCTGGATTTCGATTGGCCTGTTGTTTTTACAGGGCCAATGGGAGCCTGGTTTGTATGAAGTTTTCTGTTGTGCGGTCCTGTAATCTTTATTAGCCTCATTGGTTGGACTTTATATTAATAGAGCTACCGCAATCGTTTTAAATCACTTTGGTTGTGGTCTAAGAACCTACAGGTTCGCTCGACTGCTCTCTCTCTCTCTCTCTCTCTCTCTCTCTCTCTCTCTCTCTCTCTCTTGGAGAACCTCCAAAGTCGCCCCATTCGGGTGGTTGGTGTGCTTTCCTAATGAGAATAAAATCTCTAAATTAGGCCCAACCTTTGTCAATATTTCTGCCTTTGTTCTGAGTGGATGATGAATTTCTTGGCAATATAAAACATCAGTTTTAAAAGTTTAGGTGAATTTAAAATGTAGCATTTTTCATTTGCGATTTTGTCGTTCGCACGTCCTACCGTCTGTTCAAGCATCGGTCTTAGTGTTTTTGATATTTGACTGTCCGCTTGTCCGTTCATTCGTTCGTTCGTTCGTTCATTCGTTCGTTTATTCGTTCGTTCGTCCGTCCGTATATCGGTATGTAGGTTCCAATTTTAAAATTAGATTGCTTACAAGTATGTCTGATTATAAATTTGCTATTTAAGGGAGATGGTTAATAATTTGAAACATTTATGTAAGGGTTGTTTAGTATGTTCCATTTTACCCATCTGGTTCACTCAGTTCAACTTCGTCACTTTCAACCTTCAGTGCTCATGTGTGATGCCATTGAAATTCCATTTTTTGTTGTATTTTAACAAGAATAAAACCAGTACATTCTACTTATTTCTTTTTTTTAAATTTTATTTATAATCCAATGATTTATTTTGCAAACACAGTTCAAGAACACCTGAACCTGGGTGGGTTAACCAGTGGTAAGAGGGCTTAGAAGTGGAAGCCCACTTGTGGTAATTCAGTCAGCCCTGTACCGCCCGGTTACATTTTTTAGTGTAAGGCGAAAAGTTAGTATTAAGGAAGAGTCGTTTGATTTAGAAAGGCCTAGTACTGATGACTTGGAGAGGCAATTTCATGACCTTACACTTCAATATGAAAGATGTAAAAAAGAATATGAGAGGTCTAAGATCCCGAGGGCAGGTAAAATATCTACAAGGACTTTAGGTCAACAGAGTAAAAGTAAAGCATTGTCAACTCCTGTGATTTCTACTCCTTTGAATTTTGAAAGGCAGGCAGACTCCCCACATGATTCAACTTTGTCATGGAGAAGTTTTCCTGTTCGAAAGGAAAAAGAGCCTGACAAGTATGATGGCAAGACAGTTGAATGGAAAGATTTTTTGGTTCACTTTGAGCAAGTATCAGACTGGAATAAGTGGTCTTATATTGAAAAAGGTCAACAGCTGGTAATGTGTTTGAGGGGTGAAGCACAGAAGCTGTTGGGTGATTTGACTTTAAACCAAAGGAAAGATTATGATACCCTTACATCAATTTTAACAAGGAGGTTTAACCCCCAGGAGCTATTGATAGCTCATTGTTGTGAGTTTCGTTCAAGAAAACGCAACAAGAGTGAATCCCCAGCTGATTATGGGTATGTATTACGACGGTTAGGCTGTTTGGCATTTCCTGATATGTCCTTTGATGATAGGGAAATTAATGTGTTGGAACAGTTTATTAATGGGATAGGAAATTCTGCTTTTCATGAGCATGTTATATTTCACCATCCAAAATCTTTAGAGGCAGCTATTTCATTGGCAATAGAATATGAAGCTGTAAAAGGGAAACAGGTTGTTATCAGTAAACCAAAATTTGAAAAAACATGAAGAATTGTTAGGTGCTGTTAAAGGGTCGTTTGGTCCGAATTTAACAACAGGTGCTGACACTCCCGTTGGAAATCAACCAGAATTAATGAAGCTTTGTGATCTTATGAAGGAATGTTTAGAAACACTGTCTAGTTTTAAAAACAAGAGGAAAAGGAAAAATCGCCCATTGAACATGGCTTCTGTTGAGTGCTATAGATGTCATCAGTTGGGCCACCTCTCATATGATTGTCCACTAAGAGAAACTCCATCTTCACTAGATGCAAACAGTGTTAATGTGAACCCTCTTAAGGAAAACATGAAAGGGTTACACCAGTGACCCGTAGTGTAACCTAGAATCATTGGTCTTCTCAAGGGTCGGTTATGAAGGTAAATTTATTGAAAAGTTCTTGTATGTTTGCAGAGGTTGTTTTGGGAAATGAAACTCAAATGTTTTTAGTGGATACAGGTTCAGCTTGTAGCTTATTTTCAAAAGGCATATTTGAAAAAATTAGGTGGAAAAGCTTTAGAGATGAAAGATGTTGATGTGTCATTAATGACTGTGGATGGAAATACATTAGATGTAATTGGAAAGAGTAGTTTGCAGTTTACCTTAGGTGGAACTGTATTCTGTCATGATTTCATTGTTGCTGATTTAGATGGTTTTAGTGAAATTCTGGGAATGGACTTTTTGGAGCAAAATGATGCAATTTTATGTATATCCAAAGGCTACATGCAAGTGGCCGGGAAAGTTATTAGATTGCATAGAGAATTGACCCCTGTATGTGCACATGTAAAATTGTCTAAAAGTATCTGTGTCCCTGCTGATTCTGAACTTGTAGTTAAGGGATATATTGATGAAAAGAGAACTGGTTTTGAAAATAATATGTTGGAACCTTTCAATTTTCTGAATAGGAAAGGTCTTTTAGTAGCCAGAACATTGATAGATCCACAGACAGTTTTGTTCTCTGTATTAAATTTGACCGACAAGCCTATTAGACTTAATAGACACACTGCTGTAGCCAGTGTGCAGTCTGTTCAGGTTGTAGGGCCCAATGTAGAGGTTTTTGAAAAACATTGTTCAGATCTTCCTGAGAATCTAAATGATTTGTTTCAAAGGTCATCCAGAAAATTAAATGAGGAGCAAAAGATTCAGCTTCAGAATTTGCTTCTGGAATATCAGAATGTATTTATGTCACCTCAAGGGAAATTAGGGAGGACAAGTTTAGTGAAACAGAGCATTGATACAGGTGATGCTAAACCCATTACAATTCCTCCTCGAAGGTTGCCATATGCTCAGAAACAAATAGTTGAAAATGAAATTTCGAATATGCTTAAAAATGAAATTATAGAACCTAGTGAAAGCCCTTGGTCAGCCCCTTTGTTGTTGGTTAGAAAGAACAACAACTCTTGGAGGTTTTGTGTGGACTATAGAAAGCTCAGTTCTGTTACAATAAAAGATGCCTATCCCCTTCCAAGAATTGATTAATCATTGGATTCCTTATCTGGTGCCAAATGGTTTAGTACATTGGATCTTGTATCAGGATACTGGCAGTGTGAGATGGAAGAAACAGATAAACCTAAAACTGCATTCTCGACATATATGGGGTTGTTTCAGTTTACAGTTATGAGCTTCGGGCTCTGCAGTGCCCCAAGTTGTTATGAAAGGTTAATGGAGTTGGTTTTAAGGGGTTTGACATAGGATAAATGTTTATGTTACCTTGACGAAATTATAGTTTTTGGAAAAAGTTTTGAAGAAGCTTTGCAAAATATTCAACTTGTGTTTGACCATCTTCGAGAGGCAAACTTAACTCTCAAGCCTTCTAAATGTACATTGTTTCAGAATGAGGTCCAGTTTTTGGGTCATAAAGTTTCGGATAAAGGGATCGAATGTGATTCCGATAAAATTGAAACTGTTAGGAGTTGGCCTGTTCCAACTAATGTTTCAGAGGTTCGAAGTTTTTTGGACTTGCTGGCTATTATAGACGGTTTATTCCACATTTTTCTACTGTAGCTAGTCCCCTTACACAGTTTACAAGAAAAGGAAAAAAGTTTTTTTTGACGAAGGAAAGTCAGAATGCATTTGAAAAGTTAAAAGAATTGTTGACCACTGCTCCAATTTTGGCATATCCAGACCCTACTGCTGAATTTATTCTTGATACAGATGCTAGTCTAACAGGGTTAGGTGCAGTTTTGTCTCCAATCCAGGATGGACAGGAAAAAGTTGTCGCTTATGCAAGCCGAACTTTAAATAAACACCAGGCCAGATATTGCACCACATATAGGGAATTACTTGCAGTAGTTACTTTTATAAAGCAGTTTAGACACTTTTTATGGGGTAGGCATTTTACTGTGAGAACAGACCATGCATCATTAAAATGGCTTAAAAATTTCAAAAATCCTGAAGGAATGCTTGCTAGATGGCTTTCAGTTCTGGAGATCTATGATTTTATAATACAGCATAGGGGAGGTAACTTACACAGTAATGCTGATAGCTTATCCAGAAGACCCCCAGTTACTGTAAACGTCAAGACTGCCCAGATTGTCATGGAAAGAAAACAGGGCTGTTTGAAGTTTCTTTGTCACATCCAGGGGCTGCATTTCAACAAAAAGATTCTGAAGAATCGTCAGTAGAAAGAATAGCTCCTGTAAGAACTTTACAAAATGAATCCATTATGACTGATACTGCAACAAATGATCCTACCCTGCAACCATCTTTAACTCCTGATTGGTTGCAAATTTGGTCTGAAACACAGTTATTTGACTGGCAACAAAAGGATCATGCAATTAGTAAAATTCTCACTTGGAAAAATAGTTATAATCAAAAGCCACCTAGACATTCAGTTTTAGATGCTTCTCAGGAGGTTAAAACTTTATGGGGAATGTGGGAGTCCCTTGCTTTTTGTGACAACTTGCTTTATTATAATGGAGAACTCCCGAGAAAACAGAAATTCTTCTGTTAATAGCTCCTAAAGAAATAAGATTAAGGATATTTAAATACTTGAATGAATCTAAAACTGCTGGTCATTTTGGTAGAGACAGAACTATTCACTCCATAAAGCGTAGAGTTTATTGGGCTGGCATGTCATCTGACATCAGACGATGGTGCAGCCAATGTATTGAATGTGCTAGAGCTAAACCTGGACCTGGGTTGGGGAAGTCATCTTTACGGCCATCTATAGTGGGAGCCCCTTTGATCGTATAGCTGTTGATATAGTTGGCCCAATGCCTAAAACGTCTAGTGGTAATGAATATATTCTTGTCCTGTGTGATTATTTTATTAAGTGGGCTGAAGCCTACGCTATCCCTGACCATACAGCTTTAACAGTAGGTGATAAAATAGTAAATGAATTCATTTGTAGATTTGGGGTGCCGAAACAACTGCATTCAGATCAGGGAAGAGAGTTCGAATCAGAGTTATTTGGTGTGCTATGCAAACAGTTAGGTATTGAAAAGACTAGAACTACCCCATATAGGCCACAGTCAGGTGGACTAGTTGAAAGATACAATCGTACCTTACAACAGATGTTAGCAATATATGCTAATGAGAATAGAAATAATTGGGATGAAAATTTGCCTTTTATTCTTATGGCTTACCATTCAACTATTCAAGAAAGTACTGGTTGTTCACCGAATTTGATCATGTTTGGACGAGAACTTTCGTGCCCCTTGGATTTAATACTGGGAAACCCTCCCTGTTCACCTACTTATCTTTGTCACATAGAATATGTAGAATGGCTCCAAAGTGTCCTGCATGACACGTATGAGCATGTACTTAAACATCTCAAGAAAGCAGTCGAAAAACAAAAGAAATACTATGACAGGGGATTGAAACCTAGGGCTTTTGTTCCCAATGAATTTGTTTGGAGATGGCACCCACCTTCTTTTAATGTAAAGTTAGGTATGGGTTGGATAGGTCCATATAAAGTGATTAGGAAAATCACTAATGTTACTTATGAGTTGCAAAGAAATCCTCAGAATAAACTGATAGTTATTCATGTGGACCAATTAAAGCCTTACACTGGAATATTACCTCCCAAAAATTGGGAGCTTAGTCCAGAAATTGAAAGTGAGGTAATTTCATCAGATGAAGATGATATTAGTCCTAGTACATCAGCAGATTATTCGGTGAATGATTCCATAGTCCATGTAACTCCAGAAATTAAGAGAACTAGGTCTGGTAGGCAGGTTAAGAAACGAGTCATCTACTCACCCTAAAAGGCAGAAATTGTAAATATTGTGTAAAACCTTTTGTTTTTGAATAATAAAAAAATGGAATGTACTGGAAAGCACACAAACTACCCACTAAATTTATATATTTTTTGTTGTTGTTCAATAATTGTTTTTTTTTTTTTTTAAATTGGATGGAAGTATTCTTTACAGACACGGTGATCCACATGTGCAGTTGCGTTTGTGTTTTGCAACTCCTGAGATGATGTGCCTGAGAGTCAATAACCATCCGTTAAACGTGAACATAAGATATGATGGAAGAGGTCTCCTGTGCTCGTTTTTCTGTGGTCTAAAGTACTTTCTTTTTTTTTGTCTACGATATAATTGAATTTATTGGATAAGGTCAATGAGAGTAGTTGTTCTTTTAAACAACTAAAGCTGGGACACTTGGTTCAGGAAAGCTAAAACAGGGATGCAAAGGAATCCGATTTAGCACCCCAGTTTTCCTGTTATGGGGAAGTGTTTGTTTGTTGGAGGTAACAGGAGTATGCAAAGAAGGTAGCATACAAGAATCAATGGTCCGGCCTTGCCTTCTCCGTTTTTTGTTTTTTTTCTTCTTAAATTGGAGCACAGAAGATTTCTCATCAATTGGTTTTTGAAATCCTAATTTTTAAATTCCAGTTATGGATACATGTGTATTGGATGCCACAGTAGATAGTGAGGAGGTAGCATCATTGAATGATGACTTGATGGAGTGGCCAGAGAAGGGTATGATTTGTCTGGTGGATGGGTGTGGTGACCATCATTTTAATAAACTTACGGCATACAGATGTCACGTCGAAAGGTTTCATAATGAGACCGTGAAGTTGTGGGAGTGCCCTGTAGGTCAGTGTTCCGTGGTGGATATAAGGCGGTCAGAAATTAGACGCCACCTTATTTCCAAGCATAGGAAATCTTCTGAATTAGCCAGTCAGATGGTATAAGTCATCTCGTCTGAGGAGAGAGTCAACCTGAAGTATGTGGATCCTTGTGGATTTAGATGTCCAAGACCCAGGGTGAGGCAAGAAGAGAAGAAAGAGGCAGCTAGAAAGAGGAAGCTGACAGATCCAGTTGGTCACGATCTTGCTAGAGATGAAGTAGATGCAAGAGATGTTAGAATTGTGGTCTTTGAAGATGGTAGTGTATCCAAGAGACCTTATACTCTTTGGAAATAGACTGTGTTTTTGTGTTTGCTTAACAAAATAGTGATTTTGTTTTTTAAGGTGGGAGGAATGTGTTGGAGTTGATTTGGGTGAACCTATGTTTTCGGTATTCAGTCAAACAATTCACTCGGTGGGTTATATTAAATCCTTTTTGGATATATAAACTTGTATTTCTCTTCAGTCTACAGTATATTTTAGGAGTAAATGGTTTGTTTATTTGCCGCAGATTTTATCATTGCATAGAAAGTTAGCTTCGTCGATTCATTTGTAATCAAACTCTCCACCATTTTGAAAGTTCAACCGAGTGCTTTCTGCAATCTGGATTTCGATTGGCCTGTTGTTTTTACAGGGCCAATGGGAGCCTGGTTTGTATGAAGTGTTCTGTTGTGCGGTCCTGTAATCTTTATTAGCCATCTCATTGGTTGGACTTTATATTAAAAGAGCTGCCGCAATCGTTTTAAATCACTTAGAATGTGGTCTAAGAACCTATAGGTTCGCTGCTCTCTCTCTCTCTCTCTCTCTCTCTCTCTCTCTTGGAGAACCTCCAAAGTCGCCCCATTCGGGTGGTTGGTGTGCTTTCCTAATGAGAATAAAATCTCTAAATTAGGCCCAACCTTTGTCCATATTTCTGCCTTTGTTCTGAGTGGATGATGAATTTCTTGGCAATATAAAACGTCCCTTTTAAAAGTTTAGGTGAATTTAAAATGTAGCATTTTTCATTTGCGATTTTGTCGTTCGCACGTCCTACCGTCTGTTCAAGCATCAGTCTTAGTGTTTTTGATATTTGACTGTCCGTTTGTCCGTTCATTCGTTCGTTCGTTCGTTCATTCGTTCGTTCGTTTATTCGTTCGTTCGTCCGTCCGTATATCAGTATGTAGGTTCCAATTTTAAAATTAGATTGCTTACAAGTATGTCTGATTATAAATTTGCTATTTAAGGGAGATGGTTAATAATTTGAAACATTTAAAACATTTATGTAAGGGTTGTTTAGTATGTTCCATTTTTACCCATCTGGTTCACTCAGTTCAACTTCGTTACTTTTCAACCTTCAGTGCTCATGTGTGATGCCATTGAAATACTATTTTTTGTTGTATTTAAACAAGAATAAAACCAGTACATTCTACTTATTTCTTTTTTTAAATTTTATTTATAATCCAATGATTTATTTTGCAAACACAGTTCAAGAACATCTGAACCTGGGTGTGTTAACCAGTGGTAAGATGGCTTAGAAGTGGAAGCCCACTTCTGGTAATTCAGTCAGCACTGTACCGCCCGGTTACACTAGGTTTATAAAGTTGCTGTATTTAAATACCGTCACTCACTCGTTTTTTAAGCCATATGCCTTATCAGCCCGTTCTTTTCGGTCTGTATGCGCAGCACACGGTATTTTGCAATGTTTTGAGGTTCTGTTGTTTAATGGTGTAGTTGTTTAATAGTGTTCCGCGGTTCAACGAATGGCGGAAAACATTTGTCTTCTCGACATGACAGTATACCAATAGTAGCGGTAGTGGAGTTAAATGATTTTGATTGGTGAGTAGTATTCGGTCACGGTGTGTGTTTTTAATCGTGATGGTCAAGCGGGAATAAGTTCATTCTGGCCGTCGCTTTCATGCAGTGGGGGTGCAGATCTTATAATTTTACACATAGCTTTGGGTGGAAATCATTTTGAAAGTTTTGTATGTTTTGTACGAGTATAGGCAACAGCAATGCATTACATTTCACAAAGTAGAGTTGCAATGTTTTAAGGTGGAGTTCGACACCTAATCTTGAGGTAACATGTTTAGAGTTGCTTCGGACACAGGTTTCCAGAGAATTTTTTTCCTAATACGGTTTATTAGGCTTTTCCCCCTGGAAAAGACTCTTGTTATTCTATGGATTATTATTACTTTGGGTTTTTTTTATCCACACATTTTTGTCCGCACGATTCAAATGTACCGAAGCGGAATTTTCGATTTAACCCTTATTTCGACAGAATTGGCAAAAAACTGTCAAAATTGGGGTTTATAGGCACTTTTTCGAAACACGTCAAGTAGATTTTTTTTAAACATTCATCATTGCTAGACCTGCCTGTGACACGACCTTTGATACACACGACATATCAGGCGATACATATGGTAACCCTCCACAGGCTGCCAAACATCGAAATTTTGAATATATGGGCTGGGTTCAGGCCCCCACAGCGCCCAAACAAGACACGAGAGATAAACATAACTTCCTTTATTGGAAGTGGAATTCACCGAGGATCATTTTTGTAAGTAATAAGGGTGTTCAAAAAATCAAACGTTAACCAGTTTTCTGTGGATTTCTCTAAACGAGTCTTGTAGATTTTCAAGAAAAAATTGTCACTCCCAGGCCTTGATGTGACAATAGAAGTTCCATGAACAAAATACTGCGGTGAGCATTTGTTTACCCTCCACGGACTTCTGAAAGCCAAAATTGTGATAAAATGGTATGTTTTGGATGCCAACAGCATCCAACGGGTACGCCACAAAGAAAAGTGCCTTCCTTTATTGAGTGCACAATCTATACGGAAACATTTCTGTAAGTAGTAAGGGTGTTCAAAAGTCGAAGTCTTAACCCATTTTGGACAGGCTAAAGAGAGAGACCCCTTAAAATCTTAAAATTCCCATTTTCTGGGGATTTCTCTAAAAACATTCTGTAGGTTTTCAAGAAAAATTGACTACTCGCAGGTCTTTGTGTGACATTACGCGTTGCATGGACAAAATATTTCGGTGAGCGTTTATTAACCCTCTACAGGCTGCCAAGCATCGTAATTTTGTTGAAATGGGCTGTTTTCGGACACGCACGGCACCCAACGTGTACCTGAGAAATAAACATAATCTCCTTTGTTGGAAGTGGAATTCACCGAGGACCAATTCTGTAAGTAATAAGGGTATTCAAAAAACCAAGCGTTAACCCCTTTTGTGGTTGTTAATAGTGATACCCATCAAAAGTTTAACAATTTATGTTTTCCCTGGATTTCTTTACAAACATCTGGTAGGGTTTTCAAGAGAAAATGGCCATTGATATGTCTTGGTGTCACATTACCAGTTGATTGGATAAATTATTCCGGTAAACATTTGTTAACCCTCCATGAGCTGCTAAATGCCAAATTTTGAAAAATAGTCTGTTTTGGACACCAACAACATCAAATGGGAATGCAACAGAGAAACATAGCTACTTTTACAAAACGAAAGACTGACAGGGAAACATTTTTGCAAGTAGTAAGTGTATTCAAAAATCGAGGTCTTAACCCATTTTTGACTAGTTAAGGAGATATACCCCTTAAAAGCTTAAAATTCCAGTTTTCTGTTGATTTCTCAAAAGAGAATTTCAAGAAAAATTTACCATTCGCAGGTCTTGGAGTGACATTACAACTTGCATGGACAAAATATATCGGTAAGCATTTGTTAACCCTACAGCGGCTGCCAAGCATAGACATTTGGAGAAAATGGGCTGTTCTTGGGCAACTATAACACCAACTGTGTACCTGCGAGATAAACATAACCTCCTTCATTGGAAGTTGAATTCAACGAAGATCATTTTTATAAATAATGAAGGTATTCACAAAATCAAGCATTAACCCATTTAGGACTGGTTACAGAGCGATACCCCTCGAAAGGTTAAAAATTCATGTTATCCGAGGATTTTTCTAAAAACATCACATAGATTTTCAAGAAAAATTGGCCATTCTCAGATCTTAGTGTGACATTACAAGTTGCATGTACAAAATATTCCAGTAAGCATTTGTTAACCTTATGCATGTCCTCAAACATCAAAATGTTGATAAAATGGGCTGTGTTTGCGTATCCCCAGCACCCGAAGTTGAGAGGAGAGATCAAAATAAGTGGAAGTAGAATTCACTGAGAATTATTTTTGAAAGTAATAAGAGTATTCAAAAAACAACACTTAACCCGTTTTGGGCTGGATAAACAATCATACCCATCAAAAGCTTAAAATTCATGTTCTCCTTGGATTTCTCTGAAACCATCTTGTAGATTTTAAAGAAAAAATGGCTATTCGCAGTTCTTGCTGTGACATTACAAGTTGCATGAATAAATATTCATGTTAGCACTTGTTAACCCTCTACAAACTGCCAGACATCAATATTTTGGATACATTTGTGATAAAATGGACCATTGTCATATAGCCACAGCACTCAGTGTGTATGTGTCAAACAAACATAACCCCTTTTGTCGGTCATTAACTTGTCGGACGACGATATTGATATTAACCCGCTCCACCGTTAATGATGGTTCTTACCTAAACATTTTTTTATCAAACTGAGTCATTTGAGACTACTATACTCAACTTTCTCATAACATCAATGAAAGAACTTTAGTGAGACAGTTAAAAACAATTCATCAGACACTCTGGGGCCATGACAAATCATGGAATCTCATCGGGAAAAGCCATGATTCTCCAGAATCATAAAGTCTAGTTTTTTATCTCTGGGTTTGCCTGTGCCCCTGCGTTACCAATGAAAGATTTTGCAATCATATTCACTGGCTGCTAATAATGAAGTTTGGTAGAATATTCTGGTATTGATATTCTTACTTGCTCTTTGTACAAATATTTAAATCATTACAATAAACTGCCTGTCTGTATGCGCAGCGCACGGCATTTTGCAGTATTTTCAGTTTTTGTTGTTTAATAGTGTGGAAGAAGACTGATGTTGACAAACAACATGTAGTGATCCTACAGTCATCACTCAACTGGAAATATTATGCGACAGCACATTTTCCACTTTCAACTCTCTAACGCGACGAGAATTCGCGGAACATTTTATTTAATAATCGGCCTTCTGTTTTCTTCTCTTCTTCAGTTTTATTTTGAACACCATACAGCTGGTTCTATTAAGACGAACACGCCTCGATCACATCATTGCGGAGTGATGAGCGACGTGTATTCAAGTTTGGGGTCTTTTGGTGTTCCGGTCACTTTCAACATCAGTGTTATATTGCAACCGGAACACAAGTACAGAGTTGAGTTGAGTAATTCGTTTATAGGGTATGTTGCCCAGTGTAAAGGGTTTATGTCCGTCGCTGGATGCCAAGTCCCCTTATACCAGTGAACGCTTTTACACGCCGTATACGATGTGTGTATTATGTACAATGCGATAAATTGATAGTTAGGCTCCACAAAGTAGATTTTCTGTTTCTCAGGCCATTTTTGTGACATTGCAGAATACCATGGGTGGTGGAATATTTTGTCTCTTGAAGGCAAGAAGGCTTTGCATTGCTAAAGCATTGCAAAGCCTTCTTGCACTCAAGGGATAAATTTATCAATTTTATTAACTTGGGTAAAATATCAGACATAAACCATTTAATTTTTATTTTTTTAAGTTTGCATTGGTTATAAAAAGAGAGCATGCAGCAGCCAAAAGCACCACGCGGGAGGGCCTGAGAAACAAATCTTTTACTTTTTTAGTCCTTAACCCTTTACCTAACGTGACGGCCAAAACCGACCAGCGCTATTCTCAAAAATCGCCAATTAATTTTCATTATTTTTTCATTTTTTGTCTCAAAAACATAGGTTATGACCCCTCGTTGGAACGAGCTCGTCGAGCTCGTTCCAACGAGGGGTCATAACCTATGTTTTTGAGACAAAAAATAAAAAAAATTAGTTATTCAAGAATTATTTTTGCAAGTGTCGTCTGCTTTTCAGGTTAGGTAAAGGATTAATTATTTTTCTTCTCTGTTCAGCTGCTTGGGATTTCCACATATTGTGATGTTTAAGATTTCAGTCTTGCTGTCGAACAAAGGTAGCACTTTTTGTTGGGATTTAGCGACACTTTCGACAGCAAAAGTCACCTGACGTGGGAGAGTTTTACGGGTGGGGGAGCCAGACAACACTCAAAGAACCACCAAGCAGCGGCGAACATCTGTTAGATTCCCTAACGTACTAACTCCGCACAAGTAGTGTTAGAATTGATTGACTGAAGACAAGTGCACTATCGACGTGCAGTACACCCTATTACACAGCGCCATTGTGCCCCCCCCCCCCCCCCACCCTCGTCCCCACGGGGTGCTAGCGTATCGAATTCGAGATTGATAATTCCGAACTATTAAAGACCGTTGCGATTCACTAACACGTGTTGTAAAGAATGGGGTGGAGAGAAAGAGACAAAACTCAGAAACTGTTAAATTGCTTGTCTGATCAGATGTACATGTATGGAATCTTGCATGAGGGACAATAACACCTGTTAACAAGCAATACATCCATTCACGATTTGTAACGAAATAACTTCTGAACCTGAATTTACTGAAATCGATCGGAGCCAAGTTTTATCAACGAGGTTCAGAAATTTTATGTCAAGATTTGAAATTCTTTTTATCAGATAATGTGTAATTTATTTATTTAATGGTATTCAATGTCACATATTTCTGCACAATGGTTAATCGTGACCGCAACATGGAGATAAAGTCAATCGTTTATTCCCCTGTTGCCCATTTTAGAGGACTTTCACCCCAAACATTGGTGACTGGGTCCAATATTACCAGCAAAGCAAAGTTTGTTCATCACAGTAAACAAGGACTGTCTCACGTTCGGGGGTTCCCGCGGGAGAGGGTTGTTCAATAGAATCCTCTTTTTAAGGGCCAGCTTCCGTGAACGGGCAAGTTCATTTTGCATCTGCAAGGAACTCTGGAATAATTTAATCATATAGTCCAAAGCAGCCTAATGCTACAGGCACGCCTTATATTCTCACTTCGCCTCGTGTAACACCTTATCCGTCAACTGAACGTCCCGTAACGTATAGTCTAGATCGAGTCATGTGGCCAACGAATGTTAAATTGGTTGTAACACTTTCTGATAAATTGAATGACCATTGACCTCGATCCTCTCTTTGCTTGGGATATCATCTGTCAGCTTCTCGCACTTGCCATAATATAAAGCCATGCAACCGTGCATGCGGATTTCCCTGCCAAGATGCTGCACAATGAAATGTTTTGTATTGTTGATAGGTCATTCATTCATTAGCCTGAGCTTCATAACTCATATGACCCCGATTCACTGGGGGTTTATCAAAACAGTCAACTGTTAGATTCATATCGTGTCGGTTAATTCATCTCGAAAGTTGCAAGAAATATACTGTAGAAGCTTCCATTTTGTCAGCTGTAACATTTTGGCATACATCACGCCCGCATCCATACCACATATTGGGAGTATAAATCAGCGGCGATAGACGGTCTAGAAGCGCAGGAAAAAGATTAAATGAATGGACGTGCAACCCGCGTTACGAAAACATTATGGACCTACCTCGGCTCCGTCCAGGTGGGAGAAAATTCGAAAGAAGGAACCACAGAAGAATCCGACACGAAGTGATCCTGGCTGTCGACAGAGTCGTTAAACCCCAATAAATAAATAACCACAGAAAAGGGCAATGTGAGGCGTTAAGGGTTAATAAATACAGGGCCGGGTAGAGAAAGCGATGCCCGGAACTTTGGCGTAGGCGGGGTTGGTCCAGAGGTCCAGGATTCTTGGGTCAAGTCTGGGACCATAAAAGTTCTGACTCCTGTTACAAGCCTGCCCCCTCCCGATCCCTGCGCGTGAATCAGCAAGATGAGTTGCCCGTCGTATTGGAATACTAGTTGGCCTCGTGTAAAGAAGGAATGGGAGTGCACCGTGGAGATGCTCAATCCGTTAACCTTTTACTTAACATGAAAAGCAGACGACACTTCCAAGCAAAATTATTAAATATCTTTTTTTCATTGTTTTGCGTCAAAAACATAGCTTATGACCCTTCACTGGAACGTTGAGCTCGTTCCAATTAGAGGTCATATGCTGTATGTTAAGGTGATAGCTTGTATTTTCGATTTTGTTGTACCGATTTGTCATTTAAACAGACCAGCAATAATTCAAGCGCTGCTAGTTAAGCATGAAATTTAATAGCCATTATGGAGCATTTGTTGAACGCCGCAAGGGTGGTCTGGATAAAACATTAAAGGTAGTAAAAGCCATTGTCCTCCAACAGTCATTATCTGTGTAATTATGGCCAGTTAATAGGTAATTGTGGTGAAAACAGTACATCGATCGCGCATGCTCTGGACACACACCCATATTACGCATCTAACCTGTCACCAAGATGTCAGGGCATGCTGAAATGCGAGTCTTTCAACGAAACTTTAAAACGAGTATTAAATTAAGATAGATCTGAGCGGCCAAGTTCAGGAGAATCGATTAAACTGAGAATTAATGTTCTGACTATCGAAATAAAAATCGGGTTGGGAGGGGGGGGGGGGGGTTCTCGAAATATTTATTCCAGGCTGAAGGTGTGTAAGGCTGTGGGTCGTTGCGAGTAGATGGGAATGTCCCATGTTATAGGTTAGAGGGGGGGGGGGGGGTGCCGCATCGGTGCGAAAGTGATGTAGGAGAGCCACAGAGCTCATATTTAGAATAGGAACAATCGCTGGCAAGTCGGTGGCCATATATGAAAATAGGATCAGAAACGTGAAGTACGAGCTCAGGGAGCTAATTGCATTCAGGTAAACGGCATTATCTGTTTAGAAGGCAAGCCATACGTAGGCAGAGTAGGCTTTGCCTGCATGAACATTATTCTGAGATAGACATAGGGGAGCGTTTAACCCCATTGGTGGCGACTGCTTGGGTGAAAGGCGTCAAGAAAAGTGACAATAAGCTAGTGGCCGTGCAACGGCAGTGGTAGAGTGACATTCTGTCACCACGTTGGAGGAAATCCGATATAGTGAAGTGACAATACGTTCGTGTCCGTGTGACGGCAGTGGTAGAGTGACATTCCGTCACGTGTTCGAGCGAGGGCGTCCGGATAAAGTGGCAATACGTTAGTGACCGAGCGACGGCCGTGAAAGGGTGAAGTGGAGAGGCGACCAATTGCAAGGAACACATACCTGCGAAAAGGAGGAAAAAACAGCGACTACAGAGAATGCAGGCCCGCAAGTGATTCAAAAACTGGGTGGGTAGGGGGTGATTGACGTTTTGTTCTTCATATTTATTGGATTCCATGTAAGTCACAAATTATCATATTTATTTATATGTATATGTATTATTGTTGTTTTCAGTTAACCTCTGTTGATTCCTGCCTTTTGATGAAAAGTCACAGACCCCTTCAGGATAAGAACCCCCCCCCCCCCCCCCATCAAAATTGAAACGGGTGGAGTCGTCACGGTTAGACTTACGTCCACGCACGGATTCAGGCGACACTCCTTGAGTTTTGGCTGAATACGCGGCGTGAATCTATTTCTTCAAGCAGCGACAAAGCTCCGCTTCCGACACTGTATTTAAACTTATTTGTTCTGCAAGGATTGGCGAACAAGTTATGTAACTTATATTAACGCCTCTCCTTGGCTCAATGAGGCAGGTGTGTGGGATGACCTTCCTAGCGGCAACTTCGTGGCCTCCCTCTTCTCGAATACTACGAAGGGATCTTTAGCCTGCACGGAGGGTGTCTCTCTCCGCACAGAGGACAGCCATTTTACGTCCCAACCCGATAGGATGGTACGCTGCAACAGCATCAACCCCACAAGGTCATATGCTATGTTTCTGAGGGAAAAAATGAAAAAAATAATGTGAATAGCGCTGGCCAGTTTTTCCGGTTACTTTTGGTAAAGGATTAATAGACATATGCAGCAGACTCGGTGTTATCACTTCAATAATTCTTCACTTTAAGAACATCTGCACCAGTATCCCGACACTTTCGAAATGGGGGCCCGACATAGAACAAGAGCAACGCAAAGCGTGGTCCACTGCCCCGACCCACAGGCATGTTTGCAGTAGCCTTAAAGGTATTGTGGGACATAAAAAATTTCAAAAAATTTCAAGGTCGAAAAAGTTAAACAAGGGCCATAACTCTGGGAAAATCATTGGACGGAACCCGTTCCATGTACATATCCGTTTCCACATGCAGGTCTATCAGCATACCAAAGGAGATCCAAATCCGACGAATGGATTTGAAATTACAATGCAAAACGTTTGTACGGACAGACGAACGGACGGACGGCCAGACGGACGGACGGAGTGTTTCACTAGATACCCCGAATCCTCCTTTGGAGGTCGAGGGCATAATTAAACCTGGGGTCCGAATTTACTCTCCTCGGCCCTGAATAAATATACAATGTTATCGAAACAGCTGATAACGACCTTTTAGGTCATGCTGGTGAGGCCACGGATAGAAATCGTCGTTTTATATCCACTAGTCTGGTCGTGGTAAGGTCTTCCTCCAACCCGAAGGGTTGCTGTCTAATACATTACGTTTTCACATTATCTCCATCAAATAATACGGTACGGAAAATATCACGTCTAATACGGGAATGACGGCAGAAGTCAACGCCGACGTGGTAATATTGTGAGTGAGTTGGTTTCGGAAGGGGAAATGAATTATGTCTTCTTATTGTTCATTAACTGTTTATTTTTAATTAATTGTGAGAGTGGTGGCCAAGTGGATAAGTGCGCTGGTCTCTCGTGGCTGAGGTCCCGTGATCGGTCGGGGAAAGTTCTCGAGCTGTCTGAAAGCTTTCTATCAGCATCAATTGTGGGGTTGATGCTGTCACAGCGTACCATCCTATCGGTTGGGGATTAAAATGTCCGTGCAGGCTAACGATTCCTTCGTTGTATTCGGGAAGAGTGAGGCCACGGAGTTGCCGCTACGTCCGAGGCAATAGGCCAAGGAGAGGCGTTAATATAAGTTGTATAACTTGTTCCCCATCCTTTGTAAAACAAATAAGCTTAAAAAATAGCTGTCCACCTAATACAAATAGCATCAGACGACATTTGCAGAAAACATTTCCCGAAGTCCCATATGTGGGTCAACGGCTACAGGAGGGTTAATAGACGTAACAAAAGCACTGAGTTGTGGTATTCTTTGCTAAGCGAATCCGGGGCGTTACTAAGTGTGTGTGTGTGGGGGGGGGGGGGGGGGTCATGGGAGATGTAACCCCCCCCCCCCCAATAAATTTCAGTCTAATAGATTGTCTCTTGCTGGTAACCATCTCCATTCTGAGTAGATAAAGATATGATACTTGGAATATTGTCACATACGCAGTCGTCATACCAATTGGAGGTTACTCTGGCTGGGGACCCAACGTAACAAATTTGCTGTTACAGTACGATAGTGCCATGCGATTCACATATTTTCGATTCGAATCGAATCTCGAATCGAATCGAGACTGTTATTCGAAATCAAATCGAACTCGAATCGAATACAGGCGCGTTGAAGTCACAGTTGATAAAATATTCCAACTTTATCATCAAGACATGCCTTCGTCGAACTCTCTTAACCCTTTACCCAACGAATCGCCCGCAACCGCCCGCGTAATATGAAAATTGAGCAATTGAAAAAATTGAATTATTTAGAATATGTCATCAAAACCATATCGTGTGACCCCTCAGTGGAACGAGCTCATTGAGCTCGTTCCAGTGAGGGGTCACAAGATATGGTTTTGTTAAAAATTTTTGAAAAATTTAAAAAAATTATATTTAAAATAATAAATTTTGATATCATCTGCGTTGGGTAAAGAGTTAACATAAACCCTCATAAGTATACGAGGCTTGCATCGACTGAAGGTATGTACACAGCGACGCCGTGTTCCCCACATACTCATAGGCAATCTGGATGAGGTGGCTTGACCAAGGACATAACGCAGGTGACGCGGATGAGGATCGAACAGTCAACCTTTCGAGCCACATCCTAGGCCCTTTGAATCACATATTTTCGATTCAAATCGAATCTCGAATCGAATCGAGTCTATTATTCGAACTCGAATCCAACCTCAATTCAAATTCAGGCGTCTTGAACTCCCGACTGATAGAATATTCCAACTATATTATCGTCGAAGGCATGCCTTGATGATGTAGTTGGAATATTACCAGTAAGGATTTTTGTTCAAAAACAGAAACGGGTGCGTGTATTTTGTACTGGGCACGGCAGCTCGGGGCTAGCCATTAGCAACCGTTAGCTCATCGTCGATATTGCTTGGGAACATTAAGTTTGCTTCTTTTAGCAGTGGTATTGACTAGTGAAACTGGAATTAGCATGAATGGGAGCGCGGTGGTTCAGTAGGTAGCGGTGCAGGCTGCAAGCCGAGAGGTTTGATCCTCATCCGCCTCACCTGCGTTATGTCGTTGGTCAAGCCACCTCATCCAGATTGCCTATGAGTACGTGGGAACACAGCGTCGCTATGTACTTACCTTCAATCGATGCTAGCCTCGTATACTTATGAGAGTTTATGTTAACTCTCTACCCAACGCAGACGATATCAAAATTTATTATTTTAAATAATATGGGCGTATACTGCAAGGTGATCAGATAGACCAAGCTCTAGATTGCCCGAGTGAGCGACTGTAACTGTGTCGCTAATAATTACAGGGTCAAGCAGGGTTCGTGACGTGTTTCCTATTCGTGTGGGCTCAGTTATAACATTTTTCAAGTTGAACTGTGTTATACGAGATTGTTGAGTGCCCCGTTCCACGAGCAGGTCAGAATTTATATCGCCAGTGATTACCACTGCTGGATTTATTTCCAAAGCTATTTCAATTTTTTTCCTGTAACTTAGACCAATAATTGTCACACGATTCTCTCTCGGATCTGTATGTGACGCAAAGGATAAATTTTTGTTTGTTGCCTACTTCGAACCATAGAATATCATCGTCGAATGATAGATGTTCGATGTGTTTATAAGTGAGGTGGTTAGCGAAATACACCTCTATACCCCCATTTTGCTGGTTACGGTTATGTGTAATCGGGATAGAATAATTTGGAATTAATATATTACCAATATTGAAATCATTATCGAAATGGGTTTCCGTAAAGCAAATAATGTCAAAGTCATCGATATCATCTACTAGCTTAGACAGTTTGTGACCTTAAACACCAATAAATAAATAAATATTAGCATGGATTGTGGGATGGGTGCAGATGCTTTTCTATCTCAGCTATACGTTCTGTGAGACGACTAAGATGACTGATACCAAGCGAAATTCCAGTGAAAAGATTCGAAGGAAAACGAATCGGACAGCCAATTTCGAATTGAACGAATGTCAACTCAAGATTCGAAATCGAATCGAATCTCGAAGCTTCACAATGCCCTACAGTACGACGCGTCATGACCGACAATTTTCGTCATTGGAAGAAATTTCGGAGAAAGTTAGCTCCCTTGATTTTCTTGAAGCTGTTCGTAAATTTCACGCAGAGAGTATGGGAATTTCAAATAAAGATTGAAATTTCGAAACGTTACCGAATATGTATCACCGACGTGTGCATCATTTCACAAACCCCAGGCACTTTCCTACAGAGTAATATTAAAATACTGTCTTTTTACAGTTTTTTGCCTGTGAGTTCGCAGATCGGACTATTATTCTCAGTTGTAATAGGTTGTAAGCCCTTTTCCCTTTTTCTCCACCTTTTAACTTTCTGTAACTTGTTTCTATGTTCATGATACCAACACTGTGAGCATTGTGGCATATAATACAGAGAACAAAAAATAAAAAGATAAAAGTCTAGGAGGTGAGATGGAATTACCTAGAAAAAATAAAAATCACAAGGGAGATAACTTCAGCGAAAGTTAGTTTTCATGTCGATTTTGGTCGGAGATGCATGAACTGAATGAGAAAGTTTCGCCAAGACTTCTACATGTTTATTTTATTTAACCACAAATGCATGTCCAAGCAGTTTTGAATGTTTTAACCCTTTGTCAGTTCAGTGGCAGCAAATGGAAGCGTCCATATTTATTATTTAGGGGTAGAGCAATTGAAGGTAGCCGTTGCACGTTGAAAATATTGATTTGTCTGCCCCACATATTCACTTAGAAACCACCATACTTAACTGGTTGAGGGCTAGATTATTTTTGGTGGTCTGAATTTGTTATTCACAATTTGTTTTATTACAAATTATTGGAGAGTGCCCATAGGCACTCTCCAATAATTTGTAATAAAACAAATTTATTTTTACAAAATATTACTTGGGTTTGACTGAATATGAAACAGGAGTAGTGAAAATGTTGGCTTTTGCTCCGGTTCCCGCATTTTTCTGAAAGCCCTGATAGTGGCTTCTAGCACTCAACCAGTTAATGAAATTATGAGATATCATGTTCCTGGGCCGGAAAAACGGCCTCTCCGGTTGAAAGGTATAAGTAACATACCCACTGACTATTATTCCAACCACTTCATAAAGGCATGCTGATATAGAGGTATAGGAGGGATTCGAGTCATTACAGTCGGGAAAAATCGAATTTACTGCAGAAAATAAAGAGAATATTCTGATGTTTTGACAAATTTGTAAAGAGTAAGCTGGTCCCGATATCTTACAGCTGTAAGATTGCCCTGGATGACCACGAGAGGTGTTTTCAAGCCATGAGAACCCCCCCCCCCCCCCCCCGCCAAACCGTAACAGACCCCCCCCCCCCCCCCGAATCGGTAGTTTTCCTTAACGCACGTGTTAAAATATTGCTCACCTCGACGTCGATATCAACGTTGTCGACAATCTGACCTGCAAAACTTGAACCACGACTCGTCAGTGAACAACACACGTGGGTCAAGTGAAACCGATTTGGTGCATGTGCCTGCTGCCACTGCAATCGACGTTGACGTCGCCTGGACACCTTCGGCGATCATGAGTCGTAGGACATTCTAGCATCCCAAGCGACGGAGTGCCTACAACCCGACTTGCCGTCTTCGTCGCCGTCTGAAATCGGTTACGAAGGTGTGAGCGACGTGTGTCTCTAGCTTGACAAATTGTCCGCTCCTGGCTCAGTCATCTAATCGTCCCGTGGATCTGAGACGCCAAACTAAATGAGCTATCAGTACAGGTAGCTATGAGTCAAATTTTACTACATTAAAATTTTGGTCTATGGATATAAAAATTATGTTACCAAAACTGAACTTACGTTTATTTTTCCCGTCGGAAATGAACTGAGATCTTTTTTACTGAATTATAAATGACGTTTAAAAGCTAATGTGTATGAAATGGACGTCTCATTCAAGTTGCTTTGTTTATGCTATTTTAATAAGTAGCATATTTGTTTTATAAGGAATTGAGGTGAACATATTGGGCATATGCCAGCCCCCCACCCCCTCCGTTCCACCGCCCCGCTTGGCCCCAAAAGATGTTGTTTGTAGGTTACCATACTCTTCTTTCGGGTACAGAAATATATCTTTAATCAAATATTCTGAATATTTAACCTTTTGAATCCGAGCGGTCGCTCTTCCGGCCAGGAACTTGATACTTCATGATGTCATTAAATAGGATGGCTGTTTAATATATTTGTGGGATAGACCAATCAATATTTTCAATGTGCAGTCTCGGGGCTGCACGTTGAAAATATCGATTGGTCTACCCAAATAATGAATATGGACTCTTCCAAGTGCTTCCATTGAATTGTCATGGAAGATACCACTCGAGTTCAAAGGGTTAAACTTTAGTGTGGTGGAATTTATTTATTTATTTATTTATTTACATATTTATTTATTTACTTATTTATTGATTTCTTATTTGGGCTTAATGCCACATCAGCAGCCAAGGCTATATCGCGGTAGGAACACGTTAAAAAGGAAACACGTCAACAATGAAGTAAACAAATTGAAGAAAAAACATGAAATAATTTCAAGAAAAAAGGCAGACAGCATGGTATGATCAGTAGCCGCCATGAGTGATGAAATAAGAAATGTGAATACCTCATAAACGAATCTGATGAATTTGAGACTTAAACAGTCTACTTTAAAGAACAAAAAAAGTTTAAAATTTTCTAAAAATGTTGATTGCTTTCAGAAATGAGAGAATCTTGTGCAGGGTCCTATGATAAAACAGATCTCTTAGAGATCCTACAGTGAAATGCTGCCCTCTGGCATGATTAAAATCAATGCAATGTAAAATAATGTGTTTTACAGACAGCACCTGCTGGCAGGGAACACACTTTGGTCGCTGAGTACCCTCTAACAAAAAGGAATGTGTAAGTCTTGTGTGACTAATATCACATCCTGACATGATCCTTTCTTTTAAGATTACTAGACGAGTAGTGATCGAAAATGTTTTATCGGAAACGACGGAGCTTGTTATTGGTCGCCCCATCCCGTTCGGCCTACCGCATTTGATTTGAGGTATTCACTGATGTGTGGCTTGCAATCAGTGAATGGAATCTTGAAACCAGCAATATGCTTGTTTAAAGCCTGTTTCGCTCCACTGTCTGCTCCGGTGTTATCGAGATACCAACATGTCCAGGTAACCAGCAAAGCACGATATCATATTGGTCAGACATAAGAGTATTCAACTTCTCACAAAGTTCCAAGATCAGAGGGTTCTTCAACTTGGGGTTGAGTAAAGCAAGCAGCGAGAAAAGAGTGTTGGAAAATATGATCGACTTCCATTCTTGGAATTCGCGGTGTGTTCAAGCGCAAGCTATACATCTTTAACTTCAGCTGTGAAAATAGAAGTTTTATTTGGTATTCTGATTGAGCGGACCTGATCATCAGTGACAACGGCTGCTGATACTTTGTGACCATCTTTAGATCCATCAGTATAGATCCTTGTATATGCCCTTTACTTGGACTTCTAAGATGCCAATGAGAAATGCATGGTTCATGGTTTTCTTTTATAGAATCAGATTCAAGCATGGCGGACTCCATATGAGGCTTAATTCTAATTTCCAATGGAGAAATATGGTTCTGGTGATGGTTAAAAAATTCGACGTTTTGAGAATCTGAGACACAGATATAAGCAGGGTTGGGTGGATTAGCAAACAGTTTAGAAACGTACTGGAGTGACAGTTTAATTTTGCGCTTTGAGAGAGAAGGCTCGTCTGCCTCTACAGACATTGAATTTATTGGTGACGTTCTAAATGCACCCAGGCTGATTTTCTAATACCACTATTATGAATGGCATCAAGAGGTTTCGGACACGACTTTCTAGCAGAACCGTAAACCACACAGCCATAATCTAATCTAATTTGGATCTGATAAGTGATATATACAGATAGAGTAATGATTTTTGTTCACCACTCCAATCGGTGCTACCACCCACCTTAACCCTTTGAACCCCAGAGGCCGTTTTTTTTCCGAAGGGTCACAAGCTACGTCATAATGTCATTGATGGGATGACAGCAAGGTAAACGTGTGGTGTAGACCAATCAATATTTTCAACGTACAGCCATAAGGCTGCACATTGAATATATTAATTGGTCTACCCCAAATAATGAATATGAATTCTTCTAATTGCTACCATTAAACTGGCATGGAAGATACCACCAGGATTCAAAGGGTTAACCCTTTACCTAACGTAACGGCCAAAACCGGCCAGCGCTATTCTCAAAAATCGCCAATTAATTTTCATTATTCTTTTCATTTTTTGTCTCAAAAACATAGGTTATGACCCCTCGTTGGAACGAGCTCGTCGAGCTCGTTCCAACGAGGGGTCATAACCTATGTTTTTGAGACAAAAAATGAAAATAATTAGTTATTCAAGAATTATCTTTGCAAGTGTCGTCTGCTTTTCAGGTTAGGTAAAGGGTTATGGGGATTAAGAGCTTTTTTACATTTCACTCTTAGTTGTTTCATAAGAGAAGTGAAATTCAGTTTGTTGTCAAACAACAAACGACAACTTAAGAATTTCCTTTCTTTAACAACTTTAATGGTACTCCCATCTTTTTTCACTTCCGGAGTGAGGTGATGTTTCCGAAGTTTACAAAAATGTACAGAATTTGAGAATCTAAAACCATATTCTGTGGCCCATTTCCGAATTCGAGTTCAGCACAGCTGACGTTTGCGTTCTATAGCATTTTTGCTGCTATAGCCGATTAAAAAGTCATCGACATACAATCAAGAATACATCATATTCTCAACTGCACCAATGATGCCATTAATTTTTGAGTGATTGATAAAGTGCTATCATGAGGAACCCCCAATTCTTACTCGTGTGGATCAGATAATGTAGACTAGGCACGAACCTGGAATTGACAGCCCTTTAAAATGTTTCCAATAAAAAGAGGCATACGTCATCTCAACCCAATGTTAAAAACATCTTTTAAAATCCCATACGTCCACGTTGTATCATATGCATTTTAAAAGACAAGGAAGATGTCGACCATATGTTCTTTTCTGGCAAAGGCATTTCTTAGAAACGTTTTAAGTCTAACCAAATGATCCACAGAACTTCACTGGCTTCTGAAACAACACTGGACATTCGCAAGGAGATTGTTCGATTCCAGAAACCAGGCAAGTCGATCATTGATGATCCTTCCCATGGTTTTACACAGAAAATGTGTTAATGCAATGAGCCGATAATTGTTTGGGTTGCTGATCTTTATCCGGCTTTCGAATGGGAATGATTGTTGGTTTTCGACAGGAGGGTGGAAACTGGCCAGTCACTCATATGTCGTTAAAAATTGACAATAAAAATTAAAGTGATAATTTTCGTACACGTTTTAGAATTTTGTTGGTATTTTATCGGGTCCAGTTGCAGTATCCTTTGCTCCGTGCTAAATTTTTTCCTGATGTTTTTTTTTTATTTTAACGAATTCTGGATTACTATTTTCAGACGACAATTTTTTAGAAAATGCTGAGGCCGGTTTGTTTGATATTCCCTTTTTTGATGTAATTATTGTCTTGTTATCTTCCAGGTGTTGTACAGTTGATTTTGTTTCTTTACCTTTAATTTGTTTAATCATTTTCCAAATGTTGTTGATAGGTGTATGTTGGTTGAGTTTTGAAACATAATTTTCCCAAAATCGTTTCTTTTTTTTTTGTTTTATAAGACGTCATTTTGTACGATTTATACGCAGTTTGTCCAAATTAAGTGTTGAGGGTGACATATTAAATTCCCGTTCAGTTTTCTTGTGATCCTTTGTAGCCTGTTTACATTCATTGTCAAACCATTCTTTGGTAAAACGTTTAGGATTTGCCGAGATTTTAGGAATGACTGTGTTTGGAATGTCAAGCAACTCTGTAGTGAAATGTTCAATTTGGTCAGCACTTTGCTCGAATTTCTCCCTCATGAGGCGTCAGAACAGAACAATGAGAAAGTGTCCCAGTCATCCTTTTTGAAGTTTCACTGGGACTCCATCTCATCGGCGGCCGGAACCATACTCTCCAACACAATTGGAAAGTGGTCACTACCGTACAAGTCATCTTCTACCTTCCAAGAAAAATCAAGGAAGATAGAAGGGCATGCGACGACTGAAAGATCAATTGATATGTAAGAACCAGATGCAGATACGTGTCAGACCCACCATTTAACAAATACAAGTCATATTTTGTAATAAACTCTTCCGCAGTTTTACCCTTTACATCCTCTTGACTACAGGAATTACCCCAAGGGGGGTTATGCACGTTAAAATCACCCAACCAATGTATGAAGTTGGGAGCTGATGAATCAACAGCTCACGATCATTCAGTTGAAGGGTTGTACTTGGTGAAACGTAAATAGAACACAACGTATCTGTCTTATTTAATGTTAACCTCTCAACAACAGCCTGTAAGTTTGTTTGTAAAGGCACGTTACTGTGAATATGTCATCTCAAACTAAGACAGACGTTCCACGAATATGAAGATTATCATCATCATTTTGGCATAAAAGGCCCACTTCATTAAACTTTGCTCCAAAACTTCGACAATTCAATTGTATTATATTGTGATAGATTGTATTATCCATGTCTGGGTGGTGATTGTGGCGGAGGTCGCATGGGAGATATTGCCACCGTATTTATTTTAGGTGAAGATTTACGTGGGGACCTACACAGAGAAGAAGTCAGGCGTAGCTTAGTCGAGAACGCGTCATCGATGCACTCATCGACTAACATGTCCTAGATGCCTTCAAACATGTTGCTCGTCACGATATTTTGAAGGCGTTTTGGGAGTCTGTCTGATTCTAGTTTCATTTTTTATTCTCTTGCTGGGATCTTTGTTGCTGATTTGATTTCAATTTACTTGACTCATTTTCATGTTCAGGTTTAGGACTGGAATTTTTACTTGTTTGAGATAAATTGTTTGTGTAGTCTTGCGTGTGTTTTGTTTTTGTTATTTTGTCAGTTATTGGGGTAGCAGTTGACTTTGTTTATGTTGACTGTGTTCTTGTTTGATTGGGACGTTCGTTAATAAAGGCCTGTAATAAGGAAGGAATTGTGCTGTTGCTGTTGAGCCATGTACACTGTATACATTCTACTGACTTTGTGTGTACTTTTTTTGTTTTATTGTAGTGGCATACGATGGCGCTGATGTATTGAAGCCAGGCACAGATGTTACAATTTCTCTGCCCTCATGGAAGCTTATTTGTTTTTTTTTCACTTTACCTTTTGAAAAGTTTTTTTTTTGCCAGACAGGGCAATTTTGCGAGGATGACATATGATTGCCCTGCAGTTTATCGTGCCGGATGCTGGAAGTCCTAGCATCTGGAGAGAAGCATCAAATAGCAACGAGTAACTGTATGACTCTGCAACTTAGTAAACCAGGAAAACAGGAATAGCATTGGTTGAATGCAAGTATATAATCAACGTTCTGTACGTCTTTGCACGTTTCCTTACCGTGCACCAACTTGGGAAATTTGGATTTGAGCCAACCAAAGCATTCAACCCAGATGGAATGTGCTGCTGTATTTAGAAACAATTGTATACGTCATAGGATTTTTTTTGTTCGGTATCGTAATAAACATCCACCATCTTTCAGCTCAAATAAGACATTAAGGTAGTCAGTTCCTTGGGCAAGACACTTCATCTCCATTTCCCGCGTGGGAGCACGATGACGCCGTGTACTAAGGCGTACTGCACGTCGATGGTACGCATGTCTTCAACCAATCTAACCCTGTCTGTGCTGCAGTGCGGAGTTACGATGTTGGGGAGCTGGCAGCTGCTCGTCGTTGCTCGGTGGTTCTCTCCGGGTACTCCGGCTTCCTCCGCCCGTAAAACTGCCACGGTCATGATTAGCCATTGTGCATAAATATGTGACCTTAAACATCAATAAAAAAAGGTAGTCAGTTGCCTCCTTGAATGTTGCAATAAAAATGGTCACCTACTTATACAATATACACAGATTGTGTCTCTTGTTTGGGGTACTTGGGAGTTTTCCAACCTATTCGTTTAAATGTGATTGTTGAGTATTCTTATAAATATGACGTTGTGCAGATAGCAGGATTCCCCCAGAATGCTTCACACCTGGTGTCGTTCGCCATAGACGTATGGGGGTTATTTTATTTAGGGGGGGGGGGGGGACAAATTTTAATAATAAAGTGCCCTGTTTTGTCACAGGTTTGCCCCGAATATACTCTCTATTTGCCCTGAACGATTCGAAAATTGCGACCTCCTATGAGGGCCACAAAACCTCGCCCTACCCTTAGCAGCCCACCACTTCGTGCTGTCCGTCTTGAACGCGATGGTAAGCTTGTAGCCGTGCGATTAAATCGGGATTTATTTGGTATTCCATTCCTACGTTTCCACCAGTTAGAATCAATGAGAGACTCATTCCAATTACTTTTCCCGTCTACTTGTTTCACCATCTTATTTAGCTCTAGGGCGTTGGACAGTGATTGGACTGTCAGTGACGGTTAGTTTTATGGGCCAGGTGAAAGAAAAGTCAACGACGATTGGGATCCAGGAAACAAACTAACCGTTTGTTGCAGAGTGGAACAGTGGTCTTGATAACTGCGAACTGTCTGAGTGCAAATGCAACCACCTGAGAAAATGACCAGTATCCAAAGACGAAGAGGCGGACAACCATTTTATTGGGATGGGGAGAGGGTTGTGTCCATAGTGAAGTGAAATACAAATTTTAAAATAGAAATAAAAGTACTAAAATATTATCCTCTCTTTCCACGCGCTTCTCGAATTGACGTCCACCCATTCCCTCAAAAATAAACTTCTGGTAGAAGAGTAAAGCCCAAGACAGAAGTAGTTTGGTATGTCTAGGAATAACTGTTAGTCTCCTCTTTCAGGATCAATTCGGCGAATGCTAACTGTTTACTAATTCGGTTGGGACTGGTTCGAACCCTGAGCAGTAACCTGTAGCCATGCTTGCATCTGTTTCGGAGAGTGGAGGTGAGAGTAGGGGGTGGAAGTGAGGGCCAGTGACTCACATTGTTACTTTACGGGTATTTATTCAGTCAGAACGAGCTATTTCAACAGAAAGAAATGTGATGTGAAAAAAACAAATTTTGATGTTACTAATGAATTTGTAAAGGGATAGCATAGGCAAAATTGAAGAAAATTTCGTTTTTCAAATGACCAAACAAATAAATTGTAGATGTAAAACTATACAATGTTCATGGGTTTAAAATAGACATCTCATTAAGTTGTCTTTATTGAAGTTGTTTTATTAAGGAGCACATCTGTTTTATAAGGGTTTGAGGTGGCAGCAAGAGGCACATACCATCCTACCCTCCCCCGCTATGCCCACATCCGTTTCACCGCCTCTGCTTCGCCTCAAAGGGTGTTGTTTGTACAACCACCATCCTCTTCGTTTAAGTTGCTTTATTTATACGGTTTTAATAAGTAGCATATTTGGGTTTTTTAGGGTTTGAGGAGAAGATAGAGGGTATATACCAGCTCATCCCCTCCTCCAATTCACCTCCTCTCCTTAACCCCAAAGGTTGTTGTTTGTAGGCCACCATACTCTTCTTTCGGATAAAGAAACAGATCTTTAATAAAATACTCGAAATAGTTAACATTTTGAGTCAGAAACATGATACGTCATAACGTCTTTAAATAGGATGGCTGTTCAGTAAATGTGTGGGGTAAACCAATCATATTTTTTAACGTGCAGCCATGATTCTGCACGTTGAGAATATTGATGGTTTACCCAAATAATGAATATGGACTCTTCCAGGCGCTTCTATTGAACTGGCATGAAGATACCACTAGGGATCAAAGGGTTAAACCTTAGTGTGGTGGAATGCGTTCATTTGTTTATAACTGTGCGTTGACACAACTTTAAACAGGCAAGGTTATATCGTGCCCGATGCGGACAATCATGCTATCCGGAGAGAAACATATAACACCCACGCATAACTATATGACTCTTAAAATTAGTAATTCGACAAACGGGATTAGTACTGGCTGATGGCAAATTAACCCTTTACTAACGTAACGGCCAAAACCGGCCAGCCTTATTCTGAAAAATCGCCAATTAATTTTCATTATTTTTTTCATTTGTTGTCTCAAAAACATAGGTTATGACCCCTCGTTGGAACGAGCTCGTCGAGCTCGTTCCAACGAGGGGGTCATAACCTATGTTTTTGAGACAAAAAATAAAAAAAAATAGTTATTCAAGAATTATTTTTGCAAGTGTCGTCTGCTTTTCAGGGTAGGTAAAGGGTTAATAACCGACGTTCAGTACGCCTTTGCACATTTCGTGACCGTGCTCCAACTCGAGCAATTTGGATTACGTGTCATCTAACATCTAAAGCATACAACCCAGGTGGAATGCTTTGCTTGTGATAGTGATAAAACAGTGTGGTGCCGTAATGAATATACAAAATGTTTCAGCTCAAAGGAAGCCTGAAAATAAGCAGACTGTCAACTACAGAATGAGGACCCCAGAGGGTGAATTTGGTGATGCTACCCTGCTAGCAGGGTAGCATCACTAAATTTACCTTCTGTGAACCTCATTCGGAATCATGAATCTCAAGACTAAACAGCAAGAAATTTCAGAGGATAAACTGGCATAGCATCAGCAAATTGACCCCTGGGGACCTCATTCTGCAAATGACAGATTGCTTGTTTTCAGACTTGGCTCAAGGGAGACATTAAATGTGGAATACGTGACATCAATATACAGAAATAGTGAGCTCGTCAGTAACTGTCTCTACATGACTTTCACACAACACGGGTTACAATATGGAACCAATGTTACCAGTCGCTTGTTTGAAGAAAACAATCTTAAACGACAGTCGATCAAAACAATGACTGGAGCATGCGGAACCGAATGCCCACCAAATGCTGAAACAAGTCGAATCTGAACCTAAAACTGAAATAATATGGTTCCCGTTTAAAATATTAACTCATCTACAGTTTTATACATAAAAAATAATGCTGCGCCGGGATGAACAGAGCAAGAAGTAGGGACTCAGAATGCCCCATGCTGATGATTGTAAGAATCTAGAATTCATCTGTGAAACCACTAATTGTTGTGGGTGGGCTCTCCCCTACCCACCGTGACTCCCTGCCCTACACATTATATCGAAAATTATTCCATAAAAACGCGCGTGTGGAAAATCAAGAAGAAAAGACATTTTAGATATCTAAAATGTAAAACTGAAATAGAACGCCCCCCCCCCCCCCCCCCCCCCATATACACTTTGAAAGCATGCTATCGACAAATGGCGGACAATAGCACGTGGAATCATGACACCGGTCCATCGCCCCTCTTTGGCTCAAACGTTCTACAACTTGTAGGTTACAATACACAATACGGAAGCAAAAACACCCCCTAACGGATTTTACCCTAACATTTAATAGAGTAAGAAATGAAGGAGATCAGCTGATTGGGGCATTATTTATTAAATTTGGAACCCTCAATAAAATGACTTTTTAATCGAGTGTGGAACTGGACGGAAGTTGGGGAACCACCAAATTTGAACACACAAAAAAAACAGACGGCAGCACATATATCTTTCCTATTCATATTTTGTAATGAGATGATATACTAAGTGGATGCATGATTGTATTCCCCCCAGATGACCTTGAGGAGCTTAGGTGACAGAAAAATGTTAACACTGTATCCAATACAAACTATTTAGTGTATTGTAACCTGTAAGTAGAGTCGTTATTCCAGTCTATGAAAGGAACACCGTTCACTCTAAATACACGGAGTATTTCAAGTTTGTAGTGATGGAACACATTTGTTTGTTTATTATTGGGGCATCCTGACAAATTCATAACCTGATTTGTATTGTGTCGTATATAAACATGTGACTGTGCTGCAAATAAAGTTACTACTTTCTAACTAAAGAGAACGGGTAGCTCGCCGAGAACCATTTCGAAGCAGATATCTTCTGCCATACTTCCCAACTTACTAAACCGGCACAAACGGGGTTAGCATTGGTTAACGACAAGTGCACCATTGACGTGTCGTATGCATTTGCAGAATGTGCTAAAGTGCTCCCACTTCGGAGCGGGAATTAATGGCCTCGCCACTGACATAACGCAAATGAAATGCATTGCTGGTGATGGTAATAAAACAGTGTCAGAGAACAATTATATTACACATTCAGATCGTCACTAGGGTTATTTATTAAGTGTAGTAAGGAATATTCTCAATTTTTTATTTCAACGAAACATTAGATCTGGCAGACATTGGCGATGAGCAAACCAAAGACATCAACAGACAGTGATTATCGTCCCGTTATCGTCCCGAAATGGTCTGTCTGTTTGGTTCAATTCGTTGTTTAACTGGTAGAGTGCTAAATTATTTTTGGCCATCAAATCTTGTACACATGTCTTTGCCTTGTTACAATTTATGGGAGAGTGCCTATGGGCACTCTCCCATAAACTGTAACAGGGCAAACCCTTACAGACTAAATAATATCACTTCAAAGATAGTACAAAGCGCATGCACTGAATATGTGCCTTCAAGCAGTGGTACCTGCACTTCAGAATAAAGACCAAATATGGGCTTCCAGCACTCTACCAGTTAAATATACCGATCGTGGAGAAACCCAGCCTTTGACAAGCTAGTTTGCGAAAACATGCTCAACACATGAAGATACAACCGCAACAAAGCGAAAAATGTGTATGTTAGGATAATGAATAAGTCTAAGAAACAGTGGGATTTGAACTCACATCGCACGGGCCGCGCATTGTTCAAACTTACTGAGCTACAGCCCGATTCATTCTCAAGTTACAAAATATAAGTAAGACAATTTTTTGGGGATCTGTTCAGTTGTCCAGACCGGAGAAATATTCTTCTGAAATTCTGAGTGACTATAAAGAATAAGAACTCACTAATGTTTGGCACTTATTTTGTTACAAAATATCATCACCCGGGGTCAAAATTGAAACAAAAATATCACAAAAGAGAAGAAATGGAAGGGGCTGATATTCTGAGCCAAAATCCAGAACATCTCTATAAAGAAAAAGACCTTTTTACCCATCGAAAATCTTGTTTATAAAAATACCGCTTTTACGAAAATTTGTGAACTTTTTCAAAATCGTCACTCATTTTTTACCCCTGTCCGTATTCTTTTCCAAACGTCCAGTCTATTCCCAGTCACGTTACGCATGTTTCTGGGGTGCAGAATCGTACATATATCAATTACATTAACCTTTGTGAATATGCTAGAGCCCTTCGATGTAGGAAACACACCCTTTAAGAAAAAGCATATTCAAAGTTTCAAACTCAGCATTGAGCCACCATGCAACTGTTTACTGGTATTTAAGGTCACATCCAAACCGTATTTAAGCATAACTCACTGCAACAATACATAACAAAATGAACTTTAGCCTATAGCTTACTGATTCGTTGCCCCTTCACAGAAGTGACACACAAGACTTTGAACACTGAATCATATTATAACAGTGAAACACAAATAGTCCATCCTAATTAACAACGCTACTGTAGTTCCCAAGACCCCTACAAACCTACACTTATGTGCACTCTTATAAACATACACGCATTAACTGTTGCGTAAATAATGCTTTCCTCGGTCGCCAGCTTCTATGTGTGTACCTGGGGGGGGGGGGGGGCGTGTTGAAAGGGTTGGCAGAACCAAATATAGTTCAGCCGAGATCTCCGCTAAAACGCATCACTCATGAGATTTTGATATTTTGTGTATAAGGACACATATCGAAAATCTGCGCCCCTAATAACTCTAAAAAAAACCTTTGAAAATTGGATTTGTCCTAAAGGTACTCTCCTTTGCTCTAAATGGCCACTGACAATCTTCGTGTTGTCACTGGACAATATAGGTGAAAGCACATCCCATAATCCCATACAACGGAACAATTAGGTGACTATACTTGGAGGGAGGGGGTATCAAAAGCAAATCCATCTTCATCTCGCAACACTCAGTTATCTACATACACGTCATTTTGTATGTAGATATAAACCAACTCCACCAAGCCAGACCTTACGTGAGATAAAAAAAAAACTTCAAGTGGGGGAAATGATTTTCGTTAGTACCCTTTTATCACTGCTATTTAAGCTCCATTGTTATTTGGGGTGTGCTCAGTAGTACATAAGGAAGACACCTTCCCGCTTTGCAAGAGCGAAAATATCAAAATCAGCATCTGAAAAGTGCCGTTTGTTTTAAGGGACACTAACCTTCGTCTTTTTCGCAAGAATGCGTTTTTGGGGTATAACCGAAAATATTACAGTCTTCCAAGTATCAGAAGTTGCTTTCCTGTAGAAGTACTGAAAAACAAAAGATTGGAATTGGAAACTTTCTTCCTGTTGGATGTAAACTCTGCATTTTGAATTGATAGAGCACCCCAAAAACATGAACTGAAGATTATTCAGGATATATCGAAAGAATATGGATGGATTCTGTTTGAAGAGTTGCCTCGTGTTTCATATATCATTCAAGTGAAACCCCTACTTCTGATTTAATAATGCACTGAAAAGTGACACTGTGTGTGAACCTACGGTTGTCATGGCCCGAAAAGTTGAATTCCCAGTGACACACTTTGCTTACTTCAAGTTTTCATATTCAGTCACAACAAGTGATTTGAGCGACAGGCAATGTGAAAAGAAAGGTATTTTTGTGTAGAACGTTTCTGAATCATAAAATAGTAAAAAAAAAAAAATTCCAAGCTTTTTGAAAAAATTTCATAACGATACCCATCGGCAAAAATTTAAAATAATGTGTTTTTAGCTGACTAAAGCAATAAATTGCTTACGTGAAATTATGCATTTTTCATGATCTCATCCTTGTGAAGTTTCCTCTTATGAATTGTTATTCTTATGAATTGTTATAGGCATTTAACAGTTAATGTGTAGCGAGTGAACACCTCAAACGTTGAATACACAACTAATACACTGTCGCACTCAAGTTCGCAACGTGGAGAAGAGTCCACAGTTTCGACTCTGAGCTGTTGCATAAAAGACTTGAACGCTCCGTTCACAATTTGTCTGTGTGACCTACCTCTGACACAGAATTTATACCGACGAACGCATGACACGACCTACAATTAGTAATCACACAAACCAGCTAAATATTCTTCACGGTAATAAATCTGTGCAGTTTAGAAGTAGACCCTTCTTAAACTCTACATGACATTCATTCGACAAGGGCTACAGTATGGAATCAATATTACCAATCGCTTGTTTCAAGCAAACAATCTAAAACGACAGCGGAACAAAACACTAACCTAAGTGTTGCGGAACCGAATGCCCACCAAATACTGGAACATTTCGGATCGGAACCTTAACCTGAAATCCTATTGTTAACGTCTAAAATATCTGCTGACCTCCAATGTCATACATAAGAATTAATGCTGAGTCGGGATAAACAGAGCAACAAGAAGGTATCCAGAATGCCCAATGCTTATGATTGTAAGAATCTAAAATTCATCTGTGAAACCACTACCTGTTGTAGACACTCCCTATACCCACCTTGACTCCCTGCTCTATTTTTCATATCGAAAAATATTCTATACAAACACGCGAATAGAAAATCAAGTCGAAAAGATGGTTTAGACATCTAAAATGTAAAACTGAAATAAAATGGCGCTCGTCGCCAAGAACTCTTCTTTTTCCCCCCAACTCCATACACACACTTTGAAAGCAAGAAGTACATAAATGGTGGAAGTAGCACATGGAATCATGAAACCGGCCGACCGCCCCTGTTTAGCCACAAACGTTGTATAACTTCTAGGATATAGTAAGCTGTGTTCGACAGATTATCGAACGCCCCCAGTCCCAGAGATTTTTGGCATAATATCCGAAATTTGTTAAACAAAACTAACGAAAAAATAATCCCGCCCCTTTATCATGGTGATAGCCCCGATCCACCCGATTTAACAACGGATGACCTAGAAAAAGCTGTAATTCTGAACGAAACTTTTGTAAAAAACAGTACATGAAAAACACCCAACTTCCAAACTTTCCTACAAAAAGTCACGTTATCCTTTCGAGCATTCTCTTTGATATAAAAGATATTGCAGATGTTATTAAGTCGTTAAATGCAAACAAGGCCCATGGCCATGACGAGATCAGCATTAAAAGGGGACTGTCGATACCATCGCAGCACCATTGAGTATGCTTTTTCAAAAAAGTTTCGATACCGGAACATATCCAGACGAATGAAAGAAAGCCAATGTAATCCCCATCTTTAAAAAACTAGATCCCGCGGACAAAAACAACTATCGGCCGATCTCCCTTTTACCAATCTTAGGGAAAATCTGTGAAAAAGTTCTCCTGAAATCGGTTTTTACTCATTTTCTTCAGAATAATCTTCTATATAAATATCAGTCCTGCTTCATCCCTGGCCACTGCACTACGTTTCAACTTCTTGAACTATACCATTCGTTATGTCAGCCACTAGATGAACGGGGGAGCGCGGTGGCTCAGTAGGTAGAGGTGCAGGCTGCAAGCCGAGAGGTCTTCGGTTCGAATCCCACCTGCGACAACCGCGTTGTGTCCTTGGGCAAGACACTTCATCTCCATTGCCCACGTGGGGGCACGGTGACGCCGTGTACTAAGGCTTACTGCACGTCGATGGTACGCATGTCTTCAACCAATCTAAACCTGCCTGTGCTGCAGTGTGGAGTTACGATGTTGGGGAGCTGGCAGCTGCTCGTCGTTGCTCGGTGGTTCTCTCCGGGTACTCCGGCTTCCTGCACCCGTAAAACTGTCACGGTCATGATTAGCCATTGTGCATAAATATGTGACCTTAAACATCAATAAATAAATAAATAAATAGATGAACGACTGATGACTTGTGCTATCTTTTGTGATATCTCAAAGGCCTTCGAGAGGGTATGACATAAATGTCTTCTCTATAAATTAGAGCACTATGGAATCTCAGGTCCTCTGTTAAAATGGTTTGACAGTTACTTGAAAAATCGTAAACACCGAGTATTGGTGAATAACACATACTCTCCATACAAGCTAGTACAAGCTGGAGTTCCTCAAGGATCTGTCCTGGGACCTTTCGTTTTTTTAGTCCATATCAACGATATTGCAGACAATTTAGAATCCCTTACGACATTGTTTGCTGATGATACATGTCTCAATAACGGTAAAAGCTCCAGTTCTGAACTAACAACCATATTGAATAATGATCTGGCCAAAATATACTACTAGTCTCAGAAGTAGCTGGTATCCATCAACCCATCTAAAACGCAAGCTGTCTACTTTTCTCGAATCCCTAATCATAACCATCCAGATTTGTTCTTTAACGAAACACCGATTCACATAAACATCTTGGTTTAATCCTGCAGTTAAACTTGAAATGGGATCGCCAGATAGCGGAAATTTGCAAAAAAGTTAATGCACGTTTGTCCAATCTGGGAAAACTCAAGTATAAACTTGGGAGGAAAACTCTGGAACAAATATATTTCTCATTCATCTTGCCACTCATTGATTACGGGGATATCGTCTGGGACTGTGCTCCTAAGCATCTTCTAATGAAACTAGACCGACTACACCACGATGCAGCAAGAATAGTGTCTGGTCTCACACAATCTGTTTCATCCGGGCGTATACTCTTGGAACTTGGATGGCGCTCACTCTATGAGAGAAGGCACCATCACAAACTGTGTGTTTTTTTCAAAATATCTAATAACGATGCCCCAGATTACCTTGTTGAATTATTACCTCGTACCGTGGGAGAAACATCAAATTACAATTTACGTAATTCTAACAACTTATCTATGAACCAAGCGCGGACAGAACAATTTTCAAATACATTCTTCCCTTCATCTTCCAAAATTTGGAATGAGCTTCCAACTAATACCAAAACTGCGTCAACACTTTCTGTATTTAAAGGCAACCTTGCTAAATTGAACCCTTCCGTCAAACCACCTTTATATTTCTACACAGGAACCAGGAAAGGAAACGTTCTCCACTGCAAACTACGAAACTGTTGCAGTGATTAAAACCACGATAAATTTAACAATTTTATCTCCTCTACCCCACAATGTACCTGTGGCAATCCCCAAGAAGATGCACACCATTTCTTCTTTCAATGCCCGAACTACCACCCCCAAAGATTGTCCTTTCTTAATGCTGTTATCACGCTCAATATATCTAATGTTGACGAGCTACTTTATGGAATAATCGGTTTAAAAACAAAGCAAAACGAACTTTTATTCAGGAAAGTTCAAACATTCATCCTAGCAACTGGCCGATTTGAATAACATCACCTGAACCCAAACGATGCATAATGCACACTTGGTTGTGTACTAGCGTGCGTTGGTACAACCGTGGCGTGTTGTGGGACTGCATTTTAATTTCCACCAATTTGTTCTTAAATTACACGTACTTTTTTGTAAAGACAATAGAGATCCAATAATGCAAAAGTCACTAGGCAAGCCTAGACAACGGCAATCCTTCACTCTCTAATCCTATAACTCTTTAACACCTTGAGCCCCGGTGGCCCTTTTTCGGACAAGCCCCGTGAAACACCCCATTTTCCCTGGCAAATTAATGTTAAATAATTAAGTAGTACAGACCAACCACTGTTTCCAACGTGTGGCCCCGAGGCTCCTCGTTGGAAATACTGATTGGTCAGCTCTAAAATATTGAAAATAGACCCTTCCAGCTAATTCTACTGAATTGATGTGAAAGATACCACCGGAGCTCAAAACGGTTAAATCCTTATCTCTCTAAATCTTCAAATCTGCAACCCTTTAGCTGATGACTACACTAATTCTTAGTATTTCTATATGGTATATAATTGTGCCGCAAATGTTTAATTATTCTTGTCTAAGGAGAGGAGTTTTTGTAAGTTGTGATAACTTGTTCTCCGATCCCTTTTGCTGTATATAGTGGCAAATAAAATATGTTTAAACTAAAGTAAGCTGTGTGGAGGCAAAACTGTCCCTTAACGGATTTTACCTCAACATTTAATTGAGCATAAAATGAAGGAGCTGATTGGGGCATTATTTGTTGAATTTGGAACCATCAATAAAAATGTCACAGTGTATATTTTGGAAAAACGCTTTAAAATATTTGCACCGACTGTCCCTTCACAATTGTGAAAATTAAAAAGTAGGTCTGTAGGAGGGGGGCGGGGGCGGCAAGTAAAATATGACTTTTCAATCGAGTGCGGAACTGGATGGTAGTTGGTGAACCACCAAACCAAAATACAAAAAACACACGGCAACACACATTTTTTTCCTATTCATTTTTTAATGAGATGATATACTAAGCGGATACATGACTTTTCCCCCCAAATGACCTTGATGGGCTTAGGTTCTAGGAAACCGTTAACACTGTCTCCAATACAAACCATTAAGTGTATTGCAACCTGTATTATTATTATTCATTGGTGTTTAAGGTCACATATTTTTGCACAATGGCTAATCATGACCACAACATGAGTATCAACTCCAGACCAGGGGTGAACGTTAATAAGCATGTTGCCCATTTTGGAGAGGGTTTGCACCTCCCAAGCATTGGTGACTGGGTCCTCTTTTACCAGTAAAACATAGCCTGTTTACCGTAGTGAACAGGCACTGCTTCACTTCCCGGGGTTCTCGCGGGGATTTGTTACCTGTAAGTAGAGACCTTTTATCAGTCATTCTGTGAAAGGAACATCTTTAGCTCAAAATACACGAAATATTTCAAGTTTGTAGATATGGAACGCATTTGTTTGTTTATTATTGAGGTATCTCGTCACTTTTACTAATCTAATTTGTATTGTATCGCATGGAAGAGAACGGACAGCAAATATCGAACCATCTCGCAGCAGTTATCTATTTATTTATTTATTTATTGATGTTTAACCCTTTACCTAACACGAAAAGCAGACGACACTTGCAAAAACAATTCTTGAATAACTAATTTTTTTCATTTTTTGTCTCAAAAACATAGGTTATGACCCCTCGTTGGAACGAGCTCGACGAGCTCGTTCCAACGAAGGGTCATAACCTATGTTTTGGAGGCAAAAAATGATAATATTTTGAAAATTAATTGGCGATTTTTGAGAATAGCGCTGGCCGGTTTTGGCCGTTTCGTTGGGTAAAGGATTAAGGTCACATATTTATGCACAATGGCTAATCATGACCGTGACAGTTTTACGGGTGGATGAAGCCGGAGTACCCGGAGAGAAGCAACGACGAGCAGCTGCCAGCTCCCCAACATCGTAACTCCGCACTGCAGCACAGGCAGGGTTAGATTGGTTGAAGACATGCGTACCATCGGCGTGCAGTACGCCTTAGTACACGGCGTCATCGTGCCCCCACATGGGCAATGGGGGTGAAGTGTCTTGCCCAAGGACACAACGCGGTTGCCGCAGGTGGTATTCGAACCGAGGCTTGCAGCCTGCACCTCTACCTACTGAGCCACAGCGCCCCCAGCATTTATCTACTACCTTACTTCCACAATTTACTAAACTGGAACTAGCAGGTCTGCCACTGGTTGACGACAATCGCACCATTGACGTGTTGTATACATTTGCAGAATGAGCTAAAGTGCTCCCACTTGGGCAGCTGGAATTTATAGTCTCACCACTGAGATTACACAAATGAGGTGCATTACTGATGGTGGCATCAATAATGAATTATAGCATGATATAGTTGTAAACACTGGATTTGGTGATATAGAAACTCCCAAAGCGACGGCACTTGTGACAAGTCATTTTCGAATTTGGTGATCTAGAAACTCCTAAAGAGACGTCATTCGTTCGAAATGACGTCATGTTTTTGGATTCGACTACATTGTTATTACAAGATTGATGGCATGTTGCAGTTAACGCTTAACAATGAAAGCTATTTTTTGTTCGGCATAATAAAATAAATGGAACGTTTCTTTTCATGTTCTATCGGTCGATAGTACCTGACTTTGTGTGATTTCTGAAATAAAACCTTCAGCAGCTTCGGTGCTTCAGGTTTTATTTCAGAAATCACACAAACTCAGCTTCTATCGACCGATAGAACATGAAAAGGAACGTTCTAATATTATAATAGTATGAGAGCAAAAAAACAAAAAAAGAAAAGAAAAACCACCATGTTGAGGTTAAACTAAAACAGGCAAACTGCTCGAGGTTGCAGAATAAAATTTAACTGTTATTTTCAAAAGCATGAACAGACGATTATATTTTGATGAAGTCTGTTCTGTTATACTGAGCCGATGCTGCACATTCAGCACTATGCTTACGTCACTCTGTGTAGAGTCCAGTGGAGAATGTTCCATATCTCAATAAAAAAATGATCATTCAGGGCCAAATTTAAACGCCAGTATTTCTTGACATAATAGACGGAATAAGCTGATCTTTTTCAGCCAAAAATGTTGACACGTGACTTAAGAGAACGCTTTTCTTCTTTCTCCGAAAGTTTGGCTCATAAAAAATGTCAAAATTCCAATAATTCAAACATCTCCCAAACAATCATTACTTTTTTACCCCTTGTCAACATTCGTTTCCGTGCTCAAAGTCAAACCTTTAACAAGAATCCATTATTCTTGAATAAAGATTGACCAATGCAACCCTTAATGCTCGGCGGTTTGGTCATATCGCTCAACTATTCGGATCATATACCTAATTGATTTTATCAAAAACATATGCGCTATAAATATACTTTCCATTGATAAAATACTGTCATGGCAGGTCATTTATTAGAATTTTATGACAGTGCTAACCATTACACACCAGCTAGCAGATATGCCCGACCATTTGGGTGTTTTTGACAGGCCATGGTTATAAAAATCATTTATTATTTCTTGCTATCACTCTGGATGTGGAACTGTACCGATACAGTGAGTCGGACGTTATTGCACTTTCTGATCTGTGAATATTTTTATCTGGCAAGTAAGAGATTTTGCTCAACTACGTACTCCAGACCATATATATTTTCGTTGCTCAAGCAGGGAGTCTGCCCAACTTATTTTTTCATAATTTCTTGCCTATATACTATCTGATGAAATTCTGCATTTGGATACTTTTATTTATTCTTTTGTGGTGTGTGTTGGGGGGGGGGGGGGCAGTGGGGCACCCCACCTCTGAGGTTACGTCCCTGATCTTTTTCCAACAGTAATTTTATTTCTTTAGGATGAAATAGGGCTTGGAGAACAGGCTTGGCTTATACAAACGTCCCTCTCCCGTCCTACAAAATATTCCATTCTGATCTTTGGAAGAGGACGCGTGAGATTGTTGTAGATTTTCACCCAAACTAGAAACTTTTAGAGGTTACTTTTCTTGTCATCAGACAAAGTACTGATAACGAGATGATCAAGTAAGGCTGGAGCTGACTTCATGCCCCACCCCCTCCTCCCATTCCTTCTACACAACAGCTTAGAAACCAGAAGGATGCAGCTTATGGTGTGTAGGAAAGTGAGTACCATGCAGGCGAGTTGCAAGCATTGTAACTGCCAGAGTTTTCGACTTAGCTCAGACCAAAGCAAGACTGTATTTTAAAATAGGCAGCGTATCGTGTAGTTTTCCCAATATCAACAGGCCATCAGGACAGGTGCATTCGCCTGTATCGTTCAGGGACACAAGGCAGCCAAAGGGCTCGTACAAAATTCGAAATAAAGATTGTGAATTCAGTAGCTGCACTGTCGAACGTGTGCACCCCTCATATAGTGCATTTGTGTTAGTTGCAAGTGTTTATTCCCATTTGTACAAACTGTGCAACCATCTACTCCACGTTTACACTTTACGCCATAGGAATGATTAAAAGTGGAGAAATAAATTAAAACAAAAACAGAACAGAATAATTTATTATGAGTTATCCGACTTCCAACGTTGCAGTCGGAAATGGTACAATCTACGAACAGACGCTCAGGATAGAGAAGATTATTTCTGTTTGAAAAGCCACTGACGTATTTTATTCAGCTGAAGCATTGCCGTCAGACCTTCTGGCAAGAAAATAACCGACTGAATAGATCCACTGCAATGGCTTGAATTTTCGTTGCCGAAATATATTTTTATTGTTTTAACTAATTTGGGTGTCAGGAAATGATCCTTTTGCACATACCGTCATTTTTTCGCTGCAAATTTTAATGGGTAGATGAAATGTTTGCATGCTGGGGGCGGAGTTGATAGCGGCTTCTGTCGTTTTTTTTTTAATAAAAGTTTATTAAAACCAAAAACAACGTCCGCACCGGCATAAAAGCAAAGTATCACAGCAAGGGCCGGAGCAGAGCGGTGTAGCAAACGTGACTCAAAAAACACCACAGAGAAACAGGCCACATTTGAAAGGGGAAAGAGAAATCAATCAAATTACACGGGGTTTTTTTTAACGGAGGAACGGGGTTACACGACAGAATTTAGTATTTACCGGATTATACCATTTTCATGAATGTATGGGAAAAATTTAACTGGCACTGGTGAAAAGAAACAATAATTTATTATTGGAGGCGGAGCAAATATCTGAAGTCTGAGTCCAATAACGGCAAAAAACCTCTAGAGGAAGACGATAAAAATTAACAAAAAGACGGAATCGGACTCTTCCGTGGAAGGAGGAAACAATTTCCTGGGAAGTAATCGAAACAACAGACGGGGAGTGATATATATCATTTCGTCGAAACCATTTAGCTTTAATTTCTTCGGTAATGAGACAAAATGAAGACGCTTTCGCAAAAGACGGGCAAGAAGGAGGAAGCGTCAGAAATAAAATTGTGACCGGATTTGGAGAAACAACAGCTCCGGTGAGACCTGAAAACCAGCGGAAAACAAGATCCCATAGAGGCTGAATCAAAGGGCAATCACAAACAAGGTGTTTATTACTTTAGTAGCGACACGGCATAAGACACATTTTTTCTCCCCCCACTGCATGTGTAACATACGTCTGTCCAGGGTGAGATAGCAGGGAGAGACAGATGTATCCCACCCCACCCACGCGACGTTATACATTTATAACGTTATTATGACGTTACGCATATCGTATCAGTTTCTTGCTACCAACTAATTCATATTGAAGTCGGCAGAATGCCGTGTGATCAAAGTCTGATTCTCTAAAACTCTTTAAACCCCAAGATGCCACCGTTCCTAATTGATTTCGTGGAATATACCTTTGGTATATACATAACTTTTGCATGCTCTTTCCGATGGTGTCATTAGTTTTTCAAAACAACGAATACCAAATGAGTTGATTATATCAGCACGTGACCGCCGATTACCTCTGGCTAACGTAACCGCTGTATGGTGGGGGGAGAAAAATAATCCCTGATAGGTACGGGTGTGGGATGGGAAAATCTCACCCTCGGGACGAGATATTTGGTCCAGACACTCGGCAAGCCTCGTGTCTGGCCCAAATATCTTGCCCTCGGGTGAGATTTTCCCATCCCACGCCCGTACCCATCAGGGATTATAATAATCGCTACCACGGGACCACACCATACGAACAGCCACAGGAAGAATAATATGTAAAATCTTCCATAGGGTGACGCGGGAAAAAAGGGTCAATGATAGCATGATGTAGATTTTTCCAAGCAGAGGCACAATCTACGGACCGATTTTTTGCAACAACTAGATGAGTACTAGTATAAGGGGAGAGCATAAATAACCCTCTGCACACTGATGTAGAAACATCAAAATTTAAACATGAAAATTTTTCCCATAATGCATCTAGGAATTTAACCAATTCAGTCTTGTTTGACAGAGCTCATTGAGCTCTGTCAAACAAAACTGAATTGGCTAAATTCCTAGATGCATTATGGGATGATTTTGCTGCTTGAAAGTTTCGTACTATGACATCAACGTGCAGAGGGTTAAATACAATTGACGTTTGGAGACGGTAAGAAAGTCTTTAATTTCATTATTGGAAAAAAATAACCTAAAAGCAAGCTAGCATTCAGTATAGAAAACTGAGTTTCAAAAAGAATGTGGAGAATTATTCGATGCCAAAGAAGAATCAAAATGACGAAATGAAAGTCCATCCAATATTTGGTAAACGGCTTCCTTTTCGCCAAGCATTCGGTATCCAAAAAGGATCGAAGATACGTAATCTAAGATCCCCAATCTTAGCTACTATATTAATAAGCCACATACCTCCCTCACTTTTCGGCAGATATATTGTAGATCTAGCAATGGACTCGTTACCACGATTGCCCCAAATAAATTTAAAAATTGCTCATTGAAACAAATTAAGGTATCGTACACTCATTGGAATAACTGAGCATATATACCAAAGCTTGCTCGCAACATAACAATTAGCCAAAACTGCACGTCCAAAAAAGGATATGGATCGCGCTTGAGATGAACGGAGGGACGATGTTATTTTTACATACAAAGAGTGATAATGGTCATCCATCGTGAGGGACGGGCCGAATTTGATTCCAAGAATCTTCAGACTGTCCACCCACGATATACCAAAGGGATGATCCTCACGAGTACGCCATTTGCCAAACAAGAAACCTTTAGTTTTTGTCATATTTAATTTCGAGCCTGAGGCTCTACCGAACCGATTACAAAAGTAAAATAATCGTTTCATAGAATTATCAGACGTTAAAATAGGAGTACTGTCATCGGCGTATAATGATATTTTAGCCACATCAGAGGTACCCAGAAGAGACTGACGCTTTTCTTCAGGATCCTTTTTTACCTGAATGGCACATTAAGTACAACAAGGGAGATAAACTGCAGCCCTGACAGATCGAAAGGTGAACCATTCACAATAACACTAAACGAAATGTGCCGGTATCACAGTTGAACACATTGTATAAATAATGACAACAATTTATACGTGAGATAGAAACTGTGGTTGCATCGTTGCAAGCAACAAACTACATTAATGTCAAGAGTAGTTAATTAATCTATCATGGTGAGCTGAAACCCATATCTATATTAATAAACTTTTACTTTATTACCCATTCTATATGTACACATTTATCGAGTCAATAAGTAACATTCTGTGGACGAAGGATATAATGTGGATCACCTCGGATTCTTTTCGGGACAATAAAAAACATTATCTTAAGCAAAGTTTATACAAACTCTCATGTTGGTCGTATTACAGGGAACGTTTTGTAGTCGAGTTTGTATTGGGTTTCAGGGGTTTTCAATAAATGAATGGGTTTTAAAATTGATGTACGCAACAAACTGTTTTGTGACTAGAGCCAGAATATCGCTATATATCTCAGAGAATATCTCAGAGATAAAATAAAAATAGAAAATCACTGTCACAATAATACATAAGCAACTTATAAAACACATCATGTTGCATGTGCACATCATTTATGCAAATTAGCAGCTCTCCTTTGTTGAACAGTATTCTCCCATTTATAAAACAGCTACCCACGAAAACATTTTGACTGACAATTTGCTCTCAAATGATTTTGTAAGAACTTTGAGGGGTGATAAAAACTAGTGTTTGTTTGCTGGGGTAAACGAGTTGTGTGTTACTGGTGGCGATAACCTACGCCTGCGTTACTTGTCTCCTGAATGTGGTATTATGTGTTTAAACGATTGGCAAAAGTTCAATTTACACTTTGGTTGTGGTGACTACATGGCAAAAGGTGTGAACGTTACCTAAAACACGAATAAATTAATAATCTCAAGAGAAATGTTAGTTACTTGTGGCAAAGTCTCGACTTGCAACCACAAGCAAAGAAATTCGTTATTACTAAGTGCAATGCATGGACTACCAGTCAGTAAAACACCTATGGAGTGGAGTTTCTTTCCAGGCAAAACCCTCTTGTCTGTGAAAGAATAAGAAAAATAATAAGGAAAGTCTTAGGCATTTCACCTCCGGGTTGAACTGTCTCAAAAGGTGTTACAACCGGATGCGTCACGAAGAAGATTAATTGGGGTAGGGGTTAAAAACGTGATTTGTTGCGACTGTGATTGCTCATGTCACGACTGGTGAAATACTTCAACTACACCTCTTTAAGGCATGCTTTTGTTGAAGGTATGCCTTGATGATACAGATGGAATAATATTCGGGGGGGGGGGGGGGATAGGTGAAATACTTGAGCTTTCTTTGAAATTTTAGTTTTGGAAATATAAAATATACTTGTAGCAGTCGTGCCATGAAGGCTTGATTAATTAAAACGTAGAGTACTCGTACTGAAAATTCGGCATGTTGGGCTCCAGCTGAATGAATCGGGTTAGTACATACCTCCATTTGTATGTCCAACTGTATGTGACAAATTTTCAGGTATCAAATCTGATCTCGTAAGACAGTGCATGATAACAAGCAAATGCGAATTGATATCTAAGATACCAATTCAAATGAATATGTCCTGAATGGGAAAAGTATTTTGGGTTTCAGCCCCAAACCCCTATTACTGACGCCTTTGGTTTCAATAAAACATATCTGTTGGACGGTAAGAAAGAAGTTTGTGTAAAGAAACAACAAAATCCTTCTATGGTTTTTTTTTTTTTCCTTTTTTTGCTTCTAAAGACGTTTGCAATCCTTCATTCATTATTGCTAGCAAATTCAAACTCACAGTATTAAGATAACGTTTCACCTGGTTTCCATCCTTTATTCCCGCATTTCAAAAGTTATAAAAGAAACGAATAAGGAGCATTCATTAAAAAATCGACACGTTAACAGATACTTGTCAATCGTGTGTGCCTACGAGCGAGAGTATGCGTGCACTGTTCGCACAACGGCTGGGTTTAAGGAAGACATCGCTAAATAAGTCAATAAGGGTTACCTGACTTGAAAAAAAGTTGGAAATGATGTAATTCCAAACTAACTTGACCGGAGCACTCACTTTGTGTTGCAGATTCTTTCTTGAAAACTGGATGACGACTTTCTTAGAATCAGGATTTTTTTACTAATTTCTTGCAAAGTCTAAATTTAAACGATTCGATCATACTCTCTGACAAAGGTGAGGTACAATGTTATCCCGTCGGTATATATGTAGTACTGTACTACCATAAATTTTGTCACAAACATCCAAAGGCAGGTGCCGTGGTGGGATTAACACCTATGGCACACATCTCCTGGTATGAGTTAAGGTTTGGAGTTTACAATAAGCATCATAAATTGTAATATGATACTCAATAGTATTAGCATTTTATACATATAGTTCTTTGATTTTGAACTGAGATATGGACCAAGCATTCTTCGCTGGACACTACACAGAGTGACATAAGCATAGTGTTGAATGTTCAGCATCGGCTCAGTATAACAGAATAGACATCATCGAAAAAAATCTGCCCAAAAAGAAAATAAATTAAAGCTTTGTATAATCAAATTGTTTGTCCATCAGTCTTGCATTTGGATGAAAATAATCGTTTTTCCGGCTGATTACAAACATTGGGGAATAATTAATCTGATTATTTTTTTCCTTTTAACTCTTTACCCAACGTAACGGCCAAAACCGGCCAGCGCTATTCTCAAAAATCGCCAATTAATTTTCAAAATATTTTCATTTTTTGTCTCAAAAACATAGGTTATGACCCCTCGTTGGAACGAGCTCGTCGAGCTCGTTCCAACGAGGGGTCATAACCTATGTTTTTGAGACAAAAAATGAAAAAAATTAGTTATTCAAGAATTTTTTTGCAAGTGTCGTCTGCTTTTCATGTTAGGTAAAGGGTTAAGCGCTTAGATTGCTTGAGAGGTGTACTTTACTGATGGGAATACGTTGCTATCTTCAATCTAAAGCACAGCAGGTAGCCCATTGATCTACTCAAGGAAGGATAAAAGGCTTTGAAAATCACCCGCCGACTGTATAGCTTATTTATTTGGCGACTATCGACCAAACTGCGTCATTATACCTGATACCCATCCCGCATTGGCATGGGCACACGTAGAATACGTTAGAAAAGAATACTCGAGAGTTTCGCAGTTACAGTTCTAGGAAAGTAAAGTCTCTTCGACTAGTGCATGTCTGGAGAAAAAAGGCACACGCTACCCCTTGCTCCCTACCCTCAGTGCAAGGGGCAGTTACCCCGCCACGGCTTCCGGTGCCCTTTTCTACCGTACTCGTCACATACATACAGCCTATCGACCCGTGGACATTATCAGAAAGACTTCACTATATAGTAAGTTGCTGGTTTGAGAATTGTTCTCGGTGTAGGTCAATTTTCCTTTTTATTATTCATAATATACAAATTAATTTGCAACTGGTAAAGCAGTTGACGCCTATTTGTTTACTGCCAGGCATATCCGGTGAGGAGGTTGGTGAACGCGGGTAGATTAGCCTGAATAAAGTTATCTCTGTCTGTGGCTAGTTTGAACTATAGAAACACCTTTTTCAGTCGGCGTTCAGTCACAATTCTATTTTGTGCAAAGAGCAGGATTATCACAGCGTATCGTGTAGTTTTCCCAATATCAACCGTCCATCAGCACAAGTGCACTGACCTGCCCCGTTCAGGGACACAAGGCAACCGTAGGGCTCGTATCAAATTCGAAATAAAGATTGTAAATTCAGTAGCTGTACTGTCGAACGTGTGCACCCCTTTATATATAGTGTGTCTGCGTTAGTTACGATTGTTTATGCCCATTTGTACATACGGTGCAACCAACAGAACGGAATAATTTATTTTGAGTTATCCGACTTCCAAAGTTGCAGTCGGAAATGGTACAATCTACGAACAGACGCTCGGGACTGAGAAACTTATTTCTGTTAGAAAAACTACTGACGTATTTTATTTAGTTGAAGCATTGCCGTTAGACCTTCTAGCAAGAAAATAACCGATTTGATAGATCCACTGCAATGGCTTGAATGGGCTGAATGGCTTGAAAGGACTGAATGGCTTGAAAGGGCCGATTGAAGTGGCTCGAAAAAAAACAAACAGAACGGAATAATTTATTATGAGTTATCCGACTTCCAAAGTTGCAATCGGAAATGGTACAATCTACGAACAGACGCTCGGGACTGAGAAATTTATTTCTGTTAGAAAAACTACTGACGTATTTTATTTAGTTGAAGCATTGCCGTCAGATCTTCTAGCAAGAAAATAACCGATTTGATAGATCCACTGCAATGGCTTGAATGGGCTGAATGGCTTGAAAGGACTGAATGGCTTGAAAGGGACGATTGAAGTGGCTCGAAAAAAAACAAACAATTAAATTTGCATATATTCGGGTGAAAAACCTAATAATATTTCGTCGTCCGCGCCGGGTTGCGCTGAATGGGGTACAAGTACCCCTACAGTGCCCTTCTCGAAATCTACCATTAACACCAAGACATATTCTAAATCTCTGTTCTGAGAGGCCAACTGATGAATTAGGATGGGTAATTCTTCTTGAGCTCTAATTTAAATGAGAACATATTCGCCTGCATTTGTGAAAAACTAGTATTGTTTGTAATATCTGTGTATTTTGTGCACGGCTGTAAATGTGCATTACAGTATTTCTAATGTCATTATGGGATGAAATAGTAACGTTGGTAAAGTGCTTGCAGGCTTTGTCAGAAAAATTAAAAAAAACAAACAACTGAAATGTATCTTTCATTGTTTTAACTAAATTGAGTGTCAGGAAAATGAGTATCTAAAATATCTCAAAGGTAAAACTGAACTAAAAGGGCGTCTGTCCCCATCAATCCCGCCGCCACCCCCACCCCCCCCCCCCCCCCCACCCGACAACCCCTCAAACTTCATGCACACACTTTGAAAGAAAGTGTTTCATAAATGGCGAACAGTAGCACATGGAATCATGACAGCGGTCCACCGTCCATGTTTAGCTACAAACGTTATATAACTGTAGGTCACAGTAAACTATGTAGAAGTTAAAACGCCCCCAACAGATTTTACCTCAACATTTAATTGAGCATAAAATGAAGGAGAATTTTTTTTAAGCAATATTTTTATTTCATTCATTTGAAACCGGGTTTGGTGAACAGGCTGAGCCTATCTTAACGCCTTATCCTTACATTATAAAATTAAATTGTATGGTGTTTGTGCAGTTGTGCAAACGTGACCGCAGGAAGGAGAATAGCTGATTGGGGCATTATTTATTGAATTTGGAACCCTCAATAAAAATGTCATAGTGTCTATTTTGGAAAACTCTTGAAATATTTGCACCGGCTGTCCTTTCAAAATTGTGATAATTTAAAAAAGAGTACATGCGGGGGGGGGGGGGGGGGGGGAGTAAAATATGTTTTCAATCGAGTGCGGAACTGGAGGTAGCAGTGGAACCTCGAAATTTGAACACAAATAATTGACGGCAACACATATTTTTTCCTCTTCATTTTTTTTAATGAGATGATATACTAAGTGGATGCATGCCTGTTTTTCCCAAATGACCTTGATGGGCTTAGGTGACAGGAAAATGTTAGCACTGTCTCCAATACAAACCATTTAGTGTATTGTAACCTGTCAGTAGAGTCCTTATACCAGTCATTATGTGAAACGAACATCTTTAGGTCAAAATACACGGAATATTTCAAGTTTGTTGTGATGGAACGCATTTGTTTGTTTGTTATTGGGGAATGCCGACAATTTCAGAAACCTAATTTGTATTGTGTCTCATGAAAGAGAACGGATAGCCCGTAGAGAACTATCTCGCAGCACTTATCTACTACCTTACTTCCACAACTCACTAAACTGGAATAAGTAGGTCTAGAAATGGTTGACGTCAAGCGCATCATTGACGTGTTGTAGGAATGAACGTGTATTTGCAGAATGCGCTAATGTGCTCCAACTTGGGCAGCTGAAATTTATGGCCTCACCACTGACATAACGCAAATGAAATGCATTGCTCATGCTGGTAATAAATCAGTGTCAGGACATAATTATAAACACTGTTAGATCGTCACTAGGGTTATTTATTAACCCTTTAACCAACGAATCGGCCGCATCCGCCCGCGTAATGTGCAAATTCAGCAGTTCAAAAAATATTATTTTTCAAAAATATTCAACAAAACTATATCATGTGACCCCTCGTTGGAACGAGCTCGTCGAGCTCGTTCCAACGAGGGGTCACATGATATGGTTTTGTTGATTTTTTTTTTTTTAAATTTCAAAAAATGATATTTAAAATAATAAATTTTGATATCGTCTGCGTTGGGTAAAGGGTTAAGCGTGGTATGGAATATTCGCAATCTTTTAGTAAACGAAACGGGGGGCGCGGTGGCTCAGTTGGTAGAGGTGCAGGTTGCAAGCCGAGAGGTCCTCGGTACGAATCCCACCTGCGGCAACCGCGTTGTGTCCTTGGGCAAGACACTTCACCCCGATTGCCTACATGGGGGCACGATGACGCTGTGTACTGAGGCGTACTGCACGTCGATGGTGCGCATGTCTTCAACCAATCTAACCCTGCCTGTGCTGCGGTGCAGAGTTACGATGTTGGAGAGCTGACAGCTGCTCGTCGTTGCTCGGTGGTTCTCTCCGGGTACTCCGGCTTCCTCCACCCGTAAAACTGTCACGGTCACGATTAGCCATTGTGCATAAGTATGTGACCTTAAACACCAATAAATAAATAAATAGTAAACGAAACATTAAATCTGGCAGACAGTGGTGCTGAACCAAAGACATCAACAGAGAGTGATTAACGTCTCGTTATTTGACTTTTAAATTTATTCAATGTAACAGAACCCCGGCTCCCGCATTTATCTCTCCTCCTGTTACATTTGGGGGTTCGTCCGATCCCCAGCAGTAGGTGGCACAGCGGGTGTTTCGACCGCTCTGAGGGAGGAACCTGAGTGGTGAATCTCAAAAGAAGGGGAGAATAATGTTGCGGTCGAGGTATAAAGGCCATTTACCAACCAGCTTGGTTGGTCCGGGTCTCTTAGTCTCGAGGCAAATCGGTCGCTTTGTGTGCTAGAGGTCGACGGTTCGAACCCCGGCTCCCGCACTTAGCTCTCCTCCTGTTACAGGTGGAAGAATGTTGCACAAAATCTATGCGGTTGAAACAATGAATCGTGTTTTTGATACATGTAATGCATGTATGTGATGATACATGAAAAATTAGTTCTTTAGAAGCATAATTAATTTGTAGAAAAATAAAAATTAATAAACTATGTTATGTTATGGAACTAGCAGAAAAAATTCTCGAAAAATACAAACTACAGTAGAAATCAAAACTAAATTGTAGCATAATCACAATAAACTAAGTATCCTTCTGCTTCAATATTGAGAACATCAGAAAATGACATCATTTTAAGGAAAGCTCTCTCAGATCATTGCATTATATGCGTACAAAAAGGATGCACAGTTTACAGTGGGAATTCTACAACTTATTTTGACTAGTACTGTACCAATACTGTGATACGTTTTTAACTTTAGTTTAAAGTAAAGAAAGAATTTGTGATGTACTTTTATCTTATTTCAAGCTGGGCGTGCGTTGTAATAATTTCAATAAAATTGGTCTCCTTGAATAAAATAACAGTCGCTCAAACCAGTGGCGTAACAGTAATATTGGGGGGCTCTTTGGTCACATAGTGTAATTATTCAGTACATTATAATGTTACATTCTAGCACACTCACTGGGTGGAAACATTCTATTCAGAAAAATATCCATCCGGGCTTGACTAGTTTAAGAAGTTCTATTGATGGTTAGTGGATACAGTATGGCCGTCGTGGACTGGTTACATTCCACAGGTGGGAAATATTTCCACGGGCGCAATAATATTAGATTACAAACACTAATTATAGGAGTAATGGTCAAAAATTTAATTAATGAAGCACCGGGTACAACCCGGTGCTTCATTAATTAAAATTTTCCTAACGGTGATTTTCATTCGTCCTTTCGTTCGTTTCAGTGTTTGTTCCTTCGTTAGTTGGTCAGCACCTTAACCGAGAAGGAGTCATGTTGGCATTGGTTGGTTTTGGATACTAATTCGACGGTTTGATATAACAACTTATACATAATGTATCCACATATGTAAATGAATTAAAATTAAAATTGTTTCGTCATCATTTCAACTAATGTCTCATGTTGTCATGTGCCACGTACACAACCCCGTAATTGGTTTCAGAGAATAGCGCTCCAATTCCTTATGCAAGCTGGTATTGAAGCATCCAACCTCAATGCTTCAACTACAACGCTGTTTCGAGACACTTAATAATTATTTTTGCCAATATGTTGTGTTGGGGGGCCCCTAAAAACGTGTAATTGTTGGGGGACCTTAGGGGACGTCCTCATCTCGTTGTACAGGCGTTACGCCACTGGTTCAAACAACGAACCCCATCATTCAAATATGGATGAAAAATAACTCAGAGGTACGTTTTGGTTATCTGAATATGTTATTCTCAAAGATAATCTACTAGGTTTGGAGTAGTTCAGATAATAGCAGGTGTTTTTAATTAGCCGGGAAACACGGACACTCAGGTGTTAGAGCATTGAACTTCAAACCGAAATGATCATGGTTCGAACCCAACCAGAGGCAACTATGTTTTGTCCTTGGGCAAGGCACTTTATCCCAATTGAACATATGGGATCACGATGGCGATGTGTGCTAAGGCGTACTGCAAAACAATGGCACATTGGTCTTCATGCAGTGCTAACACCACTTGTGTGGAGTTAGTATCTTGGGGAGTCTGACATTTGTTCGCCGCTGCTGGGTGGTTCTCTCCGGGTACTCCGGCTTCCTCTACCCATAAAACTGTCCGACACGTGTAGTTAAAACTCCAATAAAAACTCATCCCGATTTCCCACGTGCAGGTATGTTACGCTGTGTACTAAGGCGTACTGCACGTCGATGGTGGACTTACCTTCAGCCAATGTTAACCGTACTTGTGCGCAGCTAGTACGTTTGAGAGTTTGACAGCTACTTGTCGCTGCTCAGTGGTTACCTCCGGATACCCAGGCTCCTTGCAACTGAAAAATTGTTCGACGCGAGGTGGCCCTGGTTGTCGAAAGTGTCGTTTAACCCTTTACCCAACGCAGAAGATATCAAAATTTATTATTTTAAATATTATTTGTTTTTTTAAATTTTCCAAAAAATTCAACAAAACCATATTATGTGACCCCTCGTTGGAACGAGCTCAACGAGCTCGTTCCAACGAGGGGTCACATGATATGGTTTTGTTGAAACTTTCTGAAACATAATATTGTTTCAACTGCTGAATTTGCATATTACGCGGGCGGATGCGGCCGATTCGTTGGGTAAAGGGTTAACCGAAATAAATCAATCAATCAGTCAATTTTTAATTCGGTAATGATATGCTGTTGGGTGGTATATCTTTCCATCAGTGTTTCACACATCATAAGTAAGGGAGAAGGCAGATGTGTTTAATCAGGAAGAGAGACAATCAATTTTCGATAAATACAGAACAAGCGACGCAAAACATCACGACATGACCCACCTGGCATATCGCGATGCTTTGCACTGCTAAATTCTGTCGGAATATTCAAGGCACAACCCTTTTCTACACTAATAGCAAAAGCAAACATCCCCACCCTCCCTGCTTATTTGGACATTTGTAGAAAAAGTTTGCCTGAAAAGTGTTGTTTTCGTCGAGTTTGGTGAAAAAGTGTCAATTATTGTTCGCGTGGTTGGACCACCGCACCGTGTATAAGTGAAAAAAAAAACATTCGAGATAACTAGATTTGCCACACAAACGTTCGTGTATGGGAAGGGAGGCTCTCTTACCCCTCCTTCCTACATCTACGCGGTTGTGCATCAGCTCTAAAAAGAATACATGAAGATTGTTTAGTTTCGAAATGGACCGCGTCGCTTCCACTGTTACATGCTGAAAAAACACAAAGTCAGACGCACCAAAAAACTACATGAAATCAAAACAGACAAAAGTCTACTCACCATTCTCCATTCAGTTTTGGTCCCAGACAAATTTACGGTTACATAGTCTCGGCTCAAATGGTTGATATAATTATATATTGTTCAGCCTCATCTCTACTGGAAATCACAAGTTTTTCCAGACATGTACTCCGTGTATAACACGACGTCACTAAACATTAATGGTCCCTTATCTATAGACAATGGCTGTCGTAAGTGTCGTTAAACCCAAATAAATAAATATATACACACATAAACAAATATCCCGATACCCTAAAGTGTACGCCCACCATTCTGAGAGACAAAAGACATTGAATATTTCGAGTAACGAATATACAAACAACAATATAAACAACTGACTCAAAGCCCGTCTACGTCATCTCGTCCGATCCCTCAAAGGCAATTATAACCCATAATTATAAAAACAAACTGTCCGAGCTCGTGCAAAACTGCTGTCAAGAATTGATAAGTTAAATTTAATGACAGTGTTTGTTTAAGGTAATTGTCAATTAACTGCGCTATCTTCATGACATAATTTAATTTGATAATAACACGTGAACAAGCCGCTGATTTGTGCAGAAGTTCTCAAATGAGAAAGTACATGTTACCCATGTGGCCCCAGGCTGCTTTTCCTATCCCCTGCCCCCCCCCCCCCCCCAACACTTTCCGCCACAGAACATATGCGGTGAAACTGCGTTGTCTTAAATAGTTCATCAGTGTCCCCAATAACTGGTAGTGAACATTTGGGACTTTAATGTTCAAATAGGATGGATAAAGTAGGTGTGTGAATAGAGGAGATGAAGGGGGGGGGGGGTGAGAGGGGTGGGTGACGGAGAATTACTCAATAGAGGTCTCAGACCAAGAAGGGAGGACGGCACAAGAAATAAATTCATTAGAGAAAAATTCACGGAGGATTGTAATCAAAATTGGACAGAAGGGCCCAATGAAATTGATCTTCGGGAGGTTTGTGGAATAAAGATATTTGGAGAGTACCTGAGTGGCACATTGGGTGGGGTGGCGGCAACTACTGATCAATTTGAGATCGATGTCACAGGGGTTCATGGAAGGAACTGATAAAGACGGTGATGAGGGACACCACATGTGTAGCTTGGACGTAGTTGAGACCCTGAGTCATTTTCTCTTGGAATGCCCCCAAATATTCGTCAACCCTTTCCCAACGTAACGGTCAAAACCAGCCAGCGCTATTCTCAAAAATCGCCAATTAATTTTCTTTATTTTTTCATTTTTTGTCTCAAAAAGATAGGTTATGACCCCTCGTTGGAACGAGCTCGTTCCAATGAGGTGTCATAAACCTATGTTTTTGAGACAAAAAATGAAAACAATTAGTTTTTCAAAAAATTTATTTGCATGTGTCGTCTGCTTTTCATGTTAGATAGGGTTAAACGTAATACGATTCGCTGAAAGTATAATGTGGAAATGGAGAAAGGAGGCAGGGGAGAGGAGGAGCAGCGAGTTGAGAATCTCTATACAAATCAGCGGCTTCTCCAAATCAAATGGAATTATGACATGCAGATAGTGCAGTTAACTGACAATTACGTTAAACAAACAATGTTGTTAAATTTAACTTATCAATTCTTGAAATCAGTTTCTGCACGAGCGCGGCCAGTTTGTTTTTTTAATTGCGGGTTATAATTGCAATTGACTGATTTGACCAGACGACGTAGACGGGTATTGAGTCAGTTGTATTAGATTTTGTTTGTATAATGGTTACACAAAATATTCAATGCCTTTTGTCTCACAGAATGATGGGCGTACATTTTAGGGTATCGGTATATTTTGCATTTGTCTGCAGATAAAAGGCCATTATTGTTTAGTGACGTCTTTTTATACACGGAGAACAGACCTGGAAAAGCGTGTGATTTCCAGTAAAGACGAGGCTGAATATTACATAAATATATCAACACGACCATGTGAGCCCAAACTATATAACTGACACTCTTTTTGGACCCAAAACTTGTCACATTCGATGGAAAATGGTGAGTAGACTTTTGTCTATTTTAATTTCATGTGTTTTTTTTCGTGCCTCTGACTTTGTGTTTCTTCAACATATAACTGCCGCACGTTCCATTTCGAAACTAAACAATCTTTATGGCATCGTTTATAGCTGATGCAAAGTTGTCAGAACGGGTAGATGAAGGAAGGAGGGGCAATAGATCATTCCTCATACACGAATGCTTTTGTGGCGAATTTAGTTCTCTCGAATGTTTTTTTTTTCTCACTAATACACGGTGGCTCAATCAAACTAACAATAATTGACACCTGAATGCATTTCAGGCAGTCTTTTTCAACAGATGACTAAGTAAGCAGGGAGGGTGAGGCTGTTTTCCTTTGCTATCACTGTAGAAAAGGGAGGCGCCTTCAATATTCCGAAATAATTTAGCAGTGTAAAGCATCGCAGTATGCCAGGTGGGAAATGCCGTTATGTTTTGTGTCGCTTGCTCTGTGTTTTTCGAAATGATTGTCTCGTCTCCGAACTAAAGAAAAGCGCTTTCTTTCTCATTTAAGCTGTGTTGCACACTGTTGCAGAGGGCTCAGAAAGTCCTTTGCAGCAGTACGCCACATGGCAGAATATCATTACCTAATTAACCCTTTATCCAACGCAGACGATATCAAAATTTATTATTTGAAATAACATTTTTTTAAAATTTTCAAGCTCAAGCTCGTTCCAACGAAGGGTCGCATAATATGGTTTTGTTGAAATTTTTTGAAAAATAATATTTTTTCAACTGCTGAATTTGCATATAATTGTACACTTACAGTGATATGGGTCAGTCCAGTATCGATATACTTGGAGGATAAAATAATAACTGCAGTCTGCAGCCGTTTTTTATTTACTGGTGCCTCTGACTTTGTGTTTCTTCAACATATAACTGTGAGGCCCACACGTTCCATTTCGAAACTAAAAGTCTTCATGGCATCGGTTATAGCTGATGCAATGTTGCCAGGATGGGTAGATGAAGGAAGGATGGAGGGATGAGCAAGAAATCACCCCCTCCTCATACACAAATGATTTTGGGCGAATTTAGTTCTCTCGAATGTTTTTTTATAAAGGACGAAGGCGTCGGAGGCGCCCGAGTTGAGACGTCGGCGAAGCCGACGTCGTAACTCGTGAGTTCTTTATACTAATTTCACACTTTTTTTAACGTAGGAAGTAGTTAACGAGATGAGACTTCACGAGAATGACTCTGGCTGATTAAACTTTTAGGGATTTTTCCTTAAGGAACCTGGGACAAATGAGGTTACATTTTTTTTCAAGGATACTCGGATGCTAGAACAAGTGATGGCTCTCCACCATTGCTTTCACCCTCATTGGGGGGGTCACTGATTATGTCACGTGACGTCCTTAGCAAGTAAAGCACGCCCCTGGCAATGGGCAAATTACTGGGCCAATTTTGATACATGGACCTAACATGCATTGCATACGAAAACAGACAGGTCAATGGTGTCATCACGTGACTTCCCTGGCAACCAGAGCGCCCCCTTAGCAACGGGCAAACTGCTGGGCCAATTTTGATCAATTTTGATACATTGACCCAACATGCATTGCAAACGAAAAGAGACAGGTCAATGGTGTCCTCACGTGACTCCCCTAGCAACCAGAGCGCCCCTTAGCAACGGGCTAACTACTGAGCCGATTTTGACCAAATTCGGTGTACGGTCCCAAAATGAATGCAATGCAAATAAAAACAGGCAGATCAATGTTGACGTCTCGTAACTTCCATAGCAACCAAAGTGCGCCCTTAGCAACGGGCTAACTACTGGGCCGATTTGGACCAAATTCGGTATGCGGACCCAAAATGCATTGCAAATGAAAACACACAGATCAATGATGACGCCACGTGACATCCCTAGCAACCAGAGCGCCCCCTTAGCAACGGGCTAACTAGTGGGCCGATTTTGACCAAATTCGGTATACGGACCCAAAATGCATTGCAAATGAAAATAGACAGATCAATATTGACGTCACCTGATTTCCACAGCAACCAGAGCGTCCCCTTAGCAACGGACTAACTACGGGTCCGATTTGGACCAAATTGGGTATACGGACCCAAAATGCATTGCAAATTGAAACAGGCAGATCAAAGTTTACGTCACGTGACCTCCCTAGCAACCAGAGCGCCCCCTTAGCAACGGGCTAACTACTGGGCCGATTTTGACCAAATTCGGTATACGGACCCAAAATGCATTGCAAATGAAAACAGTCAGGTCATTGTTGATGTCACGTGACCTCTCTAGCAACCAGAGCGCCCCCTTAGCAACGGGCTAACTACTGGGCCGATTTGGACCAAATTCGGTATGCGGACACAAAATGCATTGCAAATGAAAATAGACAGATCAATATTGACGCCACCTGATTTCCATAGCAACCAGAGCGTCCCCTTAGCAACGGGCTAACTACGGGGCCGATTTGGACCAAATTGGGTATACGGACCCAAAATGCATTGCAAATGAAAACAGGCAGATCAAAGTTTACGTCACATGACCTCCCTAGCAACCAGAGCTTCCCCTTAGCAACGGGCTAACTACTGGGACGATTTGGACCAAATTCGGTATACGGACCCAAAATGCATCGCAAATAAAAACTGGCAGGTCAGTGTTGACGTTACGTCTTTTTTCCTCTTCCCTGACATGACCCAGAAGCACAGGATTAGCTGTTTCTTTATTACTCGCAGAATTATCTGTTATGATAACTACAATCAATACCGGTACGTCGGTATTTTTTTCATTGAAATTAATGAAAATGGCTCACTGAAATTGGCACATAAAGCTCTAGGCCTATTTAATTCAAAAGCCAAGTCTGTGCTGTCTTGTGAAGTGTGTATGTCTGTGCTGGCTTGTGTAGTTTGTGTGTCTGTTGGGCAAATCGCCTAGAAACCTGGTCCGAATCGTCCACAAACATGGTCCGAATCGTCCAATAATCTGATCCGAATCGGCCAGAAATATGGTCCGAATCATCCATAGATCTGGGCCGAAACGTCCTTTATAAAAATCTGGTCCGAAACGTACACGGGCCGAATCGTCCAGACACCATGTAAAGAGTTAATTTTCTTACGTTCGATGTGCACTCTATTGGCTTTAGCTGTGTTGCACAAAATATTAATTGATTTCCATAAGGGGAGATCATTACCATTTGGCATGTGGGAAATTTGAACATCAAACAGGAGAGAATTTTTTTTTTTTAAATTTTGGAAGTTTGTTGTATTATTTGTTTGATACTCAGCCAAAGCCCCTCATTGAAAGAAATTATCTTTCTCTGCCCATTTTTTGTTTAATTTTCTATAATTTCAGATGCACTCTTTGAAAAAAAAGGTTTATTCCCTTTCATTTTTGGCTTAACAATTGTCAGCAAAACTTTTGTTTCCAGAGCACTAGAAAGTTCTATGTTCCTCATGCACAAGTTTCTGAAAACTGCATATCCACTGAAGAAAGATACTAAAAAAATTTTTAAAAAATAAATAAATTAGACCCCCATCTTCATTGTTTTCCACAATATATTGACCGAGAATCATATATCTTTTGATTTGTTTTCAAATTGATCTGTTCATGTTTAAATTAATTATTCCTCAAATTTTTCCTCAACATAATGTTTCACATGAAACTCTTTTTGTGATACTCTGTCTTATTATTTTATTTTAAAGATGGTCTTTTCAGTAAAACTGCACTGACATATTATCATCGTCCTTTTTTCACAGCACTGCTGTATTTTCTTGTTTTCACTTATACACGGTGGCCCAATCAAGCTGACAATAAATGACACTTTTTCATAAGGAAAGACAAAAACATGCCTTTCAGGTACACTTTTCAACAAATGACTCAGTAAGCAGGGAGGGTGGGGCTGTTTTCCTTTGCTCTTAGTGTAGAAAGAGGTTGCGCCCTTAGTATTCCGACATAATTAGCAGTGCAAAGTATCGCAGTATGCCAGGTTGGACATGCCGTTTTGTTTTGTGTCGCTTGCTTTGTGTTTTTCGAAAACTGATTGTCTCGCCTCGGAACTAAAGTAAAGGGCCTTCTTACTCACTTATGGCTATGCTGTGTGGCACACTGTTGCAAAGGGCTCAGAGATCCCTTTGCAACTGTCCACCACATGACAGCATATCATAACCTAATTAATAGATAATTGATAGATTTATTTGAGTTTAACGACACTATCGACAACCAGGGTCAAATCGTGTCGAATAGTTTTTCGTGTGCAGAAAGTCGGAGTACCCGGACGTAACCACCGAGAAACGACGAGTAGTTGTCAAACTCTCGAACGCATTAACTCCGCACAAGTCGGGTTAACAGCGGTTGAAGGTAAGTGCACCATCGATCTGCAGTACGACTTGGTTCATACCGCCACCGTACTCGACGTCGGTAATCGGGTTTATTTTTTTTTTTGTTGGAGTTTTAATGACTCTTTCGAGAGCAAGTGTCATCTCTTGTCGGATAGTTGAGGGAGCCGAAGAGAACCACCGAGCAGCGGCGAGCAACTGTCAGACTCTCCAACGTACTAACCCCGTACAAGCGGGGTTAGCATTGTTTAAAGGCAAGTGCGCTATTGACGTGCAGTTCGCCTCAATACACAGCGCCATCGTGACTCCATGGGGGCAATGGGAATAAAGGACACAACGCAGGTGCCCCAGGTGGGGGTCGGACCGTGTCCCTGGCGGTTTGAAGTTCAATGCTCTGACGACTTAGCTACAGCGCTCCCCAGCTAATTAATAACACCACAGTTATCTCAACTAATCCAAAGACCGATAGTTTATGTTTGAGAAAAAAATATTCAGATAACCCATAACGTTTCCTCGAAATTATTCTTCCTCCATATTTGAATGACGGGGTTATGAAGATTGAACATTAACCCTCCATCTTACGAAATTGTCATAACCGACCAGCTCTACCCACAAGGGTAACTGACCATTAATCTGATGCTAGGGGGCAAAGGGGCCAGCGTGTGTCCTTTTTCGCCAAGTACACAAGTGGAAAACACTCTACTCTCTGAGAACTGTAACTAAGAAACACTAGAGTATTCGTTGACTGTATTTTACGTGTGCCAATGGTGGATTGGTGCGTGTATCTCTCATAATGGCGGAGTTTGGTGGAAAATCACCAAACAAAAAAAGCTATACAATCGGTGCATGGGGTGATTTTTAAAGCTTTACATCGTCCCTTGAGTGGAACAAGGTGCCATCTGCGATCCTAATCGACCAATGCTAGGATTGCAGTTGACACCTTGCCCCTCTTAAGGGACGATATATGTATGTGTCAATAGTATTGAATGTAACATTACTTTTTAGGACAGGTTGTAAACACCTGGTGGTAACTCATACCCACATTCCAGAACCCTTTTTGATACCCCCGCTCTCCCTTCCCCTTCGGACGCCTTCAGCGGTCTTGGTTACCAACGGAAATGGAAAATGGAAATTATAACATAAGCATTTAGTTGTAATCCTCAACTCTAATTGTACCTGGAATAACCACATAGAACATCGTCGCCAAACCGGGTTTGGCGAACAGGCTAGGCCTGTCTTAACGCCTTATCCTTACATTATAAAATTAAATTGTATGGTGTTTGTGCAGTTGTGCAAACATGACCGCAGGAAGGAGAATAGCTGATTGGGGCATTATTTATTGAATTTGGAACCCTCAATAAAAATGTCATGGTGTCTATTTTGGAAAACTCTTGAAATATTTGCACCGGCTGTCCTTTCAAAATTGTGATAATTTAAAAAAGAGTACGTGGGGGGAGGGGGGGGGGGGTAGTAAATATGTTTTCAATCGAGTGCGGAACTGGACGGTAGCTGTGAAACCACGAACTTTGAACATTTTTTTTCCTCTTTATTTTTTTTAATGAGATTATATACTAAGTGGATGCATGCCTGTTTTTCTCAAATGACCTTGATGGGCTTAGGTGACAGAAAAATGTTAGCACTGTCTCCAATACAAACCATGTAGTGTGTTGTAACCTGTCAGTAGAGTCTTTATACCAGTCATTATGTGAAACGAACATCGTTAGGTCAAAATACACGGAATATTTCAAGTTTGTAGTGATGGAACGCATTTGTTTGTTTATTATTGGGGAATGCCGACAATTTCAGAAACCTGATTTGTATTGTGTCTCATGAAAGAGCACGGATAGCCCGTAGAGAACTATCTCGCAGTACTTATCTACTACCTTACTTCCACAACTCACTAAACTGGAACAAGCAGATCTAGCATTGGTTGACGTCAAGCGCATCAATGACGTGTTGTAAGAATGAACGTGTATTTGCAGAATGCGCTAATGTGCTCCAACTTGGGCAGCTGAAATTTATGGCCTCACCACTGACATAACGCAAATGAAATGCATTGCTCATGTTGGTAATAAATCAGTGTCAGGACATAATTATAAACACTGTTAGATCGTCACTAGGGTTATTTATTAACCCTTTACCCAACGAATCGGCCGCATCCGCCCGCGTAATATGCAAATTCAGCAGTTCAAAAAATATTATTTTTCAAAAATATTCAACAAAACTATATCATGTGACCCCTCGTTGGAACGTGCTCGTCGAGCTCGTTCCAACGAGGGGTCACATGATATGGTTTTGTTGATTTTTTTTTTTAAATTTCAAAAAATGATATTTAAAATAATAAATTTTGATATCGTCTGCGTTGGGTAAAGGGTTAAGCGTGGTATGGAATATTCGCAATCTTTTAGTAAACGAAACGGGGGCGCGGTGGCTCAGTTGGTAGAGGTGCAGGCTGCAAGCCGAGAGGTCCTCGGTACGAATCCCACCTGCGGCAACCGCGTTGTGTCCTTGGGCAAGACACTTCACCCCGATTGCCTACATGGGGGCACGATGACGCTGTGTACTGAGGCGTACTGCACGTCGATGGTGCGCATGTCTTCAACCAATCTAACCCTGCCTGTGCTGCGGTGCAGAGTTCAGAGTTACGATGTTGGAGAGCTGACAGCTGCTCGTCGTTGCTCGGTGGTTCTCTCCGGGTACTCCGGCTTCCTCCACCCGTAAAACTGTCACGGTCACGATTAGCCATTGTGCATAAGTATGTGACCTTAAACACCAATAAATAAATAAATAGTAAACGAAACATTAAATCTGGCAGACAGTGGTGCTGAACCAAAGACATCAACAGAGAGTGATTAACGTCTCGTTATTTGACTTTTAAATTTATTCAATGTAACAGAACCCCGGCTCCCGCACTTATCTCTCCTCCTGTTACATTTGGGGGTTCGTCCGATCCCCAGCAGTAGGTGGCACAGCGGGTGTTTCGACCGCTCTGAGGGAGGAACCTGAGTGGTGAATCTCAAAAGAAGGGGAGAATAATGTTGCGGTCGAGGTATAAAGGCCATTTACCAACCAGCTTGGTTGGTCCGGGTCTCTTAGTCTCGAGGCAAATCGGTCGCTTTGTGTGCTAGAGGTCGACGGTTCGAACCCCGGCTCCCGCACTTAGCTCTCCTCCTGTTACAGGTGGAAGAATGTTGCACAAAATCTATGCGGTTGAAACAATGAATCGTGTTTTTGATACATGTAATGCATGTATGTGATGATACATGAAAAATTAGTTCTTTAGAAGCATAATTAATTTGTAGAAAAATAAAAATTAATAAACTATGTTATGTTATGGAACTAGCAGAAAAAATTCTCGAAAAATACAAACTACAGTAGAAATCAAAACTAAATTGTAGCATAATCACAATAAACTAAGTATCCTTCTGCTTCAATATTGAGAACATCAGAAAATGACATCATTTTAAGGAAAGCTCTCTCAGATCATTGCATTATATGCGTACAAAAAGGATGCACAGTTTACAGTGGGAATTCTACAACTTATTTTGACTAGTACTGTACCAATACTGTGATACGTTTTTAACTTTAGTTTAAAGTAAATAAAGAATTTGTGATGTACTTTTATCTTATTTCAAGCTGGGCGTGCGTTGTAATAATTTCAATAAAATTGGTCTCCTTGAATAAAATAACAGTCGCTCAAACCAGTGGCGTAACAGTAATATTGGGGGGCTCTTTGGTCACATAGTGTAATTATTCTGTACATTATAATGTTACATTCTAGCACACTCACTGGGTGCAAACATTCTATTCAGAAAAATATCCATCCGGGCTTGACTAGTTTAAGAAGTTCTATTGATGGTTAGTGGATACAGTATGGCAGTCGTGGACTGGTTACATTCCACAGGTGGGAAATATTTCCACGGGCGCAATAATATTAGATTACAAACACTAATTATAGGAGTAATGGTCAAAAATTTAATTAATGAAGCACCGGGTACAACCCGGTGCTTCATTAATTAAAATTTTCCTAACGGTGATTTTCATTCGTCCTTTCGTTCGTTTCAGTGTTTGTTCCTTCGTTAGTTGGTCAGCACCTTAACCGAGAAGGAGTCATGTTGGCATTGGTTGGTTTTGGATACTAATTCGACGGTTTGATATAACAACTTATACATAATGTATCCACATATGTAAATGAATTAAAATTAAAATTGTTTCGTCATCATTTCAACTAATGTCTCATGTTGTCATGTGCCACGTACACAACCCCGTAATTGGTTTCAGAGAATAGCGCTCCAATTCCTTATGCAAGCTGGTATTGAAGCATCCAACCTCAATGCTTCAACTACAACGCTGTTTCGAGACACTTAATAATTATTTTTGCCAATATGTTGTGTTGGGGGCCCCTAAAAACGTGTAATTGTTGGGGGACCTTAGGGGACGTCCTCATCTCGTTGTACAGGCGTTACGCCACTGGTTCAAACAACGAACCCCATCATTCAAATATGGATGAAAAATAACTCAGAGGTACGTTTTGGTTATCTGAATATGTTATTCTCAAAGATAATCTACTAGGTTTGGAGTAGTTCAGATAATAGCAGGTGTTTTTAATTAGCCGGGAAACACGGACACTCAGGTGTTAGAGCATTGAACTTCAAACCGAAATGATCATGGTTCGAACCCAACCAGAGGCAACTATGTTTTGCCCTTGGGCAAGGCACTTTATCCCAATTGAACATATGGGATCACGATGGCGCTGTGTGCTAAGGCGTACTGCAAAACAATGGCACATTGGTCTTCATGCAGTGCTAACACCACTTGTGTGGAGTTAGTATCTTGGGGAGTCTGACATTTGTTCGCCGCTGCTGGGTGGTTCTCTCCGGGTACTCCGGCTTCCTCTACCCATAAAACTGTCCGACGCGTGTAGTTAAAACTCCAATAAAAACTCATCCCGATTTCCCACGTGCAGGTATGTTACGCTGTGTACTAAGGCGTACTGCACGTCGATGGTGGACTTACCTTCAGCCAATGTTAACCGTACTTGTGCGCAGCTAGTACGTTTGAGAGTTTGACAGCTACTTGTCGCTGCTCAGTGGTTACCTCCGGATACCCAGGCTCCTTGCAACTGAAAAATTGTTCGACGCGAGGTGGCCCTGGTTGTCGAAAGTGTCGTTTAACCCTTTACCCAACGCAGAAGATATCAAAATTTATTATTTTAAATATTATTTGTTTTTTTAAATTTTCCAAAAATTTCAACAAAACCATATTATGTGACCCCTCGTTGGAACGAGCTCAACGAGCTCGTTCCAACGAGGGGTCACATGATATGGTTTTGTTGAAACTTTCTGAAACATAATATTGTTTCAACTGCTGAATTTGCATATTACGCGGGCGGATGCGGCCGATTCGTTGGGTAAAGGGTTAACCGAAATAAATCAATCAATCAATCAATTTTTAATTCGGTAATGATATGCTGTTGGGTGGTATATCTTTCCATCAGTGTTTCACACATCATAAGTAAGGGAGAAGGCAGATGTGTTTAATCAGGAAGAGAGACAATCAATTTTCGATAAATACAGAACAAGCGACGCAAAACATCACGACATGACCCACCTGGCATATCGCGATGCTTTGCACTGCTAAATTCTGTCGGAATATTCAAGGCACAACCCTTTTCTACACTAATAGCAAAAGCAAACATCCCCACCCTCCCTGCTTATTTGGACATTTGTAGAAAAAGTTTGCCTGAAAAGTGTTGTTTTCGTCGAGTTTGGTGAAAAAGTGTCAATTATTGTTCGCGTGGTTGGACCACCGCACCGTGTATAAGTGAAAAAAAAAACATTCGAGATAACTAGATTTGCCACACAAACGTTCGTGTATGGGAAGGGAGGCTCTCTTACCCCTCCTTCCTACATCTACGCGGTTGTGCATCAGCTCTAAAAAGAATACATGAAGATTGTTCAGTTTCGAAATGGACCGCGTCGCTTCCACTGTTACATGCTGAAAAAACACAAAGTCAGACGCACCAAAAAACTACATGAAATCAAAACAGACAAAAGTCTACTCACCATTCGCCATTCAGATTTGGTCCCAGACAAATTTACGGTTACATAGTCTCGGCTCAAATGGTTGATATAATTATATATTGTTTAGCCTCATCTCTACTGGAAATCACAAGTTTTTCCAGACATGTACTCCGTGTATAACACGACGTCACTAAACATTAATGGTCCCTTATCTATAGACAATGGCTGTCGTAAGTGTCGTTAAACCCAAATAAATAAATATATACACACATAAGCAAATATCCCGATACCCTAAAGTGTACGCCCACCATTCTGAGAGACAAAAGACATTGAATATTTCGAGTAACGAATATACAAACAACAATATAAACAACTGACTCAAAGCCCGTCTACGTCATCTCGTCCGATCCCTCAAAGGCAATTATAACCCATAATTATAAAAACAAACTGTCCGAGCTCGTGCAAAACTGCTGTCAAGAATTGATAAGTTAAATTTAATGACAGTGTTTGTTTAAGGTAATTGTCAATTAACTGCGCTATCTTCATGACATAATTTAATTTGATAATAACACGTGAACAAGCCGCTGATTTGTGCAGAAGTTCTCAAATGAGAAAGTACATGTTACCCATGTGGCCCCAGGCTGCTTTTCCTATCCCCTGCCCCCCCCCCCCCCCCCCCCACACACACACTTTCCGCCACAGAACATATGCGGTGAAACTGCGTTGTCTTAAATAGTTCATCAGTGTCCCCAATAACTGGTAGTGAACATTTGGGACTTTAATGTTCAAATAGGATGGATAAAGTAGGTGTGTGAATAGAGGAGATGAAGGGGGGGGGGGGGGGGGGTGAGAGGGGTGGGTGATGGAGAATTACTCACTAGAGGTCTCAGACCAAGAAGGGAGGACGGCACAAGAAATAAATTCATTAGAGAAAAATTCACGGAGGATTGTAATCAAAATTGGACAGAAGGGCCCAATGAAATTGATCTTCGGGAGGTTTGTGTAATAAAGATATTTGGAGAGTACCTGAGTGGCACATTGGGTGGGGTGGCGGCAACTACTGATCAATTTGAGATCGATGTCACAGGGGTTCATGGAAGGAACTGATAAAGACGGTGATGAGGGACACCACATGTGTAGCTTGGACGTAGATGAGACCCTGAGTCATTTTCTCTTGGAATGCCCCCAAATATTCGTCAACCCTTTCCCAACGTAACGGTCAAAACCAGCCAGCGCTATTCTCAAAAATCGCCAATTAATTTTCTTTATTTTTTCATTTTTTGTCTCAAAAAGATAGGTTATGACCCCTCGTTGGAACGAGCTCGTTCCAATGAGGTGTCATAAACCTATGTTTTTGAGACAAAAAATGAAAACAATTAGTTTTTCAAAAAATTTATTTGCATGTGTCGTCTGCTTTTCATGTTAGATAGGGCTAAACGTAATACGATTCGCTGAAAGTATAATGTGGAAATGGAGAAAGGAGGCAGGGGAGAGGAGGAGCAGCGAGTTGAGAATCTCTATACAAATCAGCGGCTTCTCCAAATCAAATGGAATTATGACATGCAGATAGTGCAGTTAACTGACAATTACGTTAAACAAACAATGTTGTTAAATTTAACTTATCAATTCTTGAAATCAGTTTCTGCACGAGCGCGGCCAGTTTGTTTTTTTAATTGCGGGTTATAATTGCAATTGACTGATTTGACCAGACGGGGCGCGGTGGCTCAGTTGGTAGAGGTGCAGGCTGCAAGCCGAGAGGTCCTCGGTTCGAATCTCACCTGCGGCAACCGCGTTGTGTCCTTGGGCAAGACACTTCACCCCGATTGCCTACATGGGGGCACGATGATGCTGTGTACTGAGGCGTACTGCACGTCGCTGGTGCGCATGTCTTCAACCAATCTAACCCTGCCTGTGCTACGGTGCAGAGTTCAGAGTTACGATGTTGGAGAGCTGACAGCTGCTCGTCGTTGCTCGGTGGTTCTCTCCGGGTACTCCGGCTTCCTCCACCCGTAAAACTGTCACGGTCACGATTAGCCATTGTGCATAAGTATGTGACCTTAAACACCAATAAATAATAATAATAATTTGACCAGACGACGTAGACGGGTATTGAGTCAGTTGTATTAGATTTTGTTTGTATAATGGTTACACAAAATATTCAATGCCTTTTGTCTCACAGAATGATGGGCGTACATTTTAGGGTATCGGTATATTTTGCATTTGTCTGCAGATAAAAGGCCATTATTGTTTAGTGACGTCGTTTTATACACGGAGAACAGACCTGGAAAAGCGTGTGATTTCCAGTAAAGACGAGGCTGAATATTACATAAATATATCAACACGACCATGTGAGCCCAAACTATATAACTGACACTCTTTTTGGACCCAAAACTTGTCACATTCGATGGAAAATGGTGAGTAGACTTTTGTCTATTTTAATTTCATGTGTTTTTTTTTGTGCCTCTGACTTTGTGTTTCTTCAACATATAACTGCCGCACGTTCCATTTCGAAACTAAACAATCTTTATGGCATCGTTTATAGCTGATGCAAAGTTGTCAGAACGGGTAGATGAAGGAAGGAGGGGCAATAGATCATTCCTCATACACGAATGCTTTTGTGGCGAATTTAGTTCTCTCGAATGTTTTTTTTTCTCACTAATACACGGTGGCTCAATCAAACTAACAATAATTGACACCTGAATGCTTTTCAGGCAGTCTTTTTCAACAGATGACTAAGTAAGCAGGGAGGGTGAGGCTGTTTTCCTTTGCTATCACTGTAGAAAAGGGAGGCGCCTTCAATATTCCGAAATAATTTAGCAGTGTAAAGCATCGCAGTGTGCCAGGTGGGAAATGCCGTTATGTTTTGTGTCGCTTGCTCTGTGTTTTTCGAAATGATTGTCTCGTCTCCGAACTAAAGAAAAGCGCTTTCTTTCTCATTTAAGCTGTGTTGCACACTGTTGCAGAGGGCTCAGAAAGTCCTTTGCAGCAGTACGCCACATGGCAGAATATCATTACCTAATTAACCCTTTATCCAACGCAGACGATATCAAAATTTATTATTTGAAATAACATTTTTTTAAATTTTTCAAGCTCAAGCTCGTTCCAACGAAGGGTCGCATAATATGGTTTTGTTGAAATTTTTTGAAAAATAATATTTTTTCAACTGCTGAATTTGCATATAATTGTACACTTACAGTGATATGGGTCAGTCCAGTATCGATATACTTGGAGGATAAAATAATAAATGCAGTCTGCAGCCGTTTTTTATTTACTGATGCCTCTGACTTTGTGTTTCTTCAACATATAACTGTGAGGCCCACACGTTCCATTTCGAAACTAAAAGTCTTCATGGCATCGGTTACAGCTGATGCAATGTTGCCAGGATGGGTAGACGAAGGAAGGATGGAGGGATGAGCAAGAAATCACCCCCTCCTCATACACAAATGATTTTGGGCGAATTTAGTTCTCTCGAATGTTTTTTTATAAAGGACGAAGGCGTCGGAGGCGCCCGAGTTGAGACGTCGGCGAAGCCGACGTCGTAACTCGTGAGTTCTTTATACTAATTTCACACTTTTTTTAACGTAGGAAGTAGTTAACGAGATGAGACTTCACGAGAATGACTCTGGCTGATTAAACTTTTAGGGATTTTTCCCAAAGGAACCTGGGACAAATGAGGTTACATTTTTTTTCAAGGATACTCGGATGCTAGAACAAGTGATGGCTCTCCACCATTGCTTTCACCCTCATTGCGGGGGGGGGGGGGGGGGGGGTCACTGATTATGTCACGTGACGTCCTTAGCAAGTAAAGCACGCCCCTGGCAATGGGCAAATTACTGGGCCAATTTTGATACATGGACCTAACATGCATTGCATACGAAAACAGACAGGTCAATGGTGTCATCACGTGACTTCCCTGGCAACCAGAGTGCCCCCTTAGCAACGGGCAAACTGCTGGGCCAATTTTGATCAATTTTGATACATTGACCCAACATGCATTGCAAACGAAAAGAGACAGGTCAATGGTGTCGTCACGTGACTCCCCTAGCAACCAGAGCGCCCCTTAGCAACGGGCTAACTACTGAGCCGATTTTGACCAAATTCGGTATACGGTCCCAAAATGCAATGCAAATAAAAACAGGCAGATCAATGTTGACGTCTCGTAACTTCCATAGCAACCAAAGTGCGCCCTTAGCAACGGGCTAACTACTGGGCCGATTTGGACCAAATTCGGTATGCGGACCCAAAATGCATTGCAAATGAAAACACACAGATCAATGATGACGCCACGTGACATCCCTAGCAACCAGAGCGCCCTCTTAGCAACGGGCTAACTAGTGGGCCGATTTTGACCAAATTCGGTATACTGACCCAAAATGCATTGCAAATGAAAATAGACAGATCAATATTGACGTCACCTGATTTCCACAGCAACCAGAGCGTCCCCTTAGCAACGGACTAACTACGGGTCCGATTTGGACCAAATTGGGTATACGGACCCAAAATGCATTGCAAATTGAAACAGGCAGATCAAAGTTTACGTCACGTGACCTCCCTAGCAACCAGAGCGCCCCCTTAGCAACGGGCTAACTACTGGGCCGATTTTGACCAAATTCGGTATACGGACCCAAAATGCATTGCAAATGAAAACAGTCAGGTCATTGTTGATGTCACGTGACCTCTCTAGCAACCAGAGCGCCCCCTTAGCAACGGGCTAACTACTGGGCCGATTTGGACCAAATTCGGTATGCGGACCCAAAATGCATTGCAAATGAAAATAGACAGATCAATATTGACGCCACCTGATTTCCATAGCAACCAGAGCGTCCCCTTAGCAACGGGCTAACTACGGGGCCGATTTGGACCAAATTGGGTATACGGACCCAAAATGCATTGCAAATGAAAACAGGCAGATCAAAGTTTACGTCACATGACCTCCCTAGCAACCAGAGCTTCCCCTTAGCAACGGGCTAACTACTGGGACGATTTGGACCAAATTCGGTATACGGACCCAAGATGCATCGCAAATAAAAACTGGCAGGTCAGTGTTGACGTTACGTCTTTTTTCCTCTTCCCTGACATGACCCAGAAGCACAGGATTAGCTGTTTCTTCATTACTCGCAGAATTATCTGTTATGATAACTACACTCAATACCGGTACGTCGGTATTTTTTTCATTGAAATTAATGAAAATGGCTCACTGAAATTGGCACATAAAGCTCTAGGCCTATTTAATTCAAAAGCCAAGTCTGTGCTGTCTTGTGAAGTGTGTATGTCTGTGCTGGCTTGTGTAGTTTGTGTGTCTGTTGGGCAAATCGCCTAGAAACCTGGTCCGAATCGTCCACAAACATGGTCCGAATCGTCCAATAATCTGATCCGAATCGGCCAGAAATATGGTCCGAATCATCCATAGATCTGGGCCGAAACGTCCTTTATAAAAATCTGGTCCGAAACGTACACGGGCCGAATCGTCCAGACACCATGTAAAGAGTTAATTTTCTTACGTTCGATGTGCACTCTATTGGCTTTAGCTGTGTTGCACAAAATATTAATTGATTTCCATAAGGGGAGATCATTACCATTTGGCATGTGGGAAATTTGAACATCAAACAGGAGAGAATTTTTTTTTTTTAAATTTTGGAAGTTTGTTGTATTATTTGTTTGATACTCAGCCAAAGCCCCTCATTGAAAGAAATTATCTTTCTCTGCCCATTTTTTGTTTAATTTTCTATAATTTCAGATGCACTCTTTGAAAAAAAAGGTTTATTCCCTTTCATTTTTGGCTTAACAATTGTCAGCAAAACTTTTGTTTCCAGAGCACTAGAAAGTTCTATGTTCCTCATGCACAAGTTTCTGAAAACTGCATATCCACTGAAGAAAGATACTAAAAAAATTTTTTAAAAAATAAATAAATTAAACCCCCATCTTCATTGTTTTCCACAATATATTGACCGAGAATCATATATCTTTTGATTTGTTTTCAAGGGGGCGCGGTGGCTCAGTTGGTAGAGGTGCAGGCTGCAAGCCGAGAGGTCCTCGGTTCGAATCCCACCTGCGGCAACCGCGTTGTGACCTTGGGCAAGACACTTCACCCCGATTGCCTACATGGGGGCACGATGACGCTGTGTACTGAGGCGTACTGCACGTCGATGGTGCGCATGTCTTCAACCAATCGAACCCTGCCTGTGCTGCGGTGCAGAGTTCAGAGTTACGATGTTGGAGAGCTGACAGCTGCTCGTCGTTGCTCGGTGGTTCTCTCCGGGTACTCCGGCTTCCTCCACCCGTAAAACTGTCACGGTCACGATTAGCCATTGTGCATAAGTATGTGACCTTAAACACCAATAAATCAATCAATCAATAAAATCATTTGTTTTCAAATTGATCTGTTCATGTTTAAATTAATTATTCCTCAAATTTTTCCTCAACATAATGTTTCACATGAAACTCTTTTTGTGATACTCTGTCTTATTATTTTATTTTAAAGATGGTCTTTTCAGTAAAACTGCATTGACATATTATCATCGTCCTTTTTTCACAGCACTGCTGTATTTTCTTGTTTTCACTTATACACGGTGGCCCAATCAAGCTGACAATAAATGACACTTTTTCATAAGGAAAGACAAAAACATGCCTTTCAGGTACACTTTTCAACAAATGACTCAGTAAGCAGGGAGGGTGGGGCTGTTTTCCTTTGCTCTTAGTGTAGAAAGAGGTTGCGCCCTTAGTATTCCGACATAATTAGCAGTGCAAAGTATCGCAGTATGCCAGGTTGGACATGCCGTTTTGTTTTGTGTCGCTTGCTTTGTGTTTTTCGAAAACTGATTGTCTCGCCTCGGAACTAAAGTAAAGGGCCTTCTTACTCACTTATGGCTATGCTGTGTGGCACACTGTTGCAAAGGGCTCAGAGATCCCTTTGCAACTGTCCACCACATGACAGCATATCATAACCTAATTAATAGATAATTGATAGATTTATTTGAGTTTAACGACACTATCGACAACCAGGGTCAAATCGTGTCGAATAGTTTTTCGTGTGCAGAAAGTCGGAGTACCCGGACGTAACCACCGAGAAACGACGAGTAGTTGTCAAACTCTCGAACGCATTAACTCCGCACAAGTCGGGTTAACAGCGGTTGAAGGTAAGTGCACCATCGATCTGCAGTACGACTTGGTTCATACCGCCACCGTACTCGACGTCGGTAATCGGGTTTATTTTTTTTTTTGTTGGAGTTTTAATGACTCTTTCGAGAGCAAGTGTCATCTCTTGTCGGATAGTTGAGGGAGCCGAAGAGAACCACCGAGCAGCGGCGAGCAACTGTCAGACTCTCCAACGTACTAACCCCGTACAAGCGGGGTTAGCATTGTTTAAAGGCAAGTGCGCTATTGACGTGCAGTTCGCCTCAATACACAGCGCCATCGTGACTCCATGGGGGCAATGGGAATAAAGGACACAACGCAGGTGCCCCAGGTGGGGGTCGGACCGTGTCCCTGGCGGTTTGAAGTTCAATTCTCTGACGACTTAGCTACAGCGCTCCCCAGCTAATTAATAACACCACAGTTATCTCAACTAATCCAAAGACCGATAGTTTATGTTTGAGAAAAAAATATTCAGATAACCCATAACGTTTCCTCGAAATTATTCTTCCTCCATATTTGAATGACGGGGTTATGAAGATTGAACATTAACCCTCCATCTTACGAAATTGTCATAACCGACCAGCTCTACCCACAAGGGTAACTGACCATTAATCTGATGCTAGGGGGCAAAGGGGCCAGCGTGTGTCCTTTTTCGCCAAGTACACAAGTGGAAAACACTCTACTCTCTGAGAACTGTAACTAAGAAACACTAGAGTATTCGTTGACTGTATTTTACGTGTGCCAATGGTGGATTGGTTCGTGTATCTCTCATAATGGCGGAGTTTGGTGGAAAATCACCAAACAAAAAAAGCTATACAATCGGTGCATGGGGTGATTTTTAAAGCTTTACATCGTCCCTTGAGTGGAACAAGGTGCCATCTGCGATCCTAATCGACCAATGCTAGGATTGCAGTTGACACCTTGCCCCTCTTAAGGAACGATATATGTATGTGTCAATAGTATTGAATGTAACATTACTTTTTAGGACAGGTTGTAAACACCTGGTGGTAACTCATACCCACATTCCAGAACCCTTTTTGATACCCCCGCTCTCCCTTCCCCTTCGGACGCCTTCAGCGGTCTTGGTTACCAACGGAAATGGAAAATGGAAATTATAACATAAGCATTTAGTTGTAATCCTCAACTCTAATTGTACCTGGAATAACCACATAGAACATCGTCGCCTGAGTGGTAGAATGTTCTATGTCCCATGTCAGGCGACGACATATCTGTCCCTACTTGAATATGCGGATACAGTTTGTGACAATTGTACAGGAAATGACTCACAGAATCTCGAAAATATTCATGTTGCCGCTGTCCGAATTATTACTGGTGCCACACTGAGTGCCAGCAGAATCTTATATGAAGAAACTGGTTGGGAATCGCTGCAGTCAAGGTGAGAAAAATATAAGCTAATACAGTATTTTAAAATGTATCATAAAAAAAGATTCATAATCTTGTACCGTCTTATATTTCCAATAGAATTCACCCACCAATATCAGTGAATCAAATACGTGATTTGCATCATGCTCAAAATCGCAGTGTCCCTTTCTGTCGAACCCAAAATTATCAACTATCATTTATTCCATCAACAACAAAACTATGGAATGATATCCCTGTCAACATCAGAGAAAATAGACTCATTACAGATTTAAAAAACTATCTAAATCAGAGGGGGCGCAATGGCTCAGTTGGTAGAGGTGCAGGCTGCAAGCCGAGAGGTCCTCGGTTCGAATCCCACCTGCGGCAACCGCGTTGTGTTCTTGGGCAAGACACTTAGCCCCCATTGCCCACGTGGGGGCACGGTGGCGTTGTGTACTAAGGCGTACTGCACGTCGATGGTGCACCTGTCTTCAACCATATGTTGGGGAGCTGACAGTTGCTAGCCGTTGCTCGGTGGTTCCCTCCGGGTACTACGGCCAATTCCCCCTTAGACCAACTGGTGTGTTCTACTATAAAAATAATTCTATGTAAAATAATTCTATGTGAATAATTAGATATATTTATAAATATTTATAAATGTATTTAATGTTATTGATTATTCAAGCCTGAAAATAAGCAGTCTGTCATTTGCAGAATGAGGTCCCCAGAGGGTGAATTTGCTGATGCTATCCCATACAATGGGCCAGTTTATCCTCTGGGTACCTCTTTCTCTTTATGCATGAGACCTTGATTCAGGTTGAGGTTTACAGAGGGTAAATTTAGTGATGCTACCCTGCTGTGCAGGGTAGCATCACCAAATTCACCCTCTGCGGACCTCATTTTTCAGATGATAGTCGGCTCATTTTCTGGCTTGTCGGTATTTTATAGATGTTGGGCTGATTTTTATAGATAAATACTTTCCTAATTATCCTTAATCAACCCTTACTCAATAACACTATGTAGTTGGTATAAGGGGAATTGGTCTTTTAGGAATTGGCCTAAAGGGAATTGGTCTAGTGGGAAGACACCATAAGAAGTGATACACTGTGCTTACTTCCTTTCATATTTGACTGTAATACCTTACTGTATGGATGTGAGTTTTTTGTGCTCACGATAATCGAATTATATTTGAAGCGGTGCATCAGTTTATTCTCAAATCTGAGCGCTTCACTTAATGTTTGAATAACCATAAAAGGTCGGAGGATGGACTGCTTTTGTAAATTTGGACAGTCAACATCGTTAGGCCTCGAGATCGAGTTACCGACAAATCAGTATCAATCGAAATGGTGGTGCCTCGCTGTGTTCTTGACCTCGATCCCTCTTCCCCCAGACCACTCCTACCATGGTGTTAACACGGGTTGCTTCCATCCCAAAAAGCCACGAGAGCAGAGGACTCCACGTTACAGTATTTTGAAATAACTGTCTTCACTATACTCATATTACATGACTCAGTGCGTGGAGGGTGTGTTGTGGATGGATCGCCCATGGAGTGGAAATTCCGCTCAAGCAATAATTGCAAATCTGTTGCAAAGCACGGCAAGAGAAGGCAAGGCTCTGGCCGACGGACCTCCGGGTCGAACCCGGAGTCCCGTTGGCCGAAGTATTGCTTGTGCTGCATGTCGTAATGTACAGGACTTGAAGTGATACATTGGATGATAGTTCCACTCTGCAGGAGGTTTGGTTGCAATTCGCTCTCCACGTGTTGTAGTTATCCGGTAAAATACTAGCTGGTTTGCTGAACCACTCCATTCCTGATACGTTACATACAAATGGCTGTTAGTTTTGGTCTATCACAGAATACCTAACTCTAACTGACCGGGTGGGAGTTATACTATGTGACCTTTGGACCTCTATTGGTTGGATTGTAGTTCTTGACTGCACTGCAACTGGTAGAAAAGTACATTTAGTTTTTTTTAAAATTCGTGGCACTTCTCTCCTACGTAAATACACGTGCCTATTTGAATACTATTGTCTCATTCCGACATTTTTATTCTTATGTATCTGTCCTGAGTCAGCAGTCAATACTTCTTGATAAACATTACTGGAGGTGACTTACCTAAGACAAACTATCTTAAAAACCGACAATTATCCAGATACCTCAACTGAAACAAAGTACGGAACGGATGTGGTTCAACAGCATGCAGTTATTAATGCCCATTTAACCCTTTACCTAACGAATCGCCCGCATCCGCCCGCATAATATTCAAATTCGTCGAGCTCGTTCCAACGAGGGGTCACATGATATAGTTTTCTTGTAATTTTTTGAAAAATTTTAAAAAATGATATTTAAAATAATAAATGTTAATATCGTCTGCGTTGGGTAAAGGGTTAAACAAAAACCCTTTTCTACCATATCTTTCCGTATTCTTCTTATATTCATTATTCAGTTAACAATATATACAATTATCTCTTATTTCCCCCTTTACCAAACCTACTATCAAATCATAACTATAACTCGAAAGTTAAATGAATAATTCACCATTATAGGGTTTGGACGGTAATCTTGATTATATGTGTACCTGTCTTCTCGACTGTATTATGTTCAAGTGTTCTACTGGTGGAAACAGCCCCATATAAGCTTACAGCTTACTTTTGGATCCACACTGACTATAACTGATAAGATTGTATATATTTGAGAACTGAAAATAAATATTGTTTAAACTTAACTAAAATGGAAATTACATTTTTATTAGTTTTTTCACTGTTCGTCTGAATGTATAATTTATAACACCAACACATTTCAGCAAGGGGTTATAAGCTTGTTTCTGAGGCAGATGAAAAATAAAGATTTAAATTGAAAAAAAGTCCTAAATGCTGTCATCCAGTGGTGTAAGGTCGAAGGTTAATCGTGTATTCAGTATTCTCATGAGAGTTATATTAGTTTGACGATAAGCAAAATGAAGAAGAGGCATCAGGAAGTTCAGTTCATCCATCCGTGACAGAACCTGTGTTTATTTTTGCAAGGATTTCTGTCATGTGCTTAGCTTGTTTTTATAATTTTAAAACCCACAGCCCAAAGTCTCTTTTTTCACCTTGGCTTTTATCCCAAAGAATAACCACCACGAACAATAAATATGCATTATTTTTAAGAATGGTCGCGCATTCTTTTAACCCCTTACGTAACACGAAAAGCAGACGGCAATTGCAAACACAATTCTGGAATACCTGGATTTTGTTTCCAGTTTTCGCCTCAAAAACATAGCTGATGACCTCTCATTGGAACGAGCTCAAAGAGTCCGTTCCAATGAGGGGTCATATACTATATTTCTCAGACAAAATTGAAAATAATAATGAAAATTGAATGGAACTGTTATTTTTGTGAATAACGCTGGCCGACTTTACCGTTATGTTGGGTAAGTTGTTGTGCTGATACAAACAATCAATCTGACCTAACCAAGAATTTATCTAGATTTTCTACAGAAACATCCGCGCACACAGGGTATTGTCGTCGATGAGTTATCTGAATAGCACGTGTGCCTGTGGCTTACTGGTCACGGCATTGGACTTCAAATCGAAAAGTCCACGGTTCGATCTCCGCCAGGGGTAACTGTGCTGTGTGCTTGGGCAAGACACTTAATTCCGATTCTCTACCTGTGGGTACGGTGGTACTGTGTCTGATGCGTACTGCACATCAATAGTGCACTTGATTTCAACCACTGCTAACCTTGCTTGTGTGGTGTCAGTACGTTAGGGAGTCTGACGATTGCTCGCCACTGCGCGGTGGCTCTCTCCGGGTACTCTTGCTTCTTCACCCGTAAAACTACACGACACTAGGTGACTCTGGCTGCCGAAAATGTCATGGAACCCCAATAAATAAATAAAAAAAATAACAAATGTTATGTGAAAAAAAACATTTGCTTGTTCGAGAGCAAACATTGAACATATAGAGTTCTCTCCCTTCGACCAGCGGTTGACAAACCACTGTAAACAATCAAAAAGGTAACAGTGACACCGTCAGTCGCACTTGCCTTTTTGCTTTTAAACAGAACAATTTCTGCACATACGATATGTATTGTGGAAGTAAATGTGAATCGGATAAAGCGATAGCTGAGACAGATGGAAGCTTGATGGCTCGGTGGTTAGAGCATTGAACTTCAAACCTAAATGTCCATGGTTCTATCCTGACTAGCGGTAACTACGTTGTGTCCTTGGCAAAGGCTCCTAACCCCGATTGTCCATGGTGGGAACGGTGCCGTAGGGCTGCACGATATTCTAAACTGAATACCAGGTATCGGTATTCAAAACAATAACGCGGCATACTGGTATATCGAAAGACTGTTCAGATATCTGATCATACGTACCATAGTAGGGACTTGAACGATCACAGTGGAACGAATTAGCATGCTTTGGTGATGCAATTTGAATAACCCTTTAGCCAACGCAGACGATATCAAAGTTTATTATTTTAAATATTAGTTTATCGAATGTTTCAATAAATTTCAACAAAACAATATCATGTGACCCCTCATTGGAACGAGCTCGTCCAGCTCGTTCCACTGAGAGGTCACATGATATGGTTTTGTTGAATTGTTTTGAAAACTATTATTTTTCGACTGCTGAATTTGTATATTACGCGTGCGGATGCAGCCGATTTGTTGGGTAAAGGGATAATATTATTCATTCGGGATTACAGTTATAACTCAAGACAGCTTGAAAGTTAAATTGTGGGTAAATAAATAATGACAATAAATCGATATTGTTGCAATTACACCGGCATTCTATCGATACTGGTTGAATGCCGGTATGAATCGGTTTATCGATATACCGTGCAGCCCTACGGTGGCGTTGTATACTAAGGCGCAGTGCACGTCGATGATGCGCTGGCCTTCAATTAATGCCATCCTGCATGTGTGGAGTTAAAACGCTGGGGAGTCATTTGCTCTTTGCTACTCGATGGTTATTTTCGATTACTTCGACTTCCTCCGCCCATCAAACTTCCGACACGAGGTGTCCCTTTCAATTGAAAGTGCTTTTAAACCAAAATAAATATAAAAATAGCTATAAAGGTAGCTGCTACTCGGATAGTTTTTGTAAAGAAAACATTACTTATATTCTATCAATCACACAGTTACATATCAAAGAAGTTTGGTTGTAGAAAAAGCCACGTCCCAATTTTTTATTGGTGTTTAACGACACTTTTTCGACAGCCATGGTCACCTTGTGCCGGACATTTTTACGTGTGTTGGAAGCCGGAATACCCGTAGAGAACCACATAGAACTAGCGAGCGACTGTCAGGCTCCCCAACATACTAACTCGACACAAGCAGGGTTAGCGTTGGTTGAAGACAAGTGCGCCATCGGCGTGCACTGCGCCTTAGTATACAACGCCACCGTAGGATTGAACGGTATATCGACAAACAGATACATACCGGCATTCAAACCAGTATCGTCTGAATACCGATGTAATTATAAAAAAAATATCGATTTATTAGTTCTATTGTGTCCGTATGTGGGCAATCGGGATTAAGTGCCTTGCCCAAGAGCACAGAGTAGTTACCCCTGGACGGGTTTGAACCATGGACCTTTCGGTTTGAAGTCCAATGCCGTAACCACTGTGCCACCGCCCTCCCATCAATTAATTGTGAATTCTATTGTCAGTAGAGACTGTGTCGCCAATTTGTCCTAAAAGTTCCAATAGACGGTTGCTTTTGCCCATGTACGAAATTTATTAAAACCGTCTAATGGTTTTATCAATCTTCGTTTAAATTCCTATGTACCTTGTCCATGTGGCAAAACAAAAAACAACACAAAAATGAGGCCCCCGCCCACAAAAATACCCCAAAAAACAAAAACAAACTTCATTGCAAAGTGTGGTTTAAAAACTATACCACATTACCTTACGTCATCAAATCAGCGTCCGATCTCATTGTTATTACTGGGTATCGTATCTTGATCCTTTTATCAAGTCGTTATCTGGCACTGGAACACATACCATAAATACTCGTAATATAATGATCTGACGTTCTGGAAAATGTTTGTAGCATCGCCACCATTCTTTATATATATAGTAGTATAGAGGAGAATCTCAATGGGTTTTTGGTGAACCTCGGAGTCATTGACTCCGGCGCTCAAATCCGTTAGGCCTCCCCTCTTCTCCACACTAGGCCTAGGCTATTTATATCCTAATACTGAAACATTTAGGCTATTCTTCCCGAAAGTCCATGTAGGGCCCAGCCCCAAAGCCCCTCCAAAAGGCCAAGTTTTGCATAGCCCAACTTGCATTTAGGATTTCCCCACATTGTTTTGGCTTTCCCTGTGTGTGGTCTCTCCCTCCCCAAAGTCCAGTTTCTCCCCACCAAAGCCCTTGTATGGGCTGTTCTTCTCCATCAAAGCGCTCCAACGGCTAGCCTAAAGCTGGGAGTCTTCCAAACTGAGGCGTCCAATGAGTACTAACAAAGAGTTCCCCGCCCCTTCCTCACGTAAATTTGTTGATGGTATCTCTAAGAATACTTCGGCAAAATGCAGAGAACTTCGAGTCAAGCTTCTCGATTGTGTAGAATTTGCGCAATTCGAAGGAATGGTGTTTACACAAGGTTACCCCCAGTTGCCCACTGCTGCATGCAAAGCGATGTGGAAAAGACAGCAAGGTAAGAATCACTTACTGCTTCATTTTCCACTTTGTTTGCAGAACAACTGAAAGGAATCAAAATAATAGTTTAACCCTACAACCCTACAGGGCTGTAGGCATAAACTATTAATGAACCCTTTCTGTGATAAAATTATTACCAACCATCCCTATAGACATGAAATAAAATAGCCTTTGACTATGGATTCCTTGATATAAGACCGTTTTAATTAGGAATGCAGGGCTGGGTGTTTAATCTGTTATTTCAGGGCGCTTTCCAAAAACAACTACATGTCTGAGCATCCTACCTTTTTGTTATATTAGTTTTTAACGACACTTTAGCAGCCAGTGTCACCTGGTGCTGGACAGTTTTGCGGGAGGAGGGTGCCGGAGCTCACGGAGAGAACCACCGAGCAGCGGCGATCAACTGTTGGACACTCTAACGTTTTAACCCTTTACCTAACATGAAAAGCAGACGACACTTGCAAAAAAAAAAAATTCTTGAATAACTAATTTTTTCATTTTTTTGTCTCAAAAACATAGTTTATGTCCCTCATTGGAACGAGCTCGACGAGCTCGTTCCAAAGAGGGGCCATAACCTATTTTTTCGAGACAAAAAATGAAAATATAATGAAAATTAAGTGGCGATTTTTGAAAATAACGCTGGCCGGTTTTGGCCGTTACGTTAGGTAAAGGGTTGACTCCACACAAGTAGAGTTAGCATTGGTTGAAGACAAGTACACCATCGACGTGCAGTACGACGTAGTACACAGCACCCCCACGTGAAAAGTCGGGATTTAGTGCCTTGCCCAGGAACGCAACGCCATTGTGGGGATCGAACCGTGGACCTTTCGGTTTGAATTTCAATACAGTAACCACTGAACCACCGCGTTCTTCTACCTTTGTTTCGTGTATGTACCATTTGGTCAGAATAATTGATGATGGAACAATCTATTTGGATCCTCAAAGATTTTTTCTTTTTACCTTTATTTTTTTTTTTTTACATTCTATTTTCGGTTGGGTTAAAATGAACCCAAATCAACTGGGTTGAGTGAATATGAACCCAATTGGGTTCATATTCACTCAACCCAGTTGATTTGGGTTGATTTTTAACCCAACCGATTTTAGAGTGTATTTTTACACTATCTCATTTCATTTTGCTTTATTCTCTGGGTTGATTTTGTTTTATAACGTACCTTCTTATACGCCCGTTGAAATGAGTCGTTTCATGTGGTTGGTTGGTCCATCAGTCTATCTGTCCGTGCGTTGTAAACGTTTTAGTTACCGTGTGATAACTTGTGTCACATCCAATCGGTATATAATCTGATCCACAGAAAATGCATATCAAGTTCGAAAAAAATTGGAATTTTACAGACATTTCGTCAGAGAGTTATTGCCCTTTGAGGGCTTGAATTTTCGTGATTTCATGTTTCCGGATGAACATCTCAAGTCAGACTCAATCTAGTCAATCAATGTTTGGCATACGTCCTTACTCACAGAGAATGCAGACCATGTTTGATTTATATTTGACGTTTGTGAGACAGTCTGTGGAGTCACTGTTATTTAATTTCTTAGAATTTCCTTGATTTCAGTTTTCAGAATGATAATTTCAGTCAAGCCTGATACAGCTAATACATATTCGATATTTGGTCTTGTCTATACAAATGGCTTAAGTTTCCATTATTTGGGGTTTCTGGATGATGACGCCAGTTATAATCGACACTGCCAACCCTCCTTATACTCACCCCTTGTACATGGAGGGGCATACAGTCGTCCCGTTGAGAGTCGCTCATGCATTTGGCTGTCCATCCATCCGTTCATCCCAGTCCGTCTGTCCGTCCGTCTGCCCTTCCACCGATCTCCCATCATTCCGCCTGTCCCACTCATTAGCAGGAAATAACTTTTGTAGCTTTGACCGCACATTGCTCTTACTTGATACATTTGTTGCCCGTAGTGGATTGGCGATTTGGATTGCGTTTGGTTTCAATAAGTCGGATATCAAGGTCACTATTACAATAAACAGATGTTTTAATTTCGTGCAATTACTCCTGTTTCTTTATGTGAGCGAAACTATAGCTTCGTCCACAGATTGTCTGTACGATGTCAAGGCTTATGTTTCCGTAGTCTATTCCGGATTACATGGAATAGTGTGACATGCGCAGTGAAGATACAGAATAGTGTTCGCAATGAAACAGCAAATTGCACTTCAAGTGTAAACCAGAAAGGAATTTGAGGAAGTGGCGCTCGCAATTTTTGTTGATGATGTTGTCAATGACAATATGGCTGCTGTTGTTGCTCATCTCATTGCCGCATCTGTACAAAACAGCACAGCTCTCCTATGGATAAGTAGGTCAATATGACCAGATTAAAAAAGAAACAAAAAATTTACAAAGATACGCTGGCCAGAGCACTTGAGTTTTCTTATTATTATTTCGACTCCCATTTGTTCAGGGGCGTAGCCAGGATTCTATAATTGATGGGGGGGGGGGGGGGGGGTGGTCATTTCTAGCCATTGTTTGTGGGGGTGGGGCATACCATGATATTTGTAATGTTGTGGGGTTTCGGGATTCCTTGCCTAGTCCAAACTAGTGGAAGTGGGAGGAGGGGGTAACGACCGGAGGTCCTAGTTAGGACAAGGACGTGGGAGGAGACGGCTGACGACCAGAGGGTCCTAGTTTGGACAAGGCCTCTCCCGAGAAAATTTTGCAAGATTTAGTGCTCCAAGATCGAATATGAGGCAATTGTAGCATGTGTAGCCCTATATTGGAGAGCATTTTGGTGTTTGAAACTTGCATTGGATCAATGTTTTGAGAGTTTTGGCCTGTGCCCCCTCCTCTTCTCACCCGTGGCTACACCACTGCATTTGTTATGCCGTGGTCTGAAGCTGATTCTTTGCCGAAAAATTAATGCCTCCAACCCTATCATGTTCCGGATTGATTTTGATACGAGGAATATTTTGGGGTTTTTGTTCTTTTTTTTCTTTATTTCACTGCCGACTGAGATGGATGTTCGACACATGAGCAGTCGGGTACAGGGGCGTATCCAGGCCCAGGATTATCAGATTCTATAATTGAGGGGGGGGGGGGGTATTGGAGGGCAGGGGCGGCGGAGCCGGGAGCACAGGAGGCACGTGCCCATTCTTTTTTCACCAATTATGGGTACCCAAACAAACAGGAGTATTCTTACATAACCTACACAATACCTATGGCCAAATTGACTGTGGAGGATGATAATAGTTCTAACAAAACTAGCAACATAATACTGTCGGCATCGTTGTCCATTTTATATAATGGAGATATTGCACGTCGCAAGTTCGCAACCAGTAAATCCAATATTAAATCCAATAAGCAGAGACTATATTAATAGTACAACTAGTCCAAAACTTGGACCCACATTCGGTAATATAATTTTAGGGTTTGGTAAACTAGTCCAAATTTAGACCCAAATTCCGTAATATTACTTTCTGGGTTTCGTTCGTCCTTTGGACTTGCCAAACCCAAAAATTATTTATATTGCGGACTTTGGGTCGAAGTTTGAACCATGGTATTTAACGTGCGCATGTGTTCCCTTTCCGGAGTTGCATTTAATTTTGTTCAGTATTCATGACATACGGGATAACAAAGTATCCCTCCAATCCAGCCCCCACCCCACCCCCCTCCACACACACACACTGAGCTCCTATTTTTTTTCTCCTTCTTTCAACCCTGCGGTTACACAGAAAAAAAAATGTGCACCTCCACCACTTTTTTTCGAGCTTCCTCCGCCCCTGGGTGAGGGGTGGGTGGGTTACTATTTGGAAGGTTGTTAGGGGGTTTTTGGGGGTCCTCCCCTTGTCCTAACTAGGACTCCTGAAGAGAAGTGGGAGGATGAGGCAATGACCACAGGGTCCTAGTTAGGACAGAGAAGTTCGAGGAGGGGGTAACGACCAGACCGACTAAGTCTAGATAGGGCCTCCGCCGAGAAAATTTTGCAAAGTTAAGTGCTCTAAGATCGAATCTGATGTAATTGTAGCATTGTAGCCCTATACTGGAGAGCATTTGGGTCAATATTTCTTTTTTCTTTAGGGGGGGTGCTAAAGCTTTAGGTTGACCTGTGCATCCAGCCCCCCCCCCCCCCCCCCCCCCTCACGGCCACGCCACTGGCCAGGACGCCGGCTGAGCCGGGAGACTGGGGACATCTTCTCGCCATTGTGTCCATACAACTCTGCTCGTTGGCGTTATTTGAGGGAGAATTTTTAAAAAAATTTCAGTATTTGGTGTCCGCTATTTGTTGGTTATGAGTATACTGAGAACCAGCAAAGCCTGTTTGTGCACTCTCACCACAGAGTTCCCGTGAACAAGAAGGTCATGAATGCACCGCCGCGTTGGGTTAAGGTTCAGTAACAATACCCGATCTCTCCAGGGGGAGGTGGGGGGAGGCATACTCACACAGCCTGGCTAGAGCGTTATAATGGGCTGGGTGTGGTGATACCCCTCAAATTTCTAACTGGTGGGGTTGGGTGGAGAAAGGTTTCCAGATCTTCAGTTTTCAGAATTTTGGCCTTTTTTCGTCCGTAGGATTTCAGCCTTGAAATCAAGTTGGTTGTACTATCCACCCCCGACATTCATCATGTTAGGATTTCACATCCAGATGTAATGTTCTGTCACAATAATCAGAGTTTCGGGTCAAGGGGAAATAAATGAGTCAGTTAGGGTGCATTGTCGCTTCGTAGAAAAAAATGAATTCCAGGGTCCAAAAAAAACCCATTTCCTCGCACCTGAGCGGATATTTTGAGGTTTTTCATGGAAATACATTTGTAAGATTTCACATTTCACAATTTAAGTGCTTGTAATTGCGGGTGTGTATTATAAATTAAATTTGTGTCTTCGCGTTTTCTACTGCCCAATCTGCCTCCATAGGCAAGTGTTTTGTCTTTACAATCAATATAATTAACAAAAACTATTAGTTTGAGGTAAGATCAAAGAGAAAATTGCTGAGAACAACTACTTTGATGATGATGTTTTGATAATGATGAATCTGTATACTGATGACGGTCTACCTTTTCACCGCCCCAGATATTAGGACAAGCAATCTACGGCCTAACCCCCTGCACCTACCCCCCCCCCCCCCCCCCCCCCCCACACACACACACGGTTTTTATGCCACTTTTGGACGTATTTCGAGGACCTGCGACCAACTTTGAGGAAAATTTGGGCTTGGGGAACGTGCTCCCCCACACCCCCGTGACCATGCCACTTCGTACGAGTTGTGTAAGAACATACCGGGTAACAATGATATACAACGTCCAGATCACATTATAATTGTAAAAACGGTCTGATACAAGGTTTTAACTTTTAAGTCTGTTTAAGTACCAATTCTATACAACGTTGCTCTAACGTTAACAGTGTTACATCAAAATGTTCACACAAAATGGTGTTTTCGTTCTAGTTCAGTTGTAACGACGTTGTTATACAACACAGCCATTTGATCACCTTGGAGTTTGACGAAACTAGGAAATTACATCTTCAAAACGTTGTAGTGTGACACAAAGTTGCGGTTACGTTGTGTGCCAGACTGAGCTGGGTCCATGTGCCACTAATGCTTACCTTACTAAATTTTATGGACATTTTTGTAATTGATTGTAATACAATTGTCACTGTTGATGTTGAAAACTTAACTGGTGAGTTATTTTTGGTTATAAAAAATTGTTGACGTGTCTTTTTCTTGTTACAATTTATGGGAGCGTGCCTACAGGCACCCACATAAATTGTAAGAAGGCAAATTCCAACAAAGTAATTTCATTTTGTAGATAATATGAAGCACATCCAAAGAATATTGCAGCACTTGAACTTCAGAATAACTTAGCCCGAATATGGGCTCCGACTTCAACACCCAACCAGCTGAAGAATAAAATTCATTTATTCAATTTGGGGGGAGGGGGGGTGGGGGAGGGGGTAAACGGACTTGTTGTTTAATTGACTTCATAGTTCTTTCTCTTTATTTTCATCAATTATTTGTGGGTATGTTATGTTTAAATATTTTGCTGAATTCCATGTACTTGACATATTTGTTATTGTCTTGAATGCTCACACTTTTTTGGAGAATACAACGAACGGAAATATTTTCCACTATTTGTTGATAATTGCGCATGTCAGGAATGAAAGGTAAACCATCTAAACCTGCTCGCGAGGTGATTCACTCAGAATGATTCGGAATGATATTCCAGAATGACGGTTTGCAAAGAAAACAGCCCGATTGATAATCCGAGTTGTCTGCGCATGCCCGGAATAAGCCATGTATTCTGGAATGGACTACGGAAACATGAGGAAGAATCGGGATTGCGCTTGGGGTCAATAGGTGAAAGGCCAACCTCACTATTACAAAAAAATAGATTTTTGTTTTCCTTGCAATATAATTTTAGATTCCTTACGCGTTCGAAAATATAGCTTCATACACAAATTACATATAAGGTGCAGTTGATTAATATTGCTTTTGTGGACAAGAGGTCAAAGGTCAATATCACTGTGATTATAAGTAGATTGTTGCTTTCCGCAATCATTTTAATTTCCTTCAGCGTACGAAACTATACCTTCAGACATGCTCTGTATACAAGATGTCGCTAATTGGGATTGCTGTTTAGTTTTCTTTTGCATACGAAATTATAACTTCATACACATATTGTGTTTATAGGGTTTCGATGGCTGTGATAGCGTGTGATAAAAGGTCAAGGTCACTGTTACCATACGTAAACGTGATATCCGTGACATAACTTTAGTTTCCTTATTCGAACGAAACCAAAACTTTATACACAGATTGCATATAAAGTGTTGATGAATGGGAATGTGTTTGGGAGAAAGGAGTCATAAGCCAAGGTCACGGTTACTATAAATAGATTTTTATGGTTTTCGTCCAATAACTTAAATTTCCTCATTCGATGTTTGTATTGAAGTGGACAACAGAATGTAATAACCAAACCAGGATATAAGCAATTTGGCATTTGCAGAATGAGGTCCCAGAGGGTGAATTTTCTGATGCTATCCAATACAGTGGGCCAATTTATCCTCTAGATACCCCTTTCTGTTTAGGCCTGAGGCCTTGATTCAGAGTGATGTTCACTGAGGGTACATTTAATAATGCTGCTCTGCTGTGCAGGGCATCATCATCAAATGCACCCCATTTTTTAGGCTTGTGAAGACGGAAAAAGTGGTTTTTTTAACATAGTGGGACGAGCGGACAGCCGACATGGCCGGCAATTTTCGACATGGGAAGAGATTTACAGGACAGTTAGCTCCCCTTAATTTTCTGAGGTTACCAGTAAATTAACACAAAGAGTATGGGAATTTCGTGTAAAAATTGAAATTTCGAAATGTTAGCGACGTTGTATCATCGATGTGCGCGTCATTTTACAACCCAAGTGCGCATCATTTTACAAACCACGTGGAAACGACGGGAAGGGAAGTAGTGCTTGTGCTTGTTTACTCTGGTGAACAAGCTATGTTTTACTGGTAAAATTGGCTCCATTCACCAATGCTTGGGTTTCAATTCCTCTAAAATGGGCTAGATTGGTATAAACGACTGACTAAACTTAACTTTATCTCCATGTTGCGGTCCCGATTAGCCATTGTGAAGAAATATGTGACCTTAAACACCAATAAATAAATAAATAAAGCAGTTCAGGAACTTCAGGAACTTTCGTGCAGACAGTGCCGGATTAAGGCAAGGGCATTATGGACTGCAGCCTAGGGGCATCCGTCAGCTGAGGGCCTCCATAGATTAAAATAAATTAATTTACTGTGAAAAGTTACTTCATTTGTAAATGCAGAATAAAAGTATAAGTATGCTGAATTATCTCTTTAAAAAGGTCTCAATTAATATATTGTATAATATACTGGAATAATTTTTTGCCTATTATTCCGACTCGTTGGCACTGGCAATCCTGATTACAATGAGATGATCTCATACTCGCTTAGGGTCTGTACAAGAAATCGCTGATTCCATCGAAACGTTCTTTCTTCTTCTTTCGTCATTGCTTTGTGGTTGTGCTTGCACCAAAGACAAAAGTGCTGAGAGAGTGTAGATTAGCATTGTTCCGTGATGTAATTTGAATTAACGCTATCCTATACATTTTGTGGAATTCTGCACTTTGTTATCTACATAACCAAGTCAAAGTCCTATAGCAGTGTGTCATTGTGTCAACTTGTCAAATCTATATATCAGCAAAGGCCTATCTTCCTTTTTTGTGGGTTCTTTTGTTAATTATCACTGGGGGGCTCACAGTCGCAGTATCTGTTGTCCAGGGGCCTACAAAATCGTATTCCGGCCCTGCCTGCAGAGTAGTATACTAATATAGAAACTGGCTTTTTATAAATTCTTTCCCAATCAGTTTGTACGTATGCCTCCTATTCTCTGCTTAAACCTTCATCCAAAAATAAGAAAACGGCGATTTCACCAGTTGTTAATGTTCTGAAACATTTTTACTGTCCATTATATCAACAGTGCGCGCGTCGTGACATATAATACAGACAATATCCTTTCCATTAATATATAAGTCTAGGAGGTAAAATTTGCTTCTTTTTTTTCTCCTTCGAAGAATAAAAAAATTAAATTTACTGCGAAAACACATTCGCTCAAGCGCTAAAGAAAGAGCCAACGTGCATGTTACCGAGTTGCTTCTAATTAGCTTGCAATAAAAAGTCAAGTTTCCTTCTGTAACTTTTAATAAACGAAAACAAGAGACAGCTCCAAGAGCTGTCTCTTGTTTTCGTTTATTAAAAGTAACAAAAGGAAACTTCGCTTTATTTTCGACTGATGTCATAGGTGTTTCAATTTGACCTCCCTCACAGGTCTAATATTTCAAGGAAGATAACTTTATCGAAAGTCGATTTTTATGACGAGGTAAGTTGGGGATGGTAGTGACGTCCGTTCAATAACGTTATCTCAAGGTGTGTGAGGATACAGAACTGTATAAGGGTGCATTTTGTAATAATGTGAGTTAGGGTGTGGGTGATGGTGTGTGCGTGAGAGGGTGTGTGTGTGAATGTGTGTGCGTGTGCATAACGTTCTTGGAAATGAAAGCTGTCTAGTGGAGTTATCCTCCTGACAAAAACATTTAAATTCTGCGAAAAGGACATAAACGAATGCAACTTCTAGGCAACGGACCTTCAGGGTTCATTGGCTTAAACTTGACGTGTGTTTCTTTCCATTTTTCGAGTTTATTTCCCCAATGTGAAGTCGTAGTTGTTTTGTTGTCGACATGCACTCTCGTGCACGGTATATGTCTGTGTATTTGTTCATTGAGATAAGTAAGATAACGCTATATTGAATTACTCTGCATTTGAAAAATGAATACTTTAGACAAGTAAACATACTTTGTATAACACTATGATGGGTTAAATATTGCTCGAGGGCGGGGAGTAATACTTTAACGAAATCTTATATTCTACGCGTATATATAGATATATAAACAATAATACCAGGTGACGTTTTGCTCTGCGTGCCTTTCATGCGACACAAAAATGTCGGGATTTTAGTCACACACCAAATTGTTTTGGAAGCCACTTCATTCAGTCTGTAACTAGTTGTAACAGCTGCGGTGTGATGAGTTGGTTATAAAAAACAACCATTGTGTGGGGTCGAAAAACATTTGAAAAAGTGCGAAAATTAGAGATGTGATAATCAGCGAGGCCAGGCACGTAGCCAGGAGCAACACATTAGAAGGAGACAATGTGAGACGTCTGTCGATCTGACAGACTGTGGCTGTCGTCTTTCTACCGCTCTTTGAAAATACAAGTCCTACCTTTCTACTTTTAGGGGGTTGTAGGTTGACATGTGTGCACTGTGCCCCTTTGGTTACAATTTGTGGGTGAATGACGTGGGGTGGTGTAACCATCCGTAGTTACCATGTTGAATTTGCCTCTCGCTTTGGGGTTTGATTTTTTTCCAATACGATGGTGATTTTTGCAATTCCTTTTCTCCGCACAGACAGACGGACTGGCGGACGGACGGTTAGGCAGTCGCTTGTTCGGACGCTTGGTCGATCGATTGATTGTGAAGGCATGCCTTGATGGTGTAGTTGGGATATTAGTCAATATGTAACTTAATAAACTCACGACTTTTTGGAAGTGTGTATTCTGGATAAATAATATACATGTTGGAGGTGTCACGCAACTTTCTATTTAATTAACATGCACCGTACCGATACTCCAAATTATAAGTGCTGGGCCCACCAACAGCCATTATAAACTTTTATTTTGTATGACCGAATGTGTGTTTGACATTCCGTCCCCTGAGTGCCAATATGTGAATACTGGCACATAGAACACATTGGAACTCAGGGGACGAAATTTAGTCCAAGAATTAAATCTTATCTGGAAAGAAAGTACATGATTTACTAGCAAGAGAAAATGTATATAAAAAACTCCAATCTAGACGAAAATGACGACCGGGATTTTTTTTTTTTTTTGGGGGGGGGGGGGGGGGTGGGGGGGGGGGGAGATGTGTTATACACGCCCTAAATGCACTTAGAGACCACCAGAGTACATAACACTCAGTTTAAGTCTCTTGGGAAAGCATTGTGTGACATGAAATCCAACTTATGCAAAACATAAATAAAATATTGAATCTCACTCCGGGCATAAACCTCTACTACCGGGATTAAGGATTTTATTATCAATCGCGAGTGATTATTTCTATCACAGACATATGTACAAAATACGATCCGAATAATTAATATCTTTTAAGTTATATTCCGGGAGCGCGGTGGCTCAGTGGTAGACTGTTGGGCTTCTATGCTAGAGGCCCCGTGTTCGATCTCCGTCAGGGACGACCCGCGTCGTGTCCTTGGGCAAGGCACTTTATCCCGGTTGCGTAGATGGGGCACGATGACCCGTGTATTAAGGCGTACTGCACGTCGATGGTACACATATCTTCAACCGCTGTAACCCTGCTTGAGTGGAGCTTGAACAGAGTTAGAATGTGGAGGAGCTGACAGTTGCTCGTCGTTGCTCGGTGGTTCTCTCCGGGTACTCCAGCTTCCTCCACCCGTACAACTGTCACAGTCACGATTAGCCATTGTGCATAAATATGTGACGCCAATAAATAAATAAATCAGTTATATTCTATGTCAGTCGTGCATAGATTAAAACGTGCAGCCATGTAATCCCAGTGGGAATCATCGGAAGAGGAGCGTGGCTTGATGATCACTGCGATAGAAAGTTTCAGCCTTATTAGTATAATGAGATCAGAAATCCATTTCCAGGAATGAAAGTCTTCTTAAACCTTTACCTACCGAAGCAATCGACCCGCTGCGTCATTTTCAAAGTGAGCAGTTGAAAACAAACAATATTTTTCAAAATATGTCAACAAAACCATGTTACCCCCCTGACTCCAATGAGGAGTCACATGATATGGTTTTGTTGAAAATTTTTGAAATATTTAAAAAAAAACAGTAATTAAAAAAAATAAATTTTGATAGTCCAAGGTCACCTCGTGTCGGACAGTTTTACGGGTCGAGGAATCTGGAGTACCCTGAGAGAACTACCGATCAACCGCGTACAACTGTCAGACTCCCCAGCGTTAGCATTAGTTGAAGACAAGTGCTCCCTCGACGTGCATTACACCTTAGTACACAGCGCCATCGTGCCCCATCTACATTTCGGTTTAAAGTCCATTTCGGCAACCTCTGAGCCTCGCTGGGGTAGTCAATTTCGCGCCACTTTATATGCCGATGTGACCATTTTAACATATATTTAGGGAATTTTTTAACCGCATTTCCTGGAATTTTCTAACTGGAGTCACTATTTACCCCTGTGAGTGCAACAAGACATCACCTGCAATGCTAAATCATTGCAGATGATGTCTTGTTGCACCCACGAGACGAATTCCAACTCTACAACTCAAAGGTTATATATTTCGAACACAAGGGGAGACGTTGCATTCGGATTTCTTTATCAGTTGAAAATCCACAGATAGCATTTGAAAAATTCTCACTCATGTACAGTGTGGAGTACAAATGCTTTTATTAAAAGTCGAATGCACGGCAGCCTGGGGAGGGGGTACAGTTGGAAATTCAGAGAGAACACCCTCTCTGAACCTAGACTCTTCAGCCACGCTCCTGTCTGTAAGTTTAAAATATTATCTACCCTCTTCACAGATTCGATGATCGCTTGAAAGAGTTGATCCTTTAGGTTTCGCAACCTTCCATCAAACTTTGTGGTGTGGGTGAGAATATAAATATAGTTTTAGCATTAACAACAACGGGCCTCAAAAGCCCAACGATTCGTGGGCCTGACATTTGATCGACAGATGGTGAGGATTACTGTATTCGAGTACGAGTACTTGAGGGCTGTCCTAGAGCAAGACACTTTTCTCCCTCCATTATACGTGAAACATACGCGTGCCCCGGGTGAGACAGCTGGGTGGGATTATTATGATCCCCGATGAGGCTGGAGGTGGGATGGGGAAATCTCACCCGAGGGGCAAGATATTTGAACCAGACCCGAGGCTTGCCGAGGGTCTGGTTCAAATATATTTCCCCGAGGGTGAGATTTCCCCATTCCCACCTTCAGACTCATCGAGGATGATTTTTCTCCCCCACCAAGCAGCGATTATGTAAGCCAGAGGTAATCGGGAGTCACGTGCTGATTCAATCAACTCATTTTGTATTCGTTGTTTTGAAAAACTGATTACACCATCGGAAAGAGCATGCATAAGTTATGTATATACCAAAGTATATACCACGAAATTGATTAGGAACGGTGGTAGCTTGAGGGTTGAAGAGTTTTAGAGCATCTTTGATCACACTGCATTCCGATGACGTCAATATGACTTAGTTGGCAGCAAGAAACTGATACGATATGCATAACGTCATAATAACGTTATAAATGTATAACGTCACGTGGGTGGGGTGGGATACATCTGTCTCTCCCCGCTATCTCACCCGGGACACACGTATGCTACACATGCAGTGGGGTGGAAATTTCTCTCCCACCCACCCAACGTGACATACTCATTTGCATATTTTATTAGGTCGCCGGTGTAAAAGGAATGGAAGACCGTAGGAACGTTAGTCCCTCTGGACTATTATTTCGCGGAATTATAGTCCTAGGTCTAACATTTCTAGGGATAGTAGTCCGGCGGACTACTATTCCTAGAAATGCTAGACCTAGGACTATAATTCCGCGGAATAATAGTCTAGAGGGACTAATTTCCCTACGGACTTCCATTCCTGTTACACCGGAACTATATCATCATCGTCTGCACAATTGTAAATAAACAAAAATGGCTTCACGATTTCCCGCATGCAATCCACGTGCCATTCAAAATCAACAATGTTGATTTGTTTCAAACCCATGTTTCTCTGCAGATTTAATAATATCACTGCACGAATTTATCGATCGATCAATAATCTCACAATGGCCTTTACATTAGAGTTCCACACGCGCAAATTCATTAACCCCTTAACGGACAGTGTTACAAATAAATTTTTATAAATTACGAAGGCAACGGAGGCGCCCGAGTTGAGACGGAGGCGAAGCCGACGTCGAAACTCGTGAGTTCTTTATACTAAGTTCACACTTTTTTAACGTAGGAAGTCGTTAACGAGATGAGACTTCACGAGAATGACTCTGGATGATTAAACTTTTAGGGATTTTTCCCAAAGGAACCGGAGACAAATGAGGTTACATTTTTTCAAGGATACTCGGACGCTAGAACAAGTGATGGCTCTCCACCATTGCCTTCACCCTCATTGGGCCAAGGTTCCGCTCCACAGTTTTCCAGGCATTTCCAAATATGACATGCCATACACTCTCTTCAAATGCAAATATTCTGTAGCTTAGTTATCTTACTCATAACATGGATTACATTTCCCAAATCCACAAAAAACATATAACACTATCTGACTAAGTAGAAATAAATAATCTGAATGTGGGTGGAATAATTTATTGTCAAAGGCCAGACTTCAACCTGAAAAATTGCATGAAAAAATGCCGAAACCAGTCATTTTCAGCCACCTAGCAGCCTCAAAAGTAGAATTTTCCCACCAACCCCACCTACCCACCCCTGGAACAGAGCATCCCCTGTTTCTAAAATGCAAAAAAAAAAATTATGTTTCCGTCTCATTTTTAGTTACCTGTCTGGTAACAAACCCGTGTAAAAATTATATTTTAAAAAATAGCCAATTTTTCGAAGCCACTGTTTCCCATAGTTCATCTGATAATTTACCCCTATGTATCAGACTCCAACTTTGGGACCAAAACTTCAAATTATCTTGTCCACCAAAAAGCCTCATGTAATCATATATCTGATGCTAAAAATATATCTCTATTTTACATGGCCTTAGTTTCAACATAGGCCCTATGTTTAGAATTTCACCCCTGTGCAATAGTGCGAAACGTAGAGCGGAACCCAAGGGACTCCTAATGGATGGGGGGCCAATGGGTCACTGATTATGTCACGTGACGTCCATATCAAGTAAAGGGCGCCCCTAGCAACGGGCAAACTACTGGGCCAATTTTGATACATGGACCCAACATACATTGCAAACGAAAACAGACAGGTCAATGGTGTCGTCGCGTGACTTCTCTAGCAACCAGAGCACCCCCTTAGCAACGGGCTAACTACTGGGCCGATTTTGACCAAATTCGGTATACGGACCCAAAATCCATTGCAAATAAAAACAGATAGATCAATGTTGACGTCTCGTGTCTTCCCTAGCAACCAGAGTGCGCCATTAGCAACGGGCTAAATACTGGGTCGATTTGGACCAAATTCGGTATACGGACCCAAAATGCATTGCAAATGAAAACAGATGGATCAATGATGACGTCACGTGACTTCCCTAGCAACCAGAGCTCCCCCTTAGCAACGGGCTAACTACTGGTCCGATTTTGACCAAATTCGGCATACGGACCCAAAATCCATTGCAAATGAAAACAGACAGATCAATATTGACGCCACGTGACTTCCTTAGCAACCAGAGCGCCCCCTTAGCAACGGGCTAACTACTGGGCCGATTTTGATCAAATTCGGTATACGGACTAAAAATGCATTGCAAATGAAAACAGACAGATCAATGTTGACGTCACGTGACTTCCCTAGCAACCAGAGCACCCATTAGCAACGGGCTAACTACTGGGCCGATTTTGACCAAATTTAGCATACGGACTCAAAATGCATTGCAAATATAAACAGACAGGTCAATGTTGATGTCACGCGATTTCCCTAGCAACCAGACCTCCCCTTAGCAACGGGCTAACTACTGGGCCGATTTTGACCAAATTTCGTATACACCCCAAAATGCATTGCAAATGAAAACAGACAGGTCAATGTTGATGTCACGTGACTTCCCTAGCAACGAGAGCGCCCCTTAGCAACGGGCTAACTACTGGGCCCATTTTGACCAAATTCGGTTACGGATCCAAAATGCATTGCAAATAAAAACAGGCAGGTCAATGTTGACGTCACGTCTTTTTTTTCCTCAGATTTTTTCTTAACATAATGTTTTACATGAAACTACATTTGTGGTACTCAGTCTTATTATTTTAAAGATGGTCTTTTCAGTAAAACTGCATTGGCATATTATCATCGTCCTTTTTTTGCACAGCAGTGCTGTATTTTCTTATTTAGTATATACCTATGGTATATACCTAACTTTTGTACGATCTTTCTGATGAAATTGTTCGTTTTTCGAAAGGACTACGGCTTGATAAATTGGGTATGTCAGCGCGTGACCGCCAATTATCCATAATGACGTAATCCTCGTGTGGGGGGAGAAAAATCATCCACGGGTCTGGTTCAAATATCTTGCCCCTCGGGTGAGATTTCCCACCTCCAGACTCATCAGGGATCATAATAATCTTCACTGGGCCATAGGTGTGGGAGGACAGTGTCGTGATATGCAACGGTGTATGGCTCGTTAGTAGTACGCATGTCTTTAACCCTTTACCCAAAGTAACGGCCAAAACCGGCCAGCGCTATTTACAAAACTCACCATTCATTTTTTTTTGTCTCAAAACATAGAAAATGACACCCCACTGGAACGAGCTCATCGAAAAATGAAAAAAATTTAGTTAATCAAGAATTTTGTTTGAAAGAGTCGTCTTCCTTTCGTGTTAGGTAAAGGTTTAAGAAATTCGAATCGAGATCAAGCTTCAGTTGTGATTGGTCAAGCAGTTAGGTAGCGTAATAGTTACTTACTGGGCCTTTCTCTCCGGATACCATCGCTTCGCTTCGCTTAAACTTTACCAACTGACCCTTAACTAACGTAGCATCAAAATCAAACCACTCTTAATCACAAAAACAGCAATTTAAATTCTATAATTTTGTCCATTTTTGCCTCAAAATCATAGCTTATGACCCCTCATTGTAACGAGCTGAACGATGAGGAGGTCAAAAGGTGTGTTTGTGAGTCAAAAAATGAAACTTTTCTAGACGTTCCAGAAATCCTTTTGCAGGGCTGATGTCCTCTCCTTTTCATGTTGGACAAAGGGTTAACCCCTCACCTTGTGTAGTTCTAGTCGCCGTTCAGATTTTATTCGCTTTTTTGTTTTGTTACCTCGAAAACATAGCATTTGTCTCCTCATCTAAACGAACTCATTGAGCTCGGTCCAATAGGAAGACACTAGCGAGTTTTTTTAGCCAAAAATGAAAATGTTTTTGTTATTCAAGAATATTGTTTGCAAGCTTCAACTTCGAGTCGTGTTAACCCTTTACCTAACGTAAGGCCCAAACCAGCCAACGCTATTCGCAAAAATCATTATTTAGTTTTCTTTATTTTTTTTTTCTCTCAAAAACATAGCTTTTGACCCCTCATTGAACGCGCTCGTGCAGCTCGTTCCAATGAGGAGTCATAAGCTATGTTTTGACGCAAAAACAAATGGAAAAAAATCAGTTATTCAAGATTTTTGTTTGCAAGTGTCGTCTTCCTTTCGTGTTAGGTAAGGGGTTAACTAATAATCATGCACTTGCTTGAAACACTTGGTTTGATTGATAATCGGACTGGACACACACACACAGTCGGCCATACAAATGGAGGTCTGTGTAGTACCTTATCCGGGCTATTGGGAGATCAGCGTGACCAATTAAGAATACCAGTATGGTACAGGTTAATTAAATAATAAATCGCGTTACGACTACTACATGTATATTTTATTTATTACCCAGTAGATTTTTTAACTTCTCGAGTGATTAACTCTTAAGCCGCTGAGTATTTTCCAGATATTTTTCATCAAAACTAGTCATGGCTGCTTTGAGCAGCCACGACTAAAGTTGATGAAAAATTTATCTAAATGTAACACAAGAAATCATTGGTGAAAACATCCATTCAATTTACAGGAGGTGGGGGGAGGGGGGGGGGGGGTGATTAAATCTGCCCGAATTATATGTATTTCAGTGACAAGAGAAACCACGTGCCGGGCGTGAATACTGGAATATTAGTCAGTAGGGACCTGGGTGATCACAGTGGGGACAAATCAGGTTCACATCCCTCCTACCATCCCCACCAATCAGGTATCATCGCGAGGCCCCTGTTCAAATCACAATAAATAACTAATTAACTGGTAGAGTGCTGAATTATTTTTGGTCATCAAAATTTGTTCATGCATCTTTGTCTTGTTACAATTACCAAAGGCACTCTCTCATGATTTGTAACAAGGCAAATCCTAACAGACAAAATTATTTAACTTCAAAGGTAGTATGAAGCTCATTCACCAAAAATGCTGCCTTTAAGTTGAAGCACCTGCTCTTCATAATAAAGCCCAAATATGGGCTTCCAGCACTCTACCAGTTAAAGAGAAAGCCTTTTTTGTCGAACAAAAACCTTTACTGTTATTATTGCTTTACGGGAGAGTATTGTATTGTAGTAGTCCCCCGTGGGAATCCTGGGACGTGAAGTAGTGCTTCTTTATTTGGTAAACAAGCTCTGCTTTGCTTGTAAATTATGACCCGGTCATCGGTACCTGGGGGAAGTCTTCTAAAATTGGCAACGTGGGTATTAACGTCTGGTTGAACGTGACTGTGCATCCATGTTGCGGTCAGGATTAGCCATCGTGCAGAAATATGTGACCTTAAACAGCAATAAATAAATCAATTGTAAAAATGTATGTATTTTTTACGCAACAGTTGTAAATTACTTTGTCACTATTATCTATTTTCGACAGTAAGCTGAAGAAACGCCTTCACGATACAGCGGAAGTTGCAATAATTGGGGGAGGAGTCGTTGGTGTCAGTATCGCCTACCATTTGGCAAAGCTTGGAATGAAAGATGGACTTTTACTGGAAAAAAACGTAGCTCAATGTCGGATCAGCCTGGCACTCGGTAAGAACACATTCCAATAACTACTAACTTTCAGCTTTTATATTCATACGTGAACGTAAGAAAATCGTAATCAAGATATGTTATTCTGGACGAGAACGTCACGAACGTTTGTAGTAGATTCGGTGTATTCAATGTAAGGATTATGTTTGTTATGGGGGACAGTGAGAGAGGGGAGAAACTGTTCATTTCGTTAGATGAATGCAAATAAATATAATTTTTTGATAAGGTTATGCTTATTATCTTTTCCTTTACCGGACACCGTGTTTTAAAGTTTTTCCACCTAGTTTTCTTGCACTCTTTAGAGATATTTAGCAACCACAACAAAAGGTAAAGAATTCATAAATTCCCTATCCTTTCCAAAAATCTACATTCGTTCTCATTGGAACGAACTCACAGATCTCGTCCCAACGGGTGTCACTTTGGAATGTGTGTACACTTGTAGAATCAGTGTTTTACAATTACAATCAATCTTAAAAGGCATGACCATTGGGGACGTCCATTTTGTTTTCAAACAGTGTCCGGTTGCTTATCAATCCATTTGTTTGCAGACTAATTTGCCGCAAAAAGTCCTGTACACTGGCGCGTCGCGAAGGTGATCGATTTGGGAGTGGGGGAACCCAATTTATCCCGACTGTCATGAGTCAAGTCCCGACTGAGGACACATTCTAACTACATGATCAAGGCATGCCTTCTTTGAAGGCATGCCTTGATGATATAGTTGGAATATTTACCAATGGTCATTGCAGCTAAATAAAAAGCCCAGGAAATTTGTTTATGACAACCACGTGGAGTAGTCGTGATGAACGCGCTTTCCAGCTCATTTTTAACCCTTTACCCGACGTAACGGTCAAAACCGGCCAGCGATATTCTCAAAAATCGCAAATTAATTTTCATAATCTTTTTCATTTTTTGTCTCAAAAACATAGGTTATGACCCCTCATTGGAACCGGCTCGTCGAGCTCGTTCCAATGAGGGGTCATAACCTATGTTTTTGAGACAAAAAATGAAAGAAAATACTTATTCAAGATTTTTTTTGCAAGTGTCGTCTGCTTTTCATGTTAGGTAAAGGGTTAATAAGCGCGTACCGGACACAAAAGTGGTCATGTTGGGGCCTCAGCGTCCCCAATCAATCAAAGACTTCAATTTGCATGAGATGAACTGTGTGTGTTGCGTAAGTCCAAGCCAATCTAATCCCATAAGAAAGTACATAATTACCAACAAGAGTGAACTGATATCGAAGACCCCAATCCAGATTAAAATGCCCCAACTGGAAATTTATTGGAGGGTGTCACTCACTGCATCTCTCCCCCTCAGTTCCGACACAAGTTGCACCAGCTTGTACACCAGCCGTGTATTCACCTTTATATTGGTGGATAATTTATCGAGGATGAAGTGGGAGCTCTGTGGCTCAGTGGTAGACTGTTGGACTTCCATGCTAGAGGTACCGAGTTCGATCCCCGTCCGGGACGACCCGCGTTGTGTCCATGGCTAAGGCACTTTATCTCGGTTGCCTACATGTGGGCACGATGACGCCGTGCACTAAAGCGTACTGCACGTCGATGGTGAACATGTCTTCAACCGCTGTAACCCTGCTTGAGCGGAGCTTGAACAGAGTTAGAATGTTGAGGAGCTGACAGTTGCCTCGTCGCTGCTCGGTGGTTCTCTCCGGGTACTCCGGCTTCCTCCACACGTAAAACTGTCACGGTCACGATTATCCATTGTGCATACGTATGTGACCTTAAACACCAATAAATAAATAGCTCCAAAGTGGAATTCACATCAAGAAAATACAAAATAAGTTGTGCTTGTATCATTCTACCACAGCTCCACAAATGCCACTGCCAATGAGCTCAACAGTGGCATTTCTGTTACGAACTCAAATCATATCTACAGTAATTTTGTGACTAAACACACCTTATCCCTTACAGGCCTATTTGGGTCTTTTGCGACCTCAGAGCATGTGTCCTTTACTTGCCATCATTGGGAGGTTCTGCTGACTGTGGATAAAACACCTAAGCAGTGATTTCTAGTCAAATCTTGGCTGCCTATTAAGGCAGCCATGACTTGACTAGAAATCAGAACCAAGCCACTGGACATGTACAGGTTGTAGTCTAGTGGGAATTTTGAACATTTGCCCAGGCCCTAGAAATTCAGTCACTTCTTTCATGAAAAAGAACACTTAAACTGCTATCGGGCCTCAATAAAGCCTCATAAATAGAAAATGTTGGAATATTTGAAAATGCAGACGGTTTCGGTATTCAATGATTGGTTAGGTTCGATTTTTCGGTATATCCATGACATCGGTTCGGTTTTTCGGTATTCAGTTTTACCCATCTCTAACTAAGATACATGTAACCATCTTTACAAAGCGAGGTGATGATTATGCCTTCATTATACCTTACGCTGGGACGCTTGGAAGGAAATTCGAAAATCACTGCAATCGGAAGCTGTTACTTTTAGCTTTTCAGTATGACAAAATCGTTATACAGGTCTTCAGCAGAGTTCACAGCCATATGTTGTTCGATTGATTATTTGGCCAATCGAACATTTACGCCGTATGCAATTATTGTACAGCCATTGAGCACTGTGTGTGGATTCTAGGCTTTATTATTATTATTATTATTATTATTATTATTATTATTATTATTATTATTATTATTATTATTATTATGTACCCTGTCAGAATTTTATGTACCTTGCGCCAAACTGTTGTGTATGAAGAAGATTTAATGTAATATGCCTTTGATTACAGTGGCGGCTCAACCATACGAGGAGGATGGAGTAAGTTCTGGCATCCAGGGCTGCAAAGGGGCCCCCAAATGTTTGATGAAAAATAACATTTTTAGTAAAAAAATCGATTTTCCAATATTTGGGGCCAGTTCGAATCCGGGTAAGTTTTAAAGGGCATTGGGGTATTGATTTTTATGATATATACTCTCTCCATTCCCTCTAGTAACACACAAAATGTGGTCCGTATTTGGCCAATCGAACATTTACGCCGTATATTAACGTAAAACAGGCACACTTTGGGTGTTAGACACAAGACTTCTAAACGGTTTAGAGTGAAGGATTTGGTGAGTTTCATGAACAACAAAATTTCCTACCACCGGGCCGAACCATGGTCGGGCCGTTTGGACCGATACACCTATCACCCCCAACTCCAAGGGTCTCCCAAATACCCATCGCCTGTCCCTTTCTTTGAAACAAAACCCTAAATAACCTCATCTGATTGGACGGGAATGTTTGATCCTGGGCTAATTGTGCAATACATGCTATGTTATGCAGGTTGGTCGTACAAATGTCAGTCACATGCTTACATCACGTGGTACAATCTACGCGGAGCTTACGGTGACGTCTTTTTCACCAGACCACTTCTTCTGTATGACAGGGTCAGGATCAGAACTCCACGATATAAGGTGCTTGATACATGTATTACCCGGGAAATTTATAATTATTATGGTCTCTCATATGAACCTCGGGAAGTGAAGCAGTGCTTGTTTTATGAAGTAAACAAGCTCTGGTTTACTAGTAAAATATGACCCTGTAACCAATGTTTGGGTGTAAATCCTCTAAAATGGGCATCATGAGTATAAACGATTGTCTAAACTTTAATTTATCTCCATGATACAGTCACGATTTAGCCACTGTGCAGACATATGTGACCTTAAACACCAATACATAAATAAAGATATTTGGCCAGCATTCCCCGTGGGAACCATTGGAAGTATAGCAGTGCTTGTTTTCTGTGGTAAAGAAGCTCTGGCTTACGGGTAAATAGGACCCAGTCACCAATGCTTGGGGTGGATGTCCAACAAAATGGGCACCATTGGTATATACGATTGGCTATGAAATAATTTACTCCACGGTAAAGTCACTGTGTACTTATATATAATTTACACCAAGGTAAATTCACCGTGTTCTTGTGTTTCAGGAAGCTAAACAGTAGCATATGAACAGTGTCGTCCGATGGTATAAGGAGTGGGTTTAGTGTTTTGTATCCGTGTTAATCTTATGAGAACTCACAGGACGCCTTTATATATATAGCTATTGTAATTATGAGTACTGTCTTGAGACTGAGAGATTCTTATATAATAACTAGCGGGTGTACCCAGCGTTGCACGGGCGAAGATGGTTATATCAATATACCCTCAGATATGATCGGCTCAGCCGTTTTCGAAGTAGAAGGTCAAGGTCACTAATTTTAAGGCCAAGATCACCCCGCACGGGCACCCCGATAAAGTCAAAATGATCGATGGGTCAATATACCCGCACATATGACATTTTAGCCCGATCGGCCCAGCCGTTTTCGAAATAAAAGGTCAAGCCACCAATTTCAAGGTCAAGGTCACCCAGCACGGGCACCCCGATAAGTCAAAATGATCGATGGGTCAATATACCTGCACATATGAAATTTTTAGCTCGATCGACCCAGCCGTTTTCGAATAAAAGGTCGAGGCCATCAATTTCAAGGTCAAAGTCACCCCGCACAGGCACCCGATAAAGTCAAAATGATCGATGGGTCAATATACCTGCACATATGAAATTTTAGCTCGATCGGCCCAGCCGTTTTCGAATAAAAGGTCAAGGTCAAGATCACCCCGATAAAGTCAAAATGATCGATGGATCAATATACCCGCACATATGAAATTTTAGCCCGATCGGCCCAGCCGTTTTCGAAATAAAAGGTCAAGGTCGCCAATTTCAAGGTCAAGGTCACCCCGCACGGGCACCCCGATAAAGTCAAAATGATCGATGGGTCAATATACCTACACATATGAAATTTTAGCCCGATCGGCCCAGCCGTTTTCGAAATAAAAGACAAGGTCACAATTTCAAGGTCAAGGTCACCCCGCACGGGCACCCCGATAAAGGCAAAATGACCGATGGGTCAATATACCTGCACATATGAAATTTTAGCCCAATCGACCCAGCCGTTTTCGAAATAAAATGTCAAGGTCATCAATTTCAAGGTCAAGGTAACCCCGAACGGGCACGGCACCCATTCCATGCTACGCGCAGTGACGAATTACCCCCGTGTACAAAATTCGAGATCGATCGGTCGAGAAACGGAGGAGTTAATCCGGAACAAAGATAGATAGAGAGATAGAGAGAGAGACAGAGAGATATATATATACAGACATTCGCATTTTTTATTAGAAAACACTTTGACCGGTCGCCAATTTGTCGCTGTTCTCATGTGAGAAGACCTTAATTAACTCTGTGCTCCAAAATGCTTCCATATCCCCACACCTCGTCTCTCCTCCCAACACTCGAAACGAACTGTTTGATGACATCCCTCCAAATTATTATTTCCAGCCTCTCCAATAAGCATACTAACCTTCTCCTTTTTGCCACCCAATACCCACATATCCGTCTTTCTCTCACCCCACTTCCCCATTATACTCCAAATGAATCCTATTCTGTTTAGGGTTTAATATATCCCCTGGATTTCTAGGAACCGGGAACGGGATTGAAATTACACTCAGAACCGGGAACAGGAAATTTCCCGGGTAATAGCATGTTCTCATGTGAGAAGACCTCAATTAACTCCGTGCTCTCAAATGCTTCCCTATCCCCGCACCTCGTCTCTCATCCCAACACTCGGAAACGAACTGTTTGATGACATCCCGTACATTATTATTTTCAGCCTCTCCGATAAGCATACTAACCTTCTCTTTTGTGCCACCCCAGTACCTACATATCCTTCATTCTCCCGTCCCAATTCCCCATTATACTCCCAATGAATCCTATTCTGTTTAGGGTTTAATATATCCCCTGGATTTCTAGGAACCGGGAACGGGAATGAAGTTACCTTTAGAACCGGGAAATTTCACGGGTAATATCAAGCAAGTTTACGAGGGTAACATGACGCATTTATTTTATGATAATGAGCATATTTCATTGGCAATCTCCCATCTCCAAACGGAAAAGTTATTTTCCTAAGATAAGTATGAAAACCCAAACTCGCTTCAATCTCGTCTTTATTTTCAGAATCACTCGCATTATCACATCTACCTTCTCCATCATCAACACCCTCCTATTCCTTAAGCAGAGGAGACTGGTGACGGCAGTGAAGAAGGTGTTGATCTTTGAGGAGGTAGTGAATAGTGATTCTGAAAATGAAGACGAGTTTGAAATTTGAAGCGGATGAAGAAGATCTTGATGTTGAAAGTGAGAGCGGTCCTCCAGAACTGCCTGAGAGCTGCTGTGATTCGTTGAAAATGGTTCGTCAGGAATCAGGACTGTAAAACTTTCAGGCGTGGAAGGGCTGACGAAATCCTGCAAAGTTTCAATTCAGAAAACTTCAGTTCAGTACACAAACAGCGCCACGCTTCATTCCCGGTTCCGTGTTGTAGATTTCTCGGGTATCAGGGCCGGGTTTCGGAACCGGGAACCCGGAAATTCCCGTTCACAGGGTTAAATCCATATTCTGTTGGACTGATATTTTGCACATTCTTCTAATATAGAGCGCTCCAGGGTCTCCTCTACTCTCAAACTACACATGTATAACATAATAAACACCTCGTGTTGTTGGAAAACTTATAGTGAACTGGTCAGTTCGCTAATAGTTGTCGCAAAGGTCAAGATTATTCCACCATGTGCCCCTCCCCTCCCCATAGGATTAACAGTGAAACTGACCACTAAACATAGTCTCTATAGTGTTGGCATTCACTACTGTTGTGTCATTGCCACGATTGACAAGCAATTATTTATATTTTATGGCTAATCTACCATTCACTCAATAATGTGCAATCTTCACTTTGAATTACCATCTTGTTGAGGAGACCCAAAAAATTAACTTCGTATCAAGCCAGAAAATAAGCAAACTGTCATCTGCAAAATGAGGTCCCCAGAGGGTGAATTTGGTGATGCTACCCTGCACAGCAGGGTAGCATCACTGAATTTACCCACTGTGAACCTCAATCGGAATCAAGGTCTCAAAACTAAACAGAAAGAGGTACCAGAGGATAAAATGGCCCTCTGTATGGGATAGTATCAGCAAAGTAACCCTCTGGTTGACCTCATTTTGCAAATGACAGATTGCTTATTTTCTGGCTTGCTTCGTATCATCTTTTATAGAAGCTGCCGCTTTACAATTTTTTCTCAATCTGTTTGAACGTTTATTCTCTGTTGAAACCCATTTAAAAGAAAGTAAACAGAGTTTTCACCACCATTTGATGTTCTGTATCCTTTTTTTCTGTTCATTATATCAACAGTTTGCGCAGCATGGCACTTAATACAGACTACCCTTTCCATTAAAATAAAAGTCTAGGAGATATGATTTGCTAAAAAAAACTTGTAAATCACTTTACAAACACATTTTCAAAACAGCACCGAAGTGGACACTCAGTCTCTTTTTGTGTGATACTGACATATATTCTTAATGGCGAATTATCTGTGACGTATTTACTTCTAATTTGCTTGCCATAAAAGTTTAAGTCTTCTTGTGTAACTTTTGATAAACGAAAACGACAGCTTCGAGGGTTGTCTGTTGTTTTCGTTTTTCAAAAGCAACAAAAGGAAATTCGGCTTTATTTTCTATTCATGTTATAAGTGTTTTCTCAACAATTACTTGCTTATTAATTGGATCTTCCTCGCTCGCCTAATAATTTCAAGGAAGATAACTTTGTCGAAAGTCGATTTTTATGACAATATAAGTTGCAGATGACACCTTTTTTCGAAAGTTTCCTTTTTACTTTCTTTAGCATCATCAGCTATTTTATTCACACCTGTAGTTTTTTATGAAATATTTACATGATCTTACAGTATTAGAATGAACAGATTTCTTCAACGTGAACTCTACGTTGTACTTACAGAAAGATCGGAAGACAGATGTCGAAAAATATAAAACAGAGGCAACGAACGTTGTGAATGGTGTATTGATTACCAAACATTGTGTAGAATGCTGGCAGTGTTCTTTTTGCCGCCAATTAGTTTAGGTTATTGGATGTGTTTTGTTCCAAAATGTGATAAGTAGTTTTTCTCTTTTTCGAGGTAAAATGGATTTTACGAAGATTTGATTAGTAACTATCACATATCGAACCCACTCAGAATCGGAGTCAAGTTCCCTTTTCCATAAGCTGATGTCAATTTTAACCCTTTTGCCATGACGGGCTAACACATATTTTACTTCCTGCCTTATCAAGGCTTTACAGTGCAGTACTTTACAGGTTATACGGTGTCATTGATTACCGCAACAGACTCTCAATATTGCGTAATAATTTACAGATTTGTGTAAAGTAATGTTTTCTGAACCCTTTGAACTCTAGTGATATCTTCCTTGCCAGTTCAATGGCAGCAATTAGAAGAGTCCATATTCATTATTTGGGGTAGACCAATCAATACTTTCAACGTACAACCTCGGGGCTGCACGTTGAAAATACCGATTGGTCTACCCGACACATTTACTGAACCGCCATCCTTTCTAATGACGTTATGACGTATCATGTTCCTGGCCGGAAAAGCGGCCGCTCGGGTTCAAATGATTAACTTGGGCGACAGTAGGTGCCAAAGTTGATTTACAACAAGTTCTGATGTCATTCACATAGTTAAGAATAGCACGAGACAATTCTTTGGTTATCCAAATTAAATCTCATAACATATACCATGTATTATCGTTGTGATATTTCATGACTCGGTGTTTCGGACATCTTGTTTTTTGCTAGCGTGTCGACATGAGGGTGACCGATCTCGCATCGTAAAATTCAATTCAGTGTTATGATATTGTGTCCCAACAACCAATCATGTACCGTATATTGCGATTTGTTACCGAACAAAACACACCCCAAGGTTCAACAATTATCAGCAACCATGTGATATGAACTTGTGCATATCGTGACGTCATGTTGCTGCAGTTTTCTAAGGTTATTGTCCTTTTTCACTTGGATTGTTGTACATGTCGTCTTGAACTTTTATCCGAAACTATGATCACAATGTTTCTTACTGAAGTCTAAACATAGGGGTGACCGATCTTCCATCGTAAAATTCTATTCAATGTCTTGATATTTGTGGCAGACAGCCAATCATGTACCTCATATTGCGATTTGGAACCGAACAAATCACATCCCAAGGTTCGACGACTACTGTCAACAGTCATGTGACATGAAAAGGACTATGTCAAACACTAGTTTGGGTAAATTCTTTTTGATACCATTTTAGAGACAAATTTGAAATCTATTTTCTTTTTTTTTTTAATTGTTGTCAGCCGACTTTATCGGTAAAGATGCTCTTTGGAAAATCAAATCAAAGCCATTAGACAGGCAGCTTGTGATGATGACGGTGGATACTACCGATGTAGATCCCGAAGGAAATGAAAGTGTGTGGTATCAAGATAAAGTAAGTGTTTTCTGTATATTCCGGTAATTGGTGCAGTTGATATCATTTGAGGTTCTACAGTGTAGATAAATATTATATTACAACCAAATACATATACATTCAACAGAACAGCCCTTTCGAGATCGAAATTTCTTATTTTAAATATTATTTGTTTTTTAATTTTTTCAAAATATTTCGACAAAAACCATATCATATGACTCCTTATTGTTCCAACGAGTAGGTCACATGATATGGTATTGTTGAAATTTTTTGAAAGATGTATTTTTTCATTTGCTTAATTTTTAAATTACGCGGCCACATGCACTCGATTCTTCAGGTAAAGGGTTACAAGTCAGATTAGATCACAACTGAGGTTCTCAAGATGAAAAAAGGGAGGGAGGTGTATTACACGCAAGAAACGGAGTTATATATTCTTTGGGTTTAACCAAACAACAACGGGTTGTCACAATATCAAACCGGTTGACAGCTGTATTTACTGTTTTCCCTATAAATCTCAGTGCTTTTTAGCGTAATTCCACACACGAGCTATCTAACTGCACCATCTAGTTTTAACAATACGCCATTGTATTTGGAACCGATAAGTGAATACCAATACTGTTACGTCTCCAGAATAACACCATTTTCCCAGACAGAGGCCGTTGGAACTACAATAGAGTCATTTGTGAAAATAGCCTATAACCACTTATTGAAGCGAGCTCAAGCAACTCGTTCCAATTAGTGTTCAAAAGTTTTGTCTGGGAAACAAATGTTTAAAGAATAATAAAATTTGAATGACGAATTTTATGAATAGCGATGGTTGGCTATAACCGATGACCGTTATGTTCAAGGATTGATGAACCCCCGGCACTCTTCTTATACATATTTCATCCCACCATCCACTTGAGTAACATCGTAAACATTGAAATGAAAAAAACACGGTGTCTCGTTTGAAAGGGCAAAGTGTGGCTGATACAAAACATTGAATTTTTTTCTAAAATTATAAGAGATTGGAATCTGTTGTTGGTAGACATATTTTTCTCACTGTGTGTTGTTGTCAATAGAGTGTTCAACAAATATCGACAGAATGCCAACATTGTCACCCTGTAGCTCATTTCACCTTTGTCCGTTCCAATAAGCCCTCGGGAAATTGGGAAATTTCATCCGAAAAATTGAAACCTATTGTTTTCTCCAGCCTATTGCGTTTGCAAGGCTTAACCCTTTACCTAACGTAACGGCCAAAACCGGCCAGCGATATTCTCAAAAATCGCCAATTATTTTTCATTATTTTTTTCATTTTTTGTCTCAAAAACATAGGTTATGACCCCTCGTATGAACGAGCTCATCGAGCTCGTTCTAACGAGGGGTCATAACCTATGTTTTTGAGACAAAAAAAGAAAAAAATTAGTTATTCAAGAATTATTTTTGCAAGTGTCGTCTGCTTTTCATGTTAGGTAAAGGGTTAAGGTAACTGTTGACTTGCGGATTTAGTTGGCTCATAATCTCAGGGACGGAAATCTCGGAATCAGTCCGAAGACACACTAACTGGTTCACTTTTTAGCAACATATCGGATGTGCGTACACCATCGATCTCGAGGACCCAGAAGCAATGACTTGCCATAGCGCTCAAATGTTGGTTTCGAAAACCATACCTTTATTGTTGCACAATTTTGGAAAAACTCAGTGTGTCTAGATATCTTGGAAAAAACACAACTGATTCACATTTCAGCGGACACAAAGAGATGTTTCAAATTTATAGTTTTGATGGTCTTAGATGGGACATTACAAATGGATTATATTTTGTAAATCTGAACATATATATGTGGAGAGTGACATTAAACACCAATAAATCATCATAATAGATAAACAACGTGTTTATCATTGCAGGTTTTTGGAATGACTAAGTCAGGATGCTATGGTTACCAAGTTAAATAGAGTCTTGGAATGGGTTTCGTTCCTACAATGCTTAGCAAATCAGGTTCACAAGTTTATGTTGAACTGTTGGTAAAAAAAAGACCCGCAACAGTTTTGGCAGGACCTCCTGTAAAAATGGAGCCTGCTAGGAAAACAAGTTGATGCATATATCTATTTAAGTTGGTAGTCATGGATCTGCCAAAGAGGACTTCATCCGATTTTTATTTTTCCATAAGCAGCTTATTTTTGTTCACTTTTAAACAATGTTTGGAACGCACGCTCAGGAAATTCATTCGCTGTGATATTGTTATTCGGGATTTGGTATATTTTTTAAGTGGATATATTCTAAATAGAAGGACCCATATCTTCTTCAAAGCCTCCCTAATGCAAGGGCACTGGAACGCCATTGACTTGGGGAGCTATCCCCGCACCCTTTTCCTGCGAAGGCGAGGGCTCAGAGAACAACGATTCATATGAGAAAAAAAGGCAAATATATTTCTGTATTTGGGCCCTATGAAACAGAACTTTGATATATAAAATAGAAAGTTCTCAATTTTTAAAGTCTGTAGAATTGCAATATGGAAAACTGGTTAGTGCTGTTAAGTCTTCCTGTAATATACGGCCTACCGACCCTAGGCGCCTTTCGTAGGAGTGAGAGTGAGTTTGCATAGTTGAGTTATACACTAGGAAATAAGTGAAATCTGAAGTGATTGACGGTAACCGTCATCGCTGTCTCTACGTTTTGCTTCACGCGTGTTTATTATATTGTAAATAAAGTTGACGTGAGGGATGTTTACGCGTCATCAAAATGGGAAATGCTGATAAAGTCTATTCAGAAAAGTCACTAGATAAGGCTTCGTTTTAAGTTATATTGAGTTTAATATATTTAAGGTGTCTCGGGCTGGCTTCAGAACCACCAAGCGCAACTCGGTGCCCCTTTTTAGCTCACTTGGCCCAAATGGCTATGTGAGCTATTCCCATCAATTGGCGCCCGTCGTCATCCGTCGTCCGGCGTCCCAACACTTTTGCCATTTTTATCTTCTTCTCGTGTTCTCCTCATTTAATGCTGATTGGGTTGAAAACATGACCGCAATTACCATATAAACCCTATGGGAAATCACATTTTTAACTTCTTTACTGGAACTGCTGAGCCGATGTGAAGCAAACTTGGCAGAAATGGCCTATGGGAGGTTCCCTAAAACATTTTTTTTTTCATTTTGTTCCTGTTGGATGAAAAACATGGCCGCTAGAGGCATTCGTTGATTCTGGTTGGTCTATTTTGAAAAATTTTCTCTTCTGAAACTACAAGGCCAAATGTTTTGAAACATCACATGGTTGATGACTGGGACACCCTCTACCAACGATCCTCATGCAATGTCGATCGGGTTGCAAACATGGCTGCAATTGCGGCTCATAGTTACCATAGAAACCCTATGGGAAATCACATTTTTATCTTATCTGAAACTACTTGGACAGTGTGAACCAAACTTGGCAGAAATAATGAATGGAAAGTCCTCTGAAGACAACCATCATTCTGTTTCGCACAGAAGAAGGAGCATGGCAGCCAGCTGCATTCTTTGACTCTCATTTAAATAACTGAGTGATATGTAGTTCTGCCAGGTGAGCGATTACAGGCTTTTCAGAGCCTCTTGTTTATAGCGAGCGAACGCGACCCGCAGGGTCGCGTGCAAGCGATCCGAAGGATCGCTTGCTTCGCTAGCTATTAGGCAACACGTATGTACTGTTTGTATGAACTCAAAACCAAGCTCATCTCAAAGGCATCAACTTCAAAATTTTTCAACAGAAGTGGCATGTTTGTGCATGGTGGAAATTGACAATCGTAATTGGAGAAACTTTTAGGGATTTTTCCCTAAGGAACCGGGGACAAATGAGGTTACATTTTTTCAAGGATACTCGGACGCTAGAACAAGTGATGGCTCGCCACCATTGCTTTCACCCTCATTGGGTGAAAGTAGTGGTGGCGAGCCATTAGCCCCCATCCCCCTCTCACCCTTAATACATTGGGTGAGAGGGGGGGGGGGGGCTAATGGATCACTGCTTATGTCACGTGACGTCCATAGCAAGTAAAGCACGCCCCTAGCTACGGGCAAACTACTGGGCCAATTTTGATATATGGACCCAACGGGATAACTACTGGGCCGATTTTGACCAAATTCGGTGTACGGACCCAAACTGCATTGCAAATAAAAACAGACAGATCAATGTTGACGTCTCGTGACTTCCCTAGCAACCAGAGCGCGCCCTTAGCAACGGGCTAACTACTGGGCCGATTTGGACCAAATTCGGTATACGCACCCAGAATGCATTGCAAATGAAAACAGAGAGATCAACGATGACGTCACGTGACTTCCCTAGCAACCAGAGCGCCTCTTAGCAACGGGCTAACTACTGGGCCGATTTTGACCAAATTCGGTATACGAACCCAAAATGAATTGCAAATAAAAACAGGCAGGTCAAAGTTGACGTCACGTATTTTTTCCTCTTCCCTGACATGACCCAGAAGCACAGGATTAGCTGTTTCATAATTACTCGCAGAATTATCTGTTGTGATAACTACAAACAATTTCGGTATTTTTCAGTGAAATTAATGAAAATGGATCACTGAAATTGGCACATAAAGCTCTAGGCCTACTTAATTCAAAAGACAAGTCTGTGCTGTCTTGTGAAGTGTGTGCGTCTGTGCTGCCTTGTGTAGTTTGTGTGTCTGTTGGGCAAATCGCCCTGAAACCTGGTCCGAATCGTCCACAAACATGATCCGAATGGTCCAATAATCTGGACCGAATCGGCCAGAAATATGGTCCGAATCGTCCATAGATCTGGGCCGAAACGTCCTTTATAAAAATCTGGTCCGAATCATGAAACTACATTTGTGATACTCAGTCTTATTATTTTAAAGATGGTCTTTTCAGTAAAACTGCATTGGCATATTATCATTGTCCTTTTTTTGCACAGCACTGCTGTATTTTCTTGTTGTGGCTACTAACAGTTGGTAATAGTAGCAATAAATGCTACATGCTGTATGTGAAAAAATAAAAATGAACGTAGCAATTTCCTTAACTCCTCGGATAAATTCCGGAAAACAACGACGCCATAAATATATCTTCCAATCAAAGCAATGATAAAATTATCTTTCAATCAGAGCACAGGAAAATAATATCTTCCAATCAAAACGCAGATAAAAATAGTTATCTCGAAATTTGGTTGCCCCTATTCTTTACCAGTCAGTGTAGGCCTACAGCACTTTAGGCCTCATGCATCACTTTCGCTCGCTTTTAGGTTTGCCTAAATTTCATATTATTACTTTCCCCTGCTGCTCAAGTGCTTTTGGCGCCCATAACCAATTTTATAGCAGTTTCGCGGTATTTTGTCACTAGTATTAATGTTTCCGTAATCCTTTGTGTTTTTTTTTTTTAAAATCGCATCACCAGTGTCGAAAGTTGTTTCGTCATAGAGCAGTGAATTCTGAATATAGACCAGTTAATAGCGAGCGCCCCCAGAACGGGCGAAGCCCGTTCGGAAGCCAGCTCTATAGGTTAACACGTGTTATTGAGTCAATTCTTCTGAAACTCCTCTACAGCTTTGATTTCAAAATTTGTGTCTCCGTGCCGGCTGCCATTTTGAAATCAACAGGATGTTTGTTCACCGGAAGGGACGTCCGGGAAGAGACTTTACCAGAACGGCTCTTATTCGAGGAATCTTCCCAAGAACAAAAAGGGATAATATAATTGTTTTCAAAGGAACATTCGGATACCAATTGGGTAAAGTGAGTGAACCATCAGTTGAGGGAAGTAACTATTGAGATATTCTCCCATAATACACCGGGAGTCAGACTAATTTACAATTCACTACATCACGTGACGTTCCTAGCAACACGCAACACCCCTAGCAACAGGCGATCTATTGGACCGATTTTGACCAAAATTGATATATGGACCAATAATGCAATAGGGGTCCAAACCAAGGAGTCGGCAATGATATCAGTTTATTTCCCTAGCAACGGACGTCCTCCCTAGTAACGAGCGGCTTCTTGGGCCATTTTCGACCAAATTTGATATATGGATCCACAATGCACTAGGGATGCAAACCACAGAATCAAAAATGGTGTCAGTTGGTCTCCCTAACAACGGGCGACCTATTGGGCAAGGTTTGACCAAATTTGATATATGAACCCATAATGCACTAGGAATCCAAACCAAGGAGTCGGTAATGATGTCAGTTTGTTTTCCTAGCAACCAATGTGACTCCCTAGCAATGAGCGGCCTCTTGGACCAATTTCGACCAAATTTGGTATATGGATCCACAATGAACTGGGGATCCAAACCAAAGAATCGAAAATGGTGTCAGTTGGTTTACCTAACAACCAACGCGCCTGATTCAAACCAAGGAGTCGGTAATGATGTCAGTTTGTTTCCCTAGCAACCAACGCACCTCCCTAGCAACGGGTGACCTATTGGGTCAATTTTGACCAAATTCAATCTATGGACCCACAATGCACTAGGGATCTGAACTATGTTGGTTGACACGATTTTGTTGACTTGAAGTTGAATGAGACTACTTGCGCTCGCTTTTAGGTAGCACCTACTTCATTTCAGTTTTAAACTGCAGCCATATTACTGCAGGTAAAAGACATTAATAACTCTACTCTTATAACAGCTGCACGCTCGTCTTGTGTAATGAGGAGAAACCAAATATCGGTTCCTTGATCTTGTAACAAACATTATTACTCCCGCCTGATAGATTAACCAATAAACGGTCAAAACTAATGACCGATGACTTAGGAGTACACAGGCAATAATCATCAACTTTCACTCCATTGGAATTGGAACCCGAAGATGTACAGGAATCTCAAGAAAATCCAATGGGAAATGTGCCAAAAGAGAGGAAACCTGTTCCAACTGAGCGAACAAATATCAATAAGAAAATGGTTTCCAAGCCCGAGAGTGTATCTTCTGATGACGAAGAATTGGAACTACATGTTGTTCCTCGATCTACGGTAGTGCTTCCCACTATTTTAGCCGAGGAATATTATGATACCCGATGAGTCTTGAGGTGGGATGGGGAAATCTCACCCGAGGGGCAAGATATTTGAACCAGACCCGAGGCTTGCCGAGGGTCTGGTTCAAATATCTTACCCCGAGGGTGAGATTTCCCTATTCCCACCTTCAGACGCATCGAGGATGATTTTTCTCCCCCCCCCCCCCCCCCCCCCCATCAGGCTGCGATTACGTTAGCCAGAGGTAATCGGGAGTCCCGTACTGATTCAATCAACTCATTTGGTATTCGTTATTTTGAGTTTTGAGAAACTGATGACACCACCGGAAAGAGCATGCATAAGTTATGTTTTTACCAAAGGTATATACCACGAAGTCGATTAGGAACGGTGGCAGCTTGAGGGTTGAAGAGTTTTAGAGCATCGAACTTTGATCACACTGCATTCCGATGACGTCAATATGAATTAGAAATTAGAAACTGACACGATATGTATAACGTCATAATAACGTTATAAATGTATAACGTCACGTATGTGGGGAGGGATACATCTGTCCCTTCCTGCTATCTCACCCGGGACACACGTATGTTACACATGAAATGGGGGAGAAAGAGTTGTCTCGCCCCAACTTGATGATTATCAGTGGTTGGAGGTAGAGACTAGTGTAGTGTCTTCTGGAGGTAACGACCTCCATACCATCATAAAGGTAAGTTAAGAAAGTATACCCATAGTGGTATTGTTATTAAAATGCCTTCATGTTTCTCTGCAGATTTAATAATATCACTGCGCGAATTTATCGATCGATCAATAATCTCACAATGCCCTTTACATTAGGGTTAGACACGCGCAAATTCATTAACCCCTTAACGGACAGTGTTACAAAACAATTTTTTAGTATATACCTATGGTATATATCTAACTTTTGTATGATCTTTCCAATGAAATTGTTCGTTTTTCGAAAGGACTACGACTTGATAAATTGGGTATGTCAGCACGTGACCGCCAATTATCTATAATGACGTAATCCTCTTGTGGGGGAGAGTGAGAAAAATCATCCTCGATGAGTCTAAAGGTGGGAATGGAGAAATCTCACCCTCGGGGCAAGATATTTGAACCAGACCCTCGGCTGGTTCAAATATCTTGCCCCTCTCCCCATCCCACCTCCAGACTCATCGGGGATCATAATAATCTTTTCCTCATGACTCCGCCTACATGATTCGAAAAGTTTCCTTAAAAATTTTGAAGAAATATATTTGTTCATTACCACCTGGTATTGTCCTTATTTTCCTGATCATCCCGTGGGAGACCTCTGAAAGTGAAGCAGTGCTTGTTTAGTGTGATAAACAAGCTCTGTTTTACTGGTAAAATTGGATCTGGTAACCAATGCCTGGGGTAGAAGTCCTCTAAAATGGGCAACATTAGTATAAACGATTGGCAGGACTTGACTAAACCTTTTGTTGTCGTTATTGTCACGGCGAGTTTTTTATCGTCGTTCCGGACTAGATGGACTCGATCTACCTCATCATATCGATATATCTGGCAGAAATCTAATTGGCATTTGTACACCAATGAAGATGTAAAAAAATCTCAATTAAATGATGAATTGTGAATTTAGAGCATATTCAAGGAAGAAGAGGACTCAGTTCTCACCTAGCTTCGTTTCCGATTTTTCAATATCAAAGTATCAGCCGTATCGGCTGCTGTGATGACATGTTTCCTTTGTTGAAACTGATATTCATTGGCTGTGATGTTGACTTGGATTTTACGGATGGAGAAATCCGGCGAAAGCTCGTGGAGCCCATTGCAATGAGGGGGGGGGGGGGGGGGGGGTCACATTATATGGTTTGTTGAAATATTTTGAAAAGTTTGAAAAAAATATTTAAAATAATAAATTTTGATATCGTCTGCGTTGTATAAAGGGTTAAAAATAATGACACAACGATAATCAAAATAAAACAAGAATGGAAATAGATTTATTCGTTTTTAGGGTTTACCGACACTTTCGACACGTAGATGGTGTACCTGTCTTCAAAATGTTAATCCCGCTTGTGTAAAGTTAGCACGTTGGGAAGTCTGACATATGCTCATCGTTGCTCTGTGATTCTCTTCGGGTACTCTGGCTTCCTCCACCCGTACAACTCTCCGACACGTGTTGACAATGTTTGTAGAAAGTGTCGTTAACCCTTTACCCAACGCAGACGATATCAAAATTTATTTTTTTAAATATCATTTTTTCAATTTTTTCAAAAAAATTCAACAAAACCATACCATGTGACCCCTCGTTGGAACGAGCTCGTCGAGCTCGTTCCAACGAGGGGGTCACATGATATGGTTTTGTTGAGTTTTTTTGAAAAATAGCATTTTTTCAACTGCTGAATTTGCATATTACGCGGACGGATGCGGCCGATTCGTTGGGTAAAGGGTTAAACTCCAATAAATAAATCAGTTTGATACATTTTACTTTATTCTTTTGTTGCGGTATTCATATAACCCTAGATGCTGAATATGTCCTTAAATGCAAATAAACAACCAGTAAAGTCATCGTTAATGTGACCCTTGCTCGAACGACCTCGATGAGCCCATTCCATTGACTGGATGAGTGAGAATTTGTTTTGGTAATCAAAATTGGTTCGCATGTCTTTGCCTTGTTACAATTACATAATAACTCTCCCAATAATTATAGCAAGATAAATCCAAATAGACTAAATAATTGTTTTTTCCTTCCCGTGGGAGCCCCGGGAAGTGAGGCAGTGCTTTGTTTGCTGTTGTAAACAAGCTCTGTCCTTCGGGCAAATAGGACCCGGTCACCAATGCCTGGGGTGTAAGTCCTCTAAAATGAGCAACATGGGTATATAAACGATTGGCTAGACTTGACTCTATATCCATGTTCCGGTCACGATTAGCCATTTTGCAGAAATATTTGATCTTAAACACCAATAAATAAATATATCCAAATAGAATAAAAAAAATTATCTTCCTCCCCGTGGGAACCCCAGGATGCGAAGCAGTGCTTGTTTACTTGGGTTAACAAACTCTGTTTTCCTGTTAAATTAGGACCCGGTAACCAATGCCTGGGTGAAAGTCCTTTAAAACGGGCAACAAGGATATATAAACGATTGGCTGGACTTTATATAAATGCTGCGGCCACGTTCTGCCTAAATGTGTGACCTTAACACCAATAAATAATTTAATTAATTAGTCTTCTACGAGAATATGAAGCACACCCATAAAATATACTTTTTAATTGCACTACCTGAGCTTCAAAAAGGCAACGAAAAAATATCGGCTTCCAGCTCTCAACCAGTTATGAGGTGAACATCTTGTGATATGGAAAAAGAAAGACAACAAAATTAGATAGAACAAATAAATAAATTGATTAAATAAATAAATAAATAAATAAATAAATAAATAAATAAAAATAAATAAAAATAAATAAATAAATAAATAAATAAATAAATAAAAATAAATAAATAAATAAATAATTATAAATAAATAAAATTCTAATGACGATTGAAATGTATAACTGAACGGTTACTTTACCAAAATCGGAAGTAAGAGGGTTAATGGAACGTCGACCCAATCAAGAAAGATAAACATTCAGCAAGGGTCGAACAGATCTCAAAAAGTTTTTTTTCCAGAACATCGTGCACGGAAGCAAACTGTAATTCATGTTTGAAGAATGATTGTATTGCAGATTCTGCATGCTTTTTCTGATGATCACGTGGGGTATCACCAACCTGTGACGTTGTTCATTTGTCTTTGTAATCACTTGTCTCTCTGTTGTGGCAGGGAACTGACACATTGTAGCAGAATTAAAAAAGATGTCGGTCAGAAACAAAAGATTTTCTTTTTGTTCCTTCGAATGACAGAATAGCTTTCTTTTGGATGTGAGTACACAGTAGTTGTTTTCTCTCCTTTTCGTGTTATATTTGATGGGGTCGTAGATGGCTGAGTAGATATTACAGGGGCGCAGGGGCCGCCCCGACCAATGTCGGGGCCAAAAAATTGCCGATCATGATATTGTGATCGACCTTCATCCGAACGTCATTTACATCAAATAACTAGGCTATGATTTTTTAATTTTGTTTTGGCGGATATCCGAAAATAGTGCGCGCAAAGATCGTATTGTTTCTTTAAAATTGGACACAGTGGCGGCTATTAATGACCAGTTTACGTAAGCTGAGGAGATTTTAGGGCTACTTCTTTAGTATTCCAACCTCTTCGGAAGCGGTTGGAATACAAAAGTAGCCCCAAAATGGGTCTGAGAGATGTCATTTTTCAAACATTTTCTGGGGGCAGGGCCGGATTTACGAATAGGCAGACTGAGCCGCGTCCAGGACCCCCGCATTTGTAGAGGCTCCCTCATTAAAGTTAGTCTTTCGAGGAACATATGACAAAATTCCCTGCCAAATTGCCTTTGGCTGGGAATTTTGTCATATGTTACTCGAAAGACGAACTGTATGCACTGTCATTTTTTCTCCCTCCACATAATCGATGGCAACAATTCGAAAAAAACAGGGATCTGGGTGTTAATGGTCGGGCCAATGTTTGGACCGTTCCGGCACCCCTGTTAGTGGTTCGAGGCGTGACAAATTGAAAAAACTCGATGTGCGCCACTTGTAGCGCGACGTTGTTTCGCATTGATAACTTTGTTTTATTATTGTATACTCTCTCTGTCTTAAGAAGGCATCCCCCAAACTTGGAAATACATGCGAAAAATTATAAAAAGGTGCATTATTTTCTCTAGAACTATTGTCTCGGTAAAGACTTAAAGCGAACACTAAAATTTCCTTAAAACTGAGCCCTGTGCCCTACTTGTGCAGGAGACATGTCAAGGGCCTATATAAGTAATGAAATTTTGTTTATTTTGAAAATTCTCACCTCTGATATTCCTTCAATTCAAATTAAGGTGATTCTAAAGTCATGGCTGCCAACATGGAAGCCAGAAACACAAAAAAATGTGAACATTTCATTGAACAATAACTTGGCAACGAAACAGCCTTGCCCTTGGATACCAGGGTTGTGGGGAATGGTCATGTCACATAGAACGTGATGGGACCCGCAAAATATGCATTTAACAAATTTAAGAGTCATTTGGAGACATTAGAAAATGTGTACTGTCAAAAAGTCGGAAATGGCGTGGACAGGTTTTCAAAAAATAGCGAGACGCCTCACCTTCCAATGAACAACCAACGTGAGCTATCAGTAATGTACTGCAGCAGTTGAGTCTTAATTTTTAATAAAACACATCGAAGATAGGACTAAGCACGTTGTCAACCTGGGTCGTTTCAGTCTCAAAAGTGTCCGCCATGTTTACGGTGGGAAATTCAAAACACTGAAGGTTGTGGGCAACATTGCGACAAAAGATCTCGCCACATGTCCCGTAAATTCTCATGACAATGCCACTGCTGAAATTCTGATTGTCGATATATCTCAAGGGAGGCAGACTAATAGAGGCAAATTGCATTGATTGTCTGTTCTATGTAAATATTCTTCCCTCACCAACTGAAGCAATTAATTTGTTTACATGGATCGACCTTGCCATTAGTTTGTATTCATGCGCCAAAATTACCAATAGAGAACAAAAAATTCAATTTTCTTTAATTAACAAAACGGTGACATATAGTGGAATTAGAAACCCATGTTGTATTCTTTCGTTGTTGAAATATTCGTAAACTGGTTGATTTTTCACTTTTAATCGCAAATCGGGGGAACTATTCTTCGTCATGTAATATTGATGGTTAACTTTATTGGTCTGTCATTCGGACCCGTTTCGGTCTGGTTTCGGTGAGTTCCAGAAATAATGCTCCTAATTTTGCGATCTGGTGTGATTTACATTGCGAATCATTGTAAACGATGCATTTCATTAAATTTGTTTGCAATCCACAAAGATCATCGATAATTTCGAATAATCTGTGGGCTATTAGACTCATGCCTGCAAGTGTTTGTTGATCGAAGTTGTTGTCACCGGAAAGCCACATGCGTTGGTAAGGCGCTTGTTCAAAGTGCGAAAAATATTTTTTTCTTTCTATCCACCCCACTAGAACCCCTATCACAAATAAAATATGACAAAAGTGTGAACATGACATTTTTCTCTAGAAAATTATTTTATTAGTCGTTGCATAGAAATTCTCCACGAAAGTGAAGTATGGCAACACACACAAGGCACAATCGAGCTTAAAATTTTTGGGAACGGGTCAACTCGCTACCGGGTCAAGTCGCCACGGGTCAACTCCCACCAAAAAAAATAATACAAGGTAGGTTTCTGACACAACATGAGTTTACTCATGATCCAAAACATGGCATTTAACACATTAAAAACACTTTTATACATTAACCACCTTATCGGATTTTTTCAATAATTGGACGAATATTTTATACATTGAGCACTGTAAGTATTGGTCAATCGATACGACTTATTGGCAGAATTCAATTCCATAACTTCCCTTCGAGCCTGCATGTAGTCCTGGTAGGTGATTCCAGTGTCACACTTTTTCAACTTTGAAAACTCCTTTTTTTTAGTTTCCAACCAATAACTTGAGCTGTAATTGGCAGAATCAAATAAAATTTGTTGTGTAGGTTCAGCAACATAAAATGCAAGTCAAGTCAAATCAGGGTTTGATCCAACAATTTTTGCCAGAGTTATGTCCCTTTTTCAATTTTGAAAAATTCCATTGTTTTTGTGGTGGGGGGGGGGGAGGTGTGGCCACGCAGTCTTTTATTTTCTATTATTGGGATTTGACGATACACTTTCAACAGGGTCATTTCATGTCAAGACAGTTTTACTTGTGGAAGAGAGCAGAACAGATATATCGCTTGTATGGCTAATATTTCCAGGGGCGGTCATCTAGATTACTGATTAGTGCAGTGTGCCATACTTTTGAACTGTAAATAGTTCTGTGCAAAAATGGCTGGATCAGTGCATGCAGTGGTCCATCAAAAATTTAAATAAACATACAATTGGATTTATTTTTTAAAAAGTTATGACTCAACTGTTGTTCTCTAATGCACATAGAAAACATATTCTTCAATGTGAGATTCATATTTTAAGTTTTTGTGGCAGGAAGTTGACCGTGAGTTAGGGATTTTCAAAAGCATTTTTTTGGTGAGTAAATTCTTTTTTTAAAAATTTTTATCACATTTTTGTGATCTATTAGGTAGGAAGCAATCATTCATGTATTAAATAACCATTACTATTGAAAAGTAATGAAAAAAACATCATGTTTTCGACCTGTCCACTCAAACGACAATCTTCAGTTTAGAATCGCCTTAAATATACACAAAATGTACATCAAAATGGTTTGGACGTATAGAACACGAAACACATGTGTAATCAACTCAGAGTCGACTGTAGGCACCACAGTTTCCTGAAAGTCTGCTACCGGATTCGCACCAGAACTGATAATTTAATAATATTTCACGAGAACAACTTGTGGCCAAATGTGCTTTACATATCCAACAAAGCAAGGGTATCACAATTCAAGACACGACGACAGAGCTGCATGGGGAATAATTCCAAAGCCTTTGCTTTTGTTTACGTATGAGTATACTTTCGATTTCAGGTCGACGTCATCGGACGGAAAAAGCATGTATATACAACGCCGTCTAAAATCAACTGAGAAAGACCGCCTTAACACAGTATACTGTTATTAGCTAGAGATTGCACAGTTGCCAAAAACAATGCAAGGTATCATGATACACGTTGGAATTTCATAGAATTGCGATTTTGTTTCTCGATGGAAATTCGTGGTATCGAGTGATTTGCGCATGTCTGTCGAGCATGGAAACCATCTTCAATAAAAAATGCAGACAGTGTTTTCCTTTTCAAAAATGCAGTCCTATCGCTGCACTCAAAAGTGTTATGAATGCATAGCTTTATTGAATATCAAGCACATTCGGCCACGAGTTCCCGTGAAATATTATTAAATTACCAGTTCTGGTGTGAATACGATAGTACAACTCAATATTTGTGTTTAAGGTCGCATATTTTTGCACAATGACTGATCATGACCACAACACGATTATCAACTCAAGACCAGGGGTGCGCGACGGTTAATAAGCCATGTTGCCCATTTTAGAGAGGGTTTGCACCTCCCAAGCCTTGGTGCTTGGGTCCTATTTTACCAGTAAATCAGCCTGTTTACCGCAGTGAACAGAATGCTTCACTTCCCGGGGTGCCGCGGGTAATACAACTCGATAAATTCGGCCATTTTAAAGTATGACGTCCATACTGCCGTTTTCTGTATGAATGCCTGAATGCAAATTGACAACGTGATGAATGCTGCCATTTGTAAAATGGCCTATAGATGAGAACTGCAGTTTTTCTATACAGAATTCAATTTTGAAAAAAAGTTCGACAACTCGATGAATTCCATCCATGGCACCCACATTGAGCCGTGTGTGTTTTTCTACATAAAATTCCGCCATATTGAATACATCTTCGACAACTCCGTTAAGTCCACCATTTACAAAATGTCGCCCAAATCGTGAACTGCAGTTTTTCAGTATAAAATTCTGCCATTCTGAATAATACAAGTTCGAAAACTCCATGAATGCCGCCATTTTCAAAATGGCGTCTAAATTGAGAACTGCAGTTTCTGTGGTATTTTGCCATTCTGAATAATGCAAGTTCGACAACTCGACCAATGCTGCCATTTTCGAATTGGCATCTACATTCAAAAGTGCTGTGTTTTATGGGGTTCTGTCATTTTGAATGAAGCGAGTTCAATTAAATGAACTCCAGTATTTTAAAAATAACCCAAAAGTGAACTTTTCTGTATAGTATTCAGTCAAAATGGCGTCCAAATTGAGAACTGCTGTTTTTCGATGTGATATTCTACCCTTCTGAATGCAAGTTCGACAACTATCAATGCTGCCATTTTCAAAATGACGTACACATTCACAACATGTTTTTCTGTATGGAATTCTGTCAATAATGCAAGTTCGACAACTCGCAGCCTGATGAATTCCTCTATTTTGAAAAGGACTACCAAAATGATAACCATTGTTCTGTATAGAATTCCTTCATTTTGAATAAAGCAAGTTAGACATCTATGAGATCAATGATTTTCCAAAACGACAATCAAATTGGACATTGTTTTTTTGTATATGGAATTGCGCCATTAATTCAGACAACTCAATGCATTCAGGCATTTTAAAAATAAAATGGCGTCTACACTGAGAAGTGCAGTTTTTTATGGATGGAATTTTGCCACTCAATAAAGTTCGACAAGTTGAGATCAGTTATTTTATAAAATGGCGTCCAAACTAGGAACTGCAGTTTTTCTGCGGAATTCTGCTATTTTAAATAAAAAAGTTTTTTTAAATAGATGAATTTCTTTTACAAAATGATTACCAAAATGATTACTTTTTTATATGGAATTCCACCATTTTTAATACAAGTTCGATAACTCTACGATAATTCCACCATTCTCAAAATAGCTAAATTATGAACTGCCGTTTTTTTTTACCTTCAATTATGGCATTGAAAAAATTCAACTCGAATTCCGCCATTTCAAAATGGCGTTCATATACAGAATTGCGTTTTTCTATGAAAATTCTGCCATTTTGATTAATTCAATTTCGACACATCACATATGACATATTCGATGTATATTACCGTTTTAAAAATTGAGAACTGCAGTTTTTCTATTTTGAATAAAGCAAGTTAGATAACTCGATAAATCCCTCAACTTTCAAAAGGACGTTCACGTTGAAAAAGCCCGCTTTGCGCCTGGAATTCCGCCGTTTTGAGCCGGGCAAATTCGCCAAACTGATTTGTCCGTTTACAAAACGGCGTGTGAATTGAGAACAGAATTTTGTATGCCGGGTTTTCTGTCAAATGAAAAACGATCGAGTTACCTGCAGCATTTGTTAGTGGCAATACCGCCATTTTAAAGATGCATGCAAACTTATTCCGCGCATTTTAAAAATGCCTGGACCCAACAGTGTCAATTTATAAAATGGCGTACCAATCGATACCATCAGGTTTTTTACTGCATTGCCTCTCCCATTTTTTGTTAGACAACTCCATGATTTTTTGCAATTTCTATTTATATTTATAGGTGTTTATGGTCGCATACTTATGCACAATGGCTAATCGTGACCGTGAGTTTTACGGGTAGAGGAAACCGGAATATCCGGAGAGAACCTTCGAGCATCGCCGAGCAACTGTCATCTCCTCAACATTCTAATTCTGTTCAAGCTCCGCTCAAGCAGGGCTACGGCGGTTGAAGATATGTGCACCATCGACGTGCAGTACGCATTAGTTCACGGAGTTATCCTGCCCGTGATAAACTGCTTTGCCCAAGGACACAACGCGGGTCGTCCCGGAGGTGGATCGAACTCAGAACCTCTAGCATACTACAACAGTCTACCACTGAGCCATCGCGCTCCCCCTGCAATTCCATAAATCTACTTTTGGATATATTTGCAAATCGCGTCTGATCTGAACAAAGATCACGATTGCCCCATCTACAATAGTTTTCAGTGCCAGTGTCACCTTTTTATTGACGCAAATGGAGTAATGGCCAATATCTCAAATTTGCCCCCGATAACGAGGGAAATTGAAAAATGGTATTCAAATACAGTTTCACTCGTCAAGTAGCGCGCAGTTTTCCTGCATGTGATGCTGTCCTTTGGAATTAATCACCTTTGCCAAATCTCTGGTTTCGCAATGTTAGCTGCCTTTGACGAGGCCATTTCCAATGTATTGGTGTTTAATCTCATCTCCACAATGGCTGAGCGTGACTAATATGTGGATACAGTCTAGTCCAGCCAATCGTTAGTCGTCATTTCCGAGGACTTCCACCCCATGCATTGGTGACAGGGCCCTATATTTACCAGTAAAACAGCTTGGTTATCACAGTAAACAAGCACTGTTATACTTCCTGGGGTTACCATGGGGATGACTTTCCTACATTGTGTCCGAAAATAAGATGGATGCAGGAAGTAGCATGCATCTGCATAAGTGGCGCCATTCTCAATTTCGAAAGATCATGGTTACGCCACCAACAGCAATTTTCAGTGACAATTAACGACGCAACCGGATTATATTCTTAATACTATTAACATTCGATCTGACAAAGCCATATCACCGGTTATTTTTCTGCAACGAATTTGCCATTTTGAACAAATAAAGTGCGAAACACTGCAATTCATAAAGTCCGCTTTGAAAATTGTATTGTGAAAAAATGATGACAATGCGCATAGAAATCAGTTATGTCACATGCAATAGTTTTCAACGTCAAAACTGCCAGTTTAATACAAGTGATGCAACTTATTCCGTAAAAACTAAATTTGCCTCTTAATAAGGCCATTTCCATAACAGTGTTAGCTTTTCGGCTTCGTTAACAAATTTGGCTGCAATTTTTCTGCAGGTATTGCTGTCGTTTTGAACGAATAAAGTTTGACAACTCGCATATTTTTCATTCTGCCTTTGAAAAGGAGGAAGTTTCGAAAATGGCGCCCAAATAATGATGGGAGAATCACTGGCAATTTCCTCCTTGAAGTGATGCCATTCTGGGCAGGTTACGTCAGAGACCCCAGTGACCTCTTAACATGAGACCTGCATGAAAACATCGCATTTTATAAATGGTGCTCGGAATTCATGTGGATTCCAGTAGTTATTTAGAATGTATGATGTCTGATATCTGAAAGAGGTGCCGTCAACCCTTTGGAGAGGACCCGCAAAATAGCGTCCGATTCGAAGTGGACTAATGACGCCCAACGCCCCCCCCCCCCCCCACGCGAACGATAATGCCGAGGCCGCTGTTAACTAATCGAGCAGGAAAATGTTTTTAAATATTAAAACATTACTGAACCTGTTCTCATTTGTAGGCGACACGCCCGTTCACATGTTCTGCATAGTGCTGACAAAACCATTCTAGTCAGGGTTGTATAGATAACCGTTTCCAGCTCTCAGAACAGAGACTATAGTGTATAATATAATCACTATTAACATGCTGCAAATTGTACTCCGTACATTTGTTAATGGTAGCGGGCGACTGAACATGCATGAACAGCGCTAAGCAAATTGTTTTAACATTTTATATTGTCCTTTTCTCATAAACATACCTCATAACTTGTAATTGGGGCGAGCTCCTGTAGCTAGTTTCATTTTAGTTTTGGGACAAAAAAAATGATACATTCTTATTCGAGATATGTTTGGAAAGTGTTGTCTGCTATTCGTGTTGCCACATGGGTTAATGAAGTGAGTTATCTATTAAGCTCACCTTATGGCTATAAAGATATTGGAATTTCGTCTGATGATTTCACAGAACTAAAGCGATATCTGGGTATTAATTCATCTTATGTCCTGGCCAATGAAGCTATCCTGCTTCCGAGAAGCATGCTGGATATGGTTGGTGAATTCTTTCCATACAGACATTCACTTTCAACGCTGCTCAGTTCCTGAAAAAATAGAATGGTTTCGAGTTTGATATTTTGCAAAAGATGAGACATGTTTAAACATCCAAGTCATGTTTAATCAGTTCTTTCTGTGTCGAATGTGTGAATGGAAACCGCCAAGACGTTGACAATTGTCATTTTGGAGGCGAGAATTATTATCCTACAAAAATACCATTTCACAAGGTTGTAAAAAAATAATCGCCATTTCTTATTGGGGTTTAGCGATAGACAGCTCTTGTCAGCTTGTGCCTCCGGTCTCTCGTTTTATCCTTCCACGCTGGCAGTCGTCATATCGATTAACCCATTCACACCCGTGTCGTCCTGTGTATATGCTATGGGTTTGTGAAGCAACCATTCATGGTTAGCAGAGGTGTTTGCTTTTGTTCCATTCGCACCTCAATCTCGCATCTAAAAGTGTATTGCAATTTCGGGAAATTCAGAACCATTAAGGCCGAACTGACCCTCAACATGATAGGGAGACAATGTCCAAAATATAATTTTTTCTGTATTGTGGAGCTCAAATAAAGCGCAGCTGTTTTGAATTTTCGGAATAAAACTTAAATACACCAAATATTTTATACTAGCGGAAAAAGAACGATTTTTTTCTGTGGTAAATATTTCAAATGTGTTATGGATTATTTAATTTATTTATTGGTGTTTAACCGTGACAGTTATACGGTTGGAGGAAGCCGGAGTACCCGGAGAGAACCACCGAGCAACGATGAGCAGCTGCCAGCTCCCCAACATCGTAACTCCGCACTGTAGCACACGCAGGGTTAGATTGGTCGAGGACATGCGCACCATCTTCGTGCAGTACGCCTTAGTACACGGCGTCATCGTGCCCCCTTGTGGACAATCGGGGTTAAGTGCCTTGCCCAAGGACACAACGTGGGAGTCCGAATCGATCGCTCAGACGGTCATCCATCCGAGGACTGACCGGGCTCGACGGTGTTATGGATGGATATTTCTTTGTTCGTATTTTGATGTTATTTCTTCATTACTGACTAAACCCTAGCAACGTGCGGCCTCGCCTCATCCCGCTTCAACGTATGGTTACGCTCATGGGTAAGTGGAAGGACACTAGGCATGAGGACAGGACCCCCGATATCTTACGGATGACCACGAGAGGCGTTTTCACCCCCGCACGCGTCAGAATATCGCCCTCCTCGACGTCGATAGCAACGTTGTCCATCTGATGTGTAAAGCGTTAACATAGACTCGTCAGTGAATAACACGTCCCCAGTGAAATCTGTTTGGGTCATGTGCCCGCAGCCATTGCAATGAACGATGACGTTATATTTATTTATTGGTCTTTAAGGTCACATACTTCTGCACAATGGCTAACCATGACCGTGACAGTTTTACGGGTGGAGGAAGCCGGAGTACCCGGAGAGAACCACCGAGCAACGGCGAGCAACTGTCAGCTCCCCAACATACCAACTCCACACAATCAGGGTTAGCATTGGTTGAAGACCGGTGCACCATCGACGTGCAGTACGCCTTAGTACACATCGTCACCGTGCCCCCACGTGGGCAATGGGGGTGGAGTGTCTTGCCCAAGGACAACGCGGTTGCCGCAGGTGGGATTCGAACCGAGGACCTCTCGGCTTGCAGCCTGCACCTCTACCAACTGAGCCACCGCGCCCCCGACGATGACGTTGCCTGGGTGTAAGTTGCGGACCAACATAGGGACATCGTGGCCTTAAATTGAACTCCCGCAACAGATTCCTAACAGTTCTTGGACACTCGGGAGACCACGAGTCCCTACAACCCGACTCGTCTCCGTCGCCGTCTGAAATTGCTCACGGGCGTCTGGGAGACGTATGTATCTTGACGCGGCGAAGTAACGCGTGGACGTCCTTTCCTGGGAAAGTCGGCTAATCTTCCTGTGGCTCAGGGACGCCCAACTAAACTAGCTATCGTTGACTCGTGGACCCCAAATGTCTGGGCGACGATATATTACGTATTGGCACTGCATTATTAGAGCAATACATGTAGCCCTACCCTTAACAACTTCGGACATTAGCGTCATTTTGCTTTTCTCTCTAGTTGAAATGTTGTGCAATCTGTGTTCTGTTCCAAACTTCAATTTTATATGGTTTTAAAGCCATAGTACGTGGGAGTTCCCAAGATGCACGAGTTGTCGAAAAATAGTGTTGAAAGCATGCAGCGTCGCACGTCGTCGTAGTTGGCTGAATTTGAACCACAGACTCTTTAGACAGTACACTGAGGCAGCTATGCGTCAAGTTCTACTACATTTGGTCTACGGATAAATTATTTCCAAAACTGAACTTGCGTTTCTTTTTTCCGTCAGTATGGTAAACGAAGTAATTATTTATTGTTGTTTAAGGTCACATACTTCTGCACAATGGCTAATCATGACCACAACATGGAGATAAAGTCAAGGTCAGTCAATCGTTTATATCCCATATTGCCTATTTTAGAGGACTCGCACCCCAAGCATTAGTGACTGGGTCCTATTTTATTTTACCAGTGAAACAGCTTGTTTACCACAGTAAACAAGCACTGCTCCACTTCCCGGGGTTCCCACGGGGGGGGGGGGGGGGGGGGTAATCGAAGTAAACACTTTCCACTGATAATGAGCCAACTGGGTGTTGGTAGTGTTAACCCGATTGCCTTCTGGAAATTGGCTTATATCAAAATAATCTAGTTTATTAGTTGATGTTTAAGGTCACTACAGGACTTCGATCAACTGTATAAGATTGAAAGAGTAACAAAGAGTAAGAAAAAAGTAGCGTGCAATGGTAAATCATGTTATTTTACTTACCTAAAGAAAAAAGAGAAATATTTCCATCCACTTCCATTGGAAAGCATTTAGGTACAAAAGGGATTGCGAATAAGTCAAACACGAGATTATTATATTATATTAAAGAATGGATATAATACTGTATAATCCTCAGTCAAACAAATTCCCACCTGCACAAATACCTCATTCAGTATGTTCATTGTTTGAATCCATATTTTTTTACCTCTAACTATTTTGTGACCTGTAAACGAATTAGCTAAGAAATTGTAAAGTACTTGCACTGTTATGTCCCTATAACTTCTGCAAGGGGGACAGGCAGCAGGAAGACTACCTAACTGGCCATGTTGCCTCCCAGCAATGTACCACATGTTAAAATTGTGCTTTGTGTATAATAATGTTTAAACCTAGGTACATTGTTGAATCAAGTTTGATTTGATTTGATTTGATATGTTACTAAATTACTTAATTGCCCACTTAATTGGTATCTAATTGTATATCCGTTAATTGAATAGAACTTCCATAAATAAAACCATTTCCCATACCTTCAGTACAAATTTGACCTGTTAACTTCATATGGGTTATAGAGTATACTCCTCTTAATTGAATAAAAAAATCATGCGATATGTTAATTATATTGATAATCACTCTAGCCAACTTGTTTATAGATCTTTTTAGACCATGTACATCCAACTGACATTTAATCTTTTATATCTTGTTTGAGAGAGTTCTTTGGCGTCAAATATTGAAAAAAAATTCGTTTTGGGTATTTAAAACTGCGGAAGACTTCATAAATACGGATGGACGGCTAAAAAGTGACAGTTTAGATTTTCGACGCCATCGAAAATAATTTTTCAAGCTATCTTTCTATTATATAGCACATTGAGCATCACTGACAAAAGAAAGAACGCCTTATACTGTCAACATTGCCACCATAATGCTATTGGCATTCAAATGATTCGAAAAACAGTTTGATATTTACAAAATATATTATGACGAGTTGCAATTTAGGTAGTCCCTCTATCAGGACGGGCACAAGTTGAAATCGAGTGATAGTAGCTCAATCTCCATATTTTGGGCTTCAAAATGACACTTCCAAATTACTTTTGCTGTGCAAAAATCTCATCAATCCGCCTCCAAAAATCAAAACATAACTGCTACAATATTTTAAAATTTGAATTCCAATGTTACAATAAGTTATGTAATTTTTAATACACACATTTTGACGGTATTTCGACTATTTTGCAAATAAAACGTTTTTGTTCTCGTTTCCTCACTTGGCGCTTAAACATAAGAGTATGTGCTTACGCGTGCGCAGGATTCAGTCAATCTGAGTACAATATAATCGTGTACGTCAGCAATACATTTCAGGTCACCCTCAACAATGAAAAAAACAATTTCCGAGTATCCAATCATCTTTAGAAACAGTTATTGATGAGGTTTTTTCACTTTTTGTTAATTGTAATTGTTAATATATCTAATAGAACCATCATTGGTAAAAATGAGTTGTGACTATTGAGAATTCGATGAAACTTGGTCTTTGATGTGAACCACTCGATGTTTCCGAAATAACCCATGAACCGTTATGTCATTTGTTACTCAACCCTTTACCCAACAAACCTGCAATTCCCAATTCAATTGAATTGAATTGAATTGCAATTCAATGGCTGAAATCAACGACTTGTTGAATTTGTATTTTAAATGGCAGGCCGAGTTCTGTACAAAGACGGTAGTTCTGAATAAGGACGCCATTTTTTTTAACATGACCGAATTTTTCGAGTTGTCGAACTTACATCATTTAAATTTGCAGAATTCCGTAAGAAAGTGTTCGCAATGTCGAAGCCATTTTGAAATGGGAACATTTAGTTTATTCAAAATGACGGATTTCCATGTAGAATTACTTGTTCTCAATGCGGTCGCCATTTTAAGAAAGCCACAATTATCTACGACAATTTTAATAGCATTTTCTCGGTAAGATATCCAGTCTAGTCAGTATGGATGTCTCAACACGGACGTATTGCTGGTGTCTTTATCGTGAGTGCATATCGAATCTGACGCCATTTTACAAGTAACTACTGTACATTTTGGAATATCCTAAACATATGCCACCGGCTGCTTTCGAAATGACGCCATTCCTTACTAGGCACCGGAGATGAGATATGAGATACATTTTGGACACCATTCTAAAAATTGCCTTTTCAGTCGGACCCGATATAATAAATAAAGCACTGAGTTCTCGCATTTGTGACCTCTCATTGTAAGCGGGGAAACTCCTTGTCTCTATTTATCCATCTTAATTGAGACGACATATTGGAAATGCCATCTTGAAAAACGGCAAACATTGTGAAACCATAGTTGACCTTTGACCAAGTCAAATATGTTGCCCGCAAGCAGAAGAAATTGTTGTCAATGCACAATTTTAGAGGTCGTGAGCTTTGATTTATGAATGCGTTATTAACCACACTTGAAATAATATGCATAACATTAACCCTTTACCAAACGTAACTGTCAAAACTGGCCACCGCAATTCACAAACTGCCATTCAGATTTCCCTTTCAATTTTTGCCTCACAAACACAGCTTATGGACCCCTCATCGGAACGAGCTCATTGAGCTCGTTCCAATGAGGGGTCATAAGCTATATTTTTCCGGCCAAAATAAAAAACACTTATCCAATAAGTTTATTCGTTAGTGTCTGCTTTTCATGTTAGGTAAAGGGTTAACTAGCGATTGCCCGTAATTTTTTCCGAGGCGAGGTACCACTGGCTGTCGATAGTGTAGTTTACCCCAATAAAAAGCTGGCGAATCGTAGCTTTCTTGCAACACTGAAGTGGTAGTTCTGTGGGATACTCTGTGCCTCCAAAATGACCCAGCTGTCAACGCCTGCGTTAAATTCATTCAAACAGACATTGGACATTAGAAACGATTAAACATGACTTTGATGTCTGAACATGTCATATATTCTGCAAGAGATGGAACTCTAAACCATCCCATGTATTTTATTTTAGATACTAAGAAGACTGAAACAATACAGTGAATTTTACAATGGAGAGAATTAGCAAACATTCATCGCGCTTCTCTGAAGGATGGCTTTATAGGTTAGGACACCAGATGAGTGGATTAAATAACCAGATACCACTTTAGATCTCATATTCTCTGAAATCCTTGAAGACCAAATGGCAATAAATTTATACCAATAAGGTGAGTAATAGATTATCTTATTTCCTCAAGCCTTGTGCCAACGCGAATGTCAAACGACACTTTCAAGGGCATTTCTTGAATAACAAGAGCCGAAAAACAATTTAAAACCATATTGATTGCTGATGACTGAAGTTGTGATGAATTGACGATAACATGGTCTGAGGTTTGTGGCTCGAAACTTATGTTCAACCGAGGCTCGAACATGCGCTCCGATCCGCAAACCTCAGAACATGTTACCATCAATTCATCACAATAACGCATATGTTACAATAAGACCCTACCCATAGCTCAAAACCCACATCGTGAAATGAACAAGGCAGTTTGAATGAAGCAGGTAACTTTAACGATAACAAATTTAGTAAATAAACCTCCGGTTACCACACGTCAACGGACAACAACAAATCTAACTGGTATGAAGGTTGAAGTTATTTCATGCAAGTTGTCAGTTTCCATATTAAAAAAAACTTCCGTTGTCAGTTTGGACGCCATTTGGAAATGGTGGAATGCATAGTTGTCTAACATGCATTATTCAAAATTGATCAATTATATGCCAAAAAATAGCCTTGTCATTTGGACACCATTTTGGGAATGGTGAAATTCATCTTGTTGTCCAACTTGCATATTTCAAAATTGCGGAATTCTATGCAAAATGACTGGCTTTGTCAGTTTGGACACCATTTTGCTTATGGCAGAATTTATCCAGTTGTCGAACTTGCATTATTCAAAATGGCGGATTTTTAAACAGAAAAAAACTGCCATTTTGGACGTCATTCTGAAAATGGCGGAATTCTTCCGAGTTCTCCAACTTGCCTTACTCAAAATGGCTGAATTCTAATAAGAAAACTGCCCTTATCATTTACGACGCCATCTTGATAATGGCGGAATTCACCCGGTTGTCGACCTTATACTATTCAAAATGGCAGTTCTATGCAAAAAAACTACCTTCGTCATTTTGGACGCCATTTTGAAAATGGAAGAATTCATCGAGTTGTCAAACATGTATTATGGCGGAATTCTGTGCAGAAAAAAATTAACGTTGTCAGTTTGGATGCCATTTCGAAAATGGTGGAATTCAGTTATCTAACTTGCTTTATTCAAAATGGCGGAATTCTAAGCAGAAAAAAACTGCCCTGGTTATTTTGGACGCCGTTTTGAAAATAGTAGAATTCGTCGAGCTGTCGCACTTGCTTTAAAAATGGCAGAATTATATGCAGAAAACTGCCTGTCATTTTGTACGCCATTTTGAGAAGGGAAGAATTCATCGCGTTGTCAGACTTGCATTATTCAAAATGACGGAATCCAATGCAGAAACAATGCTTTTGTCAATTTAACTGCATTTTGAAAATGGTGGAGTTCAGAGTTTTCACATGAATTATTCAAAATAGTGGATTTCGAAACGAAAATGGCCTAATTAATCGCGTTGACCAACTTGCATTCTTCAAAATGGCGGAATTCTTTGCACAAAAAACTGCCTTTGTCAGTTTGGACGCCATTTTGAAAATGGCGAAATTCATCGTTTTCGAACTTGTATTATTCAAAATGATAGAATTCTCGATGGAAGAAAAACTGCCCTTGTCATTTTGAACGCCATTTTGAAAATGGCCGAATTAAACGCGTTGTCGCACTTGTATTATTCAAAATTGCGGAATTGTATGCACAAAAAATGCCGTTGTCACCTTGAACGCCATTTTTGAAATTGCGGAATTAATGAAGTTGTCAAACTTGCATTCAAAATCGTGGAAGTTTATAGACAAAAACTGCCCTTGCCGTTTTGGACACCATTTTCGAAATTGCAACGACGAATTGCTGACAAACTTGCATTTTTCAAAATGACTAGATTCTCTGCAGAAAAACTGCCTGTCATTTAGGACGCCATGTTGAAAATCGCGGAATTGGAGTTGTCAAACTGGCATTTTTCAAAATAGCAGAATTCTGTGTAGAAAAACCTGCTATTGTCATTTTGGACGCCATTTTGAAAATGGATGAATTCATCGAGTCGTTAAAGGTGCGTTGAAAGTGGCAGAATTCTGAAGAAAGACTGTCATTTTCAGTTTGGACGCCATTTTGGAAATGGAGTTCATCAAGTTGTCCAACTTGCTTCATCAAAATGGCTGAATTCTATACAGAAATCTGCCATTGTCATTTTGAACGCCATTTTGAAAATAGTGGAATTTGTCGAGTTATCCAACTTGCCTTATTCAAAATATCGGAATTCTCAGCAGAAAAAAAATAACTTGGTCTTTTTGGACGCCAATTTGGTAATGGTGGAATTCATCGTTGTCGATCTTACTTTTCAAAATGGCGGATTCTATATAAAAAATCTATCGTCAGTTTGGAAGTCACCTCGATAATGGCGGAATGCAGATTCTTGGCAAACTTGCAGTATAAAAAATGGCGGAATTCGATACCGAAAAAAACTGCCGGTCATTTTGGATGCCATTTTGAAAACGGCGGAGTTAATCGCGTTGTCCAACTTGCGTTTTTGAACATGGCGGAATTCTATTCAGAAAAAAAGTGTCATTTAGGACAACATTTTGCAAATGGAAGAATTCATCGAGTTCTCGAATTCAAAATAGCAGATTTCATTTGAAAAAAAAACTGCCGTTGTCAGTTTGGACGCCATTTCGAACATGGAGGAATTCGTTGAGTTGTCGAACTTGCAATATTGAAAATGACTGAATTCTATTAGATACTAACCTTGTTAGTTTCGATGGCATTTTGAAAATAGAGGAATTTATCGTGTTGTCCAAGTCGACATATTCAAAATGGTGGAATTCTGTGCAGAAAAAAATGCCCTTGTCGATTTGGACTCAATTTTGAAAATGGCGGATTTCGAGTTCTTATTTGAATTATTCAAAATAGCCGATTTCAAAACAAAAAACATCAACTGTCATTTTGGACACCATTTTTTAAAATGGCCGAATTAATACCGTTGTCCAACTTGCATTTTTCAAAATGGCGGAATTCTACAGAAAAAAACTTCCATTGCCAATTTGAATGGCATTTTGAAAATGACGAGATTCATCGAGTTGTCGAACTTGCATTATTGAAAATGACGGCACTCTACAGACAAATACTTGCCGACGCCATTTTGAAAAGAGGAATTCATCCAGTTTTCCAACTTGTTATATTCAAATTGTGAAATTCTATGCAAAAAAACTGCCCTGGTCAGTTTGGACGCCATTTTGAAAATGGCGGAATTTATCGAATTCTCGAACTAGCATTATTCAAAATGGTGGAAATTATGCAGAAGAAAAACTGCCTTTGTCATTTTGGACCTCATCTTCAAAATGGCGGAATTCATAGAGTTCTCGAACTAACCATATTCAAAATGTCGAACGTCTGTGCAGAAAAACCTGCCGCTGTGATTTTAGATGCCAATTTGGTCATGGTGGTATTTATCGAGTTGTCGAACTTGCGTTTTTCAAAATGGCGGAATTTTATACAGAAAAAATTGCCCTCGTCATTTTGGACGCCATTTTGAAATGAAAGAACTTATCAAGTTTTCAGGCTGGAATTCGGTAGAAAGACTGCTGTTAGTTTCGATGCCATTTCGGAAATGGCGGATTTTATCTTGTTCCCTAAGTGGCATTCAAAATGGCGGAATTCGGAGCAGAAAAAAATGCCGTTGTCAGTTTGGACGCCATGTTGAAAATAGTGGAATTTGTCGAGTTGTCGAACCTGCCTCCAAAATGGTGGAATTCTATGCAGAAACAATCTGCCGTTGTGATTGATTTTGGACGCCATTTTGAAATGGCGAAATTCATGCAGTTGTCGAACTTACATTTTTCAAATTGGGATTTCTAAAAAAAACTGCCGTTGTCAGTTTGGACGCCATTTCGAAAATGGAACTGATTATCGAGTTGTAACTTTTATTATTCAAAATGGCGGAATTCTATGCAGAAAGTGCCCTTTTCGTTTTGGACGCATATTTGGAAATGGCGGAATTCAAAGTTGTCGTAACTAGCATTATTCAAAATGAATGAATTCTGCACTGCGAAAACTGCCCTTGTCATTTTGGACTCCATTTTGATAATGGCGGAATGCATCTGCTTGTCTAACTTACATTATAAAACAAATGGCGGAATTCTATCAAGAAAAAAAAATCCGTTGTCAGTTAGGACGCCATATCGAAAATGGAAGAATTCATCGAGGTGTAACTTGTTTTATTCAAAATGACGGAATTCTATTTAAAAACCTTCCCTTGTCATTTGGACTATATTTTGAAAGTGGTGGAATTAATCGCGTTGTCCAACTTGCAATTTTGAAAATGTCGGAATTCCATGCAAAAAAAATAGCTTTTGTAATTTAGGATGCCATATTGAAAATGGAAGAATTCATCGAGTTGTCAAACTTGCATTCTAAATGGCGGAATTCAAAATAGAAAAGAAACTGCCTTTTTCATTTCGGACGCCTTTGGCCGAATTAATCTCATTGTCCAGCTTGCCTTATTCAAGATGGGCTGAATTCTATGCACAAATGCCGCAGTCAGTATGGACGCCATTTTGTAAATGGTGGAATTAATCGAGACGTCTAACTTTGATTATTCAAAATGGCGGAATTCGATAGAAAAATACTAACCTTTTTGGTGTCGACACTATTTTTAAAATAGAGGAATTCATCGAGTTTTCGAACTTTCCATATTCAAAATGGTGAAATTCTATGCATGAAAAATATGCCTTTGTCATTTTAGACGCCATTTTGGAAACAGCGGAATTCATCGATTTTTCGAACTTTATTCAAAATGACTGAATTATATTCCGAGAAACTGCAGTTGGCATTTTGGACACAATTTTGAAAATTTATTGCGGTGTCCAAATTGCATTTTTGAAAACGGCGGAATTCTATACGAAAAAAAAACCCTTTATAATTTAGGACGCCATTTTGAAAATGGAAGAATTCATCGAGTTGTCTACCTTGCATTATTCAATATTGGCAGAATTCTAGAGAAAAAAAATGCCGTTGTCAGTTTGGATGCCATTTCGAAAGTGGAGGAATTCATCGAGTTGTCTTACTAACATTCAAAATGGCGGAACCCCATGCACAAAACTACCATTTTCATTTTGTACCCTATTTTAAAAATTGCGAATTTCCTCGAATTGCTGAACTTTGATTTTTCAAAATGACTGAAGTCTATAGAGTTGAACTACTGTTCTCGATTGGGTTTTTCGAATCGGACGCCATTTAACAAGTTATCTCCGTACAGGGTGATAGAGTGTCGCTAAAACTTGCACTTGCAGCATTCGAAATGGCTTCATTCCTTAAACGCCACTAGAGATGTAATTAATTTTGGACGCCATTTTAAGACGTTTTCAGGCAGGGCTAATATAAAATGAAACACTGCGTTCTCGAACTGAATTCGGACGCAATTTTCCAGAAGTTATCTGGAAAAACCGTTCACATTGCGAAACCAGTTGTCAATCTTCATTCATGCCAAATGACTGCAATACCTGCAAGAAAACTAAAGCACCATTTTTAATTGGCCTCACTTTCCTCGTTAAAATATCTGCTTTAGCATTGACTGCGTATTTGCAATCTCCTTAATGTATGTACTGGGACCAAATACTTTTTGAAGCGTAATTTTTGAGGGTATTTCTATAATGGTGGCAACTGACCTTTCCGGTCTTTTGTCTTGCTTTTGTAAGCTATTTTTAAGCCCCAAATAGACAATGGAACTCTGACCAATAACAGTGTACCAGACTTCTCTTTCCATAAAGTTGTTCAACTTGCTTTATTCAAGATACTCGAATTCCATCCAGAAAATCTTTCGTTCCCAATTTGGACACCATTTTGACAAAGGGAAAAGGCACGTGTCTGATTTATATTTCTTTATATTGAATATTTACGAAACAAATAGGTGCATCCGATTGCGTTATTTACAAAAGGATCTGGAAAAGAAAATTACGAAATGTCAACAATCTCATGAGAACCTTTTTGTAACAAGCAAATCGAGCGAGTTCCATTACTGAATTTCGTGTTTTTTGTTGAAATGTCGAAATCATAATTGATGTTTGCGTTGGGAATGGTTAAAATCACTCGTAAATATATTGCTGACTGTTGTCTTGCACTCTCTCGGTTAATTTTTGTTGAAAATCCCATGTGACTGTATGACCTTCCCGCTACAAATAACAGGACACGAAAACCCACTCTTTAATAATTACTGTGACAGGTAAGTCACTCAACTTCTGAATCACATGATACTAATATTTTTACCCAACGTAACTGCCAAAACCGGTCAGCGCAATTCACAAAATTCACCATTCAATTTTTACTTCATTTTTTAGTCACAAATCATAGCTTATGACCCCTCATTGGAACGAGCCCAACGAGCTCATTCCAATGAGGGGCATAAGCTATGTTTTTGACGTAAAAATTAAAATTAATTTTTCCAAGAATTTTTGTTGCAAATGCCGTCTGCTTTTCGTGTTAGGTAAAGGGTTAAGGATCACTCCCAACTCGGACATATTTCCACATAGAGCAAATGTTTAATATTTTGTTTGGGGGCGCGGTGGCTCAGTTGGTAGAGGTGCAGGCTGCAAGCAGAGAGGTCCTCGGTTCGAATCCCACCTGCGGCAACCGCGTTGTGTCCTTGGGCAAGACACTTCACCCCGATTGCCTACATGGGGGCACGATGACGCTGTGTACTGAGGCGTACTGCACGTCGATGGTGCGCAGGTCTTCAACCAATCTAACCCTGCCTGTGCTGCGGTGCCGAGTTCAGAGTTACGATGTTGGAGAGCTGACAGCTGCTCGCCGTTGCTCGGTGGTTCTCTCCGGGTACTCCGGCTTCCTCCACCCGTAAAACTGTCACGGTCACGATTAGCCATTGTGCATAAGTATGTGACCTTAAACACCAATAAATAAATAAATATAATTTGTTTATTGTGGGTTGATGAGTTACAAGTCTGCCTATGTTCAATTCTACATGTGCACAAACCCAGAGTGCCCTAGAGAACCACAGAGCAATAGCAACTGTCGGACTCGACATACGTCACGTCAACCGCAGAAGTACAGCACACTTGCCTTGAGTCAATACTAACCCTGGTTATGCCGTGATAATAAACGGGAGTCTGGCGGTTATTCACCATTGCTCAGTGGATCTCACCGGGTGCTCCTGAAAAATGTTTCAAGATACGACACGGGTTTCTAAAAGTATTAAACCCCAAATGAACGAATTCCACAAAAAGGTAAAAAATATACTTATTGTCTCATCTTAAATGTACATGTAGGTATGAGTGGTCTGTAGCAAAATGTGAGAATATTTACCAGGAACTGGGAAAAATTAGACGTAGCCTAAAACGCCCTGTAAACGTAACACATGACAGAACGTGGGGCTGGTTCCGCTCCGCCCTATCAAAACACTTGGCCTAAATGTACCGCTCGCCTTCAATGCCACTGGAATAGATATTCTATTAAACTTGAAAGTTTGTTTACACTTCGAGAAAAAGAAGCAAAATATTCTGACAAGAAGCAATTTGCCCGAGGTCTTTCAAGAGGATTCATAAGCGTTGGATGGAGACAGAAAAGTGGACAACTTGTTCTAATGATTTTGTCGCTCAGAGTGGTTGACCAATACGTTGTCGTAGATTAAAAAATCAGGGGCGCAGCCTGGCAAAACGAAATATATAATGGAGGCTACAAGACATATTTCTGCTACCAATGGCTGCAGAAAATTATCTTCCACCCCACTTCATCTCTTGTTGGGTTGAATGTGTTTTCCGAAAGGTGAAGTCCACGGTCTTTCTCGGGGCAAAATACTTATTCATTCCATTTGGCTCAGTCTGAGCACTTTTTTGAAGTCTCAATTACCCAGAAAATGAAGAACAAAAGGAAATTGAACTGAGAAATAAGAATGAGGGTGCTTGAAGCATTTATCTGGATTTCAGCACTGAATGTATGGAAGGTTGGCATTTTTCTGGACGAAAAATAGTGGGTGTTGGGCGAGTCTCCTTCACGCTCCACCCGGCTATGTAGTTGGATTCAAAGGAGTATAAGGTACATTGTGTAGGCACCCATCTAATCTCGCATGGAATGTTGCAGATTTTGAGAACTGCTGAAACAATTCTAAAGTGAAATAAACCAATTGGAAAGTTACTTAATAGCTGGAAAAGATGTAGAAATAATATTGTTTAAAATAGTTTAGCTATAATGCTTCTAAAATAGTCTTTATATAAACTGGTTTTCTTTCTGTTGCAGATTTACATCTAACGGACATTATTTGAATGTAGTTTGGATGAAAAAGAAAACATTGTGAATCATCTGACAATTGTTGACGGATCACGGCTAAGCTAATACCAATGAGGTAATTGTCAAGAGCTTTGATAGTAGGGGCTAAAACGTTATACCTTCTCGGGGTGCTTCTGTCATTATATGATGTGGTTTGAGCATCGCGTAATTCGAAAATTACTGGGCATTTCCAATTGCTAAGGTCTTCGTACCAGGAAGCCAGAAGCCCCCCCCCCCCTCCCCCACCCCCGTCCCACCCACAAAGCCCGTTCTCTCTCCCTCATAATCTTTCAACATTCACATACTTTTTTTTTATAATTTACCTATTGGCGTTTTTTCGATCTCACTAATATGTTGGCCCCAATCACAAAACGCCACTGGAGACCAGGTTACTGAGGACGTTATTTTGAAAGGTCAGTGTAAAGAGGTGGTGCAGTGAGTTCTCGGACTTGTCAAGAATGTCGATACAACATGCTGGAATCTACAGGTAATTGCATCACTCAACTGAATTCGTACGTCATTTTAAAAATGACCAAACTACCTTGTTTTCAACCTTGATCTATTCCAAATGTTATATAGGAAAGCTATAGGTAACATTACGATTAAATCTGAATGTGGGCAACGTTTTAGAAATAGACTAATCATTGCAGGCAAAATCCATAGTATTTACTGAAATGTGTTCCAGTAGCTCCATTAAAAGCAAGGTCTAGACAGATAAAAATGCTGCAGTTGGAGTAATTATTTAATTTGCAGTGAATGGTTGAAATCGGCTTTCTATCCATCGGGGCCTCAGTGTAGAAATGGTGACACCACGGGCATTGTTAAAGCTATTGTGTAGAATATACTCATATAAAATCACGGTATTGTTACTGGAAATGCTGCAAATTGAGTAATCTCCCCACTGGAACCCCGGTAAGTGAAGCAGCGCCTGTTCATTGCGGTAAACAGGCTATTTTACTCGTAAAATAGGACCTCTTAGGAGGTGCAAATCCTCTCTAAAATGGACAACATGGCTTAACGCTCACCCCTGGTCCCAAGTTGATACACATGTTGTGATCATGATTAGCCATTGTGCAAAAATGTGACCTTAAATACCAATAAATGGATTAATCAAGTGCGCTTTGCGATCGGGCGCTATTTTCAATGTTGGCTTCCAAAGCAGCTTCAATTGGCTTTAATCTATGCCATTTTGCAATGACAACATTCATCGAGTTATCGAACATGCATTTTTCAAAGTGGCGGAGTTCTATACAGATATACAGCAGTTCTCGACGCGGTACCCATGGAGAATAGCGTAATTATCGAGGCAATTTTTAAGTTTACCCTACGACATCCCTTTGTTCGTTACTATGGAGGTCTCGGTAATTATATATCATGCAGCTCTCAATGTGGTCGCCAATTTGAAAAAGGCTTTCATCGAGATGTCGAACTTTCTTTTTTGAAAACGCCAGAATTCTACACTAAAATGTTGGTTGTGAATGTTTACAACATTTTCAAAAGGGAAGAATACATCGAGTTGTCGAACTCTCGTTATTCAAAACACTTTTGAACTGCAGTTCTGTTTTGACGCCACATTGAAAATGACTGCATTCATCGAGTTGTCGAACTTTATACAAAAGGGCGGTATTCCACGATGGAGAACTGCAGTTCACCCTGTGGGCGCCATTTTGAAAATGGCGGAATCCATAGGGTTGTGGAACTTGCGTTATTCACAATGACCAAATTCTCGACAGAAAAACCATAGTTCTCATTTCGGTCGTCATTTTGGAAATGGCGGAATTCATAAAGTTGTCGAACTTTCATTATTCAAAATGGCCGAATTCAATAGACAGGAAATTGCCTCGAGTTGTCGATCTTGTATTATTTAAAATGGAGGTATTCAAAAGAAAAATACTAAACTTGTTGGTTTCGACGCCATTTCAAATATAGAGGTATTCATCGAATTGTTCAGATTGCCATATTCAAAATGGAGAAATTCTATGCAGAGAAAAACTGCCTTTGTCATTTTGGACGCAATTTGGAGAATGGAAGAATTCATCGTGAAATTTGCATTCTTTATAATAACGGAATTCCGGAGAGAAAAAAACTGCCGTTGTCAGTTTGGATCCCATTTCGAAAATGGCGGGGTTCGTGGAGTCGTCTTACTTGCATTATTCAAAATGGCGGATTTCAAAACAGAAAAGCTGCTGTTATTTTGGACGATATTTTGAAAATAGTGGAATTCATCGCGTTGTCTTATGTGCATTATCCAAAATGGATGAATCCTATGCATAAAAATGGTCTTGTCATTTTGGACGCCATTTGGGAATGTCAGAACTCATCGAGTTGTCGAACTTGCATTATTTAAAATGGCGGATTTCTGTACACAAAATACTGCCTTTGTCATTTGCGAAGCTATTTTGAAAATGGCTGAATTCCTAGACTTATCGATGTTGCATTTTACAAAATGGCGTAAATCTATGCTGAAAAAATGCCCTTGTCAATGTGGACTCCATTTTGAGAATGGCCGAATTAGTCGCGTTGTCCAATTTGCTAGTGTGGTACCAGGCGACCTTTTATAGACCTCTCCAATGTTCCTCAAGAGCCTTGGGAAGTTACTTAACAAATCCCTTTGTTTACAAGTATTTGACACACTTGTACTGAGGAATTCGAACCGTTGAGATCGTAAAATAATACGTCTGATTTACCTGCTTTGCAGAGGCCTGAATATTCAGCGCAAGTGACATTATCATGTAGGAAAATCACTACACTAATTTCAAAAAGGCGGAATTGTATATGGACAGAAGAAAATGCCTTTGTCATTTTGGGCGCCATTTTGGTAATCGCGGAATTCAAGTTGTCGCACTTGCATTATTCAAAATGGCTGAATTATATGCACAAAAAATGGCGTTGTCACTCTGGATGCCATTTTGGAAATGACGGAATTCATCGAGTTATTCGAACTTGCATTATTCAAAATGGCGCAATTTAAACAGAAAAAACGAGATTAGTTTGGACGCCATCTGGAAAATAGCGGAATTTGTCGAGTTGTCCAACTTGCCTTATTCAAATGTGCAGTTCTATGAAGAAAAATCTGCATTTGTCATTTTGGACGCCATGTTGAAAATGGCGGAATTAGTTGTCTGACTTGCCTTATTCAAATTGGCGGAGTTCTATACAGAAAAAAAACTGACATTGTCATTTTAGATGACATTTTGAAATGGCGGAAGCCATCTAGTTGTCGATCTTGCATTTGGAAGTGCCTACAAAAAGAAAAAAAATGCTCTTATTAACGAGGGCATCTTGACAATGGTGGAATGCATCGAGTAGTCAAACTTGCATTATAAAAAATGGCGGAATTCTACACAGAAAAAAAAACTAATTTTGGAAGCCATTTTCAAAATGGCGGAATTAATCGCGTTGTCCAACTTGCATTTTTAATAATGGCTGAATTCTATGCAGCCATTGTTATTTAGGACGCCATTTTGAAAATGGAAGAATACATGGAGTTGTCAGTTTCATTATTCTAAATGGCGGAATTCTATGCAGAAAAAAACTGCTCTTGTCATTTTGAAAATAACTGAATTCTATAAACTACTAACCTTGTTGGTTTCGACGCCATTTTGAAAATAGAGGATTTCAACGAGTTTTCCAACTTGCCATATTCAAAATGGCGAAATTCTATGCAGAAAAACTGCCCTCATCATTTTGGGCGTCATCATGAAAATGGTGGAATTCATAGAGTTGTCCAACTTGCATTATACAAAATGGTAGAATTCTCGGCAGAATAAACTGCCTTTATTTTGGAAGCCAATTTGCTAATGACGGAATCCATCGAGTCTTGTGTCGCGATTAGCCATGGTGCATAAATATGTGACGTTAACCACCAACAAACAAACAAACAAACATCCATCGAGTTGTCGAGGGGGCGCGTTGGCGTCGCGGTAACCGGTTCTCGTCAGATCACCGAAGTTGAGCAACGTCGAGCGTGGTTGGTAGTTGGATGGGGGACCATTTCAGCGACTGATTCATGCTCCCGCGTTGTCCTTGGGCAAGGCACTTAACCCTGATTGCCTACATGGGGGCACGATGACGCTGTGTACTAAGGCGTACTGCACGTCGATGGCGTGCGTGTCTTCAACCAATCTAACCCTGCCTGTGCTGCAGTGCGGAGTTTCGATGTTGGAGAGCTGACAGCTGCTCGTCGTTGCTCGGTGGTTCTCTCCGGGTACTCCGGCTTCCTCCACCCGTAAAACTGTCACCGACATATGACCCTGGCTGTTAATGTCGTTAAACCCTAATAAAAAAATTGAGTTGTCGAACTTGCATTATTCAAAATGGCTGAATTTTATGCAGAAAAAACTTTCCCTTCACATTTTGGACGCCATTTTGAAAATGGAAAAACTTACCGAGTTTTCACACTTCCATTATTTATAATCGCGGGATTCTAGAGAAAAATACTGCCATTGACAGTTTGGACACCATTTTGAAATGGCAGAATTCACTGAGTTGTCAAATTTCCGTTATTCAAAGGGGCGGAATTTTAAAGAGAAAATCCTGCCCATGTCATTTTGGACGCCATTTTGAAAATGGCGGAATTCATCGAATCTTCAAACTTGCATTATGAGAAGTGGCAAAATTCTATACAGAAAACGACTGCCGCTGTCAGTCTGGATGCATTTCGAAAATGTAGAAATGCATCGACTTGTCGAACTTGCATTTAAAAAAAAAATGGCAGAATTCTACACAAAAAAGTCTTTCTCATTTTGGATGCCATTTTGAAAATGGAAGAATTCATCGAGTTGTCGTATCTTGCATTATTCAAAATGGAGAAATTCTATGTAGAAAAAATGCCCTTGTGTCATTTTGGACGCCATTTTGGAAATGGCGGAATTCATCGATTTTTTTTCACTTTTATTCAAAATGACTGAATTCGAAACAGAAAAAAACTGCCCTTGTCATTTTGGACGCCATTTTGAAAATGGTGGAATGGCGAAATTCATATATTCGTCGCACATGCATTATTCAAAATGGCGTATTTCAAAACCGAAAAACTGTTCGCCATTTCGAAAAGGAAGGTATTCATCGAGTTGTCAAACTTGCATTATTCAAAATGGCGAAATTCTATGCAGAAAAAAATGTCTCAGTCATTTTGGACGCCATTTGGATAATGACGGAATTCAGAGTTGTCGAACTTGCATTTGTCAAAATGGCGAAACTCTAAACGCATGAAACTGCCCTTTTCATTTTGGACGCCATTTTGAAAATGACGGATTACCTCGAGTTGCTGAACTTGCATTTTTCAAAATGGCGGAAGTCCATAGAGAGGAAATACTGTTCTCATTTTGGATTTTCGAATCTGACGCCATTTTGCAAGTAATCTTCGTACAGTGTGATGGTGTATCGCTTATCTATCCACTTGCTGCATTCGAAATGGCTCCATTCCTTAAAAGCCACTGGAGATGTGATTAATTTTGGACACCATTTTAAGACATATTTTGATGCAGGTCTGATATAAAATGAAGCACTGCGTTCTCGCACTTAATTCGGGCGCCATTTGGAGACGTCATCTGGAAAACCCGTTCACATTGCGAAACCATATTTGTCAATCTTAATTCATAGCAAATGCAAGAAAACTGCAAGCAGTGAACCTGAATGTAAGCACCATATTTAATTAGCCTCATTATCGCACGCAAAGTTAATAGTTATTCAACTTGCATCGTTAAAATATCTGCTTTAGTATTGATTGCGTATTTGCAATCTCTTTAAAGTGTGTATTGGGACCAAACACATTTTGAAAAGTAATATTTGGGGGTATTTAATGGTGGCCACTGACCTTTCCGGTGTTCTGTGTTGCTTTCAGCTATTTTTAAGCCCTAAATAGAAAATGGAACCCTGCCTAATAACACTGTGTACCAGACTTCTTTCCATAAAGTTGATCAACTTGCTTTATTCAAGATGCTATAATCCTATACAGAAAATCTTACGTTCTCAATTTGGACACCATTTTGACAATGAAGGAAAAAAGGCACGGGTCTGATTTATATTGACTTATATTGAATATTTACGCAACAAATCGGCTGCATCCGACTGCGTTATTTACAAAAGGATTTGAAAAAAAAACCAAATCACAAAATGTTAACCATATCATGAGAACCTTTGTAGTAACTACGTAATCGGGCTCGTTCCAATGAGGGAATCTATTGGTTTTTGGTGAGGTCGATATCATTAAAATTCGTGTTTGCTTGCGTTTGGAATGGTTAAAATCACTCGTAAATGTATTCAGATGTCTTGCCGTTTCTCGGTTGATTTTTGTTGAAAATCACATGACTATGACCTTCCAGCTACAAATAAGAGAACGGAAAAAAGCCACCCTTTAATACTTACTGTGACGAACATGTCACTCAACTAATGAATCGAATTATACTGCACACATTTTAACCATTTACCTAACGTGACGACGAAAACCGACCAGCGCTATTTCCAAAATTCACCACTCAATTTTTATTTCATTTTGTCACAAAGACATAGCTTATTCCCCCTTCATTGGAACGAGCTCGTTCCAATGAGGGGCCATAAGCTGTTTTTGATGCAAAAAATAACATTTGGTGCTTCGTGAATTTTATGCTTTCACCTTTTACGTGAGGGGTAAAGGATCACTCTCTACTCGGACATATTTCTACATAGAGCAAATGTTTAATATTTTATTTTGTTTGTTTATTGTGGGTTTATGAGTTCCAACAGTCTGCCATATCATGTTTAATTGTACATGTGCACAAAGCCAGAGTGCCCGAGAGAACCACCGAGCAATATGAACTGTTGGACTCTTAATGCTTCACGTCAACCGCAGAAGTCCGGCACTTCATTTGCCTTGAACCAATACTACCCCTGCTTAAGCCGTGGTAATAAACGGTAGTCTCTTGGTCATGCACCATTGCACAGTGGATCTCACCGCGTACTCCTCAAAAATGTTCAGTCACGATCGACAGACGTTTCTGAAAGTATTGTTAAACCCCAAATGAACGAATTACAAATATGTAAAAAATATTCTTTCATGTTTACAAATGTACATAGGCAGGAGTGATCCTTGGCAAAATGTGAGAATATTTACCAGGAACTGGAAAAAATTAGACTGAGCCCAGAAAACCCCGTAAAGGCAAAACACACGGCAGAACGCGGTGCTTGGCCGCTCGGCCACATCAAAACACGAAACCTAAGTGTACCACTTGCCTTCTATACAGTTTGACTAGATATTTATTGAACTCGAAAGTTTACGTAACACAGGCTGACTACACTTTATTAAAGGAAAAAAGCAAACTATTCTTAGATGGAGCATTTTGCACGAGGCCTTTCAAGAGGAGTCAGAAACATTGGATTGGATGAAGATAGAGATTTTGACAAATTGTTCTAATGATTGAATGTCGCTGAGCGTGCTTGGCCAATACGCTGTCGGATTAAAAAATCAGGGGCGCAACCAGGAAAAATAAAATTAATATCGGGGAGGGTACAGAACATATACCACTCAGTTTGCTAAGCACTAAACATTTGACACCTCATTTGGAAATTTGCTTGTGACATATTTGCGATATTTTTGGTGGATATGATTGAGGAATGTATTAAGATGGTCCCTAGTGTTTACATTAGCTCTCTTGCCAGGAAGATTTTCCGTGAGTTATGGAAAGCATGTAACCCTTGATTTTCATGTGTTCGTGTACTGTCTACATGTACATATGTTAAGGGTATTCAATCTTCATTTCAACACAAACCCTTGAGATTTAATGATTGAATATGGCAAATGTAAATGTGAGAAGACATTTGTCTGAAGCAGCAATGTGGCGGGCTGTACGGATCGTGGAGCAAGGGGCTACCCATCGCCAGGTTGAAGCCTTTGGTGTGCACCATACGGTGATCACCAGAGCCAGTGCCAGGTTTCAGCAGTATGGTACACCAGTAAGACGGCATGTTGGTGGCAGAGACAGGGCAACATCTGCAGCTGAAGACAGGTTATTGATCATTCAGGCCCGTAGGAACCACTTTGCCACATCAACCCAGCTTCGCAGTGACCTTCAAAATGCACCCGAGGTAAATGTTTCGACGAAGACTATACGGGCAAGGTTGCATGAAGGTGGTCTCCGATCGAGAAGACCATGTATTCGCATTCCGCTGTCCCAGAACCACCGCCAGGCACGATATGAATGGGCCATGGATCATGTTGGATGGACCAGAGAAGATTGGCGATCTGTCCTTTTTACTGATGAATCAAGGTACTGCTTAGACCAGATAGGCGTTCCAGGGTATGGAGAAGACCAGGAGAGCGATTCCATGCAGCCAACATTGCTGAGCATGGCCGCTATGGTGGAGGGTCAATCATGGTCTGGGGCGGCATCAGCAGGGATGGACGTACAGGGCTCTGTGTTCTTGAACGTGGTACATTGACTGTACAGCGGTATATTTGAGATCCTGGATATCCACGTCGGATTGTATGCAGGTGCAGTGGGTGATAGATTCATTCTGATGGACGATAATGCCAGTCATGTTGCCCATGCTGTCCATGCTGTCGGGGAGTACTGACAGAGGGAGGGGGTTGAGCGCATGGACTGGCCAGAAAGACCCCCTGACCTCAATCCAATCGAACATGTCTGGAATGAGTTCCACCTTGCAATTTCAGCCCGTCCAGTCCTGCCAAGAAGTGTCCAGGAGCTTGGTGCCATGCTTGTTGAAGAATGGAACAACATCCCACAAAGGACCACCAGGAACCTGATTGGGATCATGAGAAAGCGTTGTCAAGCTGCAATTAACAGTAATGGGTCTCGAACCCGATATTGAAGCCATACCAGTTCTCCCTTTCAACTTTTGGCATATTGAAAAAATTCCTCTTTTACCAATAATATCCATTTTCCATGGTTATCGTATTCAAAAGCTAACAAATTATGTCAAACACAATCTTAATTTCTGTACTTAAATCATTAAAGATATAATTAAACTATATACTTTTCATTACAATATATCAACTAAAACGGAAAACAGGTAGTTGGATACACTTGGTGCTTAGCAAACCTTGTAGTATATTTCTGCTACGAATGACAGAAAATTTTCTTCCACCCCACTTCATTTCTTGTTGGGTTGAGTGTATTGCGAAGGGTGAAGTCCACGGTCTTTCCTGGGGAAAAGTACCTACCATTCCAATTGGCTCAGTCTTGGCACTCTCTTGATTTTTGAAGTCCCAAGTACACAGAAAATGAACAAACGCAAACTGAACTGAGAAATAAAAGTGAGGGTACTTAAAGAATTTCTCTGGATTTCAGCAATGAATGTATGGAAGGTTGACATTTTGCTTGACGAAACGTGGTGGTTGTGGTGCGAGTTTTCTTCACGCTTCACCCGGCCATGTTCCCCGTGGGAACCCCGGGAAGTAAGCAGCACTTGTTTACTGTGGTCAACCAGTTCCACTTCACTAGTAAAATAGGACCCAGTCACCAATGCTTGGGGTGAAAGTCCTCTAAAATGGGCAACATGTTGATCAACGATTGACTAAATTTGACTTCATCTCCATGTTGTCACGATTAGCCATGGTGCATAAATATGTGACGTTAACCATCAACAAACAAACAAACCCGGCCATGTAGGTCGATTCAAAGGAGTATAAGGTTCATTTTTAGGCGCCCACCTTTTCTCGCATCGAATGATGCAGATTTTTGAGAACTGCTCTGAAACTATTCTAAAGTGAAATAAACCAATTGGAAAGTTGGTTAATAGCTGGAAAAGAAAAAGAAATATTGTTTAAAATAGTTTAGCTGCAATGCTTTTAAAATAGTCTTTATATACACCGATTTTCTTTCTGTTGCAGATTTACATCTAACGGAAATTATTTGAATGCAGTTTGGATGAAAAAGAAAATAGCATTGTGAATCATCTGGCAATTGTTGACGGATCACGGCTTCGCTAATACTAACGAGGTAATTGTAAGGAGCTTGGCAGTAGGGGCTAAAACATTTTACTTTCTCGGGGTGTTTGTCAATATGCGCTTATGTGGTTGCACCCGCGCAATTCGAAAATTGACTGGGCATCGCTAATTCGTCTGAATGATCTCGAAAATCCCTCATCGTTTTATATGTAATGGAATTTTGTTTATTTTGAAATTCTAACCTCTCATATTCCCTAAATTCAGATTAAATATACACAACTTATACATCAAAATAAAGGTAATATATAGAACAAGAAACGCATATGTAATCAACTCATGGAGTTGACAGCAGGCACCACTGGTTCCTGGAAGTCTATCGTATTCGTACCAGAACTGATAAAATATTTCGCAAGAACTCGTGGCCGAATGTGCTTTAGATATTCAATAACAAAGCTAGGCATTCAGAACACTTTCGAGTACAGCGATAGGACTGCATTTTGAAAAAGGACAACACTGTCTGCGTTTTTTATTGATGGTTTCCATGCTCGACAGACATGCGCAAATCACTCGATACCACGAATTTCCATCGAAAAACAAAATCGTAATTCTAAGAAATGTCAACAGGTATCATTATACCTTGCATTGGATACGGCAACTGTGCAATGTCTATTTAATAACAGTATACTGTATGAAGGCGATCTTTCTAATTTGATTTTAGACGGCGTTGTATATCGTTGCTTTTTCCGTCCGATGACGACGATCGGAAATCAAAAGTAAATTTCTAATGTAAACAAGTTAAGGCTTTGGAATTTACCCCCATGTAGCTCTGTCGCCGTGTTTTGAATAATTTTGATACCCTAGCTTCGTTATTGGATATATAAAGCACATTTGGCCACAAATTCTCGTGATATATTAAATTATCAGTTCTGATACGAATACGCAGTAGACTTCCAGGAACCAGTAGTGCCTGCTGTCAACTCACTGAGTTCATTATACGTTGTATCGTGCTCGACATCTCAATCTTCATTTTGATGTACATTTTGTGTATATTTAATTTGAATTGAAGGAATATCAGGTGAGAATTTTCAAAATAAACAAAATTTCAGTACTTATGTTGCCCCTTAAGGTGCTATATAAGAGATTTGTTTACTTTGAAATTCCAACTATAATTGTATATTGATGCTTTTTCGGTCCGATTCTATTCACGTCCGGGACGACCCGCGTTGTCCTTGGTCAAGGCATTTTATCACGCTTGTCTACATGGAGTCACGATGACTCCGTTTACCAAGGCGTACTGCACGACGATGCTGCAACCTTGTAACATTGCTTAAGCGGAGCTTAAACAGAATGTTAGGGAGCTGACAGTTGGTTGTCATTGATCGGTGGTTCTCTCCGGATTCTCCGGCTTCCTCCACCCGTAAAACTGTCACGGTCACGATTAGCAATTGTGCATAAGTATGTGGCCTTAAAAATATAGGGCCAAACACAAATTTTGCCCCCCCCCCCCCCCCCATCCCCAAAATTTGCATCTAAAACCAAAGAAAACATGTCCTGAATGGCCCTCCACACTTCACCTCTACTGCGCATGCGCAGTGTCAAGGACTTCCCGAAATTGGCGCCATTAATCATTCTTTGTTTGGCCCTTCATCAGTTAACATCTGACTGATCTTTGTGCTTGTAAATCTGTTTAAATGATGCCAGACACATAAATATTAGAGAAATGGTGATTCTAAGGAGGATATAGGAGAGGAAAAATGAGTGACAGAAAATAATCAGGGCTGTAACTTAAAATTTTTTAATGAAATTATGTTAAGTTACCTATTTTCGAGGCAACAGCCTGTTGTGGTCATTCTTATCAAATTACACTGCTTGTTCAGTGTTTTCCTCTCTCCCTTTCCTTTAAGTCCCCTCTTGCTATTCTCACATGCTTTTGGCATAGTTTCTGTAATTATTATTACTAAAATTTCTTCGGAGTTTTAGCTGGATAACAGAATGAATTCTGTTCTTTTCCCCATGTTTACGTCTTCACCTATGGGTGGTTAGGCGTAGTGTTCTGCATCTACCATCTGATGTTCTGCAGTTTCTTCCCTGGAAGTCTGTTTTGCATCAGATAGTGTATTATTGGTAACTGATTTCGGGCCAGGGTGCCTGGAGTCTTATTCTAGTGTTTTTACACTTATTGTTTACATTTACAACAGCTCTCTGTGTGAGGGGGGATTTCTTGAAAATAATATCTGGATGTTAATTTAATCATAACTAGATACATTATTATTGTTCGTAAGTGTTGCATAAATTGTTTAAAATATTTTTAGAATTTTTGTCCACACTTAGGCTTGGGGTCCATTGGGGCTCAACGTTACTTTTCAGAAACTTGGGCTGTTCTGAAAAAAATATTTTTTCAAAATTTTTTTGATTGCAATTATTTTTTCTATATTAATGGATCATATTATCATGTATTTTGATTGTCAGGGGTTAGTGCGAGTACTAGGACTTTGTTTTCTTTTCACAATGAAAGGATATTGTTCAATTGTAATAAGAGGAAATCTTCCTCTGATTATTATAATCATTGTATATGTAGTCAGTGTACTCTCACTAACTCCTGTTCTGTATGTGTTCATTTCGATGACAACATGGGAAGCGCATGTCACGTTATGTTAGTGGGGAATTGGCCATTCCGGTCCTTTCCCCGCAAGGTCACTCTACTTTATCAATATCTATTTCAGACGATCAAGAATAGGGTGATGTACCCGTGATGTCTTCCAAAAGTGTGCCTCCGTCGTCACAATTAATGAAGAGCTAGCGGAAAAGTGCTCATGTAAATACGTCAATTGCCTAAGAGTACCCTAGTAGGTTCGACGGCCTTTGACGTCCGCTAGCTCGCCCGGTGTAGCGTCCATTCATCGAATGGTTCGGCAGCCGGGTTCGTCCGTTGCGGTCTAGGAGTTTTGGGGTGATGCGAGCACTATAAATCAACCAAATGCACACCCAGTGACGGCGGATTAGAGGGAGAACGGAGGAAGCCTTTTAGTCCGGTTCCTAGCTCGTCCGGGTCCATCCGGACTGCGAGCGAGAGAGGGCCCCTCTCTCGTACAGCAACATCTGGCCCCAGATGTTGTGGTACAAAATGTTTCGCATTCGGAGCATACGTCCGCCGCTCGGGACGCTCCGATATATAGTCAGTCCGGCGAGATTGTCAATAAGGCTTCCTCATTCTCATGGTAGCGCACACGACCGCTCTTGGCTACGTGACCTCGGATATCCAATCAGCTTCGCCAATCAAAGAATCATCGGCGACCCGGTCACACCATCCGGTAGCCAGGGACACGAGGCCTGCAGACTCCGGACGTTCGCATAAGAAAGTGGGCGGGAGTCAACGTACACGGAGCTTCCGGCGGCAATGCATCGTAAGACCGCTACTGCACAGGCCTCGGTGACGGGCGTGCTATCCCAAATAGTACAGCTTATCGCAGCAAGCAGCATCCCAGCAACGACAGAATCTGTCGCATCATGTATTATCCGACGACGCTGGGTCGGGACGCTCCGCGGAAGCAGGTACGGACTGATAAGAAACTGATAGCGTCGGTGGACACAGAAATTTTTGGTTCGGTTCAGGGACATCGTCCCTCAGTTCCGACAGTCCAATAATGTCACACAACTTTCGAATTATTGAACGACGCTATATATATTATTTGCTTGCTATTAACAAGCATGTCTGGTTTCTTCGCAAAGTTACGGAGATGTCTTTCAAAAGTGTGCCTCTGTCGTCATAGTTAATGAAGAGCTAGCGGCAGTAAGTGCTCATGGAATATGTCAATCGCCTAAGAGGTCCCTAGTAGGATCGACGGAGTTGACATTCGCTAGCTCACCCGGTGTAGCGTCCATTCATCGAATGTTTCGGCAGCCGGGTTCGTCCGTTGCGGTCTAGGAAGGAGATTTGGGTGATGCGAGCACTATAATAAACTTTAGTACACACCCAGTGACGACGGATTAGAGGACAGATCGGAGGAAGCCTGTTAGTCCGGTTCCTAGCTCGTCCAGGTCCGTCCGGGCTGCGAGCGAGAGAGGTCCCTCTCTCGTACAACAACATATGGGACCGGATGTTGTGGTACAGATATTTCGCATTCGGAGCATATGTCCGCCGCTTGGGACGCTTGTCGATAAGGCTTCCTCATCCTCACAGCAGCGCACACGACCGCACATTGGCAAAGTGACCTCGAGTATCCGGCCAGCTTCGTCATTCAGTGATTCCACGGCGAACAGGTCACGCCATCCGGTAGCCAAGGGACACGAGGCCTATACACTCCGTTCGTTCGCATAATAGAAGTATGCACGGGGTAACGAACACGGAGCTTCCGGCGGCAATGCATCGTAAGACCGCTTCTCCACAGGCCTCAGTGACGGACGTGCTATCCAAGTTAGCACAGTTTATCGCAGCATCCCAGCAATCGACATATTCTCGGTCGGATCAGGAATTATCCGACGGCGCTGGGTCGGTGCGCTCCGCTGTTGCATCAGGTTCGGACGACCGAACACTTTAAAGGGTCCGACAGGATGGCGAAAGGGATTCGGACGATTTCGAGCTTTCCCTTTCGGAACAACGGAAGCTGCCATACATTTCTTCCGGCATTATCTTCCACAGGTTGTTCCGTCGGACTACATTGCTGCGATGCTGGATAAGAGACTAATAGCGTCATTGGACACGGAGTTTTGGATCGGTTCAGGGACATTGTCCCTGACTTACCGACACAGTCCAATAATGTCATTAGAACATTAGAATTATTTAACGACGCTATATATAAGCTTGCTACCAAGCATGATAGTCTAGTTTCTTGTCCGCAATGCTCTTCTGCCTTTTATCAATTCTAGGAAATTTATTTTGGCAGAACAGGGCATACCGAGAGTTCATATGCGTCTAGACGGCGGGGTTGATGACTGGGAATTATCTTTTTCGCCCTCTGTCAATTCCAACCACGATGTTGGAAACGACAATGATGTCTAATAGACTTAACTTAGACGCTTTATCATACGTAGACCACCTTGCTGAGGCGTTATCATTACGTCTTCAAGAGAAAGAATTCCAGGGTATAATCCTCAATGTGATTTCTTTCAAGGGCAGTAGTTTTTCCACGTATAACTCTGCCCTTCAGTGGCAACCTGGAGTTGGTTAGACGTGACGCAGCCCTAGCTACATCCGCGCGCGTGGATAGTAAGGTGAAGAACTCTCTCCGAGTCGCTTCTGTCTCGGAGAAGTTTCTCTTCGACGGCAACTCTTCAGCAATCTATGAATTGCTTGATATACATGTTCTCTTGTCTATCAAGTGTAGCAATAGATTCAGACTGGGGCAACATTCGGTGGTTGACTCAGAGAGTGCCACTGCAGTTGCCGGATCCGAGTTTTATGATTATGACGGATGCCAGTCAAACAGGTTGGGGTACAATATTGATCCCAACGGATTCGAAGTGCCAGGGTCTTTGGGTTCCGCAGTTTCTAGGCAAGCACTTATCTTCCAGGGAATAATGTTCTTCAGGCTTGCACTATGTCATTGGATGAACATTATTCTGAAACGCATGTCCAAATCCTGTCCGACAATACGACAGAAGTTGCGTATCTCCGGAACCAGGGAGGCACTCATTTGATTCCATTATTCAATTTAACGGAAAGAATCCTGTTATAGTACACCAAGTTCTGCTTCGGTCCGTCATATTCCGGGTCGTCTGATTGTATTAGCAAGACTCCCTTTCACGTAAAGGTCGCTTGTTGCCGTCAGAATGGACTCTCAACAAACAAGTATTCAATCAGATTTGCTATCAATGGGAACGCCCAATGATAATTTATATGCGACACAACTCACTATTCATTTGCAGACGTATGTGTTTGCGTGTCCGGATCCCTGAGCTTATGTTGTTAACGCTCTATTGATCTAATAGGACGGAATGATAGAATATGCGTATCCTCCAGCGCTGTTGATTCAGCAAGTATTGCTAAGATAAACATCCATAATACAGTTCAGAGACCGTGGGTAAATTTACTCAGGTGTCTACTGTGGGACTTACCGCGAAAACTTCCTCCATTAGAGGATCTTCTTTCGCTGGGGAAATCGTGTCAACTTCATCACAACCCGCAAGGTCTCAACCTTCACGTATTCCGTTGTGTAGTCCTTCTTGCATGGCAAGCATTGTACAGGACGAGCTTTCGACGCGATTTCTTACTGTAGGAGAACCTCTTCTTCGCTATACTACGCGGCTAAAGTGGAGGCTCTTCCGTCGGTGTAGGGATCATTATGTTGATATTTTTGATCCCTCCATACAAGACATTGCAACTTTCTAGTATACTTGTTTGACAAGATCTACTGCAGCCTGTTACTATTAAGGTTATAGGTCTATGTTATCTTATACCTATGCACTCTATGATAGTTTACAATTGAGTCTTATGTCTCTTTATCTAAGTCAGTTAGAAACTTTTCGATAAATAGACCTAGAATCATTAGATTAAATTCCTATACGGAATTTAGCAGCTGAGTAATCATTTGAGCCTCTGGAAACAGTAGTTTTCAAATTCTGACCCTTTAAGACAGTATTTCTGTTAGTCTTCTCTTTTACTGAGGAGTCAGTGAGCTTCATGCACTATCGGTGGACGATTCTCACTTTTGTAGTGACGGAAACACTACTTCCTTTACTACTTAGGTTGGATTTTTGGTTAAGAGTCAGGCTCCTAATATCCGGAACCTATTATTAAGGTCCTTCCGTCTTCGTACGGGCATAGGCCTTTACTCTGTCCGGTTAGAGTTTACGTATTTATAAACAGATATCAGTTTATTAGTACGGACGTAAGCTTCTGTCTTTGATGCCTAATAGAAGGACATTACGCTCCATTCTATTGTTAATGGATTCAATTAACTATCGGTACTGCTTATGGTATATCATTGACTCAGCAGTTTGTGCTTGAGATTTCGGCTCATGAAGTAAGAGCTCTTTCTACATCTTGGGCTTACACTAATAGTGTCGCTATTATAGATTTTTGAAGGCTGTTCATTGCGCTCAGCCATCCACATTCATGAATTTTTATCTCAGAAATATCGAGTCCATTTCTGGAGGCCTCTATTGTTAGGTCTATTATCTACTGCTCAGAATGTCATTCACTTAACAGTTGCTACTATAGCTAGGTAGGCTTTCTGTTCCGGCAGTGACTCCGTCCTGCTGCCCTGTTCGCTCTGGGCTATTTGACCCAGGGCAAGAAAAAGGGGGGGGGGGGGGAGGGTGTTCCCTTGGGTCACCTGTTTTATTATGAAAACAAGGGGATACCTCCTACGGAGTTAGTAATTCTGAGCTGTTACTGGGATGGCTTTTAAGTGAGAAGTTTGTTTTAAAAATTCATTCAGGTCATAGTTTTTAAAGTATAGCTGTTGAATATAGCACGTGTCAAACGGACGTTATTATACAATCCTCAGACACTTTTAGGAGTATAAAGAGTCTCTATTCTCTAGACTTTATTTATTGGCTTACTTTAAAAATTATTAGTATAAGGATTATACTGGATATTAATAGAGTACATGGATGTTATGAGGCTCATTTTTGGAAGGTTTTGTGTCTTTCTAATTTATCATAAATAAGAAAGATACATGTAAGGCCTAATACTCCTTTTCCCCTAGAGGGGATGACTCTATTTTATATAATTGAGCGTATTTCAACTTGCTCTATGTCCTAGGCCCTCCAGCCTTTTTACTATTCAGCTAAGTCTGGGTCATTGGTACAGTATAAAAATGTCAAAAAAATTTATAGTAATTTATATATTTTTTATACTTACCAATGACCCAGACGGGGATGGCCCTCCCAGGAGTTGGGAACTCATACCTCCCCGCTGAGTACATAGCGCTTACCAGGCACTGGTTACAAGAATGATTAATGGCGCCAATTTCGGGACGTCCTTGACACTGCACATGCGCAGTAGAGGTGCAGTGTGGAGGGCCATTCAGGACATGTTTTCTTTGGTTTTAGATGCAAATTTTGGGGATTGGGGGGCAAAATTTGTGTTTGGCCCTATATTTTTAAGAGGTAGCACCAGCTAAGTCTGGGTCATTGGTAAGTATAAAAAATATATAAATTACTATAAATTTAACTTTTGAATGTTTTTGAATTAACCCTCATGTAACTCTGTTCCTACGTTTTGGAGCATTTTAACGTCCTAGCTTTGTTCTTGGATATCTGAAGCACATTTGACAATATTCCTGAAATACTTTATAAGTACTGTTACGAATACGGTGGCAGACTTCCAGGAACCATTGTCGCCTGCTGTCAAATTTGACTTGATTGCATATATTTTTTCACCATTTTCATTTTGATGTGTAATTTCTGTATATTTTGAATTTATGAAACATTCGAGGGGGAATTTCAAATCTAACATTTTTACTTTAAAATTCCCACCGGATATTCCATGAGTTGAAATTAAATGTACACACATTTTACACCAAAATGAAGGCTGTGATGTATAGAAGAGATATATGTGCAATCAACTCACTTAGTTGTCAGTAGGTACCAATGGTTACTGGAAGTCTGCTACCGTATTCGTACTAGATCTATTAAAAAAAATATTCCACGAGAAGTCTTGGCCAAGTTTGCTAAAGATATCAAGAACAAACCTAGGAAATCAAAATTCAAAACGCAACGTCAGCTGCGTGAAGGTTACATTACAAAAATCTCGGCTTGGTTTTATTTTCGGTTTTTCATTTCTGCCAAATGTCATAAGAGCAGACAAAGCATCGAAAAACAACGCTATCTAAAGTCAAATGACAGATCGCCTAAACGCTGCACAATATTATAATATGGAGACTGTACAGTTACCATATTTGAAAAGTATCATGACACCTGTTTGAATTTAAAAGAATTACGCGATTGTTTTTTCGGTACTTCGTGGTATAGCGTTCTATGGGCATGTCCGTCTGCCATGAAACCCATCTGTAATAAAAATACCGACGGTGTTGTCCTTTCCCAAGATGCAGTCCTGTCGTTGCATCGAAAAGTGTTTTGAATGCCTAGCTTTGTTCTTGGATATCTGAAGCACACTTGACCACGAGTTCTCGTGGAATTTTTAAGTTGTGGTACGAATACGGTAGACTTCCAGGAACCATTGGTACCTGCTCTCAACTCTGAATTGCACATATTTTGCGTATTCTATACACTACAACCTTCATTTTGATGTATAATTTGTGAATATTCAATTTGAAATTATGGAATACCAGAAGAGGGAATTATTTCAAAGTAACTACATTTTCCTTATGTAGCATCTTAACCAATAACGCCCCCCCCCCCCCCCCCCCCCCCCCCTGTTATGGGTACTTTGAGAGTGAAGCAATGCTTATTTTCTGCTACACAAGTCCTGTTTTGCTGGTAAAATAGGACCCAGTCACCAATGCTTGAGGTGAAAGTCCCTTAAAGTAGGCAACATGAGTATAAACGATAGACTTCAGTTTACTTTGTCTTCATGTTGTGGTCACGATTAACCATTTTGAAGCATGTGGCCTGAAAGCCCAATAAATAAGCCTTTATTATACTCTATATAATTTATTATTTATCAGGGTTTAACGACACATTAACAGCCAGGGTCACATGTCGGTGAGTTTTATGGGTGGAGGAAGCCAGAGTACGCGGAGAGAACCACCGAGCAACGACGAGCAGCAGTCAGTTCTCAAACATCGTAACTCTGAACTCTGCACCGCGGCACAGGCCGGGTTAGATTGGTTGAAGACATGGTCACCTTCGACGTGCTGTACGCCTTAGTACACAGCGCCATCGTGCCCCATGCAGGCAATCTGGATTAAGTGCCTTGACCAAGGACGCAACGCGAGAGCACGAGTCAGTCGATGAAATGGTCACCCATCCAACTAACCGCGCTCGACGTTGCTTAACTTAAGTGATTTGACGAGAACCGGTTACCGCAACGCCACTGCGCCCCCTCTATATAATTCAATATTTGAATTTGCCGAACTCTTCAAATTGGCGGGCGAAGATCTATTCAGAAAGATTAGTTCAAAATTTGGGCGCCGTTTTGGAGATTACGAAAATCCCGTTTAACTTTATTCAAAATCTATGCCGAGACGGTTTTCAGTTTAGGCGCCATTTTGTAAAGTACCTGAATCATCCAATTGTCGAACTTTATTCAAAGTAGCAGAATTCTATCCTCGAAAAGGCTGCATTTCTCAGTCCAGGCGCCTTTTTTCTGAATTACGTAAAGCCTCGCGTTTTCAAACTTGCTTCATTCAAAATGGCGGAAATCGGAGTTTTCAGTTTGGACGCTATTATGTAAACTGAGCAAATAGAGTTGCCAAACTTTATTTAAAATCGAAATTCCATCAGAAATGACTAGTTTTAAATTCGGGCCGCATTTTGAAAATGGCATAGTTATCACGGGCAATTTCAAAACTGTTTTCCTGGTAAGTTATCCCGCTTGACTAGTTGATATGACGCTCTCGACACTTAAATACTTTGAACAACGTCACAGTGAGTTCATTCGTACTGGACGCCATTTTCGAAGTAATCTCCACTGAGTTGGTGGCATTTTTATTTTAAGATGTATGTTTCAGCGCATGTTCAATTTCTACGAGCTTTTAAACTTTAAAAACCTTCAGCAGTAACTCAAAACAGACATCACTGTACGCATGACGAAAGAAAATATACTAAAATTTTCATTTCATTCCCCAGCAACGTAGCATTAGGTCCCTCGTTGATTTCGGATGCATAAAACGACTCCCCGATCCGCCCTGGAAACCCCCTTTTGCGCACAGAATTCGGCTTAAAATGTAGTTTATTTACATTTGCAAACAGTTTTAGGTTTCAAAGGAAACGCGTCTTTGAAGATACACCATTAACTAACAATCATTAGCTTGAACGAATGTTATGAGTGAAATAATACGCCCATTTGTGAAGACACTATCTGATCTCACTGACTAGTCAGTTGTAACCACTCGTAGTCATCAGTTGAGCGGTCAGAAACACAGCATATTACGCCATGGTTTTAGAGCCCACTTTTCACTTATTGTATGCTTTGAAGTGTTAGAATTGTCATCAAGGTCGGTATAAAGGAGTATCACCAGCCCAAAGAAAATAAGACTGCTGGAAGCAACAAATCGTGTCTTGAGTTCCAATGTGTTCTATGTGCCTACTGGCACATAGAACACATTGGAACTCAGGAGACTTAATCCCAGTAACTTAAATTGAAACGCCAGCTTTGAATTATGAAGTGACACATGTTATGTACTTTTCAGTCATACCATGTGCTCGTCATTTGTATCATGTATGTTTACCATTGTATCTTAATGATGTCTAGCCTCGTGTTTAACCCTTTAAATCCTAGCGGCCATTTTTCTGGCCAGCAACATGATACGTCATAACGTCATTAAATAGGATGGCTATTCAGTAAATGTGTGGGGTAGACCAAGCACGTTGAAAATATTAATTGGTCTACCCAAATAATGAAGATGGACTCTTCTAATTGCTGCCATTGAACTGGCATGGAAGATACCACTAGAGTTCAAAGGGTTAATGCATGTGTTATTCAGAATATATTTGTCAGTTTTTGGTCTTTATGGACTTTGATTTTGATTCATGTTTACTGTCCATTGCAACTTAGCTAAACACACAAGGACTCGTAACACGCTTTGCTTGGTCTCCATCCTTGCCCATCCCCTCTAAATGAATGTCCCTGATCATTCAAACTCACTTGCCTGTATATGAATTTATAGGTCAATTGGGTTGTGTGATGTGGGGGGGGGGGGGCCTATACAGGAAGATTGGTTGATATGGGTGGACACAGCAGAGTGTGTACAAGTTCCTGTGTATTGCTGACATGGTGGGTGGTCTGTGAATATGCTTCTAACGACACTAACTACTTTATGATTATGATTCCTCAATTAAACACCAATTTGGTAACCTGATATTCATTACTAACCAACTATCAAAGTAAAATGTTTTAAATGCAGCATACATAGTTCCAATCTATATTATAGTAATGCACAGTTGGAGGATACAACTTTTTTATTACTACTGTATGGTGGCTTTTTCAAATGGCTGATTTAGCATTCAGTAGCCTCATTACACCAGACAAGTGAAAATATTTTAGAAAATGGAGAAGATATTAAATAGCATTATTACTAGACATATCGAAATCAAAATATGGCTTCCAGCAGTCCTGTTTAGGCTTACTTTGGGCTGGTGATACTATCAGTCCTATTTAGGCTTACTTTAGGCTGGTGATACTCCTTTATGGGGACCTTGATGACATTATTCTATTGCTTCGAAGTACAAACCACGTGACAAGTGCGCTCGAAAATCATGGCACAATACCCTGTGCTGTTTCTGACAAACACGCAACTGATTAAGCGGTCGCAACTGACCGGTAGGTGAGATCAGATAGTGTAGTCACAAACTGGCGTAGTATTTCACTCGGTGAATTAATATTTATTTATTTATTGGTGTTTAAAGTCACATATTTCTACACAATGGCTAACCATGGCCGTGACAGTTTTACGGGTGGAGGAAGCCGGAGTACCCGGAGAGAACCACCGAGCAACGGCGAGCAACTGTCAGCTCCCCAACATACCAACTCCACACAAGCAGGGTTAGCTTTGGTTGAAGACAGGTGCACCATCAACGTGCAGTACGCCTTAGTACACAGCGTCACCTACCCCCACGTGGTCAATGTGGGTGAAGTGTCTTTCCCAAGGACACCACGCGGTTGCCGCAGGTGGGATTCGAACAGAGGACCTCAAGGCTCAGTGAATTAATAACATTCTTTCAAACTAATTGCCAGTCAATGGTGTATCTTCAAATACGCGTTTCGTTTGAAACTAAAAAATGTTCGGAAATGAATATAATGATGATCTGGGGCCAATACTATAAAACTTTTACAATTATTTCTAGAATTGTATTTTATGCCTATTAACCCTTTACCTAACATGAAAAGCAGACGACACTTGCAAAAAAAAATTCTTGAATAACTAATTTTTTTCATTTTTTGTCTCAAAAACATAGGTTATGACCCCTCGTTGGAACGAGCTCGACGAGCTCGTTCCAACGAGGGGTCATAACCTATGTTTTTGAGACAAAAGATGAAAATATTTTGAAAATTAATTGGCGATTTTTGAGAATAGCGCTGGCCGGTTTTGGCCGTTACGTTGGGTAAAGGGTTAATATAACTGATTAAAATGAATCACTAGCATTTTAAGAGATGGCAATTTGCCAACTGGCAAATTGCCACATTTTTGAAAATGCTAATAGTTCATTTCTACCCATTTAAATTCATAACTAGAAAATACAATTCTAGAAATACAATTGTAAATGTTTTATAGTATTGGCCCCCCTGGTGTTAAACACAAATAGACAAACACAAATACACAACATATAAATATCCCTATTTACCAAAACAAAACCTACAAAGATAAATCTCCTAATTTGGGCACCATTTTGTAATTTGCGGAAATACTAGTTTTTAAACATGATTAATTCAAAATGGATGAGCTCTGTGTGGGAGACAATTGCTCCCAATTTGGACGGCGAGCTTGGTTTATTTAAAATGATGCAATCTATGCATAGTTTAAAATATGAACGACATTTTGTAAATTGTGTAAATCGAGACGCTGAACATATTTTATTCAAAATGGTGGAATTCCATCAATACTGAACTTCTCAATGGCGGACATAGATATGTTCAGGAAGACAGGTGTCTATGTGAACGCCATTTTGAAACTTGCGTAAATAATCGAGTGAACACACTTGAATTATTCAAAATGATGAATTTACATAATAAAACTACACTTCTCAATTCGGCGCCATGTTGTGAATTGCGGCACCTATCGAGTTCTTTAGTTTGTTTTTTGAAAATGGCGGTTGAAGGTTTGAGCACAAACAATTAGGCATTCGGACGCCATTTTGTAAATTGCGTAAATTATCGACTTAGATATCTGATTTGAGCAATTTAAAATGACGGAATTCTAAGAAAAAAGCTGTTTTTCTTAAACAGTGCAATTTTGTGAATTCAGGTAAGCCTCGAGTTGTCAAACTTTATTCAATATGGGAGATATGAATACAGTTTTCGATTTGAACTACATTTTGGAAATAGAGTAAATCGAGTTGTCTAGCATTACTTATACAAAATCGAGGAATTTCACCTCGGAAAAATCTGCATTTCTCAATTCGGACCCCCCTTTGTGAATCGCGTAAACCCAATAGTTGTCGAACTTGGTTTATTCAAAAATAGTGAAATTCAATGAGACCCTGCAGTTCTCATTTTGGGCACCATTTTCTGAGTTGTTGAAACTATCGATCTGAAGAACTTCTGAAAATGGCGGATGAAGACCTGTGCCAAAAGGACTGCAGTTCAGCTGCGTAAATCATAGTTGTCTAAGTTTTTACAAAATCGCTGCATTTCTCAATTCGGGAGCTTGTTTGTGAATTGCGAAAATCCACGAGTTGTCGAAATTACTTTATTCAAAATGGAGGACATCTACGAGGAGTTCAATTTGGAAGCCATTTTGTGAATTGCATAAATCTCCGATTTGTCGAACTTGATTTATTTAAAATGGCGGAATTCCATCTGAAAAAAGTCGAAATTTTTCCATGCTCCATTTTGTGAATTACGGACACCCTCGAGTTGTCAGACTTGGTTTATTCAAAATGGCGGAAATGTATGCAAAGACTGTCGCTCCCAATTTGGAGGATATTTTTGTAATTTCTATTCAAAACGGCTGAATTTAATCGAAAAATTGGTTGTCAATATCGATTATCACACGCAATTTCAAAACTGTTGACTCAACAAGTTATCTCTCTTGGTTCGTTAATTTGGTGCTATCAACAACTAACATGGGTTCAGTTTAGTTCGGGCGCCATTTTGGAAGTCCTCTTCAGAGAGTTGATTGCATGTCATTCAGTTATCCGACTTGCGGGAATCGAAATGACGCCATGTCATAACCAAGCCTCGTGTCTGGCCCAAATATCTTGCCCTCGGGTGAGATTTCCTCCATCTCATACCCTTACCCACAAGGGATAATGGTCACATTGCTAAATAGATAATACTTCACTTTCTACGTAATTAATCCTTAACACTTTCAACACTAGGCAACTTTTCTGGTCCAAAAACACGTCATAATTTCATCAAATTGGATGGTTGCTAAGTGCATGTGGGGTGGACCAATCAATATTCAGCTCAGGCTGCACGTTGAAAATATTAATTGCTCCACCCCAAATAATATGGACTCTTCCAATTGCTGCCATTGAACAGACATATAAGATACCACCGGGTTTCAAAAGGTTAAGTACTCCTTTGACCCAGTTTGTATGAAGTTAATCCGTGTAAACCCCGGAACCTTTACTAATGTGCGACACATTTTTGAACATTTACGGAGCGGAATTCCCACCTACACACACACTTCATTTAGCCTGTCTCCGCCCTGTGTGGGTTGGAAAATGGAAATTTATTTCGGTTCGCAGGAGACGCCCGCAGGATCTAATTGCTTTATATACTGTGCATTGTATTAGGAAAGCACGTTCCTCTCGACTTGTAAAATGTGACCTGGTAACCAATGCGTGTCCCCGTGGAAATCCCGGAAACTGAATCACTGCTTGTATCCTGTGCTACACAAGCTGTTTTCTTGGTAAAACGGGTCCCGGTAACTAACGACTGGGGTGTAAGTGCTCTGAAATAGGCATTGTGGGTATTGGGTATAAACGGTTGAACGGACTTGACTTTGTATCCATGTAGCGGTCAGGATTGCCTATTGCATGGAAATATATACTCGGAAATCAGTTGGGTTAAAAATTAAACCAAATCAGCTGGGTTGAGGAAATTTGAACCCAATTGGTTTCATATTCACTTAACCAATTTGAATTCTGTTGATTTTTAACCCAATTGATTTCAGTGTGAACAACCGACAAATAAACGAATGCCTGGGTGGAAGTCTAAAGCTGGCAGCATAGGTTTACACGATTGGCTAAACTTGACGTCATACCTATGCTGTGGTCATGACAGATGCGGACTGTGACTTTACACCCACGCTTGCTCTGGTACGAAATACGTAGTAAATATTTGGCCTTGTACAAAAATCTACGAGAACCCAATAATCTTATTTTTGAACTATACACTCATAGTTTGAGAGAGGCATTTTGAACAAAGTGACTAATCTTGTATTTCTTTTTTTACAGCTGAAATTTGGTGTGACATTTTCTAGATATAGCCAATCCCAGAAATTTTTAGTGATTTTTGTGTATTGTTACAGAAGGATTCATTTTATGAACAGGGCAGCCAGACACCGCTTGTTTGTATAGAAATCGTGGTACGGAGCTGCTATTGTAGAGGCGAAAAGGTGAGATTGAGTTATTTTTACCTTTTCTGCAGTCGAAATTGTGGCCAACACAAACCATGTCTGATTTTGTCTTTCACACATTCAAATGCATTTTACTCTAAATTTGATTAACAAAATGTCACCTTCGACATCATGGAGTATATTTTGTCGACAGCTAGATCAAATGTGTTCAGAACAGTACTACAAAGCGCCTGGCGGGGTTGGGGAGTAAGATATGGTGTAACGTTTAGAGCCGTATGGATCGGAATTTCTAAACTCGAATCAGGTTGATGGTGGGTGGGGGACGATGTCAACATTGATGTCGAATCGAAAACAGCGCGTAACAAATTTTTCGCAATCACTCATTACCTGATTACCTAATTTCTGTGCACAAACTTGCAGTTTTTGCGGGCATCGGATAGCAAGGGCACCCGAATGCAGATGTCACAGCTTACGTAATCCAGCGCATCACTTTATAAGTAGTGTGATATGAATGCCACTTGGAAGGCAAACATTAATATGTATCATCTGATTGAACGGAGACCGCAAGAGGCTTCAATTCTGATCTGTGCGGCATGATTCCAACAGACTATATTCATTAGCCATTCGTCGCCTGAGTGCTAGAATGTTCTATGTCCCCTCTGGGACATAGAACATTCTAGCACTCAGCCGACGCATCGTCCATCTGTAAAATTCGAAAATAAACGAATGAGAAAGCTAATTTAATGTCGTTCCCGAAACACGCCATCGATTGTCACGGTTCTCATACTGCCTTGATTTCCCATAAGCCCACAAATGTGGCTTCCCGTCCCCTCTCGCCCCAGCACCCAGAAACGAACTGTTTAATGCTTTTACGCATTTTCCTTCCCAATTTCACTTTCCATCATACTAAGCCTCTCAATTGTATAGTCCAATAATCAACCCAGCTTCCCCGCGGGAACCCCGGGAAGTGAAGCAGTACCTATTCACTGCGGTAAACAGGCTGTTTTACTGGTAAAATAGGACCCAGTTACCAATGCTTGGCAGCTGCAACCTCTCTCTGAAATGGGCGACATGGCTTATTAATGCTCATCCCTGGTCCCGAGTTGATACTAATGTTGTGGTCATGATTAGCAATTGAGCAAAATGTGACCTTAAACACCAATAAATACATGTCAATTACGACTCTTCGTGTGCATTACTCTTCAGACACGTGTGAATTACGACTCTTCCGACACGCGTGGATTACGACCCTCCCGTGGCGACTGCACTGTTGATACTGCATCAGTTTCTACGTACTTGAGACTTCAGAAAGCATCCTGGGGGCGCGGTGGCTCAGTAGGTAGAGGTGCAGGCTGCAAGCCGAGAGGTCCTCGGTTCGAATCCCACCTGCGGCAACCGTGCTGTGTCCTTGGGCAAGACACTTCACCCCCATTGCCCATGTGGGGGCACGATGACACCGTGTACTAAGGCGTACTGCACGTCGATGGTACGCATTTCTTCAACCAATCTAACCCCGTCTGTGCTACAGTGTGGAGTTACGATGTTGGGGACCTGGCAGCTGCTCGTCGTTGCTCGGTGGTTCTCTCCGGGTACTCCGCTTCCTCCACCCGTAAAACTGTCACGGTCATGATTAGCCATTGTGCATAAATATGTGACCTTAAACATCAATACATACAAATTGGCGCCCCAATTTGTTGAACAGTTTTCTCCGTGTAAGATCCTGGACCTTTATGCGGGATACACATTGATCCAATACGGAGTGAAATGAAGTGGGTGAAATATTTGTTCTCACCTCCACACACACAAACTTCAATTAGCCTGTCGTCGGTCCTGTTTCGTTTGAAAAATGAAAGCCAGTTTATTTCAGCTCGATATACCCACGCAAGTTGTATAGTCAAGTACGGGGCATTTTTGGTTGTTGCTTACCAAGGCTACTACGGACAGGAATAGGTTTGTGTAATGGCACTGGGTGTTGGCCAGCTATTTTAGCATTTTGGTTTAGCTCATTAACGTTGAATCCCATGGCTCGGAAGTTTAAAATTGCAGTTTTGTATCGAGCACTATCCCAACAATTAACCCAATGTCTATTTTACTTTCGTCGGGAACGTTAAATCGTACATTTTTCAGTTGTGAGAATTTCAAGTAAGCATAGGTCACGTGCATTCAGTAGATGCCAACCCTACTTGTACAGATAGTTAATTGTGACTGCTACATGTGGGTGTTTTTTTCAAGTTTCTCGGGTTTCCGCCACCTGCAACACTGTCGGAAACGATATGATGCTGGCGATTTAATGTCGTTAAACCCCAATAGACAGAAATTACTACGTGATGAATATTTCTAATATTACGTCATAAGTTGGTGTTTGCTTACATTTAGGCAACCTTATTTTTTTAAACTCTTTGCCGTATAATACACATTATTAGTACAATATATTATACAGTACAAGTCAAAATAAGTTGTAGAATAACCACTATAAACTGTATCTTTCTCCCTATTCAACAAATATATTTCATTAATGTCTGCTTCATGTATTCCTGTCTACTCCGTCGTTTCGACCTATTTTGTTTAGAATATTTTTCTTAAATTGTGCCCATTTGTTTCCGTTAAAAACTACCCATGAATACCAGTCTTAGGGTACCACCCCCCCCCCCCCCCCCTCTCAAATTGGCTTCTGCTGTAGTGTGTTTTGGCTCTTGACTTGCTGGGTTATATTACGGATTTTGGGGATATTTTCGCTAGAGTAGATTTCACACTGAATGCGGTATTTTTTATTTACCTGCGTTCTTGGATTTCGTGTTGTAATTATAGCCTGTATACTAGTCTATAATTTTGATGTTTTGGTTGTTAGACAATTATTAGTATTTTGATTCTCAGGCAATCCCTCATAGAATTTGAACCCCCTCATTGGATAGTTCCATTGCCTTTCGGGGTCTTTCAATATTAGTACAAACTCTGGGACACCCGAAACTTTTACATTTTTTGATTAGGCACTCTCCCATCAATTGTAAAGAGGCAAATCCCCATTAGATTAAATACTTTTACTACAAAGATAATATGAAGAGCATCGAATGAATATAAAACCTTTGAATTGCAGTACATAGTTTGTTTTAGAGGAATGTTTTATTTTTCAAATTATAAATGAATTTATTTGTATAAATATACTTTCTATATTTCTGTGTGTAAAAAGGCAGCCGAAATCCTCCCCATTTTTGCAAACTATTTGAAAAAGAAAAATTAAAAATAAAAACCTCCCTCCTTCCCTCACTGATTTGAGAAAACATTTGCCGGAGATTCAATTTATTGTGTGGTCTTATCAACTCTGAATGATCTTAAAATATCTACTCTCAGTACTTAGTCCCGCTTTCTGCGTAACTCAAAAGTTTTGTTATTGCAGTATTGCAAAATGCAAATTAACGGTCCGTACTTCACCTTACTTTACCGTGCTTCGGTCTTAACGTTTACAACCCTTTCAACACGAGAGGCAGAGATTCCGGTCCAGGAACAGCATACGTCATAATTACCTTAACTCCTTAGGCGTGACAGGCGACTAAAGACGGCAGACCGCGGATAGGTACTGCAGTAGTCATTTTAGCCAACTGTGTGTGTCCATTTCCAAGTGCTTTTAACCCTTTACCCAACGCAGACGATATCAAAATTATTTTAAATATCATTTTCAAATTTTTCAAATTTCCACAAAACCATGTGACCCCTCGTTGGAACGAGTTCGACGAGCTCGTTCCAACGAGGTGTCACATATGGTTTTGTTGAAATTTTTTTAAAAATATATTTTCAACTGCTGAAGTTAAATATTACGCAGGAGGGGGGTGCGGACGATTCGTTGGGTAAAGGGTTGAACAAACGTACGTATTCCTGTTTCATGCACCATTTATGTCCTATCGATGAACAACGATATCGTCCCTTGAAAGTATAAAGGTGCCATTTAAATTTATACAGAAAATCATTTCAAAAACTGTCAATGAGATCATTAAAACATCTTTTAAAATAACTTTAGGCTAGCAACCTATACTTTTTGTAAAATTCATGATGAATATTAGGCGCTAAGAATTCTGTTTCTCAGATTATTCCGCGCCAAAAGAGTTAAATAGGATGGCTACTAAACGAACGTGCGTGGTAGAGCAATTATTTTCAACGTGCCACATGAAGGCTGCAGATTGCCGGAAAATAATTGCTCTTTCACCAAATAAAGGATATGGACTCCAATTTCCGTAATTTAACTGGTATGGAAGATACCACCAGTATTCAAAGGGTTAATAAGAACTATTTCTCTAATTCTTTATTACCGTACTATATTGCTTCATTGTTACGTGTGTGCAATATAATCTCGTATTTTTTTCAACGTTGGGTATTTTCAACGACGTATCCAGTTTTAGATTCTTCGCATCACGTCTGCAGCCGTTTATTGGTCCTTGGGCATAATATTTCAATGTTTATTTTACATTTCATATCTTGCCGAAGTTAGGAATTCAGTAAGGTATTGACCATATTCAGCATCTTGAGCTAGACCCAGATTTCCCTCAGTTTATTGTCGGTGTTCAAAAACCTTCGTTGGTTCAGACAATATATTTATGGAACTGACTCGTATTCATGTGGTGAGTATCGATTAAAAGAAATTTTTTCCAACTCTTAATTTCTTAACTTCTGTTTCAAGGCCAAACTTAAATCAAAACTTCCCAACAATCCAACGGTTCTCTGCCTTAACGTCGATCTGTTACGTCTTTCCTCAGACATGAACATTATCCCAGAAGGGCAATTGGCTGCATTTCTGCTCAAGAGGACATTCTCTTCAAACTTTGCAGACAAGATCTAATGGAGTTTTCTGTGCGTAATGCCAAGACAAAGGTGTAAAGCTTAAATTCCTACATTACAGATTTTCTGGTGGAATTTAGCCTAGGTCTTCAGGCTCCAAGAAGCTCCATTTGTATAGTTAGTCTCTGGAGTTAGTTTTTGGCATTTAAGGCGATATTCTTCCATGTTTTTGCTTCAGCTAGAAGAGTGAGTGAACTTCATGCTCTTCATTGAGGATTCGCATTATCGGAGTATGGATGACATCATTACTCTCACTACACAAGTAGGCTTTCTAGCCAAGAAGCAGGTACCAGATAAACTACATATTCCTATAATTCATATTTTACCACCTGCCAATAATTCTAGACCCCTACTATGTACAATGGGGGCTCTACGAATATATGTGTGGAGCGGTCTACTTTTCATAAGGGAAGGTAGAAATAGACTCTTCCTTTATCTTGACTGATATTTGTTGATTCCATTCAGATTCAGTCTATCATTCGTGTCGATTGTACAAATTTAATCAATACATGGTGGTGTGAATAGAATGTCGGCTCACGAGGTTAGAGCTTTATCATCCTCCAGAGCATATGCTAAATCTATAGCTCTACCCGATACTAAAACGGTTGCTTTCTGGATGCAACCAACCTTCACTCCTTTCTACCCGGGGAATCGATAATTTGTGGCAGGGGATTTAAGATGTCTAGGTTCCCTGTCTGAAGCTCAGAATGTTACATAATTTAAATTCCAAGCTTCTGCATTGCGATGCTTGACATTTGTGATTCACCTCTTTGTTCTGCAAAGTGTCTCGTGTAAAATAAGGATTTGGGTGTATTTTCGCATAGTATGGCTTTATAGTGAAAATCCTGTGAGCCTCTCTTGGCAATGGTGAATCACAATTAATATCAATGCATGGTATATTGCATATCTGTATTTTTACTGACGGAAAAAAGAAAAGCAAGTTCAGTTTTGGAAGTATAAATTTTTTTATCTGTAGACCAAATGTCGTAAAATTTGACACATACCTATCGCAGTGTACTGTCTAAAGAGTCTTTGGTTAAAATTCAGTCAAATGTGACCATGCCCGGCATTGCATGCTTTCAACAGATTTTTCGGAAAGCGTTCATCCGGGGCACTTCCATGTACCATGGATTTGAAAACCATACCAAATCGTTTTGAACAGGACACACCGATTGCATAACATTTCATTTCAACATGGTTGAAAAGCAAAATGCCGCGAATGTCGAAGTTGATGGGTGTTGTGCTATTGCTCTAATTATGCAGGGCCAGTCGCAACATCTCATTGCCCAGCAATTTGGGGTCCACGACTCAACGATAGCTCATTTAGTTGGACGTTTCAATACCACAGCAAGATAAGCTAAGTCGCTGGGGCGGATGTCCGTGCATTATGAAGACACGTCAAGATTGAGACGTTCCTCACCCCCATAACCGATTTCAGAAGGCGAATGAGATGGAGTCATGTTGTAGGCACTCGTGGTCGCAGAGTGTATCAAAGAACAGTTAGGAATTGGTTCTGGGAGTTAAATTATGAAGGCCACGACGTCCTAACGTTGGAAGTTAGAGGAAGTTGAGGAAGTTAGGGTAAGTTAGGATTAGAGGAAGTTAGGGTTAGTTAGGGCTAGATTAGAGGAAGTTAGGGTTAGGGTTTGAGGAGGTTAGGATTAGTTAGGGTAAAAGGAAGTTAGGGTTAGTTAGGGTTAGAGGTAGTTAGGGTTAGTGTTAGCTAGGGTTAGGGTTAGCTAGGGTTAGGGTTAGCTAGGGTTAGGGTTAGCTAGGGTTAGGGTTAGCTAGGGTTAGAGGTAGTTAGGGTTAGAGGTAGTTAGGGTTAGAGGAAGCTATGGTTAGGGTTATCTAGGGTTAGAGGTAGTTAGGGTTAGAGGATGTTAGGGGTCAGTTGTTTGTTAGGGTCAGTTGTTTGTTAGGGCCAGTTTGTTTGTTTGTTAGGGCCAGTTGTTTGTTTGTTATGGTCAGTTGTTTGTTTGTTAGGGTCAGTTGTTCGTTTGTTAGGGTCAGTTGTTCGTTTGTTAGGGTCAGTTGTTCGTTTGTTAGGGTCAGTTGTTCGTTTGTTAGGGTCAGTTGTTTGTTTGTTTGTTAGGGTCAGTTGTTTGTTTGTTTGTTAGGTTCAGTTGTTTGTTTGTTTGTTAGGGTCAGTTGTTTCTTTGTTAGGGTCAGTTGTTAGTTAGGGTAACTAACACACACCATACCTGTTTCTTTTGGATCTCTTCTTCACTGTTTTCTGAGCGAGTTATGTTCAAGCAATCAAGCAGCTTTTCTAGAGCTCTGCTGTGAGATGCTATTCTGCGTTTTCATTTTCTTGTGCCCTTTCTCACTAGACCTCTGCAGTAGTCTTTCTGGGTACTTGTGCATCCTTAGATAGTTTCTGTCCAAGAATTTAAAGTCCTCTTTTTGTAAGTTTAGATTCGGTTCTCCCACGATATAGTAGGGCACTGGGAATCACATTTTTTATTCAAATCGAATCTCTAGTTGATTCGGGTCTATTATTCAAAATATAGAATCGAATCAACTTCTGGGCGTCACAAAGATGACTGACAAGGGGATAGGGTACTGTAACCCTGATTCTGACTGCTCGGGTTTCGACTGATAAAATATTGCGGCTATATCTAGGCATGCCTCCCTTTCAGGCATGTCTTGATGTAGTTTGTATATTACCCAGGAACAGGGGCGAGACTTATCAGCTCTAAACATTGCACAAGGCGCGCCCCTAGTTATAGCTCAACATCAACATTGATGGGAAACATTGACTTTATCTTCAACAGGGGTATGGGTTAGTGAAACTGTAATTAGCATGCTAGGTGGAATGGGTCAAATGCTGTTTATGTTAATATACATATTACCGTCTTTTTTCAGCAAACTTTACTTAAAACTTCAATCTGTTTTTCTGAGACGATGGTAATGACGAATACCAAGCTATATCTTACCTCCTACAAGTATTTGGGAATTTCATTGGTTCAAAGACGTCACATGCAGACTGCATATAAAACCATATTCTGCCTGTCAGCATCAATATACGCTGACGGCTATGGGTAATCTCCCCTTTGTTCATTGATTATTCAAAATGGCGTCAGCCGATAAACGCTTAATGTTGAAAGATTGAGTGTTGGAAGCCCATATTTGGTCTGAAGTGCAGGTTAGGCAACTTAAAAGGCTTCATATTCGGTTGATGTGTCATGTTACCTTTGAAATGAAACTGTTTGGTATGTATGAATTTGCCTTGTTACAATTTATGCGAGTGCCTGTAGACACTCTCCCATAAATTGTAACAAGGCAAAGACACGTGACACATTGTGAGAATTCTCTCATTTAATAACCGCTGTTATTGGTTCTGTGCATCGATGCAGCAGTCGGTAAGGTATATTCGTTAGTTTGTTGGTGGTCTAATATGGTAAATATGGTGTCAATCAATTCCATATTGGACTCGAGCTTCGCTCATATATATACCATATTAGGCCACCAACAAACTGTAACTAATAATATTTGTAGATAATCCAATCTTACCCATAAGGTCTCAACAGATTTTTTTGAAAGCGTCACCGACGTAGAAAGATCGCTCTTTATAATCGGTGGATACGAAATTGAGTCTCCGTGGTCTTCAGCTGACCTTTTAATCCGAATAGTAGCGCGTTAGCTCAGTGGTACATTATTGGATTTCTATGCTAGAGGTCCCAAGTGCGACCCCCGTCCGGGACGACCCGCGTTGTGTCCTTGCGCAAAGGACTTTATCCCGGTTGCCTACATGGGAGCACGATGACCCCGTGTACTAAGGCGCATTGCACGTCTATGGTGCACAGGTCTTCAACTGCTGGAACCACATTTGAGCAGAGCTTGAACAGTGAGAATGTTGAGCTGACCGTTGCTCGTCGATGCTCGGTGGTTCTCTCCGGGTACTCCGGCTTCCTCCACCCGTAAAATTATCACTCGCGATAAGCCTTTGTGTATAAGTATGTGACCTTAAACACCAATAAATTGTTCCGTATAAGAAAGGCGATTGCTGACATTTTTTCCATCTTGAGTTTGAATCAAATTGAGGTGGGAGACAATATCTAAAATAATTAGTTAAATCTAAGTGTCTTTCACCACAAGCCTGTGTTGAATTTAGATCGGAAGAACTCATTCTTTACACACTGTATTTTTGTTTTGTCCATATATATATATGTGTTAGTGTAATTTACTGTGAAAACTGTAAAGAGAAAATGAAAAAAAAAATTGTTCCGTATAAGAAAGGCGAATGTTGACATTTTTTTCGATCTTGAGTTTGAATCATTCCGGGATCGCGCTGGATTAGTTGTGGCGACATTAATTTAGACTTTAAAACGAAAGGTTTGCAGTTCGACCCTCGCCACAGGTAGCGGAGTTATACTTGGGCACGGAATTTATCCAATTGCACACATGTGGGAACGGTGGTGATTCACTCCACTGGCAAAGGAATGCATTACGTATTAGATCTCGGTTTGACACCTTACTAAAGCCTTGACCTCAGTAATTGAGGTCCCTCGGTATACGCGGAGTTTTCGAGATCTTTTGCAAGAGCTGGGCGGTTTTGATTTTTAAGATTCGGTTTTGGTTCTATTTAAGTTGTTAGATGTGTGGACACATCGTCCCCGGAGTTCCAATGTGTTCCACGTGCCTACTGGCACATAAAACTCAGGGGACGACATAGCCTATTCTTTTTGGACTTCGTCTTCACCCCTTTTAGACTATTTTGGGCGCTATCGTCCGTGATAATGTTTGTTTGTCACATTGAGGTTTTAGCTATATTATCCATCAAAATCGACGCGATTCTTCAGTAATACAGAACAATTCTATACTATTTTTGAAAGCTCAACGGCCATCTATTATAGGATATCTATGCTAGAGGTCCCGAGTTCGATTCCCGTACGAGACTTCCCGCGTTGTCCTTGGGAAAGGCACTTTATCCCAGTTGCCTGCATGGGGCACGCTGACGCCGTACTGCACGTCGATGGTGCACATGTTTTTAACCACTGTAACCATGCTTGAGCGGAGCTTCAACAGAGTTAGAATGTTGAGGAGCTGACAATTGCTCGTTCGAAGCTGTTTCTCTCCGGGTACTCCAGCTTCCTCCACCCGTAAAACTGTCACGGTCACGATTAGCCATTGTGCAACCAGTGTGCTGTTTCTGGCATTAGGCCTAATTCTTTGTGGTTGGCCGTCAAGCCTCGACTTGAATCTCATGCTAAGTTGCAGTCAGGGGCATCAGATACTCTTCTCTCCTTTCCCTTTGTCACCGCATGCCAAATCTCAATCGTCCATCATTTCAGAATACAATACAATACAAAGGAAAGAATGAAACCTTCGTCTTCTCATAGAGGACACATGTAGAAGTCGAATTGAACATGGCTCTACGACTACTCAGTGTACTACTGTCTCAGCGTCTTACTCTTGCCACCAGTATTTAGGCAGTTTCTCCAACTCCCAGAAATAATTCGTCCAAAGATCATGGCCCTCTGCAACAATTTCTAAATCACATCTATGATGGCCATGCTTACGTAACTCATGGCATTGGAAAGCCAACAGAATAATCTTTAATATAGATACGATTCTTCGCATTCTTCTCCCAAGAGGAAACTCGGTCATGCGTTCCTGATCTACAAACTCCTAGTCTTCGCTTGCTCAGTTTGCCATGGCTATTTCGTGCTAACTGAAAAATTTCTACCTACTAAACTTTCTAGATTAGCTGACCATTTATCTCCACCTCGACACTCCTGTGACTATAAGGATTCTCATCTATCTCAACGAGTCTGTAGTCCAACTCAGAAGACTTCAGTTCAATACAAAGATATTGACTTTAATAATGAAGATCAAGAGTACTCTGAGCACGGCGGCGATTCTTATTTTCACCTTACTAGATCTCTGGGGGCGCGGTGGCTCAGTAGGTAGAGGTGCAGGCTGCAAGCATCGAGGTCCTCTGTTCGAATCCCACCTGCGGCAACCGCGTTGTGTCCTTGGGAAAGAGACTTCACCACCATTCCTCATCTTGGGGCACGGTGACATTGTGTACTAAGGCGTACTGTACATCGATGGTGCACTTGTCTTCAACTAATGCTAACCCTGCTTGTGTGGAGTTAGTATGTTGGAGAGCTGACAGTTGCTCGCCGTTGCTCAGTGGTTCTCTCCGGGTACTCCAGCTTCCATCACCCGTAAAACTGTCATGGTCATGTTTAGCCATTGTGGGACATAGAACATTCTAGCACTCGGGCGACGATATGACAAAATTCCTCAAGCTGAGCCTCTGTACTGCTTCTAGTAGAACTGTGTACAGTGGAGTGGAAAGGCGTTCAGAGAACTATAATCCATCTTTACCTCGTTCCACTCTGCGCCCACTTCAATCTACCCTCATTATGGATGATTTCACTGAAGGAGACAACTTAATAAAAAGGACGTTATCTCATTGAACTAAAATCTCTCAAGATCCTTGGATACAGTTTGTCCGTCTTTTTTCACCTTTACTGCACTTCCTCCACTGACTCCCAGTCCTATAGAGACGAATAATCCCAGAGACTTTCTTCGAACATCTTTGTTAGAGATTGTCTCCCCAAACGGAAGCAATGGACGATCGTTGATCACAAAAAGTCTCCAGGATTGTACAGTAGACTTCTGAAGGGGAACCGCTAACTCAAACCAGTTAACGATCGGCGTCTACTGAATCTTTCCATAAAAATTCAAAAATGGAAATGTTCACGAACCATTTAGACTCCTGCTTACTTCTACATTGACTCACAAAGCATAACGACAGTATCTGCGGTTCTCTTTGAGGCATCATCTCTCCGATCAAATGAACGCCGTTTTGCCTAAGTTGCCTAATTGGGCGTCCATCCGTCTGATGAAACAAGTGATAGCTTTTCACAGGGGCGCATTCATGGATGACATCTTCGGCTTAGCTAGACGATATTCTCTATCGACATCCAGATTCTTCTGTTCTGGAGAAACACGTCAACAGACGGTTACATCTGTCACCAGTGTCTGCCTGAGAATTCCTTCGCCTAATCTCTCCAGGTCAAAATCTCATTTCTCTGAACAAAAATCGTCTCCGTCCGCTACATTTCTACCTGCTTCAGCATTTGAAACGAGCTCGTTCCCACGAGGGGTCATAACCTATGTTTTTGAGACAAAAAATTTAAAAAAAATTAGTTTCAAGAATTGTTTGCAAGTGTCGTCTGCTTTTCATGTTGGGTAAAGGTGTTAAGATGTGTTAGATATTCTCGAGGCTGTTCCACCAGGTACTGAACAACGTGACATTTATTAACGTCGCGATGACGTCCGTGGTGCCCAATATTTATTCAGTAAAAAAGAAAGCTCAAGAAACCCTTGCTTCAGTAATAAGGCATATTCCCCCTACTGCAAATAGCAGATTTTCTCGGGAGAATTTACCCATTTACTGTATACCCACTGGTATTAGGGAGGTGGAGGGGGGGGGGCTTAACTTTATTTGGACAGTATAGAAAAGACCGCTATGCCTTTCTACCTACGCCGATTGTTCAGTGCGTAATCAAAGAAATTTAAACTCCCCACTGGAATTACTCCAATATCAACAGACATTAATGATCAATCAAATCGGACCTCTTCCCCTTGTCATACCGTTACGTCTTCCTCTCCGAGGCGATCATCAAGGCCATCCCAAGAAGTTCCCTTTCGGTGTGAGACTGCTACACCATCACGCCTGTCTGTGATTAGACCCATCTCAGACGCTGAGGTGTTTCTTGAAGAGCAGTGGAATGCACTTCTGCGCTCAGACACCGATCCACCACATTGGCTTATGACGCTAAATGGTCCGTTTCCTGTTTTTATGAAATGATTATTGGGATGATTTTGGACACCTGTCCGTTTCGCCGATTGCTGATTTTCGTCTCTTCCTTCTAGACACTAATGGCCTTAAGTCTATTATTGTCAAAGGCTATAGATCTGCCTTCAGAAACATCAATATTAGAGAGGCTCTCATATCGGCTCGGCTCCATTTCTCTCAAACCTGGGGTGCGGTGGTGTTGCGGTAACAGGTTCTCGTCAGATCGCCGAAGTTAAGCAACGTCGAACCCGGTTAGTCCTTGAATGGGTGACCGTCTCAGTGATGGATTAGGACTCCCGCATTGTCCTTGGGCAGGCACTTAACCCTGATTGTCTTCTTGGGGGCACGATGAAGCCGTGCACTTAGGCGTACTGCACGTCGATGGTACGCATGTCTTCAACTAATCTAACCCTGCCTGTGCTGCAGTGTGGAGTTACGGTGTTGGGGAGCTGGCAGCTACTCGTTGTTGCCCGATGGTTTTGTGTATTTCGGCTTCCTCCACCCGTAAAACTGTCGCAGACACATGACCTTGGCTGTTAGTGTCATTAAACCCTAATAAATATATTTGCTCAAGCATTTTGAAACATTTTATTCTGAAAGGACCAAAACTCTTCGAATTTAGCCCAAATTCAACTTTTTATGGGTCTTCCCACGCCTAGTGGAGGCTTTTTGAGCAGATTGATAAATATGAACTTCCTCACTCAAATGCTCTATCTTTCACCTCTGCTAAACGTGTCGGCGATTTGCACGCCATTTCTATCGCTCCTAAATTCTCTAGAAGCGTCGATAATTCTTTCACTACTGGTACTTCCTTTCTCGATAAGAATCGAGTACCTAATGAAGCTCCACCTACCAGTATACAGACTTCGCCTCCGGAAGACCAAACTGAAGAGAGACCGGTTGGATCATAAGTTATGACCCCTCATTGGAACGAGCTCCTTCCAACGAGGGTTCATAACCTATGTTTTTGAGACAAAACATGAAAAAATAATGAAAATTGACGATTTTTGAGAATAGCGCTTGCCGGTTTTGGACGTTACGTTAGGTAAAGGGTTTTGCACCCTCTGAAATGTTTCATGACACTGAAGTGGGAGCGCTGTGGCTCAGTGGAAGACGGTTGGACTTCTATGCTATTTCTGGACCAGAAAGACCCACTTTTCCGGCCCAGGGTCGTCATACGATCTGAATTAACCTTTTACTGTCACGCCCATTGTAACCATATAGGGAGTACCTCCATGTATGCCTGTGTGCGAGGAAGTTTAATAAAATTTGACATACTTGAAACTCGATCATCTGATTAATTGTTGGAAATGGCTCTAAGCATTTTCCAACATTCGATCAGGTGGTAGGTTTGATCTGCACATACCAGAACGCACAGATAATCATAAAACGGGTTTCAATGGTCGCATTCTGCAGCATAAGTGTTAAGTAGATCATTACTCAGTACATTTGTGTAGGAAATCCATAACTATTTTCAGCGTACAGTCACAAGGCCTCGTGTTGAATACATTATTAATCTTCACCCAAGTAATGAATTGACTCTACCAGTTGACTGTCCTGAACTTGCTTGGAATTTGCCATGAGGGTCTAAAAATGTCCAAATGCAACTAAATGGGTTTTCACTTGCAAAAAAATACACTGCATGAATAAAGGGCAAATGTGAGCATTTTTGTTATATTTTAACACATTCAAACTTTTAAAGGTCGAAGAAGCCGAAGTACCTGGAGAAAACCACTGGGCAACGGCGAGTATTTGTCGAGCTCTGCAGTTTATTATCCCGACACTAGCAGGGTTGGCGTTGGTTGAAGACAAGTGTACCGTTGGCGTGTAACACATTTTGCCGCTAACCAATGTGAACCCTGTTTTTTCCGTGCTAATAAATTGGAGAATCGGACAGTTATGTTATCCCCAGGTACTCCTGCTAACTTGACCCACGTTGTGAAAACTCATTAAACCCCAGAGAATGGATGCAAACATAAAAATGATAGCCTTTACCGTTTTATAATTACAATGTTAATGTAGTTATACGTTTTGGGTCCAAATACTCAATTCCCATTGGTCAGCTGGATAAAAACGTCATGACCAAATGTAATTCATTTTCCAATGAATACATTTGGTCGAACTTTGACCCGCATTTACGTGCAAGTTAATAATTTGATCTCGAACAACTAACAAGAAATGTCAGTCGACAGTGTGAAATTATTTCAGTGATTTTATTCTTGAACTTGTCATTTCATAGGTGATTATAGTTTACTGATATGTTAAATAAATTCTTTTGAACATTCCAAGTTTCGTTGCGAAAGACGGCAATTTGACAAATTTGGGTCAATGCCGAAAACCGGCTCTCAACTTGTGCGCTTTGTCTTTTGTGTGAGGGTGGTTTTTCGCCTCGTAAGTTCGTACATGTTTTATTTCGTCTTTCTGCTTTGTTGTTTGGTAAAAAGTATTATAAACATTTACGGAATGTAATTATAAGAACTGAATGAAATTTTTATAATTCTTATTGGAGTATGAACGTGTGGGAATGGGTACAAATTGTATGAATCCCTTTGTACCCATTCCCACACGTTCATACTCCCAATAAAGATTATAAACTGCATTCAATTCTTAAATGTACAAACATGTCGATGGTATGAGTACATGTTCACCATCTATTTGAAAACGGTGTAAGGGCCGGACACGTGCATCCCTTTCCAACGCCCCAACTGTTCCGTAGACTCCATAACTCAATCCTTTCTCGGGCTGATTGTTTCAATATAATATATTCATTTCTTTGTCTTTGCAGAGTCAGAAGACCAACAGAGGAAATTTGGCTGATACTTCTCATCCACCCAAACAACTGCTCAACTCCACCTGGATGAATTTCAATATCGCACAAAGAAATAACTGCAATCACTCAGCAGGTTTGACCGAGACGATTGCAGTCAGCTTCCTTTCCCATGTGTCTTAATGGATTCTTCAGCAATTTGAATATATTGCACAGCAGAAAGTGTGCGCAACAGTTCTCGCTATCTGGATAACGATATGAATGGACGGCAGTTCCGACGAATATATAGACTTATGACATTGCTATTTGACGAATTAAAACTTCATTTGTTTTATTTACTGGTTACAGGATAGCAGCATTCGAAAAGCTGACCATAAATGGACAGCTTTCTGATTTCATTTTCCAAATCCCCCCATCCGTTGCTTTAGTGGTGTTTTAGTCCATGGTTTAACAATTAAGACCCCAGTCTTTTATAACGTCCACAACCCCGAAGTGTCATAGCTGTTTTATAGTCCAGTATTGGCTGCCTATACACGTACAGGAGGTGTGAACATTAACCCGATCTACGTTAACTTGGGTCAGTTGCATTATTTTAAGCTTATTGACGGCGAATGACCTTTTGCACTTTACTGTAGTATATCTACAAACGTGGCACTTGACAAGATGGGAAGGGTACAAAAGTTAAATGAAAGTCATAAACCCCGACCCTTAGTCATTCAGAGAACTGAAAAATTGAGTGGGGCGGGGATTCTGGAACAGTTTGCATCGCATCAACCTCTACGATTCCGCGCTCGTTCACCCATTGCATTTGTGTGATGGGGATAGGGAAGCTCCATTGCAGAAAGTAGCATTTTCAACTCCTGAATAAATTGGGCACCAATCAAAAAGCTGATGTCTGAAAATTGCACCCACATCGTTAATGCAGTGCTGTTACTGATGAGCATTACTTTTTGGATTATCGTTCTTGATATGCGTTTGTGGTGAGTGAACTTTGAGTACATTGCTCGAGCTCGTTCCACTGAGGCGTTACATCATATGGTTTTGTTGACATTAATTGGAAAATTTGAAACGAAAACTAACCTTGAGATCGTGCACATTGGGAAAAGGTTTAATTCTTTACCTAACATGAAGCAGACGACACTTGCAAAAAAAAAACACAATCGTGTAACTAATTTTATTTTTGTCAAAAACATAGGTTATGACTCTTCATTGGAACGAGCTCGTTCCAAAGAGGTCATAACTTATGTGTTTGACAAAAAAATGAAAACTATAAATTTAATTGGCGATTTTTGAATCGCGCTGGTCGTTTTTGACAGTGCCATATTAGACAAGACAATTTATGAACCCTTTTTGTAAAGAACTCGTTGAACTCGTTCAATGAAGGGACATGAACTGTTTTTAGATAAAGGGGTATTGTAATTGAAGATTGTCTAGTGGTAGTGTTGGGCAAATAGGTAACCCTTTGAACACTGCTCTCCTGAGTAGATTTTCGTACATTTTTTCAGCAAATGTACGATTCTATTCGCAACTTTATTGGTGGTACCTCGTGCAGATTTAGGGCGAAATCAACTATTCGGGAACAAGAGGAATTTCTACAATATTCTAAATGCAGAGTAGAGGATGATGTTCGTAATGTGTCGGGCTATTGCGCAAGGTTACACGAGTCCATATGAAGCGAAGTAACTGGCTTTATATTGTTCGTGTGATGGTACAATGTCAAAAGCCTTGTACACATACCCCATACTGAATGTCACCTGTCATATAGGGGAGATAATCCCAGAGAAACAGTACTACAGAAGCAACCAATAGAAATGAGACAAGATTCGTGGTTTGATCACATGTGAAATCTTGTCTGGTTCGATTCACCATTAAGGTTTAATACCGGGAACAGGAATTTCACCGCTCTCCAGCCCCAGACGCTGAAAGTCAGTCGTAATACACGGGGAATTCATAGACCACGGTGTCACTGATTGCGTCTTAGTTTGAGATTACGGCGAATATCAATGTCGTCAGACACCAGCATCGTCGCTGGAGCTATGGTTTAAAAATGCGAACGGAAAGTTCCCGGTTACCGGTTCCTAAAATCGGTGCTAATGCCCTGTTAATTCATAGTTTAGAATCGGAAATCAAAGGTTGAGGACCGCAACCTTTGATTCCTGGTTCTACCCTATGAATTTCCCAGGTATCTGGATTGACATTATGAAACGAGACTGGAAAATTCCCGGTATCGTGACTGAGTTTCAGAAACGAGAACCAGTAAATTACCGTTCCCGGGATAAAACCCTGTTCGCCATTCGCCGGGCCTAACTTATAAAGGCGGTAGTTACATCATGACACGATGCCCTTGTAGAGTTGTGAAGGATGATAATCAAATTCTTGAAGTGCAAAATTGATTGGTTTTAAGGGGAATTTAAATATCTCCATTTGGCTATATCACGACCATGAAGTCCTGCCAATCTCTTCTTTTGCTGTCTGGTCCAATTACGCTATTAAAACAATCTTCCACCCTAACATAGCCTTTCTGTGCTAACATTCCCGGAGTTAAAGCGGACGCGCAAAACTAAACATAAAGCCCTTTCTCGTGGGGAAACCCGGGAAGTGAAGCAGTGCTTGTTTACTGTTGTAAACAAGCTCCGTTCCACTGGTAAAATAAGACCGGTAATCAATGTCTTCTAAAATGGGAAACATAGGTATTAACGATTGGCTAGACTTTACTTAATCTCCACGTAGCGGTCGCGATTAGCCATTGTGCAGAAATGGGATTTTAAATAGCGACAAATAGTATTGACACTGTACCAGAATAAACACAACCTTTACAAGAGAACAACACCATGATTATATCGTTAATCTCGATTAATGACTTTCAGTCTCCTTTGCGACCATGATTATTGTGCAGAAATGCCAAAACAATTATGTTCCCGTAGGAACCCCGGGAATTGAAGCAGTGCTTGTTCACTGCTAAACAAGCTGTTTTGCTGCTAAAATAGGGGGGGGGGGGGGTGTCCTCTAAAATGGGCAACATGCATTTTTTAGATTGGCTAGACTTGCCTTTGTCCACGTTGCGTTCACGATTAGACGTCGTGCAGAAATGCGACCTTTACCCTTTCCCAACGAGTCGCCCGTATCCGCCGTGTAATTTGTAAATTGCGGTTGAAAAATATTTTTTCAAAATATTTCAACAAAACAATGTGACCAATGACGGGTCACATATGGTTTTGAATTTCAAAAATTTTATATAGTAATTAAAATGTTGATATTCTGTTGGGTAAAGGGTTAAACATCAATGAATAACGATTGAATGCCGGCCATTACATATTGTGCCTTCTAGACATGACAAATACGTTTAATTTTGTGGGGGTTCTTGCATCCCCAACTTTGCAAAATCGTTTTTGTCAATACTCGCGTCTACAGCCTTGTCTGCAGGTCAAAAATATTAATTGAACAATCCAATAAAATTTGAGAATTGTCCTAAAAATATTTAATGCTGTGAAGTAAGAAGTGCAATTGTTTCAAGGTGATTACCTTCATTCGGGAAGAAGTGATTCACTAAATTCGAATCTTATTCCAGTGTCCGGTTCATTACTAGGTGAACGCCCAACTTGATAAATCAGTAATTCTCTCCAATGAGAACACCGGGAAGTGAAGCGGTGGCTATCTTAGACCCTCCCCAAAGCGTTCGTGACGGGGTCCTATTTTACCAGTAAACAGCTTGTTTACGATAGTAAACAAGCTGTTTACTGGTAAAATAGGACCCAGTCACCAATGCTTGGGGAGGGGAAGTCCTGACACGGGTGAATAAACGGTGACTAAACTTGACTATAAATGTTGCGTCCACGATTAGTCATTGTACACAAATGTGATCATAAACACAAAAAATAAGTAACCTTGACCTTTATTCAAAATTAATCATACAAATTTCCATTTCAACCTTCAAAACTAGCGCTTGAATATCATTACGAGCTCCAACAGGTCGTTCTAATGGTTAATCGCGAGCTACATTTTGGCGACTGAAGTGGAATAATTACAATGTCTTACACCAGCTCTGTTAAATAAGGAGCGGGAATTCTTTTCATCTTAGTTTTATCTCTGCCTGCTCCCCTGGGAATTGGACCAGCTTTTGGTTCATTTAGTCTGTTATGTTTTACTATTAAAACAGGACCCGAAGCAAATGCCTGGGTCTGTCCTCAAGAAGGATAAGCATGGATACAAACGTTTGGCTTAACTTGGCTTTATACCTTTGTCTCTGCATTGAGATAGCCATAAATGCTGAAAGTGACCTTAAACACTACTAAATAAATCTGGTGCTGTGACCATTTCTAAGACAGTAATTTATAACAATATTTGATGGTATTATGTAACTGGGTCAACATTTTTCCTGGAGGTCAACAAGACTCCATCTGCAATGCATTGCAGATGGCGCGATTTTGTTCTCAAAGGTTCATTTCCAAATCCCTTGCAAAAATGGTCTTTTTGGTCGAACAGCAGAGAGGGTGTATTGGGATTTCTTCAGCAATTGGAAATTCACAGCCAGAAACTGGAAAATAATTACCCAATGGGTGGGGGTGTGAATGGTTTTCTTACAAAAAAATGGCCGTTTGTCAGGCGGCGGTGGTCTAGTTGAAAATAGAGTAGGCGCACCCTCCGAGCCACCGAACACCGATCCACATTCCGGACTATCGGTGACTTGCTCAGTTTTCTGAAATACTAACGACTTTCTGCAGTCCAAAATATTCACGAGTAGGAAATAAAACTGACAATTGTCAATTTTATAGTTAGTCTCTGGTCATAACGAAATGAGTGATCCGAGTTGATGCAGTTAAACATTGCATTTCTTTGGACATTCCGTTATCTCCCCTGATTTGATACTGATGAAACCAACCATCGTTCACCTGTATTGTACCTTCGAATGGGTTGGGGGATGGAAGTCGTCGGTCATGAAACCAAGCTTAGGTTAGCATAATCTTTACTTAATAGATCAACGGCCATCGCATTTAAAAACAAATTGATCTTGGACTGGACGGAAACCAACGTTTCTTTTTGTATACATATCTGTAAAAAGGGATCCCGACTAAATGGCTTCGTTTCGAAATAGATTTGACAATGATGAACAAAACACGTTCGACGAACCTTTATGAATGGTTATAAGTAAACATTGCGAAAAATGTTGAAATGTGAAGCATAAAGCTCGGATCTTCCGACATTTTACCGAGATTCTTTGATCAAAGGGCCATCACCCCATCAATCCCTTGATTCACTCCTTTCCCGCCCTTCATCTTCCAGCTATCGGGCACGAATTGGTTGCTAGCTGTCCTTACTACTCCTATTTACCCCACCCCTCGCCAGTTAGCTTAACATCTCCTCCCACATCTCCCAAACACATCGCGCTTTTATCCAGTTTTGTCGGAATCTAAATGCTTCAGACCTACTCACCTAACCCACTACAAGAGCCTCCACTCGGCACTGCCCACTACCTCTACTACCTGGCCCACTACCTCTACTGCCTGGCCCACCACTTCTCTGGCCCAACCCATTACCTGCCCAGCCCAGCCTGTCCACTACCCCTCCAGCCCTGTCCACTACCCATCCAGCCCTGTCCACTACCCATCCAGCCCTGTCCACTACCCCTCCAGCCCTCCCCACCCCTACCGCTACCTCTCTAGACCCTCGCCAGCTCTAACCTCAACTTTCTAGACCCTCGCCAGCTCTAACCTCTACCTCTCCAGCCCGTCCGCCCGGCCCTGCCAACTTCCTCTCCAGCTCGGCCCACTACGCCAAGCCCAATACCTCTCCAGTCCTGACCAACCCTTCCCCCACTACTACGCCAGCAATGTCAACATAATCTCTCGGTGGCATCAACGTAACTTGTCCCATATTACAAAGCTTCCTGTGGGAACTCCGGGACGTGAGAGTGCTTGTTTACTGTGGTAAATAAGCGGTTTTACTGGTACCCCCGTGGGAAATTCGGGAAGTGCAGCAGTGCTTGTTTACTGTGGTAAACAAGTTTCGTTACACTGGTAAAATAGGACCCAGTCACCAATGCTTGGGGTGGAAGTCCACTAAAATGGGAAACATGCGGATAAACGATTGGCTGGATTTGACTTTATCTCCATGTGTGCAAAAGCCATTGTGCAGAAGTATGTGACTTTAACCCTTAGAATATGATGGTATCTACCATGTCAGTTCAATGGCAGCAATTAGAGTCCATATTCATTTTATGGGGTAGACCAATCAATATTTTCCACGTGCAGCCCCTGGGCTGCACGTTGAAAATATTCATTGCTTTACCCCACAAATATATTGCACAGCCATCCTATTTAATGACGTTTTGACGTAGGTTGCTGGCCGGAAAAACTGTCGCTAGGGTTCGAAGGGTTAAACATCACTGAATATTACAATAAGGCCTGCTGTCCTAATCTGATGAATTCTAACATACCTCAATACATTTTCAGTCCAATCAGGATATCAACTGGTGGGTCTTCAAATGTTCAATAATTGACATTTCCAGTTATTTGGTCGAGATGCATTTTAAAGACCAGCATTAGCCAGGAATTGCTTTGTTTCGATTTATTGGAGTGTGTATAAGCACTCAAATAGTAACAGAACCAGTTCTAATGAAGAAAATCTATAGATTCCAACTTTGACGCGCATCGACAAAGAAATATTTTACTAATCAATCCGGCACTACGTGACCTGGGCAGTAAAGTGTCATTAAACCCCAATGAACAATACTTCCCAATGAAGCCTATTTGCTGTTCAAGCTATTGACCCCCCCCCCCCCTCCCGCCATCGTGATTTTACAGTACTGAGTTTTCAATGATGGGAAGAAAGAGTTCTTCCCTCGCATTTTGATAGTGTAGAAAAGAAATATTTGAACCTGTGCAAAATAGAACATTTATTAATCTGCCTCGGATTAAAAAATACCAGTTTATTCATAGAAAATGACTTAAAACATTAATAGCCGTGTCGCACCCCAGATCAAGTGTAAAGTCACTCTAACCCATTTAACCCGAACGGTCGTTTTTCCCGGTCAGTAACCGATACGTCATATAGCGACATTATATAGGATGGCTATTCAGAAAATGGGTGGAGTTGACCAATCAATATTTTCAATGAGCAGCTCCGCGGCTGCACGTTGAAAATATTGATTGGTCAAACCCAAATGAATATGGACTCGTCTAATTGCTGCCATTGAACTGGCATGGAAGATACCACTAGATTAAAATGGTTAAGCCAGTCATTCTCCCACTTAACCCTTTGCTAAACAAACGGCCGCATCAGTCGGCGTAAAGTTCAAATTTGGCAGTTGACAAAAATATTTTTCTGAACCTAAAGCCCATGATGTAAGCCCTCATTGGAACGATTTCGTCGAGCTCGTTCAAATGAGTGGTCACATGATACGGTTTTGTTGAAATATTTGGAAAAATGTATATTAAATTATGGTTGGCGTTGGGTAAAGGATTTGCGACTCGCGTTCAAGGCGTTGGTGACCTGATACTTCTATACCCGGTAAAATACAACTTGATAACAATTGCGATCAGTCAATTTCAATTCCTGTCGTGAACCTCGGGAAGTGGGGCTCTGCTTCTTTACTGTGATAGACCAGCTATTTTACTGGTCAAATAAAATCCTGATCTATGCCTGGGGTGGAAGTCCTCTAAAATGAGCATGGGTATAAACTATTGGCCGATCTTGATTTTATATCGATGTTGCGGTCAGGATTAGACATTGTTCAAAAATGATCTTAAACGCCAATAAAAAAAATTCCCCGTGGTCCCAATGGTCTTTTAAGAAAAAAAAACACATTGCTTCTGTGCAGAAAGTGGAAGTTACACATCACTTTCGGCGTCTGTTACATCGCGACTCCAGCACAGAGTTGTCTACATGCAAACATCGTGTCTCCAGTCCAGTTTTGCCGACAATTGTTGCAGTCTTCACAGAACGGGCAGTCCGGACGACATCATTAACCCAATCAAAGGATACGTGAGAACGGAAGTTGACTACTACAGTGTAAAAGAACTGCTTAACAGTCCGATGAAGTATTTATCCTGCCTCCCCACCTACCTCCAATATGTGCCTGATTGAGAGCTCGGACTCCAGTTCAAGAATAAAATCGGAATAGTGAACAAGCATGGACGAAGAAAGAGACCCAGAAGTACATATATATTGGAGTTGATGGAACAGTGCAACAGTTACAGCAAAAGCCTGAAAGAGCCACAAACAGGATGCAAGATCATGAACTTTCTCCTCCTAGGCCCGTTACCCTCGCGCCCCATTACCACCTCGCTCAGTTACACCCCCCACAACGTTACGCCCCCGTTACGTTACACCCCCTTACGTTACCCCCATCCGTTACGTTACACCACTCCTCATTTTTAACGCGACAAAGAATTATAAAGGGGAAGAAAATGTGCGGCATCGAGACTGAATAAACACAACGGTATAGGAAGTGTTACTAGATGTAAATGTCGATCTGTTTTTTGTTTCAAATATTGGTTACAATTTAATTCTTCGGACCTTGTTGGTTGTTGGATCAAATACAAACTAATATTCCTAACAAAGCCCATTTAAAATGGCACCTCGCCATCTCAATGTTTAGTGCAAGGATTGGAGTACCACTCAAAACAAAGGTTTTCAATAACAGTACCTCAAACTGTCTAAAGCAGAAACAGACTTAAGGCCAAAAGACTCCCTGGCTTCAACCAAGAGGTCTGTTGGCTTAATCTTTGTCTCTGCCTCCTGTGCTTCAAATCATCCAGATGCCGTCAGTCTGTCGGTGCGGAATTGAGAAAATAGCGGATGTGCGTACACTCTAAAACCACTTTGGTTAAAACTCGACCTGCATAACTTCGGATGAGTGAATAGGAACCCAATTGGGGCAATATTCACTCAACTCAGTTGATGCAGGTTATTAACTTTTAACCCAACTGGTTTTTTGTATACGTCCATTTAAAATTCGTTAGAGATGAGCAACAATTCAATACCATAGTCCCCTGGTATTAAATTTTTGCCAATCTTTAAACCAGATCGACACATTTGCATCTAGTTTCCATAATGTGCTCTAAAATCAGTTCGGTTAAAAATCAACACATCGTCCTCTGAGTTCCAATGCGTTCTATGTGCTTCACGGCACATAGAACACATTGGAACTCTGGGAAAGACATAACAAGGTTCAGTGAATATGAAACAATACTGTTTATATTTCCTCCACCCTGTTAATGTGTAACCCAACTGATTTTATAGTGTACTGAACGAAACTAACACCCTCATGAAACCTGGAGACGCGTTATCAAAGCTAATGTCACTGACATTGCGCTTGAACTCCCGTTATGAGTCGTCTTCTACTTTTCACGGGATGCCGGAACTAGGAGCGGAAGTGAAACAATTAAGTTTTACTTTCTCTCCTAGTTCAAGTTTGCTGTGAAATTACAAGACTCATAACCCAACTTGCGGCTTTGGCGGGTGGGAAACACTTTCGCGGCTCCGACTTTGTTCTTAAATAAAATAGAGGGCAAGTAAAGGCGGGGCAAATTCAGTTCTTTCGAAGTTAGTGTGGAGATTGATTTCTTGATGGGGGGAAAAAATAGTTTCCGATGAAAACCAGGCAAAAAAAGGCGTTACAAAAAATAATGAGACTTCATTTCAGGTCTTAAACATTTATTTCAGATTAATAGTTTATAGTTACAAGTATAACTATTTTAATAAATAATGTAAAACAAATATGTTTTCTTTATAATTGGTATCGGAATATAACACCTACTCAGCCATCAAAATAAGACATTACCAATGGAAATGGATACAAAACATGGACTTTAAACTCTTTAGCATTGCGTCTTAACATGTATTGGTATTCTCACGAAAAACATGAAAGGTAACAAATTATTAACGGGATAACTTTATTTTTAATCAGTCTTTCCAAATAACGCACAGTGTTCCCCAACGAAAGGTAAAACAGCAAAAATTAATCCTTGTTCAGGTCTCACGATTACCATCAAAGTGCCTGCAGAGTTCAGTTTCTGACAACACCTGAGCACTTTGAAAAAAAGCATGAAACAACAAAAGCTGATGAACGAGTTGAAAACTGGTACATCAGCTCAGGCCTTCATTGCCCCCCCCCCCCCCCCCCCTTTTCAAAGTGCGCGAGGGCTATCCGGCAAGAAACTTAACTTTGCGGGCACTTTGATGGTAATCGTGAGACTTTAACAAGGATTAATTTTAAACCTTCAGGATTGGAGTTTCAGAGTAACAGTTTGCGGGCAATTAAAGTTACTCATGTATATAGCTGGGTCACCTCAGGGTTGCTGGTTAACGCCAAGTTTAAAACACTTATATTGTATAGTGCTTTCTGGGGGTGGGGGGTGTGTATGGCAAAAGTTTATGTATGAGGCAATGTTTGAAACTTGGTTCTAGCCATTCACTGTGGGTCGATTGGGGATGGGCAGTAATGGGGTTCAAATACAGGATGACGCGAGTGGGACAGGACGAGTGGGCATTTCAAACATTTAGGTCAATCACTTCCAACACCTCGTGAGAAGGAACATCTTAAAGATTGCACTCATCTCCTGTCTAAAGATACTTAAAAAAGATTACGATTCGTGGCCAGTTTTATTAACGATATCGTTACAAGCGTGTGTGGTACCATTCTGGACTTTGTGTCGCGACTAGTCTAACAAGGGGTTTTTATCCGCCATCCTGACTAAAATGAGCGGGGTTAAAGATAAACCCAAATCAACTGGATTTAGTTAATATAAACGTATATGGGGTTCATTCACTCAACCTAGTTCATTTGGGTTGATGTTTAACCCAACAGATGGGGGGGGGGGGAACTTTCCGTCCGTGTCTGGTGAAATTGTACTGCAGTCAAAGTTGTTTACCACCCCCACCCCCCGTGGCGGCTTGGTCAAATTGGTCTCTAATTAATGCTTGGAGAGATTGTCTTTTAAAGCGGGCAGTGTTAAAGCAGAAAATATTTGATTGGGCAAATGACTATACTTTATGGTCATGACAGCCATACATGCAGACTTCAAAAGTAAACGAAACTAGTCTAAAAATGAGGTCAGTTTCAGAGGAGTTCCTTTAAAGTTGGTTACAGGGTCCTGTTATAAGTTTACATGTGTGCCTCAGTGAACAAGCAGTTTGTTGCAGGATTCCCACGTGCCGTTAACTAGTCTAGTACCCATTAACAATGGCGGACGGAAGCGAGGATAGATATGCCCGGCTCGGAGTGCACCGAACCTACGATAATCAATGTCTAGGGCAGTGTTACCGCCACCCCCACCCCGTAACTCTGCTATAGACAGTGGTTATCACAAATTCGGTACCTTTCCATGGATTTCATTATTCGACATTACTTATGGTCGACTGAAAAGGGGGGGGGGGGGCGTAAAAGCGAATCAATAAGTAGTGGGAACTGCAAGTTTAACCACGAAAACAGTTTTATGTCTGAATAAAACTGGTTTGGGTGTGGGGAATATTGCATATTAGAATTATCGAGCTATCACGAACTCCATGACAACTTCGAAATCGTGGTTCACGAGGTTTTCCCAGTTGTCAAGAGACAGTTACGAATGACTGGTCTGGCCATTTAGATAAATGCAGAAACCAGGAGATTTAAGTAAGAATGACAAAACATGCAGATCATTTTGATGGTGTTGATCGCGAATTTGTTTAATAAATGGCTTA